>OY747137.1:7994492-9400863 GCA_963556465.1 Berberis vulgaris
TGATTTGATGTCAGGCATAATAGCGATTGCTAGTTTCAACAGACAATTCATAGGAAAAGAACACAAGAGAATCGCCTAAAAAACACAGAGAAATAACTCTAATGTTTAATTCAATATATGCAAAAATCAAAAGGTATCTCTAAATCAGCTCACAAGCCGGACTTTATAGCTAAAACTCGTCATTATTAGAATTTTACCAAAAATAACAAAATCCCAATAATCATGTTAAAACGAAATACGTAATAAAAGAAATAATCTGCCAAAAATATGGTCCAAATCGGGTTCAGAATCACTTCCTAAACAATAAATGAGAATTACTATAAAAGATAAAAAAAAACTACTAAAATTGTGGATTCGGAAAGGGAAATAGTGAATTTTGGCCTCAAAAAGATGTGCAACGAGGGTGGCTTGTTAGTTACGACGTGCGCGCCGAAAAAAGTTTTCCGAATTGGTGTCATATGCGCGATTCTAATACCTGTAACCAAAGTTATGGCCAAAATACCGAAACGCACCCAAAACTACCCCAATTAAAAAAAGATCACGATTTTCTGTTATCTTTGCTCTGATCTGCCAACTCAAAGTATCTGACTCGATACCTCCTGCATCATGATCACTACAACATATTAATGAAAAGAGAAACCCATGACACCATGAAGTTATATCAAGGAAGTCCCTTTAAACAAGCCACAAGCAGTACCCTTTCTCCATAGCATTCCTCTCGCCTCAAAGTAAGTCGACAGAACCGAATTGCTTTCTCCCTCAAAGTTCTCCTTATTAAAAAAGGGTTGGAGCATCTTTAGTTCAACCAGTCAAAATGTCCTTAGGGAGAGTAGCCAAAAAACTTCCACCATGTTTGGTATGAAGGGAAAAAAAAAAAAAAAAAAATCTCACCTTCAACCTCATTTCATTTCTTTCAAATTCATAAAAACCTTGGGAGGACTACTTTACTTTAGAAACATTGTCGTACCATATATTCCTCAAATACCATATATTCTCTGCTTTACTCAGCTTTCTAATATGCTTCATTCCCCTCACCCCCAAAAAGGAGAATCAAGCCAAAAAACTTTGCATGCAAGGTTTCTAATCGATTCAAGCCAGTATACTTCACATAGGTAGTAAAACTACTAATAATCTGTTATCTGTAACACATGGTAGTCTGCCAGTCTCATAACTCGTTTACACATGATAATCTGCCAGTCTCAAAACCCACCCACACAAGGCTGTTACACTCTCCTTTTTAAAAAATTTAACCACATCGTTAACATGAAAAAATAGTGATTTAAATCATTATAAAAATAAAACAACAAACCGATTGAACCCATATAAGATTCTCATCAATGCAATCAAAATAAGAAACACTAATGCCACTTGACATGCCGTATGTAAGGATCATGCATATTTTATTTTAGTTATCATGAATTGTTGCCCAATTAACCCTTCTGATCAATTAGATTAATAAGTATTAGATGTCCTTTAGTCTCTTTAACTTTCATGTGTTTCTTCCTCATTGACATTTCTTTAAAGTCCTAATATAATTGGATCAATCAGGGTGACTAATTAAAATAAAACAAATTACTATTCCATGCCTAAAATCATTTAAGTAAGACTAAAAGGTAGGTAAAATGCGTGACTTGCACGCTATACTAATTTTAAACATATTGTTTTCATATTTATATGTTAAACTTATTACTTAAAACATACCAGAAAGCTATTGATATCATTGTCATTTCACACCCTCCTCCGTTTGCATATAAAATTTTGGTTATTTAGAGGTATACAATTACAAGCACACCACTGTCTCACATGAGTTATCTTTTACATCCTATAAACAAGTCCTAGAAATAGCGCTATCATTTTATAGTAAACCCATTATGGTATATTAAACAAGTTTACACATCATGTCACCTGATAATCAAGTTTAAACTTCGAGTTAAAAGATAATCATATAGTAAAACTGCCATTACTATTTCAAGAAAAAAGTCGAATATTTCGAAAGCAATGTTTAAGGACTCAATTTAATTTGAAAGAGATCCTATCAATTTCTAAAACTGAGAAGGCATTAGAAATGACCCAACTAATGAGATACATGCCTAAGTTTCCTAATCTTTTCAATTCTAAAATAAGTGTCTATTTCATTATGAGTTATGCTTGCTTTGCTTGAAATTCATGTTTGAGTATCAAATTCAAATTAAAACTCAGATGGATCCAACCATTCAAACGGTATGTTTTAACATGTTAAGAGCCAAACATTCTTCTAACGTGATAACTATGTAGTTCCTGATCGATGGAGATAAAAAACTAAAGATTGAATCTGAATTCAAATTCAAGACTATTATTGAATACAGTTCTAAAGCTGATAATCTGAATTTAAACTCCAGACTATTGGTGAATTCCAAAGGAAAATTTAACAAACACATTTTGCACCTAACTAATGAGGAACTCATGAAGGCCATACCTAATAAACATGCAAATTGAGCTAATATCTTTTTGAATGAAGAAAATGTGAAAAAGAAACCAATTTCATAAACAGAAAGAGAGAGAAGTAAATAAGTAAAGCCAAATGCATATATATACATATAGTCTTTCATTATTCCCATTTTTAGGAGGAGACAAGTCACATTACCAACATTTTCAGAGCCCATAACACTACAACCATGCATGTTTAGGTATCAATCATCGATCACCTACACACTTCTTCCAAAAGCTTGTACCTTCTAACTTTACCTCTAAACACCTGTTTATTGGTACTAGTTGTCATTCTTGAAAGACTACTGGCCTTCTTCTGATGATGAACTGATGTTGATGATTCTTCTATGATGATTGATGGTCGTTTCTTGATCATGGGGTTGTTGACATTCAACACAAAACTGCCTTTTTGACCATTGAAATTTCTCTGCTTCTTACAATTCTTCTTGTTTTGATGATCATCTTCATTGCTATTATTAGTGTTAGATGAAATAGAGGAAGAATGGGTTGTTGTTGTTGTTGGTGGTGATTCAATCTTTTCTTCTTTCTTCAAACACCAATTGCAAATTCTATCAGACCCCACTTTTGGGTAAAGATTGCTGCAATATCTGCACAAAATTAGAGACACCCCAATTTTCAAAATCTATAATAATAATAATAATAATAATAATGATTTGGTTTTTGATATTTTTTGGGATTGGTTTAGTTTGTTACCTGTGTTGAGATCTGAAGAGGCAGACTGTGCAGTGGAAGAGTTCATCTACTAAGCCAAAGTCACCACACATGCAACACTCTTTGGTTGGAGGTGGTGGTGGAGGTGGTGCCATTGAAGCTCTTTTGCTCATCCTTGTTTCATTCATGTGTTGTGTGAGAGAGATATGGGGTGGGTCAGTATTTAAATTGAACCCATCTACAAATGCCTCAAAAAATAAAAAAAAATAAAAAAAAAATCTTTGGATATGATTTCCACAATTTTTATGAAAGGAAAGAAAAACAATGTACTCATGTTCTTTGTTTTGATTCTATAGTACTAGTCACAAGCCAATGGCACAACAGTTCAACGGTTAGAGTTTGGCGGATGGTATTATTAGGTCATGGATTCAAACCCAGCTTGCGACATTTTTAATAGGTTCTGGAATCCTATAAAAACTCTGTTTACCTTTCAAAAAAAAAAATAGTACTGGTCACAAGAGTGTTGTCGACACAAGGACAGTAGGCACCTTCACAAGTCAAGACAACAATTTTTTGCCATATTATTTTAAGAGAAGGATCTTGATTCAACAAATTGACTCATTGACTTGGTGCCTATGGATTTTTCCATGATTTTTTTCATGTAAATCTAGAAGATATTTTGTGTTATTTATCTCATCCTTTCTCTTGGATTTTTTCATAAAAAAAATCGAGAAAACATATACTCTGCCTCTTTATTCCAAACACATACTATGGATGGACAACAGTATGTTAGCCAAATGGAAATTTTAGAATATCGCGATATTAGGGACTTTTGGTTGTAGAGAATTCAATTCTCGTATGTATTCACAAAAGTATGGTATGTGTTTTTACAAATAAAAATTGAATTATAATTTTGTATTCATTTAGATTGGCTAAGTTGGTGGTCCCAAGCTAATCATTTTCGATGGACGGAGTGGTTATGGCATAGGGTTCCTCACGTACTCATGTGGTGTATGTGAAAAGAGATAAATATGAGGATTTTTTAAGAGCTCAACAGATCAGAGCACTCTATCTTTATCGAGATTAGGGAATTATTGTGGAGGATGGGTTCAGCTTGTAACTTGTTTAGGGATTTGGTTTTTGACACATTCATGGTGTCTTGACATTCCTTGATATATGAATGATTTCTTTTGTATTTTGTTTACTTTCCTATCTTTAATAAACATCTTCGTGTTTGACCAAAAAAAAATAATAAATAAATAAAATAATTTTGTATAGCTACTGAATTCGTTCAATTCTCAAGTTTCTCACTACATATGTATAATATTGGGGAGAAGCGAAAAATTACATTGTAATTATTTGTCACCATGAAAATGTTTCTCACTACTCAATAGGAATGAATTATTTACATGTTTCTCACTACTCGTGGGAATGAATTATTTGAGGAACCAAAATATCATTGCATATCTACAAAAATTTGAATTGGATGACCAGACTAAACATTATCTAGTTTTTCGATTAAATATACGATATTAATAATTCATGCATTAATATTGCAATTATTGATTTCGTATCAAAACCCTACTACAAGGAAGTGGTATATTGGAAGAGTGCGTAATCTAAAATGAGGTGATAATTGCTCTTGAAAATGTCCCACAATTATGTTATTATTATGCACTCTTAATGAAATTGCTTCTACGATGACACTTACTGCATTGAAGCCTTTTGGTTAAACCCTTGCACCACTCCAGGGGCGTATAAAGAAAACAACGACGTGAATGGTGGAACTCATGCTTGCTGCAATTATTAATCTTTGGATATCTGATAGCGATGTTCATTGACAAAAACAAAACAAAACAAAATCGAGGAGTAGGGTCCATTTCAAAGACCAGAATTTCTATTTCCATATCTCAACTTGTCGACCCGGCATGTAGTGGTGGAATACATGTTTCGTAATGCTACAAAATGAAGTCTACTTCAAAAGAAGATTAACTGTTACTTGACTAAGGTTGAAAGCACAATGTGAATCCACTTTTTAGGGCATTTTTGCAGCTATGTCGATCCTGGCAGGGAGTTTCTGAGTGCCATACAAGCCCCAGCAAAAGGACGGCATCCAGGGAAAATTGGAATCCATTAAAAGGTCATCGTGATGGAAAAGGATATTAGGTCGAAAATATCCAATAATGCACAAAACAATGACATAACACTGAACGATGATCAGGTGCTCACTGATGATAATAATGTGATCAATATAACAAACAACATCCTTTTTGTCTGCTAAAGAATCTAATCTTCCAAGTCAAAGTAAACTTTATTAGTTTTTACAGTTTTACTTGCACAAATCCATGGTGGCGAGGCATGGTCATCTTCCACCACCCATTATGTACATACCTCTCTGAACAGCAATCCTGGTTTCCATGGACAACCCCCTCATCGAAGTTTTAACCTGTTTGGGCAAAACATATTAGCAAACGAATACTAAACAAAACAAGCAGAGAGAACTAGCTAGTAAAACTACTTGTAGAAAAGTAACATGAAAGAATCTCGACGGATGGATGACCACTACGAGTTTTATGAAACTGCAGGGGTGTCGGCCTCTGCACCTGTTTTCCCGCTAGCAAGGAGAGCATCTCAACCATTGAAATAATCTGAAGGGAAACTGGACCCAATCATTGTCACGGGACACAGTGGACAAGAACTTCCAGTTTATATCAGGATTAGTGTTTAGGTCAGGTGTGTAACTAACGTAATGAGGACTAATAGTCCCTCACACTAACATACTAACATTCATCCAAATTTCTGACATTTTGAATACCTGTAGATATATAGACATATTAGGTCTGAGCACACTCAAAAGGGTGCAAGGTTCCTTCAGCAAACTCGTGCATCCTAAACCGCTCCAGAAGTTCCAGAGGCCTAAGATGAAAGGAAGAAATATGCAGCTCATTACTTATTATACCACCTAAATAAGCCACACAATATATATAACGAAAAAATAAAAAAAAATTTGCAGTAGAATATAAAGTGTAGATGATTTCCCCAGTGTGCAACATAATGAACCATAACAGGCAAGTTTCAATATCCTTGGAGGAAATCTAAAATTTTAGTTAGTATTAGAAAGCAATGATAACACATTTATATGAGAGATCAATGTTTCCATACAGACCAGTTACAGATTAACCTAGCCCAGCTCAAAGGCTCCAGAATTGTGAACACAAAAATTGGAGTGTCGTAGTCATAACTGCGACATGGAGGACATGCAGCTTGACAAATGATCTCTTGGCTATTTGTTTTACAATCCTGCATTATCGGCATACACCACTCTTGCTTGTTTGTCTTTTTGAGTGAAGATTTTCTTACAATTTTCGTCATTTCCACAAAATGTCATTTCAATAATGATTTACGAACATGAAACATATTAAACTTTAGAAACAAATTTGATTCTGGCTGGCTGACATTTGGATTGTGTCAGTAAATGTGCACTCAACATTTGGAAAATCCCATTACATGAGTAATAATGGTGTCTGGATCACCAGTGCAGAGGTTTTATTGAATCAACCCAATTGCATCGTACTGATGTGTTCATGTCATGTGCACAAAGAAAAGGCTGTTGTTACTTACAGGACAACTTCACGATTGCGGCATAATTTGTTTTGATTTTTCTCCATGACACTCAATACATCTGAGGTCTCCGGTCCCTCTGCTCCTCCAGCTACCATCGATGGGGTTTGAGCCCGTGGTGTCCATATCTAGAACCAGATATCATGTCAGAAATTCAATTTGAACATCCCTATTTAACATTTATGAACTCCACTCAAAAGCTTGATCTATACGCACCTTAATTGTGTTGTCAATCCCACTAGTTGCAATGGCACAATCAAATGGGTGGCACTGTACGCAATTGACAACTAAGAGACAAAACAAACAAAGCGTCCTAGATTAACAATTAGAATAAAAGGATGTAAACCTAACACTTTATATTTGATGTATAGACTACCTGTTTGATCACCAGCTAGCATTTTTATCAGTCTTCCAGTCTTCTTTTCCCAAATAAACCATCTCCCATCATCACTTCCACTAGCAATATATTCACCTAATGGCATCCACATAGAAAATTATGATTGTAATTGATGCAATTTCCAGTTCCAAAAACTTGTGTATTTGCTATACGGTTATGGATGCAAACACTTTGATATGAAAATGCGATGCAAAAATTAGAAAAATCTTGGAGGTGATACATGCATCTTCACAATATAGTAAAAGCTCCATCTAGTCATAAAAAAAATTTTGCAGTCCCAATTTCGGGCAGTCTGAATAGTAACAAATTTCCACATTATAATAAGTTAAGAATTTTTTTAGGTACCGTTGTATGAAAATTGCCTCCACATAGTAATAATTGTCAATATAACTAAGAACATTTATTCAATGTTACAATAAAAAATTTAAATGAAATATAAATATTTCTCTAAAGTTGTCAAGAACAATGATTTAAAGAATAATTAAAGAGAGCAATGCGAAATGGTAAACTATCAAGATATGACTCTTTTTACGTATCTATCTTACCATGCATGTACTAGCTATTTGAGACTAGGTGTCTCTTTTCCTAATGTCTATCTTGGAAATTGGCATACTTTACTATTTACTTTATATCCATACAAAATTAATTAAGGATAACAAAGTGAAAAAATAATTTTGTAACTATACCTCTACTAAGTAATAATAATCCATTGTTTGTCACTTTTCATTGAAAAACATAGATATTACTCATATTAGTTGTAAAAACCAAAGAAATAGGCGTTCATCCAATATTTAAATGTGAATATAAATGTCATATGATGTCCATGAAGTATCTGAGATTCATATCATGTCTGATGCATTAAGCATTACGCAGAATGAAGTATTTGGGTACTAATATGCTAAGATGATATTTTGTTTTAGGAAAAAATATAATTTTATAAAAGAATTGAAACCTTTGAAAGATGTGTCATCTAAGCATGGACTGTTCGAGGATCCAATACATGTCCGACAATTTTTTTTGCATGCGCGCGCACATCCAAGCTCGTTCACTCTTGGTTCCTTAGTTCAGTCTAAAAAAAATCCTACTAAAACTGTTATGCAATGTGTAAAACCAATGTAACAACGACATGATATCTGACTCAGATACGAGGTCCCAAACACCTAGGCCAAAAAAACAATATGAGATACGTTGGGGACACGCTTGTACTTAGTATTATTTACTTTCTCAGCAGTCACTCATTCACTTGTTGGTTAACATTGCTACTCATGTATTACTGACTTGCTACAATATGTTTATAATATTAGTAAAAAATTGATGATCTAAACATGGACTGTCCCATGTGAGCATCCATGAATGTCAACACAATACATTTTTTTTTGGAAGAAATAGTGTCTATGTTACATAGGGTAAAACATTGAAGAATCACACTGTAGAATTTCAGATAGATATGGTTTTCATTTCTTCTAAACTAGATGGCATGTCATGAAATAGAAATTGAGAGATATAAATGAAAGAAAGCCACTAAAAATAGGTCAATTTATTTGCATACCTCTCTGGCCTAGAAAGCTGGCCTGCTTTATGTCAGTCCCAACATTGCAATGTCCAATGTATCTTTGCTTCATGTCAACCACGATTTCTGGCTGTGATAAGAAAACGAGAAAGGTCATTGAAGTGAAAAACACCTAGAAATGCATTCAAGGAACCAAATACAAGAAATATGGAAGTATCAATTATCAAGTACTGAAAAATTGTAAGATAATGGAATCATGAAGTGAAATTTACCACAACCCAAAAAGCTCTGTGATTAGGAAAGAAATACTTGAACACAGAGGAAAGAAATACTTGAACACGGAGGAAAATAGATACATATACAGTAATTTGTGTATGAAGCAACACAAATCATGATTTTGATGGTAACGAGGATGAAGCAATGGATACACGTGGTTGTAAATTCTTTTGAAGATGGAAGCTCTCAAGTAAGCATCTCCCATCACATCAACTTGTATTATGTTGTTCCACATGTTATAGTGTTTACTTAAATTGAGAGTTTCTTTAATGAACTAACAAAAATAAGAGAATCGACTCAGGTTGTAGCTTGTAAGCAGGTGCCATATGCTATAAGTTGACTTCTGTCTTCAAGTTGTCATTCCCATCTTAAGAAGAGTGGTAACAAAAGGCAGAATATAATAATTTTTAAGTTTCAACTACAAAGAAGAATGATGTATCATGCTAATCCTGACCTGATAAACTGCATTATCTGGTTTTGACGAGGATGATGATGAGGGAGATCCACATGATCCATTCCCGGAACTATTTTCTCTTCCTGAATCACCTCTTCGAAATCTTAAATTTATATTTCCACGGAGAATGTTTGACTCAGTATCATGTCCTTCATCACCTGATATCGATGTCTCAAAATCCACTTCCATTTCTTCTTCATAGTCAGAATCCTCTCTTTCTGATCTTGGACCATCTTGTGAAGCATCACTGTTCACCTCAGAGCGGTATAGTATGTCAGTAAGAGACCTTACTCTTCCTGGTCGAGCTTCAGATCTTGATGCTCTGTCATTTTCCTTATTACCTTTTTCAGCATCAGCTATCAAAACAAAGAAGAGAGATTTAAGCAGTTAAATACATGTGAAGCAACAATCACGAGTACAAACAGGAATCCACTAGTGATCCATTATAGCTATCACAAATCTTTGGGGGGAAACTTCCAAAGAAGTGCAGACCTTGAGAGGAACTTCTTGAGCAAAGCACAAGCCTCTGGGAGGTTGGGGAAGAAATTTAAGACTATGGCACACTTCACCCCCGCCCCGCGGAACAGAATATGGAACAGTTATTAAATATGAAAAAGTATTTTTACTACAACTGCTTTTTTATTCATTTAATTTTGGTCTTATTCAGGACTTTGATAACTATCAAAATACAGATAAAGAGTTGCAACACCTTATGCTACTAGAGTTTGTGATACATCTAGCAGACAAGAACGATAACCAAAAAAAAAGTAGAATTTGTTTTTTGGTATAAATCGTCCACGTGACACATTTTTCTCTCAAAACAACTCATAATCCCATCTAATGAGGCATGACCCGACATATCTCACGAGTGGAGATGTGTATACAAACAAGGCCTTTTTGCTTAGCCAACAAATGCTAGCTTAACCAGTAAGACTTTTGGCAGATGGTATCACAAATTCAAGGTTCGAACCCTACCAATAAAAACTTTGCTACCCTTAAAAAAAATTTGTTGGATAACCCTCACACCCCAGTACCCCACTCTCCAATTTGGTATCTGGCGACAATATCGTTTTTTTTATTTTTTGGAGGCGACAATATCGTTGTTACGAGCATAGGACTGAAACTCACATGTGTGCCCCAATACTCATCACATCAGTTGGAACACATAAAGTTGATAAGCAACAATATAACTGACAAGAACAAGCGTAGAACTCCCAACCAATGTAGTCAAAGCGCGCCAAAGCGACCGCTTAAAGCGAGAAGCAAAGCGATGACAACACACTTTGCCTTGTAATGAGATATATTATCAGGAGTACATATTTTTACACTAGAGATTGGTTCCAATTTTCAAATACTCTTAAAGTTCACACAAAGATCTTCATTGTCTATTTATTTATTTAGTATTTTTAATAGATATTGTCAAAGTATAAACATACAACTATATTTTAATTTGCTACATATAGTATACTAATATAGGAAAATCTTTATTAAAATTATTACTTAGATATCTTCAAATAAATAAATAAATAATTGTTTACTTATTTTTTTCTTACATTAATTAGGCAATTGAATTGATTGAGGATTGTGGATGAAATTTTAATCATTGATATAGTGCAACACTCCTTTTGCATCAGACCAACCAAACAATTTCCTAGTATTTCAGTTCCGAGAATATTGTTCTGCTTTAAGTTCTTTAAAGCACTTTCATGAACTTGTTGGTCAAACCCTAACAAATTTAAGGGGGGGAAATCCTTAGAGTAAACCCCAAGCTAAGCCACTATCATTCCTTCACCCTTCTTTCCACCCGCTTACCTTTCACCCTACCTGTCCAACTAACATCACTTGTCTCAAATTGTAATTCTACAGCATTTGTACATCCACTGAGATTTGTTCATATGAAAGTCAACACTTCTTACTAATCATTCAATTTAGGAAGATTCACATCACTATCGCATGAAACCACACAGCTACTTATCCATCACATTTTTTTTCATATGCCAACAACTTGTCTTCCTCTTGCATTGGAAAAATGTCATTTCCAACGGATAACTTCTCAAGATTGGTAATCATCTCCATTTTTTCAAACTAAGGTTGTGTTTGGTTGCACGGATTCCCATTCCATTGAATCGGGGTGGGACAGTGGGGGGCACTTACATTTAAGGCTCTTTTTGAGGTTGATGTCAACTGTAGGAATTGACTCTCATGGACATGGGTACGACACTCCTTACTCCCCCAAAGAATGTGATTCCCCATAGGAGTTCAAGAGACCCCTTTTGTTAAATAAATCACCCCTTTTGTTAAATAAATCTAAAGGTTGATGATGATTGCAACCTCAAATTAGTCTTAAAGGTAAGTGGTCGTCCCTTATATTCTATGGTATGAGCATTCGATGTCAAAACAAAACCCTAAATGAAACGCTCTCCTAGGCCAATTCCTTTATCCCTTAACCCCTCCCACCCCAAATGTTGCCAGCTAGGATCGACCTTGAGACCTAGTAATACCATCCGCCACTGCTCAACCACTGAGCCATCACACCTTTGGCTAATTCCTTCCTTCACTTTAAGCTTAAATGACGGGAAAAAAGAAAAAAAAAACTACGAATCAATGCTTTACTACCGGGATAAAACCTGCACATCCAACAAATGTGTCAATCTCACATTCTTATGCATACAAATTCTAATCTGTGTACATTTTGTTGCCTAAGAAAATAAAACTTGTAAATATCTATTGCAAGCTTATATTCATCTCATAGTTACATTTATTATTCCCAAAATTTTATTTGTTTTTGGTTTTATTTCAAATTCATTATTTTTTTTCATTTTTTTTTAGGAATAGAAGGTTATTAATGGAAATCGGTGCATTTGGCAATCAAAGTGCATGGAGCAATGGATCTGATGTGGAAAATTTATCAAGAGTATAAGTTGTGGATATTTCATCCATAAAACCAAACCAAACACTCATTTATACCTACCAAGTTTAAATGTACTCATAAACCCAAAGGCCTAACAAATCAAGCCCTAAAACCCACTCATCCTAACAAATCAAGCCCTAAAACCCACTTGATGCAGTACAACAAAGCGCAATAGAGTATTTGACATGATATGATCAAAAGAAGTCCACGCGAAGAGGAAAGTCCGGAATAAGTAACAATGGCCCAGCAGGGACTTGCTGTTTTTGATTCAGATTCCTTATTGGCGTCTTTGCCAATAATTGTTTTAGCAGTCTTTTAATTCCGTTTGAATTTCGTTTCTTTTAGAATGTCTTTATTAATAAGTAAAAGAGTCTTAGGAGTATTTTGGTTAAAATAGGAACCTTACTATAGTTTAGAAAGTCCTGTTTCAGGTAGGTTTGGTGTTCTTTTCTTTATAAATTGGTAATTGTAATAGGAGAAGGTCAGTTTTTTGATAATAATAATCCTGGATCAGTTTTAGAGAACTTTCTCTTGCTGCGTTAATTCCCTATTGTTCTTGGTATTCTTCGTGGAGAATCAACAAGACTATGGAAGGTTGTGTTAGTCGCCTAGCTGATTTCGGCCCCTCAAAACGTTCCCTACATCAGTTGGTATCTGAGCCAAGTCGTTTCCTGCACCATGCCGCGTGGAAGACGTCCTGGTGTTCGTGAAGTTCCGCTAGAAGAGGTAATTGAACGTGATGATATAGCGTGATTGGCACAACAATTCGAAGCAAGGTTTGAGGCATTGTCACAGCAGGTGGCTGCCTTGACTGTCCAACGACAGAATCACTCCCCAAACCCACGTTATGTGGAGAAGGAAGATGCCAGTGATGACCTTGATAACCCCTTTGCCGAGCAAGGACACGGGAGGAGGAGACCGGTGGTCGACAATCCCATACAAAATCGTGATTCGAGGCTATGGGAGTCCGGGTTGAAGGTAGAAATACCCGAATTCCATGGGAGTTTGCAGCCGGAGGAATTCCTTGATTGGGTTAATACCGTCGAGGAGGTTCTCGACTTCAAAGAAGTCCCTGATAACAAGCGTGTTCAGCTGATAGCAACGAGGTTTAGTGGGAGAGCTGCTACTTGGTGGCAGCAAAACAAACTCGCTCGAGCCCGACGTGGAAAAACAAAACTTGTTTCGTGGGAAAAACTTGAGAAGCACATGCACTTGGCATTCCTACCTCATAACTACGCGAGGGCGTTGTACCAACGTCTTCAAAACCTGCGACAAGGTGCTAAATCAATCGATGACTACACCACTGAATTTTATCAATTAGTGGTGCGCAATGACCTGGTAAAGACAGACGAACAGCTGGTCTCTCGGTACATTGGAGGGTTGCGACAACAGTTCCAGGACATTCTCAATCTGTTTGATCCATTCTCAATCTCCGAAGCGCATCAGCGGGCGATACACCTTGAAAACAGCTGAATTGGAGGGGCGACAATCTTCCGTGCGACGGCGATAATGCGAGCAGCCAAAACAGAGTGCTGCCAGGAAGCAGAGTGCTGCCAGGAAGCCAAAACAGCGTTGGCACGCAGCCTACGAGCCGCACACCAGCCCAACAGGGTGCTGCCAGTAAACCGAACGTCCCTGGACTGGTACATAGAGCATCCATCTCGGGGGCCAAGTGCTTCAAGTGTGGCGAAACAGGCCACCGAGCAGCTGAGTGCAGGAAGGGTGATCGGACAGGTAAAGGATTGTTTGTCGAAGGCGAAGACGTTAGCGATGAGCAATTTGGGGACTTCGACCAAGACCTTGTGTTCGATACTAATAGTGATGACCCACCGCAAGAGGAATATGTCCCAGGCGATCAAGGATAGTCCTTGGTAGTAAGAACATGTTTCACTCCGAAGGAGATCGAGGGCGATGCGTGGCTTCGCAATAACATTTTCCATTCTACGTGCACCATTGGCGGGAAAATTTGTCGCCTAGTCATTGATTATGGCAGCTGCGAAAATGTGGTGGCGGAGGAGGTTGTTCGAAAGCTGAAATTGGATACAATCCAACATCCAAGTCCCTACAAGCTCTCCTAGCTTAAGAAGGGCAATGAGGTAACGGTTTCGAAACGTTGCTTAGTAAATTTTTCTATTGGTTCTAAGTATAAAGATCAAGTGTGGTGTAATATTGTCGCTATGGATGCGTGTCATATTTTATTGGGTAGACCTTGACAGTTTGATAGAAGTGTTATGTATGATGGGCGTAAGAATACTTATAGTTTCATGTGGGATGCTACCCAAATTGTACTCATGCCTATCAAAGAGGTCGCACCTAAACCACCAACTGGGGAGGGCTCAAATCTCTTATCTATGAATAAATTTGTGGGTATAATGGAAGAATCCGGAATGGTATTCGTACTGATAGGAAAGGAAGAGCAGATTAGCAATGACATTCCGAAAGTTGTGCAACTTCTGATTGATGAGTACCAAAATGTGTTTCCGATTGACCTACTGCGAGGGTTACCACCTGTCAGGGATATACAACACCAGATTGACTTGGTATCAAGCTCAAACCTTCCTAACCGACCACATTACCGTATGAGCCCAAAAGAGCACGAGCAGCTTCGACGACAGGTAGAGGAACTTTTGTCCAAGGGCCACATCCGGGAGTCTTAGCCCTTACGCAGTACCCGCACTGCTCACGCCAAAACAAAATGGTAGTTGGCGCATGTGTGTCAATAGTAGAGCCATAAATAAGATAACAGTCAAATACCGTTTTCCTATTCCTCGATTGGATGACCTATTGGATCAGCTATGTGGAGCCAAGGTATTCAGTAAACTTGATCTTAAGAGTGGTTACCATCAGATTCAGATTCGCCCAGAAGACGAATGGAAAACAGCCTTCAAGACGCGCGAGGGGCTATACGAATGGCTGGTGATGCCTTTCGGTCTTTCTAATGCACCAAGTACTTTTATGCGGGTCATGAACCAAGTGTTGCGTCCTTTTATTGGTCAATTTGTGGTCGTTTATTTTGACGATATACTGATTTATAGTGCTAATGCCGACTTACATATTCAGCATCTTCGAGACATTATTTCAGTTTTACGCATGGAGAGATTGTTTGCGGCAGCCAACAAGTGTTCATTCATAATCGATAGGGTACTGTTCCTTGGGTACGTGGTTTCCAAGGATGGCATTTCAGTGGATGAGTCAAAAGTGGAAGCAATCAAGCAGTGGCCAACGCCTTCCAACCCGCATGAGATACAAAGTTTTCACGGGCTAGCGATTCATTCCTCATTTCAGCACCATTATGGCACCCATCACCGACTGTATGAGGGTTGGACAGTTTTCATGGTCTGAAACAGCAGAAGCCACTTTTTGCGTATCCTTATTTTGCCTGATTTTTCTCAACCGTTCAAGTTACATTGTGATGCCTCCAAAGTGGGTATTGGCGCGGTCTTAAGTCAGCATGGCAAACCAGTTGCCTTTTTCAGTGAAAAGTTACATGACGCAAAATTAAATTACAGCACCTACGATGTGGAATTTTATGTAGTGGTCCAAGCATTGAAACATTGGTGTCATTATTTGATACACAGCGAGTTTGTCTTATATTCTGATCATGATTCATTAAAACATACTAATAGTCAAGATAAACTCTCATTTCGACATGGCAAGTGGGCTACATATTTACAGGAATTTACATTTGTCCTCAAACACAAGGTTGGCGTGCAGAATCGCGTGGCTGATGCTCTTAGTCGTCGATCTTCTTTACTCACCACTATGCGCACCAAGGTATTGGGTTTTGATTCTTTCCGTGAATTATTGGTTACTGACCCATATTTTGCAACTGTGGTGGATGATGTACTAGCAGGCAATCGTTCCGACTTCGTGGTTTGTGACGATTTTCTCTTCAAAGGGAACGAGTTGTATGTGCCTACCTCTAGCCTCAGATTGAAGATCATTCAGGAACTATATGGGGAAGGGCATGTTGGGAGAGATAAGACGTATCAGCTTGTTTCGAGCTCTTACTTCTGGCCAACCATGCGCAGAGAGGTGTATAAATTTGTGAAGGGTTGTTGTATCTGTCATGTTTCTAAAGGCAAAGCAACTAATGCAGGGTTGTACATGCCTTTACCTGTTCCAAGTCAACCATGGACTGATGTTAGCATGGATTTCGTGTTGGGGCTTCCTCATACCCAACGCGAATTAGATGTTATTTTTGTGGTCGTTGATCGTTTCTCCAAAATGGCACACTTTGTTGGCTGCAAGAAGACAACAGATGCAGTGAATGTGGCTCAATTATATTTTCGGGAAGTTTATCGTCTTCATGGACTTCCTATGTCTATTGTGTCGGACAGAGACACACGATTCCTTAGTCATTTTTTGCGAAGCTTATGGAGACTTGCCAGTACCAAGCTCGATTTCAGTAGTGCGTATCATCCGCAGATAGATGGGCAAACAGAGGTTGTTAATCGCTCATTAGGTGATATTTTGCGCAGTTTGGTTGGCACTCATTTGAAGTCATGGGATCAGAAACTCTTTCAGGCTGAATTTGCTTTCAATCGTAGTGTCAACCGAAGCACGGAATTTAGTCCATTTTGTGTGGTTTATGGCTTCAATCCTAGGTCACCTCTCGACCTAGCACTTATACCAGACCGGGCTCGTGTCCATGGTAAGGCTGAGACCTTTATTAAACAGCTTCAACACATTCATGAGGATACTCAGAAAAATTTATTAGTCCGTTGCTAAGTATAAGGTCGCAGCTGATAGGAAGCGATGACTTGTGGACTTCGAGGTAGAGGATTTCGTGTGGGTCGTCTTAACTAAAGACATATTTTCAGTTGGAGAGTATAACAAACTTGCTGCACGGAAGATTGGCCTGTTGGAGATTCTCAAGAAGATCAATTCTAATGCATACCGGTTGAAGCTACCAAGTCACATTCGCACGTATGATGTGTTTAATGTGAAGCACCTTATTCCATACCATGGTGATAACTCTGATGATGATACTTAAAATTCGGGGACGAATTCATGATGCAGTACAACAAAGCGCAATAGAGTATTTGGCACGATATGATCAAAAGAAGTCCACGCGAAAAGGAAAGTCCGGAATAAGTAACAATGGCCCAGAAGGGACTTGTTTTTTATTCAGATTCCTTATTAGTGTCTTTGCCAATAATTGTTTTAGCAATCTTTTAATTCTGTTTGAATTCCGTTTCTTTTAGAATGTCTTTATTAATAAGTAAAAGAGTCTTAGGAGTATTTTGGTTAAAATAGGAACCTTACTATAGTTTAGAAAGTCCCGTTTCATGTAGGTTTGGTGTTCTTTTCTTTATAAATTGGTGATTGTAATAAGAGAATGTCAGTTTTTTTATAATAATAATCCTGGATCAGTTTTAGAGAACTTTCTCTTGCTGCGTTAATTCCCTATTGTTCTTGGTATTCTTCGTGGAGAATCAACAAGACTGTGGAAGGTTGTGTTAGTCGCCTAGCTGATTTCGGCCCCTCAAAACGTTCCCTACATCATCTCCCCAACCTTATCATCTGCTTCCTCCATCCTCTCTTCCACACAACCTTCTTGACCAAAAATAACACACAAGGAAGAGAGCTCCCTCCTCCATTGACGCCTTTCCTTCTTTCCATCACCATATCCTCACGTCACCACCACAATTTCGCCATCACCTCTCTCTCAAGCCCATCCCTCCTCCCCATTCTGCCACCATCTTTCACCCACCACAAAACCCTCGGCACTCTCTAGCACCTCTCTCTCATTTGGGTTGATTGAGTCTCTCCCTTGGAGCGGTTTTGCAAACGAATTGAAGCCAATTTGGGTTAAGGGGGGATGCAAACGAAGATGGAAGGAACCCACACTCTTGACAACCCCACCACGGATAGCTAAAGCCCTTGCCAAGCCCAAGATGAACTCTTGAGCTTGATCAGTTTTATTTTAATTCAATTTATTGTTCTTGAATTTTGGTTGAATCTAGATATCAAATAATTGTTTCTATCATGTTAGATTTACATGTAGGACTAAGTGATAGTTATATTTCCTCTTCTATTGATATCCATGTTTGATTTATCATGTTTAAAATTGTGCCCTAAAAAGACATTCACTGACAGGGGTTTACGATTTTGCTTGATTCAATCAAATTTGATTTTCTAGACTCATTTTCTTTGTATGCTTAATTGTGAAATTATCAATGCAAAGAATATTGTATCCCTAGTGCTACTCATTTGTTTTGAGAATAGTTTGGATTAAATAGTTCTTTGAAAACTCGTTGGTGGATTCGAAGCCATGTTTACTTCGCAAACACTTTTCCTAAAAACCCTTTTACTTGTTTTTATATTAATTTAATTTTTAGTTTCCATTTCCAATCACCGTAACCCCCTTTTATAAATTAGTTTAAGTAAATTTTAGGTTTTGATAGTGCCTTTAATTTACCATTGTCTCACCATGGCCTTGCAGTTTATTACGATTATGTTAATTTAGGTTTGTTAAATCCATACATCACAAGCCAAATAACCACGACTCCCTTCCTTCCCAACCTTCCCAAGACATTTTCATTATTCACAAAAGAATAGTCATATACTAGATCACAACAAAAAATCGCTCTAACTTTTATAAGTATCCAAAGAAGATAATGACCACATTGGTAAAGCAACACGATTATCAGTACCTGCAGCAAGATGTTGTTTTATGCTCTCCACACGCTCTGCGGCCTCAGAATTTGATGGAGCTAAACTCTGTGCTACCACAGCATGGTCTAAAGCTTCTTTGTGTTTTCCTAACTGCAAAAGGTTAATGGAAATAAGTAACTAGAGATAGAAATGTAAGAGACCCATATCCATTATCCATTGTTACCACTTAGCACACATAAATCCACCAACTATTAGGAAGTAAACAAGCGTGTAACTTGAAGAACTGGACAGAGAACAGGCTGCCAATAGCAGCGTATATCACCTGCATAAGGGCTTCAGACATATAGTAATGAGCCAAAAATGATGAAGCATTGATGCTGCGAGCCTTATTGCAATCCCTTATAGCCATGTGAACATCATTTTTCCACTTCCGCTGAAAAGGAAATATGATTCATTAGAAAGAGGTACCACCTTTATCCACAGGATGACATGCTAAAATATTTTGAGTTTTATAGTTCACCAAGTAAATTAGGTTGTCAAAGCACCTTGAGGAACAATGCTGCCCGAGTACACAAGCATTCATGTCTTGGCGAAGGTCCAATATCAGGTCCATATCCTTCTAATACTTCACTGCAAGCTTCAATTGCGTAAAAATAATTTATTCCGTCCTTTAAGGACTTTTCCGCAGCTTGAACCAACTCCTTGCACTTTCTAAGCTGCAAAGTGAAACTAAATTAAATCACATGAAGGTAACCACGGCAAATAGGTAGCAAATGCAGACAGTGGAGAAAATTGAACCCTTGCAGAAACATTGCTTTGTCTGAAAAACCTATTTGGTGGGATAGGTGATGCAGGAGATTGTACCACAGGCCAATTTGACATAGGAGCCAGAGTTATTTGCTTTGAAACATCTTCTGCAGTATATTTCATGAAGTTCTCTCCACCTGGAAAACATAATGTCATGAGCAAATCAATGAGATTAATATCAGAAAATAAATATAAATAAACAAATTACAGTCTACTTGGAGTAACTATAACACATTTCAGCTATAGAATATGGAGTATATAAGAGTAGAATGTAATATCTGAATTTCCCAATCAGAAAATGGATTCTGACAGTCGACAATATTTGGGTGATTAGTCCCTCATCCTACTATACTAACATATTCACATGATCATTTCCTCTGTTCTCTCCACTGTTTTCATCACGTAGTTGAAATTTCATATTGAAGGATTCAAGTTCCATTTTCAGTTGGCTAGTTCATATTGGGAAAAAAAGAAGAAAAAAATAGTCATTTTGATTTTGGCCCCTATTAGTTTATATGCTATCCAACTCTGTTTGACCCCAAAATAAAATGTAGTAGTCTAACCCCCAAAATTGGCGGATCTGTTAAGTTAGCAGCGTGTGGACTCCCCTTGACTCATTTCAAGACCAAAATGCCCTTACAATTATTATTAGGGTAACACATGCCATGCACGTTTTATACTTGACAAAATTGAAAAGAATTATAAATAAAATTAAAAAACAAACATCTTGTGGTACTCGAGGAATATCAAGTGTTCCCTGCAACCTCTTCACCTCTTAATTCTTCTTCAAGTGTTCCCTGCTCCTTCACCTCTTCATTCTTCTTCAGGACAGAGTAATCTTCTCCTCAACCACGGTGGATGGTCTGCCGCCACCAAAACCATCGCCACGCCACGTTAAGCACCATCCCATCATCATCAAACAATCACCCACCACTAATTAATCGCCCCTCTGATCATTGAAGCAACCCCCCAAATCACTATTGTGGTAGATGGTATGTCATCACCGTCAACCATCAGCCTCCCATTTCAAAATCTCTCTCCATTTCTACCCCCAAATTCGCACCACCATATCCCTGCAAATTAATTCGCATAGACTAAACTCTCATCTCCACCCCCAAATTCAAACCACCACTCCTATTCTAGACTCTCTTCATACTGGTTTGTTCAATTCCAAAACAAAATCGAAATGTTCAGTTTTTCCCCCATTGTTCAATTAACTTGGGCTTGCGGTTGATTTCATTTGTTAGTGGTGATAGGTTCAACTGGAGTTGGAGGTGTGGGTGAGGGTGGTGGTGATCGAGATGGTTTGGAGGTTGTTTAGGTCCATTGGAGAATACGAAGTAACTTGATTAATCTTCACCATTAGCATGTCCAGATTGAGGTAAGGGCATTTTAGTCCTGAATTGAGTCAAGGCGAGTCCACGTCACTGACTTAACAAATTTGCCCAATTTTAGGAGTCATACTCTACTAAGCTTTATTTTGGGGGCCAAACAGAGTTGCATATAAATTAATGGAGGCCAAAATCAAAATCACCCCAAAAATAAACTTCCAATAGTAATTACATTAGCATTTGATAGGGAGGGATTTATAGATCCGACATTCAAGTAAAATAAAAATAAACATTCTTACTAGTTCAAACGTTTCAAGTCTAATGAAGCACAGACTCTTCGAAAATTTGTTGCACGCATGTTTGACTCCAACACTCGCCCAACACACATTAGACACATGATCAACGTGTCAACAAGTGTTTGACACATGACAAGCTTCTGACACACCCAAAACTCCATTAGTCAAGACAAGTCAAGACACAACAATTAGCTTTATTTTATTTTTTACTTTTAGGTGGACGCAAATAACCACCTAAATTGAAGGTTGTTAATCAATATGAAGTCAAAGCCTTTCAATACAAAGAAGATCGTGAAAAGCCACTGAAGCATAGAGATCGTCTATGCTTCTTCCTATATGTTCCTTTTGTCTCATTTGCTTCTCTTTCTCCTCTCCTTTTCTACTCTACCTTGCATCATTTTCATCTTCATACTTCTTCTTGGTCTTTTCTATTTAAATTTTTTCTTCATTGGATTACTGTTTATGTTCATATGACTTAATAAAATAAAATCAAAGGTATGACAAGTTGCCACGTCCCCAAGTCCTAGTTTCTACGACGCGTGTCCTCCAGCTAAACTGATTACTATCGATTAAAAATCATGAAATGTGGTAACACTTGATTTTAATTTATACCTTAGCCAAGGCTCAACAATGGAAATATCTAGTGAAAGTCGGTATGAGTATAGCTTGTATAAATTATGTGGCATCGTATTGCAAAAAAATCAATCAAATGGAGGTCTCAACTCCCTTCCGAAACAAGTATTCTTTCAATTCTCACACACCACAGCCTCCATCTCGGATGCACTCTGATTAGAAGACATAAAAAAGTGAAAAATGTAATATCACTTTTCTTTAAATCCTTTGAGCAACAAAAACAGAAACACAACATTTTTTATACAAAATGGTTCAAGTAGAAGATTCGTTGAGGTTAACGACATTTGCTAAATTACTTTTCTATGCAATATTAGATACCATTGTCTAACAAAAAGGTGACCAAGTACACTGACATTAAATACAATAAACAAGCAAAAAAAGATGTCAACCATATTCATAACATGCATAAAATACATTAACAGTGACTCCATTTCTACCAAGAACTACATAAACTTCACCGACCAACTGCATAGATTTATAACATTATCACCCAGCTGACGAACCATTTCTCAGCCAGACTCCATCAATCATAAATCATCATAAAACTATAAAAAATCATTAAACTTAATTAGCAAGGATACCATAGATCTAGGTCTTATACCATGATTGACATCCATTAAGTAGACATGCTCCCCGCTATAGCTGAGGAGAACCTCTTCACCATTTGGACTAAAAGCAACATGTGTTAGGTGCAAGCTTGACTGTCCCTGGAAAAGGAACATAAAAGTAAACATTTTGTCATTTACCATGCATGGAAATATGAAATGAAAGCAATATCAACTTACTGCAAAACTCAACTTCCCCAGTTTCCATTATAGTGTAAATCTAACCTAAAACAAAAGCTAAGATAAACCCTGAGATAAAAGATAAACAAATAACTTAAATTTTTATTCAATAAAAAGTCAACTACCAGTTTAATCTCGTGCCTTATTTATAGAGTTTATTAGCTTCTTTGGCAATTAACCTACCTAACCCTAAACCTAATATGGCCTTAGTATACCCAGCTCAATTATTAACAAATAACTAACATATTACTTATTACCTAAATTACCCAATTACATCACCCTCTCCAACTTGAAGAAGCTTGTCCACATGCTTCAAAGTGCATGTTGTACCCTCAACAACCAAAGAAATGAGCTCGATTTCACCATCAGGTACATCTTGTTCCATTCCTCCTCACTCATCGATCTCATCAATTAACAAGACGGATTTCCTTTTGGAAAATTACTTTGAAAATGACTAGCTTGGCCACATTCAAAGCACTTAAGTGGCATATCAGAAGTTGATCGCTGTGGAAATGTAGTTGAAGGGTAAACTGGATTTACATAAGGTTTCTTCTCAACTCGATCATGAGGTTGAAGCTTAGTTTCTACTCGCTTATACATGTTATCTGCAGACAAAGGAGTATCAAATTCTTCTAGGCTAAAACAAATCTAATCCTAGCAACCAAATCATGGTAAAAACGAAATGTTATCCGACGTTCCAACTCCTGAGGCAGAGTGCACATTTCAAAGTCCCAAATTCAACTGCATAATCGTACAATCGTCACTTGTACGTCCAAAACGGTCATGTTCATAATCCAATGGAACAAATGTTGCATGCATCAAATCGCACAAATCACTAGGGGTAAATGCATAGTCGTTCGACAAGCACACTCGTCCTGGCACCAAAGATTTGTTGTTCCTTTCAGTTTCGTGGCCACCAACTAAATTGCTTTCAGACCACGCATATTCTTAAACTCAAGAATGCGATCAATTTCCAATACCAATCAACAAATGCATCTCCCAGCACCGCTCCATCATTATGAAAGAACATCTAAATTCTAATTAAAAACCTGTCATCCCGCCTCTCCATGACAACTAACAACCGCGCCAACTAATCATTCTCTACAAAGTGGCGCCAAATTCAATAAGCTTGCTCACCTAAATTAGGAGATGAAAAGGACAATTTACTCCTATCCCAGCACCTCTACCTCATCCCAGTGGTGCCCGAACTTATCCTTTATCCTACACAAGTGGCCATGCGGATGTGGGTCTCTCTGCTGATCCTCTACCCAATGTCGTACTCCTGCGAAAATTCAGTCGGATCTCCAAATGATTGCTGCGGAGAGATACCAAATCTACTTGTGCCTGCCTCGGCGTGCGATTCAACCGAATGCATTTTTGGAAGGTTTGGTGATGTGGAGGCATACAGGATGGATTGGAAAGCTGGTAATATAAGAGGATTTGGGTTCAACCAGCCACCCAAACTAGGATGGAAAAGGGCTTGCCCGACGACTTGGTTAGGCATTGAAAGAGCAAAGGGATTGATGATTAGGGTTTTAGGGCGAGGGCAAGGGTAAGGGCGCGGGAAAAGGTTGTGGCTGAGGAAGAAATCCCTCCAAAGTGGCGGGAAGGGCGGAGGTTGAGTTTATAGGTGGAGGGGAGGGACGTGGAGGGGTAAGGAAGGGTGTTGTGGGGTGGGCTAGGTCGACCGAGGGTGTTGATTGAGTGGGGTTCATCGTGCCACCGGTGGTGGTATTGATCGCCCCCATGGTGTTGTTGGGTGTTCCGTGTGGGTGTCAACTGTGTCGAGGGTGGTTGTTTCCTTTCACGAGTTCCTGGGTTGTTGTATTCTCTTTACCTCCACTTGTACAATCTCGCAACTTCTTTTTGAATCCACTGTTGCAATCCTACCAATCTGTTCTGCCACTCTTATTCTTTTTCAACTCTTTCGCGATCGAGCATTGTTCTTCTATCCCTACCAGTCTATTTTGCCAATTTTCATCTTTGTAGCACCTATTTTGCTCTCTTTCAACTTCCAAGAGACTTGGAGACTTCATTGTTCTCCACTCGCTTCTATCTCTTTCCATGGCTTCTATCGTTTTAGATATTTCTTTCTTCAGTCATCTTCCACACGCTTTCTCTTCTATGAACTTTGAGATTTTGGTTTGTATAGCCATACACAATAGGAGCGCTTTGGCTTTGATACCAAATACTATAATCTAACCTAAAACTAAAGCTAAAATAAAAGATATACAAAAGCCAACTACAACTTTAATCTCATGCCATATTTATAGAGCTTATTAGCTTCATTGGCAAGCAACCTATGTAATCCTAAACATAATATGACTAGTGCCCTAATCTTCAATATGGGCCTTAGTATACCCATCCCAATTATTAACAAATATTTAACATATTACTTATTATCTAAATTACCCAATTACATCAATTCTAGACTATTAGGAGGATCTATGAAGTAATATGTGCAATTATTTCAATAGCATTTTCATTCGGTGCAGTAACGTCTCAATCCAGAATTTTTCTCCTCATTATCCTAGGTGTGATAATTTCTAGATCTTCCATGTATACCCTCTCACAAAACATAACTTCTATATAACATAAACACTTTCAAAGGGAAGTGACACTATAGATCACCGGCTGAATTCTTGGACTTTGGTTGCAAGTGTTGATGCCCATTCTAGGAAAGCAAACCTACAATACAGGAAATGTTAGGGGATACCCTAGGGACAAGCCACAACATATAGTATTATTTACTTTTTAACAATAAATTTTGAACCACGAGTCCTATACATCAACTTGTAGATCAATATTGTTATTCATCTTAGGAATTAGGATTACGCTTTAATACTATATTAAGGCATGTAATAATAATAACACTTCCATTAGGATTACACTTTAATACTATATTAAGGCATGTAATAATAATAACACTTTTCCATTTTCATGGTCCTAAATTGACATTTAACCAAGGTTGTCTACAAAAAAAATATTATTACAATGGAAAAGGAAAACACATCCTTAGAGAAGTGAAGCTTCTTTCTCAGGCGACAGTATGTCCAAGCACTTGCACAGCAAGCAAGAGTGATCTATAAAAAGCCGGAAGTTCACCTAATGCAAAGTTGGTGTTATTCTAAATATGTCATATTTGAAAAAGGAAGGTAACTCAAACAAAAAACAAATGTTTATAGGCATAGTACAGTAAGCGTATCGTCTCCATGGAAACATACGAAAGGAGTAGACGAAATATACTACAGCACTACATATACTCCATCTGGGAATACTTCAATGTAGTCTTAATGAATATTTGAATCTACTAAAGAACTATGCAAAAAAGTCTTAAAAGAGAATTCTATAAAGATCATATTCTTTCTGATATCACAATCAGGTTCTTCACATCACCCCTGCCCTTTCCAGTGTGTGTGTTCATAATCATGAAGCAATGAAGCTTCCAAACAATAAGCATTTTAACATGATGATATTCTTTTACCTAGTGAAACATAGGAAAGGGAATAAAGATATTTCTTCTTGAGAAATCTAAGGAAACGGGCAAAGAAACAATGCAAGAAACAGCCAAACTATCATAAACTTATTCTTTTTGCATTTTGAAGCAAAAAAGGTCCAACAGTTAGTCTACTCGTGGAAAAATGATAATGATTTAACTTTAAATCAGATAAGAGCTCAGAACTAACACGTTCAGAAAGATGCATAGGACAAAAGTAATTAACACAGGGAGGTAGCTTTGTCTTCTTCTGGCAAGAACTTGGTGGTGGAAGCATCCTTCTATCATATAAACGAGCAAAAGCATCACTGCAAATTTAGATGACATATACATTAGATGACAGAAGCAATGAGAATAGTTACTAATGTACCTGCCTCATTGGAGAACTACCTGCCACCAACAAGGAGCAGATGAGGCCGAGTAGTACTGATGTCACAAGATTTGAGAAGAAGGCACTGTCTAGGAGGATCAACGAGTGACTTCTTTGCTCCAGACCGCAAGTCGAGCTGCAATTACAAACTAAATGTGATGAACAAAAAACTTTAATAAAGTGAAAGCAACATACAAATTAAGAGAGAAAAATATATATCACGAAGTAAACATAATTAATAGTTGATCTCAACTGTCAGGCTTATGTTCATAATCACTTAACAGAATTTGTAGGGGAATATGTGACCATTTTTAAAAGAGTCGAACATTAAAATCTATAGCTAATATCATGTAAAAGACGGAGCATATTAAGTACTCACTAGAACATTGCGACACTCTTGGTGAGAAGATCCAGCTGGACGACAAGAAGCACCCTCTCGAAAGTCATGCTGCCTTAGTGTTCCATCTTCACTTGCACTCCACACTACATTAGGGTTTCCAACTTCTACCTACAGAAGTAATTGCATGTAGAGAACATGAAAAGAGATATGGAAAGAAGTTTGTTAAAGTAATAGTTACCAAATCAAGTCCTGAATATGTTAAAACTTCTGAAGTTCGATGTGAACAACTAGTTCGAATGTAATTGGTAGAATAAACAACATTTACTGAAAGGAGTCCTTACAGCTAGTTTCTTCACTCTCCTGGAGTGACATTGAAATAAGGCCGATGGTGCAATAGCATTTTCTTCAACCCCTCTCCCATTTGCACGAGATAAATTGAATAATCGAACCTAAAAGTAAGAACAAAAAAGACCAAACATAATTCCTATCAAACAACATTCAATAAACCTCGTCTGTGCAAATAAAGAACGTTAACTCTTGAAAACTATTACTTCTGCATCTCCAGCACCAGAGACCACAAGCTCATCGGAAGTCTCAGGAACGAACTTTGTACAGAAAATATTTGCAGAATGCCCAGTCTCTATACTACGCACAAGCTTTTGACTAGGATAACTCCAAATATTGATCTGCATGAAGTGAAACCAATAAAGAAGAGATCATGTAAAATGCCAATAAGATACATGGCAGTAGCATTTGTACATTATCTCGGTGGGTGTATACATACAAGGTTCTTATCCAGCGAAAACCCACCAGCTCAAATAATCATTGGACAAAACAAATCCAATTTTGAAGTCCTTGTCATACCATAAATTTGAGATTCGAAATTGTACACAAAAGTATCAAGCTTGACTGATGTTAATACAGAGCTTTCAGTCACAAACAATGTATGTTCTCATACGTCAGAAGTCAACAATTACATTGATTTCTTATTTTACTATTCAATCCATCCAGATTTTTTGCTTGAGACACCAATGTGGAAATAATACAGCACAGAAGATATTGGTCAACCTTCTGTTGTTGACTTGTCGTCCATAGAAAGGATGCTCTCAAAGGAAGTAATATGATTCAAATATCACAAAAATTCGTTGGCTGAAGATAAAGCATTCTTTTTTTTTTCTTTTTTTTAAAATAATAACAATAATAAGTGAAAAGAAAGGATGATGGTTATAATGATCAACATAGATGTATGCGTTGAAGGCACCATACCCTTGTATCATCCGAGCCGGATATCAAGAGGGAACCTTTCGAGTTCCAAGCCACTGCATTGACACAACTCTGGTGCCCCTGATCAGAAGACAAATTTAATTACATAATACACTTATCAGAATCAATTAACACCAAGAGATGAAACAGTGTGACAAAAAAGGTCTCACTAAAGAATGACAAGAGCATTGCTTCCATTTTTGAAATGACACAAACCTCCAGTTGTTTCTCTAGAGTGAGTCTCTGTATCAGCGACGAGTGCATTTGCAATCTGTGGTTGATATCCTAAGCAACCATAAAATAAAATTCTCTTAGCCATGACAACAAATAAATCAGTAAATGTCAAAAATTAGCTCTGTGCTTTTGATTAAGTATCTAAGTAACAACACAACCAAGTTACAACTTATAACTTAAAAGAGTAGCACTCGATCCAAATTCAAGCAAATGAAGAAGGAACCCGTTCATGTAGTTAATGGCGGTGTGGCATGTAGTTCATGCTCTCTTTCACCAAGAAACTACTATACAATCCAAAAACATAATGCAATTAGATTTGCAAGTCCTGCAAGTATCTTTGACATGTTTCTCTTCAAATTCAGTGATTTTGGATTCTAAACTGCATTAGGTTTACCATGTCTATTTTCGACAATCTTTTTAAAATTTGTAAGTAGCACTAACAAAGGAGCTTAATTAGGTTGTGTTTTTCTGCATTTTTTTTCATGAAATTGCACCACTTCCAAGATTTTAGGTTGTGTATTTCTGTATTTTGTTCATGAAATTGCACCTCTTCTAAGATTTCTTCTATAACACATTGTGTTTAACTAAGTTTCGAGCTCGTTTTGTTCCACAAATTCATCTCAAGTCTTCTACTAGGACATACTTCTTCCCACCTGCAATTCGCTTACTCGCAAATTCGTTCAAACAATTGAAATTTCAATTAAAGATTGATCATTTTCAACATCAACCATAAAAATTTAACAAGAACAGGAATTGCACTGAAACAGAAATGAATCAGAATTGCGAAATCGAAGTGAAAGAAACATAAAGATTTACATAGCGAGACGCGATGGTTCTGCTTTCGAGCCAATCGGTGATGTTTCCATCCGAGTAATTGTTCACCACCGCCATTGATGAAGCTCAAGAAGCCAACCTGCAAGCAAGAAAGTGAGAAACGGACACCTAATTCGATCGAACGATCTATGTGTTGGAGAGAAAGAGTTAGAGAGTCGGTTTCGAGAAGAGATCTTGAACTATCGTCATTTGTTCGTTCGTCAGGGTTTGGTTTCTTCTACACATCTCTCTCTCTCTCTCTCTCTCTCTCTGTGGGTAAAGCGCAAATAATACCAAGTTCGCGTAAGACGGTTTGGGCTAAATTACGGCCAGAGTGATCTTAGCTTTCGTGGCATCAGTAGAAGATTTGGTGTGTTCGGTTTTCGTGTACGTGCGTGCGTAACGCTTTACTTGGGCCGAGTTTCTGTCCAAGGGCCAAGCCCACATGAATCAGGGAATACCCAAGCCCATTTCCATTACTATGCAATGGTGGTTGTGAGGCTTTGTGAGCGAGGGAGAAGCAGAGAATGAGGAGAGACAGATGACAAAGTGCGAGGCTTTTAGTTTACGATACGGGCAAATGCTATGAACTCAAAGCCATTTTGAAGGAGGGGTGAATGCAAAATAGCGTGAACTCGTTCGTATGTGAAGGCTCTATGTTACGGTATAAACAATGCACAATGTTAACCAAATGTTTTGGCTTTGGTCAGATTGTAACACTGAGTCATTTTAAATTGGATTCTTACCTATAACTCAGTATACAATATTTGTTTAACAGTGATGTGATTTTGTTGTATTTTAACTTGAAGAATTTGACAAGTTGATACTTAGAAAATTGACATTTTCTCGTATACCTATAACTCAGTATACAATATTTGTTTAACAGTGATGTGATTTTGTTGTATTTTAACTTAAACAATTTGACAAGTTGATACTTAGAAAATTGACATTTTCTCGTCTTGCATCTCTATTAGGACTTGGTAATAGATTGGCAAATATATATGTAAGAAAATAATGATGTATTAGTTCATGCGATTAACTGTAACTCAAGAGGAACTGATAGTATAGTTTATAATATGCCGGTTTATTATTTGATCAGATAGGTGACATAACAATGATACACACACTTGCCAATCTTCACGGGAAACTTCCTCATAAACGTAACAGATACTAAATCACATGTCATTAGCTTTGTAAAACACATTTATTATGTTCAGAATATTTGCGCATTTCTTATCTTAACATTTAACTAGGTAGTACGAGATAAAGCTTAAAATTCTATTTCGTTTCATATATTCATTTTACGTCCGGTGTGTGCAAAGTCTTCAGGATATAGTGCAATAGCATGTAGAACCAATTTTAAGTGCCCCGAAAAGGTGGACCTAGACACACAAATTATGACCACATGGCCACATCAGAAGTACCTGATATTTAACAAAAAAAAAAGTTTACCTGACAATGAATCAATGATCGAGCTCAATGCAATGGTGGAATTGGTAAATCTAGAATAAATTTTGAAACATGAGATCCAAAAGTGTGCTATTGTGGTGTTACGTGCACCCGGCATTCCCCGTCTACCAGAGAATGTTCATTACAGTGACAACTCTACCTTGTTATGATCAAGCAAAATCTTCACACTGTCAAGTATTGAACAAAAAACAACGAGGTCTTGATATTAATGTGGATAGTCTGCATCATAATGTAGAGATATGATTGCTACGTACATAAGAAAATAAACTGCCACATCAACTTCCAATTGCCTGATGAATTACATGCATGGTTAGGCAGCGTTTGAAGTGAAGTTCTTATGGTGTAGACTGTCACGCTCTAGTAGTGTAGATCTTGTATCTGAAAGAGAGATTCATTCATCAAAAACTAAACAGTAATTAGGACAAGAGTAGATTCATCCATATACACATGATCACAAAATGAAAAATCTTGGCAAAAACGTTCCAACAGTGTTTATTACTTTCATTAAAATCTAATGCAATCATCGATGAAGCAACCATATCAATGAATACTGATATTGGTTAACATTGTGTAGGATCCCAATTAGTAGGTTTAGAAATATCTAGTTAACTATCAAATCATTCACTTCGATTATAAACATTGAAAATATGAACAAACATGCATGCCTACGGTTTCTACGAATGGCAAACATGTTAAAGGTGGCTCCTACATTGGTGACTGAGTTGGAGAAAAGGGTGGCGATGCAACAAGAACAAGATGAATTAGCCGATCTTCTTATTCCCTTTTTTTCAATACGGGTGATGTATTACATGACATATATAATCTTGTTAAGTGATTTTGGAGCATTTTCTAGTTCAAGAACATATCAAACCTGTAAGTACTAGTAGACAATCTTTCTCTGATACTCCTAGATTTAATTGTACAAATGCTAAGATAAAAGTCGCGAGACTTGTTATCTTACTGAGGTAGCAAGAGACGGAAACCTTTCCCTGATAAAGTTCCAGGTGCTAGCAGAAGCTTTGCTAAAATCTGCAAGAACTTGCGATAATGGGCTGTATCGAGTGGCAGATTCATATCTTAAGGTAATCATATTTACGCAAATTAGTCCAAAAATCCTACACACGATAGACATGTTGGGAGATTTGGGAAGAACTTGAACTTAAGAAAGACTAATTTTATTAATCTCTCAAAAGTCTCTTACAACTTCACACCCTTACTATGCTCACAACACTCACTACTACACTTGAGCTTGTTTGCTCCTTGATGCCTACACTTCACAACCTCTCCCCTATTTATAGTAGTTCTAAGGAGGTGGGAGGATTCTAGATAATCAATCTCAACCACACATTTTTGCTTCTCTAGAACTCTCTCAAATGTCTAGAGTATTATAAGGGTGTAGAATTCTCTAGACATTGAACCATCTAGAGAATACCCATTCTTGTTGGATCTTCTAGATAATGGGTTTGGGCTTTAAGCTTTAAACATTTGGGGTAGTTAGTGATGATTTTCAACACTCCCCCTCATCACTAACTCCGTTGAAGATCACGCCAAGTTGTCTCCGAAAGTCTTCGAACTTTGTCGTGCCAAGTCTCTTAGTGAATATATCTGCTACTTGGTTATCTGTCTTGGTTGTTTGCATCTCTATCTCTCCTTGAAGTACCTTCTCTCTAATGAAGTGGTAGTGAACCTCTATGTGCTTTGTCCTTGCATGGAACACCGGATTTTCAGCTAAGCGTATTGCAGACTGATTATCACAATGCAATGGTATTGCATAATCGACTGGTTGGTGAAGGTCCTTCATTAGTTGTACTAGCCAAGTACTTTCCTGTGCTGCCATAGTTGCTGCTCTGTACTCCGCTTCTGTAGTTGAGAGAGATATTGTTGGTTGTCTCTTGCTACACCAAGTGACTGCTCCTGAACCAAGACTAAACACGTATCCTATAGTCGATCTCCTTGTGTCATGATCTCCAGCATAATCCGCATCGCAGTAGCCAACCATTTTGCATTCCTCATCTTTCTTGTATAGAATTTCAATGTCAGTGGTACCTTTCACATACCTTAATAATCTGCGAACTGCTTTGAGATGAGGCTTCTTCGGCTTCTGCATGAACCGGCTTGCTATTCCAACTGCGTAGGCTATGTCTGGCCATGTGAGGGTTAGGTAGATTAGGCTCCCGACAAGCTGGCGATACATTGTTGTATCTTCCAAGTCTTTTCCTTTATCAGCACATAACTTAGCATTGGTCTCCATCGGTGTTGAGGTTGGTTTACACTCAAGCATCCCGTACTTCTTCAATAAATCTCGAGCATATTTTTGTTGGCAAAGAAATAAGCCTATGTCACTTCGTTCTATCTCAAGCCCTAGGAAGTGTCTTAATTCTCCTAACTCCTTCATTTGGAAGCGGACCGCCAGGTTTCTTCGTACTCTTTGAATCTCTTCTGTATCATTTCCAGTGACAATCAGATCATCTACGTATACTAGCACTATTGCTAGTTTTCCTTCCTGGGATTTGATAAATAGGCTGGAGTCTGAATGTGCAACTGAGTAACCGCTTTGAACTAAGAACTCCGCTATCTTCCCATACCAGGCCCTTGGTGCTTGCTTCAGTCCGTACAACGCCTTTTTTAGCTTGCAAACATAGTTTTGTTGGGTTTTACACTCAAACCCCCTCGGTTGTTCCATATATATTTCTCGGTCAATTTCACCGTGCAGGAATGCGTTCTTCACATCCATTTGTCATAGTTTCCAAGATTTATTTGTTGCTAGTGAGAGTAGAACCCTGACCGTAGTAATCTTGGCTACTGGACTGAATGTTTCATCGTAGTCCAGCCCATATTGCTGTGAGAACCCTCGAGCTACCAATCGAGCCTTGTACCGTTCTATCGAGCCATCAGAATGAGTCTTTATCTTGTAGACCCATTTACATGATATGGGTTTTACATCCTTTGGTTTTGGTACCAAGTCCCAAGTTTGATTTTGCTCCAGGGCTTGGATTTCTTCTTCCATTGCATTTCTCCATTCCAGACTCTGAGATGCTTCTTCAAATGTTGCGGGCTCCTTAATGTTGTGTTCTTCAGTCACAACATTTGCATACTTTGGATTGGGCTTGCGTTGTCTAGTTGTCCTTCTTAACTATTGGCCCACATCTTCTTCACTTTCTTGAACTTATTCTGGTGTTCTTTTATATATACCAGTCTGCCATGGGCTTGAAGATGTACTTGGTGTTTTGGGTGAGCTTGTTCGTACTCCTTCTTCATCATTTGCAGATGATGACTCATTTTCCCGCATTTCCTCTTGTAGACTTTTGGAGTCTGGAACGTGATAGACATTCTGCAATTGAACTTGATTAGGTCTGAAGCGTGGAGTGAATGTAGCCTCCCCAGTGTGAGCAATCGGCAATCTCGTGTTATCGACAATTATCATGACCCGGTCTCCTTTGTATTCACATAAGCTTGACAGTTTCTCCTTGTCTCCAGTCATATGGTTGGAGCAGCCTGAGTCAACAATCCAATCCTTACTGTAGTTGACTTGCACGTATTGATCTTCAACGGCCATGGCTACCTCATCATTTGAGAAGTCAATTTCTTCATCTGAAAGATCCTCACGAACAGGCTGGGTAGTTGCAAAGGATACTTGGAAGTTTCATTCTTTTTCACTGATGTCTTGGTGATTGTGAGACGTCACCAAGTTTCCTTCAGCTGTCTTCTTCTTTGACCAGCAGTCTTTTGCATAGTGGCCTTTCTTGCCACAGTTGTAGCAACCGTCCTTTCTCCGGTCGTTGTTGTTTCTGCCTTGCTGAGCTCCCCCTTTCTTGTAGCTCCTCTCCTGGGACTTATTGGGCATGTTATCTTCTTCTTTATTTGATCTTACAAAATTCTTCTTTTTATACCCGCCCTTTATTTTGTTGAAGAGCGTCTCCTCTTCCTTATTTTCCAGAGAGGCACCTGCCATTTGCTTAGCCAAACTTTCTTGATTGGCCAACAGACTTTCAAACTCCACAATAGAAGGTTGAGTTGGCCAACCATGAATGGCAGTAACAATCCCGGTATATTCAGGTTTTAGACCATGGATTATTATTCTTTTCATCCTATCTTCGGTAACTTTGGAGGCAGGGTCTAACTCTGAAATTTCACGACATAAAGTTTTAATTTTTAGAAAATAGTCTATAATAAACATACCTCCTTGCTTGGAGTTCATCAACTCATTCTCCAAGAACTGTAGGCGTGCATCATTCGTTCTTGAAAACAGGGATGCAAATGTATCCCAAGCTCCTTTGGGTGTGTCAGCATCTTCTATATACTGAAGCATTTCATCCTCGATCGTCGTCTTGAGCACATAAAGCGCCTTCCCTGCTTTGATCTCCCACTTCTTGAATTCGACAGCATTCTCCTTTAGTGGTGGTGTAGTCTCACTACCACCAACAACCTGCCACAAGTCCTGCCCTTGCAAGTAGGATTTTATCCTTGTTTGCCAACTCTTGTAATTATGGTGGTTGAGCTTTGTAAGCCCACCAGTTGTGCCAACGAGATCTCCCATCGTGACAAGGTACAACCTCCTTTGTGCTACAGAGTAAGCTTGGTCTTACACCAATCTGCTTCACAGTCCCGAACTGTGCACGAACGATCTTTGACTAGACAATGTTTTACCAAAGGTGAGAATAGTACCCTATGTATGAATAGGGTGAGCTGGCTCTGATACCAAATTGTTGGGAGATTTGGGAAGAACTTGAACTTAAGAAAGACTAATTTTATTAATCGCTCAAAAGTCTCTTACAACTTCACACCCTTACTATACTCACAACACTCACTACTACACTTGAGCTTGTTTGCTCCTTGATACCTACACCTCACAACCTCCCCCCTATTTATAGTAGTTCTAAGGAGGTGGGAGGATTCTAGAGAACCAATCTCAACCACACATTTTTGCTTCTCTAGAACTCTCTCAAATGTCTAGAGTATTATAAGGGTGTAGAATTCTCTAGACATTGAACCATCTAGAGAATACCCATTCTTGTTGGATCTTCTAGATAATGGGTTTGGGCTTTAAGCTTTAAACATTTGGGCTAGTTAGTGATGATTTTCAACAAGACATGAAACTTACACATATAAATTTGTATTTTACGCTCATAACATAATTCCTATTAGGTAATTTTTAAAAAAGCGTTTTTCAACCTCGAGGCGGTCAAATTTTTTTTCTAGGTGAAGCGGTGCCTCAAGGCTAAGCAATGCATTTTTTTTATATAAAAAAGTTATGGAAAGTAAAAAAAAAATTCATCAATGCAAGAGAGAACATGAATTCAATCAAAAAAGTGATTGAGGCGGTAGAATTACCCTACAATTGCCTCATAAAAATAGTTTTAACATTGTACCATTGTAGTATTATATTTGAAAGTATTGTTTGATGAAGTGAACATATAAATTAGCATACACTTAAGAATGAGAGAAATTTTATCATTTGTAATTCTGTAAATGCATAAACCAACAGCAGTGAAGAAGAAGAAGTGAAGAGTCAAACACTTTATCAAGTACGAGAAACCAATAGCAGTGAAGAAGATAAAAAATCACCTATAGAAATTTTAAGACTATATGGCACTACAAAGTTGATTCGGGATGTCAAATTCTCATCAGTCAAATAAAGTAATGGTTCCATATTGTGGGACTGATCTTGTCCTTAACATTCTGCCATCACTAAATTATGAGATTTTTGAACACTTATATACAAGAGCATTCAAGAGTGTTTGGAAATAAAATGAAGTTAAATTGCTGAGAAGCCCAAACTTGAAAATACAAATACATTTGTCAAAAGAGAACACACAAGAAGTGCAAGTCCCCATTTATTAAGAGTTTGTAGTCATAAAAATAAGTTTGTTGAGAAAGATAACTTGTAGAAAGTAACAACTAACTTCCATGCTAAAAGAGTATGCAATAAGAGATAGGCAACGATTACTCTACACCACCAAAAGCGTTTTTTCACACCACCATATAGTTTTTTTTCTTTTTCTTACTTATTCACATCACCAATAAATATGCATAATTTAACAGAGAAGCCCAAACTCAAAACCAAAAAAAATGCAGAACAGGGTAACTTTCGACCAATTTAAACCTTCAATTGAGACCAATTCTCAAGCTCATCACAAAAATTCTAATACTCTGAGTTATCTAATAAACACAACTTGAATTACTTGAAAATGTTTTGAAATGAGCAAGTTATGGTCATTTTACTAAAGTTGCGCAAATTTGTCTCGCAATAAAAACGGGATAGTGTCTTTGACTTTTGGCAAACTTATGTGCTCGATCGAGACTGATTCTCAAGTTGATTAAACATAAAATTTGTAGTACTATGATTTATCTAATAAACACAACTTGAATCACTTGAAAATGTTTTGAAATGAGCAAGTTATAATCATTTTACTAAAGTCGCACAAATTTGTCTCGCAGTGAAAATGGGATAGTGTCCCTGACTTTCGGCCAACTTATGTGCTCGATTGAGACCGATTGTCAAGTTGATCAAAACAAAAGTTGTAGTAGTCTGAGTTATCTAATAAACACAATTTGAATCACTTAAAAATGTTTTGAAATAAACAAGTTATGGTCATTTTACTAAAATCGCGCAAATATGTCTGAAAAAAATTTGCTGAAATTTCCCGTTCGCCCAGATTAATGCGGGGTTTTTCAAAAACCTCACATTGTCTCAGGCGAACAATATTTTTTTGTGATTTCTGAAAATTTTTCTGAAGTTTACTTTGTTTTTGTAATTGAAAATTTTTCTGAAATTTCCATGAGATTACTTTGTTTTTCTGAAAAAATTTTGAGATGTTGCGATTTTGAGGGAAAGGGAAAAGATTTGTAAGAGATTTGAATGTCGGAGAGGGAAGAGATTCGAATAGGGGAGGGAAGAATCGCATTTCGATTTGAATGGGAAGGGGGAAATGTTGATTTTTTATTTATATAGGTGGTAGGAAAAAGAAAGTAGGTGGTGTGGGAGAGTAGAATAATATGAGAAAACACTTATGGTGGTGTGGAGTAGTCATTGCCTAAGAGATAATATACTCCTGAACAAGATGTTGTTTACATATTCATAAGACAACGAAGAGAGAGGGTAAGAAAATGACAATGCAAAGTGCACACACTTAGGGGTGGGCACGGGACGGGATGGGACGAGATAGACCCATCCCTATCTCATCCCGTTCATACGGGATCGGGACGGGATCAGCATGCTCTCATTTTTTTGACAAATTACTGCTTACCCAAGACCCAATTTGCTTAGTTGAAAAGAGGCAAAGACAATTCGTAGAACTACACATAAATGATAGCCTTGGATTGAGTATGCAACATCATAATAAACTACCATAAATGATAGCTGAAATTCACCCTGTAATTAAGATTTCTGCAGAGTTTTGAATGACTAAGAGGTGGACAGTATAATGGCAATGGTGGACCTGCTCTACTGTTTCGAATAGTGAACAAAATGAGGAGTAGATTTGGGGTGCTAAGAAGAATGTTTCATTATTGCTTTAAAAAAACAGTTATTAAATTCATTATCTTGACACGAAATAAAACTCTCCAATGTAGTTAGCAATCCCATTTTGAGTTTTAAAGAGTTTGCAATTAAATAATTCATTTAGAATTCTAGAAATAAACCAACATCAAGTAGTTGCAGATATAGACTAATATCAATTACACTGATTTCAACTAAATTCATTTTTTTTCAATTACACTAATATTGCAATCCTAAAATAAATAAATAAATAAATAATAAATATTAATAATAAATATTGAAAAATTAGCTCGGGACGAGATTGGCGGGATTGAAAATCTTCATCCCATCCCATCCCATTCTAAATCGGGACGGGATCGCGGGATGGGATGCCCACCCCTACACACACTGCACTACAAAATACTAAAGCCACAATTCTAGGCAGCCAGGGAACACAACCATTTTTTTGTCAGGTTTTGGGCTTTTTACACTTCTACCCCTTCTATAAATGATGTTTGCGGTTGTGTTTTAAAAGAAAATGGGTAAAAGTCTAAAAAAGCCCAAACCATGCCAAAAAAATGGTTGTGTTTCCTGGCTGCCTAGACTTACTCATACTGAAGTATGATCCTACTCTGCCCGATCCTTTGTGTCTGGTTTGTGTCCGGGGGGTGCCAAGCATGTGCATGCTGACGTGGCATTCATGTTTGGGTTTAGGGAGGGTCAAAGTTAACACTCTAGCCAAACACAACCCAGCTTCAATTAGGGCTTCAGATAACAACTCTTCATTTGCCTCTTTTCCCCTCGTTTGCTAAAAAACTCTTCAGAAACACAACTCTTCAGATAACTACCAGTTGTTGCTCCTCCTCCCTCCCCTCTTCACGCGGGTTGCTCCTCTTCACACAGCCCTCTACACGCGGCTTGCTCCTCCTCCCTCCCCTGCTCCTCACGCGGCACAGAATCCAAACTACTACCATTGGAACAACGCATGTCCTTCCTATGCTATGAGTGCGATTCATACAAAGCAGGGGTACTAGAGGACATAAGGACATATTGGCACAAGATCTTTGTCCTCAATGTCATAGTACTGGTCATCCTAATTTCAATTTACTCAACAGGATGTTGTGCATTCCGTAACAGAACAAGAGATCGGACATAGCTCATTTTTTTGTTGTTGGAAACATGTATGATATTGTTTGTTTCTTACTTGGGCAAAAGTTCTACATAGAAACCTATTAAGAAACCCAACAATGAGGTTTCTAGACAAGGGTTACGCGACATTTACTATCTTTGGCTCTGTTATTTGTTATCTGAAGATGGTTTTAAAGGCCATTAATAGAAAAGATTCAATGACTAGTTTGAGCTTTCTTATAAATAAAGTGTTTTGCTTTACTCATAGGTTTCTTTTAGTTTTTGTCTACCTTTCTTTCAGAACCTTCAACTTGCATTGTTGATGCATCATGAAGAACCTAGAATTATCAATTTAGATCTAATATTTGGTTGAAAATATGGAATTTAGAACTGATAGTTCTTGGAGAATGGTTTGATTTAGTATTAGAAGAGTTGGTTGATTTAGTATTAGTAGAGTTTTTTAGCAAAAAGGGGAGGAGGATAGGCAACTGAAGAGATGTATTATGAAACCCTAATTGAGGTTGGGTTGTGTTTGGCTGGAGTGTTAACTCGGACCCTCCCTAAACCCAAACATGAATGTGACGTCAGCATGCACATGTTGGGCACCCTCCCAGGCACAAAGCACTAGATGGAGTAGAATCACTCTAGTTTTCATGATGAATTACCTGGGGACTAATCCAGTTAAGTTGGACAACTTTTTCATAGTTTTTCTTTTGTCTGCTAATCGTATTAAAAAAAATTTAAATCGATCGCATGTTGATTCTCAGTCGATCGCACGAATAGTTTCAGAAAAGAAACCTAATTGAATTTGAGGGATGGTTTCAGCCATCGATTTTTAATAAGATCTAAAAATTTTTTGAAATCGAGGCACATCTGAAGCATAAGCTTCCTAGCGAGTCAATTCGGTACGATTTGACTCATACGAGTTAGCAAGCCAACTCGTACGCCCTGTTTACTCGTACACCTTACCACGTTTTCATCCCGCTTCGAGATGACTCGGACGCCTTGAACGATTTTTAAAACAGTGTTAACACGTTGATCCAACACTAATTGAGCTCGATAGGAGAGCTTATGCCGTGTGATGAATTTCAAAAAACTTTCAATTGATGTGTGCATGCATGCTGCACAAAATGAATGACTCCCACAAGGGTGTGTTTGGTTGCATAGAATCCTATGTTATGGGAATTCATGAGGGGACCCATATATTTTAGGCTAATTTGAGGTATTACCCTACATCCACCATTTTATTTTTTTACCAATGTGGGAATGGAAATCCCATGAACATAAGAATCATACTCCTTGGTCATCCACCATTTGATTTTGTGATCAATGGTGTGAATGAAAGTCTCATGAACATGGAAATCACATGTCTTGGGGGACCAAGGAGTGTGATTCTCATGTTCATGGGACTTCTCCAATGAGTGTGATTCTCATGTTCATGGAACTTTCATTTTCACCATTGATCACAAAATCAAATATTGGATGTAAAATGATACATTAATTTAGCCTAAAATGTAGGGATTCCCATGACATAGGATTCCATGCAACCAAACACAGTAGTGGTTAAGTCATGTTCTCGCAACAAGTAAAGATCAGCAATGACATATCGAACAGTTTCAATAAAGAAACTAGTGATCTCCAATATCAACATCCCACAATGTCAAAATGAAAAACCTTCTTTGAGGCCATCCCACAATCCTTCCTGGTAGAGGGATGGGAAACCACGAAAAAGGATATCATGTTGGACAAATCCAATAATGTGGGCACACATATGTAATATAATGTGTATTGCTATCTTAAAGTGTAGTCCATCTAATATGTGATCTAATAGGGGTGTTGGACTATAAAGTATTAATAAATAACATGGTGTAAATAAGGATGTAATTTCTAATTCAATGAGGGGCAGAATTGGAAATTCACAGCCCGTAAGTTGAAGGGTTATGATTTATGAGCATTATAAATATGGGTTGGTCCCCGATTGAGCGTAGTGCGTAAAACAGAGAAAACCTTTGGCATTGTCTTCTCTATCCTCTCAACAGAGAATCTAAGGAAACGCTTGAATCAATCGGAAGATCCAAACTCATCACAATCAAAGGGGAAATCGCTATGGATCAAGGTATGTTTCTATTCTTCTTGTTTCCATTGAATCAACTAGAGTTTTAAGCTTTTGGTTTAAATACAACAATTGGTATCAAAGCAACTCCCGTTGATTCCATGTGAAATTATAAGATTTTCATTATTTTGCTTATGTGATTCACTGTGCGATGATTATAGTGATTGTATTACTTCATACGATATTATATTGATCTGTTGGGTCAGAATATCGCTAGTTCACTGAAAGACGCTGATTATAAAAACGATGATATTCTGTTGATAATACAACATCATCAATATATTATTCTGTGATGATATTCATGTTGATATTCTGTGATGATATTATGTTGATAATACAATAGAATCAATATAATATTCATTGATTCATGTGATGATATTCTGTTAGGCCAACAAACGACAACAAAATATCATATTGTGACTAAAGTGAATGTGTTAATATCATATGATATTATGTTGGACTATTGAGCATTTATCGGTCTACTGGGTCTGTTAACATCAATAAAATGTATTTCTGTATTTTAAAGTGATTATCTTAATTCAGTGATTATGTGATTCCTAATTATATTGTTACAATGTTACAGTAATTCAATGATTATACAATATAGTGATTATATTGCAAATACAATTCAGTGTACAGTGAAATAAAAAAAATTTGATTCCCTGTTGAATAGAAAGTTGGAGGTGACTGTTCATTATTGGGCCTAGTGATTGTTGGGCCATGGTCACTGTTGGACAGTAGTGATTGTTCACTATTAGAGTGAATGTTCATTGTTGGGCACTGTTGGGCCTGGTGACTATTGGCCCATGGTCACTGTTGGACCGTGGTGACTGTTCACTATTGGACCAAGGTGATTGTTCACTGTTGGGCCTGTATGAAGTAAATATTGTTTTGCTGTTGGACTTGTTGATAAATATTGTTTGGTTGTTGGATCATTTGGACCTAATGGGTCTTGGTTTGGGCTCACATATTTTAAATAATTGGGGCTACACTTATTTAGACCCATGTTTATATTGTATTAATGTGATAATTTGGTTTATACTCCAAATTTATACGAAGAGTATAATGTTGTTTCATGTATTATTATTATGTTCCTTATTTAAAATTTACACAATTTATCTAATAGGTTGCCAAAGCAACCACTGTTAGGAAAATTGGTTGATTTTAAAGTGAGCATGCTACATCCCTGTGAAACAATCGGCCCAAAGGAAGATTGTTTTGACCGGATAATCCTTAGTCTTAAATATATGATAAAGTTTACTTTACCATGCTTTTATTATGTCAGTCCAAAGAAAGGCATAATATTAGGCCGGTTTCGTTGTGTATGAAGAGTACCACTTACAGATTGATATTTCTGTCCAAAGACTAAATAACAATGTTGTGCTAGGTATCTTGATATGGGTTTTTATTTACCTATTGTATGAATTTAAAAGTTTATGCAATTGAATAATGATGTGAATATGTTATTTATGTAATTTATTATCTGTGCAGCTACTATGTCTGCTACTAGTATATCTGCTGGTGTAAATAATATTTCCATGCTTAATGGGACAAACTTCAAGGACTGGAAAGAGAACGTGTTAATCGTTCTTGGATATATGGATCTGGACCTTGCCTTAAGGATTGAGCAACCCGCTCCTCTTACAGATGCAAGTACTCCTGATGCCAGGAGATACTTTGAGAAGTGGGAACGCTCCAATCGCATGAGTCTTATGCTCATCAAGCGAGGTATTCCAGAAGCCTTTAGGGGTGCAATATCCGCAGGGGTGACCAATGCCAGTGAGTTCCTTACTGAACTTGAAAAGCGTTTTGCTAAAAACGATAAGGTTGAAACAAGCACGCTTTTATCTAGCTTGATTTCATTGAAGTACAAAGGCAAAGGGAACATTAGAGAGTGCATCATGGAGATGTCTCATCTTGCTTCAAAACTTAAAGCACTGAAGCTTGAGTTGTCTGAGGACTTACTCGTGCATCTAGTTTTGATATCACTTCCTCCACGGTTGTAACACCCCTCAATTTCGTAAAACTATTTATTTTATTTTTAATTAAATAAAATAGGGGTACATTTAATTGAATGTGAATTTTGAAATTAGGGTTTTACTTGGTGAGTTAAAGGGCGGATGCTCTCAAAATGTTAGTGGGGGCGAATAGCCACCCACCCTATAAAGAGAAAACCCTCTTCTCTTTTCTTTCTCCTTCCTTCTTCTTTTTCTCCTTCTCCTTCCCTTATGTTTTCTTCTTGGATGGAGGCTGAATGCATTCAACAGAGAGAGAGAGAGACTTTAGCGAGGTGTCAATCACCATTGGTCTAAGACCTGTTCACTGCTACAGGCAGATCAAGAGCAAAACCATAGCTCTTCTTCGTCTTCTTCCTCCTTTCACTCTCTCAAGCAATCAGATTCGTCTCTCTGTCTCTCTCGATCGAGAGCTCTGTGTCAACACAGATCTTGAGATCTGTCCGCCAGAGATCTCGAGCTCACTTTCTCTGTCTTCTCACATTTGCTACTCTTTCTGGTTCTGCACCTTGTGTGGGTTCAGATCTAGGGTTCTAGTGGACGAAATTGATGGGCTTGAGCTTCTTGAGCAGATTGGGATTGAGATGAACATTCCATTTGTTATGTCACAGATAAAGGTACACGATCAGTTTAGAAAATTTCTTAGAGTATATGATTGCTTTCTTCATCTGTGTAATACATTGAGCGCAGTGATATGCCTCCTGATGTTGTAGAGCGTACCTGCTCTGATAGGAAATTAGGAATGCTATCTGTAGAACACTGACATGTCTTTTGTCTAGATATTTTGTGTTTCTTTTTACATGTATAATTTTGCAATTGGCGACATTGCTTTTAAGTTTTAAGTTAACATATGTTTATCCTGTTTTTCTGGGAACATATTGATTTGAGGTTCTCAATTCCCAAGTGTTAAAATTATACAAATTATCAGCTTTATGGATCTTTATTTTCAGATAATTTCATCAAAATCTTCAAAATGTTTAAAATTTCTCGTTTCCAAGAACTTGCCAAATGATGTATTGTTTCTGCTATTCTTATCTCATTTCTTTTCATTTCATTTCTGTGAGCAAAGAAATGTAAAACACACTTGAAAAGTTCTGATATCCACTTAAAGAGCATAAATAAGAATGTTTCTTAACTCTACATAAATTGCGACATACAATATCCTAAGTCGGATTAGTGATCAACTTGTAAATATCCTCTTAAGCTAGAATGATCAAGTGCCTTTTTAAATATGGGATGATTCCAATAGTTGCCTAATGAAAGAGTTGTTGGGGCTTTTGTTAATTGCATGCTCTATAACAGGTGAAGTTGGTCCAATGTATTCTCTTCCCTGTGACTTCTCTCCTGCCTATTGAAACCAAAGTAAAGGAAGTTTGGTTTTTCTTGCATTGGAAAAGTCTATGGGTTAGTTGTGAGATTATTGTTTGAGATCTTTAACACAAGTTTTGGTTCTTTTATATGGCTGGAAGTGTATGGGATAGGAGATGCAAAGTGAAAGATTGAGAGGTTGTAGATGCCTCACTGTTGTAGTTGAAAAATGACGAGAGAGGTGTAATGATTACAGTTGGAGTGAGATGAAAGCGGTGTTTTTGGCTTGCACGCTGAGAAAGCAAGGTGCCGAGCTTGTTGCTGAGTTTTGGAGGGGTTCTCCCGGATGCTCTTAGCGATGTAATTGCGAATGGTGTGGACGCCATAAGATTTAAAATCAGTGAGTTTTCTTCATTCTTTCTCTTTGAGTTTTCTTATTTCCTGATTCTTGCAAAACCCTTGTTTCTTTACTGTTGAATTCTATATTTGCTGCTATGTCTATTAAATAGCTCTGAATGTGCGATTGAAAGTTTTGTGTTATTTGGTGTATATGTATACTGTATGTATATTGCTTGTATGGAAATGACGAGTTTCATTTCAGGTAATCCAATTGTGAGATTTTAGACATGTTTGAGAATGAGGTTGTCTTATTTGTGGTGTTTTGTGTTGCAAACGCTTGATCTCCAATATTGTTGACCTGTTTGATGTGTGAGATTTTTCTAGCTTGCTGGGTTCATGTTTGGGGGTCACCCATGTTTACCATTTTATTGATTGGGTGTGACTTTGTTTGAATGGTTGATGAATATCAATGCATTGTGATAAATTTGGAGATTTGTATGCATATTGAATTGTTTATGCATTATGAAGAATTTGGATATTTGAATCAAGGAGTGGCTTGATTGCCATATTGTTACATAGCATGATTAATGAATATGCTATGTTTTCCCCAAAAATGTGGGTGAATAGATTGTGAATCAATTCATGTATGACAAAATGTCATTGTGGAAGAATTCTGAATTATGGAAAATAAATGATATTTGTAAACCTTGATTTCTGAAAATATAAACCACTTGGGCTTGTATCACTTAGAACTACCACATCTCTTTTGTTTATGATTTCCCCTCTCTTACTAGAGAAACTAAATGACCTACGGGTCGTCTTGGGGAGTTGGGGCACCCATTTCTTACTAGAGAAACTAAAATAACCTTCGGGTTAGTCTTGCGGAAATGTGGTGAGTTTGTATGCCTAAAATAGGCTTTGATATTTATCCGTCAAAAATGTGACGTGAGTTTATGCGCATTGATAGCCCAAGGGTGGCTTTTGGTACTCATATAGTTAGGGGTATCCGCAATGCATGCCTGTATGTGATGTCCCCACTTAGGCATGGATGACGGAGTAGTCCTCCTTTATATGAGAGAGGCATACGGGCATGTATGTTCGGCACGGAGGTGGTGCGAATGTGGTATCGTCTAAGTGATCAATCCGTTAAAAAGATGAACATAATTCAAATAAAAAGAATAAATGACGTTGCATTGTTTCTAATTCTTTTTATGCAGGATGGCAAGTCCACTAATATTTCTGCAGGTCCGACTTGCCATAGTCAACTCCTATAGGGTAAATACAGGTAAACGCATATTTACATATTACGATGATGATATAATTGCCTCGTTGAGGAACTAAATTCTTTGGACTGTGTTTTCTTGCATCACACCTTTGCCTCGTTGAGGAACTACCTATTGGTGTGATGGTTTGTTGTTTGTGTTTCGCTTGATGTTTATCTCGTGCGATTTTATTTTGGGATGAAGATTTCTCACACCAGCTTTATTGCTGACCCAAGTGAGCTTTTGCTTCTTGGGTACATTCCTTTGGGAATGTAGCCGATTAGCTTTTCAGGTTTAGAGACTTTTGAGCAGCGTTACGGGAGTTCCGCTAGTGGGGCTAGCGACGTCAAATTTTCATGGTTAGAGCTTTATTAAAAATTTTAGTTTGTTCTATTTTCTAAACTATATTTTGTCATTGCTGCTAAATGTTTCTGTTGTTATTGAATTTCACGTCCCGAGTTTTGGGGAAACGGATAATCCTACGTGGATTTTAGGATTTCATTTTTCTTCGAAAATCGGGGCGTGACAACGGTACAGTCAGTTTAAGGTCAGTTACAACTGTCAGAAGGAGAAATGGACTCTTAATGAGCTCATTTCATACTGTGTGCAAGAGGAAGACAGGTTGAAGCAAGACAGAACGGAAAGTGCTCATTTTGCAAGCGCCTCTAAAGATAAGGGCACAAAACGAAAAAATGATAATGAAGCTGCTAAGGGTCCAGCACAAAAAAAACAGAAAGGCAATGAGGGTTGTTTCTTTTGTAAGAAACCTGGACATGTAAAGAAGGAATGTACCAAGTATCACGCTTGGCGTGCTAAAAAGGGTATGTTTCTTGCTTTGGTCTGTTCTGAGGTTAACTTAGCTTCAGTACCTAGAAACACTTGGTGGTTAGATTCCAGTGCTACTACTCACATAAGTGTTTCTATGCAGGGTTGTCTGAGCTACCGAAAGCCAAATAATGCTGAAAGACGCATCTTCGTGGGCGATGGAAAATCGGTAGAAGTGGAAGCAATAGGAAACTTTAGGTTACTCTTAGGAACTGGTTGTTATTTGAAATTGAAAGACACTTTTGTAGTACCGTCATTTAGACGGAATTTGGTTTCTATTTCCTTGTTGGACAAATTTGGATATTGTTGTTCATTTGGAAATAATCAATTTAGTCTTTCATTAAATTCCAATATTATTGGTACTGGTTCATTAAGCACATTTGATAACCTATATCTTCTTGACACTATTGCCTCATATAATGAAACCTTGCATGTGGAATCACGTGGTACTAAGCGTAAGCTAAATAAAGGAAATTCATCAAAACTGTGGCACACACGTTTAGGACATATCTCGAAAACGAGAATGGAGAGAATTGTGTCAGATGGCATAATAGATTCTCTTGATTTTTCAGACTTTGATGTCTGTATTGAGTGCATCAAGGGAAAACAGACCAAACAAAAGAGATTGGGTGCAAACAGCAGAACTTCAGACGTCTTAGAATTGATCCACACAGATATTTGTGGACCATTCCCTTCGGCTTCTTGGAATGGTCAACAATATTTTATATCATTCATAGACGATTACTCAAGCTATGGGTACCTATATCTCATTCATGAGAAATCTGAGTCACTGGACATGTTCAAAGCTTTCAAAGCCGAGGTTGAGAACCAACTCAACAAACGAATTAAAAGTGTCAGGTCCGACCGTGGTGGTGAGTATTACGGCAGATATGACGGTTCCGGTGAACAACGTCCAGGACTATTTGCTAAATTCCTAGAGGAATGTGGAATCGTCCCACAGTACACCATGCCGGGATCACCTAACATGAATGGTGTAGCTGAAAGACGAAACCGAACTCTTAAGGACATGGTAAGGAGTATGATCAGTCATTCTACCTTACCTGAATCACTCTGGGGAGAAGCACTAAAGACTGCAGCTTACATCCTTAATAGAGTACCAACTAAAGCAGTTGTCAAAACACCTTATGAACTTTGGACAGGCAGAAGACCTAGTCTAAAACATTTTCACATTTGGGGATGTCCAGCTGAAGCAAGGCTTTATCGGCCGAATGAAAATAAATTGGACTCCTAAGCAGTGAGCAGTTACTTCATTGACTACTCTGAGCGATCAAGGGACTACAAGTTCTATAATCCCACTATTAAGTCCATTTTTGAAACGGGGACAACAACGTTTTTTGAGGATGTCGAGTTTGGGGGGAGAAATAAGGTAAGAGACATTGTCTTTGAGGATGAATCAATTTCGACTCCTACTACTGTTGTTGACAATGTACATGTTCCAATACCTGTCATTGATCTAGAAGCAGATCTGGAACCTCAACAGGACAATGTTGAACTACTCCCTGCTCAAATTGAACTAAATATTCCAGAAGAACAAACTCAACAACCTCAAGATCAAATGCCATTAAGGAGATCCACGAGAGAAAAGAGAAGAGCTATTCCGGATGATTATATGGTCTTTCTCGAAGAACATGAGGAAAATGATGGATTGGTGAAAAATGATCCAATCAACTTCCATCAAGCCATGCAGGATTCTAACTCTCAAAAGTGGATAGATGCTATGAATGAGGAGTACAAGTCTATGCAAGACAATCAAGTTTGGGATCTTGTCCCATTACCTGAAAATACAAAGCCTATTGGTTGTAAATGGATATTCAAAACCAAGAAGGACTCAAAAGGTAATGTGGAAAGATATAAAGCTCGTCTTGTAGCTAAAGGCTTCACTCAAAAGGAAGACATCGACTATAAAGAGACTTTCTCTCCGGTGTCAAAGAAATACTCATTTAGGACAATCATGACTCTTGTTGCACATTTTGACTTTGAGTTGCATCGGATGGATGTTAAAACAGCGTTTCTCGATGGCGACATTGATGAAACAATTTATATGGTGCAACCAGAAAACTTTGTGTCTGGAGACCCAAAGAATATGGTTTGCAGACTAAAGAAATCCATCTATGGGCTCAAGCAAGCTTTCCGTCAATGGTACTACAAATTTCATTAAGTAATTGTCTCGTTTGGTTTTGAGACAAATGTTGTTGATAATTGTGTATATCATAAGTTCAGTGGGAGTAAGCATATCTTCTTGGTTTTGTATGTTGATGACATATTGCTTGCCACTAATAATATAGACATGTTGCACGAAACCAAGAGATTTCTATCAAAGAAATTTGAAATGAAAGATCTTGGTGAAGCTTCTTTTGTCTTAGGGATTCAGATATACCGGGATCGTTTTCGGGGTATTCTTGGATTATCACAAAAGGGCTATATAGAAAAAGTGCTTAAAAGGTTTGGCATGCAAGATTGTAAACCAGGAGATACCCCTATATCTAAAGGAGACAAATTCAGTCTTAAACAGTGTCCTAGGAATAAATTTGAAGTTGTAGAGATGCAAAAGACCCCCTATGCATCCGCTGTTGGGAGTCTTATGTATGCTCAGGTATGTACACGTCCAGACATAGCATTCATTGTTGGAATGCTTGGCAGATATTTGGATAACCCTGGGATGAGTCACTGGAAAGCAGCTAAACGGGTTATGAGATATTTACAGAGAACTAAAGATTACATGCTCACATACAAGAGATCGGATCAGTTGGAGATCATAAGGTATGCTGATTCTGATTTTGCTGGATGCCAAGATAGTAGAAAATCTACATCAGGCTACATTTATCTGTTAGCTGGAGGAGCTATTTCTTGGAGAAGTGCTAAGCAGACACTCATAGCTTCTTCCACCATGGAAGCAAAATATGTGGCGTGTTTTGAGGCCTCCAACCACGGATTATGGCTGCGTTATTTTGTCACTGGGCTGCGCATTTTGAATGACATAGAAAGACCACTAAAGTTATATTGTGACAATAAGTCAACAGTTTTATATGCCAACAACAACAGGAGCTCGTCTAGGTCAAATCATATTGACATAAAGTTCCTGGTTGTGAAGAAGAGAGTAGAGAATAAACAGATTTTCATAGAGCATATTGGGACAAACTCCATGATTGTGGATCCGCTTACTAAGGGATTACCACCCAAGGTCTTTCATGAGCACACCGCTCATATGGGTGTTATGTCACATGAGGATATCATGGTTTAGTGGGAGTTATTTTTTGTTGTTCTATGATGGATTTTGGGCACATTGGTGTAATTTAGTATTTTCTGCAGAAATAAAGTCTTCAGTCAATTGTCTGTTTATTATATGTTTGATCTCTTTAAAGATTAAAGTTGGACCGGTTGGAAATAGACATGTTTGGATCACATCACATGTAATTTCCATGCTCTACATCCATGTTTGATCTATGTCATTTGATTATATTGGTATATGTGACTATTGATGGATTTAGTTACGCTACTTGTGACGCAAATCGCTTTAATCCTATATCAGTATAGTCAATGGACGAGATTGTTTCGGAATACTTTTACTTGTGATAGCAAGTTTTGAGCTCATAAGGTTATACACATTAAAGGTAACATATATGGCCCAAGTGGGAGATTGTTGGACAAATCCAATAATGTGGGCACACATATGTAATATAATGTGTATTGCTATCTTAAAGTGTAGTCCATCTAATATGTGATCTAATAGGGGTGTTGGACTATAAGGTATTAATAAATAACATGGTGTAAATAAGGATGTAATTTCTAATTCAATGAGGGGCAGAATTGGAAATTCACAGCCCGTAAGTTGAAGGGTTATGACTAACGAGCATTATAAATATGGGTTGTTCCCCGATTGAGCGTAGTGCGTAAAACAGAGAAAACCTTTGGCATTGTCTTCTGTATCCTCTCAACAGAGAATCTAAAGAAACGCTTGAATCAATCGAAACATCCAAACTCATCACAATCAAAGGGGAAATCGCTATGGATCAAGGTATGTTTTTATTCTTCTTGTTTCCATTGAATCAACTAGAGTCTTAAGCTTTTGGTTTAAATACAACATATCATGGCAGTTAAGTTCGAGTTTGAGGTGTAAAAACCAAATACTTAGAGCTCCAAAACGACATGAAAATTTGCAGGATTCATTCGATAAGATGACAAAGCACATGCATTCATCAGCTTGGACTAGTGGGTGGAAGAAGCTGAGCAAATTGACAAAGATGACAACAATTATTGAATCCCATCAAACTGGGTCTCAGATTAACAATGTGGACCAAACAAAAAAGGCACCTAGAAGGTGGAGGAATTCTATTCTTGAATAAACAAAACATCTCATACTTCAAATATTTCTAAAAAAAATTCTTTTGCTTGCTGGAAAAATTGGTCTGTTGTCTTACCATTGATTTCAATGAGTAGAGATAGTATTGTTGAATGAATTAATAGTTCTATAGTTTGTTATGATTTTTATGTAATTTGTTTATATGAGGGAATTGAAATGTCTCTAATCATCCCCTAAAATAATCAAAAAGCTATTTTAGGGGTTCCATTGAAGAAAAAAAAACCTTCAATCATCCCCCATAATAACTTGTCCCATTTTTTTTTGGGGAAATATTTTTTTTAAAGGCGAACAAGGTTTTTATAGGATCCCAGAATCCATAAAGATGCCGCAAGCTGGGTTTTAACCCATGACCTAGTGGTACCATCCGTCAAATTCTAATCGTTGAGCTGTCATGTCATTGGCAATTTAGGGGAAAGTTAATCCCCCCAGCCATTGGAGAGGACAACAATGCTCAACTGGGCTAGGCACAACAGCAGGCTTGAATGAAGTGCTCGATGGGTATAAAAGTCGACTATGCTCGTCCTTGGGCTTGGGCTAGGTGAGAACCAATTTTGGATTGGATTTAATTAACTACATTTTTGGTGTTTTTTTATACCTAAGATACAAAGGCATGAAAAGAAGTAGCTAAAAAATGATTAATAGGATCACTAGAGCATCTCCAATGGTAAAAGTTAAAATGGGGATGAATCATTCATCAATTTAATTTCAATTATACTATTATAATATTATATTAATTATTATAATTATATTAATTAATTTCAAATTAATATTAATTATAATATTATTAAATATAATATTATTAATTTCAACTTAAATATATAATATTATTATTTTCAATTATACTATTATTTAGATACTTTTTAAATTATACTATTATTATTTTCAACTTAATTTAAATTTGACTAATTAATAAATTTGGGAGTAAAAAAATAGTATTAATAATAAAAAAATTTATCATTATTTAAATATATCTTCCACTTTTTTATATCATTATTTAGATTATAATTAATAATTACTAATAATAATTTTATCATTATTTAAATTATAATTAATAATTACTTTTGTTTAAATTAGTATTAATTTGTTTTTAATTATACTATAAATACTTTTTAAATAATTATTTAAATTAGTATTAATAATTATTTTTTTAATTATACTATTATTTAGATACTTTTGTTTTTATTTGTTTTTATTTATTTTTAATTTAGAAAATTAAATATTGTAACCAACATCAACCGATAAAAACCCTTTCAACTGGGTTCAGGTCATCAGTTGGCTGTTGATCCGAACCACCTCCTGACCTTGTTCAATCGAGAGTGATGATTGGATAAGAATTGTAATTGCTTATGTGTTTTGTGAGCCAAAAAAAAAAAATTCTGGCAACAAAAGCCTTGGATGATAACAACAATTCCATGAATTTTGATTATTCTCTTAATGTCATAGGTGATAGTAGAACAGATCTTATTTGGGCAGCTTGTTCTGAAATATCTTTTGCAATAATGTGTGGAAAGGAAGTGGCAGCAAGTGTGGTTTTTGTTTGGTCGAGCTGAACTTTCCAATCCTGAGCTCAATCTATACAGTATGGTATTAGTGTTAGCAATACTAGTATGAATTGCTGTAGTAGTCCTAGAAGATATATCAGATTATTCTGTAGCCTTGCTGTGGAAGCTGGTTGTAGGGGTCTGGCAACCCAGTTTAGCTGGGTGCCTATATGACCCTTTCGACAGCCCACATCTACCCAAATCCAAGTTCCAGTTCCACCCTCACGTGAGCCCAAACGCGTGTCAATCACGACCACGAGCACAAGGGACCCGACAGAAGATCAAACAAACAACCAATAAAAAGACTCAAAAGTCAAAACACCATGACCAAAGCAAAGCAAGAGAGGAGGGGGCCGCACCTAATGAGATGAGCAACTAATCCCACAATCACCAACCACGCATGCGCTTCTCACGCGGGTCCCTCCTTCGCTCCCTTTCATCCTAATCTCAGCCCGCACGCGAGGTCTCAATCTCTCAATCTGGCGTGATTTTCTCTCCAACCAACGTTTATATAAAAAAAAAATTTAAAAAAAATCATCAAAGAAGATCTCTCTTCTTCTTCTATTTCTCCCAGTCAACAAAACAAAAACAAAGCCACCATTTCTTTCTTTTTTCTTCAATCATTCACCACGCTTTGTTCCTTCCAAAGTGAGAAAGGTGTGACTTCAGTGAAAAGTTGGAAACACTCAACAAAGTTGTAACTCAATATCATTGAAAGTTGAGATGACAACTTGAGCTTGAATGCTTCTTCCTACCTACTTATGCTTCTTCTCATTCCTTCCCCACAACATATTGACCCACTTATCCTCTATAAGACCACAAGGAACTCGATGTTCTCTCCCAACATCAACCGCGTGAAAGTTGCCAGAATGCCATGGGTACCAAATCCAAGAAACCTTGGACTTGACGCGGAGTGACCATTGAAGTACATAGTGTAGTACATTGTTGCATGGATGAACATGCAGTACATACCAGCAAAGCTAATCTGCTGACAAGATAAACCAATGGTCGATATCTTGTTTATAACAGTTAAAATGACAATTTCTCAAAAGGAATTTCGCAATGCCATATAAATATGAATGCAACAACAACCAGTGTTCTAAAAATCGATCTAGGCGGCGCCTAGGCGCTAGAAGGTGGAAAACCGCCCAGATTAATGCCTGGGCGGGCAGTCTGGGCGGTTCTGGGCAGTCTGGGCGGTCTGGGCGGGTCTAGGCGGGTCTGGGCGGGGGGTCTAGGCGGACTCTAGGCGGGGTCTAAGCGGTCTGGGAGATTTTTTTTTATTTTTTATTTTTTATTTTTTAATAAGGTTGATTGTGTTCTTATTTTATTTTTCTTTTCTATTTTTTAGAAATAAACTATTTAATTGTTTTTTATTCAGTATATGTCTAAATGTAACGGAGGATGATTACTTAATGGAATTCTCAAAGGATCTGCCGGTACCAATTTTACTAATGTAGATTTTATCAAACATAATTAAGGTTATTCATGCAATTTGAAGAAAAATAAAAGAGTACACAAATTCAAATTTATATAAAGTACCCATCATGACCAACTTCAGTCATTTGAGTTTTAATAAATTTTGTTCACGATTGTTAATTTTTCATGTTTTTAAATTTTGCATATGTATATTGACATTAAATTGGATGTAATTGATAAGGTATTATGCTTAACTTTTGTAAATTATTAAAGTTATAATACAAAACCTAAGACCGCCTAGACACCCGCCTAGGCCCCTGGGCGCTAGGCACCTGCTCGCCGCCCGCCCAGCGCCTAGCGATTTTTAGAACACTGACAACAACACAATGGGTACACAAATAGTTAACAGCATCACTATTTCTTATTTACTGAAAATTGCCGACATTCAACCAAATAGACGGGTACAATTTAACAGGTTTACAGAAAGGCCTACTAACTAGAATGGTGGCTTCCACCACAAGTGGATAGTCATTACAGATGAAGCTACTGCAGGTAGATGCTAATCAGCAACCCAAGTTATATCATCAAATGGAATCCACCCTTTTTACTATCATCCAATGTACCTCCTCTTCAAGATTCACAAGTGCAAGACACAAAAACAACTCTCCAAGTGCATCCCTAAAACAGAGATAACATGACCACCACCGACAGATAACATGCATATATGGTCTTTGCCCACTGTTTAGGCAATCTACCATGACCACAACCGATGATGTTGATAATGATGGGATGACATACTCACTACGACAGCTGCTTTATCTAAATAGGGTCCATTGATACCATGTTGCCCTAAAGTATCCACCCATTATCCTGTACAGATCCATGACATAATAGCTACAGACGCCACTTATTCAATGTCACACACAAACACCACCTGAGGTGGAAAACGGAGAGATACCAGAAGAGATGAAGTGACTGTAACCCATAAAGGGGGGGGAGTACCAGGGCATAGTGGTTGCTGATAGTCACATTGAGCATGGGAAAAAGAAGGCGAGATTGGGGGGAGACAGCAACGTAAAAACAATAGTGAATTAGTGATTATAGTTGGTCAGACTATTATTATATACTTCGAGCCGCTGCTGCTAGTCCATAGTAAGTCCCAATGATTTAGCTTTGAGCTTAAGGGATTTCAGATAATCTATTGTTTCATCGAGAACAAAAACAGCATCCTTACCCTTCCCCCCGGGAATTATACTCTGCATTATGCTCACCAAATCCTGTATTTTCTGCCTCTTTGTCCACTTATTTGTCAGCGATGAATCCCTTTTTCCCTGGATTGTGCCATTCACAAAGCTCCATTCTGCATCATCTTCAGTTTCCGATAATTTGTGAGTTTCTACTGAACTTGCTGTATCCATCACTGATATATCATGCTCTTCGTCATCAGGAAGTCTCTTCCTTTTTGTTGCACTAGCAACAAATTCTGCATTGCATGCAACTTTTTGCTTCTTTTCCCCTGTAATTTCACTTGGCGAGTGACCTGTGCTTGTTTCTTCATCTTCATAATCACTATCACCATCTGAGTACAGTAAAGCATCAAGTTCCTCAGTATCTTCATGCATTTCACTTTCCTCGCTAATCCCTTGATCTTCTTTCAACTTATCAGAGAAAATGGACCAAGGATGACGAGCTAAACCGAACTCAGTTGCCAGTTTGTCCTGATGTGAACCACCATTTCTCATTGGTGTTGAGGTTCCCAAATTAAGAGGTGGCAAGGGAGACCCAATCATGGAACTAAAAACAAGGTCCCCTTCATTCCCCGACTGATTAAAAACAAGAAATCTCTTCTGAGAAGCTCCAGGCATTGCATTTGAAGTTGCTTCCTGATGTTCAGACAGGTTTGAGAGCTTCTCACTGATAACTGTCTTAGGGTTTGGGGTTAGAGACTCATTTTGGTGGTATAAACAATGAATCAAACTATGTCCATTTGCTTGACCAGGTTTTGAACATGTCATTAAGTTGGAAGGTGCAGGAGCTGTCAAAGATCCATCGGTACAGACCATGAAATAGAAAGGGTTGGTAAACGCCGAGGTGGCACCCAAATCAGGTACCACATTTGTGCAATTAATATTGGGTGATTTCCATGGCTCAAACTGGTGATGAAGCCAAGATCCACAATCCTTTCCCATCCAATCCACACAATCACCTGAGTTTTAAAAAAATGGATGTCATCACTGATCGACCCATCAAAATGTCTAGAATAAACAGCATTATGTAACAAGTAAAACATTTTAAGCATACCAGAAATTAGATGGTATTCAATTGTTAAGTTTTGATTATTTGCTGCCTCTTTCAAGAAAGAAGGAAACTACTACGAACTCCAGCTTAATTTGAATGTGCAAAGCAAAAGCGATCTACGTAACAGGCTTAAGCAAATGTCTGAAGTACTCAGCCTGGCAACCAAGAAAGAGATGATTCAACACAACCATTGTTAACTAGCAAAGAGAGATCCAACATTCTAGTTTACAATTAATGACATAATGTAAAAGAATTCAGATTATTCATATATTTAAGCTTAGAAAGATAAAAAGAAAATACATCTACGCAAACAAAGCATGGTTTAATATGTCTAACCTGGCAATCCTGCAAGGGTTGAAAGCATGCAATGATTCTAACTATGATGGTGGCACTTCCCGCAATTCCATTTTCGTATTTCAACGCTCGGAATCTTGTCTGACTTGCAGCTTGGCACACCATAACTTCTCCTGACCCTAGAATTAACAAATTTCCCAGAAAACAAGCACAATCTCAAACTAGAACAATAAACACAACCAAGGGCACGGGAGAAAATGAAAAATAAGGATCAAGGAGAGGAACTAGCACTGATTTTCTTCTGTTAGTTCAACTGATTCTACGGATACAAAAGCGAAGGGAAACATAATGACTTGATCCCATAGTAAAAAATATCGGAAGGCAAAAGGAGAGTTTCTGTTTCAATCAACTTGATTAGAGATTTTACAGAATTACTCTACAGTATAAGTTCAATGAAACCACTCTGCTGAACATGCTCAACCACTGCATGCTGTTTCTCTTATTTCTGCCCCAATTCTAGTTCCTGAAAGTGAATTGATGGAATCAGGATTAAAATCCAGATTTTAGTATCAAAATGCAAAGATATCGCATTTACAACAAAGACAATATCTTTTAGAAAGAGGCCCTTTCAAAAGAAAAACTGAAACAACCATCTGAAGTATACAAAACGTAATTAACATGACAAGAAAGTGAAATCCATAAATCTCAGATGAGTGGAAATAAAACTTTCCAAAAACACATTCTTAACCCCCACTGATAAATAGTTAAATAGGATTGAAGCGTTCTAATTTCTAACATCACAAATCTAACTCTAATGGATCGACAAAAGATAAATATAAACAAATTCCATCTCCAGATATACAAACATGTCAAGGCAAAAAAATCAAAGAGGCGATGTTTGTTTTTGCCTCCTAATCGAGTAGATGTCAATTTTTTGCAAAAAAAAAAAGTGCTCTATTTAGCAAATCTCATATTACATCAATGGCCAAAAGAAAGATCCAATGAATGATACAGAAATCAGCTCCTGTTGTTAAAAATAAAAATTTTAAATTTTAAAAATTAAAAAAAAATTAAAAAAAAAAAAAGGTTGAAGCTTAAGTCCTCTTCAGTCTCAAATCTAGCAGCATAATTTCATGGATTCATGTAAATCAAAGAGGGGGGAGGGAATTCCTCCTGTAAAACAGTAAAGAACTCAATCTAGCTATCACGCTTTAGAAACATGAAAAATCAAGTTTCTTAATATATAAAAAGTGAAAATTGAACACAAAATCTAGCATAAAACAACTCATCTAGAGCATTAACACAATCATCTAACAACAACAACAACAGCTTAAAGTCAATAATCAAACCAAAACCCTCCACAGAGAAGAGCTCCAGTTCCCTCATAAAAGTGTGAAAAACCTAACAAAAGCTCTAGATTTCCACCACTGCTGAGTGAAAGAGCAACAGAACAAAAACCCATCTCAGAAAACAACAACTCGTTTCATGAAACTAATCAAACGTGTGTACTAGCAAATCAAAGCTTCAATTTTTCTCGAAATCGAAGATAAATTTCACAGAAACACACACCAATTGAAGATAAATGAGCTTGAAAAGTAGATCGATCGAACTTACAGTGAATAAAGGAAGGAACTTGATGTTGATCCTGAACAAGGAGCGCTTTGGATTTCTACTATTTCGAGCAAAAGAACCCAAACTCTCGAGGCGGAGATCGAAAGCAGCAGAAGGGGCAGATAGATTAAGCAAAAAATCTAGAGACTATGAAGTAGAGAAGATAAACGTACAGTCAAAGTAGAGACTAGGAAGTGGTGAGTGGCTTCCATCCGATGAGATTTTATAGGGAAACCATATGACCTAAATGCCCCTGATTACGGGTGGCGTTGAAACGCCAACTGTACTCAACGTTTTAGCTTGGTATGACAATGGGTCGGGTTGGAGTTTTTCATTTACAATGAAAACCGGTAAAAAAAATTTAAAAAAGCCAATGGTGTTATGGTCGAGTGGTTAGGGTTTATGGTGTTGACCTGTAGGTCGCACCTTGTTGATAGGTTATGGGATCTTAAAAAAACCCAACTCGCTTTTCAAAAAAAAAAAAAAAACCAGTAAAAAAAAAATTATAAGAACATATGGCATAAATATTAACAGTTACAGTAACATTGTCCAGCATTAGTAGCCAGTTTGTGTGCCTTGAATTGAAGTCACGAAGAATATAGTTACAATACAATGAATCACATTCAGTGCATGTCTGTTTCTGGCTCTTACATTTTCTCTTGCAAAATGGTTTACAGCGTTTCAGAGTCTCCAGGAGAAATCTGGTCTTCCACTGTCGAGCTCGAATAAGCAAAAATGTTGACTCAGCAACTTAGCACTTCGCCATAGTGTTGTCAGTTGTCAAAAACCTTCCCATAGATGGGACGAGTTACTCAAGCAAAAACCTTTTTAATACCATTCACTACCAAATTATCGATCACCCTCTGTTTAGAGGAAACAAATAAACTAGTATCATAAGTGACAACAACCATGTTCGAGTTCAAAATAGTGAGAAGGGGTAAGCTTTGAATAGATCGTGAGTTGAGCATGTGATGTCTAGCTTCCTGTAATTGTCTTGTTTCTGCTTCCGGGAAAGGACCAAGCGATTGATTTGGTCATGAGAAAGAGTCATGGAACAGTTGGTAAAGTTAAGAGCTCATATACTAGGGGTGGGCAATGTCGGTTCGGTTCGGTTTTGAGCTCCAAACCGATTTTGAACCGATTTCATTCGGTTTGCCCAAAACCCAAACCGAATTTGAATTTTGTATTTGTAAATCGATGAATTCGGTTGAACCGAATTTCGGATCGGTTCGGTTCGGTTGGGCCGAAATTTCGGGCTCAAGCACTTGAAAGAATTTCATTAAAATATGCCCAATTTTTTTACAAGCTCAATTATTTTTCAGACCCAATTTTTAGCCTAAAATTGAAAACTTTGAGAGAAGGGGGGCGATTCAGTGCAACAGGGTGTACTGCAGTGCATTTGTTGCACTAATCAGGTATTGACACCTACCTGTTATTTAGTTATTTATATATATCTAATTAATCGATCGGTTCGGTTATAAATCGGTCGGTTCAAAGCCGTAAACCGATTTCGAACCGTTTATAATCGGTTCGGTTCGGTTTAAATTATTTTCTTTCTACTCATATTTCGGTTCGGTTACCGAACCGAATTTGAAAATCGGTTCGGTCGATTAACCGAATTTAAATCGGTTTTTGCCCACCCCTATCATATACATTAGCAAACACCGCTTAAATCTTGAGTGATAAGAGAAGTTTTAACAAACTCAATTTTTACTGATTTGGATTTTCATCCATCAGATCTCTTTAGTATGATTATTTTGATTCAACTTTTTTTTTTTCTTTTCGTGTTGGGTTTACTTGCTTTATTAATTCATATGTTTTCTTCACAGAGAGAAACTCTAGCTGGCCTGGGAAAATCAACCTGATTTCTTACATGAGGGCGAAAATACATTTTTGCCCCCCCTCTTTAAATACCTTTTTGGAGTGTGTTTAAATACAGGGGGCAAAAATGTATTTTTGCCCCCAAGCGAGAAACCAGGCTGGTTTTCCCAGGCCAGCTAGAATTTATGTTTCATAGAAGTGTTTCGAATGATAGTAATCACTTACAAGGCACTACAATACCCATGCTTTTGTTATTGCTTGTACTCAGCAATAATGCTTCGTGTGGTAATTTAAGGTTCAATCCTTAGTGATTTAGATTCTCGTGAAAAGTCACATATCAATTTTTCCTTTGCATGTGTTCCATATGTACATGGTAATCTTTCATAGGAAAATTTTCAATACTTGTGCCCTCGTTATTGCTTGTCCTTAGGAGCGACAGTTCATGCTTTGGTAACTTAAAATTCGATCATTTTTTATTTAGATTCTCATGAAAAAGTCATATATCCCTTGAACGCTTCAACAATAAGTATTGACTTGGATCTGACCTAGCCTAACACGAAACCAATCTAATATTCCGAAATGGAGACAACAAAATATCGATACACTTAGAATGATCTCAAACCCTAATGAGGATAAATACATAACCATATTCTCCAAACTTCTAAAAAGCTAAGAAGCATCAACTTGGTACAACGTGAAGAATATTTGTAGGTTAGCAAAATTGCACACATTATGTAGTGTAGGGCTCTCCCTCCATTGTCTTGTGCTCAAATCCTTTTGTGATGGAGGGCATCTCTTGATCAGTAGTCCCATGTGCCCTTATGAGATGCCCTAGCTCTCATGCCTTAAAGGGGCAATCATGTGGACTCCTTTCTTCAATTTAAGACCAGCTTTGGACTTGGGTCTCCCATTTTTAATGTCAAGCCATCAAATTTGGAATCTCTTTGTCTACGCCTTGTCTGTCACATTGCTTGTTAGGAGGGGGAAATCAGACCATCACAAGGCCTTTGGACCCAGTACTTGACTAGCAAATTGAGCATGTCTTTATTCTTACTAAAATATGAAAATGGAGTTGTTAGCAATATGACTAAATCATGAAATTAATCACACATTTTCATTATTTCATTATTCATTGTTTCAATCATTTATTTTTGTTTATTAACTATGTAGAAATTGCCTTGGAATGGCCCAATTTATGTATTTTTCGCTCTACAAAATGTGTCTATTAACAGTTTCCCTTCAACACTGGGGTATGCTAAGGGATGTCAAGCGTAAAACACTGTATTTAAATAAAAACCGGTCTTTGCTATCTTCGTGCCATATTGTTTTTAGTGTAAATCACTATTTTCATAGATCAAATATTGTATTCTTGTGTGGTTCATGCATGATAATTTAATATTGAAAATGGTATTATTATAAAACTCATCTATGTCAGCACTAATCCATTTTTCAATAGTAAAGCCTATTTGAATGATGATACCATAACCTGAGATAGATCATAAGGACAGAGGGGAAGATCTTCAAAACCCTAATAATCTAATGAACAAAGCACATAAATAATTTTAATATTTAATTACACAGTGTCATCCCCTCTTGTTTGGATTGGAGGAGACAATAGCAACACACCCCAATTGAGTTATTCCACACTTTAGTCAGGTCATGCCATTTAAAATACTAAGCATGATTTATATATTTAATCGAATTTGCTTAAAGTATGGACTAAAGTATACTTATTGATCCAATACATCCTCGGACAATGAAATGCTAATGTTGTTTGTGCATTGACCACTAATGTGAACACGGAATTATTCTATTAGGGTAATTACCCATCAGGATAAACGTGGTTTACCCAATGTAAATCATTAAAGTAAAACATGCAAGTCAATAGAGCAAATGTTTCAAATGTGGACTATATGAACTAATGGGATTTGTTTGTGCTGGTTTGGATCAAGGATTGTGATTTCGCAAAATTATATGAAATTTTTCATTTTTTTTAAATTACGAAAAGAATAACGGTGAAAGGAAAAATTACATTTTTTCGAGGTTTTTTTTTGTAAATTTTGAGTTTTTTTTTCATATTATTTGTTGATTTTTGAAACCACACCCTGTGTTTCTAATTATCTTTTTTTCTATTTATATATTGATTTTTGAAACTAACCATTGATTTTCTAATTATATGTATTTTGATTTCATTTAATGTGTTTAATATATTTATTTACTTGCATCTTATTTTTCACATATTTAATATACCCTCAAAATTCATTATATATATTTCATGTATCTTCAAAATTTTTACATTTTTCCTTTATACACCAAAATATTTTTCAAAATATTTCTTAAAATCAACAGACCAAAATTAACTTGAAAAACAAAATCACAATCCTTGGTTTGGATTACATTATAAGCATTGGTAGAGGAGTAAGTCTAGCCGGTCCGGTGGCCTCTTCTACACTTTTTGCCCTTCCTCTTTAAATCATAACCACAAATACTTTAAAGATGAGGGACAAAAGAGTAATTCTAGCCAGCCAGGCTAGCAGACCAGACTGGCTAGAATTTTCGTTGGTAGAGATAGGAGAATGTATTTTCTCTGAGTTGTACATATTTAAATCTGAATCCTTAGAGTCACAAAGTGTAAACATTGACATTGGGTTATGGGTTATATGTTCTTTCTGAAATGTTAAGACTCAGTGGGTTAACAAAATCACACTCCTCAAAATATGTATATATTGTACAAGTAGTTGACATCATAGGCAAGGTTGAGGCAAAACTAGTGACCAACCCATTGGCTTCATAGTGACACACGGCAGCCGGAGATTGGTCGACGAAACTTTAATATAAAATAATCCTAATTAGGACAAGTCATTAACACACTAAGAGGGGGTGAGTAAGGTGTGGGGGCATGAGAGCCAAAATTGTTTGTGGATTCTCCAACAAAGACATCCACGCTTGGAAAGCCAAACAATACGCCTTCTTCCCTTCCACCATGCCGCACTAATAAAAAGATTACACCTTGGTTTGTGCCCCTACCAGAATACCATAAAGAGTTGTGATTAAAGGAGGGAAATCAGGGCATCCATGCACTTGTATACAATATGTTACATACTTAAAATCCACTTGGACTTTCTTTTCTTCTTTTTCATTTCAGCTTTGTTCAATCGGCATCCACACACTTGAATCCATATGAAGCTTTTACAGTATGGACATTTCCCTAGTAATTAGCCATATAGACCAGTACCCTTGTTTAGTATATCTAGCAAGTTCATATTTCTCTTCTACCACACATCTCGATGTCTTTCACAACGCATGGTGAAGTGCTTGGTAGATATTAGCTAGATCAAGTGGTCAGATATAACAAATACATGAGGCCAATGGCCATGTAACTTAATTGGTATAATCAGTGGTAGATTATGTATAAAGACTTGAAATCCTATCATGATGGACTTCGGATCCCCAACATATTATTGTAATAAAAATGATGAAACAAATCATTTAATGGTAAAAGAAAGCACATATTATAGATGCCATAATTTCAATTTTTTTAATGATATTTTGCAATAAGAAATCACAAATATTCTCATCACCAATTGCTCCACAAAGGCACATCCTACGTGTGAATTAACAATCCATAATGTGAAGAGTGATTTACTCTAATTCTTCTAATGTGAAGGGGGCAATGTAATCAATATGTCTTGCTCATAAGAGTGTAAGACATTATAACAAAAATAAAGTGATGAAGTACCTAGCACAAAGTATATTACAAAGTGTCAATTAAAGACTGACTTTATCTTTTTCATGCGTGCACAAACCATAGATTAATTTAGTGGCTCGAGAATTAAAAGAGAACCAACTTTAAAACTTCCATCATAGTACACGTGTGTTACCCAAGCTTACAATGACCAACCAAAGCAAAGCCAAACATGATGGAGAGGGAGGGAGCCGAGGTGCTCCTTGTTTCTTGAGTTTGAATGCTTTTGATTGAAAGCTCACCACATTATGGTAGATAGAGAGTGTTTGATGAAATTATCATCCAAGAGTAGTTTGTTGCACGTTTGTGTCTCCCTTGAATGCAAAGGAATACATGGAAACCAAACCATAATGGGTTTTTGTGGAGTTGTAAATTTGAAGGTAAAGAAATAAAAAAAAATCATCCTTTTGTCACCAAGAGATTACAAAAGAGACGAGACATAATTAACTAGTGTCATTATCCATTGTTTTACCACTTTACCTAAAGTAAGAACGGGAGGCTAGAGTTGGGAAAGGCACTCTAGGTATAGATGTATTTGAAATCTTATGTAAGGAAATTATGTTTGTAAAGGTTTAGTAATAAGGGTGCCGGCTAGCCAGGAAAAAGACTATGGAAGTTCAAGCCTCAGCCTCACCAGGGTCGGCAACGGATCATACTAGTACTGTTGATGGAGCGTACTATTTATTACTTGATCATTCAAATTTCTAACTAAAACTTCAGCAGTAGAAACGTAGGCACACTAATAATACCGAAGAAAAAAAAAAGGGGAAAAACAAGGGTTTTGTTTTCTTCAATAAACCGTGAGTGAACCAAGCAAACAACATTTTAGGACCGAGTACAACTCAAGTTCAAGCCCAAGGATGAATGTTGTCCAAGCCCAAAAGCTAAAATGGGCTTTGAGGCGGTGTGGGATGTATTTCCAACAAATTCACCATTTATTAATTTGACAACTAGGGTGTGGACACGCTTTACAGGCTTTGATTAAATGATATTAGAGAGGCTTAGGTATAAATTAATAATATTTAAGATAGGCGAGTTTTTTTTTATCGTAAATAATCTAAATTTGATAGGGTTTAAAATGACAAAAATACCCCTAATCACTATTCACCTAAGTATTGGTTATTTTTGTAAATATGATAGAGTTGGGAGAGTTTTTTTGACATTCCAAAAATATGAGGAAATCCATATGAGTACTGTTTTTAAGGAGAGCTGACATTATTTAGTACGGATTGACCAATCATAAAAAGTATTGAGCTTAGGTTGCCACAAATACTAATGAAAAAAAATGAAAGTAATTCACTAATCTCATGTTCCATAATCTCATGCGATCTTGCTTGATGATACCTAAGTTCATTTGCCTACTATTGCCTTGCATAAGAATATGGAAACCATCCATTTCTTCGGTATGTAAAGCAATGACCTCTTGTCGCTCTCAAGCTCAATAACCATGATGCAAGTTGCAATAAGCGAACTGTTGTTTAATGCATAAGATCGTTTTGTAATGTATATATTCTCTTTCAAGTCCATTAAAATATCGAAGTTAAGTAAATTTTTATGTGATTAACAGTATTTTAATTGTAAGCATGAACCACATCGTCATTCCTTTAATTTCTATTCCTATCATTCAACATTATTTTGGGTCATGTGGCAACTCCAATGATTATATATATATTTTGTGTGTATGTAAAGAAAATATAGCATCGGATAAGTTGGGCTTTTGTCTAAGGCCCAATAGAATATTAGGATTAAGTTATTTTTTCTATATTATTCATGAAGGAATGATTAAAACAGGCCCAATAATTATAAAAGCCCAACTTATCTAATGATTAAACCATTGGGCTTTTCTATATTTAAACCATTTAATCATAATAATTACATCTAATCAAAAGTTTTAGTTTTTTTTTTTTATAATGTTGTCAGTAGCATAAGTAATTCATAAAAAATTACATTCAAAATATTTTTGTTAGACCAACAGGCGATACACAAAATTCAAATATTAACACTATTTCATTTCAATTTGCTCTAGGGCTGAACAAAAAACCGATCAAACCGACTAAACCGACCGAACCGATTGGTTCGGTTTAAATTCGGTTCGGATCGGTTTCGGTTTAAAAAAATTCAAAACCGAAGTTGTCGGTTCGGTTTTCGGTTTCTATGTGATTTTAACCGACCGAATATATATAATAAATAATATATATTTTATATATAAATAATATAATATATTTAAAATAGTCGGTTCGGTTCGGTTTTGATTCGATTTTAGTCGGTTCGGTTCGGTTACGGTTTGCATAAATTAGAATCGGTTCGGTTTCGGATCGGTTTTGTTAATGGTCGGTTCGGTTTCGGTTTGAAAATTTTAAAACCGACCTAGGTCGGTTCGGTTCATGGTTTAAGTGAAAAACCGAACCGATGGTTCGGTTTTCAGCCCTAATTTGCTCGATGTATACAGAGATTCAATGCAAAATCGTTGAAAGATAGATAAATTTCACAGTTACTTAATCCTAAAAATAAATAATTATATGCACGCGTAGCGAGTCGTATATAAATCTTACTTATATTCACCTGTACCTTAAGTGCTCTATCGTTTATCCCATGGACATGGATTTCAGGTGCAATTATTAGGTCTTAATTTTATATTTTTATTTTTCTTTTTTGGGTCATAGTCCATTAACATATACATTAGTTTCTTGTGTGTGAATTACATTGCACACAAACCACAGTGCAAGCGGTTGAAAACTTTGATCTGGATACTAAGTGGCAACAACGTTCACTTATTAACCTTCCAACATATTTGGATTACCTACATTTGGCTTTTGGATACTAAATCAGGCATGTTTACTAACCTTAAGGACGGATGATTGAATATAAATTAATTAAAATATAAACAATTAAATAAAAACAACATTATAAACATGTGTAGTGCATGTGCACGCTCCCCACAAAATAAAAAGAGGTTGCTCCCAAATAACACCATTACTTCTTCTTATGGACACCACTACCACAAATGTTTTTTTTGAATTTACTGAAAGACATCACCACTATATATATGTGTGTGTGTGTGTGTGTGTGTGTAAACCCTAACCCTCATCTTCTCCTATCTCATTTTCATCTCCAACCGCAGTTGCCGCTTCCTCCCCTTCACCCCACCACCTTTTATCCTCCTCCCCTTCACTCCACTACCTCGCCACCCACCACCACATCTCCTCATCTTTCCCTTCACCCCACCACCTATCATCCTCATCCCCTTCACCTCACCACTTCGCCACCATCGTCACGTCTCCTCCTCCTTTTTACCACCACCACTTCGCCACTTACCGCTCATGCTCCTTTCCTTCACCACCACCACCACCACCTCGCCACCTCTCATTTTTGTTCTTCCCTTCACCCCCACCTCGCCACTGCCACCTCTCCTCCTTCCCCTTTCACCCCACCACCTCGTCACCCATTGCCACCTCACGAACACCACCTCGCCACTGCCCTCGCGATGGTTCTTGCGAATGAGGAACCCACACTCGCCGGAACCTCTACGAGGGCAACAAAATTTATCGATGGTGCAACAAGAACAAAGTTACCGCCTTAGTTTGTAAGAAGTATGCGAGGTTCACTCGGATTTCTCCACTCGCAGGTGTAACAATAACACAGTTACCGCACACAATAACAAAAACACTTACATTAGCATATTTGCTTCGGAAAATCATTTATCTTTTCTGTCAAATTCAAAAAATAAAATTTTGCCTTTAATTCTTGCTCAAGACTTCATTTGCCACAATGAATAAAAAAGGGGATAGGGGGTTTCCCCTGTCTAAGACCTCTAAAGAATTTGAAAAAAAATCCTTGTAAGTGCCCTGAAGCATAATCGAGTAGTAACAGTTTGTACCGAAACACAGCGGTTACCGCGAGCTATAGCATTAAGTCACAACGGCTAACGCGACAACAATCAAACAAATCGTAGCAGATCATGCGCACTTGTCCAAAACGCCTACAAAGAAATGTACGCATCGAAAAATGCGAGCCTAGGACACATCATCGCTCCAACCGCTGCGGTTTGGACAAAAACCAAACAATGGTTTCTATCCCAACGCAACGGCTGCTGCGAGGATATTTATTCCACTCTCAGCGGCCGACGTGTCTGAACAGAAGCCAGACTCTGTCTATTTTTTAGTTTTTTTTTTGTATCTGACTATTATATATATATTTTTAATTCCTATGGGTTTGATACAATATTGACATATTTGATTTATTGCTAAATCCCACTTTTGAATACCCAACTTGAGATGGTCAAAATTGAGGTTTAGCAATAAATCAAATATGTAATTATTGTAACAAACCCATAGGAATTGAAAAACTATATTCAAACACAAAAAATACAAAAAAGGGACAAAGTTTGGTTTCTATCCAAATGCAGCGGACAACGAGAGTGTGTGAATACCTTTCGCAATTACTGTTGCGTTTGGACATAAATCATAATTTGGTTTTTGCCCAAAACATAGCGGTTCGTGCGTGTTGTCTCCATATCCTCACAGAGGCCACTGCGTTCGGACAAAAAATAGACTTTGTCCATTTTTTTTTTCAATTTCTATGGGTTTGTTACAGTAATTACATATTTGATTTATTGTTAAACCCCACTTTTGACAATCTCAAGTTGGGGTGTTAAAAAATAGGGTTTAGCAATAAGTCAAACATGTCAATATTGTATCCAACCATAGGACTTGAAAAAAAAAACAAAAACAATATTAAAATACAAAAAATCTGAAAAATGGACAAAGTTTGTTTTATGTCAAAACGCAGCGGTAGTTGCAAGGTTATGAGCACAACTCGCACAAAAAAACAATATGGTTTTTGTCCAAATGTAGCGACTCCAGCGAGACACTGTCTTATCGTCGCTCGACCCGCTGCGTTTGGGCAAATTTATGACTCTGTTTCATACAATTGTTGAATTTCTACGATTTGTAAAAACCAGACTCTGTTTCATACAAGCATACTTGGGAAAACCATTGTGGTTGCATAATAAAAAATAAATTACTTGGAAAGACAAATAGAATTGCTTGATAAGGCAAATAAAATTGGTTTGAAAGAAAAATTCATAACCAATTTATTTAAGTTGAGCATTATAAAAGGGGAGCTGTCTTTTACTATTCATCAACATTGAAAAAGAAAGAAGAGAGTATGAAGATAAAAGGGAAATGTTCGAAGAAGAAAACTCCGACAACGAACAATGATATGAAATAGGGGATCCGAAAGAAGATGACTCCTTCTTGGCTGAGGTCTTCCCTTGTCATCGCCTTCAGATAATGAGGATTCACTGTCCGAGGAGGAGGACAACGAATCATCATCGTCCTTCGATGAAGATGAAGATGAAGATGATGGTGGGGCGTTTGTGGACTACTACTCGTCCGACGAAGAGGGTCGCGAACGTCACCCCTGAAGGACTTTATTGAGTGCCAAGATTAATGTAATTTTTTACATTTTTTTTTACAAAAGTTTAAATTTTTAATGGATATTAATGTTTATAATTTATTTTAATGTTTTTTTTTGTGTGTGTTGCCTTGTAATATTTTTTTTTGTATTTTTCAAATTCCAATTTATATTTGTTAATTTTGTTGTCAACAAAATAAGAGAAGAAGAAGAATAAGAGTAGAGGTAGAGAAGAAGAAAATAATCGTAGGCCGAGTGAAGGGGAGGGGTAGTCGGTGGCCAAACGCAGAAATTCTGAAGGGCCGGGAGAAGAGAGGGATAAAGGATAAGAAGTTGAAGAAAAAAATCAAAGAAAAACAGAGACGAGAAGAAGAGCAGAAGAGGAAGAAAGGAGAAGAAGCAGAATAAGAAGATAAGAGAAAAATAAGAAAAGAGGAGAAGAAGAGTGGAGAAAAAAATATGAGACCGACGGGGTGGTGGTGGTAGGGGTGCTTTATAGAGAAGAGAGAGAGAGAGGAGGAGGGAAAATGAAAGAGAGAGGAAAAGGAGTTAAGGTTTTTGTAGGTGGTGTTCTTCAGCAGATGGTGGTGTCTTTCGGAAATTAGCCTGATGGTGATGTCTATCAGGAGAAGTGATGGTGTTATTTAGCATCAGCCTAAAAATAACATTGTATTGTTACTATTGTATACGCAGCCCCTCTTTCCCGCACTTATTCATTAAACCATGTCAAAATAGTAATTTCGAGGTCTAAAAAGGGCAATACTGGAATAAAAGAAGCCTTTTGAACTTCAAACAACGACGAAGCTGTACTTCCTCTAAGATCTCCCTCTCTATTTCACTCTCTGAATCCAATTTTTTTCTTCTCAAAACCCTAAATAGGGTTTTGAAGTTCACTTACAGATAGAGAGAGACAGTCAGAGATTTTGTTTGATGGAATCAATTGCGCCAGCGATCGGCGTCAATTTCCTGTCTACTGTGAAGAAATGTCTTCGTTCGATATTTTCAACTTCGAAACACTTCGACAAAATTTCGATGAAACGAAGTGTTTCCGTCGAAAATACGAACCACTAGGTCGATTTCAGTCATCCTTGATGGAAAACGAAGTTCGAGGTGGATTTCCAGAGGCGATTCGATATTCCTCATCCCATTGATGTCTTCGAAGACACTCTTCCAATTCCATCCACCTTTTGTCTCAAAAGCAGGTGAGATTTTCGATTTCGGAAAAACTTTGGTTGGATGTTTTGATGATCATGGATATAGGTCAACTAGTTTTTATTTGGGTCTTTCATTGTTTGAGTTGAAACACTGTTGTATTGCTTTGGTTGAACCAAGAAATGTAATCAAACAGTATCGTTTGTTCATTTTTCGATGTAGACTATTATAGAGAATAGTATTGCAGCACATCACATGCTTTGATTGTAGTTAGCTGCGTGTTAAGGTTTAATAAGTGTCTATCTGAATTTTGCAAGTTTCTTACACTTTATTTTGGTGATCAATATGGTGATATAGGCGGTTTGTCACGGAAGATTTTGTTGATGGATATCCATCAGATCAGAAATGGAATGGATATGTACATGTTGACGATAAAGTTCTACTCAAGGTATATTGCAAATTTCTGAACAATATATCCTTTTAACTTCTGTGAACGGCATGGTTTGGGTGGTATCATATTTTGAGTATCAAATGATAAGGTACAGTAATACAGAGTTAATCATGAGTTTGGTAATTGGCCAGGACTTGCGACAAACTCTTCATTTTTTTTCCTATTCATTCTTCATTTCAATTCCCATGCTTAGCTTGTTTGGCATGCTTCATCAAGGCAAGGCAAGGCAAGGCATTGCATTGCATTCACATTTTTTTTTCAATTCGCCAGGTCATAAACTTTGCCTCAAATACCTCTTCCGGTGCTGAGTGCATTGATCCAAATTGTAGTTGGGTGGAGCAATGGTAAATATAACAGCCAACTTGCCTGGTAGGATAATATCGGCTGAGAATGCAAACATATGCTAGAGGTAGTAGAAAATTCTCATTGCTTAACTAATCTATGTAATAAGCAATGCGGTCTTCCCACATATCCTCACCTAATCCAAGCTCAATGATGTCTTCCTTTATTGCCTTCATCCAAGTTTTCAACAGTTGTCCCCTCCGTTTATACCCTCCATTAACTTGTCAATTTAGACATTTTCTAATTGGTGTCGTGTTTGGTCTCCTCCGCACTTGACCAAACTACGTTGAATGCCTTTCTCGATTCCTTTATGGGCGCTACACCTAAGTATCTCCTAATTTTTTCATTCCTAATTTTATCGTTACGGGTTTTACCAAACATCCATCTTAACATACACATTTCTGCTACCGCCATCTTATGCGTATGTTGTCCCGTAATAGCCCAACATTCTGAACTGTAGAGCATGGTTGGTTGAACAATTGTCTTATAACATTTCCCTTTTAACCTTGCAGGCATCCTTCTATCGCATAATAATCCTGATGTCATTCTCCATTTCATCCAACCAGCTTTAATCCTATGGTTTACATTTTCTCCAATAGCCCCGTTATTTTGAATTATAAAAATCACTTATATAACAAAATTTTAATACTAAACTAAGGTTAAAACGGGTTAAAATATAGAGAAATTGAGATTGGCTTAACGAAATAAACTAATATTTCGGATTTTGAAAGATATTTTGGTAACTAAAAAAAAAAAGAAATATTTCGTGAAATTTCAACATTTTTCGAGAAATGACATTCCTTGATTGTATCTAATAAAGCATTGATTTCAGCTATCCAGGAAGGTGGTTCAAAATATTCATCTATCTGGTGGAAGCATATTAGGAGTTTCACGAGGGGGTCCTAGTATCAATGATATAGTAAACAATATGCAGGTATTGATAGATCCTTCGCTGTTGACAGTGAGTCATCATGTTGAACTTCAATCCTGCTTAAAGGGCGTAAATTGTTGTAATAGATACATTTGCAAAATGGTTTCAGGCGAGAGGAATCAACATGCTTTTTGTCTTGGGTGGAAATGGTGCACATGCAGGTGCTGATGCAATACACATTGAGGAACGATTCTGTTTCAACAAATTGTAAGTGGCTGGGATACTTCTTCTCTATTATACTTTGACTAACTTTCATGCAACTCTCCAATTAGATCATCCCTGTTGCATCTGACCTTTTCTGATTGATGTTAACCAACTTGTATAATCATCAGTACCATGCAAAAATCTGTCAGAACTGCTCAGTTTACCTGAGTCACCATACATGTTATAAACATGCAGCAACATCTAGTTACAATTGATTAGTCAATTGTAAGTCTTGGTTCAATATTTTGTTGGCTTGTGTATACTATTTCTTAGATCAATCCCCTTATTAATCTGTGGTTCAATCATATTAGTGTCGCAAGAGACGGATGAGAGTAGGTGTTGTTGGTGTACAAAAACTATTGACAATGACATTCTACTGATGGACAAGACTCTCGGTTTTGATACTGCTGTTGAGGAAGCACAGCGAGCAATTAATTCTGCTTAGATTGAGGTAAGCCACTAGTTTAATTCTCTGAATTGTTATTGTACATGTACTTACATTCCCATTACTTAATTGTGCACGCATCAATCCATCTGCAACGAAGAATGCTTCTGAAATCTTTACGCCAGACTGATATGGCCTTTTTCTTTCTTCTTTTTCTTTTTCTCTTTCTCTCTTCTGTTCTGCTGCAGGCACATAGTGCTTATCATGGTATTGGCCTCGTAAAACTGATGGGCAGAGATAGTGGATATATAGCAATGCATGCATCACTAGCTAGTGGGCAAACTGATATATGCTTGATCCCAGAGGTTTTTACCTAGATCTAAGACCATCTATGTTTTAACCCTAATTTTGAATGTGCATCGTGAATGCCACTGAACTCAATGAACATTTGTGCTATGTTTTAAGGTACCCTTTCATCTACATGGTCCACATGGTGTACTGAGGCATCTCAAGAACCTCATTGAAACAAAGGGATCAGCTGTAGTATGTGTAGCTGAGGGAGCCGGCCAGGTGCTAGTTTATGTATTTTCTCATATTCTAAAACAATTTTCTCTAATTGATTGCATTTAAATATATCTTAATAACTTTGTTCTCATGTAACATTACCTTCAGCTTTCTTTATATGTATTGTTCTAAACACGGTTGCTTCCACCATGAACTTTTGGGTGTGTTGATTTCGTGAAACAGGCACTATTTTCTATCTCATTTTGAAAAATAGTTTAATACAATGCATATGATGGTAACCTTTAGTTAAAGTGGGAAAGGTCTCTCAAGTTCCTAGAATACCATTTCAAGAACCACTCCACTTAGTACACTCTTTAAACACTTTCTATTTGCACCATTTTTTAAAACTCATTTTCAATTGGCAACTTGTACAAAATCTTTCATTAGCTGTCTTTTGTTATTACAAATTTATTGTTTATTGAAAAATCTAGACTATGAGAGTGTTTGTAACACCCCTACTTTTTCAATGACAATAAAAATGATATACCTAAAATTCATTTGAAATTATTTTAAGATCGTAGTTCATTTGCCAAGTCATGTTTTTTTCGAAATTCGTTTAACTCTCTTACCTTCCGAATCTCAGGACGAAATTCTATTTAACGTGTATATAATGTAACACCTGTAAAAATTTTCTATGGCTAAAGTATTTAATTTTGGATTTTTTAAAATTAAAATAGAGTTAAATTTATGTGAATTTAAATTAGGGTTTTATTTTTGGGAGTTTAAATAGGGGTGCAAATAGAAAATTCGGTTAAAAAAACCCCTAATCTAATAGGGTTTACTTTCAATAAGTTAAATATGGGGTAATTTTTTTCTCCAGCCATAAAAGAGTTTGTGTGAAAAAAAAGGGAAGAAGAAAAGTATGAGTAATTGGAAGAAAAAAAAAAGAACAAGATAAAAAAGGTGAGTTCTTGTTTTTCCCCTTTTTAATATTTGTGAGATTTGAAGGATTTTCGAATCATGATGGTTGGGTTGTGGAGCTTCGAAGGGGATTCGAGTGGGGAGCATAGGATTATGCTTCGATGCTGCGACTTTATCTGGTGAGTAAGATCTATCAATTCGAATTATTTTGATTAAAAGATTTTTTTTGGCTATTTTGATGTTGTTTGTAATGTTGAAATGGGTATATCTTCATACGAATTTCATGTATTTATAATTTTGATTTCGTTAACAAGATTATACCACAAGAAAAATGAATATATAAGCTTTCTATAGGTATATAGAACGAACAATTTGGTGGAGAATTGCACTAGATATGATGGTGCAAACACTACTATGTGCAAATATTGTACTGGAAATCAGGGGGTAAACATGATCGTTTGGGACTGTTCATGTATGAATAACTATCATTGTAGTGTCTACTTTGGGTGATTAAGGATACTATAGGATAGATGAGACTTAGAGGTTTCCAATGGTATGTGGAATGATCGATTTGGATAAGAAAATGTTATAGGGGATTGAAAACAGCAGGTTGAACTAAAAATTTGGTCTACTTTGACTGACTTTAAAAAATTAACGGTAACTCTATTTTTAACGCGGTTTTCACTGTTGTGATCATCGTGCCAAAATTTATTTTATATTTTGAAAGATTTCAATTTTTAGTATTTTAATATATTATGCCTCGTGATGCCTTTTTATGTCATTTTACTTCATATGTGATTATGTGAGATTTGAATGTCTAGTGATGACCTAGATAGGGCTTGGAGGTTTAATATTGATATTATTGGTCACTGTTATGTTATATAACAACGTAACTGAGTTTACATGTTATTGTGAGTAGTTTTGGGATTGAATTTGATTGTGTTTTTGGGCGTGTATTTTCGGAAGAATCAAAGTTGCTTTGGGACTATTTGTGTGAATTAAAGAGTAGTGGTTTTGAAAATATTTTGTACGCGGGATCACTGTTCGTTTGGGGCTGTTTGGCAGACCAAAATTTAGTGGTCTTCAACTAAGTTTGAGGGTTGTTTCACTTGGTTTTAGAGGACTGATTTGGGATTGAAGCGTGGTTGTTAGGGACTGTCTTGGGTTGCATTTGATGTAATAAAAGATGGATCATATTATGTTATACAGTTTAACCATTTGTGAAGTCAGCTAGTAATATATATGTCTTTCTTGCTACTGAAAGTGGTGGTGTGAAGTTTTTATCAGTAAGCTTATAGGTAGTCTAGGCATTATGGGCTCATGGAGTCTAGAATCCTTATTTATATTTAATTATGTATATGCGTGACTGAGGCTTAGTAGAGGAGTTAAGGGTTTGATATTTGGGTTTGTGCCTTTGTGATGGTTTATGTAAGATTATGTGAATTTTACACTTTTGATTTATGAGGCTTGTATGAAAATGATGAGTTTCATTTTAGGTAATGGCGTAATGCATTATATGAGTTTAGGTAGGTTTGAGATTGAGTTTGTGTTATTTGCTGTGTTTTGTGTCACAAATGTGTGAACTTTACGATTATGATTTGTTTGATGTGTGGGTTTCCTAGTTTGGCTTTTCTCATTAGACCACCATTTTTAGCTAATGTTCTGAGAATTTGTTTCGAAAAATGCTAAATTCTTTCCAAAAATAATTGGATGATATTGTGGTTAAAATATTTATGATTTGACAATGTGTCAAATGCTATGCATTCCCCAAAGGAATGGTCCATTTATTAATGAATGACAAAATGTCATTTGTGAGGAATTTTGAAATAAAATAAATAAATGATACTGGTAAACTTTGATTCCTGAAAATTTAAGTACCTGGAATTGTATCACTTAGAACTACCACATCCCTTATTGTTTATGTTTTTCTTCTCCTATAGATAAACTAAATTACCTTCGTGTTGGGTCTTGCGGAGTAGGGCACCCAATTTCTCATAGAGAAACTAAATTACCTTCGGGTTGGATCTTGCGAAAAAGGGTGTGGTTTTGAAATGCTTAAAGCAGACTTGATTCTTTATCCGTAAAAAATGTGACATGACTTTATGCGCATTGATAGCCCAATAGTGGCTTTTGTTACTCATATAGTTAGGAGTATCTATGTTTGGCACGGAGGTGGTGCGAATGTGGTATCGTCTAAGTGATCAATCCGTTAAAAATGAATCAATTCAATAAAAATGAATAATATGCTTAAGTCAAATAATGTACGAAGACAATTGTTTTAATTAATAAATTACATTCATATTGTTTCTAACCCTTTTCATGCAAGATGACAAGTCCACTAATATTTTTGCAGGTCAGATTTGTCATAGTCAACATCTACATTGTAAGTACAAGTAAATACATATTTACTTATTAGGATGACATGATTGCCTTGTTGAAGAATTAAATTCTTTGAACTGTGATTTTCTTACATGACACATTTGCCTCATTGAGAAACTATCTGTTTGCGTGGTTGTTCATTGTTTGTGTTTAATTTTATGTTATCATTTGCTAATGTGTTGATTTTGGGATGAAGATTACTCATACATTAAGCTAACCCAAGTGAGCTTTTGCTTCTTGGGCACATTCATTCGGGAATATAGCCGATTAGCCTTTCAGGTTTAGAGATTTTTTAGCAACGTTACTGGAGTTTCGTTAGTGGGGCTAGCAACGTCAGAATTTCGTGGTTAGGTTATTTTTAGTTTATTTCAATTTTCTAAATTATGTTTTAGTTGTTGCTGATAAATGTTCTTATGTTATTGAATTTCACGTCTTGAATTTGGGGAAAATGGATAGTCCTACATGGAAATAAGGATTTTCGTTTTTCTCAAAAATCGGGGCATGACAGTGTTGCTTAGTTTCTATATTTAGATAATCTTCAGGTGCCAAAATATTTTGTCACAATGGACCAGTATTTACTGAATACTTTTAGCACCATAAAATCATTTGTCCATCCCTACTAAGTTTGAAGATATTCACATACACTTTTGGAATAACAATTAATGTTCCTGTTACTCTGGATGGCGTTGCTTCCCTTTTCATGGTAGCTGCACTACGTTGAAGTTTAACAATTAATGGTGTTAAGGTTTGAAATTAGTATAGATAGGTTATACAGTACAATATTAAACAGCTTTGTAACAGCTTCAGGAAGTTGGTTGTATCAAGAAATCTGGGATTTTAAAAAGCTATTCTGGTTGCTCGAACTGCTGTCATACACTCTCAGTCTCTTAAATGAATAGTGCTATATTTTATAATTTCATGATTTCGTGATATTCACAATATGAAGTGCTGCAATATCTAATCCTGATCTAAAAGGAACAGGCTTGGTTCTAAGTTGTTCTAGATGTCATAGTGTTTTCTTGTATATTAATGTTGCTTTTTGATACAGAATTTGCTTAAGAGCACTAATGCTAAAGATGCATCTGGAAATGTTATTTTCAGGGATATTGGTGTGCATACTCAACAACAGGTTAGTGTTTGCATTGTATCTCTGCATCTGACATATTATAGTAATGACATTACAGATATAGTATAGTAAGCAATATGCCAAAAGTTATTTCATGTACATGCATCAGATATTTAAATTCCATTTCCTACTCTTTTGCCAAGATTGATTATGGGCAGAAACCGTGCTACATAACGTATTCACAAGACAGTTTCTTTAGTTGTATAATTTGAGTCCAATTTGATATCTGTAAGACAAAGTCATTCACATGCGTTATAAAGTTCCAAGGGTCCATCAGGCAGGAAGCCCACATGTTTTGAAGATATGGTCTCCTAATCTCAAACACAGATTTCCTTTGCATGGGTTTGTTTTGGAATTTATAAATGAAGATACTCAGGATGGAATGGTGAAGAATGGAACCAATTGGGAACCATAAAAGAACTCAAATATAAATTCTGTTTCTTGCTTGTATCAATTGCTCAAGCTGTTTTGTCCATACAGATTGTTTTTGTTATCGTTCTGCAACTACTTTTCTCAGTTTTTTGTTTTTCCGTGATCTGGATGTGACAGTTTTCATTGCTTTGAAGTTCTATTCCAAGTTTTTATCAAACCGTTAAAAGTTTAAATTCGTTTCATCCTTGTTCATTTTTATCCATTTGAACATGATCTTCTCTTAAACCTCTGAGATCAGTGATGCAATTCATATATGAAACTCTTGATTTTTAGTTTTATTTTCTCGAATGTTAACATGAGCATGGATTAATATTACTTGATTTAGCCAGCTTAAACTACTGATGACCTTTTATATATTGACAGATAAAGAAATACTTTAAAGAGGTGGACGTCCCTGCTGATGTAAAGTACATTGATCCTACTTACATGATCCGGGCATGCCATGCAAATGCATCTGATGGCATTTTATGCACTGTTCTGGGACAAAATGCTGTGAGTATTCTCTTATCTGAGCATCATCCTTATTTTTATTAGTACCACAGCTAACGGGGTATGGAAGTAGGATGCTTAACAAATATACGATCATAAATACTCTTGAACTACCAGCGTTTAGTGGATCTCCTAAACCAAAATTCTGTTGCTACTTAAGCCCACTTCGATTTCTCCATGAGCCCTGAATAAGAGCTTGGTTTGTCCGATAAATATTCACCAAAGTTATATATTGCACGTACACCTCTTCCGCCTTTATGTATTGCTCATCGAGTAAACGACGGTTAATAAAATTGACAGAAATGACTGCTTTTTATTAAGCCTCGTGTATTTGAAATAAAATAGAAAAAATGGCGGTAGGTCACAAATGAATCCAACATTGAATGGTTAGCATCATCTCATAAGTAACTGGTCTAAAAAAGAATCCAACATAAATATACTAGGTGCAACACTGTTTGTTGGCCGGGCCCTAACCTACTACATGCACAGGCAGCACAGCATTGATAATCAATTTTTTCCTGTCTCCCATCCTGAAGCTAATGTTAAGCTTTTAGTACCTGGGTTATTTTTCTTTTTCTTTTCCTTAATGGTAAATGGTTGGCGCATTTGCCAGATATAGTGGCATTAAAGTTGGTATATGCAATACCGACTATGTTTATCTTCCAATTCCTGAAGTCATTTCAAACCCCAGACATTTAGACCCAAACAGTCGAACGTGGCATCGTTGCCTAACTTCAGCAGGCCAGCCAGACTTCATCTGATCACCCATACCGTGTTCCCCACACGTAAGTTTTGAGATTACCAAACATCATGTACACCGATGACAGAGTAAGTCAGCTTTTAAAGGTATGGAATGCCATGCAATTGTTTTTATTTAGAAAATAAAACATTTAGATATAGGTACACTCACTAATTGAAGAAGTAACCCGAAAAAACACCCCTTTCATGTTTTCTCACACATCGTTTTGATAATAAAATTCAGGATCATTTAGTTATGGTGTATCACTTACATTTTGTGTCACATATTCTCTTGGAAATTCTTTAATTACAATGTAAATCTCTTTGTCATAAATTGGTATGTTACAAGTTGAGTTTGATGAATGAATACATTTTGGTTCAGCTATATATGTGTGAGATGGAAAAATATGAACATATCCTGAACGCAATCTCCATAGGCACTAGAGCTGCAAATCTTTTTCCAAGATTTAAGTCTGGACTGCTATTCCATGTTCATTTATCACTTCTCTAGCTTCTAAAGATTAATATTTAACAGAATATGTTTCTTCAAATACATAATTATAATACTTCAAAATTGTATTTATAATATAGTATATGGAAACGAGATCCTATTGCTTTTGTTGTATAGAGTATAAAACACAGCGAAGAAGCTTTTCATTGCTTTGTAAAGTATATCAAATTATACTGTATTATTTTGAAAAGTTGAGTGATTCTCTTAATCAGGTTTTCTAAATTATTCAACTTTTTATCGTTATTGATTCTGTTCAGTCTTGTATCATATGTGGCAGAGTAAGCTTTTTATTGCTCTGTAATATAATCTAATTTGACAGTAGTATCGTGAAAGTTAAGTGATTCTTTTGATCAGTTTTTACATCAAGTAATACCTAGTGAGTCCCTTATTTAACTTGGTCAAAGATACCTCCCCCAACACTAATGTGAATTGTTATCCATTGTGCTCAAATATAATACTTCTCCCGAAGTACTACTTTGGAAGCCCGAAACCATGCCACATAACTCAGTCTAATCACTCAATATGTTTTAGGAGGAATAGCATGAGTCCCTTATTAAACTTGGTCAAAGATACCACCTCCAAACACTAATGTGAATTGTTATCCATTGTGCTCAATATAATACTTCTCCCGAAGTATTACTTTCGAAGCCCGAAACCATGCCACGGAACTCAGTCAAATCACTCAGTGTGTTTTAAGGGGAATAGCATCTGTTTTCACGAGTTCCACTGTTGAATCTCAGATCCCGCATGCTCTTCAAAGAACATTTTTTCGCCTTCCCTTTACAGCCTTTTTTAATACTTCGCATTTAGATTATGTAGATGCTTACTTGACTGATGAGATTCCACAAACTGTTAGATAATATAGCAAACTCCGCAGCAAGTTAGGCAAAGTCCCCTATTCATACTTGCTAGAGAAACACTTTTTGAACAATATTAGTGTGGGTATTGCTGCCTGATTAGTGTGATACAAAACTGTTCAATCTTTTTCAATATCACTTCTTTAGATGAACCCTTATTGGTTTCCCTGTATGATACTACCTAATCTTGAATTGCTCTTTCAGTCATTTTTAGGACTGTAATTTACATGCCTTGACGATATTCTGACTTTTCTGCTATATATGCTTGGTATACGTTTGAGAACTTGGCAATGTTTTTTTTTTTTTTGTTTTTGGGTTCATTGAATCTGTTTCTAGCATAGATAGTATTGTCGAGCTCGGTGAAGAATAATACGACTCATTAGTGGAACAATGTCTAGTATATGTGATAAAATTCTCCTCAAATACACTGCTGGATTTGGTATATATTTTACTACTTTGGAATCCAAATAAACTGGGACAGCTTTTGTGAAGCTTATTTTACACACTTGTATTACATTATGAAAGTTTGGTCTCCTCAAAGTGCTCTTCTTCTCTCTTTATAGCCTCCACTCATGTGGCGTCTGAGATATAAACATGGCAAAAGAGAGACCTCCTCATTCACTTTTCATATCCTCTACTGTATGACTACCGCTTTATATTGCCATTACGATCCAAAGAAATAGACAAATAAATCAGTTCTGAGACCTCTCTGAATCTCTTCAGCCTTGAACCATTTCCATATTTTCTCCTTTCACTCACTCACACTCTCTTCCCACACTTGAAAAGTTCTAATCTCTTGGGTCTTGTGCAGTCAAACTAGCACTCACTCACATATAACCATTCTCTGAGGACTGTTTGGCCATTACCTCCCATACGAGAGAGATCTCCACCGTTTAGGTTGGGTTTGCCACCTGGATTGGGATGCCTTTGGGGGTCCCATTGAGTGTTGAATGGTACATGTAATATTCATCCAGAAACTTAACTACAAACTTCACAATGAACTTGAAAACAGTGTTGCATTCTGTTCCTATGAAGAACCAGAAGAGATCATACTCTATGGAGGAAAGTAATCATGCCACCGGCAGGTCTCGAAATTAGGAGGTGGGGGATAAACCTACACAACTCTAACCACTCGATCATAACACCATTGGCAGCTTTTCATGTTAATGAAGGCGGTGAATGATTTTGAGAGAATTTGTTTCGAACCTAGGAGGTGGGGGATAAACCTACACAACCCTAACCACTTGACCATAACACCATTGGCAGCTTTTCATGTTAATGAAGGCAGTGAATGATTTTGAGAGAATATGTGTCACTTAAGCTTCTTCATTATTTACTGAAATTTATTTTAAATTTATCTATTTGTACTAGGTGCTTTAGTTAAGTTGTAAATCAAACCTTAAGCTAGAAAAACTCATGTGAGCGATTCCTTCAATCTTAAACCACAACACACATGAAACATCCTGTAATTTTTATGCAAATTTAAGCCAGGAATAAAAATTAGGTAAAGTGACATGCGCTTTCAACGTAGTGAAAAAAAAAAAAAAAAAAATCAATAATATCCAACGAAGCCCTTAGCTCGAGAAGGAATAAAAATGACAAAATGGGCTTTAATTTCAGTGTCTTGCATAAATCCATCTCTGCCCCTAAGCTTGTGTTGGCAGTATAGTTACTTCAGTCTTGGAGGGAGTCATTGATTGATATAGCAATGGGAATAATAAATGAGCACTACTACGATGCTTGGCCTTGTGCCTTGTAGGGTCAGGCACCATTGATATTGCATCGGGATAAGTGTAACACCCATCTTCAGGCAAGATCAACGGTGCCTGGCACTTACCAGGCACATCACCAGGCATAGGGTCAGGCATCCTAGAATTTCTGATAATAAATAGAGAGGGTTGGGGTGGGGTGGCATTTAACCTGAGAGGATTTCTGGGCTCAGATGTATTTGATTAGGGCATTTGGCATGGGAGTTTTACAGTTTCAAGGCTCGTGTACTCTGTTTCTTCTATTCTATCCATCTCACTTATTATTATACAATCTCATCTCACTATATCATATTACATTAACACCTGTATTTTACAATAGATGATAATATGTTAATTTGAAAGAAAAGAAAAAAGAAATGTAGAAGAAAATTCAGACCGAAAACCTTTAAACTATAACCGGTGACATTGACATCGTGATCATTTGATATGGAAAATTTTCAAATAAGATAGTTTATGCAGTCGATTTTTGCCCCCTGCTTTAACATTTATGTGCAAACTTGTAAACTTGCACAAGGAATGCAAGTGAGTCATGAACCACTATTGTGGTGGCCGATGACACTTCAATGCTAAAGTTTTACAAGGATCCGAGGAAGGTATAATGCTGTAAACAGTGAATTTGTAGTTTACTTTAGCATATCAATCTCATGTCTTATTTATAGTGTTGGAGTCTTGGTTTGACCAGGTCATCGGTGGCGTGGAGATTTTTCTCTAATTAAGAGTTGTGCTGTGAATGAGAGTTTTTCAGTTAGCCATGTGCTCCTAGATACGTGGGAGATAGTTCTCAATAAGAGAATAGTCCATAGATAGAAGCCCCCATGTGTGACATATACTTTGATATTTGCTTTCTAGTTGAAAGCAAAGTGTTGCTGTCTTGCCTATCCAAAGTTGATCTTCGAGATACTTGTCTTAGCATGGCTCACAAGTATTGAGGATAGCTGTGAGATATATGGGCTTAGCAGACTATAATGTTTTCGTCTCCGTCTAGCGAACTGCGTTGTGTGGGCTTGGAATCGCTTGAGCCGGATTAGTATTGGACTGACGTTTGGGTCTATTATTTTTTGAGATTATCATAACACGTGTACTGTGTAAAAAATAGACCGTTTTGATATATCATCAAGAATGAAATTCAAAAACGATAAAATACAATAGAAAGAGATGAAGTGATAATTTTATTCGAAATGTTGAAACGATAATCAAATAGTCCATTAAGTAATCACCAACAAAAAATTGGTAGTTTACAGACAATTGGTATTGTTTTGGTATATGAAGGGTGGCAACGGTTGGATAGTTTATTATTTTTTTAATTATGGAAGATTAGGGGCAGAAGTCTCCTGAAATTTGACTTCATCTCCATTGAACCTACATGAGCTTTGCTACAGAGCGAGGGAGGGAGCGAGGGAAAGGGGCGAGGGATGGATGTAACCACCCATTCTCCTCGGGATAAGTGCATCATGTTGGAGATGCGTGCGAGCACTCATCGCAAGGAGGATGGGTGGTTACACCCATCCCTCGCTCCCTTTCCCTCGACCCCTCCCTCGACCCCTAGAATTTTCCAACCTACATAGATATTCCTAAGTGTTGATCTAGCCATCTCAGTGAGATGTCATCGCCCTAAGTATTACATCTAAATTTTTAGATTTAAAATGTTATTAATTTTAACCAAGTTAGGTCTCACTAGAAATGGTATTTTGGAATAACGTTTATCAATATAAGTTGAATGAGATCGATTGTCAGCACGTGTTTTCGAAAAGGAAATATGTAGTTTGTATTAGAAGTATTGCGGAATGTGAAAAGCGTAGGATGCCAAAATCACAGAGGCCAACATTCCAAATGTGTGTTAACATATGTCCAAAAGAACAAGATATGCAATACTAACAACGTGCTAACACAAAAACATGAAACTGATTTACAAAGGCAATGCAAGAAAAGTTTTTTATGCCTGTGTATAACCAAATACAAGGTAAGCTAATGTAAATGTATAATTTCAAATCACAAAGTGCACGGTCAATGTTAGCTTAGTTGGTAAAGCTTGTGTCATCTCTTAAATGCAAGAGCGCATATTAAGGGTGTGTTTGGTTGTATGGAATCTTATACTATGAAAATTTATGAGGGGACTCTTATATCAATACTTCTACAGGGTTTGGATTTGCTGTCTGGATTCCCTGCCTGGGGGGGGGGCAAAAATACAATTTTGCCTCCCCAGGCAGGGAATCCAGGCAGTAGACCCAGGCTGTCTAGAATTTCTGCCCCTATATTTTATGCTAAATTGATATATCACTCCACATTCACCATTTAATTTTGTGATCAATGATGAGAATAAAAATTCCATGAATATGGGAATCAAACTCCATGGTCCCTCAAGGCATGTGATTATCATGTTCATAAGACTTTCATTCTACCATTGATAACAAAATCAAATAGTGCATGTGAAGTTATACCTCAAATTAACCTAAAATATAATGGTCCATTCATAAATATTCATGACATAGAATTTCATGCAACCAAACACACCCTAAGTTTTGGGATCCATGAAAACCTCGTGCCTTTCATTATCATGGATGAATCAAAATATTATTATCACAAGTTTGTGCATCTAGACCTTTTGTTCTCTTGTTAAACATGAACACTTTGGGAAGAACATTTCAGAACCATAGACAAATGTCTCTGCCGTCTCTTTCAATTGCAAAACATGAAAAGTTTCGATGACATAAATGGTCAACAAGTCCCGATCTGATAACCATAACTGAGCGATAACACACCTAGCATCATCCATTTTATCAGGTCGCTGATCTGCGAGCTGCAAAGGGACCCCCCATGCATGTGCCTCACATTTACTATGAAAAATATAAAACCCTAGTTAGCAAAATCCTTGAAGCGGTACACTGTATGTACTTTAGTTGTTTAATCTTTTGCTTTGCCAAAACAACCAATAACTCCAAGTGATTAGTGTACTCTAATAAAGAACCTTTACGCTACATTTAGAAAGCAAAGATTTAAAACAAAAGCCAAGCGTGAATAATTCTTTCATCATTTTTAAGTCTGTTTTTCTGACTGAAATCTGAACTTCCAATGGGGGAGGGGACCCCCTTACTCTCTCTCTCTAACCACCACCTATACATATTACAGATTCTTGTAAGAGTTTCTATGTTGCATTCCCGTTCCCAAGGTCTCTTATTACTAACAGCATACATAGAGAGAGGGAAAGAGTTTTCTATTTCACAAGGGGACCCCAAATTCTGAACCCAGACATACAGTCAAACAACAGTCCAATACCATCCATCATCCTAGAGATGCGCAACCGAGGATGATGGATTGCATTGGGCCTGGCCTGCTCTCTAGACGAATCGGTCAAACAAAGAGTGACAGTGCAGAGAAATACTCCAAAAAGAAAATAATCCAATTTAATTCACATAAAATTATTCAGAAACCCCACTACCCTCTAGATATATTGAAAAAAAAAAAAAAAACCACTTCCTCCTATTGCTCTTTTTCATTGTTTTGGTGTCGTCATTTTTTGATCCCCAAATGGACATTTTTCTTTCTTAATTTTTCACAAAAATGGTTAAAAAATAACTTATAAATAAACAACATATTCTCTATTTTTCTTTTTTTTCTTCTTCTTTGAGATGGGAAGCTACAACAAACTGTATCTCTCCCTCACAGATTGGGGGGGGGTGGGGGGTGTCTATCAATAATATGTTATCAACCCCCTCCATATCTATAGCACTCTGATATAAATTACAGCCTGGTGCCTATTTGATCTATCTATCCATTCATGCTTCAAGCATGAAAACTTGCTGATTTCGATTCCCATTTCCCCACCTCAGTTTATTCCACTCTTTTTTTCTTCTACATCTAAAGCTAAAATTCACTCCATGATGAGTATTTTTAAGGGGACACCACCATCACAACCACACCAAAACTCTCTTCCAACCAAACCAAACTGAAATTTGATTTGTGTGAAGAAGTGAAAGCCTCCACCACTTCTCAATCATCATGACTAGTAGTCCACTTCAGATGGATGGCTTAGTTTTCTCCTCTTGGCCTCTGGAGTTGAATGAGAAGAGTTTGCACATGACCCAACTGTTAGTTCATCACTTTTGCAGCTCAAGCATGCAGCATCTAACACCCCAATTGGACTACGGGGCACTGAGACACTATTTGAAACTTTTACACTCCCACCAGCAATCTTTACACTTATCAAACATACATCTTGGATCATTTCAATACACTTCATCACTTTTTCCTGCAACATAGAGGAATGGAATCCATTAACGTTTCAATAAAAAAATGCTTGATGATCAAATTAGGAAAAACCCAACATCAGGTCCACCAAATTACCTTGTCAACTTGATGATTGAAACAAGAGGTAGCCTTGTCAATGTCCATTGTTTGGGCTTCTCCTAATACAGATATTGCAACAGCTGCAGCAACCTCAGAAGGTCTGAACTTCAAATAATCAATCCCTGCATTAATTTTCCACCCAACATTGTATCAGATCCTCACCAAACTTGTACTTTTTTATTTTTTATTTTTTTTTATTTCGCAGTTTGGGATTGAAAATATTATCGACATAGTCAAAGACAGACCTTTAATTATGTTCAAGATGAGCTCAACAGATTGATGAATCGATGATCTCGTTGGAGATTGATCATTGTTGATCTTATGAAGAAAATAATCAATAAAGGAGAATGGAGTCACAGCTTGCATTCTCCAATTCAAAGTGCTAAGCACAAGAAGCTCCATTCTTTGAATGGTTCTAGCTTCAAAGACAAATTTAGAATCACCAACCTGCTCAAAACATAACCCTTTATCAAAACAATGAACTAAAATTACAAACAACATAAACGATAAGCATTAGATGAATTTCAGATTAGTTTCACAATCAATACCATTTAATGTATATGTTTTGTTTCTTCACCTGTAAATCTAGAGACATTGGTACTTCAGTCTCTTCCATTTTGGCAGCTAGAGATAAACAAGCCACAGCTAACAATTGCATCATCCAAGCCTTACCTCTCTATATACACAACAAACGTACAAAACAAATGTAAGTCAAACACCCAAATGAAATTGACCCTGCATTATAAATCACAGAACATTAATGGAAATGAAGTAATGCATAGTGGATTGCCTGAACTTACAGGAAGTTCATAGGCTGAAAGGAACCTATCCAAGTAATTGATTGATAGATAAGCACTCAATGGACCAAAACTGTAATGGGCATGAACCTGTTAACACCAAAGAGCACAACATATTAATAGTACATTGAGAAACCACCTTGATTGTGAAACCAATCTGAAAATCAAGATCCATTTCTTAGAGACAAGAATGAAAAGCAAATTCCAATTGAGTAATTACATGAATCTTACTGAAACATCACCAATGATAAACTGATAATCAGAACAATGAGATCCAGCTCAGATCATCGTAAAGAAACAAAAGCTCCAGAAACAGAAGAAGAAAAAATCCAAAGAGCCATTTCAGTGAGCACGTGATCCTCATTGAGGAAATCATAATTAGAAAGGTTGATTATGAAAATAAAAAACCCAGATACCCATTTGAGAAAAAAGTTGAAATCTTTTATCAGCAAGATGAAACCCAATTACAAATCCATTAAAAAATAAGATCAGACCTGAAAAATGAATAAATCAAAGACTCCACATTTCAGAAAACACATGAAGATGAACTGATGAAGCACAAAATGAATCTCAAATAAGATCAAATGCAATACCTAATTCGGAAAAACCAATCTTTTAGGTCCTTCACACATCAAACCAAACAAAACCCAGAACCCCATTCAGGCAATACAATCTAAAATTTATCCATTAGAACTCGAAACATAAAGAACAAAAAAAAAAAAAAATCCCATTTTTAAGAAACCAATCTTAAATCCATTAGACCAACAAAACCAAAACCACATTTGAGAAACACAACAACAACACACCTTGCCAATCCAATCAACTGCTCCTCTTCTAATCTCCATGTCCAACTCCCCACTCTGCAACCTCTTCAAGTAATCACCTTTAGGCAGATGATCTGATTCTCTCCCAACCATCAACCTCAAACTCTCCTCATCTTGCATTGGAAACCCCATCATGAAAAAATCATCCCCACCACCAAAGCTTCTGTTTTGGCTCAGATGGTACTCATCAGGCAAAAGCCCATAATCATCAAAACAGTTTAGACTGTTGTTGTCTTCTCCACACAGAAGGCTTGATCCTGTACAATCAAAACTTGGGGCCATTTCTCTTCCTCTCTCTTCAAAGGGTGTTTGGAAAACAAGTTTTTCTCGCAGATTATGAACAGATTAGATGCACAAGGAGAGAGCTTTTCATCAAAGGAGGGAGCTTTCCATCAAAAGAGAGAGAGAGAGAGGTTGAATGAGAGAACGTGAGGGGGGCTGACACAAGAGACAAGGGGGGTTATGTAGGAAATGAGGGTCGTGTTAGGGTAAGTGGGGGTGAGAGAGAGACTGTCGGGGAGAGGGGGCATGGTTTCAGGAACAGAGATAGAGAGAGGGGACTGAAAAATGGAACCCATCACAAAACAAACAATGGAAAAATAAAAAAATAATAATAAAAAAAATGAAAATTATAGAAAAATCTATCCATGTATTGAGGGAAGAGTAAGGCCAACTGGCGAGGAAACCAGCGAGGGAGGGATAGAGACCCTCCATTTCCTTCGTGATACGTGCCTTTCATCCCCTGCACCCATCGGCCCAATCTCAACACTGTACTCTAATTCAAAGCCTCCACTTGTCCACTAAAATGGATGACTCTTTTCACAAGTTTGTCTAACTGGCGAGGAAACCAGCGAGGGAGAGGGAGAGGGAGAGGGAGAGGGGAGGGGGGTGCTTGCAGATGTCGTGTGAACATTTGGATGATGTATTAGGGAAAACTATGCATATAGTTGTATGTCATTTGGTTTATTTGATATCGTAGGATGGTCATCGCGATGTGCACGATTAGGTTTTGATCTAGTTAACGGATGAGTGGAATTATGTTTTGCTTTGGTAATGACTAATAAGAGGTGTCCAATGCCAAAGACACGATTTTAGTGGGTGGAAAGGCCTTCCCAACATTGCTTTTGTGTTCCAGTAGTTACACTAGATGCCCATTTATGTTTCTCCCAGAATACCCTTCAAATTCTATTAATATTTTTTTTTTTATATTTAAACTGTAAATAAGTTTTATTTTTTAAAGAGTTATTGGACATGTTCCTAAAATTACAATCCCAAGTCGCAAGCGTGGGATGGTCTCATTACATTAATCTCCCACAATTAGTTTTGTGTTTATTGTTTCCCAACATACATGCTTGATCTCAATTTATAGCCATTGAATCAGCTAAGAATCGAGAACCGATTCATTAACCTAAGAATCCTCCTCACTTTCATTGTTTCTGATTTGGAAACAAGAAATAAATCCCAAAATTTGACATAATCACCGTATGCTTTTGGGGGTATCAACTGAAACATAAAAAAGAAAAACAACTACAGTCGTTTCCTCAGTTTGGCGATTACAATTTTATGATAACCAGTTTTTTTAACAAGTTTCCGAGTATTTTTTCCATTAGAAAAACATGTTCAAATAGACACATTCGAGCAAGCTTATAGCTAGTAGACCAGTACATACATCCAAGTAGAGTTACAATTAAGATTGGTTGATTAATTAGAAAGTCAAATGCATAAGTACCTTAGACCAAAATTTATAACCATCAAAATTTTTCTAAACATGAGGTGCTTTGGTCATGCAAGACAAAATGAAAATTTGCAAGGTTAAAAGTGGGATTTTATATCTCAGTAATTTCACCAACGTTAAAAGGGTAAAAGAGTAAATTCGGACGAAGAAGATAGTGACCAATCAGTCGTATCTCTGCGTTTTGAGCTGTGGAGAGGTGACGCGTGTGAGCTCGCAGATTTCCACAAAACAAAATAGTTTCGTTCAGAGCTCGCAATTATTACTACCCGGTTTTGGAACTCTTTCAGAATACGTGCGTGCTTACTTTTGTACCACCCCAATTCTAGTGACTCAGGTCTGATCCGTTAGATATGCGCTGGGCCTACCCTCTACCATTCAATATTTTCGAGATAAATATAATCCTAAATCTCGAAAATGTGAAATGATAGATAGCTAGGCCTGGTGGCCTGGCGCAGATCTGGCGCACCAGGCCTGGTCCCCTAGACTTGCTCTTTGTACACTCCCAACATTCTTTAACCAATGAGCCTTTGTAGGGAGCCAGGGTAAGGAGCGAGGGATGAGTGTAACCACTCATTTTTTTTTTTTGAAATAAATATTGTTGTGTATCTCGAAATAATTTCGCTTATCTCGAGAGGGATCCATCCCTCGCTCCATAGAATTTCTGTTAACCAATAATGCCCTTTTTGTTTTTTGTTATACCAAAGACCCCTCCCTATTTAGGACTTTCTTGAAACTTTTCTCCACTTGTTAGACTGGGCTTCATGGGCTTTATCAAGGCCCATTAATTTTAATTTATTTATATATTTAAACCTTGACTGAAAAAATTACATCCGGGTTGCTTGATCAACAATGGAGTACTCGAATCTTAAATGTAGATAGTATCTTTTATACATTTGGATGAGGAAAAAATTCGTCCATATTGTTGGTAAAGACTGCGACTAATCCTGTAAAAGGGAAACGACTCTGAAAAAACCTGCATGTGGTATCAATGAAAACTTCATTCTTGATTTAACGAGAATATGTTGTTGCATTTATCCTGCTTGTGGTTTTTGGCATTCAAGTGGAAACCATGCATTTTTTTTGGGCTATGAAAAATTTATGTAATTAAAGTGACGTTTAAGAAATAATGGCATCGTTTTATTACAAAATTAAGTTGATGTTGAAATTGTTCAAACCTATATTATAAATATGCTTCCAAATTAGAAGTATTGAAGATGAATTCACATAACTTGCAAAAACTCCAATTCAAAGAGTAATTACCAGGGAACTGACTTTTGTACTCCACGCTGTAAGTGTAAACACGCGGGAACTAACGTTTTGTGTTTAGGAGTCCACTCTTCGCAAGTGGTAAAACTTCAAATATTTCTGAGTTTTTAAGCCCAATAAAAAACAAGAAGATAAATCAATGCAAGAGTTAAAATCGTGTCGGTTATGTAAGACACTTTAGCATAGTAGTAGTAATATAAACTCATTAATTGTTGCCTAATCATGTATCAGTGTGAATTTCTATGACATTAGTACATAATAATCATTTAAAATGAAAAGTTTTTTGTTTCATTAATAATTTTTATCCTTGAAGACTCGTCATAAAATTTAGAGCTTTGCTACAGAGCGAGGGAGGGAGCGAGGGATGGGTGTAACCACCCATCCTCCTCGGGATGAGCGTATCGTGTTGGAGATGCGCGCGAGCGCTCATCGCGAGGAGGATGGGTGGTTACACCCATCCCTCGCTCCCTTTCCCTCGACCCCTCCCTCGACCCCTAGAATTTTCCTAAAATTTAATTTCTTCCACCCGATACTAACATATTCCGAGAGTAAGAATTGGATTGGGCTAAATTGACAAAAATGTGACAACTATTGCGTGATATAGTGTTTGTTTATGTACGCTAGATGTACTTGTACTCGTATACATACCACAACATCCGTATGGTTGAAAGTCCAAGATATCCACCACCACTTAAATGGCTGACTCACGTCAGAAAAGACACACCTCCGTACCTCATGTTTTAGCTATACAATGACCGGCTTTTCCGGGTAAAACCTTTTGTGTCACCTGCAAATCCCGGTTTCCCATGTAACACTGTAAGCTACTCTATCCAGCAGAAAGTCAGATAGTACTAGTGACTCCAGCTACGACCGTGCCACGTTGCAAGTTATCCCAAAACTGGGACATTGTGGTGGCACAAAGTAGATGTAAATGGTGTGTGAAGCAACAGGTGGTGTCCTTGAGCACATTTTTTCACAATTTTCACAGGGAATCTAAATTTTCCATTTTAGTGATAAAAGAAAAATAATCCATATTTAACATGCATCGAAAAGGGAATTTATGAATTTATTGAGAAAAATCAGAAAATCTATGTTGGGAAAATAAAGAGGGGGGACTGGGTTGACCAGGAGGGACTAAAAAAGAAACATGTCCTTTTGCTTTCCACAGCTAATGGGAATGCTGTGTCTTTTTCTAGAGGAGCCCTTCTAGGGTCGAGGGAGGGAACGAGGGATGGGTGGAAGCCACTCATTTGTCTCGAGATAAGTGCATTTGTTTTGACATGCACAATGTCATTTATCTAGAGGCGGATGGGTGGCTTCCACCCATCCCTCATTCCCTCCCTCGACCCCTAGAATTTTCGTGCATCTCGAGGCAGATGCACTTAAATTGAGACAAGTGACATCGTGCATCTCGAGTCAGATACACTTATCTCGAGGCAAATGGTTTGGCTTCCACCCATCCCTCGCTCCCTCCCTCGACCCCTAGAAGGGCTCTTCTAGAGCTATTTATTATGCTCAAATTTTATTTATTTGATGAATAGTTATATAGATTTATATGATAATTATAAGACAAAAAACAACAATGGGATGATGTTACAAAGAATGTTTGAGTATAAATTTCTTAGTTTTGGGAAGACATATAGCTTATGGCATTTTGTTATCTTATTCAAAGGCTTATTAGAGTAGCTACTTAGTTGATAGTCCCATTATCTAATGAGATTCTTTGCCAATTTTTGTCTCGCAACTAATTTTAAATCAATCGGGTTTGCTAAAACAGCAAGGTATTTGGACATTTTAGATGTTGTTGGCTACGGAATAATTTTACTTTATTTTTCGCAAAATGAAAATGAGTTAATTTGGTAATGATTACAAAGCATATTGGAGGGTTTATATGACATGTTACCTTGTAAAGTTTATACCTGTTATTTGAGTACATTAAGAACTTATTCCCTCTATTATTAAGGGATGTGTACCAAGTTCCATATTGTTGCTTATAAACCACTTGTAAAGTGTTCATGGTTTTCAAATTGTTCGAGTTTTCATTATTTTCTAAACTTTACTTTACATGTTCGTATAGAATATGTTGGCTTGTCTCATTAAATTTGTAGCCATTTTTATTAAAGATTTATGTACATCTGGTGGGTGGTGGATTTGCAAATCACTAAGGCTTCGCTTTCCATACACAAGCAAGTTTACAGACAATTATATGGATTTGTTTACAAGTACCAGTTTACACTTATAAGGAGCAAAACAAACATCTTCAAAAGCATCTCCATTGGATTTGTGGTGAGTTTTAGCTAGGTTGAACAACCTATAAATGTATTAGTGACATTGTTGGTGATGTTTGGGGTTTATCATATAACTTCCTCCTCACTGCATTCGAGTTATATGCTCCAATACCTAAAATTTACTTCTATTTTGCCTATAGAGTCACTCCAATAAATGATATGAATTGGATACCCAACAAGGGGCACCACCATAGCTATGTCTTCATCAACTTAGGATGCTTGTTTATAGCTAGCTTTCATGGAGAGGCTCCCTTATTCCCTTGACCTTGGTCGACCTTCAATGAAAGCCATGCATTTTCCCTTTAAAAGACTTTTAGAGAGACACATACAAGTTTCTAACACTTTCTTCTCTTTTTAATCTTCAAAATGACCTTTTTTTTACCTTTGAATTCAACCTTTTTAATCCTCTCTTTTAAAAGGGTAAATCTTCCCCAAAAAATTCCTTCCAAGGTCCAAATGTTGTACACTTTAATAACACAAACACTGCATGTCTTTGGCTTTGCATCACATGCATCTATGGTTCTTCTCTCTTCTCTTCAAAGAAAGTTCAATTCAATTTGCCTTTCTTGCCTTTAAGACTGAGAGACAAGCATGAGTGAGGGTGCATGAGGTCCCTCTTATTGACTTCTCTTGAAATCCCGAACAGTTTTCTCTTTGGAATCTAATGTAGTGCTCACAGTCACAGATCCTTTCTTTCTATGCATTTTGTTCTCATAATTAATATCTGTCACTTCACATGGCTTTACCATGCAAAACACACTCTCCCGTTTGCCATCCTCTCAAGTTTGCAACCCTAATTACCTTTTAAGAATTTTAGTGGCCACAAAATATTACTGCATGTTAGAATGATTTTATCAGTATCGATCGAACACGTAATGAACAAATATTAGCTATTGCTCTGTTATTGAGTATGAAAAAGTATTATATTGGTTTCTTAGTCCGAAATGATATTACAGGGAAAACTAATAGGGGTTTTTTGGGAGGTTCTGTTCAACCTAGGGTAATTTCTAAACCTCGATTCTTATATGGATATATAGTGGATTATCAATTATGATGGGTTCTGCGAAGGTAAGTAACATTGCCAATCACATCTTAATTTTTGTGTGTGTGTTTTTAACTGGTTTTTGTTTCAACAAATCTCAAGATCCTCAGAAAACTAATCCACATTATGTCATGGTAAATAAATATTTTTCGCTTCTTACGTGTTGCTGCATCTCATGTACATATTGTTCTCAGTAAACAATGCCCAGGCTTTAGTGGCTAACCTTAATACTCAATATATGCAACCCCTTCCACCTTAAGCATCCACACCTTGCACCATATTTTCTGGGCAACACTGGCTCCACAGCTCCCACTTTTTTAATGCCAAACTCCCAATAAAAAATTTGAACCATTTAATACTGAGATTCAGGTTTTGTATAGTAAACCATCTTTGCCAACTTGTCAAGGTTCTCAAGCATAAAAATGACTTGCATTTATGGGTCAATTAGATTGGTTTTGGGAGTTTGGAGTCACTAGAGGGTAGGGTCAAGCATGCATTGTAGCAATCGCTCTGGAACCAAATAACTTAAATAAGTCACTATTGATGAGTTTATTATTTAGGACTCTGAGAGGTAATCTCGTCTCTAGTAGACATCATGTTCATTAGTCAAAACTTGTCTTTACATACACATGTACTTGTCAAAGTTAGTAATATTAACTATGGCTTTCGCATCAATTCCATTACCTTAAGCTAAACTCCTAGCTAGTCTTAAGTAATTTACAATAAGTTAAGTTTGATTTTTTGTGGTTGGAAGCTGGCCAATTTATTCCCAAGTGCACAAGAATACGTTAACGATCTCTTGGTGATATAACTTATAGTAAACAATGTAGATTTATTTAATTTGATGGCTTGAACTCACATTGGATCCGAGTTGCATTCATTTAATAGATGGGGCAGCTTAAGGGTCAGAACAAATCCAAACCGAAGTTGAGCTTTATGTCAACATGGAATGAGACATTCGGGTTAACCCACCCATGCACCCCAAAAGTATCGAAAACATGTAAAGTATAGTGAAGATTAAATATTAAAGATGTTTTAGAGGAACATGTAGGGTTACCACATTGTACATGAGCATTTCTTATTGTAATTTGGAAGACACAATATTTTCCAGTAACTATTGTTTAATTCTCTGTTTAGCTTAGTTTAGGGTGTCCCTCCCATTTAGGTCTAAGTCATACACCCCTTTTGTCTTGTGTGTGTTTACCAAACTAAAGCATATCCAAAGCAAAGGCTCCCTAAAAGATTGATGGGCTTACTTTGGTTTTAAATCACAGATGTCTAGTTTTTTTTTTTTTTTTTTTTGACAACAATGAGTAGTGGGGGATGGTATCACTAGGTCACCGGGGTTGATACAAGTCGGTAGCATCTGGGGTGGGAGGGGTTAAGGGATAAAATTAAATTAAATTAAAAAAATAAAAATAATGAACAATGGGATTAACTTATTAAGCACATCTTGTCTTTTAGGTTGTAAGGTTTGAATCCAGCACTCTCAAGCCTTAGCCCAAAATCACTTGTTGAGTTGGGTTTTATTTTTTCAGATTTTGGACTTCATTTGGAGAGTTTCCAACTAAATGAGAAAAGTCTTCAGATAAAAATGCCTATTTCAGGAATTTGAGACTTCACGAATGTATTCTATCACTGAGATTACCTTCCAATTTGATGATACAAAGTATCCAATATAACACAATTTAGCATTAAATATTTTGAAAAATTAATTTAGAAAATATCTTACATTCATATATCTTATTTTTTAATTGGGTCGTTGACCCATTTTTTATTTATTTCCACATGATTGACCCTATAGGATTAACCAGATCCGAAGACTACAATATCGTTGCCACTTAACATCCTCATTGAGTCCATCTCGCATGAAAACTTGCTTTCGCTCCGTCCATCTAAGCAGCTATATTCAATATCCGAAGGCTTATCAATGGCGGAACATATGCTCTTCTAATAATCGAGCGAAAATTCATAAAATTCTAACTAGTGAGTCTCGAATCCGTGATCTCTCACTCGAAAATCTATACTACTTTCAATAACTAGATCAACCATTCCATCTTATTAGCTAAGTGAGTGAGGATACTCTAAAGTTTAATTGGGCCAGGCCATGAAAACTAGACCTGGCAATGGTCATGATGGGCTAATTCAACAGGCAAAATTGAGGCCCTTCTAGTTGGTTCTAATGAGATAGGGAATCAGAATCAGCACCAACATTTCCACAAAGTGAAGTGAAAGACCAAAAAGTGGAGTGGTGAGAGGAATGGCATATAAACTCTGCACCAAGGCCTCATCGATCATTTCATCATCATCAGCTTGTTCTTCTCTACCTCGTCGACTTCCCCTTGTTGGGGCTTTTTGTTTACTAAGTTTGGGCCTCACTAACTTCCCCCCATCTCTCTCCTCCTCCTCCTACAGAACCAGGTTGTCAAATAGAGTGATTCATTCCTCTGCAATGGCTAACAGTGGCAGCAGCTCTGTAACCAACAACATTGTTGTTTATGTTACTGTCCCAAATAAAGAAGCAGGTTTGTTTATATTACTTCATGTGATCTCCTTGTGATTTTGATAATTTAGAGAACTTTATTGTATTCCATTGTTAGATTAATTGTGATTCAATTCATACCCATTGTCAATTGGGGTTATGTTATGGCTAAAATTGTGATTATTTTGTTTTTTTAGTGAAATTAATCCAATTCATGCAATTTTACACTATGTTTGTATTGTCTGTTTGAGGGGATATCATTATGAGAAGTAAATTGGTAAGGGATGGTTTTATGGAGTGGCCAAGAGTAAAAGTACAATCTTTTGTTGATGTCTTTGATCGTCAGAGTAATGATTTTGAATGAATCTATGTTACAGGCCAGAAGCTTGCAGGGAGTATCGTCAAAGCGAAGCTAGCAGCGTGTGTTAATCGAGTGCCAGGCAAGTGCTTCTCACTAATTCATTGTGTTGGGGTTGTGTTAAGTTTGTCTCCTTTTGTATTTTCAGTTTGTTCTTAATAGATTTGTTTTTATGCTAACTGAGCAATATAAGAGAAAAAAATCATTGTGTGTGACTATCCATATATTTGATGGAATTTGTATTTCACAATTCTAGACAATACGATTTGGTCGATACAAGTGACCGTTGTTCGCCGGCATTGAAAGTGATGATTGTTATTTCTCTCAAAATGAAATACTACGAAGTGTTGTTTGTTGACGTGTGCGTCAGTTATATCGGCATTAAGGATTAAGGACTGCATATAAGATTGCATATAAGACTGCATACAAGATTGCACCTGTGCTAACAAATGAAACTTTTGTGATGGGGTTATATAAACTTTGTCTTCATCTTTATTCTAGAGGCCAGTCTTTGAAGATAATTCTTAAACGTGTCCGATTAGACTAGTACAACAAGAGGATTTTGTTGTCGATGTGACCCGATTTTTTGAGCATGCAAGTTAGTCCCATATGGGCCGAGGGAGTCACATTAGCTGAAACCAGTAAGTGTTGGACATGTCCCTCACTTGCAACGAGGCCTTTTGATGTAAAACTCCACACTCAAAAGCCCATAATGTTTAAATCGGAGACAACATCGTTGCTTTGTGTGTGGTGGACAATGTTGTGTGATTGGATTATACCATTTTCACCACGATTCTAACAAGCAAATGCAAAATTTAATCAATTCAAAGTAAGTGAAATAAACTTGACACGTACCACACAAACGATATAACGTGGTTCAACAAACTTACCTACTCCATTTATTGGGATTGGAATACAAATGAAGAAATTATCCTACACGGGCTGCAAATATACACGCGGAATGCGCATGCACTATCTCACTATCTTCTCTCTTCAAATACACAAATAACTCACACTTTGACTTAGGCGAAAGGGGAGAGGTGACGGCAGGTTTAGCTAGCTAAGAGTTGTTCAAGGGCTATTTATGGACAGCTTGTGCTGCATCTTTAACATTCCATCACCTTCTTCGTTCTTCTTTCAACATTGATGTACCTCGGTGAAGATTTTACAAAAGCGATTACTAATGAACTACCACATACCATCTCCTCAAGCACAAGCATCAACTGTCAGGATCATGGTCCTAAAGGGATTTAATGCAAAGTAAGGATGTTGATCAAGTCCAAGCAATGTTGGAACTTGACCCTGACACGACGACACTATCTTTATCAACATATCTACATGATTCTCTTTGTCAACAAATTGTTGATAAGATATAAAGTGTTGGAATTAAAAAAGGAAATGGTGAAAGATTCCACCATCGCCTCAAGTGATAAGTTGGCTCCCACGCTTACGTTCTCTACAACTCTTATTGAGCTAAGGGGATGTTTGTTTGCATTAAGTATAAGTTGTTTGCCACTTCCAAGTTGTTAGAACTTAGAAGAGCATCAACCTCGGTGCTTATAGAAATCAAACCACTTATAGTCGTGAAGACTTATAAGTGCTAGGCGACTTATAAGTGGTGCAAACAAACACCCCCTATGTCTAGCTCTTGGACATCTCCGAGCCAACTAAATGTCGACTAATTCACCTCATTCCACCTCATCTTTTACCAATAAATAGGATAGTTGGTCCTTTAGTAATCATTCCAAGTGTGTGAGTTTTGTGTATTTGAAGAGATTGGAGACAATGAGATGAAGAATGTTGCATACACATTCTTTGTGTGTATTTGTAGCGTCCTTGACAGTTGTAGGAGAATTTATTTATCTTATTTTTCGATCTCAATAGTAAAACTAGCCTCTTTGCCCCATAGAGTGGGCTAGTTTGCCAAACCACACATCGTCTGTGTGGTACGTGTTTCATTTTATTTATTTTGTGCTACCTTGATTAAATTGTATTTATTACTTTCTGTTTCAATTGTCAATTGTGTTTCATATTGGTTGCGCTTTTGCGAGGCACAACAAATTTGACATTAACCAAACCATCTCCACACTATGAGCCCATAAGCATTTCAAAGAGATTTTGGAACTCAGACTTCACACATATAGTGAGGATGTCTATCGACTCTTGTGCAGAGTACAATGATCAAGATCCTGATACAATATTTTTTTACCTCACCACCCATTTTCCTTGGTGCAAATGGAGACTGTGTGGAATCTATAGTAAAAAATGAAGTGGGCCTTGTAAATAAGACCTTGCAAACAATATGAATAAGAATGTCAACAAGAAAATAAGTGAAATTTCAGGGCGAAGAATAACACTTGTGGAGATTAGTAATAATAGCTAGATATGGGGTAAGGAAGAGGGACGTAATCCTATGCATCTAACATTTACCAATTGCTCATGTTCATTAAGGAGTGTTTCCAACCTAAGAACACCATCTCAAAATGTATAATACTAGAGTATGCCCCGTGCCGTTGACACTCCATATAATTTTATTTTTGCTAAATATTTTGTAGTGAACATCTCTTTCACTATCCCCATTTTAGCTCTAAATCAGTATTGAACTGTAAGCTTATTTTAAAGTAAAAATATATATTATAAATTTTAGAGTTAGACTCAATCAAATTTGAATTAGTTGGGAAAAAAATTTAAACGCCAAGAATGAGTTATCCCCCAATTTTTGAATTCGCCAAAATATGAAGTTTAAATGTGCATTAAGATGTCCGACTCATTTTTTCTGGTATGATCGACCCGTCTCATTACTTTGAAAAATATTAAAAACGTGAAATACTTTATATGTTTTTTAATTATAGAATTAGAATATATATTTTTAAAATTTTAGCGCTCGTGTTGATCATTGATTTTGTTGGAAACTTCTTAAAAAATGCATTTCAACGAATTAACTTTACCAAAATTCGATAACGATGTAGATAGTTATGATAATTTTCATTTTGCTAAAAGCAAAACACAATATTTTCTCTCTCCGCCACATGTACATTCCACCAACTTTTTTCATAAGTTTTTCATTATTTTTGCCCTTCTACATGTTTTATATTTACAAATATGTCATCATGGGAAATGAATCTCAACCCTCAAATTCAACACATTTCCCAACTTTTAATCCTAACCATCTTTTTATCTCTAATTCTTTCGATTTGACTTTGTCCCAGTCAGCAATGAATAGTAAAACACCACTCTGAATTGTAATATAAATTAGAATAGGGAGTAGCGACAATGTAATGTTCTAGGAGGAGAGGTGCTTTGGGGTGAGAACACTTGAAGAATCCTTACAAATAATGCATAAACTGAGTAGAGAGAGATAAGGTGTGCGGGAAGAGTTTGGCATGAGTAGGGATGGCAGTGGGGCAGATTTTCACGGATATCCGTCCCGCCCAATCCGTTTGGGGCTGTTTTGGGTATGCTCAAACGTATTTTGAGGCGAATACGAATTTGAACATATCCGTCCCACGGTTATCTGTTTAATCATGAGAATTACTGAAATACCCTTGACCTTTAAAAAGGATAAAACCCTAAGCCAAGGCTCACTTCTCATTCCGCCTCTCACTTCTCTTCAGAGAAAATATTGAAGAAAGATAAGAAAGATCTTATTTCAGTTCTTCTTTGAATTTGCACCACGGTTCCTCCAATTGTTCCCATTTTCAACCTACTCCACCATTGTTCGAAGGGGTTTCGCGAAATCCTTCTCTTTAACCACTTCGAACCAGGCAAGGCATCAAACCTACTAGTAGATGATCCTGGCGAGTATCCATCTCGTCTACTTCATCCTCTTCGTCGAAGTCGAGTAAGGTGACAAGGAATTCGTCAGGAGAGGATTAAGGGGCCATGGAGCGCAGAGGAGGACCAAATCTTGACGCAGCAAGTGGACGAGCACGGCGCAAGGAACTGCTTGTTGATAAGCCAGTACATCAGGGCAAGGAACTGGTCGTCCATTTTCTCGTGATGAGGATCAGACGATCATGGCGGCGCACGCCAAGTACAGCAATCGGTGGGCGATGATTGCGATTTGCGAAGCTGTTACCGGCTCAAATATGTCTCCATCAAGCCTCCGCCTCCCCCAAATCAAGCTTGAAGATGAAGATCCACATATCCAAAATCGATCTTGAAGAGGAAGATCCAAATCGATCTTGAGTGTAATGTTTGATTTGTTCTTCATTTCTACTTCTTATTCTTTGGTAATCTCTAGAGATCTGGTTTTAGTTTAGGCAAGATCTGAAGTATTTGATGCAAATTTGATTTGATCTTTTAAGTTTACTACTGAAATAAAACAAATGTAGTGACACAAAAATGTTGATTGTGATGATCTGTGTTGCATCTTCTTCTTCCTTTCATTTTTTTTTCCTGACTTTAGCTCTTGGATTTCTCAAAACACAGAGATAAAAGGGGGGGTTTTTAACGGATTATCAGGGCGGAGCGGATATCCGCTAATCCGTGCGGATCGGGGATGGTTTTTACAAAAATAAATTATCGGTTATTTGGGGTGGATTTGGAGATCCGCGATCCCCAGCGGGGCGGGGATGGATTTGCCCAAATCCGCCCCATTGTCATCCCTCAGCATGAGAACCGAGGACGGGATGAAATTGAACCTACACCCAAGGTTCTAAAAATTGATATGCGGGCGGCGAATAGGGACTAGTGCCCAGAGGCCTAGTTGGGACCTAGGCTGGGTTTTTTTTTCAGTGTTCTAAAAAGTGCTAGGCGGGGGGCGAGCAAGTGCCTAGCGCCTAGGCGGTTTCAGATTTTGTATTATAACTTTAATAATTTACAAAAGTTAAGCATAATACCTTGTCAATTACATCCAATTTAATGCCAAAATACATATGCAAAATTTAAAAACATGAAAAATTAACAATCATGAATAAAATTTATTAAAACTCAAATGACTGAAGTTGGTCATGATGGATACTTTATACAAAATTGAATTTGTGGACAAATATCCAAACCTACTCTTTATTTTTCTTCAAATTGCATGAATGACCTCAGTTGATAAAATCTACATTACTAAAATTGGTACCGGCAGATCCTTTGAGAATTCCATTAAGTAATCATTCTTTGCTACATACTGACATATACTGAATAAAAAATAATTAAATTATTTATTTCCAAAAAAGGGGAAAGAAAAATAAAATAAGAACACAATCAGCCTTATTAAAAAAAAAAAAAAAAAACTTGCCCAAACCGCCCAGACCTCGTCCAGCCATTAATCTGGGCGTTTCTCTAACGCCTAGGCCGTTTTTTAGAACACTGGTTTTTTTTTTTTAATTATAATTTATAGTTTATAAGAGTTAAGCGTAATAGAATATAGATGACTTCCAATTCAATTCTTAGATAAATATGCAAAATGTATAAACATGAAAAATTAAGCATAAAGTATATAAGTTTGGTTAGCTCCTTTTATGATAAGATGGTGCAAAACTTAATTCCATTGAATGCATAAAGGAACGTTACTTGGAAAATGGTATGGTGCTAGAAAATGCCACACTAGCTGCCACTTTTCATGTGGACAATGATATGCTCAGCTCCTTATTAGAATATTTGGAGAAGGGGTATAGAAGTTGATGGATGTAAGTGCAGAGAGCAGTTGCTCCATCACATGACATTACATTACTCTCTTGCGAAGTCTGTTTGAGATCATGTTTGAGGCTAGTTGAACCTCTCTTCAGAGTCTCCGGTGGACTGGCGGATCAATGCATGGGTGGAAAAATACAGCTGTTTAGAGGCAACAAACAAGATATTATGTTGATGGTTCCATTTATGGTTTGGGGGTTAAGTCGAGTGAAAAGAGCATACAAATATTTAAAAAGAGTGCTTGAAGGAAGGCATTGTTGATAGTAGAGACCTTAGTATTTATGGATGGTATTTGGGTTAACAGTTGGGGATGGGGTCTCTTTGAGTATTTCTACTGGTGTTTGAATGAGGACAGGTGGAGTGCACTCACAAAGTGCATGATTTGTTCATTTACTGTCCTTGACGTATTTACCATTTTATATCGTTTGCTAATGTTCGTTTCATTGATTTCTTATCTTTGTCATTCTATTATTTCTCTAAGGACTTCCTGAAATGACTTTTATTAACAAAATGAATTAATTTTCTCTCTTCTCCTAAGTACGGAAGTACCCATTGTTCCTTGCCTATATTCGTTTATTCCATTCTAACAGTGGGCTCTATGAATGCAGGTGTTGAGTCAGTTTATGAATGGAAGGGAGAGGTAGAGGCACTCTTCCAGATAATCTTATATTTTGAAATAAATAAACTTGCACACAAATGCCTGGTTTAATATATAATGTTCCCATCTTTAGTTTTCAATAGGTGAATTTAAGCTCAGGACCAAGGTCATTTGTTTAAGAATTAAGATATAGCTTAAATCGTGCTATTTGTTCCTAAGTTTTATCTTTTTTGTATTTCTAGATCCAAACTGACGCTGAAGAGTTACTCATTATCAAGACCAGGAAGTCCCTTTTGGATGCGCTGACAGCACACGTCAAAGCCAACCATGAATATGAGTAAGCTCAACCTCCATTCTTTTCTTCTGTACATCAGTTAAGATCTATGCTACTCTCCTAAACACTTGCAGCATGGAGTTTGTGTGTATGAACTTAAATTATTCCATTTGTTAGAGTCTGTTTCATTTTAGCAAGGCCATTAACTTTTATGGTCCAAAATCACTGGTGTTTGGTTTAGAGGAAGAAAAATACCAGATAATAGAAAAATAAAAGGGAAAGAAGCGAAAGAGGGTGAATGAAGGAGAATTTGAGGTTGAAGATGACCTTCAACCTCGTGTGGGTGAGGTGGAAATATTTGCCAATGGAAAAATGAATTAGAAAGTCTGTAAACCACCCTTAGATGGAGAATAGGCATGCCTTAAATATTTGGCCAGCCTCATAGGGAAAATTTAGCGCAGTCAATCAAAAATTGGATCACTTCTAAGAAAATAGCTTTCTCGTAAAATTATCTTATTGGAGTTCTAAACAAAAGTACATGTGCTTGATATGACTATGGATCTTTGCTATGTGGTGCATTGCAACACTGATATACCATTTCAATCATTTTTTTTGTTGTTGTCTTTTGGGCGTGCATTGATTCCTTTTTTCCATTTTTGCACTGGTCCTTGTTTATTGCAGTACTCCTGAAGTCATTGCCTTGCCTATTATCGGTGGCAGTCTGGAATATCTCGAATGGGTCAAGAACAGCACCAGGGACTGATTTCATGAGATGGATTTTTGAAACTGATTGGTGCAAAAAAAGTTTAGGATCACTTGGGTTAGTTGACTCTGAAATAAGGGGCGATTGGGTCTCTTTTCAACAGTTGTCTTTGTAACATTATAAACCAGCAGTGCCAAAGTTGATGTGCAGAATGTATGTTATAGAAAGCTTAGCTTGAATAATGTCTTAACTTGAAAGGTTGATACAATGTATTTCGCACACCTGAGCTATGATGGTCATGTTTATAAATTAATGGAATATGTTGTGGTTTAAATTACAGGCAACTTTCAAGGCATCAGATTGTTTATATTGTCAATAAGTCCAGACAATTGAAGAGATTGGTGATAAATACTGGATTGATTTCCATCACCAAAAATTTCTGATAAAATAGGATGAAATCCAGAGATCGCTGTTTAGATATTGAAGTGGAAGCATATTGTTTGCAGTGTAGATTGCACATTATTTACTTAAAATTTGGCACTATCTATAGCCACATAACTATATGACATATTTGTTCATTGCCTCAAGTAGCTCTAAATTACAAATACGGTTTCAGTCGCATTAAAATGCTATGAGCACAATCATGCTAGATGAGACCACATTGCAAATCCAATAACCTCCTTTCTGCTGGAATGGCTTATATGGTGTGTCGTCCTGGTCGAGGTTCTTGAGTTTTTAACTCAGATTTTGGGCTCATAATTTGTCAAACTTTTGGATTTCAAGCATGACCACCAAATCACCATCCCTTCCTCAAGCACCTTAGACAAAGAAATGATGGCTAATATTGATGTGAGACATGGTTTAAAGGATGAGTCTGGATTGTCGATTGTTTCATAGGTGCACAAGAAAGGAGATGAAAAAAATTGAGGATATTTTTTCAAATACCTGTCAAATCTGGGCTCAGACACCAATTTCCATCATATTTTGTATGATGCTTGCTCATAATTTCAATCCAAGAATCAACCATGGAAGACCCTAGCACAATTTACTGGAGATGGCCTGCATATACCAGTCCCCAGCAATGTCAACGGCTTTGAGCCACTCGGAGTCTCCCTAAGTTAGCACATATACTCATAGCTCACACATACAACATATCCCAAATTCCGCCCATTTTTTGCAAGACTAACAAAAATCATATGCCAAAAAAAGGAGGGTAAAACATCGGAATGTTCTTTAACATCTTAAACCAAGGAATGTTCTTTAACATCTTAAACCAAACATCATCCAAATATAATTCTCAAATGCATCTGTTCAATGCTACCCCATGGGGAGCACACTTAAATGTTTGTATATGCATCTTAAAAGACAAATGACATTCAAGCCCACCTCCCTCCAGAAGAAGGAACATCTAAGCCTCGTCCAACTGATCCTGCAAAAATATAAAGAGAATCATTACATCTTGGGACTTTACACGTGAAAAAAATGAGAAATTATGACATAACGTTCAAACTACTTCAGAGTTCAGATGACTTGGTAGTTCATTATATTTTAGACGCGGTATGGTTATCAAGTATCAACTATGTTGAGAGAGAGAAAATACAAATCAGGTGTGTAAGTGGAAGAAATACAGACCTGCATATCAGAAGTCCAAAGAGTGAGGTTGTCCCTCAAAAGTTGCATAATGAGAGTGCTGTCTTTGTACGACTCTTCACCCAATGTGTCCAACTCTGCAATGGCTTCTTCAAAAGCCTGCAAAGGATATATAATTTGTAACAATCTGGTATATAAGGAGAAATCAAAATGTCATTTGAAATACACAACCATAAGCCTAATGGCAAAATTGTGAAAGACGTGCAAGGAAAAGGGCCTTGTATATTACAGTATTATATGTTTTCAGCGTGCGTCTTAGTTCTTACTGTATTCCTCAAAGATGATATGCATTAAGTATTTCAGAGAGATGGGTACTATTTCTCACTAAGTCAAGAGCATCCATTCTCATAACATCCACTGCAAGACCAAACTCCCTTTCGCCACAAATTCTAATTTGTCACGATGGCAACTTCAAAATTGATGTCAAACAAGTATTGAATATTTCTATCATTCTTCAATACCAACCATTTGCTACGCTTTTATCAATTCGCTATGGTTTTATCAACTATGCCAAAGCACCTGAGATGTGCCTCTCCTAGCCTAGTGCTCTGACTGTGCTTAGCTACGGGCTTCACATATGTGAATATATGACCATAGTTATGACTAACTCATCTTGAACCAAGAAATGCTGAGAAGAGATTTTATGCCTTGGTATGGGATTGCTTGGGAAATGCCATACTCGGTCAAGGATATGATTGCTTCTCAAAAAAAATCTTGTCTCTTAACAGCTTTGGGAAATGTGGCTTGAAGGGAATACAGAGCATGTGAAAGATCTTTTCTGTTGAGCTTTCCATGCTGTGACGCTCCAAAAGAATTTCATTTCATTTGCTTTAACAAACTGAGAAGCTAAATTCTGTGAGTGTACTATGGGATTTCCTTTCAACTTCCTTCCTATCATTTGATATGCATAGTGTCTTGTGGCCTTACTGACTTAGGTTGCATTTTGGCACATACCAACAATTAATTAGAGGAAATATAACTCATGTGCAGCTCTCTAGAGCTCAAAGCAATTAAGAAGGCACATAAATATCTTCCCCTTTTCACTCAAATAGCTAAAGTAATTCATAAAAGAACTTTCACCAATGTAATGAAAAGCGGACATGAATCTCCCACGATGAAAAATCCTACTCAACCGGTTTTGCAGATCTTAACCCCAATGAGATATAAGAATAAATGAGTTCCTAATAAGTTATTAATAAAAAATAATACTGTGAAATATGCATCCTAGATAAAGAAAGCTCCCCAAGACAGATGTATATTGACGGCAGAAGAGCACAGGAAGAAATTGAAAAAAGAAAACACTTTGAAATTGATAAAGCAAAACTTGTGATAAGATAGGTCATTAGATTTGTTGTCACTGGATGATGAAAGAATGACAAAAAAAGTCATCCTTGTGATTATTGAATGCCCACTATTATAGAGAAAAACTATACAATAACAACACATCGGGTTTCAACCATTTTCCAACTTCATAAATATGATGTTTCCCTCGGTCAGGTTGACATGTATTAGATGTACCAAACTGTGTTCACCATCACATATGATTTCAATTATTAGAACAACTTGGAGGAAGAGGTGCTCCACATAAGAGGGTAACTAGGTCCATTACTAAACAGAGACTTCCTTCGTTACATTAAAAAAAAAATATATATATATATATATATACATAACGAAATATAATGGGTTAATTTACATCTACACTTGATTATCATCAGTTCACCCCCTCATGGTATCTTTGGTTATTGGGGAAAGATATCAAGACGAGAATCGCCTAGACACCTACAGAGTAGGATATTGAATATTGTACTGTCACAAAATTATGTTACAAACATCTATTTTGTTAAATGGCAAGGTGTGCTTGTTGTAGGGAACTCAAATAAAATGCTTTTATGACTACAGGTTGAGCAGGGCAAATACGGCATCATAGAGAAATAATTAACCAAGAAAATGGTGGAAATGATAATTAAAGCAAAATAAAATAATTGATTTCCAATATGATTGGTATAAAGTGTATACTGTATACAGGAAAAGTGAGTGATAAAATTAATTTTCTGAGCATAAACACAACCCCATAGATAGATTAGATTATCAAGTTGTAACTGTTTGTTACGTTCTATAATTATATTGATTTTAGTGATTAAGGATTATGTGATGGTTTCTCCATGAAAAGTAATAAATATACAATTACCATCTCTGGATGATGTTAGTGTTGGCACACTTCACTGCAAATCCAATTCGGAATGTCAAACATACAGCCTAGATATGTTATTACAAAAATATTGATTTATCAAATAGCTGGTTTTCTTTGTAGAAATTTCTTGGTTCACACAGGCAACCAAATTGTGAAAGTCCAGGTTGACCACAGAAAAATGAGATTAAAGTCTAAAAAGGAACCAACCAAGAAAAAGTGGGGTGGGTAATTGAAAAGTCGTTACTGAATTTCCAATATGATCAGCATAATGCACTGAATACAATGACTAGAAATGGCTTCCGCACATCCAAAGCACATTCGCTGCATTGGTTCTCAATAAGTAAATGAATCTTGACAACAATGACATGGAGCATCTCAAAATTCTAAAATCATTTACATGATTGTGGATTAAGAACTAGGTGAGACGTTCTCCAAATTAGTAAATGCTTTACATCTGATCTATTATTCAAGTTAATAACCCCTTGACAATCATTGACCTAGAATGAGTATAGAAAAGACGCTCAAATTGAACAGGTAGTAGCTGATAAATCCCTCTTTCAACATGTTTGGCAGATCAAGAATTAACAAGACTATAGTAACTAAGCAATACATCCACAGCAAACAAAGCAACATTGATATGAGAATTCAATAATTGAGAACCACAGTATATCAATTATAAACAAAATCACATCAAATTATACTTCAATAAACAAACAAATCGAACCTGTTTCGCCATACTACAAGCCTTCTCGGACGAATTGAGAATCTCATAGTAAAACACAGAGTAGTTCAGCGCCAGACCTAATCTAATAGGATGCGTTGGAGGAAGATCAGCTGCTGCAATATCCTTCAAAATAAAATAAAAATAAAAATCAAAGATGATTAAAAACTTGTAATCAAACAAATCACACACAGTTTTGCCCTAGAAAACACTATAAATTCCAAAAAAAAACCTGAGCGCCCTTGTAAGCAAGCTTAGTTTCTTCAGCGGCTTCCTTCCTCTCATCACCAACTTTGAACTCCGCAAGGTACCTGTGGTAATCTCCCTTCATCTTCAAGTAGAAGACCTTGGACTCGCTCGCGGAAGACGATGGAATCAAATGAGCGTCCAAGAGTTTCAAGATTCCCGCGCAAACATCAGAGAGCTCTGATTCGACCTTAGATCTGTAGTCTTTGACGATAGTTACGTGCTCTTCGTTCTTGCGAGACTCCTCTTTCTGCTCGATCGAAGAGACGATTCGCCAGGCGGCACGGAGAGATCCGATTACGTTCTTGTAGGCGACGGAGAGGAGGTTGCGCTCCTCGACTGTGAGCTCGTTCACTGAGGACGAGCCGACCACGAGCTTCTCCATGAACGAGACCATTTCTTCGTACCTCTCTGCTTGCTCTGCGAGCTTCGCTAGGTAAACGTACTTGTCTCTGTTTAGGGTTTCCGTCTCCATTGTTGTCGAAGAGAAGAATTGTGTTGTTGCAGAGAGAGAGAGAGAGCGAGAGAAAGTTGAAATGGGTTTGAATTGAGATTGGATCGAATTTGTTGATGTAATTTTTGATTTTTTGGTCTGAAAAGGATGTGGGTCGTTGGATTGCATCGACATGCGAGTGGTGAGAGTGATGCCAGGTGGTTGTGAGTTGGCAATGGCCAATGAGGTGGGGGATTTGAATTTGTTGATTTCATTAAAGGGTGGTGCTCAAATTTGTACTAATTCAGTCATTTAGATCTTATCCAATTCAACAAATTTTAATGTGCCTCCCTCGCACGTGCAATTAAAATAAAGTCACGTGAAAAACTGGCTCCCTCCCAAACATTTTCACTTTCCCTCTAAATACAGCAATTGTTTTTCTTCTTTCCCCCAAAAACAGAGCTACTTCTACATTATTCTTCTCCAGATCTAGACGAATCTGATTCTTTTCTCTCCACCCTGAAATCGAAAACGAAGACGAAGACGTTGAAATCAGGCGAAGTCGAAGAACATTAACTCAGGCGAAGTCAAAGAAATCGGCCTTTTCTCTCCACCCTGAAATCGAAGACGAAGATTAACCTAGAGAAGGCTTGTCTTAAGCAAAGGGTTTGTAGATTTCACTGCGCTAGCTAGGTCAGTAAGTTCATAGATTTCAATTGTTACCAGACCAAATCCTTAATAAATATTAAACATTATGCGATTAAATAAAAATGTCCATTTTGTTTCAACTTGAAGTTTGGTAACAATGGGGTTCACATTCTGTAGAATGGCAATTTTTTTTCTTTCATGTCTGTCTTCTTGGTATATATATGAAGGTTATAAAAAAAAAATTTAATGAGATATATGAGTTGCTTGGGGTCGGTCTATCATCCTGTTATCTGAGACTGAACAAATAAATATACTGTGTAGCGATAAATAGTTATGGCTTTTCATTTATTCTAGTTTCTCATAAATTTAATGTATTTTGACATTTATTCTCTGACTCTGTATGTTAAGTTTCTGTAGTTTTTTAATTGGGTATTTTGTTATGTTGTTTGATGATTGGGCATTTTGTTATCTAATCCAAGTCTTCTTCGATGTGGTAAGAGTTGTAGGCTTCGATGGACTAACTATCTACTGCCGGATATTAAACTAGGCCCATTCACTCCTGAAGAAGAGAAGACTATCATTCAGTTGCATGGCATTCTCGGCAATAGGTAACTTATTCACCTCATTTCATCATATTTCATAGTGTTAATGGTGATCTACATGGTTTCTACCAGTTAGTAAATGAAATTGTACCCTTTTAGTCCTCTGTTGATGGGTACTAATAGTGTGAGATGTGTCAACCTCTGATGGTGGATTATAATAGTGTGAGATTTGTATATATTGTGATTAATAAGCTTGAACACAATTATGCATTGTGACAATTATTGCTATTGTGTGCTTTATACTGAGTTATTTGCTTGAATTTTTAGACGTCGCACTGTTCAAATGAGGGTATGCTAGGAGTTATTTTTGTGTCATCTCTGTATAACTTGTTAGGTCCTAAGTGATTACATGATTTACTCAACTCATTTTGTGTGAAAAATAACTTATTGATTTTCCTAGCAGTTAAACCTTTTGTTACTTTAGTTATCATTTTTTTTTATCTAGGAAGAAAAATATTTTTGTTAGGTTCTGAATTATTGTACTAGGATTTTTATCTATGCCTCTGTGTTTTAACCGTTGTTGTATATTATAACACATATTTCAGGAATGGATAGTGTAGAAGATAATGAATGTATGTTGTTGGAAGAAAATTCAGAAGAGACAAGGGAACCTATAGATGGGATGGAATTCATCAACCTTGATGAGTCCCAACGTTATTATCATGATTATGGTAATAAAAAGGGATTTCCAGTGAAAGTAATGACTACTGAAAAATATGTTGATGGAAAACCTATATTCATTCAGCTTTCATGTGCTCGGGCTGAGAAACAAAAAATTAGAGCAAAAAACGTCGTGGGATTGCGTGAGTCGAGCAAATTATGTGGTTGTCTGCCTAAGATTAGAACTCATATACGGCCTGATGGAACAGTTGTAGTGAAAAATTTACACTTTGATCACAATCATCAGTTAAGCCCTAGTAAATCGAAATTTTATCCAAAGAATAGAACTATGAACTTGTATGTCAATAAGAAACTTGATTTTAATGATAGGGTAGGTATTAGACCAAATAAGAGTTATTCGGCATGTGTGGTTGAAGCTGGTGGGCATGATATTTTGCCATTTTCCCAAAAAGATTGTTACAATTATTTGGACAAAATGAGGAAGTTGAGACTTGGTGAGGGGGATGCGATGGCACTTCATAACTACTTCCAAAAAATGCAAGCTAATAATGTTGATTTCTTTTATATGATGGATTTTGATGATGAAGGTAGGTTGATAAATGTTTTTTTGGCTGACGCATGGAACAGAGCAGCTGACAAGGAGTTTGAGGATGTTGTTACTTTTGACACTACATACTTAACAAATAAGTATGAGATGTCATTTGCTCTTTTTGTTGGGCTGAATCATCACGGTCAATCAATTCTTTTGGGATGTGGATTGATATGTGGTGAGACGGTTGAAGAATTTGTTTGGCTTTTTCAAACTTGGCTCGTGTGTATGAATGGCAATGTTTCGTCTGCTATAATCACTGATCAAGATAGGGCAATGAAGAGGGTCATTCAAATTGTATTTCCCAACACACGACACAGATGGTGTTTGTAGCATATTATGAAGAAGTTGTCCGAAAAGCTGTCAGATTGCAATGAATATGAGGCGATCAAGTTTGCAATTCAAAGAGCAGTTTATGATTCCCTGTCTCATGATGAGTTTGAAGAAAATTGGCATGGTTTTATTGATAAATATAATTTGCATGAAAATGATTGGTTGAGTAGACTATACCTTGAAAGGATGCGTTGGGTGCCAGCATTTCAAATAAATACTTTTTGGGAGGGGATGTCTTCAACTCAAAGGAGTGAGAACATGAATGCTTTTTTTTATGGTTATGTGAATCCGAAGACCACTTTGAAGCAATTCGTAGAACAATATGAGAATGCACTACGAAGTAAGGTTCAAAAGGAAACTGAATAGGACTTTAAATCTTATAGCCGAAGGATTCCTTGCATTACTCCGTATGCAATAGAGATAAAATTTTGAGATGCCTACACTACAAATAAATTTAGGGAGTTCCAAGAAGAGATAGCAGGGAATCTATGTTGTAGAATTGTCGGTGAAGTTATTGATGGGAGTGGCTTTCAGTTGTACACTATTAGACAAGACTTGATGATAAATGATAGGCAATGATCGATCAATTTTATAGTCTCTTTTAATGTTTGCCGACTTCGCCATCAAGTGTAATTGTCAATTGTTTGAGTTTAGGGGGGGTCTTATGCAAACATGTATTGAAAGTCTTGTTTGAAAGAAGGATTCATGATATACCTGATAAATATGTTATTCGGAGGTGGAGGAAAGATGTTAAGAGGGCTCATACAAAAGTTAAGATTGTTTATTTAGATTGGGAAATGAAGCCTGAAAATGCGCGATTTGAAAAGATGTGCAATGCCTTCTATGAAATGGCTGACTTTGCCGCTGAGGATGAAAAGAATACATGCCAAGCTCAAGAATGGATCACTTTGAAGATGATGCAACTTAAAAGAAGTGATGGTGATGAGCGTGTTGGTTCATAGTCCATTAGCGGTTCGTAGCAAAGGACGACGGTCTAATTCAAGGATAAAATCCACCGTCGAGAAGATATGTAAAAGGATGCAAAAAAAAAAAAAAAAACACGCAAAGGATCAGTCCATTGAGACTAATCTGGTATGTTTTGAAATGTGTTTTATGAATGTATATTTTCTTAAGTCAAGAATAGTGAGTTATATTTACAAATGTCTTTTGTAGGGTTTACAGTGTATGCCGTATGTTACGCCTCGTGAAAACAATGTGATGCCTCGTAAAAGCAATACACAGGTTTGTTTGTTATATTTAGAAGGTATGAATCAGTAAGTATGCTTGCCCACTTATGATTTATATGTTTGTTGTCGTTAAGGATGATAATACGGGGTCACACTATTTACAACCTGGAAGAATTGATCATTTCTACTCGCTACTCTCACATGTACATATTTTGTAATTTGTATTTTGTATGTTTGTCCTTTGTAGGGTTTGTTTATTTGTTATATGTTTTGTATGCCTCCTATTATTTATTTTTTAATCTTTATTATTAATTTTTGCAGCCGTCAGGTTCAAGCAACGAAATGGACTATACATACCATAGGTTATGATCAGGTTGGTTAATTTGCAAATTGTGAATTGAATTCATATTAGTTTCTAAAGGTATGTTTAAACATACCTTAATGCTTATCTATAGGTATGTGTACTGTGTGACTTCATGAAGAAAGGTAGTGGTTTGGAAGAAATGGTCAGTGGTCTGCAAGAAGAAATGGTTTGTGGCTCTGTGGAAGGCAAAAATGTTGACACAATTTCGTTGGGTTTCTTCAGGTTGTATTAGTAGCATTGCTGTAATTTCGTTTTCAAGTTGTATTAGCATTTAGCAGCACCGCTGGCTTTCAACATTCAGGTTGTAATTCAGTATTTAATTCAGTATTCAGGTTGTAAATCAGGTTGTATTAGCATCTTCATCAGGCAGGTTGTCTTAGTGCTACTAGTCCTCATTCAGTAAATTTTTTTTTTTTTTTTTTGTAAATCAGGCTGTAATTCAGATTGCATTTCTTTGGGTTGCTCATTGAGCATGTATCAAAGATTGAATCAAAAGTCACTCAATAGGCATTTATTTGGTCTATTTTAGATCGAATGGCCCTAGGTAGTAGCAAACCCATTTTTTCTGACATAGCTTTGTTTGTAAAAACACAAAACTCATTTATCCTTTAACAAATGGCCGGTTGTCTAATTTGATATCTCAGATTATAGCCATTGGATTCTTGATGTAAGCTGAACACTCAACTTGCAGAGCAGTCTTTATATTCAAAACTTGAAGAAAACAAACGAGATAGTGATATCACATCATTGTTGAATGCAAGAGTGATAAACAATTGCTGGAATAGTATGCAAAAGGACCTTAATGGCTTTTCATGAGATCTGGGTGAATAACCATATCAAAGAGCCAACTAATATACTATATACACTACTCCATCAAACCTACTCATGTAACTCTAAAACATTAAGTTTCCTAAGACAGTGAAATCAGCTCAGAAGCCAGATAAATCAAGTCTATTACCCTAGTAATAGAGAGTTATTGAAGATGTAAGGACTAGTAGCACCTCCTTATAAAAAAAAAAAAAAGGGCTAGTAGCACTGAGAGATGACAGTGTGGAGATATAAAGCATTTCTTTCACTCCAATGCGCGTTTGGAGTTGATGTAGCTATATTGATGGAACCATCCAAAAAGCAATTTGCAGTTTTATGTGCAGAAGCTCACATAGACTAGTGCAAATTATTTGATCAAGAAAGCAATTGCAATGAATGCGCAAAGGCTCACATAGACTAGCGCAAATTAAGGACCACATAACATAATACTCTTCTCCCTGTTTTCTAACATTGACAAAGTCAAGAAGACTTGTATTGGACACCAGCAAATTATTGTGTCTTTGTTTACTCTTCCTTCTTCCAAGGAGACTTGAACAACATTTCTCTTTATAGTGATTTGATCTTCCCCTTTGGTGCTTACCTCACTACGGATGACTACGGAGTCAGCTGACATCTCATGGTTGCACATCCAGGGATGCTAACTAAACCCTTCGTTGTCCCCTGATATGGACTCGCTCACAAATCCTAAAAACTTTTAGTGATGCATTGAGTAATGCCTTGGCACATGTCCATCGCAAGAAATGTGAGAATGACTTACTATCGAACCACAACAGGTCATGGCCTTGTTGACTACGGAGAATTGGGATTATTTTGCATCTCTTCTTTTCCTTATGATTCAACTTTGACAGTAATAAGCCTTCCTGCACAAGATAGAAAATCAACCACAGAAGCTTAATGCTCCCTACATAACTCGAATCCATATTTTTCTTGCACTAACCAACTTTCTCAATTCACAATAACCATAACATCTCTGAACATAATTCATTTACTCAAATTCACTACCAATACATCTCTGAACATAATTCATTTACTCAAATTCTCTTCACAAGTACATTATAAAACAAAATTATATCTCACATATCATCCAAAATCTTAAAAACGATAAGTACAAGAATCAATATAACTACCACTAACATATTGTTGATTAGGTCCCTTGTAAAAGCCCAAGGATCGTTGACTTGGGTTTCATCTCTTTGATCATGAGTTTGATCGCCACGACCCTCAGGAGCATTATTTGGTTGGTTGTTTACAGCTTCAGGGTCGTTTCTTCTTGACTGGTGCTCTCTTCTCGCCTCTTGTTCTATTCTCGCCTCGTGCTCTATTCTCACCTCTTCTGATCGCACCCACATGTTGTAATCTTCGTAGGCTTCTTCAGCTGATTTGAAACTCTTGTACATACTACCCTTGTACCCATCTACTTGTAATGCACAACCTGGCCAAGTCACATATACTCCAGGAACACGCCCACGATAAACAACATAGGCTTTGTATGTCATCCCTGCGTTGACAAAAAAAAAACATCAGATTGAATAATTTCATATAAACTCATTTACCATTTGAAAGTGGGTAACTTAGATTGAATAATTTTCATTTGAAAGTCTAATTGCTAGCAGAAGAAAAAAGCAATGACCCAACATAATGAAGGCAACCGTGAGCAACCTTCATGGGATATGATCCATAAAAAAAAAACTCCCACACTATTGACAGGTTAATTTCTGAATGATGATAATCATAAACTCACATGTGGTAATGAATGGGAGTTTTCAAAGTTTTAACACACAAAACTGAAGCACTCATCGATAGTTTCCAAACCATTACTGACTCTTGAGTGTTGTAGGGTGTTTTTTGCTTAGTATGTATAAAATAAATAGAACCCAACGTTAATAAGTTGTTATAAGAAATCATTTATTTGTCTATCTATTTTAATGATGGAAGATCTACAATGGTCATTCTAGATCTACAATGGTGACCCACAGTTAACAACTCCCTCATAATGTTGGTCATGGCAGATCTACAATGAAAGTCCAACCCTAGAAACACACCACCTGAAATCAACCCAAAATGAAAGAAGAAACCCTAGATCTAGAAACCCACCCAAGAAATCAAATAGGAACTTTGAGAACTTCAGAGGGACTTACCTTTTCTTCGAGACTTTGTAGTATTGAAAGGTTTTGAAGTTTTTCGAATGGGGACCGGTGAGTTCTTTGAAGATGAAATCGAATGGGGACTGAGGAGAGATGGGGATTTTCGGGGAGTGTTGAGAGCTTTTTTTCGTTCTCTGTTCACTAGAATTTCTCTTGAGAGCTTCTGTTCACTTGAGAGCTTCTTTTCGTTATCTGTTCACTTGAATTTCACTTGAGAGCTTTTTTTCGTTTTTTGTTTACTTCTCAATTTTTTGGGAGAGCAAAAATTTTTCAATTTTTTTTATTTTATTTTATCTCCCTTGTTTTACACTAGAAAAACACGTGCGAGGGAGGCTCCCTCCCTCGCTACCTAGAAAAACTGAATTCTAATTCTCTTTTAATCATCAAAAAGGTCTAAAAAGTTTACTCAACCAAGTGGACCATAATGGCAACTCATTCGGTTTGGGTCTGTCATGCCCAGCCCAATGGATCATACTCATCAAATGTGATGGCTCGATTTTACCCGCCTTATTGCAAATTCAATATTACGCTATTATTTGAAACTACTAAATCTAAAATCAAGACCATGTCTACCACAATTTTAATCTAATATGGTTCATGTGAGGCTCATCACAATCACATTTAATTTAGATAAATGGATCGGTTACTCGTATGCTTGTAATTGCTTTTGATAAACATTGCTAAAGTATTTGAGTTTAAATTAGGGGTGGGCATCCTATCCCACGATTTCGATCTCGTCCTGTCCCGATTTTTTCAGGTCTTATTGAGATTAATCAATCTCATTCTGTCCCGATCTAGAGTAGGATGAGATCAGGATGAAGATTTGCAATTTCGTCCCGTCCCGAACCAATTTTTTTTAATATGAAATATGTAGTATGAAACTATTTGTCGACATGACTTTTATTTATTGTTTTATTTATTGACATGAGTATTTTATTCTCACAAACTTCCATGCAACTCGTATAGATAATGAATTTATCTCAAAACCTCTCCCTTCTTTTTTACCTCTAACTCTTGACAACAACAATATGTGCTCCTCGTAGTTTTTAAATGACAAACCCATTGATCATTTTCGTTAATAATGTACAAAAAAATGACTATCTTCAATAGTGGTTTTATAAAAATGGAGTAAAAGCTAATGAAATGGGAAAACAATAATCAATGGCTTAAAGTTATATAGTTGTTCTTAGAGTTGTGTGTTTGGTAAATTCAAATCTTCAATTCAAAATTTAGTACATGTTTATTCCGTCCTGGATTTGTTTAGGATGGGACAATGTCGGGATGAGGTCTATCTCGTTCCGTCCTGATTTTGAACAAACAGAATGAGATAGGAATGAGGTCCATCCTGACCTGTGCCCACCCTAAACGCAATAATCTAAGTAGTAAGTAGTCAAAATTATCTATATTACAATTTAGAATAATATTTTACTACTCATTGCTAACCGAGAAAAACTAAGAATTGGAAATAAGAAGTGATTATAATTGAAAGTTGGGATCCTACGAGCAAAACATTATTTTTTTAATTTAATTAGGTGGAAATGCCTAGGCGTTGCTTGAGAAAGCTTATCCTTATAGTTCCTTACTTTATCATTTTCTGATTATTTGTTTAATGATCCAATAAAGTTGATTACCGACTACAGAGTGTGACACTCCAAAACTTCCTGTTTTGTTCCTTTGTGGCTGTCTGAGTGATAAGACCTAACTTCATTCTTTATTGTCACCCAAGAATATGGAACAAGCCAAGCTTTATCTGTTAGCAAAGAGAATATACCCAAATCAAGCACAAAGTAAGCAACAAAATCAAGTTGGAGCAAGTGATGGAATGGGCCAAGTAGGCCAAAAAAAAAAACCTATAAAAGAAGTTGGCTGAGAGCATTTTCAAGAATAAAAATTAAAAGAGATCAATCATCCCATATTTTAATCAAAAGTTAAATTTAGGGATTTTTTATTTTTTCATCACTTCAACAATATTTTTTATTTTAACATTTTTATTATTATTTAAATATATCTATCACTTTTATATATCAATTTAATTTCAATTATATTATTATGCCTTATTAATTTCAACTTAATATTATTATTAATTTTAATTATATTATTATTAAATATATATTATTATAAATTTGAGAAATTAAAAAAGTTGGAATATTTTAATTTGAGAAATTGACATTTTCTAGTGTGTTACACTGTACAATGTCGATTCAGTTGAAAATTTTCTCTTTTGCAATTGAGACATTTTTCTTGTTAAGTCTCTGCTTCAATGGTACAGATGGGTGTAAAATGCAAATTGATATGATAAATTGTCATACCGTTTTCTATGTTCAATTCTTTTAAATTTTTTTTTTCTTTTTATTTCACAAGACGTAAAAGCTTGACATCACGGTGTGCTTCATTATTCCACGAGAATATGAGTTGAATTAGGGGTGGGCATTTCATCCTACAATCTCGATCTAGTTTCGTCCTGATTTTTTTGAGTCTCATTAGGATTGATCAGTCTCATCTCGTCCCGATCTAGAGTAGGATGAGATCGGGATAGGAATTTTCAATTCTGCCCATCTCGTCCTGTCCCAAATTAATTTGTTGATATGACTATTTAATTTGTTGACATGATTATTTTATTTTCACAAATCATCCATGTGCTAGTATAAAGGTAATATATAGAAGGCTATCGTGAATGAGAATATGCTTATAAAACATTAGCAACTACATAATTTTAAACAATGGCTTTTAAGTTTTAGAAGTAATTAATTTTAGCTAAGCAATGGATTTATCCCTATCCAAAATCTTTAAGTTTATCACCATGGAAATTTAAGTAGAGTTGAGTTGTGTGTTTGGTAAATTCAATCTTGCATGTTAAAATTTCAATCCAAAATTTAGTAAATGTTTATCACATCCCGTCCCGAATCCGTTTGAGATGATACGAAGTCACAATGAGGTTTATCCCATCCCAATCCCAAACAAACGGGATAAGATAGAAATGGATTCATCCCGTCCTACACCCACCCCTAAGTTGAACAAATAAAATAATGTTATACTATTTTGAATGAGTGATAAGTGTGAGTATATTTATCGAATTAAACTAGTATGACTCAACTACGAGCTTTTTCTTGGCTAACATGAACAGCAAAGCAAATCATGAGTCTTTCCATTGGAGCAATCTATGTATAGCACATGAGATAGCTGGCAATGATTTATTTTGTTAATAATATTGCTACACACCATCTTATATCTCTTCCTTTATGAATGCGACCAATTTCACCATCGTAATCAAAATTCGTCACTACATATAATATATGTCTTTGCGACATGTTAATCCACACAAAAAAATGTTACAGTAACTATATCTACCCAAGTTTTTGTGTTTATTCATACACACTTGAAAATTTGGGTTTAATTGCAAGGGTTGTTTTTACATACATTTGCATAGTTACTATACATGTGATGGGGCCTCAGGACGCTGGGTATTGACCAACATTAAGCAATTAAATTGGGTATTGAGAAGACCCCACAGGAGCTTCACTGGGACTAAACGTATCGCCTACGGAAACCGTGGGTACAGAAGTTGTGCACTGTATCAAAGAATATCAAACTTGAAAAAATATAATAATAATAATAATAATAAAATTAAAAAAAAAAATCCACTTATTAGCTTACGGTTGATGACTGAATTTGATCCAAAACTTAAATATTAAAAAATATATAAAATAAAGCTTACTGCAGATGCACTTAAATATGCTTGCTTTTTTTGTTTTTCACCTAAACTTCGTATCAAACTCTAAAACATGCTTCTAGAATGTGTTTTTTTTCCCCTAAACCTTTACGCATAAAGATATATTAAGTTTGATTACAAAGCATTCGGCCTGCAGTAGTTGTCAAGTCACGAGCTTCTATACTGAGGTCTCTACAAACATAATTACATTTTCAAGAAGATAGCAAAAAGAAGAGTCGTCTAATATTACAAATAAGTGGACGCCAAACCCAATGCACTGCAAAAGTAAGGTTTGAATCGTCATCATGAAGCACCTCAATCAAATTTGCAGATCTCTAAAAATGAGATCAGTCTTCCACCTTTGAGCCTAAATCTGGAGCAGGGTCGCCTTTTTTGCGAAGCATTGCCCCGTGGTGTTGTCAAAGACTTTTCCTACTATCGGGCTGACAATGTTAGCAAACACATGTCCATGGAGATTCATCGCTATAACTCTTATAGCTTCTTGTTTGGTGTGATCAAAGAAACAGACGTCAAAGCTAACAATGAATGTATCTGGGTCCAAGTGAGAAGGAATAAGTGTCAACTAGTTGGATCGAAGGTTGAATCTATGGTTGCGTGTAGAAAGGATTTGAGTTTCAATCAATGCAATTCTTTTGGATACAGTCTCCAAGTGGGGGCCAAACCTGATGTCAGAGTGAGAAGTCGGGGTGCTAGAGGTAGTTGGAGTGTCCTTTTTGTTGTGTTAAGGATATGAGAGCCTGAAATGATACCTAGAGGTACCCCCCCCCCCCCCCCCCCCCCCCCCCTCCCCCCCCAATATTGGTGTTGAACCAGTGGTTAGACCATGCTGACCATGTATGGTGTAAGGAAGATGTGAAAGATTGGGTGGAGATCTTGGCTTTGTTAAAAATAATGTTGTTGCGGAGTTGTCAAATGGAGAATAAGACAGTTGTAAACTGGGAAAACATTTCATCTGCTGCCTCAGGGTGAGCCTTGATTGTATCCCACATAAACTTAAAGAACCATAAAATCAACGGGGGTTAAGATTGGTAATATTCCAATCAATGGGAAGGAGTGAGAGCAGTCAAAACTTATTGATCATCGGACAGAGGAAGAAAAAGTGTAAGGTGTCTTTCGAGTGATTGTGATAGAAAACGCAACAGTTATCAATCGGCATATGAATCCAAACAAGGTTTGTCATGGTTGGAAGAATATTATGACTGATTTTCCAAAGAAACAAGAGGGAACTAGAAGAGCCTTCGACTTTCCACATATCTCTAAGTTGTTTGGGACTAAAAGAAATCGACATTGAGGGGAAGTTATCGGATTGCTCTATGGTAAATGCTTGGGTAACACTTTTAATTGAGAATGAGCATTTATTGTTAAAAATCTTGATAAGTCTGTCAGTGCAATAAGTTTTCCTAAGGCAGATATTGTCACGCCCCGCTCATAAGGAAAATCCCAACAGACCGGAAGATTTCCTACAAACGGCACGTGACATACAACTTAACCACATTCTCACATAAAAATTTATTGGAAAAATGAAATTCCAAAATATTACACCAAACTCCAAAATATTACAACAATTCCAAAGGCAACCTTCGCCCCCAACTCCACACATCAAAGCATTCACACAAACATAACTTGAATATTAAACACCAAATAGCAAAACACAAAAGATCTTACAAACTCTGGAAAATACTAGGATCTACTTCCACTCGGCTTGATCAACAAAGTCGCTTCCAACGCCTGCACTCCAATAAGAGTACACCCATTTGCCACAAAACAAAGCAAAATAGATCAGCCTAAAGCTAGTATGAGCAGATTAAAAATCAACTACAAATAACACAAATAATAATCCACATTTCAAGATACATCCATAATTACCTTACATCACACTCTACAACTTATTCATAATGCACCAACCATATGGTTATCTAGTCATATGCACAAATCATCTAATTAACAAAAACGTAACTTTTGAATATACCATTCCTTTCAAATGGGTGAAAATTTCCATAATCTTTTGCACATATTATCTTATCAAATTCTCGCATATTCACTTTCAATTCAGATCATACTATTTTCATGCCATCATATCACGACTTCTCTGTTTCAAACATATCATACCATTTTTTATTTAGGACATATTTGTTCCAAGACATGTCCCTTCTATTGGTCCTTAGGAACCCTTTATCGCATCAGGCAAGTCAAAACTCGTACAATTGCTTAGTTTCCCTTCCGGAGGACAAGCTACATAAATTTTAGACCGTGAATATCCTATCGCACCTATTCATGTGCCGAATGTGTCTCATCCCGACACACCTCCATACGTGTACCAATACCCACTTTGGGTATGTATGCATTTCAAACGGGGTATCGTCTCTAAAAATGCATACTTCACCTCAAAAGACTGGACACACGGGCCAAATCACAATTTAAAACTGCGCGCTGGAAGAGGACTAAGTTCACATTCTTCCTCTGACCCCTCAGGAACACTCCACTGTATCACGCGAGTCATGACTCGTACAGTGGCTTAGTTTTCCCCTTTTGGAAATCAAGCTCTGCTCCTCAGGAATACTCCACTATATCACGTGAGTCATAACTCGTATAGTGGCTTAGTTTTCCCCTTTTGGAGACAGACACCTTATAACTCACTATGTACAGATTACACAAATGTCAGAAACCAAGGACTGTGGCCATACTGTACCACTCTGTACATTTCAAACGCCGGAGTAGGGTATTCATGTCAAACTCAAAATTTCTCAAAACTTATCAAGTAACATCATTTTCATAATTCCATTAGATGAACTAAGTTCTAAATATCACAGTTACATACGATGCACAGTATTCAATAATAAACATCTACTTGAAAACACGTATCTCGAGGCATATTATTGCTAGAATTAAAATATTATAAATGCAAAATAAATTTATTATAAAATTTAATTTTATCACAGTGAACACAACGGTGAAAACGGTAGTAAAAACAGAGTTATGGATCAAATTCTATGATCAGTCAAAGTTGGGTCAAACATATGACGTTATCGTCTTCTTCCTCGGAGCAGATTTTCCAGAACATTTCAGTGTAACATAGCAACTCCAATCATACACACAAGTCACATTTTTCAACCAAAACCTGAAAACTTTATACCATTGGAAAGCTCTTACCTTCTACTTTTTAAACATGCAAGATTTATCCTTAAGTGCTTTCAATAACAGAAAATAAAACTAGATCTTTACCCCCCTGTTCATCACGTTTTAAATTCAGACTTACAATTCCAGCAAGTTACAGTTCAACACACCAACTTCAAACACCTATAACTTCTTCAATACTTAGCCAAATTCTGCATATAAGGTACCTATAGAAAGCTCTCACATTCATCTTTCAAATGAAAGCAATCAAACACAAAAATATTGACAGAATCGAAAAATATCATTATGGAAAGACATCCGGTTACCCGTTGTCACGGACTAGCAATCTGTGCGGCACTAGCTATCCAATTCACTAGTAAGCCTATGAGTAGTTACTTCGACGGGCAAAAATATTAACTTGAGAATGCACAATATCAATCTGTAGACAATATAACAATGCACAATAGTCAGCAAAAACTCTCATTAACATTCAATAGATTACAATGGGGAGGAACGTTCGGAAGGATGTTGCTCAAGACTAGTTCGATGCTATCGATCGATGGAAATACAAGTTTGAAGTTGAAAAGCAATGCAAAGAAAACAATAAAAATGCTAGCGGTACAGTCTGGCCCGACTATGCAATGGAGGCAACACGTCCTCACAGTCAAGAGCTCAAACCTTCCCCCTATATTATAGATGCTAAGCATTTGGGCACTTTTCAAAAGGGAACATTGAGTTTTGAGACCATTAGGAAAGTCTTGAAAGGCCTCTGACCTTGATTTCCCTGACCAACGGTACTAGTCCTGACACCCGTCTTAACCCAAAATAGCAAACCCCAAACTCTACACAAGGAAAGAGTAAACATAGAATCTAATAGGTTAAATCCTTCAAGAAATGATACATCTACTCACCGGCTACAACTATTGCAATCCTCAAAGCATAAAAACTTCTTCTTCCCAACATGCACCAAGATCTTCTAGCATTTCCTTAAGAAACTCTCACTCTCAAGCTCTCTCCGCTTGAGCTGGTTTGACTAAGATAAAATCACCAAAATCTAATGAGATGAGTAAAGAAAGGTGGAGAATTTTGTAGAATCTTGTAGAAAGACAATGATTGTATGCCACCACCAGGTTTTCTAAACACTACCGCAAGGTGGTACAAAGAAAAAACAGATGTTACAGATATCCTGTATATCCTTTGCGATAGAGGTGGGAAAAAGGGATTGGATTAGATCCGCATTCCAGCTAATGGTAAGATTCTGTGACAAAATCCATAAGTCGTTGATGATTGAATGAAGACTAGGATCCAGATGATTGGAAATACAGTTTGCAAGAACCAGACCTGATTTTACCCAACTGTCATGCCTCGATTTTCGAGAAAAATGAAATCCTAATATTCAGGTAGGATTATCTGTTTTCCCAAAACTCAGGACGTGAAAATTCAATAACAACATAAACATTTAGCAACAATAATTGATACATAATTAAAAAAAAAAATGAAACAAACAAAAGAAAACTCTAACCGAGAACTCTTTGACGTTCGCCCCAAATATAGAAAACTTCAATGGCTGCTCACAAATTCTCTAAGCCTGAAAGGCTAACCAGCTACATTCCCAAGAGGAATGTATCCAAGAAGCAAAAACTCACTTGGGTTAGCAATAAAGTTGGTGTGAGTAATCTTCATTCCCAAAATCAATAAGTCCACAAGTGATAATATAAAATAAAAAAAACAAACAATAAAACAACCACTCGAACAAGTAGTTTCTCAATGAGGCAGACGTGTTATGCAATAAAATCACAGTTCAAATAATTTAGTTCCTCAACGAGGCAATCATGTCATCCTAATATGTTTTTATCATTATTAAAGTAAATATTCATTTTACTTGTACTTACTCTGTAATGTTTAATTAACCATGACAAGTCTGACCTGCAGTAATGTTAGTAGACTTGCCATCCTGCATAAAAATTGTTAGAAACAATATAATATAACTTCTCAAATAGTTGGTATTTTATCGATTAAAACAATAATGGCCATACATTATTTGACTTAATGATATTATTCATTTTTAACGGATTGATCACTTAGACGATACCACATTCGCATCACCCCCGTGCCGAACATACATGTCCGTATGCCTCTCTCATATAAAGGATGACTTTTTCGTCATTCATGCCTAAGTGGAGACACATCACATACAAGCATACACCACTGGATACTCCTAACTAAATGAGTAACAAAAAGTCATTCTTGGTCTATCAATGCGCATAAGTCACGTTACATTTTTTACGATATCAAGCATATTTTAGGCTTTTCAAAATCACACCCTTTCCGCAAAACCCAACCCGAAGGTAATTTAGTTTAACATAACCAATAAGAGATGTGACAGTTCTAAGTGATACAATTTCAGGTGATTAAATTTTTAGGAATCAAAGTTTATCAGTATCATTTATTTTTTATATTTCACAATGACATTTTGTCATTCATATGTAAATTGACCTATTCTTTTGGGGAAGCATAGCATTTGACACATTGTCAAATCATAAACCTATTAACCACAATATCATCCAATTCTTTTGGGAAAACAGCCTAGCATTTTTCTAAACAAATTATCAGTACATTAGCTGAAAATGATAGTCTATTGAAAAAAAACTAAACTAGTAAAAACCCACACATCAAACAAATCAGAATAGTAAAGTTCATACATTTGTGAAACAAGACACCACAAATAACATAAACCCATTCTCAAATATGCTTAAAATCACATAATGGATTACCTAAAATGAAACTCATCAATTTCATAGAAGACTCATAAATCAAAAGTGTAAAGTTCATACATTTCTTACATAAACCATCACAAAGATACAAACCCATAGATCATTTAAATCCTCTATTGAACCTCAATCACGCCTATACATAATTACATATAAATAAAGAACTAGACTCCATGAGACTACAAGGCCTAGACTACTTATAAGCTTACCTGACAAAAACTCAACACCACCACTTTCAGTAGTAAGAATGACATAGGTATTACTAGCGGACTTCACAAATGGTTAAATTATATAACATAACATGGACTCTCTCTGATCCATCTTTTCTTTTACTTATTATTGTTTACTATTTCGTTGTGTCCATTCATTTAAATCTCATGGAATGTACAAGTATACCTTATCAATTACGATGTAAAAATAACTAGTTAAAGCCAAAAACCCTCTAGCAATTTTGTACCCCTTCAAAATAGTGGTTTATACAACTTTCACAAGCATGAAAATTTGATTAAGTTAGTTCATTGATGCCAAATCGCCAGTAAACATTGTGGTAACTATCTCATCCCAATCCTTTACACCACCCATCACCAAGAACACCATCCCTTACAACAAGAGAGAAATGGGTCATGAGCACTCCTAATGGATGGCTAACCAAAACCCACATTGCAAAACCATTTCCTCCATAACCGCTCTCTCTTCAAAATACCTTGATTTTTAAATCTCCTTCTCCATGTCCATCCCTTTGTTTCTCTTCCCGAACTCTTAAATTAGCAATTTAAACCAACAAATAAATAATTCCAAAAAAATAATGGATAAAAAAAAGAACTTTTTGCAATTAACTAACAACGCAAACAAACCCTAAAGCATATAAACATATCTATTACAATTAACATCATAGTGTGTTGAATTCTTAATCAACACACCAAAATCAACACAGTGTGTTGAATTCTTAATCAAGAAATCAACCCATCAACACATCAATTAACATCACAGTGTGTTGATTAAGAATCAACACACAGTATGTTGAATTCTTAATCAACACATCAAGTCTTGAAACATTAATTGAATCCCAAATTAGCAGAAAGAAAGATAAGTAGCAAATAAATTCATACACCAAAAAATCCAAGAAAAAAAATCACAAAGAGTGATGATTACTCACCGATGACCTTCAATTCTAGAAGTCCATCGAGCACAAAAACTTCGTTCACAACACTTGGACAGGGAATCGAAACTTGACCGATGATGGGCAAATGAACGAGGAACACATGCTAACCTCCCTTATTTTCTACTTCCTCCTCCTGATTTGATGGTGCAAATCAAACTAAAAGATATGCGAGGTAGTGGAAGGAGCAGATGAAATGGTTGATGGTGGTGCGCGGTGATGATTTTGAATGGGGTGGTGGTGCAAATGGGACATGGTGGAGGCAATGGCGATGGCGACAGATGAGATGGAGTTGAGCATGGGAAGAAAGCAGGAAAAAGGAAATGAGCTTCCTTTTGTAATGTGGGTGGTTATTCACCCCACTGAATTTCTGATGACGCCCCACCTTTTAACTTCACAAATATTTTATTTTAATTAAAATACTTTTACTCTATTGTAATTCATCTAAAAATCTTAAATGACATAAATTTACCCAAGAAAATTTACGATCGTTACATTATACGACTTGGCAAACAACTACGATTTAAAAAAAAATTTATGAAAAACTTTAGGTACATAAATTCTTATTTGTCATTGAAAAAGTACGGGTGCTACACCAGCAGTCTCACCAAAGGTCAATCTGATCACTCGAGAGGACTTGCTAAAGAAGATGACGCTTCATTTTTGTCAACGCAGTGGAATTACTGCGCCAAGCGAAGGCAACAATGGTAAAGAGTTTGGAAAGGTTGAAAATGCCTTTAGATGTGTAGTAAAGAGCTTTGAGTTGATGGAACCGGGGGTCCTGTGGAGAGGAGATAGCATTCCACATGCTTTTTGCCATTAAGGCAAGATTTTTGTTCCTGGTTGAGGGAATATTGAGTTCCCCTGGGTGTCGGGGAATTGATATCTGGCTCCAAGTGCACAAATATTTGGCCCTACCATTCCACCAAAAATTCCTAACAAGTTGATCAATTTTGTTGGATATTTCACCAGGAAGGAGGAAAATTTGCATAGTATAGATTGAGATAGAATTTAAAACTACATTTATCATCACTGTTTGACTAGCCTGGGAGAGGACCTTGGATTTCCAGCTAGCCAGTTTAGCCCTGAGATTGTCTATCAAGAACTGGAAATAAGTAGCTTTGTGCTTGGAGAAAAGTAGAGGTGATCCCAGATACTTATATTTGGGATTGTAGTATTTGGATCCGAGAATTATGTTAATCATCTTGACATGCTTTGGGTGCACAATAGAGTTGTGGTAGACCGAGGATTTTTCAAAGTTGACACCTTGACCCCAGGCCAGATAGTACTTTTGGATAAGATCTTAACAGAATGAGCTTCAACTAAGGACGCTCGACAGAAAAGCATGAGATCATCTGCATACAGCAAGTGACTAATGGAATGAGAATGTCTTTTAATTTTGATTCCTTTAATAAGGCCATCGACTTCAGCCATAGCAAGGAGTTGAGAAAGAGCCTCTACAATCAAGATAAAGAGATAAGGAGAGAGAGGGTTGAAATGGTAATACATTGCTCAATCATCATAATCCATTCTTTTGCAAAACTTAGTTGTTTGAAGATTTGGATAAAGAAATATCATTCAACTCTGTCATAGCCTTTGGCTATATCAATTTTGATAGTCATCTATCCTTGCTTCTTTTTGCGAAAATGTTTCATTTGATAAAATGTTTCATGGGCCAAACTGACATTTTATGTAATAGATCGATCTTTTGGAAAAGCTCATTGGTTTGAAGAAATGATATTGTCCAGCAGAGGTTTAAGTCTATTGGCCAAGATTTTGGCGATGACCTTGTAAATGACATTACATAACCCAATAGGACGAAATTTATCCGGTGAGATAGGATTACCCACCTTAGAAATCAGAGCAATGAAGGTCTCATTAAGTTTGAAGTCTAATTGTCTTGTGGAGAAGAAGTATTGAACGACAACAATAATATCAAGTTTCACGATGTCCTAGTAGTATTGAAAGAAAATAGCATGGAAACCATACGGGCTAGGTGTTTTGTGACTATCCATGGCAAAAATGGTGGTCTGGATGTCTGCAGCACTGTGAATGGCCAAGAAAGCCTCATTATCTTCCATTGAGATGGCATGATTGAACAGACCTAGAATATCAGGACTGGGGATAGGGCTAGAGGATTGAAAAATATTAGTAAAAATAATCATTAAACACCTGACCCACAGCTACATGTTCGGAATGCCAAATGTTAGCCTCATCCTTAAGTCGTAGAATTAAATTTCTTTTCCTGCAAAGCATGGTGGTGAGGTGGAAAATTTTGGTGTTCTTATCACTATCACCAAGCCAGGAGGCACCCGACTTGTTGCGCCAAAACATCTCTTTTCTGACAAGGAGTTCGAATAGTTGATTTCCAAGATGAAGATAGCCAAGGTGTTGTCTTTAGAAGGATGATCGTTTTGCAATTTGTCTAAGGCATGTTGGGTTTCTGAGCCAAAGGGGCTGTGGTCGAGTGGTTAAGGAGTTGTGGATTTGTTCCACAGATCCTTGCTTCGAGACCCACTGGAGGCATCTTTATTTCGGGGTGATATTCGACCCGTAGGTCGCATCTCGGGAGTAGGTTACGGATCCTATGCTGAAAAAACCGGCTTGCCTTTCAAAAAAAAAAAAAAAAAAAAAAAAAAAAAAAATGTTGGGTTTCTGAGATGCATAGCTGAATGTTCTTAAACTTAAGATGGTTCCAGCGAGTTAAACTATAGCTAAGCTTCTCAATCTTGAGGTGAAAATTATGTGCAGGTGCAGGGTGCCTGCGAGGAGTCCAAGTAGAAAGTATCAGGTTGCGGCATTAAGGATCCCTAGTCCACATGTGGAAGAATTTGAAGGGTTTGGACTGTTGATTCAGCTGAGAAACTAATTGTAGGGATAGATTTCTATGGTCAGAGGATGAAGTGTGAATTGTACGAGCTGTAGCAGATGGGAAGATGTCCATTTAGTCATTAGCAACTAAGATCCGGTCCAGTTTGGCTTTGATCTCATTTTTATCCAGTCGCTTATTGTTCCAAGTGAATTGGGACTCATGCAAAGGGAAATCCATAAGATGATGGTTGTAAATAAAATTCCTAAGGTGACTAAGATTTGTGCAGATTGGCTTGTGTTCCCCACATTTTTTCACTAGGTAGAAATATGGCATTAAGTTCTTCTATGATGATACCCAAAGTGGTCATACATGTGTGACAAAGTACTTTAGAAATGGATCCGATGAGCCGGGTTGGTTCTCCATAAACAAAAATAGCCGACCATGTAATAGTAACATAATAATCATGGATAATGCAATTAAAGTAAAATTTACAGGAAGAGAGGATGGTAAGATGAATACATTCTTTCCATAAAAGAGCAATTCCGCCGGACTATCCTTGCATTGGTACTGACACCCCAGGTCGAAAGCCCAATCTTTGACGTGTGCAGTCCATCCTGGTGGAAGAAAGCCTTGGTCTCTAAGAGGAAGAGAATATCTAGGTTGAACTAGTTGGAGAGGGTCTTTAGATTGCAGAATACTTCGGGAAGACCCATGCCCCTCGCGTTCTATGAGAGAATCATGTGGACTTTGCCCACCCTTCATCAGTGGTCGCCATTACCTTCGAAAGTGATGTAGAAACTGGAATAGGAAGAGTAGCATTGATATTCGACCCATTAACACGAACATGGATTGTAGCTGGGGGAATGTTGTGAGTGAACTGTATGGCCTTGAGAGTTTGAGCTTGACTGGCCATGGCAAGGTGATCTAGGGAGAATACTGAGATAAATTCTCCCGTGTTGGTTCATATGTAGCGTGTTGTTTTCTACCCGAGTACAAGACTAAGGTTCTTTTCCGGCCTAGTGTCTCATTAACTGTATCATTCAAAGTTTCTATTTTTTTCCCATCTTGATAGTCATCTCCCTTTTAGCATTTGCTTTATAACTAGCTTTGACAAACTGGCTTGTGTTTGCGCTCAATAGAGAAAACCAAAATTGGCGAATACCTGTTTTCCATGGATAGAGAGGTTGCAGAAGCTTTGGTATTACTTTGTTCAGCATAAGAGAAAGAACTTTGAGCTGAAGTATGAGTGTCGAGGATATTTGAGACTGTAAGATTGGCATTAGCAGCTGGAATTGATGATAAACTGCCAACCTCCCATTGAGAAGTAGATGCATCAGTTTGTGGACCACCATGCAAAACATCTGTACCTGTGTGATCTTCTTCTATCAGTTGTAACTGAGGTTGTTGAACTGTTGACTGTGAGCAGGTGGTAGCCATGAAGCAAATGGGATGGAACCCAGTTGTAACTGGTGGAAATAGAGATACATTGTTGCATGATTCAGGTAGGAGAGGAATTGTTTTATGCAAGGAGTGAGATTTCGCGAAATTTCGGTGAAATTTTTGTTTTTAAATACGAAAAGAAAATTTGTGAAATGTGAATTTACATTTTAAAAGTTTTTTCCAACCTTTTTCGAGATTTTTCATAAAATTTGTTTTTTCCCAAAAAAAAAATCAACCAAAATTTCTTTTTTTCGTTCGAAATTTTTGTTTACTCTGGAAGTTTGGATCTGCTCTGCTCGATTCTTGATTTGTCCTCGAATTCTCTGCTCGATCTCTCATTAATCGACTCGATCTCTGCTCCGATTGAACGTCCTCTCCGCTGCTGAGTCAGTTTCTTTGTTTCTCTGCTGAATCGAACTCTCTGCTCAGTGATGATTTCTGTTGAATCGACCAGAGGGTGAGTAGGATCCTTACCATGTCTTAACAATATCTTAAATGGGGGAAGGAGGAGTAGTAAGATAATAATCAGAGAGATCAAAAGGGGAGAAAAAAAGAGTTGTTGTGTGGTGATCTTCCTATTCAGTCCCTTTTCTTCTTTTCTTCATTTAAAAAATAAAACTTAATTTACACAATTTAAAGCTAAAGCTCTATTTTACATGGTTATTAATACTTGGGTTAGGAATTGGGCTTGGATAAATTTGGTGAGAGCATTCATTGCTACCACATGGATAAATAAATGCTTCCTTCCTACAATTAATTCTTTTTTTTTTTGGATTTGGAGAGAATTATGCAAATTAATTAGATTTCATTTTAAGGAAAAAATTTTGTGATTTTTTTTTTCATATATTGTTAACTATGTTATGAATTTAATATATATTTGGTATTTAGGCTTCATTTATTGTATTTAATAGGTTTATTTACTTTCACCTTATTTATTTATTTACAAATATTTTATACCTTCAAAATTATTTATATTTTTTATGAATGCTCAAAATTTTTACGTTTTTTATCTACACACCAAAATATTTCTTGAAAATTTTCTTAAAATCAGAAAACCAAAATTACTTTGAAAAACGAAATCACAATCCTTGGTTCTATGTTAGTGTTGTGTAAATCAGGTAAGGAGAGGCTTGAAAGATGGGTGAGATTAAACTATGTAGTTTTATTGGAGTGGGGAATTGGTGAGGAAAATAGGGTGGGTACCAAGGTGGGGAGGGTTGTAGTTGAAGTACTATAAGGGTAGAGTGGGACAAATATCTGTGAGGTAACTATTTCGTATTATCAGTATGTAGAAGCTGATTAGGATCAATTTGGGAAAGGTAATGGTGGAACAAATAAGGGAGTGGGGTGGTTATATCTGCTGGCAAAAGAGAGAGAATGGGATGTGGCCCAAACTGTTGAACTAGATGTTGGGGATCCAGGCCCAAACTAAGAACATATGTTTGAAGTCCAATAGGTTACAAGTGGATTAACGGGTTAGGCCCAGCAGCCCATCCCATGCAGGCTGCTCCAGTGGAATGAAGATACCAGAGTTAATTTGCATCGGCAAGGTACGAACCATTTGATTGAAAAGTGGTAATTTTTCCGCACCGTCAAATACCATAGATGAGAGTTGGTTTGCTTCGATAGTTGCCAATGTTGTTGGGAGCAAAGTTGGTGGTCTTAAATAGACTTCATTAAAAGCCATAAAAAATGAACATTTATTTCCCTAGTTTGACTTTGTATAGAGAAGGAGGACGGCGAGATTAGATGTTATCCATTGTTGGTGCATGGTGTGAACATCATGGCTGCTGGAGTTCGAGCAAGGTCGGATCCGTCGTTTAACGTCACAAGTGACCAGCCACGATCAGAAGTCAGTTGTTGATTGGTTGTGGTACTTGCTTCCAGTTGATCTAGATGTTACAACAGAAGAGATTGATGCATTGTTATACTCTGTCCCCCATGAGATTTCTTTTTTTATTGGGAGCTGAGTATGTCGGAAGGTTGTTTGATGCCTCAGATGAGGAATGGAAGTCATACGCCCCTCTAATCTCACCCTTATGCGAGAGCTTCTAGAAAAAAGAAGGGTGAATGGAGCAGAACCTTGGCCGGATTGAAGGAGTTTAATGGAGTGAGAAGCACTGGAAAACATTGGATAGCTAGTGTTAAAGATATGTCCTACTAGGCTGCAACAAAAACTGAATGTTGGTGGGTCTTCATAACAAAATTTTAGCTGGTACTGTCTGCCATTTTTTATGCCAAAATCGGTGACCATCGAACAAAGTAACGATATTGTCATATCCAATCATGCCTTGAATCGAATGTAAGGGGTCATGATGTCTTCCAATGAGTGGTTGTACTGAATTTGTAAGTTGGTGATAGCAATCTTGTTGGCTGAAAATTCATGAAATCTGAGCCAGCAGGGAACCCTTGAGAAATCAATAGCTAGATAGTCCTCCTTCCACAGTTGAACGGAAGCCAACCATCCGGAAAGGACCCATGGTCCAGAGTAAATCACCTTCGCCACATCGTCCTTGTTTGTGAACTGAATGAGGTAGAAATTGGTCCCAGTTTCGTGTTTACAATACAAATTTTTAACATGGAATGGATAATTTGTATCTCACTGGGAAGCCATTTGACAAATTCTCCACCCAATTTTCTTGCTTTTCTCATTCACAATAATGAAATATATATAGTACAAAATACTGCCAAGAACCTTGCTCTCCAATGCTCGGTTGATCTCCCAAAAATTCTCCTAATTACAAAGATATGATCTCCTAAAAATCCTCCTAATCACAAAGATATATTTACCTAAAATACAAATACTATCTTAAGGAAAAATATTTCTCAAAAGATATGCACAATAAACTCTCCTATTTTAGTCACAATAATATCGTAATACCCCCCCTCAAGTTGGAGCGTGTAGATCTCGAACGCCCAACTTGCGAAGTAGAAACTCAAATTTCGCTTTCCCCAACTCTTTTGTAAAGATGTCTGCCAATTGAACACTAGTGGAAACATAAGATGGACAAATCATCCCTTTAGTCACTGCATCTCGAACAAAATGACAGTCTGCCTTTATATGCTTTGTTCTTTCGTGAAAAACTGGATTTTGAGCAATGTACAACGCCGACTGACTATCACAATACAACTTCATACCCTGCGGATGTCACACACCCAAGTCACCCAAAAGTTGTTTAAGCCACTTTAACTCACACACTGTTGCCGCCATTGATCTATACTCAGCCTCCGCAGACGATCTAGACACTGTTTGTTGCTTCTTGGTCTTCCACGACACAGGAGAAAAACCAAGTAACACGAACCATCCTGTCAAGGAACGCCGCGTAAGGGGACAACTAGCCCAATCTGAGTCACACCACCCTTCTAGACTTAGGTCACTGTCAGCACGAAGCAAAATCCCTTGCACCGGACTCTTATTCAAATATCTCACGACCCTGAGAGCCGCCTCCCAATGATCCTCACGAGGTTGTTGCATAAATTGTGACAAAATATGAACCGAATATGCAAGATCAGGTCTCGTCAAAGTAAATTAATCTTCCTACAAGTCGCCTATACGGCGTCGGATTCGCAAGAAATTCACCATTTGCAAGGGCCAAATTATGATTTTGTTCCATAGGAATGCCGTAGGCTTTGCTCCCAATAAACCCGTTTCAGAAATTATCTCGAGTGTGTATTTTCTTTGGCAAAGAAAGATTCCTTCTGGATTACGGGCTACCTCTAGCCCTAAGAAATATTTCAAAACTCCCAAATCCTTCATATGAAAGCACCTGCCAAGGTAATCTTCAAAAGTTGTCAATGCAACCTTATCATTCCCTGCAATAATCAAGTCATCAACATAAACTAACACGTTGATCTGAGTTCTTCCCCTGCACAACCCAAATAATGAATAATCGGAATAGGATTGCACAAATCCATAATTCTTCAACGCTGTTGACAGTTTTGCAAACCAACATCGGGGAGCTTGTTTCAGACCATACAACGATTTTTTCAACCTGCAAACCATGTTAGGATTTGTATTCTTGAAACCTGGAGGAACCTTCATATAAACCTCCTCACTTAAGTCACCGTGAAGGAAAGCATTATGCACATCCATTTGATGTACCTCCCAATTTTTAATAGCAGCAATTGCAAGAAAAATACGAACCGTCACCATTTTTGCCACAGGAGCAAATGTCTCGTTATAGTCAATTCCTTCCATCTGATGATTGCCATAGATCACAAGTCTTGCTTTGAGTCGCTCTATGCTGCCATCAGACTTATACTTAATTTTATATATCCACTGGCTCCCTAGTGCTTTCTTTTCGGGTGGAAGAGTCTCCATTACCCAAGTCTCATTGTCTTCAAGGGCTCGTATCTCCTTACCCATCGCATCTCGCCATCCCGGGTCTTTCATGGCTTCTTTAAAATGCTTTGGCTCATGTCCCACTGTCACTGCTGCAAGAAAATTCCTGTCTCACAGAAAAACGTTCACAATTCACAAAATATGTTATAGGATAGGGTGTACCTGAGGAAGATGAAGGAGCAGATGAATTCTCAGATGGACTTATTTTTCGTATAGTATGAGTAACAAAATCACGATACCGTGTTGAAGAAGTTTTGGCTCGTTTTCCTCGCCCTAGCTCACCGTCAACTTGCACACCTTGTTCCCCCACCGTATTCTCCAGCCCCTCATCACGCACGTCCTCCTTTGCAGGCTGCTGCACAGGCTGCACCGCAGCACCCGACTCCCCCTCGAGGGTGGACGCGGCCTCCAACCCCCCTCAACACACACATCACACTCATCGGCACCCTCATCCTCACTCCATGCCCCATCCTCATAGTTCGCCAACATAGGAGTCACCACAGCCCGTGGTTGGTTTGTCGCAAAAGGAAATCCGTTCTCAAATAACTTCACATCCCGCGATACAAAGTACTCATGTGTTTCTAAATCATACAATTTCCAACCTTTCTTCCCAAATGGATAGCCAACAAAGATACATTTACGGCTCCTACTTGCAAATTTATCACCGTTGTGTCGTTGATTATGAGCATAGCAAAGGCACCCAAATACACGAATATCATCATAAGAAGGCACTTTCCCAAACAACAGTTCATATGGCGATTTAGTCTTAAGTAAAGTAGAGGGTGTTTTATTAATCAAGTGACATGCTGCCAACACACATTCTCCCCAAAATTTGATTGGTAAGTTTCCTTGAAATCTTAATGCTCTAGCCACATTTAAAATATGTTGGTGTTTTCTCTCAACCCTCCCATTTTGTTGTGGAGTCCCAACACAAGAAGTCTACAAAATAATTCCATTATTTTGAAAATAAGCATGCAAACAATTAAACTCGGTCCCATTGTCACTTCTCACACGTTTTATTACTTGTTCAAATTGTCGTTCAACCATGGCAACAAAATTAAGAAACATAGATTCAACTTCCATTTTATTGCATAACAAATATACCCAAACTCCTCTTGAAAAATCATCCACTATTGTAAAAAAATAGGTAGCCCCACAAGAAGAACGAGCCTTGTAAGGCCCCCACAAATCCAAATGAACAAGTTCAAAAATCCTACCAGCTTTATTCGTACTAATGGGAAAACTAGACCGAGGTTGCTTTGCACGCGGACATACCTCACAAGCTTTATTATGTTTCCTACAAGAATGGCTCACAGCCGGTATCATCTTCAATATTTTCTCCAACGGATGCCCCATTCGTTGATGCCATAACTCGAACGACGAATCACCATCCACTGTCAAGACCTTCACTTGAGGAACACCACGGAAAAAATAAAGTCCATCCAATCTTTCACCCGCACCAATCACATGCCTCGTCGGTTGGTCCTGTATAACACAAAGATTATTAGTGAATTGGACAACGCAATTTGATTCATCGATTAATTGAGTCACAGAAATTAAATTGCATGTTAATTGTGGGACATAAAACACATTATCAAGCTTCAATCCTCCTGGCAACACGACACTCCCCTCGTGGTTTGCTTCTGTCGTGTTTCCATCGGCAATCCCACCGGGCAGTGTTTCACCTTTCTCACATTTCTCAAAATAGATAAGTCACACATCACATGGTTCGACGCTCCTGTGTCGACAATCCAACTAAAATTACTATTCTTACATACAGTCGATCTTTTGTTTTGGCCAAGTTCAAAAAATCAAGAAGTTGCTGTAGTTGCGTTGCTGAAACACCCGCAAGACCCGCTGCTTCGGTTCCCTCCTTCTTGTCACCATCTCCTTTCTTTTCTCCCTCTCCGCCAGCCATGATCTCTCGTGGAGGCTATAGTACTGAGAGAAGAAAAAAAAAATCGTGTTTGCCCTAGGATCTCCCTAGGCTCTGATACCATGACAAATTCTCCACCCAATTTTCTTGTTTTTCTCATTCACAATAATGAAATATATATAGTACAAAATATTGCCAAGAACCTTGCTCTCCAAGGCTCGGTTGATCTCCCAAAAATCCTCCTAATTACAAAGATATGATCTCCCAAAAATCCTCCTAATCACAAAGATATGATCTCCTAAAAATCCTCCTAATCACAAAGATATATTTACCTAAAATACAAATACTATCTTAAGGAAAAATATTTCTCAAAAGATATGCACAATAAACTCTCCTATTTTAGTCACAATAATATCGTAATACCATTCTTTATGTGAAGACCTCTTTGTACAAACATTGATTATGACATTATTTGGCTACTACCCTTAGCTGAATATCTTCAAGAAAACATTTCGATCGAGGCTTGAAAGTTGGTGCAGGCAAGGTTACATTTTTTTCAAGTTTGAGTTTCCAAATTTTTGATCAATTGTTCAGTGGACATGGGTGTAGTTGAGGATTGTTCCTGGGATGTAGGTGTATTGGAGTAAGTAAGACAACTTATTTGCCCAACCAGTGAGTGATGTGGGGGAGGGAATGGGAATATGTGCTATGGTTTGACCTGAAAAGTCCATGAGAATAGCTCTAAAACATAAATGTGTTTGAAAGATGGTGACAAGTGGGGTTGATGGAGAAGGGTTAGATCGTAAGTGATGGGAGTTTGAGTTTTGGTCAGGTGAGTAGATCTTTGCATAATCAATACCTGATTACTGAAATATTTAATATTATTGGTGGTTGAAAATGAGGCTTGGGTTTCCATGGTGTTGATTAGATTCGATTTGATGTGTAGCTACGACTAATTAAGAAGAACAATGGAGGAAGAGTTCAGAGTCTAGTAATGGTGGAGCAATGATGAAGTTGGGATGATGGAGAACACACAATGTCTAAGACCTGCAAAATAAAAAACACAGATAAACAATAAATCAACGGAGGTGCTCTGGGAAAAAAGGAAAAAAAGGGAGGTGTAAGGGAAAAGATAATAGATGGTGATGAAGGAGAAAAATAATCAAATGGGTGCTTTTCAATACTTAACATTCATGCTGGTAATTTTTCAATGAGTCTCTAGACATCAAGTAGGTTTTGGTAGGATGAGTAATGTAACTGAACAAAACTTTTCAATTGATTAGTCACGCATACGCTAAGGCTAAGCTGAATTAACAAACATAATTTTGATATTGCAGTTTTTTTATTTTTATTTTTATGAAAGCATATAGCATATATATATATACAATATTGGTGTCCAGCAGTAATAGCTAGATGGTGAACCTCATAATTGAGTTCTCGTTTAATAAACTTACCAAACCACAATTTGTTTAAGGCCAATAGTCTTATAATATTACTAACTAGGGGTGGGCATTTAGGACCGAAAACCCGGACCGAACCGACAACCGGACCGATCGATTTTTATTAATTATAAATGTTTTGGTTTTAAAAGCCCGGTCCGACCCGAAATTTCTGGTCCGGGCCTCGGTTTCCATTTCTGAAGCCCGTCGGATAACCGGCCCGGCCCGACTCCCAAACTTAAATGAAAATATAAATGGCTTAATGTGGGCTTTCAAAGATGAAACCTCTAGAAAGCTTATTCTCCTTCTATTTTTCTCAGAGAGCTCTTATTTGCCTCCTCCTCTTCTCCTTCTCCCATCCTTCTTTTTGCCTCCTCTTCCTTCTCTTCTTCTCTCCGCCTCCTCGCGAGATCCAGAGAGTTCTTCTTCTCTCCGCCTCCGCGCAGATTCTCCCTCCTTGCAGACTCCTCTCCGCCTCCATCCTCTCCACATACAAAGCGAGATCCAGAGAGAGAGAGAGGCGGAAAGATGCATATCTTCGTTTAGTTCTTTTTGCAAATAAAGCCAAGCCTTTCTTCGTTTAGTTCTTTTTGCAAACAAAATTAGCAGATTTTGCATTAATTGGGTGGTGGTCTCTAGACCTACAACAAACTCTCCTCCTTCATCCCCTGACCTCTTTTCCTCCTTGCTCTTGAGCATCATGGCGTGCACATGCTCCACCTAAGTCTTTATTTTTTATATTTTTTATTTTTTAAAGTTATTGGGGTGTGCCATGTTTAAAGGGATTTGATTTTCCTTCCTCCCCAACTATTTAGAACAAAATATATCATATCATATCACATACTTCGCTGCTGCATTCGTGCAATTTTTTCGTAATCATTCGTGCAAAATTTTGGGTTTAACCGAGATCGGCCCGGCTCGGCCCGAAACTTCGATTAACTGAGAGCCCGGTTAATCGAGGTCACCCGGGCCGGGCTTGGACTTTAAAATTTTGGGTATTAAAATATCAGGCCGGTCCTTGGTTTGGGCTAAACGGTCCGGTTAACCCGCCCTACCCAGCCCTATTACTAACTATAGGCCTCCATGCCCAGTTTATTCCTGTTCTTGATTCCATATGTGATTCTTGTAAGATAGAGCTGAGGATCCCCAAATCTCTTAGAAGAAGACCTGTCCGCCATTGTCGAGCTTGAATTAGCATCAAAGTTGTCTCCGCCGCAAGACATTTTGCCATTGTACTGTCAAGAACTTTCCCGATAATAGGATCTGCCACCTGATCAAGCACCTGGCCTTATAAAGTAGTTGCAAAAACCCCTAATGCTCATTGTTGTGAGCAAGCAAAAAAACTGGCATTGTAGATGACTAAGAGATAGTGTCAGGGTCAAGGGTATCAGGAAGGGGATTAGCAAAGAGGGATCTAGTATTAAGGTTGTGATTTCTGACTGAGAGGAGTTGGGCCTGGATCAGTTGATTGTGGCTAGTAAAAGTGTCTGTGATCGGGTTCATAAGGAGGATGTTGGGGGTCCTATTATCTGAGGGGACATGTCAAGAATCACTAGTGGCTTGTTCCATAATCGAGGTTGTGGTTCGCCAAACTATTAGGAGTGCAAAACCATTATTTGTGTCGCGCATTATAGGTCAATTTAAAAGCAGAGAGAAAAAAAAGTGGGCTTCAAATTTGGATTTCCTGAAAATGCAGTCATTTTTGAGTTGCCAAATGGTTTTGAGAACCGCCACAAACTCAGATAGCAGGACATCTCTAGCAGTAAGGTGGGCCTTGGCTGTATCCCACATAAACGTGAAAAAAGTAATGATAGTCGGGTTCCCAATGTTTTCATTGAGTCAATCGATGGGGATAGGGAAAATTCTCCATAAAAGATTGATAACCGGGCATCTAAAGAAAACATGAACAACATCCTCGGTGCGATTACTGCAAAAAATGCACGAGTCCTCTATAGGAGTGTGGAGTTTTACTAGATTGGTCATGGTGGGGAGTATGTCTTGACCAATTTTTTAGAGAAGGAATAAGGCCGATGGGGGGGGGGGGGGGGGGAGGGCTTTGATTCTCCACATCTCTCGGATAATCTTTTTATCTAGGAAATAAGAAGGGGAGAGAGAGGTAGAACCTTCATAAGGTCAGAAAAGAAGGCTTTCGTCGCACTTTTGACAGAAAATGTGCCATTTTTGTCAAAGGTCCAGGTCAATATATCCGGAGAAGAGCGGATCCAGATATTTTTGACATCTAATGCCTCAGGCTCCAGAAAAAAGAACATTAAGTAGTTCGACATTCCAGAGAGGTTGCTGGCCTAGGTGAGAAATCCAGAGATCACAAATAGAATTGGGCCAATTAGAAATTCCTGTATTCGAAAAACAGTCTGCAAGAATGAATCCTGGTTTAACCCAGTAATCATACCAAAGATTTTCAATGGTATAAGATCTAATTTGCCACAAGACATAGTGTTTTATATTTGCCAGGGCAAAAAGATTGTCCCTCCAGCCAAAGGAAGCTAGAGACAAGACTTTAGATAATTGGAAATAACTCTTATTATTGAAATAGAGAGCTTTGAATTGAAGTACACGAGGATTGTTAGGGTCTGAAAGTGCAAGCCTTATATTTTTTGCCATCAAAGTGCATAGCATTGTGGTACCAATTTATAAGAACAAAGGGGATATCCAGAATTGCTCGAACTATAGAGGGATAAAGCTTATGAGTCATACGATGAAACTTTGGGAGAGGGTTATAGAACAAAGACTTAGGAGTTTAACCACGATTTCGGAGAATCAATTTGGATTTATGCCAGGTAGGTCTACTACGGAGGCCATCTTCCTGCTTAGGCAAACTGTAGAAAAATATCGAGAGGCACGTAAGAGTTTGCATATGGTTTTTATTGATCTGGAGAAAGCATATGATAGGGTCCCCAGGGAGTTAATTTGGTGGGTGCTTGAAAGGAAGAAAGTGTCTCAATGTTATGTCGATATCATTAAGGATATGTATGAAAGGGGTTGTAACAAGTGTTCGCTCAGTAGGTGGGATGTCTAGTGAATTTCCAGTGACAGTAGGACTACATCAAGGGTCGGCGTTAAGTCCATATCTCTTTGCTTTGGTCATGGATGAGTTGACGAGACATCTGCAAGAAGATGTACCTTGGTGCATGTTATTTGCAGATGATATTGTCTTAATGGATGAGACTAGTGCAGGTTTAGGTCAGAAATTAGTTAAGTGGCAGGAGGCTTTAGAGAGTAAAGGTTTTAGAATTAGCCGTTCGAAGACGGAGTATCTAGTGTGCAACTTTGGGTGTGAACCAAGAGGGAGAAGTCATGCAATTGAGATCGAAGGTGTCGAGGTCCCAGAGTGTGAGGCTTTTCGATATCTAGGGTCTATAATTCAAAAGAATGGGGCTATTGGAGCAGATGTAGACCACAGGATTAAAGCTGGTTGGTTGAAATGGCGAATGGCGTCAGGAGTATTGTGCGATAGAAGGATGCCTGCAAGGCTAAAAGGGAAATGCTATAAGACAATTGTTCGACCAGCCATGCTATATGGTTCAGAATGTTGGGCTACTACGGGACAACATACGCATAGGATGGCAGTAGCAGAAATGCGTATGTTAAGGTGGATGTGTGGTAAAACTCGTAAGGATAAGATTAGAAATGAAAGAATTAGGAGATACTTAGGTGTAGCGCCCATAGAGGAAAAAATTAGAGAAAGACGTTTAACTTGGTTTGGTCATGTGCGGAGGAGACCGAGCACGGCGCCAATTAGAAAATGTTTAGATTGGCAAGTTAATGGAGGGTGTAGACGGAGGGGACGACCGTTGAAAACTTGGATGAAGACGGTGAATGAAGATATCATTGAGCTTGGATTAGGTGAGGAAATGTGGGAAGATCGCATTGCTTGGAGAACCAAAATTCATGTAGCCGACCCCGAAAATCTCGGGAATGGGCTTTGATGATGATGATGATGATGAATGCAAGATTCTTGTTCCCGCTAAGAGGAATATTGAGACCTCCAATGACTTTTGGTTTCAAGATGCGATCTCAGGTACACATGTGCTTGGCGTGGCTATCAGCCTTACCGTTCCACAAAAAATTCTTAACCAGATTGTCAAGCTTTGTGGTGATAGTGCACAGTAAGAGAAAAATTTACATAGTATAAATAAAAATCGAATTTAAGACTGCCTTGATCATAGTAGTTCTACTCGCTTAGGAGAAACTTTAGATTTTCAACTTGAAAGGTTTGTGTTAACTTTGTCATGCAGAAACTCGAAATCATTGGATTTTTTTTTTTAGAGAATGATATGGGTTCCAAGATATTTGTCATTCAGATTGTAAAATTTTGAGCCCAATATCTTGTTAATCATCTTAGAGTGTCTAGGATGAACATTAGAACCGTAGAACACAGATGATTAATCAAAATTAACCCCTTGACCAAAAGCCAAACAATATTTGTGGAAGATATCTTTAACAACATGGGCCTCAACTAGTGAAGCTCGACAAAAAATCATGAGATCAACCGCATAAAGCAAATGACTAATAGAGGGGGGAGTACCGTTTGATTTTAATACATTTGATGAGATCCTCGGACTCGACCTTGGCTAGAAGTCGGGAAAGGGCTTCCGAGACGAGAATGAAGAGATATAGTGATAATGGATCTCATTGTCTGAGACCTCTCGATGGTTTGATCAAAGAGAGAGGATATCCATTCAGTAAAACCTAAAGAGTGGGGGTGGAGATACATTGATTGATCAATTGTGTCCAGTCCTCCAAGAAACCTAATTATGATAAGATCTGATAGAGAAACGTCCATTCCACTATATCATAAGTTTTTGCCATATCAATTTTGATCTCCATTCAATTTCCCTTTTTGTATGATGGTACTTCAAATAATATCTCATGGACAAGACAAGACTGACATTATTAGAGCCACCACATAAAAAATAAAAAAAAATAAAAATAAAAATAAAAAAACCCTTAAGAGTATGAGATATATGTATGTTGAAGTCATGAATTCACTTCATCATTCATTGTAGAGCTCGATCAAACAATGTCCTTGTCCATCTGCCACGTGCGAACCATCCCAAATGCCTGTTCATTTAACACGTGTAAATCCTCATCGCATAGTTTGAGCTAATAAATGCTCCACGTGTTCGACCAAAGGAATTCCCAACCTTACCCACCCAACAAAACCGGACACAAAGGCCAACATAGGGTCATTTCCGTCAAACACAAAACGGATCGATTAAAAATAAAAGCAAAACGCACAGATTTCTCTCGAAAAGCTAAAAACCTTCTTCTTCGCTTCGCAATGGAGCTCTGTACCTCGCGAACCGTTTCAAATGTTCTCCAACAACGCCTCTTCAATCCAAACCCTTGTCGTCTCGACTCGATACAATCGACTTCGTTGAAGAGACTTACAACTTCTCACAGAAGTTCAGGTTCGACTTTTCACTCTTCTCTACTTCTTCATTTCAAGTACAAGTGCAAAACCCTAGAATGTCAGGTTTTGTTATCATGCAAAATATTTCCGCATTTATGTGTTAATATTCATGAGATTGATTGTTAATTACTGTATTACTGAGATTTTTGGGGTTTCTGCTTGGAATGGATTGTGTAGGTTGAACTCAGAGTGTATTTGAACTGTTTGAGTGTTTGCTTTACACTGTTGATAGTAGTCTTTAATAGTTATAATTGGCTAGTTAAAGTAAAATAATAGTTAGAATTCCCACAAAAACTCCCTATTGTCGGATTTTCTCAGTGAATGTCGAATTGAGTTGTAGTTTATGGAGAAACATCAGTCACTCCAGCCTGAACATACTCGATGAAGTGGACATGGTTATTTTGAAGAACTTTACCACTTGAATTCTTTAGTACTTTAAGGTGGGTGGCCCAAAAACCCCAGATACTTGAAAGGATCTTAGTAAATGAAAATTATTGTTTATTAATTCGTTTGAGCTCAGTGAAACTAAAATTTTGAGATCAGCGCATGTGTGATAAAATGATTTATCTAATAGTGAGCGATGCCCACTTTGGGTGCGACACAGGCCGACCGCCGGCATAGCCTTATTGTCCAAGACCACCTGCTTACGGTGGTCCTTAAACACTCACAAAGATTGTTTATCAAAATATTTAATGGTGAAGATATAAAACATATCTCCCTGTGCTAGTAATAACTATTTTTTCCCCCTAAACTCCCAATGCCCCTTTTTTTATTACCTTTTTTTTACCCTCTTTTGGTTTGTCATTGTTTTTCGCTTGGATTGTGATGAAATTGAACCTTAAAAAACTGGCAAAATGTAAATGTATCAGAGAATGTTAGAAAAAGATGACGCTCATTTACCATTAAAATTTTCTTTCTCCTTTTGCTTTATCCAGGATTGCTTCGCTTTTCTACACCTTGGCGCAAAGCAGCAATTGAAGATACTTCGACATTTGTAGATGAACAAGTCGAAGATGGACCAAAGGGGTTGATGGCTACAGACAAGAGTGCCACTGAAGAAAAGAATACCACTCAAGAAGAAAGTGTACCATATGAAGTGAAACCCATAGATGTAGTAGCTCAAGAAGAATCTGCAACTCCAACGGGTGAACAACTGCAGCCCTTCCAATTTCTTGATGGGCTCAACTTTCAGGTAATGCTAAATCTATGTAGGTCTAAAGCGAAATTCCAGGTGAAATAATAAGAAAGGAAGGGGGCAAGAAGGAGAGGGTAAATGTTCAGTGACAAATATTTCTTGTTCACTCTCTGATAAAAATGTTTCCCCAAAGCTAGGCAAAATCATCTTCAACCTCTCACACCTTGTTCCTTCCCATTCCCTTTTATTTCAAATTGTTTTAATCTGATTTTTTATTTGAAACCAAACACAACCTGAGGCTAAATGTTTGGCAGTCTTGAAACTGATTAAATCTTCTCACTCCCATCAATCCATGAACTGATTGGTAGATTAAAGTGAAAAACAGAAACTGTTGAAGCCCAACCCAACTTCTCATCATTCTTCCCATAACCTCATTTCTTCTGCCTTCCCTCCTTGATTAGAAATTTAGAAGTCTGTATTAAATCTTGTGCAAAAAAATGATATTCAGTCTGTGTACGTGGTCCCAAAGTTGGTAATTCTACGAATCTAAGAGGCATGGCTTAGTGATTTGCCAGTATTTCGCTTAGTGATTTGCCAGTACTTCAGGCCTTCTTGTTCTGGACCTCTAGTCACGGTATTATTGGTTATTTCTTTTTGTTGGTTTATTAGTTGCATTAGATCTCTGTGATGCTAAAATTGAGATTGGTAATAACATGATTATATTGTGTTATATCCCATATGCTGCAATTGGTAGTACTTATGTTACTTTCATGAACATTGGTACAAAGATTTAGAAGCTCAGTTGTCATTTATTCGATTAACAAACCAGTAATGTCATCTTTCCAGGAACTTTTGCAGCTAGACTCGGAAGACGCCTATCCAATTCTCATTTATGGAAGTGGGGCCTTGGTTGCTCTGTGGATAGCATCAGCTGTGGTTGGTGCAGTTGATTCCATTCCTGTGGTACGTTCTACACTCTATGTGGACTAGCCAATTTTTATGTCTTGTATAACAGCTACTGAGATTATTACCTCTGTGCAAATAGGTTCCGAAGGTGTTAGAACTTGTGGGTCTTTCATACACAATTTGGTTCAGCTCACGCTATCTTATATTCAAGGTGGATACTGAGTAGAGGTTTTGAACTTTAGGTACCTTACTGATCAAAACACCAAACTAATTTATATTATCTAAACTATGCAGAAAAACAGGGAAGAATTGTTTGATAAAATTGAAGAGCTGAAGCGGGAGGTTCTCGGTCAAAGTGATGATTGATTGTAGATATATATGAAGATACTTGCACCTCTTGCATAGTTTTGCTTGTCAACAGCAGAGAGAAGTTGATCAATTTAGTTGTCTTTTGACAGTTTACATGGCTACTTCTTAAGTTTTTATAGCAATGTATCTTCAGAATTTCAATTTCATCATTAGTTGGTTCGAGTGGATGGTTTATTTCGTATGCTTAGTGTTTGTTCTATTGGGTGCCTGTGGATGTTTTGCATATGAACTCCTTCAGGAAGGGAATAACAGTTGAATACAAGAGGCACATAGCCTATATAATTTTAGGCCATAATTTTATGGTGTCCTGTTGCACAGCCTTTCGAAATGGTTTTTATTTTGAACTGGTTGATTAATTCATGACCGTTTCTTTTCAGTTTCTTTCATTGGAGACCATGGTTCATGAGCATATAAAGAGGAGCTTTGACGGTCTATTTAGGGATGGCAACGGGGCGGATTGGGACGGATTTAAGCAAATTCATCCCTGCCCCGCTGAGGATTGCGGGGATCAAAATCCGCCCCGCATATCCGTTTATTAGTATTTTTCAAAATCGGATCAAAATCCACTTTGCATATCCGTTTATTAGTATTTTTCAACCCCCCCCCCCCCCCCCCCCCCCCAAGACGGATTTGCAGATATCTGCTCCGCCCCAGATATCCGCATAAAATAGGTTCATAGGTGGGTTTTGAATCCCCGCCCCGCCTGATACAATTTTTACATATTTTACACTACAACACTGTAACAATAGCAATCTGCAACAATATTTTACAACACTGTAACAATAGCAATCTGCAACAATATTTTACACTGCAACACTACAACAACATATTTTAAGCAACAGTAGCATATTTTATAGCATAACAACAATAGCAATTTGCAATCATCCACTGACATTATAACAATAAATTTGCTAATAGAATTTTTACAGCATAACAGCAATAGCAATCCACTGACATTCTGACAATAAAATTTGAACAAAATATTGTGAAAGCAAAACAACAACAAAACGATGACAACCAACAAAATCCTCCATCACGCTTTGTTTTTTTGTTTTTACAAAAACTTTCACAAAAACTTTCACAACCTGAAATAAATAAAAAATTTCAAGTTAGTTTCTATAAGAAAAAAAAAAATAACTATATGAGAACAAATAGAAAAATTGGCGTTGTTTTACATTACCTCCATTAAGTCCTTTAAATACAAAAAATATTCACAACTTTTCATTCATGAAACCAACATGCAACTTTGTTCCTACAACATAAAATAATTTCTTTTAGCAAGGCCTAATATATCATTAGTAGTTCATTATAGGCTCATTTAAATACTTATATACCTCAAGAGGATCTGCATCATCTTGATAGGTGGACCTCCTATACGGTGAAGTAGAAGTTTCATCTGTCATAAGATAAACAATGTTAAGTTATATTAATTTACTAAAAAAAAAAATGCAAACATAAAATAAATAAGACATTTCACCTATTTGTTGAAATGAAGAATAAACCAATCTCTAACAGACTCACCTATTTGCTGAAATTTGTTGAGATGAAGAATAAACCAATCTCCTCTAGTTCTCTCGAATCCAAGTATAGCATGTAAGAATCAGAGCGAACAGAAATGATACTCAGAGACCTTCAGGAATAAAACATAAGAACCCCATTAAAGGACTGCTCGTTACAGAAACGAACTGAAACAAGTTTCACCTAAAGCAAAATGCTACATCGAGAGCAATCAAAGTACAAATAGTCAAACATGATACTTTCACTATAGCCAATTAGATAACCTATGCAACAACATTGAAATGAGTAGTCTCTGATAATGATGATCTGAATTAAGTCCTTAACATCAAATATATTGGACTAATTGCATCTATAGGGTGAGAACCTCCTAAGGACTCTAACATAGCAACATTTAGAGACGGAGTGGCCTTATTACAAAGTTCAAACCAAGAATAACCTAGTAGCCTATATTCTAGCTCCGATCCAGGATTAAGACCTATACCCACAATAGACTTGAACTTTTCAACACTGGCCCTTGAATTGGATCAACAACTTATAGAACGCAAAAAGCGGAAAACCCAAGACCAAAGTTTGTTCATAGAATTGCACTCAACGAATGATGAACGATAAAAACAAGAATAAAAACAAAGCAAAACAATTCTTCGTGCTTCTAACTCCCATTTCAAATATGGAAATCTGTAAATTTGGATAACCAACTTCCATCTAGAATCTATACACCTGCGACAAAATGTCCAAAACCGAACCCATTTGAAATGACAATTTTCAATCTAAGCTCATAGAAAACTCTATTTTCAACATCAAAAATTCACATCCAAACTAGGGGGAAAAAATCACCCAAAATCGCCAGACATGAACTATTCCTAAATCTGGGATCTGAAGATATATAGTACATGAAAACAAAACCAGAATGTGAATCCTAAGCAATCGATAACTAGCACATAAGATCCTATTTCAGGCAAAAACAATCAAAGTGGAAGAGCATAGATAAGCAAGCTTTGAATTGGATCCACACAAAGGCATCTCAAACTTCAAATCCAAGTATAGAATCAACTCATGACACCATTTCACAACAAAATGAGAGAGATCAGAAACGCTAAATCACTAATGAACTATAACAACTACAACACTCAACAGACTTCTCAAATCTAGAAAACAAAACATCCTAACTTTCCATTTACACAACAAATACCCCAAAGGGATAGATCAGAAAAACTCAAAATTTCCACAAACACCACTACTCCCAACATCTCTAGAACTCAAAACCAAAACCCCCCATCAACCAAATCCAAACCCAAAACACCCCTAAACAAAAAACAAGTGTACAATTCAGTTCCAAACGCTACAAATTCCAACACTAGAAACTCCAAATTCCAAAACCCATCTCTCTAACAAGCAAACTAACAATACCCACATTTCCATTTTGGCAAAAAATGAGCTAAATGACAAAGATGTGAAACCCTGCAACCAAGATTCAAACAGAGCATAAAATGAGCAAAAAAAAAAGAACAGTGAATTGGGAGAAATTGGGAGCAGACCTGCAAATGAAGACAGTGAAGTGGGAAGAAGATCTAGAAAGCAGTAGTGAAGAAGAAGAGAGATCATTTGGAAGTAGAAGAAGAAGAAGAACACAGAAAACCTTAAAACGAATTTGAAATTAACAGAAAAACGAAGAAGAGAGGAGCCATACCTTGGTGAAGTCTGATTCTCTGAACCGGTGGAAGAGAAGATTCTGAAGAGGTGGAAGACAGGAAGAGAGGAGTCTGCGTCTGTGTCTGTGTCTGTGTCTCCTTCTTCAGTTCTTGGGAAATTCTAAATGGCGAGGGAAACAGCGAGGAAACCAGTTCTTTGTGCGTCTGCCTGCGACTCTGCGTCTCCTTCTTTAGTTCTTTGTGAATTCTAATTTCATTTCTTGTCTTGTCTGGAGGTGGAAGAGACTTAGAGACCAAGAGAATCATGATTCTCTGTGAGTTTTGTGTCTCGAGGTGGAAGAGATGTCATCAGAAGAGGTAAGCGGATTTCAGGGTTTCTTTGATTTAGTTTTAGTTTTTTTTTTTGAAAATGCTTTAATTAATACTTACTTTAGGGATAAGGGTATGGCTAAAACTGCGGGGCGGATATGGCTAAAACCGTATCCGCCCCGAATAGTCAACGGATATTTTTTGGATACCCGAAACCACCCGAAAACCCATTCAGCCATATCCAAATCCTCCCCATACGGATTGGGTGGGGCGGATATCCGTGAAAATCCGCCCCACTGCCAACCCTAGGTTTATTTTCTTAGTCCAATAGAGAAAATGGACTGGAATACAGATAGTGTCACTTGGGTTGAGGTGTTTTTGCGGTAATGTTGATTTCACCGAGGAGCATACTTGGGTTGAGGTGCTAAGTGGCCGTATTATTATGAAATATTTAAAACCTCTATGGCTTTCTATGGTGTGAATGGCTACAGTGGCTAGTCAATTAAATGGGATCACAATTTTTATTTATATTTTATTGTAATTTTTTTTTAAGTCGTCACCTTTTCTTCATTTCTTTTGACCCTAATCCTATCAGCGATATTTTTGTGACGAGTGCATTTATCCTTTCATTTGAAAGTATTTTAGTTTTTATAATGCTCGATAAAAGTGAAGTTGTAATTATGGGTCCACCAATTGTAGCTCAATTGGTCAGATATCCACTCTTCTTGTGAGAGGTCGCGGGTTCAAGACTCACCAGTTAGGATTTTGTGAGTTTTCGCCCGATTATTAGGAGCACATTTGCTCCGCCGTTGATAAGCCTTCGAGTATTGAATGCAGCTGCTTAGATGGACTAGACAGGAGCGAAGTGAAAACGAGTCTTCATACAAGGTGGAGGCAATGGACCGGAACGAAAGCAAGTCTCTATGTGAGATGGAGGCGACGAGGACATTAAATGGCAACAATATTGTAGCTTTCGGGCATGGATTAATAAATAAATAAAAATAGTCAACGACCCAATTTAAAAAAAAATGTTGTAATTATGGAGTGGGATGCAATAATGTAAGTAGCAAGTGGTTGGAGTTGATTTAGGAGAATGATTTTAATAATTGGAGTCTCACCGCTTGATTTCTTATTCCTGAAAATTAGATTTATGTGAGTTATTTATTGATAGTATTCTTCTTATGGTTAAATCCAATCTCTAGATTCCCGAGGAAAAGTAAAAGAATTTTGCATTTTTCTTTTCGAGAACAGAGGATTGGGGTCAACTTTCTCCTGACCTTTAGGAAAAACATGAAATAAAGGCTCTAGAGAATGTGATTTCTCGAAATATTTTAAAATTTTAAGTTATCGAAATTTCTTTAGAAATCTAAAATATGTCGAAATTTTTCTTAGAAAAAGAAATAAATAACTTAATCTCCATATGTTTTAACATGGTATCAAAAAGTTTATATGACATTATGAGTCGTGTGGAAATTTTATTTAGTATTTAAAAGTTTAAATGCATAACTTATATTGTTCTCAAAATAACAACTGAAATTTTTATATTTTTTCTACACAAAAAAGAAATATATTATGAAATATTTCTTAAAATTTTGGGGGACCAAAATTGACTCGAAAAACGAAATCACAATCCTTGGGCTCAAATGTATAATTTTCTGTCACTCCTTTCATTTTAGGGTGATTTCGTAGTTCTTGTTCTATGCATATGCGTTGTTAATTGTTCCATTTTATTTTTCCATTGAGGCCAAACGTAAACTTGTACTCGAAAAATAGTTGTTCATACACCTCCCTCCACTCAAAATGCCGCTTCCCAGTCAAAGTGGAGGGATGGGTTCCACAAATTTCTATTAATTTCTTTCTTTTTGGCATGATTCAAATTTATCATGTCGCAGTCAAAGTGGTCATCTTATAATTGTACCTCCCCAAATCACTGGGAAGGCGTGAGATGCAAAGCTGAAAGTCGGGATGTAAAAGAGCGTTTTTTGTTTTAGTTTTCCAAAAATAAGTATAGATGCTCGAGTAAGTCTAGGCAGCTAAGAACATCTCCAATGGTAAAAGTTAAAATGGGAGATAAACCATCCCCCATTTTAACCAAAAGCTAAATTTAGGGGTTCCCCTATTTCTTCACCACTCCAACCACATCTCATATTTTAACTTTTTCATCATTATTTTAATATATCTTCAACTTTTTTATACCAATTTAATTTCAATTATACTATTATTAATTTCAACTTAATATAATTACATTAATTAGTTTCAATTATATTATTAAATATATTATTATTAATTTCAACTTAAATATATAATATTATTATTTTCAATTATACTATTATTTAGATATATTATAATTATACTATTATTAATTTCTACTTAATTTAAATTTGACTAATTAAAAGAAATTGGGGGTTAAAAAAATAGTATTAATAATTAAAATTTTACCATTATTTAAATATATCTTCCATGTTTTTAATCATTATTTAAATAATTAATTTTTTTATTATACTATTATTTTGAATTAGTATTAATAATAATTATTAATAATTTTATAATTATTTAAATTATAATTAATAATTATTTTTGTTTAAATTAGTATTAATTTGTTTTTAATTATACTATAAATACTTTTTAAATAATTATTTATCATTATTTAAATTAGTATTAATAATTATTTTTTCAATTATACTATTATTTAGATACTTTTTATTTATTTTTAATTTAGAAAATTAAATATTGAGATTATTTTATTAATATATGAGATTTAGGGGATGGTTAACTTCCCCCTAAATTTAGGGGGAAGTTGAGGGAGAAGTTATTATGGGGGATAAGTTAGGGGGATGATTGGAGATGCTCTACGTTAGACAATTATTTTTTTGCCAGGTTTGGATTTTTTTTACAATTTTACCCATTTTCTTTAAAACACAACCACAAACATCATTTATAGTTGAAGTAAAATTGTAAAAAAATCCAAACATGGCCAAAAAATGACTGGCTAGTCTGACTGCCTAGAATTATTGATAGATGCTCATAAGGCGAGTGGATAGGACGGCTGAACTTTGATAGGGCGAAGGAGATTAGAAATCAAGATAAAAGATGGTTTATAACATTACATATAACGATCCAACTACAAAATAACATCAAATTACATTAAGGGTGATGCATCCAAAAATCGCCCTCCCGAGAGTTTGATCTGCAAAACAAATGTTAGACTTTCAAGAACCACCTTTTTGGTGGTCGAAGACACCCCGATGCTTAAGTCAGCAATTATGTTGGAAGAATGAAGTAAATCTGGACAAAACTCAGTTAAAGTTGTATCGTGTAGATAAGATAGTCAAATAGACCTTTTTCGAATCGAGTTGAGAGCCAATTCAGTTTCATGTTGACACCTTTTTTCTTACCTTATATAATGAGTAAATTGATGACTGCATTCAGTTGTGTGCATGGCTTAAGCTTGGTTAACGCAATGAAGGGGGATGTTTATTGTAACGGTCTCCTATTTCATTGAGATGTGAGTGATTCCCTCCATCTTCTTCATAATGGTCCATCAATATTTATGATGACTTAAGCCTTCGTAACGGTTCTACAACATTTATGGTGACTTGAGCCACGTGTATGGCCATGATCAGGTGACGATTTCATGTATCATCAAAGGGTATGTTTGGTTAGCCATTTTCCATAGGAAATGAAATCTATTTCCCTTGTTATGTAGATTTTCGTTGTTTTGTTGTTTATTTACTAATAAAAAATTGATTATTCACAAAAGTGCACAACTCATTGGAATCCAAGTTTGCGGAGGAGGCCTCAGAATTTAATTCACCTAAACGGTTTTAATTTTCATGTCTATTTTCTGTGCAACCAAACATACCCTAAGAAAAATTTAACAAATGTTAGAAATTTTGAAAATAGGGGATAAAAATAATAAAATGAAAAATGACTTTTAGGGCCACCTTTTAACAAAATAGACAAATTAGATACTATAGTTAATGTAATGGTTAATTCATACATATTTTTATACTTTTATGACTAACAAAGACTATTTCATTAACCCAAGTTTACTCATAAAGTTATATAACATATTTATCATTCCTTAAAAAAGGAGAACCTAATTTTATACTTTTATGACCAACAATGACTATTTAGAAATGATTTATTTATTTATTTTTAGACAATCTTTGTCAAGTTTATTTTATTTCTTTAATACTTAGGACCATTGATGCTAAAATACAAAAATCAACAGAGAAGTTGTAAGTATGTCAACGACAAGGATTGCGATTTTGCGAAATCTAGGCAAAATTTCCGTTTTTGATATTACGAAAAGAAAAAAGGAGAAAAAGTATTGAACATTTAATAAAAATTTCCGTTTCCGAAAAGAATAAAGGCGAAAAAGGATTGTGATTTCCGTTTCCTTTTTTGAAATTTCGAGGTTTTTTCATAAATTTCCTTTTTTCGTAATAGTACAAAAAATAACTACTAAAAATTACATTTTTTTGAGGATTTTTTTTCGTAAACTTGGAGTTTTTTTCTTCTTATTTTAATTATCATTTATTCTAATTATTTAGTGATTTTTAAAACCACTCCCTAATTTCCTAATTAATATTTCTTCTACTTATATATTGATTGTTGAAACTAATCTTGATTTTCTAATTATAGATATTTTGTTTTCATTTAATTAGACTCAAAATTAAACAATTTAAAGAAAAGAGTTTATATATTTTTTTAAATTTTGGTATCAGAGTCAGTATCCTTTGGCCTTTCATTATATATATATATATATTTCATTTATCCTCGAAATATTTACGTTTTTCTTTACACGGCGAAATATTTCTTAAAATCAGGAGACTGAGATTAACTCGAAAAACAAAATCACAATATTTGGTTATAATTCAATTGGAATGTAAAAATTTATGACAAATTAATCAAATTGATTTTATTAATTAAAACCAAATTTCCATTCCTCATTAACTACATTATGAAAAATTTACCAAACCTTAGCATAATAATTTGATTAACTTGTCTGTCAATGAAAACTTAAAAAACTTATAATTTGTTGTTCATAATTAGAATAATTAATATCAATACCTACTAGCGGCATGTGGTGGGAGGGGTTACGGGTTAAAAAAGTAAAAAAATAGAATCATTAATAAAAAAAAAATCATTATTGGTTATAAAAATATAAAATGAGGTTTTTTTGTTTGTTTGTTTAAGAATGTAAATATATCCTATACTTTATGAGTTAACATGAGTTAATCAAATAGTTATTGTTAGTAATAAAAATATAAAAGTATGCACAACTACGATATTTAAATAGTCTATTTTATAAAGAAATAAGTCTTAAAAGTCATTTTCCGATAATAAAATACATAAAAAACCATCAGAATCAAACATGCTCTAAAATGGTTCAATATGTTAGAAACAACCTTTATACAATTTCCATAATTTAACTTTTTATTTACTACCTTCCAATAACAATAGTGCCTTTCAAGGGGCCATGCCATTGCCAACTGGGGTGTCACTTGTCTCTTCCATTGTTCACCCCATTAACACAAGTGCCAAGTGTTTCACGGACACAACCAAAGCATCAACAAATCCGCAGCCACGTGCGAGCCTTCTCCACCGTGTCTCTCCCACGTGCCACCTCTCCTCTTCAGCCCAAACAAAACCCAACCTGTCCACAACTCCACTATAGCTCCTCCAATCAACAACCAGAAAAAAAAAATGAACTAAAAACCTCTCCCTCTCTCTCTCGTTTACTTCGCTGTCTTCTTCAACGCTCCTCTCATGGCGTCCGTTTCAGGCATTTCTTCATCAACCTTCAATCGTTCCACATTCCTCCACCGCACCACCACCACCACCACCACTACCACGTCCGTCTCCTTCCCGATCCGCCACAAGCTCACCCGATTCACCGATCGCCTCCCGAACCTCAAATTCAGCCATTCCGTCGCAGACGTATCAGTCGATGTAGGTCCAAAGTCGGAGAGACTTGAAAAGAACTCGGACGCACTGTGGAACAGATACGTGGACTGGCTGTACCAACACAAGAACTTAGGGATATACATCGATGTGAGTCGAGTCGGATTCACGGACGAGTTCTTGGCGGAGATGGAGCCCAGGTTTCAATCCGCCTTCAAGGCCATGCAGGAGCTCGAGAAGGGAGCGATTGCTAATCCGGATGAGGGACGGATGGTTGGTCATTATTGGTTGAGGAATCCTCACCTCTCGCCCACTACGTCTCTGACGGCGCAGATTGAGAAGACGCTCCAGTCGATTTGCAGCTTCGCTGATGATGTTATCAGTGGCAAGGTTAGAACGAACTCGTTTCATCATCATCATCTTGATTACTTTTTGAGTTTCTTGTAATTATGACCTGTTAATGAATACGTATTGAAAACTTGAGGAATAGATAGGAATGAGGAATGGAGTGTGGTCGATGATAACATTTCCACCGAAGTCAAATTCGCGTATCTATGAGAAATTTGAGGATGTGATTCCTATATTTAGAGTTCAAAATGGTCACGCAAAAGTGAGTGAGTCCAATGGAATTAGATTCTAAGCAAACAAATATAGTCTAAGGAGATGGTGAAAAGTACATAGGGGAACCAAAAGGGAGATGCGTTGAAGGGGGGATAAGGTGCAGTATCCAGACACATTAGACATTTTCATGGGTTTTGTGATCCTAAGCGGGCTAAAAATGATATTTCGGGGTTCAGTGACTAGGTCCGCCATATTTTTGTTGCATACCCATTTCGATGTTTTTGGGTAATACCACTGAGACTTGTGGTAGAAGCTCAGACAAAGATTACCTCTGGATATTATAAGCAGTATTAACTATCACCCTTTGTGGCTTGGAGATGCTTACTCAATAAGGTTTAGTCATTATGCAATAAGTCTTTTTTAATTTCTTTTAGCAATGTCATCCAACTTAAAGACATTAACACATGAGTTGTGGTGAAGAATTCATGGTAAATATACAATAACAAGTAATTAATTGTCCGCTCCTTGATAGCTAGTGCTTTTGATGAGTATTAGATGGTTCCTAACCATTGTGATGCTAATCATAAGCACTTAGCAATTGTATAATATTAACCTCTACATGAGAACCTCACAAGATAGAACCAATGAACACCAAGAACTTATAGGGTCCCCCCTTTAGTGATCTTATAAGAAACCCTGAACTGCTTTTCTTACATTTTGCTACTGTTCAAACACATCTCTTGTACGACACTAACCCAGGGGTCGATCGATCAATCTAAAAAAAAAAAAAAAATCAAAGCCATGCATGTTAAGATTGATATGGAACCAATCCGATTTCCTAAAATTTGTCCAGCGACTTTATAACTGAACCGGTTTCATAAAAATCATGCAAAAACCTTTTCCACATCTATTTCATAATATTTTGACCATACCATCTTTAAGCCACATAAGCTTTTAAAGAAGTTAATCTTTACGATCTACTTTCTGTACAGGCCAAAACACACACAAAAAAAAAAAAATAATAATAATAATAATAATAAATTAAAAGCTCCAAGTACACGCTTCCAAAATTTGCTTCGATTCGATCACTAGCAACAAGAATATCTCAATAATTTGTCTACCACACTAACAGCCCCTTGCACAAAGCAATCCAGGTGAGGAATGATAGCTTTTAGTTCCAGGTATCAACTTACTTTAATTATAATACGCAATCTTATTTTCTAAGTAATTTTCACTACCATCTTTACCTCCCTCTTGACAAGTAACGTCATCTACTTAATGGATTGTATACCATTGATTCCGAGATGAAGTTTGAATATCTGGTATGTAGTATCTTATCGGTATGTAGTACCTTATCGGTATGTAATATCAGTGAAATATTATGCAGCTATAAAGCACATATTATTTTGAGTTTGGTTTTAGAATATGGGCCCAACACTTCATTATTTATTATATTAATTTCCTTATTTATTTTATGTTTTTCAGTGCCACATAATGCTATATTTTGACTTTGAACATTGTAACAGATTAAGCCTCCATCTTCTCCAGCTGGCCGCTTCACACAAATACTTTCTGTGGGAATAGGAGGTTCGGCTTTGGGTCCTCAATTTGTTGCAGAGGCATTGGCTCCTGATAACCCTCCCCTAAAAGTGAGTCTACAAACTTACAACTTACAGTGTGTATGTGATCCACTTGTTTTACAGTTGGTTATTTCTTTGAAATATGAAGTATAATTGTTAGAGAAGGTCGGCAACTCTGTAAAGTGATTTCTTTATTGAGGTGTGCTTTTGTGCTTATGATGCAGCTCACTGGCTTTTGCTTTTAAGTCACCCTAGCTGAATTTTAATGTCATATTTTTCCCGCTGCTGTCACTCAAACCGAGTATAGAAATGTTGGAGCTTCCAAGAAAACTTGAGAGGGGCTATGAAATAAGAGAGTACTTTAACAGAAAAAATTAATAATTTGTAAAATGTACGTCACGTGCATTGAAATATTCTTCTGCCTTTTGCACGTCTGCACATAATTGGGGTTGGGGGGGGGGGGATGGAGATGTCCACCAACCTGATTTTATTTTTATCAATAAAACAACATTGTATTGAAAAAGAGCAAAAGCTCAAAGGAAAACAAGAATAAAAGAAAAGCCAAAGTACAAGAAAACTTACCTCCACAAGAGGAGACAACAAACATACCTAGTTAGAGAATGAGGCCCTTAGCAAACTTGCATAAGCGGTTGCCCTATAATACCCTGGTTGCTGCTTCAAAGCTAATGAATTTCTAGAGTTCCCTTTGAAAGCCCTAGCATTTCTTTCTTCGCAGAGGTAACAAAGCATAGCAATTGGAAATTCTGTTCCACAACCAGTTACCAACAGCGTCAAGAGACCTGTTCGACCAAGAAGTTAGCCATTACTGGAGAGAAAGGGACTCAAGAAAGAGATGAGAAATGGACTCTTGGTGCATCTGGCAAAACACACATATGCTCAATAAGATACAAACCTCTTTTGGCTCTGAGTGATTGACCAAATAAGAAAATTTGCTACTGGAAAAATTTTCCTCCCTTTTGAGTGATTTTATGGAATTTACTTTTTCATCTTACTTTGATTTTTACCTATCGATTGAGATATTTTTTTTTTCTCTTTTTTGTTCCATTTTTTTCTTTCATATCAAGTGGGACGCTAACTAATCCATGAACTTGTTTTCTACAAAATTGGGTTTAAAATTTTGTTTAATATACTCTTTGCAATGAAGTACGATTTCGGAAAAGCTCCAGCCTCCAGCTTTTCAAGCAAATGTCTGGTTTGGTAGATGTAGCTGATAATGTTCATGCTTCTTTTCTTTGACAGATAAGATTCATTGACAATACAGATCCGGCTGGAATTGATCATCAAATTGCGCAACTAGGACCAGAGCTGGCTTCTACACTTGTGATTGTGATTTCAAAGGTATAACTTGGAACTCTTTTTCCCCGTGTTTGAAGTTTCTGCATATACTTCATCATCATCATCATAATTATTATTATTATTATTATTATTATTATTTATTTATTTATTTTTATTTTTTAACTAATGTTATAATCACAATATATGTAGAGTGGTGGCACTCCTGAAACTCGAAATGGTTTGTTAGAAGTACAGAAGGCTTTCCGTGAAGCTGGCCTGGATTTCTCAAAACAGGTCTTTATCTCAGGTTTTTCTTTCTGCTTTTTTCTTATGGTTTGTTTTGCCGACACACACACATGTATGTACGTATTTCATATCAGTTGAATAGAAAAGTGTTTTCCAGCATTTTCTTATTGTTTTCCATTGTATCCTACATGCCCTTTTATCTCAAATAGTGGCCTACGAGATAGTGGTATGATTTAATTATTACCATTGAATGTTATATTTTGTCCATCTCAAGGAACTTTGAATTCATTGTAGATATCTTAGGATATGTTTGGTTCCTTTCTACTCAAACTTATTTTATTGTATAGTCTATGTGTGTTGCTTTTAAATGGTCCTTGAATTAAACATATCATTCTTGGATGCCCCTTCACATGGAAGATTACATACCCGCCGTGCTACTCGAGTTCATGGTGGGCTCTACTCATTGGACTTGAAGAAATGAACGCGTGGGGAGGCTTAAAGCATAGTGTGTGATGTGGTTTGTAATGAAATTCATGTTTGTTTTACTGATTAAAAAAGAAAAGGAAAAAAAATAGAGAGAGAGGAAAAATCGTTGGCAAACTGATGTACAAAATTTAAGTGACTGCAATTTAGGGGCGGAGTTGACTTTTCGGTCCTGTGAGTTTATTATTTGCAAAGACATCAGACTTCGTAAAAGTTATGGCTCCTCTTGGTCGGACTATGAAGCTGTGTCATCCTAGTATATCGCAAATAGCTCCTATATCTTGTGGGAGAAGGATAACCTAAACCAGCTTTTGGTTTGCTTGTGGATAGCTAGTAAGAGGGAAAAGCATCGATACTTAACTGCCTCTATTTAGCAGTGCCTTTGTGTTATCTATTGTTCTGTTTTAGGATCTTAATCTGTTGTTTGCAATGGATTGTTGCAGGGTGTTGCTATTACACAGGAAAATTCTTTGTTAGATAATACAGCAAGAATTGAAGGGTGGGTAGCAAGATTTCCCATGTTTGATTGGGTGGGAGGCAGAACATCTGAAATGTCTGCTGTTGGTCTACTTCCAGCGGCACTCCAGGCATGTTAACCTGATACTGTCAGTGATCTATTTGCTTTTACACTTCATTTTTCATGCTTATTTTGATCTCACTTATTTCAGGGAATAAACATCCGAGAAATGCTTGCTGGTGCATCACTAATGGATGAGGCAAACAGGACAACTGTGGTAATGACCTGCAGATATATTGTTCATTTGTCTCATTGCTTTATTTTATTTCATTTTCTTTTATCCAAATAGTAGGACATTCGGTGTATCACTGAAGGAAGATGATTAATTGTTAGAATTTTTAGATCCATTTTTTATATTAATCTCGACATTTGAAATGTCTTAGGCCAGCATGTCTTGTGTGCATATTTTCTTGGAATACCTCAGCATCATAGTTATATCTTTTGCCTTCAAGTTCTTGAAGAGAGAGGAGGTGGGGGATCATGAGGGCTTTCATCATGCTTTTTTGATGGGGCAGGATTAAGCGAAAAAACAAGAGCAACCTCTTGAACTCTTATTGAGGGATGTCCTTGCGGGGTCGCATTGGATATTTGGATTGTTGAAAATATGGTCTGCTTCTTAAATTCCAGTGATGGACTATGTAACAATGTGTTTATACCAAAAAAGAAAAGAAAAAAAAGAGTATCATGTCATGTCAGATACGCACGAGTACACTCACGGATACACTCCCATTGGACACTCCATCCTTAGATCAGCATTTTTTTGATTCTTTAATGTTACAAGCATAGTATAGTTACTAATACTTGAGTTGCAATGTTGACCTACCAATGAATGAATATGACTAATAATTTAAAAATTATTGAAAAGTAAATAATACTAAAATTCAAAGGTGTGTCCCTGGCATATTTTTTTTTAAAATAACGTGCCCAACATCTTGTATCCGTGTTGCATACCGATACATGTAATCCGTTTTGTTATCATATAGCTGCTGGATAGGATATTCCATTGTTGCTTAAGGTTGTTCTGTTGGTTCTTGTTGTAGCTTAGAACTCATCTTGGACGTGCGTCTCACGATGTACATCAGATCTCGTGTAACGATGGTGGGTTGGTTTGGTCACTAATTAGGTCTTGCTATGTGCTCGTTGATGTGGCTATTCCTGGTGGTAAATTTGTGATCATTTGCGATGCTTTTTGTTGGCATACCTTTAGTACCATAACCTCCTAGTCCCTAGCTAATGCAAGGATGTTTAGAATTACTCTTTCAGAAGAAAGAAGCATTAAACAATAATTTCTAGTACTAGCAAGGTGATAGAGAGGTTCTGATGGGGTCTCATGTGGTCCAAAGAAGTTACTTAGGGAGGTCTCTGCAAGTCTCGTTGTATTTTGAAAAGAAGTCTTTCGATGAATATGGCAGGATTTGGAGAAGCAAGGGTTCCACGTGTTTAGAAAGATGATCATTTGTGACCCTGCAGCATTTTATGTTCAATAGGTGTCAATGCTTTAAATTTAGATGTTGCTTATCAATTACTTAGTGTAGAGCATTAGCTTCTTATGTGGTTTTAGTCATGTTTATCAACAGTAGCACTCATTTACTTCAGATATCATGCATTCACGTTTCTCAAGTTTTGTGGCTCGATAGCTCATATCCTAAAGTTTACACTTGCTCTACATGGGTAATTAAGATTTGTTTGTTGCTCAATAGGTGAAGAATAACCCTGCTGCTTTACTGGCTTTATGCTGGTATTGGGCTTCTGATGGTGTGGGATCCAAGGTATGTGTTTGTCCTCATGTCTCTTTGCATTGTTAACTTGTTTTCTCATTTTCTTTTAAGCTAATATATTGATTCTTTGTGCTTCTTCACAGGACATGGTTGTTCTTCCTTACAAGGATAGCCTGTTACTTTTTAGTAGGTATTTGCAGCAATTGGTCATGGAATCACTTGGAAAGGAGTTTGACCTGGATGGTAATCGGGTACATATAGTGCTTACAATCTTAAGTCTTAACAATACAACTGCATGATGTTGTTGTGGCTATCTTTTTCGATAACATAATCATGGGAAAACATATTAAAAAAAAAAAACTATCTAGGTGACCATGACCTGGCAAGTGACAATTGAGTTTCATGCTTCTGTTAGCTCAGCTAAATATCAATCTAAACGGCTAGGATAAAGTGTGGAGTAGACAGAACCTGAGATGGTTTATTCTTAGGAAGTGAACTGTTACAATGGATAAATTCTGCATCAGTACATCTAAGAAAGTCAACAGAAGCTGAAAAAAAAATTTAAATCATTCAGGTAGATAAATCTCTATGGTTGTGCTTGATGAGAAAAATAAGTCTCAAATTGGAGAGGGTCTAGCTTGAGATGGAAACATCCATGTCATGTCTCGCTATATTGCAGGGTTATATACCAAATTGGTGTTGTCTACATTAATAAGCTCTAAATAGATGAGTAGAATTCTGACAAATGATTTAGTTTAGTTGCAGATCTGTATTTTGATGAATGTTTCTTTGTTGACAGGTGAATCAAGGGATTAGTGTGTATGGAAATAAAGGAAGCACCGATCAACATGCGTAGGTTTTCACTTGCGCGTCTGGTTAAATTACTAAGCAGACCTATGTACTGAAAGAATGATTGAAGCTGACATGCTCTGAGTTTTCTTTGTTTATAGTTACATTCAACAATTGAGAGAGGGAGTCCATAACTTCTTTGTTACATTCATTGAGGTATTGCGTGATAGGCCCCCGGGTCATGATTGGGAGCTTGAACCAGGTGTTACGTGTGGTGACTACCTTTTTGGAATGCTACATGTAAGTTTTTTGTGAGTCTCTGTAATGAAATCTACATGTTCACTATTCAAAATTTTAACACTGTTTTCATAATGAATTATGATTTTGGCTAACTGACCATTTACTTCTTGAAAATGATTGTTGGAACTTGGATTCAATTGTATTTGGTGTGCCTTTCACCCTCATAGCAAAAACTTGACTAAATTTGAATTTAATTTTCTATAGGGTACAAGGTCCGCACTTTATTCTAATAACCGAGAATCGATCACAGTCACAGTGCAGGAAGTGACTCCTAGGTCTGTCGGAGCTTTAATTGCACTCTATGAGCGAGCAGTTGGAATCTATGCATCGATTGTTAACATCAATGCCTACCACCAGCCTGGTAAAATTTTGTTGTTTTGTGGTTATTATTAGCTTGTAAATGTGAACTTCAATCCTCTAGCCACTTTGTTTGGTTCTAGTTATCCCTTGGGATTTTAGCACTCCATACATCTAAATTGCCTTTTTTTTTTAATATTTTTTCTCGCCATGCTTTTTCAGGTGTAGAGGCTGGGAAAAAGGCCGCAGGAGAGGTACTGGCTCTTCAGAAGAGGGTTTTGGCAGTACTAAATGAGGCTAGGTAATTTTATGCTTCATTTTCTGTATAGAACAGGTGTTTTTTTTTTTGACAAGTTCTAGGGGTTTGTCCAGAAGTATAGCATCACTTTCTGGAAAGAGAAAAATCCTCAAAAGCTACTTCATGGTGTTGAGTTGTGACCGTTGTTTTAAAAACGTTTTATACTTAACGCATCAACACATGCTGCCGTCCCAAACATCACCTATTTGCGTTTAAAAAAACACTTTATTTATGTATTTACGTCTTAACGCATTTTTTACTCATGTATAACTGTGAATTTTAATGGCCTTTCACTTTTTCGAATCTAAGGGTGTGTTTGGTTGCATAGAATCCTATGTCATGGGAATCCATGAGGGGACCCATATATTTTAGGCTAATATGAGGTATCACTCCACATCCACCGTTTGATTTTGTAATCAATGGTGGGAATGAAAATCTCATGAACATGAGAATCACATGCTTGGGGGACCAAAGAGTGTGATTCCCATGTTCACGGGACTTCCATTCCCACCATTGATACAAAATCAAATGGTGGATGTGAAGTGATACATCAATTTAGCCTAAAATATAGGGGTCCCCTCATGGATTCCATGCAACCATACACACCCTAAGTATCTGACTTTGATGCATAAGCAAAAACATTTGTTATTCTTATTTCCCTTGTCTTTTTAAAGATATTGATGCTTTTGATGAAGATTGGAATTAAACATTTCAACTTTTTGGTTGTAGTTTGTTTGACTACATGTTTAAAACTTGAATTTTAATGGCGTGTATAGATTATTACCTGTAGGTTTGAAGTTCGATTTTATATGCAATTATTGCTTTGGACGTGGAATTGTTAGTTTGTATCATTTATCTTAAAAGTAAAATTTGTAATATTTTCTTTACTTACACCTCGCGTCATGGCCCACTAGAACGCCTTCGCCTTTGGAAACCTAGGTTTAAGACTTTGTGAGTCTATGTTAATTCTTTTTATTCAGATGGTATCTGTCCAGGTTGACATTGTAGGTCAGTTTTAATCTACGTGAGGGACACACACTGGATAGATAGTACATAGATGCTGACACTGTTAGCCTGATTTTTTTTTTGGAATATGCTCCTGTCAGCTGTAAAGATCCGGTTGAACCATTGACACTTGATGAAATTGCTGATCGCTGCCATCAACCTGAACAGGTATTGTCGCATTCCTACTGCATGCACAACACGTAGAAATCATTTACTTGTGAAAATGGGATCAGATCATACTTTACTTTGATATTCATGTCTAATTGTGCCAATTTGTAACCTCTCTTTCCTCTTGGTGACAGATTGAGATGATTTACAAGATCATTGCACATATGGCGGCAAATGACAGAGCTATAATCGCTGAAGGCGATTGTGGCTCACCTCGTAGCGTTAAAGCTTTCCTTGGGGAGTGTAATGTCGATGATATGTTTGCATAAGCTCAATCAACACAATCCTTGCATGACTGCAATCACTGTAGTTGTTCGATTTCATTTTTTTCTATGCTCATCTTTTTGCACTTAGGTCACAGGAGGAGGGTTGATCGTTTGGTTTCAGGCTTTCAGTCATTCTTTAAGCTAAGCCATCCTACAAAAACACTTCATATGTCAAATTTGAACTGCAAATGTTTATGTTGATTGCTCAATTGGGGAAATAAGGAAGGCTAGTTTTTTATGCAAACTTACGTTTTCTTAATTTAAGATGCATGATACAACAGCGTGTTGAGAAAATATCCAAGCTATGTATAATAACTCTATAATGGACGTTATTGAAAATGAAGCATCTTCCTCGCTACTTCCACTGCTTCTGTGTTCTGTCCCATGCCACTGTAAAAAAATATATTAGGATTTCTAAGATTTGTCCACAGAAAATGAGAAACATTGTTCATGATGTAGTATTATGTAAATTATATCACTGAAAGATTGGTGCATTCAAATAGAGACATTGTCCAGAGTTGTGTTAGAGCATCTTCAATCATTCCCCTAAAATTTTGCTATTTTAGGGATTTTATAGTGAAAATCCTTCCTCCAATCATCTTCCTAAACAATTTCCTATAGTAGTTTCACCTCCAGTTTCTTCCTAAATTTAAGGAGAAGTTGATCATCTCTATATCTCATATAATAATAAAATATTTTTAATATTTAATTTCTAAATTAAAAATAAAATAAAAGTAACTAAATAATAACATAATTAAATAAGTAATTATTAATACTAATTTATATAATGATAAATAATTAATTAAAAAGTATTAATAGTATAATTAAAAACAAATTAATACTAATTTAAATAATAGTATAATTAAAAAGTAATTATCTATATAATGATATAAAAAAATGGAATATATATTTAAATAATGATAAAATAGTAATTATTAATACTATTTTTTTTTAAAACCCCCAAATTTTTTAATTAGTCAAATTTAATTTAAGTTGAAATTAATAATAGTAAAATTAAAAAAAAAACATCTAAATAATAGTATAATTGAAAATAATAATATTATATATTTAAGTTGAAATTAATAATAATATATATTTAAAATATTATAATAACATAATTGAAACTAATATAATTATATTAAGTTGAAATTAATAATAGTATAATTGAAATTAAATTGGTATAGAAAAGTTGAAGATATATTAAAATAATGATGAAAAATTAAAATAGGGGATGTGATTGGAGTGATGAAGAAATAGGGGACCCATAAATTTAGCTTTTGGTTAAAATGCCATCCCTCATTTTAACCTTTACCATTGGAAATGATCTTAATTGTTTTCGTTAGTGCTTCTGATTGTAAGCACTTGATGCTATGATATGTTTTTTAACAAGTTGGAATTGCCTCCCGTGAGAAGCTTTGACGAGTTGATTTGGTTTTTAGGAGATTGGTATTTTTCATTTATCTAAAATTTGTTTTTAATTATTTGTTTATTGAAACCATTCCTCTCAGTCAATAAAAAAAATTTGGCACACAAGTTAAACCACAATTGTTGGACCCCTAGACTTATATATACTTGGTCAATGCCACAAAGAGTCAGTGTGATTCTCATTTTGTATCCTCACTGTCACATTATGCAGTGATGAGTGACTTGGCATCATATATTGTTATTTTTCTAGAGAGTCAGGCTAGCGCGAGGCAATCCAATATCATTCATCATTATAGAGATGCTGAAAATGGCCCAATTTTTAGGATGATGTATGGTATTTGGCTGGCCTGACGTGAGCCTGGCTATCTAGAAAAATTATATATTATTTTTTCAAAAGTTACGTGCACATTTAAAAAAAAATTCATAAGTCACGTGCACACTTTCAAAAGTCAATAATGGTAATTTAGCTAGAATAAGTGAAAATTAAAATATTAGAGAATTTAGCAAGTAATTTTTACTTAAAAAATAAAGAATTTTTAAGTTTTATCACATGCCAACGGGGTCAATTACTTTGTTGGAAATTGGAGAAAATGTGATTTTTCTTTTAAAAAAACTGAAAATTTATTATTTAAAAGCAAAAACCATTTAGGTTAAGAGTACATCCCTAACTCAAAAATTATAGACTGAAGTAGCCAAATGGTGAGCTATCATTTAGGTTTCCTAGTATTTTCATAAACTCCTAATATGAATTGTTCTGAAAAATGTGAGATAAAAAATAGAAGATGAAAAAAATGAAAATAAAGTGTTAGGATAGGGTAAGGTTAATTTAGAAAATCACTCTCTATATAAAAATATTGTTGTTCTTGATGATGAGACTCATGAACCACGTGGCTTTGTTAAAAATGATGAAAAATCATGTGCTAATATCAAAAGCATGTAAATAAAGGAAAGTTTGAGGGACAATAACGGGACATCCAAAATGTGTGCATTACGGACAAACATTGTTAAGGACTTTAATTTTGATTATAAATTGTGGATATTTACCATCTAATAAGTCTGAATCTAATTATACGGAGTTCAACACATATGATAAACTATTGCACCTACCAGCCAATCCGGATTATTATCTACCAACCTTAAGAATGAACCAAACCAAATGACCATTTACTTACCAAAAAAGGACTCCAAAGCCATTGTATATTTCTCCTGTGTTGTTATAAAATCAGCATTAGCATCCAATTTGCAAGAGATGCATGGACATTTTGTTCTCGCCAGTCTTCTTATTTGGGTTTTGATTTGGTTGAACATTCATAAGATGCTTATTGTTTCAAACAAAGTTATTGTTGAATCATTGTATTTACTATTTGCATATTATGTTTATTACGGGTTAAGTGACCAAAGAAAATCCACTAACATCCATCTAATAAAAATGTATTTTATGTTGCATGTTGGTGGAGAAAACAAAATTTGTGTCTTATTCAACATGAATAATTTGGGAACTCAAGAAACTCAAGGCTAGCTCAAAGTTAAAAATTGATTAAGAAGTGATGCAATTTTTACTGAAAATCAGCTTCAAGATCACGTTGCGGTTTCATGGTTGGAATAGAGATCTCCCATTCCCTAGACTTGATCCAAAGAATCAGATTCACATTGGTCCGCTAATATACAATCAATGACCTCCAATCACTTCCAATTCACGGATTTGTGCCATAGGTTCACTGGTCTCAAATTAGATAAAATCAGAGAAAGTTAAAATTTCATGAATTAAATACCCAGTTATTGATTGTATGTGAAACCCATGTCTTTCCAGATGAAAATAATAGTGAATTAAATCACAATTTAATTATATAAAGTCAATACTTACACATTTAGATGACCGTTTTAGACATGTGAAGCTTTACTTCTAAGATCTACCTATAATATTTAAGAGGGAAATTCTAAATGGCGAGGGAACCAGCGAGGGAGGGGGTGAAGCCGTTCATCCCCCTCGAGATGCTTGAAAGTGCGTATCTCAAGACAATTGCACACATCTCGAGGGAGTGAACGGCTTTACCCCCTCCCTCGCTGGTTCCCTCGCCATTTAGACAAACCCTATTTAAGATCATCCACATTAACCAGCAGGGGCAACAAGTGTGAAGGCCTTCTTTCATCTTCTTCATCTCAACCAACAGACTCCAATAAAGAGCCAACCCAAGAGCTTTCCCATTTGGGTTGTAAAAATTTTGTGGTTTCTCTCTAGTTTGTTGACCAAATATCGATTAGCTTTCTCTCTTCGCATGTTTAGACCCGATTTCTCTCTTGTTTTGAAATATTCGTTAGAGAATGTTAAATGTAAATAGATAGCTAGCAATGCTGGGTGATGGATAGGTAGTCAATGTTGTTAGTTTGTTAATGCTGGGTGATGGATAACTGAGTAGTCAATGCTGTTAGTTTGTTAAGCATGGATAGGTAGTCAGCAATATTGTTAGTTTGTTACTGATGCTGTTGGTTTTGTTACAAGAGTTAGAACTGTCTATATAAGTTTGATCAATGTACACTTACATAATATAATGAGAATACAAAACTATTATACATTCTCTTAGTTTTCTAACATGGTATCAGAGCCATCTCTTTTCCCGTTTTCTTCTCTTGTTATTTTCAATCTTCTTCTTCATTTCAAGCTTTCTTAGTAGTATCAATGGCTGATTCAACCTCTTCTAATGCTGCATCTCTCACCAATTTTGTCATGACAGAATCCAAACCAGTGATGTTCACTCATGTTTTGTCTGTAAAACTTGATGAACACAACTACTTGTTGTGGAAACAACAAGTGTTGGCAATAATCAGAGGTCATAAACTTCAGAAGTTTATTGAAAAAGGTTCATCTCCATCACAATTTTAATCAGCTGAAGATCAAGCAAACAATATTGTTAATCTAGAGTTCCTTCACTGGGAGCAGCAAGATCAACTCCTCTTTTCATGGCTTCTTTCCTCTATGACTCAGCCATTGCTCACAAGGTTAGTAGGATGTGAAACATCAGAACATATTTGGAATGTTCTTGAAACCTACTTCAATTCTCAGACCGTAGCCAAAATCTCTCAGTTCAGAAATCAATTACAGAACTTCAAGAAAGGAGACCTTTCCATAATGATTATCTACTGAAGTTGAAGTCTATCATTGATCAATTAGCATCAGTTGGGCATCCACTTTCTTCAAAAGATCATATTAATGCAATCTTTGATGGATTACCACAGTCATATGACACTTTTGTAGTCTCAGTAAGCTCTAGATCTGATGCTTATAGTGTAGCAGAGGTCGAGTCTCTGTTGCTTGCCCAAGAAACAAGAATTGAACGACATTTGAAAGATCTTGATGTTTCTAGTTCTGTCAATGTAGCTCACACATCATACAAACCATCACCAAGATCTTTTGTGTCTAACTCACCTAGAGGTGCAAGGTACCCATTCCATTCACAGACTTACTCACCAAGAGGAGCAAGACCTGGATCTGGGAGGGGGTATAGGCCGTCTGGCTATCAGTCTAGTAGACCTCAGTGTCAAATTTGTGGGAAACTTGGCCATCTTGCATTCAAATGTTATAATCGGTTTGACAATGGTGTGTCAAATTCATGGAACTTCAATTCATAGACCTCTTCTTCAGGCACAACTCCTTCGACAGGAAATCTAGCACCTAGGCATGCTCATTCTGCTTTCTCTAGTCAATATATTCATCCCAACTGGGGAGCAGAGTCTCAGTCTTCAATGCAATTTGGTGTTGCTTCTTCCACATCAGCTGATTGAAGGTGGTATCCTGACTCTGGCGCAATAGATCATTGCATTCCATATGCTCAGAATTTGGCATCCTCAGTACCTTATCATGGCAATGACCAACTTCTTGTTGGAGATGGTACTGCATTGCCAATTCAGAATATCGGTCAGTCTTTCTTAAACTCTTCAAATTCTTCAAGAAAACTGCTTCTTACGAACATACTTCGAGTCCCTAAACTTACTAAAATTTTGTTAAGTATTTCTACATTTGCAAGGGATAATGGAGTCTTCTTTGAATTTCATCCTGACTTGTGTTTTATCAAGGATCAGGTCACCAATCAAATTCTCTTGGAAGGGAAGCTTAACAAGGGGCTTTATGTCTTCCCATCCATGTCTCTTGCTGGCCGAGAATCCGAGTCTTCTTTTTCACAAGAGCCATTGTCTTCCATTTGTAATCAAAGCTTTTCAGCTAATACAAGTTCTTTCTGTTTCAATAAAACTGTGTCAGTTCATACAACCACTTCTGATTCCTCTTCTTCTCTGCATCTTTGGCATGCTCGACTAGGACACCCTTCATTCCCACTTGTGACCAAGATCCTTACCAGATGTAATATTTCTATTTCAGACAAGAATAATGTTGGTTTGTGTTCTTCATGTTGTTTAGGAAAAATACATAAATTTCCCTTTTCTAGCTCTTCTACTGTGTACAATAAGCCATTAGAGCTAATTCATACAGATCTTTGGGGACCTTCTTCTATTGTTTCTTCTTCTGAATATAAGTACTATATCCATTTTATTGATGCATATAGCAAGTTCACTTGGGTGTATCTGTTACAGAACAAGTCTGATGCTTATCCTACTTTCATTAAGTTTAAAGCACAGGTTGAATTAGAATTTGGGCTCTCTATCAAGTGTATTCAATCTGACTGGGGAGGAGAATATAGGTCTTTTTCAAAGTTTTTAGTTCAACATGGTATTAGACATCGGTTGGCTTGTCCTACTACCCATCAGCAAAATGAGGTTGCTGAGAGGAAGCACATACATATAATTAAATTCGCATTGACCCTTCTTGCTCATGCTTCTCTTCCCATGAAGTTCTGAGATGAGGCAGTCAGAACATCAGTTTATTTGCTTAATCGAGTTCCTTCTTCTGCTCTACATGGCCTCTCTCCTTTTGAGCTACTATATCACCAGGTTCCTGATTATCAAATTCTCAAAGTGTTTGGTTGTTCTTGCTTTCCAAATACAAGACCATACAACTCTCACAAACTACAATTCAGGTCTGTTGAATGTACTTTTCTGGTTATAGTTTGCAACATAAAGGGTACAAATGCTTATCTCCTAATGGTCGGATTTATATCTCAAGAGATGTTCTTTTTAATGAAACCTCTTTTCCACATTCAAAATTATGTTCAAATTCATCAATGTCTCCCAATATCAGCAACAATATCAGCAATGAACCAGCTAGCAATGCTGGTTCAGTCACTGGTTCTCCTTCTAGACCAGTGGTCAATTCTCCTAGTTCATCCCTACCTTGTTTGTCTGTTCAAGATAGAAATTTTCTTGCTCATCCTACTGTTGCTCATACTGACTCTAGTACTCCTAATGTTATTCCTGCAACTGATGTTATTCCTGCAAGTACTACAAATGGTGCTACTGCAAGTCCTACTCCTAGTGCTACAACTGGCATCTACTGGTACTACTATTGGAGCTAATACTGAGCCTATTCCTGTTCCTGGACATCCAATGGTAACCAGATCCAAGGTAGGTGTCTACAAGCCTAAGGTGTACATAGCCCAAGCTGAACCAGCTAGTTTGAAGGAGGCCTTAGACACTCCTCATTGGTTTGCTGTTATGCAAGAAGAATACATGGCATTAATCAGGAACAATACTTGGTCACTAGTGAATCTTCCCCAAAATAAGTCCATTGTTGGTTGTAGATGGATCTTCAAGACCAAAGAAAATTCATATGGCACAATTCATAAATACAAAGCTCGTCTAGTGGCTAGGGGATTTCAACAGATTGCTGGTTTTGGTTATGAAGAAACTTTTAGTCCAGTTATTAAACCCACTACAATCAGAGTTGTGCTCTCAGTGGCTGTTACGTTTGGATGGTCAGTCTTTCAGTTAGATGTCAACAATGCGTTTTTAAATGGTGATCTAATGGAAGAAGTTTACATGATGCAACCCCCTGGATTTGTTGATCCTTCATGTCCCAATGCTGTTTGCAAGCTCTCCAAGGCGTTATATGGGTTAAAACAAGCTCCTAGAGCTTGGTTTGACAAACTGAGACAGACTCTTCTCAAGTTTGGCTTTACTTCATCTAAGTCAGATTCATCACTTTTCATTCGGCACTCTCCTTCTCCAATTTTTCTTCTTGTCTATGTGGATGACATTCAGGTCACTGGTGCACATTCTTCTGATGTCTCTCAGTTGATTCAACAACTAAATTCCCAGTTTTCTTTGAAAGACTTGGGTCTTGTTCACTACCTCCTTGGCATTCAGGTACAACATACTGCCAATGGATTGTTACTATCTCAATCCAAGTATATTCATGATCTTCTTTGTCGTGCCAAGATGCAATTTGCTAAAGGTCTACCTACTCCTATGAGTGGTGGTGCGAAAATGTTTACTACGGGGAGTGATCCTGTCCAAAATGTCCACTTATATCGCAGTATAGTTGGTGCTTTGCAGTATGTCACCATTACTAGACCAGAAATTGCATACTCAATCAATCGAGTTTGCCAATTCATGCAGAATCCACTTGAATCTCATTGGCGAGTAGTAAAAAGGATTCTAAGGTATCTTAAGGCTACTACTATGTTTGGACTTCAGTTAGCACCTGCTCTTCATTTTCGTTTGACTGACTTCTCTGATGCTGATTGGGCATCTGATCCGAATGACAGACGTTCTACTTCAGGCTATTGTGTATATTTGGGTTCCAATCTCATTTCATGGTCATCCAAGAAGCAAAGTGTTGTCTCTCGCAGTAGTACTGAGGCTGAATACCGGAGTCTAGCATCAGTTACAGCCGAACTCACATGGCTACAATATCTCTTTTATGAACTTAAGCTTGTTTGCGCTCCTCCTACTGTATGGTGTGATAACAATAGCACGATCTTGTTAAGTGCTAATCATGTTCTTCATTCCAGAACAAAGCACATTGAATTGGATATTTACTTTGTTCGTGAGAAGGTTGCTCGCAAGCTTCTTAATGTTCATCACATTTTAGCAGTTGATCAGGTGGCTGACATCCTTACTAAGGCCCTTGGTACTTCTAGATTTCTATTACTAAGAGACAAACTGAGTGTCCTTGATGGATCTACACTCAGTTTGAAGGGGAATGTTAAATGTAAATAGATAGCTAGCAATGCTGGGTGATGGATAGGTAGTCAATGTTTTTAGTTTGTTAATGTTGGGTGATGGATAACTGAGTAGTCAATGTTGTTAGTTTGTTAAGCATGGATAGGTAGTCAGCAATATTGTTAGTTTGTTACTGATGTTGTTGGTTTTGTTACAAGAGTTAGAACTGTCTATATAAGTATGATCAATGTACACTTACAGAATATAATGAGAATACAGAACTATTATACATTCTCTTAGTTTTCTAACAGAGAATTTTGAACTTTGAAGTATTGGCGTTTTATAATTTTTATAGCACTATAAAATCTCAGTGCATTGTTCAATCCAATACTCACATCTCATAATCTACTGCCATGGAGTAATAACAGCCAAAGTGAAGATCAAGTTGTGACGACCAAAATTTTTTCGCGAATCTCATGCTATCAAGCCAATTATTTGATGAAAATAAATAAATATATAAGTTGTCCTACAAAATTATGTTGTCAGGTCAATAAGTTGGGTTTGTCTAATTGGCGAGGAAACGGGCGAGGGAGGGGAGTGGAACCCTCCATCCCCCTCGAGATGTTTGCCCGTTTCCTCGCCAGTTAGAATTCCCCCAATAAGTTTCATGATCTTTAGTAAGGGATGAGATGGATTATAATAGAAATAAGTTTTTTTTGTAATGGATTGCTGAAATCTAACTAGCAACTAGCTCACTTCATAACCTAAGCAAGTTAGATTCTAATATTCAGTGTTAGTTCCTTAAATTAAGTTTTTAAGCTCATGGTGTAGTTCTTGTATTGATTAATTCACATCATCTAATTACAATTTATTTGATCTTTTGTTTAAGTATAAAGTAGTGAAAGTAAGTATTAAGGATTCATTATGTGGCCGGGTTTGTATTTAAGTTATTAGAAACAAATGACATAATGCTACAATTCCAATCAAATCAACTTCGACATCAACACCTACTTATTTAGCTCTTCTCCCTAAACCACCTGATCTAACAACTCCTTTTTTAGATAACAAGTCATACGGTAACTTCTTCTCTTGAAAGTGCACAGGTGTGTTATCAATTACTATGCCTATAAATTTATAAGGGAAAATTCTAATTGTCGAGGAAACCAGCGAGGGAGGAAAGCTTATACACATCGCTGGTTTCCTCGCCAGTTAGCCTTACCATCACATCGTACTCTAAGTATCTGCTTTATACACTGTTTTTCTTTAAAAAAAAAATAAAGCTTGGAAAGCTTAACTACACAAACATTATGCTTCGGCATTAGAACCGTGTAAGTCACGTTGCCATTGGAGCCATGTAAGTCACGTTATGCTTTGGAGTTAGAGCCATGTAAGGCAATTTATCTTTTGGCTTGGAAACCATGCAATTCACGGAGCAGGGTTGAAAACTAAATTTACGGTTAGATTTTTACTTAAATCGTGAACTATATCGATTTTGATTGGTTTTAAAAATTTCAAATCAAAACTGAATCGACTATTAACAAAGCTGAACCGAATAAAATCGCTAAAATTGAATCGACTAACTATTTTAAATATGTTATATTATTTTTATATAAAATATATAGTATTTATTGTATATATTCGGTCGATTCGATTTTGTCGGTTAAAATTACATAAAAATCGAAAATCGAACCGATCACTTTAGTTTTGAAACTGAACCAAACCGAATTTAAATCGAATCGGTTTGGTCGACTTTTTTTCAACCCTATCACAAAGTTTAATTTGACAACCACAATAAATAATGATAAGATTCGACTAATTGAAATGTTTAAATTTTGAGCTAAGATGAGTTTTGGTGGTACAGGTGTTATACATGTAATGTGGAAAGTGTGGTGCTCTTAAATTAATTGTTATCTCTCTTAGTTTTAGTCTTGAAGTGCATGAATAAGATTTACATGTTCAATACAATTAGCTTGCATAGTATGGATGGATGTACTGATCATATTCATTAGGAAAATTCTAGGAATCGAGGGAGGGAACGAGGGAGGGAGCGAGGGATGGGTGGTAGCCACCCATCCGCCCCGAGATAAGCGCCATCGCGCATCTCCAATCTGATGCGCTTATCTCGAGGCGGATGGGTGGTTACCACCCATCCCTCGCCCCTTTCCCTCGCTCCCTCCCTCGCTCTGTAGCAAAGCTCTATTCATTATGGTCATATCTCTAGTGAAAATATCTCTTTTCAGATAACCTTGAAACTGAGCAGGATGCAAATGCAAATATTGAAGACAGTATCGAGGAAGACCACCAATTTTGTCTGCTGTGAGAGTTATGGGTTTAATTTTTTATACTTAAAGGACATCCATGTGATTTTATTTTTTTTTGTTTTTTTTATGTATATAGGCGAAGGGTTAGTGTATAATGCTACTTAATTTTTGGAATTATATATATATATATATTGTCTTTATTAAGTATGATGATACATCAAAATGGACCGATTATCACGACTATACGCATGACATAAAGCTCCATCACGAGAATACGACGTCTGATCCATTGGGCCAGCTCATAAAATCCAAAAGGATTGAGAACAATTGTAGAGGCCCAATCAATTATTTCCATTAGAGAGAGAGATGGCTGACTGCACCTAGATGCCCTACCTTAGGTGGGATTGTTTCTTTGTGTATAGCTTAACAAGTTATTTTGCTTCCAAAATCTCCGAGTTTTAGCACTTTTCCACTTTTTGCATTGCCGTTATTAAGGAAAAAGTCATTGCAACAAAAATCCCGGGTTCCAATGGGTCGAAGCTGAGGTGCCATTGTCCAAGCACTAGAAAATGCTCCTTGATGAACCAGGGCCCCCTTTCGCGTACTTTGGCTATATCCTCTTTGTTGCAGAACTTTAAAATGAAGTACCCCGAGGAGTAAAGAGGGGGGGGGGGGGGGGGTCCTGATTATGATTTTCCTCAATTCTGATTGGCGAGCTGCTTCAACCCTTTTGATTATTAGTCGGGGCTCGCTCAAAAGGTAGGATAGTTGGGAGTTTTGGAGGCTGAACTCTAAATTAGTGGCTATCTCTTGGGCTTACGCAGTGTTAACACCTCCCATTCCCAAACAAATCATTCTACATCTATGAGAGAATGCAAGTTCATCAATAATACGCAGGAAAAACACTTCGAATTCTTGATTCATCATCAGAGAATGGCTTAGAACCAGACCCACTCTTCCCCGGTTGGGAGTAGGAAGGCAGAATGCGAGGAGTTTGCACAGCTTATGTCAAAGCGTAAGTGAGCGTTCGGTACGACTTTCTGTTTATCTATGAGTTTATTGGCAGGCAAAGCCCAAATCCAAGCTCGTCACACGTTCTCTCTTTAAGAATAAGAACGTTTCACCAAGAAAGAGCTGTGGAGAGACCTACGCCTCCACGAGCGCATCTTCATTAAGGAGGAAACTGTTACAGAAACATCTCATTTTGTTGCGCCTCACATGCTTAAGTCACGCAGAGAGTTAACTACGACCATTATAAAATGTAAATGGAACTTTTGACAAAGGTATGCAACTTTAACTAAGTTTTGTCCAGATTTACTTCATTCTTCCAACAAAGTTACTGACTTAAGTATCGGAATGTCTTCGGCCACCAAAAGGTTGGTATTTGGCAGTCTAACAGTGGTTTTGCAGGTCAAACTCACAGGAGGACGATTTTTGGATACATCAGTTTGGCACCGTCTGTGGGAATGAGTTTCCTCTTTACAGAACACACAGTGATAGAGATTCATCACAACCCCACGAAAGGCTAGCAAACCATCAGATAAAAGTGATGCAGACCCTAGATCACGACAGATCTCTCTCCAATGCACGCACCACTAACAGTTGGAGAAGAAGACACAATCCGGATCACCGAACCATTAGCACCTGAAAACGCGGATCCACTACATGCAATAGTTCAAACAGCCCAGACGGCCGTCGGCGCTAGCTGCCGCGGACCCTCAGGTAGACTCGCTAATAGCTAAGATGAAATACATGACGGAGATGCTGGAGAAAATCGCCCAAAGAATGCGTTCAGCCAGCCGACCCTACACCTACACCGCCTCAACGAAACTCCATTATTCGAACTCAAGGGAGCGAGGAAGATTTAGTGTAACCCCAACAAGGAAATGTTGAGAGCAGCGAACTCTACCGAGACAAAACTCCGCAGTGCGGCGGAACAATTGCTGAGATATCGTTTAGGATCGGAGTCACAGATCCCAACATACTATACAAATTGGCCAAGCCACCATTCTCTGACGAATTCATGAAGAAGGTAATGCCAAAGAAGTTCACTCCGCCAAAGTTCGAAGTGTACGATGGTACCACAGACCCGACTGATCACCTAAGACACTTTTACCATATGATGACTCTAAAGGAAACCACAGAGTCGATCTTGTGCAGAACGTTTTCAACCAACTTCACTTCCACAACAATGAACTGGTTTAACAACTTACCGCCAAGGTCAATAGATTCTTTTAGGCCTTAGCCACTACTTTCATTACCAGATTCATCGGGAGCCAACAGATAAGGAAATGAGCCCATTACCTTCTGCATATCCGACAAAAGCCGAACGAAACAATACGGGAATGTGTTACTCGTTTCACCAACGAATTAACAATGGTTGATGGATGCAGCGATGACACATCCACTGCAACTTTCGTCGCAGGATTGAAGAGATGTATATTTTTTTATGACCTTAAGTTGGAACCTCCGAAAGGCATGGCAGCCCTGTTGAAAATAACACAGAAACATATTTCCCTCGAGGAAATGAAAACTGCAAGGAGAAAGAACGACCAGGAGAGATAAACCATTCGAGAAAATGAGAAAGAAAATGAGATAGCGGATCACGGGAGGACAACAATCATTTAAAGAAACATCGAGGCGACGAGCGCACAAAATCCAACCAACAATCTAGGAAATTGCAGTCGACACGACCAATCATGAACGAATAACCAGCGTAATGAGGAAGAAGTATAAACCATACACAGCCCTAAAAGCAAACCGAACTGACATCTTAAAACACACATCAAACTGGGAGAATGTCAACTGGCTAACAAGAATGAAAGGAGACCCGGAAGGACGAGATAAGAGCATGTATTGTTCTTTTCACAAGGATCCGGGCATGATACCGAAGACTGCTACTAATTAAAAGAAGAGATCAAACATTAGATCCAAAGAGAACGATTGGATGAGTTTGTCAGCACATCAGATAAGCAGTTCAAGGGTAAGGAAAAAGCGGACGCTACAGCCACGAGATCAAAAGAGCGATTAAGGGAATTAATATATGCCCTACACAACATTCGCCCTGGGAAAGAAACACCTCCCACCCGAACAAACCTATATCGAAAGGCCAACACTCAAAAGACCTCAACAAGACAAATTCGGCCAAAATCAATCGCAAAGGGACTGACAAACTATAGGTAGGGCCAACCGGGGAGCAACAACCACACGAGCAAATAATGTCATAAATAACAAAGGCACGAGCACCAACGCAAGGGTAAACAATAAGCAACGAAAGAATAAAATAAGAAACACTCCACAATGTAACGGAGCCACTCTAGGAGAACGACTACTGAAATAGTCAAAAAATTCAATAAAGTTTCATTTTCGGAATCGACGTCTCACAAAAGCAAAACAATTTCATAACAAAGTTGCATCAAACAATGGGCGCAAAAGCCCACAAAGAATCAAGACGCAAGTCAAGTATTCATGATAAGCTTCCGGTCTGATCAACCAAAGAAGCAAAAATGGACACCCGAGTCAAACTGAACAACTTCAAATCGACCGAGGTGTCGAGTTAATGAAGTAAAAGTTGGACGAATGAGTCAACTGAAAATGACTTCGAGTCGACCAGAGTGTCGCACAAAGCAAAGCAAAAGTTGGACACCCGAGTCAAACTGAACAACAACTTCGAATCGACCGAGGTGTCGAATTAATGAAGTAAAAGTTGGACGAACGAATCAACTGAAAATGACTTCGAGTCGGCTAGAGTGTCGCATTAAAAGAAGCAAAAGTTGGACACCTGAGTCAAACTGAACAACAACTTCGAATCAACCGAGGTGTCGAGTTAACGAAGTAAAAATTGGACGAACGAATCAACTAAAAGTAAATGACTTCGAGTCAACCAGAGTGTTGCACAAAATGAAGTAAAAGTTGGACACCCGAGTCAGAGAGAAAAAAAAAACTTCAAATTGATCGAGGAATCGAGTTAACAAAGTAAAAATTTCAACCAAATGAAACGACTTTGAATCAACTAGAGCGTGACACCTTAAACAAACAAGCCAATTGAACGAAGCAACTTCGTATCACGACAAACTAGCAAAACAAGATATTAGGCGAATAATTCAAAAGAGAATACGCTAGCAAAACAACCTTTCACAACAATTCAGAAACAACAAGTACAAAATTGAGACATGCGCACTAAAGCATGAAAAAATCAACCCACTGAGAGGTTACTATAAACATCCGTGAAACATCAAATGCAAAGTTCAAAACAACGACGATAAAAGAACCAATTCCATTCATTCAAAATCCGCTCAATTACAAAAGCAACAATGGAAGATTAAGGGGAAACATTTATAATATCCTCGACATCATCACCTGCAGGAGCTGAATCAACAACAATGACTCCTTCTTCAAGATAAGGAAGCGGTCTTTCAGCCAATGAGACACTATGAGGATCTCCAACAACATCTCCAACGACTTCTTCCATGTCCTCAAAAGACCGATGCACCAGAGGACGATACTGGGTCAAATCGACACTAAGACCCTCGATATAATCTAAAAGCTCAGTCCGACCATCAACAACGCGTTGTCAATCTGCCACCTCCATAACACGGAGTTTATCCTTAACAGAAGCAAGCTCACTTCTTACAACGATAAGTTGGCCATCTATAGTAGAAAACATCGTAGAAGAATCAACCTAGACCTCGTCAAGCGAAGACAACAATTGCTCCACCATTTTCTCAGCAATATCGCGATTTTTAGAATGCTCTAACATGGTTTGCGCGGTCTCATCATGGAGCGCCTTCTCAGTAGAAAACTCCTTCTCCACATCGAGCAAATTTTTGCAGACACCTTTCAGGTCAGTTATCAGAGATTTGAGCGCTGCCATAGACCGATCATGTGCACCTTCCACCTCGGCCAGTGACGCCCAAACAACTTCAGCTGCCTTGGTTCGTTCAAAACATCGCACTGTTAACGCATCATTCTGATGAATAACATGGGAGAACACCAGGAGAAGAACGAAAAGTTTCCTCTCCAAAGAAACCATAAGACTGTGATTGACCTGATGACTCAAGCCCGTCACCCCTGCATAAACGAGATGAGTCATCCCCTCCATTACGATTCTAACACCATCCTCAAGGTGAAGGTTTAGATTCAGCGTGGACATCGGGGGCTTTTTTACCGATCGCCTGTGCCATTCATTTATCAGCTTACGTGCACCATCCTGCACACCATGACGAGACAAAAGAATTTCCCATCCGATTTAACATGAATCTCCTCAGAAGTAGGTTCCTTCCAACTGATTCGTGAATGAAGAATGCGAGGATCAGGTAGTATGGAGGAACCACCACCAGCCATGGTCGGAGAAAATGAGGAAACAACATGAGAACCTCCATCACCATCTCGTTGCTCAGCAGAGACAGAACGAATAGCAGCCGAAGGATTCAAGTAGGCTGCCGACGGAGGAACCTCCCTCCCTTCGTCAGTAAGAGGGAAAGGAGGAGGGCAAGACTGCAACTCAGAGTCCAGACCTTGACCGTCAAGTTCTTCAGATTGAACAACAACCAACTGGAGCATCTTGTCATCCAAAGACCGAGGATCCTCTTCAGAACACTTAACAATGTCAAGGCCACCATACGTAGAGATAAACCTATTTTCACCATCATTCAAGGGGTGGATGATATCCTTCTCACTCCTCTCTAGAGCCAACCTCAACTCTTTCGCCTCCTGCAGAGAATAACGGTCCTCCCTCGAAGGATCTATGTCCATAGAATTCGAATAAAAAGTCGTGCGATGCACAAAATCAACAAGTCTTTTCTTCTTTGGCATGCGATCGGAAGATAGAAACAACCGCTTCGACGTACTAACCGGCCTCGCCACTTTCCTCTTTCTAGAAGGACCAGTAGCAGTATGAATATGAGCATCAAGATCTGTAACATCAGAGCCCACTTTTTGATCAACGACTACTTCATCGCCGACAACACGAGCAACAATCTCTGCAGCCTGCAGTCAACAAAGCCCTTTCAGTCTCATTCATAACGTATAGGCCACTGCGCCTCACCACATCATCAGTAAGATAGGAACCCAATGGGACCACCAAAAGCCCCAAGAAGCGCTCACTGATAATCTGCTTCTCAGCAGTTAATTTCATATTCCGATGTTTGAGAGAAACTTGGAAAAACCTTATTATTGGAAGACCACGCAAATTGAAGTGGCCAGAACCAACAGACGCATAGAACCAATCCCACGACCAACCCCTAATGTCTTCATTAAGGTTACCAAAATACGCAGGAGAATACATAAAAATGAGTATGGTTGGACATAACGTTGAACCCCACCAAAAAATGCAAGATTTGAGGTGTTAAGGAAATACCAGAAAGAATGGCCCTAACATACGTGGCAACCATGAGCCTCCAGCTCTTCAACCCCATTTGAGCAGGAGGAATGCCCAAGAAGTCCAAATATGACCAGAACAACTCCGGAACAGGGAATCGGAGACCGGCATAGAACATGCGAGGATACAATGCAATATATAATTTCCTCGGGCAACAATGACTGTCATTTTTGCGAGGAAGAACGATTTCAAGGTCCTCGGACAAAGATTAGTTGGAACAAATACTATCCAAAGTAGCCTGAGAGGCTTTGTTCGGAGAAAAGTGAGCTTCACAAGTGGAAAGCTGATCACAGACTAAAATATCTTCAGCAGGCATTGTAAGCCGGGGAGAATGAATGAGAAAAAGAGGCAATAGAAGAAAACAAATAACACTACAAATGGCGTAAATAAATAAGAAGAGTAGCCACAACACCTTTTAAGCGACTGGGAAATGAAGAGACCGCTCACGGAGCGACATACGGGACATAATGGCGCATTAAAAATATGTGTGAAAACGAATACACAACGATGTAATCGAGACGATCAAGCAGCTAAAAGTTATCAAGGTCAACGCAAAAACACAATTGACATACCAACTGACACACAGTTAGTGGACATGTCACCATACCCACTAACTAAAGAGGGGAGTAGTTGATACATCAAAATTGACCGATTATCACGACCGTACAGTGGCATAAAGCTCCATCATGAGAATACAGCCCCGATCCATTGAGCTAGCTCATAAAATCCAAAAGGATTGAGGACAATTATAGAGGCCCGGAATAGGCCCACCTCTAAAGAAGCGTAGGCGGGATTCGAGTCCAGATCCAGACTAATCAAAGCCCAAATCCAAGCTCGACACACGTTCTCTCATTAAGAAGAAGAACATTGCACCAAGAAAGAGCCGTGAAGGGACCTACGCCTCCGCAAGCGCATCTCCATTAAGGAGGAAACTGTTATAGAAACATCTCATTCCGTTGCGCCTCACATGCTTAAGTCGCGCAAAGAGTTAACTACGGCCATTGTAAAAGGTAAAATGAACTTTCGACAAATGTATGCAACTTTAACTGAGTTTTGTCCAGATTTACTTTTTTCTTCCAATAGAGTTACCGACTTAAGCACAAAAAATGTGGTCTTTGGCAGTTTAACAGTGATTTTGTAGGTCAAACTCACAAGATGACGATTTTTTGAAGCATCAAAGTATTTTATCAATGTGTATAAAAAAAATCATGCATTTATTGTATGCTTCTCGTCTTTTGGATTATGTGATCCCTTGTAATCTAATACAAAGTCATGGAGATTTGTGTTAGAGTTTCTAGGCGTGACACGAGTACTGTGTTGAACTTATTTGAAAATAGCCAACACTCTGACTTTTGTCAATCTTGCGGAGTTCTAGGACATCGTTTTGGGAAGATACTAACAATTTGTAAGAGCATCTCCAATGGTAAAAGTTAAAATGGGGGATGGTTCATCATCATTTTAACCAAAAGCTAAATTTAGGGATCTCTTTATTTTTTCACCGCTCAACCACATCCCCTATTTTAACTTTTTCATCATTATTTTAATATATCTTTAACTTTTCTATACCAATTTAATTTCAATTATACTATTATTAATTTCAACTTAATATAATTACATTAATTAGTTTCATTATATTATTATAATATTTTTAAATATATTATTATTAATTTCAACTTAAATATATAATATTATTATTTTCAATTATACTATTATTTAGATATTTTTTTAATTATACTATTATTAATTTCTACTTAATTTAAATTTGACTAATTAAACATTTTGGGACTTAAAAAAATAGTATTAATAATTAAAAAAATTATCATTATTTAAATATATCTTCCACATTTTTAATCATTATTTAGATAATTACCTTTTTAATTATATTATTATTTTGAATTAGTATTAATAATTACTATTAATAATTTTATCATTATTTAAATTAGAATTAATAATTACTTTTGTTTAAATTAGTATTAATTTGTTTGAAATTATACTATAAATACTTTTTAAATAATTATTTATCATTATTTAAATTAGTATTAATAATTACTTTTTTAATTATACTATTATTTGGATACTTTTGTTTTTATTTAAAAAATTAAATATTTGGATTATTTTATTAATATATGAGATTTAAGGGATGGTTAACTTCCCCCTAAACTTAGATGGAAGTTGAGGGAGAAGTTATTATGAGGGATGGGTTAGGGGGATGATTGGAGGGGTTTTTTTTTTTTGAAAGGAACCCCTAAAATAGCTTTTTTAGGGGGATGATTGGAAATGCTCTAAGTGTTGAAAATCTAGAAAGGTCTCGATCCTCTCAATTAAACATTGATAGTTATGCCCAAGCACAATACAAAAGTCCGAGAGGTTTTCATTGAATGAATCTAAGTTGATCAGATAAGTACAACTATAGTGTGTATATATACACACACACACATTTTGTTTTATAAATGTGCAGCTACTAATGTGTATCTTATTTGAACAGATTCAACATACCGAGCTTTATATGAAATGCATATTGGTTGCGCTTGGGAGTTCAAGCATGCTCGAGATATCTTGATCTTAGATCCACGGTTCAACTAAGTTGATGTATGTGTATTTTTAGTAGCCCCGGAAATCAGAATAAAATACATAAGATGGTATATTTGCAAATTTGGCAGTCCACCGATCACACATGTAGCACCCAGAGTCAACCACCAACAACACCTTAACACACCATGCAAAAGGAAAAGGCAATGTTTTGTATCCTTCTTGTTTACTTTCTTTTTAATAAATCATCCATATATTAAGGAATGGCAAGACATCATGAACGTGTCAAAAATCAAGTCTCTAAAGAGATTACAAGTTGAACCCATCTTCCATAATAATTCTCTAATCTCGATAAAGATAAAGTGTTCCGATTGGTTAAGCCCTTAAAAAACCCTCATATTTCTCTCTTTCCACACACATCACATGAGTACATGTGGAACATTCGCCATAATCACTCTGCGCGTCGGGGTGGATTAGCTTCGGACTACAAACTTAGCCAATTCAAAAGGCTCACACCTCAAATTGGATGCTTTTACTTATTACTATAAATTCCATAATTGGTAGGGTTGAAAACCGAACCGACTTAGGTCGGTTTTAAAATTTTCAAATCGAAATCAAATCGACCATTAACAAAACCGATCCGAAATCGAACCGACTAAAATCGAACAAAAACCGAACCGACCGACTGTTGTAAACATATTATATTATTTATATAAAATATATATTATTTATTATATATATATTCGGTCGGTTCGGTTGGTCGATTAAAATCACGTAGAAACCGAAAATCAAACCGACCTTTTCGGTTTAGAATTTTCTAAAACCAAAACTGATCCGAAATTAAACCGAACCAATTGATTCGGTTCGATCGATTTTTTGTTCAACCCTAATAATTGGATTACAATATTTGGGGTCAAAAGGCTCACACCTCAAATTTACAAATTAAATTTGGCAATATTTATTTGAATTTAAACTCCAACCAGTCTGCACATGCCTTGCACGTGTTCTCTACGCGAGCTCATTTTTTAAATGAGATTTTAAATAATTTTCATAATAAGTTATTAAATTAGACCATGAAAGAAAATTGCACAAATAGTGATTTATATTGTTTCCTTTTTTTTATGTTATTTAAGTGATTAAACTTTTGTTATTTTCTTATTGTTGAATATGTTTATCTTATGGGTTGTTTGCCTTTTTTTTTTCTTTTGTGCGTGGTCATTACTTACCAAATAAATATTAAAATAAATTTTATTTTTATTACCATATAAATTAAAATTTATTTGTCTTATGGTTTGTTTCTCTTTCTTTTTTAGCGTGGTCTTAGCTATGCGATCGAGGTTTGTGTTAAATAAATATTGGTGTATTGGATTAAAATGATTTTTTGGGGGTGTGGAGGTCACTTTAGGATTCATTATTTTTGGTATAGTTAACCGGACATATGCAAAAACATTTATCACATGACACTATTCATTTGACACTATTTATGTGACAATGTTCATGCACAAATATTATTCATGCTATATTGTCCAAGCGCGCTGTTTATGAAATATTGTTTGAATGGTATGCAAACACTTTGTGAAGGTTTAAAATACTTGCAAGTTCTGAAAATTTATTAAAAATTATTTTTTAATCAATGCATATCATACAATTGTACAAATGGATGACGTGCATACCATACAATTGGATAATATGCAAACCGTTTGCAGGATTCGAAAAATCAATGCAAATGCTTTCCAACTCTAGACACCAATTAACTTTTTTATGTTAATGCATCCGGTACAATCACATGATATGTTGGATGGTATGCAAACACTTTGCAAAGGTTTAAAACACTTACAATGGTGTGAAAATCAATTGAAAAATATTTTTATAATAAATCTGTATCATACAATCATTCAAAGTGATGACATGCATACCATACAATTGGATGCTATGTATGGTATGCAAACAATTTGTAGAGCCTAAAAAAAATTAAAAAACATAGTATAAAATTCAAGTGAAAAACTTTTTTAATAAATGCATATCATACAATTATACAAATTGGTGATATGTATAGTTGTATACCATATAATTTGATGGTATATACAAACACTTTGTTAGGTCTGAAAAACTAAATGGAAAATGTTTTTAACCAGTGCATATCATATAATTGGATAGTATCTAATCATTTTGATGAAATTTAAAATATTTTTCAATCGATATTTTCATCGAAGCACTGTTCATAAAATATTGTACATTTGAAAATTGGGCCCTTGTCTAATAAACATTTGAAAAAGTTTCCGTTTTACCCTACACTATTTTGAGTAGGATTTTCTTTTTGAATTTTCTAACATATATTTTTCTTTGAATTTTTAATTGAGATAATTGAAAAATTAAAATACTTTTTATGGATATAAATGATATTGTGTAAGTTGAAGAAGGATAATAAAAATTTATAGAGTTTCTAGAAAGGTTTGGAGACAGTGGAAAACATGAGACAGAGAAAAAATGAGAATTTTTTTTTAAAAGATTGTGAAGTTTAAGTGGTTATTGTTTCTGATTTTAAATATTTTTTTGCATATATTGAATTATTTTATTATTTTTATTTTTATTCTATGTCATTCATTTGAGTAAGTGTTTTATTTAATTTGTTAAATAAATATAAGAGAAGCACACCAATTTCATCTACCCCTTCACCCAACTCAATTGAGACAAAAAATTTCATTACCCCCACACACACACAGTTGATGAACATATTGGATTATTCGTAGTATTGAGGTGCAACTTTTTTCTTCCCATTGTTTTATGGTCACTTTAGTCTTACGTGATACCCAAATGCTTTATAATAACTTCTCGATTTCAAAACCACCAATCCCCTTGTAAATTACAAAAGATGAAAAGATAAACAGAGAAATTTTAGTAAAGAAGATTTGTAAAGTTTTACTTTGAAAGGTTTTTACCATCCATTACAACTAGAAAACCACAAAAATGACGGTAAAAACATAAGATATAGAGAAGCGAAAATAACGTAAAATGTAAAAGGAATGCTCAATGCCTTTCATGGTACGATGCCAGTACATCTGTGCATCATTACCCAAACGATGCACCATAAACCATGTGTTAATAGTAAAATATTACTCCCATATTTGTCGTAAACCATTTGTTTAGTCAACGAGTTTTTAGCATCACCACCTGTTTTTTTAACATCGCCACTTTTTTTTTCCAACATTTTCTTATCCACAAACCAATGATAATAGTGGCAACGCATCACTGTTGCTCACGCTGTCGTCATTGCTCTTTCACTCCGCCATACTGCTGTCGCTACTCACTTGTCCGCCTTTTTATTCCATTTTCTCATCCTTGTCTTTTCTTCTCACGAGCCGCCTCAACTTTCGTCCCAGTAACGGCTGTGTGGCTCAAATGAGACATACCCATCATAAGGCACTTCAAGCCCTTATTCATACACCATTCCAACGAATCCTCCTCGGGTTTTGGAGCGTGATCCATCAGCCAGTTGTGACGTCTGCTTATATGTTTCCTCGAAACATACTCTACGTCCACCTCTTGGTGGCAGACCTGTGAACTCAGCTTCATCAAATCTGGTGCAAACATGCTTATTCGTGCGTTCAGATGAAGCTTTTCCTGATCGAAAACTATGCCGACACCACCTTTCACGGTAGCCACCACTCTCAAGCTCTCATCCGTGGCCTTTCCCTTGTCAACAACAGTAGACCCTTTTGTGCGAGACGACTCAATGGGATCCGGAAAGAGAGAAGGCAACAAAGTATCCTAAGGACCCTCCGACACCTCTAGCTGAGGCCTAGAGCGAGACGGTAAACAATGCGGACTGCAAAAGACACGGCCGGTACTACGACCACTATCAGGCGAAGCAACTATGGGGCGATCAGATTCTACCACCTCAGGTAAATCCTCACAAAAGTCTTCTGCCGGAGCGACCCCACACGAATCAGCACCAACGGAAGCTGCCATCGCAATCAGTACTAGAGGTCATTCAGAGCCTCGACCTATGCGTCACTAAGGTTCGACCTGTCTACGACTCCTGTCAATCGCAGGTAATCATTCTCCAAATTGAAAACATCAGTCTCCACCTCAACACGCCTAGCAGACTCGCGTTCCCCCTTCACCGAAGCGGGTCGTGTCGAAGACGACCCAGTTCTAACGCGAGACCTCTTTCTCACGAATGAGGCAAAAGTCTCAGATGGCTCATCCGCATCAGACAGAACATGAGATTTGGCTCCAGTGTCATTTCTTTTCCTAGAAAGGGCTCCATCTTCCAACTTAATGCGCGACTCTCGATACAGAGTGGGGGGGGACGTGCCAGTTGTCCCACAACCCACTACGGATAAAGTTGGAAACTCTTATGACATCGACCGCCATTCTTTTTTGTGAGACCAGGTTCAGACAACAACCTGTCTTTGAAAAACTTCAGGTCCTCGCCCAAGATAACGTCATCAAGAAGGTTTTCTTGAGCCATGGGGAAGATGAATAATCTTTTATAATCAGAATAGTAACTTCGAAAGCAATGAAAGTATAAGAATCAAACTCTACATAGCGGATGACCTAAATGAAGGTTGACTTCCCGCATCTTTTTCGTTGAACCAACGCACGTTCAAGTAACGATGATCATGAGCGTGGCTCAAGCAACGATTCAGACTCAATCATCATGAGTTGTGCATCCCTTCAAGAGATGACTTAGCAAACCGATGTGACGACTCACTAACTCGGGGGTATTAGCTGATGATGCATAAAAACGTTCACACCCCGGATTCGTACACGTGTCATGATGATCTCGAGAAATTACAGCCTCAAGCGTCGGCCCAATATTGATCCGGCCTAAGCGGTTCTAAGCTCGCCCAACTGCAGTCTGTCTGGCAGACCCGAACTCTCACAGCATATTAGGTCCACACGTCTCACAGCCATCGTCAATACTCGTAAGCCATTTTCAGGCAAATATTCCGAGGATCAGCTTCGGACGAGTAACCACAATTGCTCTATGCTTAGGAAGCAAACACCAGAGTATTTTCAACACAGAGAAACTCATTTCTACGGATTGCTCTTGTATTGAGAATTATCTTTTGCATATTTAGGAGCACAGAGCTAACAAAGAATTTTTCTCCTACAACACGGCTCCTAATTAAGGAGGGATCTCCACGAAGATCTCCTTCCTAAACTACGCCTGGTATAACTATGACTCCTTGCACAATAAATAAGCTATGAGGTTGGTAAGTTAATGTACGCTACAAATTTTCTGTTACAACATTATACATTCTTCAGAACTCTGTTTGACTTTAGCATCGGAGTGTCATCGATCACCCCACGATGATATATAATTCACGTGTGTTACTTGTACAGATCAACAGGACTAGATTAAAGCAGAGCAAAAAAGAACTACATCACTGCCTATCTTGGGTGAGCTTCTCTTTGCACGTCTCGTTGAAGTGGAGAAGAAACCCTTTCATATGGTGTAGTACTTGGAAGTGGGAAAAAAATTCAAAACAAAGATAAAGATACTGTTCAAAAGAAGAAGTTCGATGGGTTGACATAGTAACAGCCATAGCCAACAAGAATTGGAATACTATTCGTCTTCAACCTTACTTTACCTCTCTCAATTTTCAATTTTGAAAAACAAAAGAGACAACGGTGGACCCATCCTCACGAGACCGAAGACCACACCATCCCCACACATTTTCGACCGTTGTAGAAAGCCCCTTGCTACGTCACCCCTAATTAGTACCAATTCAAACTCCTCCCTCTTTTACCTCTCCAAACTCAAAAAACAAATCAAACAGCTTCACTAATCTCTCTGTTTCTATCAATTCTTCACAATTTTTAATCCTCTCTTTTGTCCCCTTCAATCCCATTTCATCAAATTTAAATTTCAAAAGCAAGAAACCAATCCCAGTTCACACTACAATGAAAGAGAAAACCCAGAGATTGAATGAGTCATTTGAGACTATATAAAGGAACAGCAGCTGAAGTAAACAGAGCTCTGTTCCTTCTCTTCTTCTTGTTTTGTTGTTCTTCTTCTTCTATCTACAGTTTCTTCTCTCACAAGGGTATCTGATTCTCTCAGTTTTTTCTTCGTTGGGTCTTCAAATCTTGATAAAGATCTTGAATTCAATAATGTTTAGTGAAGGACTTGAGAGAAACTCTGCTAAATGGGGTAGCAAGGTAGATTATTTTATTGAAGATCTTCATCTTTTACTGTAGTTTGATTGCCAATTAAGTTTGCTTTAATGGGTGTTTTTTTGTTACAGGGAGTGGGTGGTTCGATTTCAGGTTCGAACAGTTTTGGAAATGGTGGGAGGGGTCTGGGGTTGCCTTCTCAGGCCAAATTCAGAAGTGGGCATTTGCCTTCAAGTCTGATTCCGGTGCCCCTGACTTTACCAAGAGATGGGGCGGATAGTGGGTCTGAGATGGATGAGAGCACGGATATGGAGGAAGAGGTTTACGGTGGGCGGTACTCAATGGATTCGTCGCCACAGGATGAAAGGGGGTTCGGAAGGAGAAGTACTAATGGGATATCTCAAAGCAAGGATCCTCATTTGGGAAAAACCCCCAATTATGGAAGTGATAGTTTCTGTTCTGATTATAGTTCATCAAGGGACACAATTGGGCAAAGGAAGGTGGATTTAATGGAGAGAGAGGGAAGGGGTGGTGGCAATAGGTATGCAGTTGGGAAGGAGGATTATTCTGAGGATGAGTTGTCCGATTCCGCGATGAGTTCGGAAGATGATTCTACTCATGGTGAAAGTAGTAATGGTGGGGCAACTTATAGTTCTGAAGGCTACTCATCTGGTGCTCCTTTGCAGACTAATGTTGACAATTCAGCTCATAAGGTTCTTTCCTTTACATGGTTAATCCTTTGCATTGTTGTAAAGTTCATGTCTTACTTTACTAGTTTTTTGCATCATCTAGGTTCTCCAATAATGCTATTTGTGATTAATGTGGCTAGTTCATTGAATTGTATTTGAATGATCTAGCTTTCTAGTTTTCTTTTTCTTTTTCTTCTAATGTAGCTATCTAGTTAAGGCTATATAAAAGAGAAACTGTGATTTAAAAAAAAAAAAAAAGTACTTGAGAAAAGATGGTCAAGGAAAAATGGCATCAAGAAATCAAAAATTAAAATTAAAAATAGTTTATCTTCTTGGATGTTGGTCCATTAAGACATATAAAGACTGGTCTGGATTAGACTTTTAGTTCTGAAGGCTACTCATCTGGTGCTCCTTCGCGGGCGAATGTTTAACCTGTTTTTTCTTTAAAAGTCCATGTTGTTGCTTGTGAATATCTTAATTTACAATGTCAAAATTATTTATGACTACAATTTAAGTTTGAAGTAAATACCTGTTGGTCGTCATTTACTATGTACTTTACTAGATTTTTCATCATTTTAGTTCTTTAATAAATGCTATTTGTGATTGATGTAGCTAGCTCTTAGAATCAATGATCACTTTGTTTGAAGTATTGAACGATCTAACTAAGACCAAAAACAAAAACCCAAATAAAACGTTACATAAGAAATGATTGTCGAAGAAAAACAGAATTAAGAAGTCAGACAGAGAAAGTTGAAATTCGGTTATTCTTGGATTTTGGTTCATTAAAAGAAAAGATTGATATGGATCAGATTTGATGCGACTTTTATAAGATTACAAACTGTGGACCAGAATTGCTGAAGTGTTTGTGCAAAAAGAATTGATGAAGTAGCTTACTGTAATGAAACTGTTGGCATTTGATAAATAAACGTTCAACTCCAGCAGAGAACATGTAACGCAAGATTTGGTTGTCTACTCCAAGGATTTATACCTTTATTTCTACATTGATGGCAAGGCCTACTCTGACTGTTAATCATTTCTTTCTTGAGTTTCAGCCTCCTGGCTCTGTTTGTGCTAGTAGTTTCCAATCATTGTTTCATAAAATTGCATGAAACATAAGGTTTAAGGGACCCTTTGGGTTTTGTTGCTTGTGTGACTGACTTTTGGATTTTTCAATTATCAGTTGTAATAATTAAAAGCTATTCTTTTTCGGCGTGACACAACTGTGATGAACTCCTGGAAAGCTAGGATTGTGAATAAGCTGCATCCATTTATGATTTTATTTCGCCTTTTTGTTATTTTTTGGTCTTCTACAGTTTTTATGTGTGGGATAACATATCTATTCTCCAGTTAATGGTTATGTTTTCGTAGCATCAAAAGACAGAAGTTGGGGCGTAGTATATTTAGGCCAACTTCCAAAGTGTTGTGTTTACTTAGGATTGATTGTTGATTTTCTTCAATGATGTAAAAGTTCACCTATGACAAATATTTGTCTTTTCCCACTATTTACAGCATCTATAATCAGTACCTTTCATATTTTTGTTGCTGCTTACTAACCTTTCATGTTTTTGCTGCTGTTTACTGGTACTTAAATAACTCGTGGGATATATGTTTGCAGGACTTCCATGGAAGTGGCCTGCAAAGTAGGAAGCTCTCTGTGGAGGATATCCCCAGCGCACCTCCATTGTCTGGTTCTTTTCCAGAAGCTAACCAAGACAATCATGGTACACCACTGGATGGAGAGTCAGTTCGGTCCCCAATTAGGAATGGACCAATTGCATCTGCAAGCATAAATAGTGCAGCTACTGCAATGACTGATACTGAAAACAAAACCCCGGATCCCTCTGTTAGGTTCGTATGTTCTAGTTTTTTTTTTTTTTTTTTTGAGAAGAAGCCTTGAGTGAACTTGTTGGCAATAGATTGAATTTTTATTATGCTCTATAGGAATGTGAATACTAGTGAAATTTCAAGTACAGTACCACCTCGGCGTCCTACATTCCATGCAAGGTACACCATATCTGAACTTTTGAGGAACTTGTCCAAGTTTGGGTTCTTAAACTTTATATATCAACAATATTCCTACTGTCCATGGTTTGCTAACTTTTTCAACTCTTACTTCGTATTGATGCTGTATTTTTATTATAGTGGGCAAGGTCCATGGTTTGCTGTGATTTCATACGATGCGTGTGTCCGGCTTTGCCTTCACTTGTGGGCTAAGGGTTGTATGGATGCTCCCATCTTTCTGGAAAATGAATGTGAGCTGTTGCAAAATGCATTTGGGTAAGTCCTAGTACTTTTTGTTTTCAACTCTTGATTGTAGAATGTTTGTATTAGTTGTCATTAAAAGGAATCCACCACATTGTAGCTCAATGTTATCATTTAATTTTGGGGAACCTCCAGATACTTGATACTACAAAATTACGATATCACATTGTTCGATTAGCTATATCTGACTTATATCAGAAAGGTTTGTCAATTTCATTTCTGTTATCATAATTATTTCTTTAATATAACTTCTTGATCCCCATATTAACAAGTCCCATATAATTTTAAAATATGAGCCAGTTGTGATGTCGGGATCCCTGTCTTAACATAGCGATTATAATCTTTAGACTTTGCTTGATTTGAAATAGGAAAATTTTATGTTACTCAAGAAAAAAATATGTAAGAGACAAGCATGGGAATTTCCTATGGTAGCAGCACCACTTTCTAAAATAGTAACTTTTGTACAGCAAAAACTTATACAATTTTATCGAAATTAAAAATACATGGGAATTTAGCTACTTTTATTTTGTACTTGAATATGTGCAGTATTCAATTAGTAAAATTCAACTCATTTTTCACTTGAAATTACCTCAGGTGTCTTTCATTTCTATTTTTTGAGCATTCCAACTCTGGGGGCTTGGTGTATCGGTGAATACTGCATGTATGCACCTATTTGTGATTCAACTGTTCTTACTTTCTCTTTATGTGGAATACTTGCATCCATAGTTTACAGAAAGTACTATTACAACCAGAGGAAGAACTTCTTGCAAGACGGTCTTCTGGGATTATCAGTGAGGGAGCTGCACCAAAGCCTAAGAAAACCATTGGCAAACTGAAGGTTCAAGGTACTATAGATCTGTACTTGACCCATTTTTGTATGGCGGTAATGATTTAGAATTTTTGCAAAAGCCTCTATGTTTGAGCTAAGTCTTTGATCGTGTTTCAGTCCGCAAAGTCAAAATGGCGCTAGACCCACCTACAGGCTGCAGTAGTTTACCAGTAAAAATGGAGTCGGTTCGATCTGGATGTCTTGCACTTCGTAAGATTCGTGTGCTACCACGATTAACAGCCAATGGATCTGTATCTTGTCAGAGATTGGCATATGTTCATGCTAGCACTCATTATATAAAGGAGGTCTCAGGATTGCTAAAAACTGGCGTGACAACTCTGCGCAACAGCTCTTCGTCCTGTGACACAGCACAAGGTACTCTTGAAGACTATCACAGTTCAGTTGTTCAGCACGAATTTCTGGCTAATGTTTCCTTGTATGATTTTTATGTTGTTTGATTTTAACTTGCCAGGGACATACTCTTGTCTGCTGAAACTGAAAAACTCAACTGAAGAGGATGCAGTTCGTATGCAACCTGGATCTACTGAAACACATGTATTGTATGTGTTTCTATGCCTTACTTTTTGCTCCTTGAAATTTTTTGTTGTCTATTACCAGAAAAGAAGACCACAACAATACGCACACACAGAAGAAAAGTAACATGTCTTTGTATTATGATACAGCTTTCCAGATAGCCTAGGTGATGATCTTATTATTGAAGTTCAGGATTCCAAGGGAAAGTATTATGGCCGTGTCCTTGCTCAGCTAGCTACCATAACCGAGGAACAGGTAAGCTTAGATAGGTTCACCTAGCATCCCCAATTGATGAAGGGAGGTTCTTATTCTTGTCTAACATACAGTTCTTTGCAGGGTGACAAGCTTCGCTGGTGGTCAATATATCATGAGCCAGACCATGAGTTTGTTGGGAAAGTACAGCTTTACGTAAATTATTCAACTAGTACAGATGAAAATGGGCATCTTAAGGTATATGAAACTACCCTCTCAGATAATATGGAATACATAGACTATATAAAACTCTCTAGGGAGTTTCCTAGAAAATAGAGTACCCTGTTATATAGATCACAAAATGTTTACATTCTGTATTGCTGTTACTTAAGTGGTGTGTTTCTTTGTTCGTAGTGCGGGTCTGTTGCCGAAACTGTAGCATATGACTTGGTTTTGGAAGTTGCAATGAAAATACAACATTTTCATCAGAGAAATCTTATATTGCATGATCCGTGGAAGTGGCTATTGACTGAATTTGCATCTTATTATGGGGTTTCAGATGCATACACTAAACTAAGGTATTGGAAAGTTATAATCTGAAAGAACTTTCTGTATAAATGTTATTTACTAGCTTTTTAATTTCTAATAGTAAACAATGTTCTAAACTTTGTAGATACCTTTCCTATGTTATGGACGTGGCTTCTCCAACTGCAGATTGCCTTGTCTTAGTGCATGATCTGCTATTACCTTTAATTATGAAGGACGGCAGTAAGAAGACATTGAGTCATCAAGAGGTATGCTGTTGATAAGTTTTTCTCCCAACAGTTATGAACTGATACACTAATTATACCAGTATTTGCGACTGGTTTTGTATTATATACTTTCTTTGCTTTAGTAGGGCACAGAAGATCATGTTGACACCCTCTTAACAGTTTGCATGGTTTGTATTTTCTTTGCCAGAATCGCATTTTGGGAGAAGTTAGAGATCAAATTGAGCATGTTCTAGCTCTTGTTTTTGAAAACTACAAGGCACTGGATGAATCACTTCCATCGGGAATGATAGATGTTTTTAAGCCTGCTACTGGTTCTCCGGCTCCTGCTTTAGCACCTGCTATTAAGTTGTACACACTTCTTCATGATGTACTATCTCCAGAGGCTCAGCTGAAACTGTGCAGCTATTTCCAGGTAAAGAATGTTCTCTCTCTTGTACATACTTCTTTCTTTTTATGTAATCATTTTTTCCCTGATTCACATAACTTTACTTCCTGTACTCGTTTTTAATCCATTTTTTGAAATGCCGATATCTCCAGGCTGCAGCAAAAAAGAGATCAAGAAGGCACTTGGTGGAGACAGATGAATACGTCACCAGCAACAACCCTACCTTGTCAAATGCAACTGCGTACCAAAAGATGAGATCCCTGTGCCTAAATATCAGAAATGAAATCTTCACTGACATAGAGATCCATAATGACCACATTCTACCAAGGTACAAATACTTCCTCCAACCATCAGACTATCCTCATGGTTTAACATGTGAGCTGTAGATTGTTTTCTATTTCTGGAGATAATTCTTTTTAATCAATATGGAAATAATTTGATGGCCAAACTCTAAAGTCCCTAATTTGTATATGATCATGTCATTTGCATAACGTTCCTTATCAATTTGTTTACTTACCCAATTCTCACATTTTTTTTTCTTTTCTTTTTCAGTTTCATAGACCTGCCCAATATTTCTTCGTCCATATATAGTGCAGAGCTTTGCAACCGACTGCGTGCATTCCTTGTTGCATGCCCTCCCACTGGCCCCTCTCCTCCTGTAGTAGAGCTTGTGATTGCAGCTGCAGATTTTCAGAGGGGTCTTGCCAACTGGAGCATCAAGTAATTTACTGTTCAGACTTGTTTCTAGTTACGATTCTTACTGCAGCAAGCTTTGCATTTTACCTTTTACACTCATTTTATTGTGATTTTTCCCAGTCCTGTGAAAGGAGGAGTTGATGCAAAGGAGTTGTTTCATTTGTACATCATTCTCTGGATTCAAGATAAGCGTCTGTCTTTGCTTGAATCCTGCAAACTAGACAAGGTAAATATCTGATCTCCACCTTGTTTCAGACTATAGGAGTAACAACTTTCCTTCGATTAGTAAGGGTGTGATATTTTCTTTTTTTTTCTTTGGGTGTGATATTTTCATAAAGAACCAGAATTTTACAGTGAGGAAGGGTCTCTGACCGATGCACATCACAAACATTCACTGCATTGATCTGACTGTTTCCAATGCATCACACTGACCAATAATTCAACCATTATCTGTTACCCAGCCTCTTCTGGATTTAGAAGAGCACTCCTATGCACAACCCTCCCCCCTCCCCCCACCCCCTTTCTAAATTCAATGAGAGCATTGATCTGGCTCTTTCGGTGTCTGATACACTTGTCAGTATTGTATATAAGGAACAAAGTTAGTCTAAAGTTTGGACTTCTGATTACATTAGCATGGTGATTGCTTATGGATATGTTGGTTTGTAAGGAAGTACATAGAACTATCCGATTTAAATTTAGTTCAATCTAATGGCAATAAAATGGTATCCGTTTCCATCTTAATCGTGATTTGTAAGAAAATAATATAGATTGCTCGCACTTCTGTGACTTTGTTTGTTACAGGTGAAATGGTCAGGAGTCAGAACAAAGCATTTAACAACTCCATTTGTGGATGATATGTACAAAAGAGTGCATGACACCTTGAGTGAATACTCAGCCATTATCTACCGCTGGCCAGAGTATACCTTTGTTCTGGAGAATGTAAGTTAAAAAAGGAATATATTTCTTCAAGCCTATCTCTTTTTTTTTTAGTTATTTTCTTTTCATCTATTAGCTAGTCTCTGTAACAAGCAGATAAATTCAGTGTTTTGACACGGATCCAAGCGTCAAACACAGTTATGTAAATTTTCGGCCTATTGAAGTGTCAAAATTTTGAAACTTAAAGCCTAAGAAGGTGGATAAGTTCTTTGATTATCAAAGACTACAGTCTCACTGTGAATGATTATGTTTTCTTGTATATTACAAAAGGCCATTGCAGATGTTGAGAAGGCTATTTTGGAGGCTTTGGAGAAGCAGTATGCGGATGTAATATCCCCACTGAAGGACAACCTAGCGCCTAAGAAATTTGGTCTTAAATACATCCAGAAACTTGCCAAGCGCACTGTGACTACCTACACTGTCCCTGAAGAGGTGAAGCATTCTTTCTCAAGCCTAACATTTTTTCGTACTTTATGAATTTATTTATTCTACAGCTCATGATACCCTTTGTCCTATTCAGTTGGGGATTCTTTTGAACACAATGAAGAGGATGCTAGATGTGTTAAGGCCCAAGATTGAGACCCAGTTGAAGTCGTGGGGATCTTTCATTCCCAATGGTGGAAGTGGAACCCCAGGGGAACGCCTTGGTGAAATAACTGTTATGCTCAGAGCTAAATTCAGAAATTACATGCAAGCGGTTGTGGAGAAGCTTGTAGAGAATGTAAGTAACTTTCAAAATCACATACTTGGCTTGAAAATCCTATTCTTCTATCTTTTATCGTGTTTCTTAGATAGAACTTGATGGATCAGTCACCTCATGATCATCTAAGCAACATTTAGTCTAATATATTTCCAAGGAGATATCATCAATAGCCCTGCCTTTCAAAAAAAAAAAAAAAAAAAACTCAGTACATGTGTATGTTTGTTTGCATGGGTAATTGAATATGTAAACTGATTCTCAACTCAAGAAGTTACATTGTCAACTTCAGCGATGTACTGTGACCCACTTAAGGAACGGGATGTCTCTTATAATTTCTGTGGTCAAGACAATGATAAGCGTCAAATTTGTAGCCCCTTAAATATGTATTTTCTACCAATTTAAAAAAAATTATAATACAATTTAGTTCGTTATAAATGTGATTGTTTGCCTTCTATTTCAGACAAAGATACAAAGTGCAACAAAGCTGAAAAAGATAATCCAGGAATCAAAGGCAACAGTGGTCGAATCAGATGTTAGAAGTCGAATGCAGCCCTTGAAGGACCAGCTGATGAACACAATAGATCACCTTCATAGTGTTTTTGAGACACATGTCTTTGTAGCTACATGCCGAGGTTATTGGGACCGGATGGGACAGGTACATTGATTCTACTGCTTATACGTGAACACTCCATCAATGGTATACATCTGTTACCCACTACAATATTTCTCATTTTGCTGCAGGATGTGCTTAGTTTCCTGGAGAACCGCAAAGAAAATAAGGTGTGGTACAAAGGCACACGAATCACCGTCACTGTAAGTTTCCTTCCTATATTTTGCGTTTACGAATTACATAAAAATTCTCTTTTTAGATCCATGGTTGGCTGATTTGATGAGCAACACCTTCAGGCTCTACATTACTTTAGTAAGTTGCGTGAGTGTATCTTAGTAAGTTGCACGAGTCTATCTACCCATGGTAGTTTTAAATGCGCGATCAGTTATGAAAGGGGATGAGGTTGTAGGACCAGTTCAGTTTATTTCTCGTCATACTATTTGCAGGAGAGTAGCACCAATTACATTCTGCAATAGTACAATATTCATGGTTCTTGTTGTCCTTACTTTATAAATGCCTATTGAGCTATATGGCCATTTTGACTGGATTTGTATTTGCAGATCCTGGATGATACCTTTGCATCCCAAATGCAACAGTTACTTGGTAATGCACTACAAGCAAAAGATCTAGAGCCACCAAGATCGATCATGGAAGTGCGATCTATGCTATGTAAAGATGCTCCGAACCGTAAGGATTCCAATTACTACTACTGAATTAGTGCATTCCTGCAAGTGTGGAAGACAACTTGAAGAACCAAAATTGGAATGGCGAATTGAGACGTTACAAGCTATCGCAACATCTCGAAGCCAGAACTAGCAAACATCACGTTCTCGCAGCCTTGACTCAGGCTCTACCAATATGTACAGAGAGAGAGCAAGTGACCTCAGTCTTGAAGAGTCTACTTCTTGTGGCATTTTTAGTTTGTAAAACTAACAATGTAGAATATGTATATTTGTTCTTTCAGCATTTCAGATCTCTTTCCAGATTTGTATTGACATCGCAGACCAACTAAAAATAATGAAATTCTTTTAGAATAATTTTCACCAGTTCCTTTTTTTTTTGTGCTTCCCCAGAATTAAAGCTCCAAACTGTTGCACCCAAGTTTTTTCCCTAACCCACATTTTTTCTTATATAACCGTTGCATATGTTAATGACCCTGATCCTTGCCTTGTCAATTCATTTTTCACGCAAACAATTTTGTCTATTCTTATTCCATGTGTATATCAAACTCTACACCTTCAAACATACATCAAACAAAGTCTCCACAAAGAAACAATCCAATGAATATACAATCAGAGTAGCCACTGAGTGCTTGCTCTGTGACTGTGCTCTTTGCCCTGGGCATGCCATCAAAATGTTGCACCCAAGTTTTCCCAGTTTCTCCTCCACACCTTGTCACGTCCGAGGTTAGATAAGCAGTCACCCTCATTAACATATGCCATCAAAATGTGAACTACAAACGGCAATCCAGAACAGTCAGTGACATATACAAGCAGTCACCCTCATTACGTGTACATAACTGAGCTTACTCGACCATTTCAACTTGGCAACTACTACACCACCATTTCCTCTTTCTCACACCACCATTGAATTTTTTTATTTTTTTTTATTTATTTATTTTTTACTTTCTCACACCACCAATAAATATGCATAACAGAGAAATCAAACTCAAAACAAAAAAAATGCAAAACATGATTTTCGACCAATTTAAACCCTCAATTGAGATTGATTCTCAATTTCATCAAAACACGAAAGTTGTAGTACCATGAGTTATATAATAAATACAACTTGAATCACTTGAAAATGTTTTGAAATATCAAATTATTATCATTTTACTAAAGTCCCACAAATCTATCTTGTAAGGAAAACGGGATAGTGTTCTTGAATTTCAGCCAACTTATGTGCTCGATCAAGACCGATTCTCAACTTGATCAAAAAACAAAAGTTGTAGTACTCTGACTTATCTAATAAACACAACTTGAATCACTTGAAAATTTATTGAAATGAGCAAATTATTTACTAAAGTCGCGCAAATCTGTCCGAAAAATGAAAAGGGGATAGAGTTCCAGAGTTTCGGTCAACTTATATGATTGATCGAGATCGATTCTCAAGTTGATCAACACAAAAGTTGTAGTATTCTGAGTTATCTAATAAACACAATTTGAATCATTTGAAAATGTTTTGAAATGAGCAAGTTATGATCATTTTACTAAAGTCGCGCAATCTGTCAAAAAAATTTATGTTCGCAGAGTGCACTGCGGGATTGCACAATGTGAACAAGAATTTTTTTTGGGGGGTATCTCAGATACCCCGTAGTGCACTCTGCGAACAAAATTTTTTTGGACAGATTACGCGATTTTAGTAAAATGACCATAACTTGCTAATTTTAAAACATTTTTAAGTGATTCAAGTTGTGTTTATTAGATAACTCAATGACGCCGGACAGAATAACGATTATCCTGCAGGCTAGTTTCAACAGACAATTCACAGGGAAAGAACACGAGAGAATCGCCCAAAAAACACAGAGAAATAACTCTAATGTTCAATTCAAATTATGCAAATCAAATGTATCTCTAAATCAACCACAAGCCGGGCTTTATAGCTAAAATTCGCCATTATAAGAATTTTACCAAAATTAGCAAAATCCCAATAGTCATGCTAAAATGAAATACGTAATAAAAGAAATAATCTTCCATAAGAATCTGACCCAAATTGGGTTCAGAATCACTTTCTAAATGATAAAAGAAATATTACCATAAAAGGAAAAAAAAAACCACTAAAATTATGGATTTGGAAGGGAAAACGGTGGATTTTGGTCTCTAAAAGATGTGCAACGAGCTTTGCTCGTTGGCTATGACGTGCGCGTCGCCAAGAGCGTTTCGAATTGGGGTCATATGCGCGATTTTGATACCCATAGCCAAAGTTATTGCCAAAATACCGAAACACACCCAAAACTGCCCCAATTAGGAAATGATCACGATTTCCTACAATCTTTGCATTGATATGCCAACTCAAGGCATCTGAGCGCCAACAAAGTGCTATCTAACAACTTGGCATCATCTGACTCGGATCCTCCTGCATCACTCAGAGTATTATAACTTTTATGTTTTGATCAACTTGAAAATCGATCTCGATCGAAAACATAAGTTGGCCGAAAGTTAGGAACACTATCCTGTTTTTTGTAAGACAGATTTGCGCGACTTTAGTAAAATGACCATAACTTGTTCATTACAAAACATTTTCAAGTGATTCAAGTTGTTTTTATTAGATAATTAAGAGTACTACAATATTTATGTTTTGATCAACTTGAGAATCAGTCTCGATCAAGCACATAAGTTGGCCGAAAGTCATGAACACTATCTCATTTTCATTGCAAGGCAAATTTGCGCGACTTTAGATAATTAAGAGTACTACAATATTTGTGTTTTGATGAGGTTGAGAATCGGTCTCAATTGATGATTTAAATTGGTCGAAAGTTACCCTATTTTGGGTTTTTTTCGTTTTGAGTTTGATTTCTCTGTTATGTTAAATTATGCATATTTATTGAGTTTGGGTTTAATGGTTTCGACTTTGAGGGGATTTTGAGAGTTTTCGAGGGAGAAGATTTGCATGAGATTTGAGTGTGGGGAGATATTTGGAAGAGATTTGCAAAAGATTTCGAATATGGAAAGGAGGAACCATTGTCGATTTGAATGGTAAGGGGAAAAAAGGGATGATTTTTGTTTATATATGTAACGACCCTACTTTAATACATAATAATTTTTAATTATTTATTTTATTTAGTTTTGACTTTATTAAATTTGAGGTGACGTCGAGTAATAAGGGAGTGTCACTAACCTTGAGTAAAACCCTAACAGGTGAGGGTTTTGTCTTTAGTGGGATTAAATAGGGGTTTAGGTTTTCTTTTTCTCTCGCCGCTTAAAAAAAAAAAAGAGCAAAAAAGGGTGAAAGAAAGAACAAGAAAAGCAAAAGGAAAAAAAAAAGGGAGAAGAAATAGCAAAACAATGAGTTTTCTTGTTTTCCCTATATGTACTTTTATATTTATTTTATTGCTTTTGAAATAGGAGTTGAAAGTTACCTTCTTTTGTGTCAGAAAATGCAAAACAGTGAGTTCTCTTGTTTTCCCTATGTGTACTTTTATATTTATTTTATTTCTTTTGAAATAGGAGTTGAAAGCTACCTTCTTTTGTGTCGGAAATCAATTATCTTGTGATTTTCGTTTTTGTTTTGACATTGTATGTTTTGACTGACAAATTGACAATTTATTTAGTAGTCTATTTGTACATCTGCATCATCTGTAGAGTTTATTGGGAAGGGAAGGGAGATAAAAATCAAGTTTTGGGTAATGTGTCATGCTATTGGCTAGATTCAACTTGTGGGTTTGCATTGGGGGTGACGTGTATTCCAAGCTGGTGACACGTTTGTGTTTCCCAAGGGTTTTGTTCATTACCAGTACAACAATGATGTACATGATTCTGCTTTTGCCCTCTGCATTTGGTAGTAATGTTGAATCTGTATCAATCCTTTTTTTTTTTTTTTTTTTTTTTTTTTTTCTGTGTCACCTCTGGCATTATTGATGAGGTCCTAGTCAATGCTTTTAAGACTGATATTTCCATCGTGCGAAAGATCAAGGCTGATCTTACAACCAAATCCTAAAACTAGAGCCTGTTACCATTCCGTGTAATTTCTTACTCTAACCATTAATTTTTTTTGAATTGATATTTAGCCCGCATCTTAGAGGGATCTGTCTGTATTTTCTCCACTTGTTTGATTAATGTATCTACCTGATCGATCCTTGTCTTCGAGCATTTCATAGTAAAGAGTATTCCATTATTCTATAATTTGATGTATGGAGAGTACTATGTGTAGTAGTGTTTGATTTTGCACTATGGCTTGTTTTGTTTTGATGTCTTGTTGATTCTATTGATGTAGGACCATTTAAGATTAATGGCGTTCCTCTGTATGTATGCATCTTGAAATGGTTCTGTTCTCCCAAAGGAAGGGATGGATTTCATTATGAATGACAAAATGTCACTTAATCACCGTGTTATTATAAAACATGATTTATGAATATGCTATGTTTCCCCGAAAGAATGGGTGGATTTACTTATAAATGACAAAAGGTCATTGTGAAGGAAATTCGAAATATCAAAAATAAATGATATGGATAAACCTTGATTTCTGAAAAAATTTAAATCACCTGAAATTGTATCACTTAGAATTACCACACCTCTTTGGTTTATGATTTCCCCTCTCCTACTAGAGAAACTAAATGACCAGCGGGTCGTCTTGCGAAGTTGGGGCACCCATTTCTTACTAGAGAAACTAAAATAACCTTCGGGTTAGTTTTGCGAAAATGAGGTGAATTGTTATGCCTAAGATAGGCTTTGATATTTATCCGTCAAAAATGTGACGTGAGTTTATGCGCATTGATAGCCCAAGAGTGGCTTTTGGTACTCATATAGTTAGGAGTATCCGCGATGCATGCCTGTATGTGATGTCCCTACTTGGGCATGGATGACGGAGTAGTCCTCCTTTATATGAGAGAGGCATACGGGCATGTTTGTTCGGCACAGAGGTGGTGCGAATGTGGTATCGTCTAAGTAATCATTCCGTTAAAAAAGATGAATCAAATTCAAATAAAAATGAATAAACTACGTTTATATTGTTTCTAATCATTTTTCATGCAGTATGACAAGTCCACTAATATTTCTGCAAGTTAGACTTGCCATAGTCAACTTCCATCTAGTAAGTGCATATTTACTTATTAGAATTAAAATATGAATGCCTCGTGGAGGAACTACCTGTTTGTGTTGATTTCTTTATCGTACTATATTTTTTTGGTCATGCCCTGAAATTTTCTTTATTGATTTTCGGGAATAAAGAAATTTCACACCAGCTTTATTGCTGACCCAAGTGGGCTTTGACTTCTTGGGTACATTCCTTCGGGAATGTAGCCGACTAACTTGTTTTCAGGATTTAGTAAATCTCGGGCGGGCTTAGAGCATTTCGTACCATACGTGACGAGCATTGCTGGGAGTTGCGCGTTGTTCGAAAGATTAGATCATTTTTATTTGTAGGTGACAATTTAATTCTTGTAATTAGAACTCGAAGTTATTTATTATTTCCTGAGAGAGATACATTCATAAATTGTTGAATTTGTTAGCGTTGGCTCTACGAGTTTTAAAATTTTCTTCCTTTTGATGGACTTTCAGATCAGTTGTTTTATTTTTCCTCTATTTGGTAAATTGTGCAATTGATTATTCCTCGTAGATGGCAACTGTTACTTTTCGTGAATGACAATTCATGTCCCAAATTTTGGAGAAAACGAATAATCCTACGTGGATTTTGGAATTTTCGTTTTCTTCGAAAATCGGGGCGTGACAATATAGGTGGTGAAAAAGTGTGGTGGTGTGAGTTAAAAAAATAGGTGGTGTGAAAGAGTAGAATGGTGTGAGAGAGAGGAAATGGTGGTGTGGTGTAGTCGCCTCCTTTCAATTTGGATGGCAAAAAAACTCTTTAGAACTCCTGACATGGCTAAAGTTATTATTGTTTATCTCAGCAAAATGCCCCCTAAGCACTGTTGTTGTTTAGAGTTGCAACTCTGACGTATTTACTCATTTAAGCATAAATACTCACAATTGCTACCAAATACAAGAGCTGTAAAGAATACCAATGTCTGATAATTGCACTGCAAAGAAATTAAATTACATACAAATTGCACTAGCTGGGTTACAATCAATCAATCTGACAGTGGCACTACGGGGTCACAACAACAAAAAACTTGACATCATTTGCGAACTTTTGCAGAGCCCTCAGTTACATTGGTGAAAATAACATTTAACCTCACCAAGAGAGCTTCGCTGTGAAGTACAATGAAACTCAGAAAAGCTTTGATATGACATGGCAGGAAGTCCAAAAGGCTGTAGAAGCTGCCTTCAGTAGTGCTGGGTTTTGGTATATTCTGGTGCAAGCATCACAAACTTATAAGATATACATAAAAGGTGCAAGTCCATAAGAAGCTACAAACTTTTTCTCTTAATAAGAAAAATAGAAAATCCATTAAGAACTTCCTACAGTTTTTACACTCCCATTGTTCTACAGCATTTGACAGATGGGATGTATAAGAAGATATGCGACAATGAATCATGGAGAAGTGGGTCGTAAGCTGTAAATTACGGCCTTTTAAGGAGACATGCCGTGATAAGGACTAGTACACAGATTTTTTGGATGACATGTAGCTTCCATAGTTACATCTGATAGGACTGCTAGCTAAGTACCTATGAACCTAATAGGAAGGCACCCTGAGCTTGATAACATATGGTCACTATAGCGACATAATAAACAACTATGTATGTAAAATGCTTCAACATCCTGGGCTCCAGAAAATATGAGGTGCATCATCTTTATGCTAATGTTATACCGGTTAAAATTGTGTATTGGACTATTAGTGATCTAGGCCTACCCAGCATCAGTTACCTACCCAATAGCAGTTGCTCCCCAAGATGCCACATTGTAAATTACTTTGCTTCCATCCCACGCCTTTTGCAGTTTTCCTTTCCTCTTTTTCACAGAAAATGTTCTACTGAGAGCTACAAAAAAATACAAAGAGAATCAGACCTGTCCAACTAGCTCGGCTCAGCTTTGTCAAGCAACAGTTGAAAAATGAAATGAAGAGTGACAACCAAATTCACCAATCATATAGATTTATTTTCTAAATTAAGAAGCAGCTAACAAGGTAAGCTTCTAGGACAATGCAGTCAAACTTACCTTCCTGGAGTTGATTAGGAGTCAATTCCTGCAAAAATGGCTAATTTATTACGTCTCACATGGGAAAAAAAACTTCAGACTACTTTACTTGTGAATTAAAAGATCATAAAGGAATGTAAAAGGCAATAAGAAACTCTAACTATACAATCTGCAGATCCTATTCACTTGCATGAGCTAACACTTATGTCCAAAAAAATTCATCTTGGGTGATATATCGAACCTCATCAGGAGTGTCACAATATCTAGGAAACCAAAAGCCTATGGAACAATCACATGATCCATTTAAAAGAAACAGAAAGTATTTCAACACAAGATATTTCATCAATTGAACTATTAGTTGATGGCACTGAATTGCACCGTGGCACATGATCTGATTCAATCCTCGAGGGCATACATATTTCAAAAACCAATAGTCAGGAGAGTACTGGCACTTGCTTTTCTGCCATTCTCTGCAGAGACAGTTCTCTTTCAGTTCTTTTACAACCTGTTTCTTTATCATCAGGGACACTGAGAATCCATACAAGTTTTATGATTGGAAAATATGAAGTTCATTTCCTCTTGGATGCCTTTTTCTTCAGGGAATTTATATTATATTGAAAGTCAAATGCCTAAAAAATCTACGTTCATCACTGGCAAAGGCAAGAATATTGTTGCAAGAACACGAGAGATTGTGTGATATAAAGATTTAGCATAATTATCCAGGTGTCTGAGCCAGACAGTAATGGTTATCTTCTATCTAAATCTAAGTATGCAGAAGATGTTATTCAAAGGATACACGTATCCAAGCATCATAACTACCTCATGCCGATTGAAGTATAAAGGTGAATGACTACTTGTGGTCTTTCAACAATTAAAAAGAGGACAACTGCTCAAAACGAGGAATATGCCATTTTTAAGAAAAAGGAAAGACTCGCTTACTTTAGTCTGTTGTAGTGACAACAGATATGCAGCAGTGAAGCACGCAATTCCCTCCATGATATCTTCTTGCCGCACAAGCACATAGCTTTCTTCGTCTGATTCCATATTTCCACCTTCCCATAAATCATTTTCACTAACTACATCCCAGGAAATGCCTTCTTCTGCTGCCAAGTATACAGTTATTGTCCATAATTAATATAAATTTAGGGCAGAAAACAAACTAGCAGAGCACTGAATGACGTGACAGGATTATGTCCTCTACAAAATTATATATAAATAAAATCAATCAATAAATGAATAAAATAGAAGAAGAAAATAAACTGGGGTGTTGTGGTCCGCTTTCTTTCCCTCATTTCAAGAAATAATAATAATAATGCTAACACCAAATGAGGTGTTCAAAATATTTTTCGGAGTTTGTCTTTGGTAATAACAATTTAACAAATCATCAAGATATGAGTAATACTTCCTCAATCACTGAAAGGAAGTACTAACACTAAGGAGATTGTCTTTGGGTACTTACCAGCATTACTTTGTGGAACTGATACATGCACACTCCCAAGCTTTTCAAGGAAGTTGGGGGAATCAACCCCAGATTTTAGCAGGTTACATAACTGCAACAAACAGCAAACAAGTTCTAAGGCTCTAGTTACCATAACAAACAAAAAAGCTCCATATCGCAAATAACAACATTTCAAAATAAACAAGGACCAATAAAGAAATTCTTCTGATCATCAAAACCAAGAAACAGCATCCTATTAAATTGAAATGGACTAGTGAAATGAGAATATGATGACAGTGCCGAAGATATATGAAAAGTGAATTAAGAAAATGAAGGTAAGGGTGATAAGAACGAACTCAATGCAACAGTAAACAAGAGTGAGTGGTAAACTGATACACCAGAATCCTATCTTCTCCAACGTGAAAAATTAAGAAAGTGACGGGGCCGTACTTTTTCAGTCTCTTTTCCACACCACTTAATTTCAACAAGAAACTTAAAAGAGGTCCTCTCCCGTTTCATTTCATTCACCAAATCTGAGTCCTCCATGCACCCCTATTCAGGGGTGGAACCGGGGTGTGTGGGAGGTGGCTATGCCTCCCCCCGGATTTTTTAAAGTCTATGTTAATTATAATTTTATACTATAGTTGTTAATTGTTATCCTGATAATTTTATGAGATCTAACGGTCTTAGCTGCCCCCCCATCCCATGATTTTAATGGTGGAGATTTGTCATCTAATCAGTTCTTGTTTAACATTTCTTTGGGCCAATCTAGTTTGATAAGTAAATCAAATAATTTAAATTAGCTTGCACCAAAACATGGTGACTCGCCACTTTTCCCAATTTCTTTCATTGATAACTAGAATCATGGAATTAGTTTTATGAATTAGCACAATGTGTTTTGGATCAGTTGATTTTTTTTTTTATATTATTATTAGGTAAATCACATTTGAAAATGTCTATTGACTTTCAAAAGTGTATAATATAGATGAATAGATCATACAAGGAACCATAAGGTAATTTGTAAAATATAATCATAAAATATATTGGTGCACGAGTTACATTACGTGCATCGCGCATGCAGGGGCAAGGGGGGCAACAACTTTTAAAATAATTTCATTATATACTTAACCTTTAAAAAAATCAATTTTATAATGTATAATACAATATGTAAATTGTTCTTTAAACTATTTTTACATCTTTCTATTGGTGTAGTGGTTGGAAGTTTGTAAATTTTTGTAAACAATCCGAGTTCGATACTCATCGAGCGCATATTTTTTTTATGGCTATTCACTATACATTTTTATGGTTATTGATAATTACTATTTTTATCATTGTTACTCGCCTAATTTTTTATTTTCAATACAATTTTATAGTAATTGCAAACATTAAAAAAAATTGTTTAGTTTAATAAAAATTTATTTTGGTCCTCTCGGAGCGTATGATTTCTTTATGTTTATACAATTTTGTCATTGTAACATTTACCTACTTTTTTGTTTTCAACGCAATTTTATATGTATTTTCAAACATTAAAGCAATGAATTGCTTGTTCACAAATGGCGTAAAACCTCCAATCAAAAAAAATTTTGAAATTAATATCTAAAACAATAACTAAAGAATTCAATGAAAATATATGCCACTAGCCAACTCGTACAAAATTTGAGCCTCATATAAACATTTTTCTATGAAATTGTATTAGGATCTTATTATGTTCGTAAATTTTCGATTTTTTTTCGCTTCAATTAGATATTTATCCTAACTATTTTGTGATTTTAGTTATATATTATAGTTATTAGGCTCGTTTGCCCCTTGCTAAGATTATTGATATTGTGACCTTATTTTGGCTTAAAATTGAATTACACTTAATTCAATTTGGCATATGCAATGTATTTTTATAGTTGTATTTTTCTTATTTTACTAACTCAGGTAGATTTTTTTTATTTTTTTTTGCTTGCCATTTCACTGCCACCCCCCCCCCCCCCCCACCCAAACTAAAATCTTTGGTCCGCCACTGCGCGCATGCAACTATGCTACTCAGGATATAGAGTGCCCCCCACTTGAATTCCTGATTCTGCCCCTGCCCCTATTGGTATCTAATACTTTCTTCCTTTATGTGACAATTCAAGTTTCCCCCTACAAGCATGGGCAGTAACATGGTGTGACAGCAGAGTGTTAACACAGATCTCTCTTATGTCTCCCAAGCTATAAATATTAACAGGGTGGCAAGATTTTTGCTGATTCACAAAGCTTTTTTTTTCACATTTTCAGCTCAGTGGCTCTCTAGCTCCAAGCGTACTCAGAACATTGCCCATTGCATCGCTCCGCCACCATGCCGAACTACATAGTTCAGCTCCTTCCTCCCAATTTGGCTCCCTATACTTAAAGACTCCTTACATTTCTTGCCACTCCGCTAGGGATAAATATTGTTTGCTGCCTCAACAAATTGAAATGATTCTAACAGATGACATAAAATTCAGGCAGCAATGAACCCTAACAACAAGCCATGACTACACTACTACTTAAAAAATATAGCTTATAATTTTAAAAAAAAAAATGTTTTAAAAATTAATAAATAAAATCTACCAAGACATAATAAACTCCTAATCAATTATATTTATATATCCAGTCAAGCTAATCAACTAAACTAATCATTCACCACAAAAAAAACCCTAAATTTCACCTCAATTACGAACAAATTACTCACGCACACTCTTTACCTCATCAGTTTCAGAATCATCACACTGCGAACCCGAACCTTCACAAATCTCCTCTACTATCTGCTCTCCACCATCGCCACTAAGACCAACACCGTCATCCGTACTCCTAAGCAACTCGATCGCTCGCTGACATTGCTCGAGCACAGCCTGCAGCGTTTTCCGCTGCACACGAAATTGATCGCTCTCTCCTCCTTGAATCGAGGGTCTCGAATCCGAAATCTCTCTCCTCCTTTCAACCTCCTCCATGAGAAGAAAGATCTCTATCGAAACCCTAATAAGCCTTTGATTGAGTGATCCGTACGACTTCTTTAAGTTAATTTGATTGGTTGCACTTGACGAGAAGAGAGAAAGAAAGAACGATGAAGAGAGGAGACAATGTGTTGTGTGCTGGTAATAAATAAGGGAATTTTTTTCTTCACTGTTCTGGTGTGTCGTGTAAGGCGCGAAGTCTACCTGCCGAAATGAGTGAATGCTGTGTGGTTGGTCACTCGCTCCCTTTTCTTCGCTCCTTCCCTCGCTCCCTAGAATTTTGGGGTCACTAATCATTGAGACTATCCACAGTTAGCAGGGGCAATATGGTACTTTAAAAAAATACACATTTAATTAGGGTGAAAAGTTACTTTTGGCCGATAGTTATCTTCATGTGCCATCTCAGATAGAGCAGGAAAGTATGACACTTATAATTTGCGATAACCTCTCTTCTCACATCAATTTTTTATTTGGTAGGGTAACGCTTTCCCGCATCATACCATCTGAGATAGCTTCAGGGTAGCTAAGATAGTGTAGCTAAGTGTCGCATTTTGACACTCCACTGATAACAACGTGCAAAGTTAAGAACTTGTTTTTTAGCTTACTGAAGGTTTTTAGGTGTGTAAATTTGCACATCCACACTCATTTTTAACTTGGGTGAGCGAATTTTTTTATCTATACCCGCAAATACTTTGTTTACTCCATTACTCACTTTACCCTCTAAAGACTCGTACTTTACTCCTTTGGAGGGGTAACTTTTTTCTATCTATTCTTTTTTTCCTATTTGGGCTTCGAGATTTTTATAGTTAGCGTCAAGTTCGAATTTTTTTTTCTTTCTTCATTCTATTCATATCCTCCAAATCTTATTCTCCAACAATTTCAGAGTCTCTTCTCTCTTTTCCATGTCCTCGTTCTTTGGTAAAACTTCTTCCTAGTAAATTATGGTTTAATGTTGTTCTCAACCCATCAATGAACAAGGAATCAAATTTTTTTTTTTGAACCTTTCTTACAGTCAAGGAAATGGGCGAGGAAACCAGTGAAGGGGAGGGGTTTTACTACTCATCCTCCTCGAGATTTGTGTTATTACGTATTTTAAAAGTGCAGACGCGCATCTCGAAAAGGAGTGAGCGGTCACACCCTCCCCCTCACTGATTTCCTTGCCAGTTAGAATTTCTGTTTTTTTTTCTCTGAAAACTCTATGAAAGTGACATGTAGAGATTTTTAGTTTTCATCAATGAAATTGTTGAAATTCATTGTTGTTATTTAGGTATTTGCAAAAATATATAATAATAATTGAAATCACCAAAAATCAAATTTAGGTTTTCAAGGTTATTCACTATTATGTGTAAAAGAAAATACATATAGCATTGTTATTGCCTTATTGGGTTTTTTTTTTTTTAATGTGGAGTAGATTGAATATACGATCAACCTTGGCTTACTTTTTATTTCAGCCATGAAGCCTCACAACTCTTCTTCCATTACTACAAATGAGATTCCACTAAAAAAAGAATTTGAATGTGTATCATATGAAATCAATTAGATGATCTGCATTTAATTATACAATATTTTTTTAAATAGATGAGGGTATTAAATGGTAATGCATCCACACGAAAAAATAAATTATGTATTAAACATTTATAGTTTACGAACTTAATAACTATGGTTTCAACTTAATTGTTCCAATAAATTGCTTGGTACATAACAAAGTTTGAGAACTTGGGATGGGGCACTTGCCCCACACAATGGTGTAGCTTTTTCCCCGCCGAGCAGAGTCACCATTTTATCTTCTACAAATATTATAATATCCCACCTTCCAAATACTTTTCTTCTCATCGAGATACACAATGTTGGACTTCTAATTTGCCGATACTTTTGATGTTTAAATCATTGATGTATACATTATACCATCTAGAACATTGCATGCACATGTAATTTTTTCTATTATATATATATATATATATACTTAAACGTAATCTATATGATGGATACATATTAATGATATACCAAATTATCCAGTGATCTACACCGTATATGTGTCATGATGATCTCGCCAACAGAGCAAAGTGGGTCTAGATGAGTGTCTAATCTGGCAAAACCCAGATAACACAAAGCCCAACGAGGCAAGGTCCAGGAGGTTGGACCGAAACAACGATGCTCTATTAAGCCCATACGTCGTACGGTCAAGCCAATACTCGTAAGACCTAATAAGGCAAGTATCTAGGAGTTTGACCTAAGACAGACATATCAGCTATACATTGACTCCTACCGAGAAACAAATACCGGAGTATAAGTCGTGCACAAAAATTGTCTTGCTTGGACAATACTTCACAAGGGACGAAACTTTAACAGATATCAGAGCAAAAGTTGTGTATGAAAACGCCATCAAAGACTCTCGCATGATAAATAAAGCACAAGGTTGAGGAACAAAGGTACGCTACAAAACCCAATTTACAATATTACACATTTTTCAAGCCTTGTCTGAATTAAGCATCGGAGTGTCATCGGCCACCACAACGGTGGTATTTGGCTCAAGTGTGTTCCCTATGTAGGTCAAGGTAAAGGAGAACAAAATTTGACCCCATCAGTTTGGCGTCATCCCTGGGGAACGACAAAGTTCTTAAGAAAACAGCAATAACACCCCTTTGTAACAATCCAGAATAACGAAAAAATCGTTGAGCCCTCAAATCGACGCAGTGCTGCCAACCCCCACGCCAACAACCTCAAGCCCTCGCGCCTGCAGTAGCCGCGGCAAACTCTAGGGTGGATCGACTGACAACCCAAGTGCAGCAAATCTCGTAAGCAATGGAGATATTCACTCAACGGAACCCATTGCCTGCGGAATGAGACAGGGAGGTGCAAAGAGCTATGTCCCCAAAAGACAACAAATAGCGCGTTCATGATAATCACTATGCCCCTGTTAGCTCTCAGTTGACCAAGAGCGAAGGTGCGACTTACGGAGACTCGACGCCTAAGGCCGACAAACCCTCCTCGTAGAATCCCTTCCGGCTTGGGGCCACCAATCCGGATGTACTGTATAACTTCACCCCCCCTGTTCACGGATCATATCATGAACTAGCCATTGTCGAAGAAGTTCAGCCCACCAAAGTTGGAGTTTTATGACGGAACAACGAACCCGTCCGACCACTTACGTCATTACCACCATGTAATGACATTGAAAGACGGATCTGAAGTAGTAATGTGTCGGACATTTCCCACCAGCATGAAGAAATCAACACTGGCCTGGTTCCACAGTCTCCCACCTTCATCTACGGCTACAACAATGACACCTTGGTCACAGCCTTCACCTCTGGTCTAATCAGAAGCAGATTCTACAACTTCCTCACCATCGAGCTTCCAACTGACATGGCAGACTTGCTAAATAGAGCCCAAAAATACACCACTCATGAGGAGATTTTAGCCGCCAAAAAAGAGGGAGAAGCTGACAAGAAACAACCCCTGGTCGTAGGGATAAAAATGAGGGAAAGAAACAGAAGAACGATGACATAAGTAAACAGAAGCAGAATGAAAGCAAGCCAGAGTTTGGTCGCACGAGACAAGATAAAGCCTCCAACTTCATCGGGTCCAAATCCTTCACTCCCCCCCCCAATTTCAGCCTGTTCGACGTCCTCAATACCATAAAGAATTGGGGAGAGGTGAAGTGGCCCGCCAAACAATGAAGAGATCCCTTCCAGGGAGACAACAAAAAATAATGCTCATTTCACAAGACGATGGTCATGACACCGAGGATTGCAAAAGTCTCAAGAGCGAGATTGGGTACTGGATCAAGAAGGGAAAACTCAAGGAATTCCTGAGCCCAAAAAAAAAAGACAAGACAAGACCGGGCAAAGGAAAGAGAAGATGTAGTCAAAGAGATAGAGAAAGAATCTCCTAGCATTATATATGTCCTTTATGGGGTAAGCTCGGAATGTGAGCAATAAAACAAATCCCCAAAAAGAATGTTTCGCGAGATGCAGACTCAACCTACATACGAGGGCCGACGAGTGCATTACGCACATGTTCAGAACCCAATCCTATCGCTGACATTCACAAATAAGGACCTCCAAGGCGTCCGGACGCCTCACAATGACGCCCTGGTAATCTCGGTCCTCATGGCAGACACAAGAAGTTCTCTCAACGTTTTATTCCTCAATGCATTCTGCAGCATGCAGCTCAAAAAGGATAACTTGACATCCGCCAGTTACCCCATGATCGAGTTTAGCGAAGAGAAGTATTTCCCTGTTGGGAAATCAGACTAACAGTAGTGGCAGGAGAGCCACAACTACAAAAAGTCCTATTTCAGGAATTCATGATGGTCAATGCCCCGTCTACCTACAACATCATCTTGAGGAGGCATTGGCTTCATCAGATGGAAACGGTAGTTTCCACTTTACACCAATGCATCAAGTACACTGCCAATCAGGCGGAAGGAACCATTCTAGGAGATCAACCATCAGCACGAGACTGCCACTATGCAGCACTGAAAAGAACTGAATTGTTAGCAATTACAGCTCGAGCCCGCAGGTCAGACATATTAGAACCCGAGCCCAAAAAAGAAAGGAGAATCACCTCGCACAGACGATGAGACTTTAGTAAGTCTGAGGGAAGACCCAATGTCCGTCAGCCAGATTGGCTGGCTAGTGCCACCTCGGTGGAAAAGAAACACGGGAAATGGGGAGTTTGTGTGGATGACATGAGCCAGGATAAGGCTTGTCCGAAAAATAACCCTCTACTTCCTCGCATGGATCAGAACATAAATACCACTCAGTTAAGTATGTAATCAACACAAGCGGGATCGAGAACAAAATTAAACTCACTCAGTTGCTTTGAACTCTCGCTCAATCGGACAACCATCAAGATCAAAATACTTCGAGTGTGCAGAAGCCATGAAACAATACTTCTGCCATAAATTGTATCGTCAGACAACTTGCCCAAGCAAGTCGGTGACTTCAACACACACAACATGCTCATTTACCCGAGGAGAAGTGAGTAGTTGGATCACTGTCGGAGACTCTTGGACACCATCATCCTTCACCCTTATTAAAATACGATTTTCGTTTTGTACCCATTTAGCACCAACTGAGCGGGCGAAATGCCGAGGAACGCCAGGAAGCGCCAAATTTCCTTGATAAAACAAACACCCGATTGAAGCATCCCTCTTTGCAAGCAAATAAATCCTTTCGAACGAGACAAGGGCGTCTGATCGACGCCCAATGTGAAAAGCACCAGATCTTCAGGGATCTGATACTTCTCGCGAAGGCCCACCAAATTTGCCTAAGAGATCAACCTCTTCTCGAAAAATTTACAGCCTTTAGCGAACAGTTCATCAAGAAGTTGATTTTGGCCCACCATGGGAAGATGTGCAAACTTTTGATTACGGAAGTTGAATAAAGACAAAAACGCAGAAAGCGAACCTAACCGATGACATCTGGAATGGGAGGGGTTAAGGGATAAATATATATATATATATATATATATAAAATAAAAAACACAGAAAGCAAAACAACAAAGCAGAGTCTCTGGAATCGAAGAAGTAAAAAAACTAAACGTTGCAAATAAGGGGATTTATATGTAAGCGATGATTCCTGCCTATTTTATCAGTTGCATGCATAATTAATGATGTGCACCGCTTGAGGAGATGATTCAGACTCAATCAACGTGACCATCCCAGTTCCTTCTTGACATGACTTAGTGGACCGACGAGTTGACCCAGTAACTCAAGGGGAGTAACTAATAATACACCAAACTGTCCAGTGATTCGCACCGTACACGTGTCATGATGATCTCGTTAAGCCAATGACATGACAGCTCAACGGTTAGAGCTTGGCGGATGGTACCACTAGGTCATGGGTTCAAACCCAGTTTGCGACATCTTTAGTGGGTTCTGGGATCCTATAAAAACCCTGCTTGCCTTTCAAAAAAAAATGATGATCTCGTTAATAGAGCAAAGCGGGTCTAGATGAACGCCTTGGCAAAGCCCATATATCACAAAGCCCACTGAGGCAGGATCCAAGAGGTTGGACCCAAACAACGATGCCCTATTAAGCCCATACGTCGTACGATCAAACATAATACTTGTAAGACCTAATAAGGCAAAAATCTAGGAGTTTGACCTAAGACAGGCAAGCCAACTATACATTGACTCCTACCAGGAAACAAATAACAGAGTATAAGCCATGCACGAAAACTCTCCTGCTTGGACAACACTTTACAAGGGAAGAATTCCTAATAGATATCAGAGCACAAGTCGTGTATGGAGACTCTCCTACATGGAAGACTCCCAACAAGGAAATTATCTCTTAACATGTTTCTTTCCTTAAACTATGCCACTAAAGGCATAGTCGAACAAGGACTCTCGTATGATAAATAGAGCACAAGGTTGAGGAACAAAGGTACGCTACAAAACCCAAATTTACAACATTACACATTCTCAAGCCTTGTCTGACTTAAGCATCAGAGTGTCATCGGCCGCCACAACGACGATCTTTGGCTCATGTGTGTTCCCTATGCAAGTCAGGAAAACAAAATTTGACACCATCACATATACATACATAAATTACGGAAAAGGAAAAACCGCGACATGATCAGTTTACAACTTACAATATGATCTCAGAGGAAAATAAATATCATATTCAGTAGTTTTGGTATGTCAACTCATATGTTTCATTTTACAACGTGTCCATGTTTCTAGCCCATGAATAGCTCCTCCAAGAACAATTATTTTCTACAACAATTCTTAAGAGCCAGGCCCCTAGCACCAGATCAGCGCAAGGGGAGCCTCAAGACCCTCCATTATCCTATTTTATTCACATGTTCTTCATTTGTTATTCTATTTGTTTTTAGTTTTTAATTTTTTTTTCTTGTTTTGTTCTTCATCTTCATCATGTTCTTGAGGCTCCCCTGGCACCGATCTGGCGTTAGGGGTCCGACTCTTAATAAATTGTTCTATTTTATATCTATGAAACGCAATTAATCATCTCATTTAGATCAAGTTATTATAATTTTTTTTTTTTAAATTGGGCCGTTGACTCTTTTTATTTATTTATTTATTTATTTATTTATTAATCCATGCCCGAAGGCTACATGACTGACCCTATAAGGTTAACCAAACCAGGCCCGAAGGCTATAATATTATTGCCACTTAATATCCCCGTCGCCTCCATCTCGTATAGAGACTTGCTTTCGCTCCGGTCCATCACCTCCATCTTGCATGAAGACTCGCTTTCGCTTCGCTCTGGTCTAGTCCATCTAAGCAGTTGCATTCAATACCCGAAGGCTTATCAACAACGGAGCAAATGTGCTCTTAATATTCAGACGAAAACTCACAAAATCCTAACTGGTGAGTCTCAAACCCGCGACCTCTCACAAGGAGAGTGAATATCCGACCAACTGAGCTACAATTGGTGGACTATTATAAAATCACTGGTAAAGAAAAATGACTTCAACTCAAAGTAAAAGTGACAACAATCCACGTGCAATACTGTATACCTTAGCATTTCTTTGTGACAATTCATTGAGGCTACCACTTTTTGACAAAACACACCACCACTACCTTTTTATTTTATTTTATTTTATTTTTTTAAACCTGTTGAAGCACACTATCAGATTTAAGCACACTATCAATAGACATATTCTCTCACTGTTCATATTCTTCTCCATCATCATCCCGCTCACTCGCCCCCAGCGTCGGCCACACCACCTTCCTTTCTCATTTGTTCATCTTCTTATTTGTTAAAATTTTTCCCCTTTCTTCTTCTTCTTCTTCCCTTTCTCTATTCTTTTCTTCTCCACCGCCGACACCACCCTCCCCCGCCTCCATTTATTATGGAGGGATTATTCATGGTAACATAAAAAAAGAAAGTACATATAGTTTTCAAATGTGAGTGTATAAGCCAATGACATGACAGCTCAACGGTTAGAGCTTAGCGAATGGGTTCTAATATCTTATAAAAATATTTTTCAACTTATAGCTAATGTATGGTGGGTGTTAATTTGATCATGTATATACATAATAAAAAATAAAAAAAAAACCTAACGTGCACTGCACGTGACACGTTTCATGAGAAAACATAACAGTTGTCACGTTTGATGAGAAGAAATAACAGTTGTCTGTTGACAAGTCATCCTCAGTTCGCCACCTCCCCAACCAACTTCCCAATAAAAACTCGCAAACTAGAGAATATATTTCGGGGCCATGTATATCCAAATTATCAAGAATACCCTCGGCGATTTGCTTTTCCCCCCCAAAACTCTTTTTAACTCATAAACGTACGGTCAGGGTTACCGCATTCCCGGGCCCCGTTTAAAATCTGTTGCTTAACCAACGGGTTTCCGTTAGGAAGTTGAGGGCAGAGAGAAGCAGAGAAAGAGAGAGAGAAAAGAAAGCTACGAAAGGCACTTTACGCCTTCCCTGTTTTGTCTCGAAAATCTTGCGTTTCGCTCAACCTATTGTCTTTGAAGGTTGGTTTTCGATCTTCTTTGCTTTGCAAACCCTAATTTTCATTTCTTTCTCCCCAATTGAAGACCAATAGCATTGTGGATCTGGATCAATCGATATTGTGGATTCGATTTCTTTCTTGTTTGTTGTGGAAATGCAGGTTGATTGTGCTTTCTAGGAAGTGTGGCCGATCCATCATAGATGGTAACACGAAACGCGGAGACGAATCAGGTAAACATTATCGAGAGAATGAAAGATTTCTTATTCGAATTTTCGTGGTTCTTGATTCGAGTTTCTTCTTACATTGATGAAAGTTGTGAAATTTCTGTTACATTGTGTTCTTGATTCAATTTAGGGAGATGGCGGGTTGTCCTCGGCTCCACCACCTCAAACTGAACCTGCTCCGGCTCCTATGGCGTCTGGTCCTCCTCCTGCGCCTACACCTGCTCCTGCGCCACCCTCGGCCCAAGAGTTGCGTTCTCGAGCTGGAAATCAGGTAAATTTCGTACAATTCTGTCGAATATGGATGTTGTTGTTGTTGTTCTGTTCTCTCAAGAAATGGTTCGTAGTTTTGAATGAAGGTTAATTGAGTTTAACATCATGTCATAAATCTTGTTTTTCAAATTGTTTACAACAAATTGTTGAATATATTGATGTTTCCTGGTTATCCACATATGGAATGGAGCGGTTTACGTAATTATGTAAATAGAAGTTCAATTCATACACCAACACCACACTGATTATGTTGAATCTCGTACCAACACCAAACAAGGACTCACATTGAAGTACTCAAATGTGAAACTTTAGACTACCTTTTCCCTGGACAAAATTCCATTGCCCCATGATTATATGCATCCTTGTGATAAATTTATGTTAAATGTATTGTATGCACGAGTTTGTGTGTTCAAGTTGTATCAAACTAAATGGGCACTGGATGCAAAGTGTTGCATGCATAAGTTTCATGATAGTTTGTTGGGGTGCCATAGGCCCGGCTTGCCATAGCCTTTTCTCACAATTCGTATATTGTTTTATTTACAAAGAATTTCTATGATAAATGTAACAATGGCTCTCTGAAAAAGACAAAGGAGCTAATGAACAAGAGCATCGCCTCTGCGCGCATCATCGAAAATATGTGAAATTTCATTTTTCAATCTTACTAGGGACTTTTTTTTTGTTTTGGAAAAACACTCCAGTGTGGAGGGGGGTTAGGCAGACCCTGACTAGTTTATTAACTTAAAAGGATGCAATAGGAGGGGAAGTGGTGAGCCTGACTCCTGTACAATAAAAAGACATCCTAACTATGAAAATTAACGCATGCATGACCAAGGATGCTCTTATACTTGAGCTCCCAAAAACAAACACAACAGTGGAATCTTTTGATTCTAACATTTGGATACCTAAGCTCTTAAGGAGGTCTGAACCTGATATATGCAACTCCTTTCTCCAACAAAACCATTGTTCTCACCTGACTTGTAAGAACCGCCCCATACACTCTTGAGCTAGAAGAGTGTCTCTTCTTGTCAATCAACAATAGAATTTGCTTATCTAAAGATATGTTTAATTTCAACTTGTTTTCCTTCTACAAGCTCTAATATTCTATCGCAACAAGCTTGCAAAAACCATGGAATTCGATAATTTCCCAAAAACCATTATTGCACAAGCTTATTTGAATTTTTGAGATGTCAAGTTCAATGCAAAGGAGCAGTCCCATCAACAAACTTTGAGTTTCAGCAACATTATTTGTACCTGCGGCAAAAGGGAGAAAAAAAAAGCAGCAATTCAATCTCCTTGATCATTGCGAATGATTCCACCCTAGTTGCAAAATTGTTCTTCGATGACCCGTCTATGTTTAATGCATAAACACTCTCTGAAGGTCTTTCTCACTGCACCACTATAGGACTAGTTTGATGTATCTGGACTGGACTAACTGCAAGGAGTTGGAAGTCATGAATCCACCTTCCTTTGAAATCTTACGAGGCTTGGCAATTCCAATTAATTCTGAAACCCAACCTCGAACTTTTCTCACAACATTAATAACTCCGCTACCTGTATTATACTTACTAGGGTATTGTTTTAAGTATTTTGGTGGTATGGACTTTCTAATATCGTAGCGAATTGCCATACCATATGAAACTCATTTATTTGTGAAAGTCAAACTACTTAGAAGTGTTACACACGTTTATTTAGTGCAGATAGAAGCTAACAAAGTACTAGGAATTTTTTAAGCATCTTTGGTTGTTATTTTCCTTTTCATTATTAAGATGTCACAAGAACACCTTAGCATAATCATAATGCCGCAAAGAGTGCTAACAATAAAAGTGGCTTAATACATTGTAGAGTAGGTATCCATGAAAAAAGTTCGAAGAAGCTTCTAGTGTGAGGAGCAGTGAACACGAGTGTTGTTTTTAATGTTGTCGGAAATGATTGCGTCTACATTCTACACTTGTATTATATAATGAAAAGAAGGTCCAAAATTTTACGAGAACGAGTGGTAACTAAGAAAACCCATTGTTCATTATTAGAGTGTAAAATGGCATCACAAATAATCATTTAGTCTATATACACAAAATGATTGATCTATAACATGTTCCAAAAAATTCTTTCATCGCATACTTTAAATATTGTCCTTAATACTTCATGTTGATGCCAAACTTTTCTCAATTTGCACCTTTCTTTCATTCTTGCATTTGGTACCTTGTTTGATTAAAAAATAAAATATGGAGTATCCTAAAGTATGTACGACATTGCAGGTATTCAAAAGTGGGCCACTTTTCATATCTTCCAAAGGTATGTATTGGTTTTAATGACTAATAAATTTATTTCTTTGTATCAAATAAATATTTGTATGGTCAGGCGCTTCTAATATCATCGTCATCATCAAACCCCATTCCTGATACTCCCGGGGTCGGCTTCAGGCGCTCCTAATATGCTAAAGTAAAAATTGATTAATTCTGTCGTGAGATTCTGACTCGCCATAGCTTTTCTTGTAATGTACCTATCTTTATTTTGTTGTCATAAAAAAAGGGTGAAAAGAAAGAATAAAAATTTGTAAATTCACATGTATGAAGATGAGAAAAATATCGAAGGAAACGTTACATTAAGTAAATATAGTGGAACAACTATTGTAGAATTGCACGCTCTAAAACACTAATACTTTAAAATAGTTGTGCTAGTATCCAACACGTCAAATATGAGGATATTTCGATATCCGGATATGGCTTGATACATATCCACTGTGGACAATAAGTACCACCTCATTTTTTGTTGAAGGAAGTATTTGGGAGGATGGCGGTTTGGAAGACAAATTGGATTAGAAATCCAAAACTTAGATAACAAGGTAGAGGAAGGTCTTCTATCCCAAGATGGAGTTAATTTAAGAGTTAGTTGTAACTTGTAAGGGACAATGTACAACCAGAAGGAGTTAAGGGGATCAATGTGCAACTTACATAAATTGATTAATGGCGATAGTATATTTATCGGTTGATGTACTCAAGAGATTGGATGAAGAGAGGCTCTGAGAGGGTATGGTATAATTCTATTTGATGTTCTATGAGGAGCCTTCTGGTAATCATATTTGCTGTGAGTGCTAACATATGAAAAAAAGAGGTCATGCATGCTAACCATTAAGGCTATGGGTTGGGACATAGCTCCTAGACCATAGGGCTTCTGCAAGAAGTTCAACTTGAGGTTTTGGAGATTTTAAGGGTCAATTTTGTGAGCATGATGGGGAATTTGAAAATGTTCTAGTTTCTGCAACAAGAGACCTATTAGCTTGGTAGGAAGTGCTTACAAAGTTATTGGTAAGCTGCTAGCAGAGGGACTTGAGAAAGTAAACTTGAGCATGGTGCTTTCATATTTGAAGACAAACATTGGATGCAGTTTTGGTGGTTAGTGGAACCTTGATGAGATTAGGAGTTCAGGGAGGAATGGGATGAATAGTGACTTGCAAGTGGATTGGATAAAATATATGATCACGTGAATTAAGGTTTTCTTGATTACTTGGTTCTTAGAATGGGGTTTGGTTCATGTCGGAGATTGTAGATCACAACACGTGTTTCTTCCGCTTCATTCTCATTATCAGTGAATTGATAATTGTTGGGATCAATAATTAGGAATTTATATAAGTGTCTTATTTCTATTCAATAATTGGGCTTGGATCTTAGCATAGGGATTTATTACCCTTTGGGCTAGAGGTCTACTTTCTTGGTACATTAGGGTTGTATTACCAGCAGGATTTGCAATGTTTTATTATAAATAAATGAATTGTAAATCTCCTTCAGCAGAGTTGAAATAAATTTATATTCAATTTCGTGAAGCTTTGCTTTCCAAGCTTCTTGATGTTTAGTATGTCTCAATTGTTATTACTATAATGGGTTCCTATTTTTTTGCCACAAGTTGTAGAGGTCGAAGGCAACAGGATTCTATGTCCTCATTTTGTTTGTCCCTATGGTGGAAGGTTGGGTAGAATGTTTAAGCCTACTTAATGGTCTTGCAAAGTGAAACTTTTTGGTGTTACATTTTAGTTCTCGGATGATGTGGTGGTATTCCTCCATTGCTCTCATGTTGTGTTTAGGTATGAGATTAATCTAAGCCATGGTTTAAAATAGCTACATGAGGCACTAAAGGTGTGAGGTGAAAATGAGGCGTAATCCCCAGTTTTAATACTAATATAGTTGATAAAATTTTTGGTGAAAGTTTTGTATAACAGTTGAGAATAACATATATTGTCAACTGTTTAAGAAATGCCTTAGTAGAGTGTTCAACGCTATTCAGTCAAGCTTTGGGATATTTCCACTTCGGAGCCCAAACATTTAAGGTTAGTTCTCTTTGGATTTAAAAGTTTGCACTAATTACTCTTAAAACCCCATTTGGATGTGTGCCACACAGTCAGAAAAATGGTCAATCAATATTTGGAGACCCAAGTGCCCTGATCAAAGTTTGTGCTAAATTACCCTTAAATCCTCATTTGGTCTCCAAATATTGATTGACCATTTTTGTGATGGTCAATAAACTAATGATATTGATTGACCATTCTTATGACGTCAAAATTTGATTGATCATTCTTACGATGTCCAAAATGGGGGCCAAAGAATAATTAGTGTAAACTTTTGGCTCCCAAATAGATGTAAATTTGAACTTTTGGGAGCCAAAAGGTAAACAACCCTCAAGCTTTTATCAAATGTCAGTGACCAAAATATGAAGATTACAACAAAAGCCATAACACAAGTACAAGTCAAAACCAAATATACTACACATCATCACTATCTCTAATGTTTCCAAAGAACATTATCATCATGTAGAGAACTAGTAATCATGACTCATAGAAAAATAACAAAAACATGCAATACATAACATAAGCATAAGGGCTAAGGCAATGGGATTGACTATTAATTAAATTATTATTATTATTATTATTATTATTATTATTATTATTACTATTATTATTATTATTGTTGTTGTTGTTGTTGTTGTTGTTGTTGTTGTTGTTGTTGTTGTTGTTGTTGTTGTTGTTGTTGTTGTTGTTGTTATTATTTATTTTTAAGAGCACAATATAATGAAACTAAGTGTTAGCCTCACAACAAGAGAACACCTCAGTACATACGATTCAATTTAGTGAGGCTTAAGCCTCAGTTCGATAATGTACCGAGGTGCATTAAGGCTAGTCTCAAGGAGTAGCCTTAGTGAGTATTTTAGCAAAACGACGCGTGAATAAGCAATTATTGGCAATCTGTCCTTGGACAGAGTTTGAAATTTTTTGCAATAGTTTAATAATCACGCGGATTGATGTTTATAAGTTTGTTCTTCATTTTATGGGATCCAACAAAATTTTCTTTAATTCATATATTAATAAATTTATGGTGATCAGAAAATTCGATCACCTTTACAAACAAGGTATGTGGTTACCTAGAATATGAGCCAAAGCTAGTTTTTTATTTAGTTTTTAATGAATTAGATGGATAAAATATGGGCTTAAAATGACTAAATTCAGTTTTTTCATATCAAAAGACTATAGTTTTATTTTTTATGACTTTTAGGATCAACTTGCCCATGAACTATGCTTTCCGTTGGTTTAGGGTCACCACAATGGGCCTTATGTAGGACCTTTCAAGTTATAACAACATTGAACCAAACAAAGATGCAACTTGTTCCATTTTTATGCGTCTCTCAAGGAGCATTTGTCAAATCACACTAAAACTTTAACATTCTTGTATCAATCTACAGGTTCCCTAAAATTTTCAGCTCAAGCGGAGCAACGGAAAACATAGTTTATGTGCAACCAAACTGAAAATTTAATTTCTTAGTCCGCCCAATTCCTTAAGATTTCAACTCAAACGGATTAGTGAAAAGCATAGTTCATGTTGGTTGCTGAAGTGCAAGAAAAATCAAATTGTAGTCTTTTTCATATGAAAAAACTAGTTTTAGTTGCTTGAAATTCAATGCCGCATAATATTTTAGATTTGTAATGTAATATTACCTTAAAAAAATTCGTTGTGTCTTGGAGCATGCCTTATCTCATTTTATATATTTTCTGTCTGCTTCACAAATCCAGTAACATGAATCCAATGTGCCTTTTCAAATTTATCCAGATCTAGGGAATCGCATATCAGATTTTTTTATGATACTAATAATCTAGGCTTTGTGGTATATGAGCATCTTATTTTCTTATTCATATTCCACATATATTGGTTGTACATATTTGTTTCTGGCTACACCGCTGTTTCTTTTGCATTTGTTTCTCACATTATTATATCTATGTGAAACATGTAAAGTCTCTATTTCATGCTTTTCTATGCTTTGAGTTTTACATTTACAATACTCTTTTTTCTTGCTATGTTCACAAAAACCATTATCCCTGAAACTGTCATCCACTATGTTTCATCTTGTCATTTTCTATTTATGTCACGACTCCTGAGAACCATTTCCCCTGAAACTATCATTCACTATGCATATGTAGGAATAGGATGGACATCATGGAAGAAAAGGTGGTTTATTTTGACGCGTACATCATTGGTCTTCTTTAGGAGCGATCCAGTAAGCAATTTCTTATTTATTTATTCAACTTTCTGTGGTACTTTTTATCACATGCGTATGTGGATTGCTTGTAGTTTTCTTTTTAAATTATCACATGCATACATAGATGGGAAGCTTTGTGTATAGAAGAACTCTTCTATATGACCAAATTAGGTGTAGATAGATAGTTGAGGATTTCCAGTGTTACCTTTTTCTTCAATACCTTTGTGTGGGAATTTTATCCTCATCTTGCTCATGAGGCTCATGAAAAGTCAGTCAATCCAGGGCTCTTTAGCATTATATAAGAAGACTTCAAAATCAATATTGTAATCTTTCATATGTACCTCCATCCACCGTTTGTGGTTTTAGATGCCAAGGGTGGATGCCATTCTTACATTTATAAGGTTGGACCTCCTTTCTTGCTGAAACAAGGGTGTTGAGTTATGGCATGAAACTTTATGAAGAAGGAATTGGATCTTTTCTGTGGGTTTTATGTTTCAAATGATCCCTAGGTGAGGTATGTGATTTTCTTTGTTGGGAGACTGTCATTTTATGCTATGCTGTTCTGTTTGCAGTTTGGTAGAATGAAACGCTAGAGATCTTTAGGGGATTGGACATGGAGTAGATATATTGGAAATTAAAATAACACTTTTTAGCTCGTGTAGGTGTGTTATAGAGTTTTGATTGGTTTGAAGACTATGTAGTTCATAGAGTTCTTATATAAAGTCAATCACTCAGGTTGTTGTGCAGGATTTTTCATTAGATTGAACTCTGACAAGCTTCAGCTCTTAAGCTGATCGCATGTACACGTTCTTGGAAAATTTGGACGGAGATTAGATTGGGAGGGCACAAACAGAAAAAAAAAGAAGAGTCTATTCACTATATATAATTTATTTATTTATTTATTATCATTATTGTTATGTCAGGGCTTAGTTTGTTCTTTGTTTTTCTTTACGAGGGAGGGTATTTTGGGTGAACATAAATATGCCGTGGCAGAGTTTGAACCCTGGACCACACCACAAGTATTACCAAGGGCTTAGTTATTGGCTCTCGCCTAGTGGGTGTGGTCCGATTTAAGTAACAGCTCTGCTAATAACTGTGTAGTGACGATGTTGTATCTATATTTGTTGCCTCTCAGCAGACTTGTATCACTGTACATCCAGATGATTGTACTAATTATGTTTTACTTTCCAGAGTGCAATCCCTCAGAAAGGCAGTGAAGTGAACTTGACCCTTGGCGGTATTGACCTTAATAATTCAGGCAGGTCGGCATGTTTTATTGAAGTTTGATTTATCATTTATCCTCTTTATGTTTTCGTATGTGGATGACACTTAAGTATACCAACCTCCGGGTAGTTGTTAACATTGCTTGAGTGGACTATAGTGTGGTTGTCAGAGAAGATAAAAAACTCTTGACGGTGCTGTTTCCTGATGGTCGTGATGGACGAGCTTTCACACTCAAGGTGCTTTCTTTGTTGTCTATACTGAAAGCTTCTTTATGCGAAACCAGTTCATTTTCATCTTTCTCAAAATATTTTCAGTTTTCAGATTTCAAGCAACCTTCATCATTTGAGGTTCATGTTCATCCAATAAAATTTTTTCCTCTGAATTGTGAAACTAACATGATTTTTTATCCTTGAGGTTTCAATTGAGATCTAGATTCCTTATTAGTGAACATACAGTACATTGAATGACTCCTTGTTAGTGAAACTAGTCAAACTACGGTACATTGAATGATCCTTAATTGCACATGTTGCTAATGTGCAATTAGAACAACCATCAAATGTGATCCATCATAAAAGATTCTCAATGCTCAAAACATGTAAGGACTAAGGAGTAATGTACAAAATTAAAACATGTCGTCATATCTTGTTAGGGCGTCGTGCACCTGTGCACACCTTGGGTCCACTATACATAGCAACGATATTGTCCCCAACTTAAACACCACTAGTATTGGGGGTCTCTGTGGTGTGGGGTTTCCTCCAGAAGCCTCGTTGCTATTAGGGAATGGACCACCTCCTTATATTTATTCGTGACAACTCCAACTTCGATAAGGTGGGATTATTCAAGCCAACACCAATAACCCATCAATCTCCACTTTTGGCGCGAATCATCACACATCCTACAATCCATCCGCCCAGTCTGCAACATCTCGAAGTACACCTCCTCCTCGAGTGTCTTGCGCAGCCACGATCCTGCGAGTAGTACTCGGTGTAAGGGCTCGACTATTGTTAGCGTTGTTGGCTTCACCTAATCTCAACCACGCACTAACTCCACCTTGTCCGGATTTGTAGGACACCTTCTTGGCGTGGATCTGGAGCCTAACCCTAGATCGTTTACTTGAAAGATCTGCACTCCACTTGGCTCGCTGCCATGCGCCTACTCTCCTTAAACAATGTGCTGCCTGCACCTCCTCCTTGCCAAGTCCCCGAAGGATCTGCGCTCCACCTGGCTCGCTGCCATGTACCTACTCTCCTTGAACAATGTGTTGTCAGCACCTCCTTACCAAGTCCTTGTGATCCATCGGCTCCGATACCGCTTGTTAGGGCATCACACACCCCGGGTCCACTATACATAGCAACTATATTGTCCCAAACTTAAACACCACTAGCATTGGGTCCCCATCTTGAGCCTCTATGGTGTAGGGTTTTCTCCAAAAGGTCTCGTTGCTATGAAGGAGTGGACCACCTCCTTATATTCCATCGTGGCAGTCCACCTTTTATAAGGTGGAACTATTCAAGCCAACACCAATAACCCAACATATCTTTGACAAATGATGCTTTTGTTAAGGATCCACTAAACAATAAATATCTGCACCTATTCACATACAATAAATATCTGCACCTATTCACATAGGTCACAATTTGCAGATGTGTTACTATTTTGTACTTTGGAACCTAGGTTATTTGCTTCGACGATTACGCCTCTATCTCTTGATTGCTTCTTATAAAATTAGGTTCTTGTGCTCTCAATTGGGCATGTACAAAAGTGAAGTTCAGAAACTAGGATTGTCTAGTTCCCCCCGTATGCCTCCAAAATCCAAATGCATAGATCTGACCAACTATTTTCTGCTTCGACCAAGTGATTGCATTGAACGTTAACAAATTGGTTTGTCAATTCTATTTATTTGACTAGTGATTGGCACCTCACCATCAATTCACTTTTACCAACAAATTTAAATGTGTTTAACATTACCTTCGTCATGCCAGCCATGCCTATCACATTCCTTTGGTGTTGGCACGTGTTTATCACATGTTGGTGTGCCTGTAGCAAGCGATGAAAGTCCCGTGCATCGCATGTGCTGTTATCATCCAAATACCCCCTTCCCTTTGGGAGTTTAGTATTGGTCACTAATCTCAAATTTTTCTAGAGAAGGTCCAATTTTATTCAAAAGCTAAGCAAAAACTAGTAGAGCTCCAGGGACTGACTTAATCCATTAATTACAAGAGGGGAAAAACTGACAAGAAGTGAGAAAACACTAAGATATTGCATATCCTTAAACATAAATTAGAATCATGATAAACTTGTGGATAAAACATTGAATTTACCTCTTCAACACAGGCTTGTTAGAAATATAAGTTTCTTAGCTATATCTTGATATTGATGTTTGTTAATATTATGTTTTTGTGTTGTTGTGAAGGCTGAAACTTCAGAAGATCTTCTTGACTGGAAGGCTGCCCTTGAGAACGCCTTGGCACAAGCACCAAGTGCAGCTCTTGTTATGGGACAGAATGGCATCTTCCGTAATGATCAATCTGATCCAGTTGATGAGGCTGAGCAATGTATGTTCCTGTTGACTGTATTCTTTGCATATTGTGTTTTGCATTATAAATGTATCATATCAAATTTTGTCATTAGTGTACAGAGTATTGCTTCTGCCATTTGCATGGCACACTTATCTCCATGACATGAAGACATAAACCCAAACCTTTTCTGGTTAAGCTTTTTATGAGTCAAATAAATTGGAATCTTTCTTACTTCTGTTTAAACTTTATCATATTTGGAAACTTAGTGGCTTTATCACTTTAACACGCTGAAAAATTTATGAGATATGTTTCTGGCTATCCATCTCTCTCTTTCTTTCTGCTTCATCCCGGTGAATAAGATTTTCTTGTTCATTGAAAATCTCCTTTCTTCCAATAAGAAGTGGTATTTAGCAATCTAGTGATGAGTTGGTAGTCTCAATCAGTCATTTCTCTCTCCCCCCTTTTTTCTTCCTTATTGTTATTAAGCCTTATAGCCTACTCATTTGTAAGCTCTAGTGAACCAGATTAAGATTTCAGGGAATTGTTATATATATGGTAATCTCGACACTGAAAATCATGCTTGCATAGTTCTTAAGAGTTAAGTCTACTAAGGAATTCATTCATGCTGTAGGGAAGGAAAGGCAGCCTGTGAAGTCTTTGGTTGTTGGCCGGCCAATTTTACTTGCTTTGGAAGATATTGATGGAGCTCCATCTTTCTTGGAGAAAGCACTTACTTTCATTGAACAGTACGGTGAGGTCCTTTACATTGTGCTGTTTTAAGATTTATGATTCTGTCATTAGCTAATCTTCTCAGGTTAAGGTGTGAATTCTTGTTCATCGGCAATTATTTCTTAGTTAGGAAAAGAATCCTTTAATACAATAACTAGGAATTAAGAAATGAAAAGATGAAGCAAGAGATCTTGAATGGAGGGAATCAAAACTGCAACACTAATTTTGGTTTTGTTAATGAGAACTAAAACTGTGAAAAAATACATTCTAAGAAGGGACGGAGTCTTAAAATTCTTATTGTGCAATAACACAACTTACTTACTGATACACAACTTTTTAACTGATTATTCATTATAGTAAACCTCCTTATGTTTTCTTTACAATAATAACCATTCAGATCTTGAAATATGATAGCAAAGAGCTACTATTGTTACACATGGAACATGATCTCTATATCATATTGTACTGTCGCATTCAAATTGAACACTGTTACTTTGTGAACATGAAACTATCCTATCTTAAACTTAGGTCCTTTGTCTTCTCTGGTCAGGAAACTTCAAACTTGTCGCTATCTATTTTACAACAAGCAACAATGTCAGTTCCCATAGCATTAATTTCCCCTAAAAACCGCAGTTATGCTTAATCATTCACCCATAAGTCATAACTATAAACCATCAGATTTTGAAAAGTAGTCCGTGCAAGTGGAAACACATAATGCCAGAACTAGAAGAAACATGATTGTAAGATATCCTATATTTTTTAAATGTTTGCTTGAAATTTTTTCATTTTTGGGTATTTAACTTTTGCCCCCCAAGTATTGCAACCAGTTTTAGCTTTTAAACCCCAAATTTGTCCAAGCTTTACGTTTGACCCCATTTTCCATTTAAAAATTTTAAATGACCATTTTGGCCTTTTTCTTTGGGTGAGCCATTTATATTGAGGCAGTTTGAGCACTTGAGGCAAAAGCCTCAGTCTCAAAACTTGAAAATCTTTCTACTTTTTATAACTGTAATTATTTATTTATAAAATTGGGTTTATGTTAATAATGTGCATATTATCTCTAATTATTTACATTGAGATGTTACATTTTGAAACCCTAAGTGATGAGGATTTAGTGCAAGCAAAACAAACTACCGAAGCTTGATTTGACAAAGCTTCAAAACACAATTAAATTCTCTTTTAAAAGTCTGATTATTACATTGGCCAAAGGCCTTTATTTGTAAATGCAGATATTTGCAAAGAAAGCAACTAATTCCTAATTTGAAAAGGAAGTACTAGTTCTAGTAGAAATATAAATCCCCCAATTCTTATTAAAAACAAAGCTGTAATTTACTCATTGGGTCCAAGCCCACTTATACAATGAAATAACAATAAAAGATAAAATAGTATCCTATAAAAGATAAAATAGTATCCTGTACCCATCACTTAGCATGAAGCATAACTGAAGTCCTAATTCCAGTATGTATAAGGAGATTTGTTCACAAGAAACCTAAAACATACAAATGAAAGAAGTTCATCTATTCTTTAGTATAGTAAGATCATCAGAGATACTTTGTAAAAGGAAACATATCTCTTCCTTTCAAAAGTTTATTTTGTAGTGTAGCTGGGCAGTTATATTCAAGTATGCCTTAACTGGGGATTGATGATGTGATGAGCATGAGAATCGTTTTTACAATCTACAGAATGCAACTTTTTTGTGTTGTTTGAGTTTCCAAAAAGGCATTTCAGGGTTTATATATTTTGAATCTGACCTAGGTTTTATGATGCAGGAATCAAAACAGAAGGTATCCTGCGACAGGCTGCTGATGTTGATGATGTTAACCGTCGAGTTCGCGAGTATGAAGAGGGTGCGTATGCTGACATATTTCTTTTCTGTTTATTTTTGCTTAAAGTTAAAAATGGACATTGCGGATTTAATGATGTATATTCTACTCAATTATGTTTGTCTATTTAACCCATTTCTCAATTAGTTATTGTTTTGAATTTTGTAATCTAAAATTTGAACTGCAATTTAGCATGAAGTATCTTTCCTATTTCTCAGCCAATGAATCACATGTAAAGTTGTTTCTCAGTCATGTTGCAATATTGCAGGGAAAACTGAGTTTACTGCAGGGGAAGATGCCCACGTAATTGCTGATTGTGTCAAGGTATTAGTTGTTCAATCACTTTGAAAGAAATGCATGGATCATGCTTTATACTGGTGTTTTTATCCTGGGAATTGTCCTTAATGCCTTTTCTGCATGCATATTGTTGCAGCATGTTCTTCGGGGGCTACCATCATCTCCTGTTCCAGCATCTTGTTGCAATGCACTACTGGAAGCGTGTAGTAAGTCTTTATTTTGGACATCGGTTCACACGTTTGTTAAATGCATTATATCCATGCCGAGATATTCAGGTAGTTGGTTATATGGATAACAGAGTTGGCAGTAAATTGCAGTTCATTTCTGTTTTAGGTATTCATACTTTATTGAATTCAAACTTGTGAAATAAAGATACTAATTAAAAAATTTACATAGGAAAGAGCAAACAATTGAGCAGTTTCTTCCTAACCCATGTGTACATAACTCTTTTGAAAGCTCACTTTCTTAACATCTCTGACTCCCTGTGTACAAAAAAACATGGTTTGTCCGAGCCTGTACTTTTCATGATAGGTTGAATCCTTCTATTATAAATTTATAGCAATTCAAGGGTAGTGTTGCATGCACACGAACAGAGGGTAGGACAAAATACTGATTTTGGAGGAATGTTACTTAATAATTTTAAACACCTGGGGAGCATTTGTTTCAGATTATGTCTGGTTATTAACAAAGTGACACCTATATCTGATTGATATATTTGGCTACAACCTCTAGTTAGAGGTTGCCTCTCTACATACCATTATTTCATCCATGATATTGATGTAATTAGGTTTCTTTTAGGAATAGTATTTCATGATTATATTGTAATAGGACCTATTTAGTAACAATTCAATTAGGACATTGATTCCTATTAGGTTTAGGGTTTTTATTTATTATTATTTTTTTAATTTTAATAAATATGAGCTTAAGTAGTTCATTGTAACGAGTTGGTTGAAATAATATTTTGATTTATTAGTTATACCAAGCATTCTTCTTATGGCTAGATCCAATCTCCTAGTCAATTTATTTTATCCTTGTTATTTCAAATTATTCAGTTTATTTCAATAATTGTTCAGTTTATTTCGATTATCGTTGTTTTATTCTATCAATTGGTATCAGAGTCAAAACAGTTCTTGTTTATTTGATTTGATTTGGAAAAAAAGTTCCAAGGAAAAAGAAAGATTTGAAGATTGAGTAGAAGTTGGGAAGAAAATATAGAAGGCAAGACAGAAGATCGCTTCCAAACTCATAATCATAACACTCCGACAAGCTTTGCATCTCCGTTTAGGTTTGCAACCATCCTATCAGCATCGACACCGCCTCAAAAAATAGAGTTGTCGTCCACCCTCTAGTCCTCGCACCACCCGTTAGTTGTCGCCGTAGCCAAGTTGATTGAAACCCACTGTTCCAGCTCCAGTCCCGTCACAGTCAATTGACTACCCACCCTCTTTCTCCCCTCTATCGAACGGCAACCAACCTTCACCTCAGCCATCAATCGCTACCCTCACAAACCTAGATCGACCTGCCACAGTCGATCGTCCCAGCCATCAACAACCCTAGATCGACATGCCACAGGATGAACCATATTATTTGTCAGAGTTCATCCAACGTTTTGAGGAAGTTAAGGGCACCGTTACATGCATACGATTCTTGACTTGTGAGTCATTTGACTTGTGCGACTTCTTTCCTATTTTTGAGCAAACATAGGATGTTCCTACAACAATAGACACAGTCAGTGACTATGATTATGTTGATTCGTATTGGGACATTTTTTGACACGAGCTTATGTGCAGGCATCTTCTCAGGTTTATTGCACATTCCGGTTCTTTGGGTCACGTTGATTTCTTTCTGAGCTGGCTCCTATATTTTTAGTTAGTGTGTATTGTGGCAAGTTTTAGGGTAGACTACTTCGAGTCTATTTCGCCTTATGTTCAGTGACTGGCTGCTTGTGTTTATCAGACTTCTTCGACTTTAAGCTCGAAAACAAGCTTATTCAACCCGGGGATGTTGATGTAATTAGGTTTCTTTTAGGAATAATATTTCTTAGTTATATTAATATGACCTATTTAGTAACAGTTCAATTAGGGCATTATTTCCTATTAGATTTAGGGTTTACTTTTTATAAATAGGAGCGTAAGTAGTTCATCGTAATTAGTTGATTGATTGAAAAAATATTTTGATTTTTTAGTTATTTCCCTTTATTTTATCATTGTTATTTCGAATTATTCGTTTATTTCAATTAGTGTTCAGTTTGTTTCAAATATTATATTTTTTAAACTAATACTCACACGTTCAAGACAAAAGACAAACCTCCTTTGGCGTATTATTTAAAATTTTCAATATTTTTTATACATATTAATATGAGAATATCTTTATAATTTGAGTGAAATAAATATGCGATTTCTGTATTTTTCAATAAAATCATCACGCAATAAATCAACAAAAGCCCAAGGTGATAGCTCTTTCCCCCTCCAGTTACCTACTATGGTACCGGAGTGAATAGATTCCACCAGACAATAATTACTTTGATTGGATCATCAGCTAAATCGAAATTTTGGAATGCATTAGGGCATCCCAATACTCCACTCATTTCATAAAGTATTTGACCTGGTTTAATAACAGATACCCAATATTCGGGGGATCTTTTCCCCAAACCCATACGCATTTCTAACTGGTTTGTCCATGCAGAAACTAGCAAAAGTTTGAATAAGACATTTACCTCTAGTTAGAGGTTCCCTCTTAACAAGAGATTAGATGTGTAACTCAAACAAACCCCCATTGGTTTTGGTTTTTCCTCTTATTCTCTTTAATTCATTGTCACTCTCACCATTACCTAAAAGATTTTTTCCTTTTCAAGTTTTAAAACACTGTAACTTTCTTTCAATAGTCTTCTTTTTGCGTATGGCATCGCCATATCCACTAATTATGAACTAAATTTGAAAGCCATATTTCCACCTGGACGTTTTCGAGATACCCCTAATAACCTACAAATGGAAAGTGTTGTTTCTTGTGTAGGTCCTATTTCATTGGGAACTTGAGGACTCCATGTACATGTATTTATTTTACTGCTGTATTTGGGATTTACTCCATGTATTGCTTGAAGTAAAACATAAAGAGGAAGGATTGCATTAAAATCAGTATTAGAAACATCCATACTGAATCCTGTAGTGCAAATATAAGAAGTTTGAATCATGCCTGTAGTGTTATTCATAAGAATTTACAATTCTCCTCGTACTTCACAAGTGCATCTCATTAAAACATTGGAACTTATAAAAAACAAAAGAAAACGTATCTGAGAAATGCCCGAGGTTGCCAAACCCATGAAACTTACGTAGCCATGTTTAGATGGCCAGTCCATATAATAACAATGGGGAAGAGAGAAAAAAAAAAACCAAAAAAAAACAAGGCCATCAATTCCATTTATCTGGTCTCCACTCGCACAATCAAGTTCCCAAATATTGGCTACGTAAAACACTATTTATTTTGAAATTTATTGGAGATTGCTATGTTGTACTTGCATATTATCTAACTTAACTTATTTCATTGGGTTGACCCGGGGGGGTCTCTCATATGATATTGTGGAAGATGATACATAGCATTGTCTAGTATTTTGGTTCTACACATTGATTGGAACATGTGGTTTTCTTTAGTTTCACAATGTGGTTTATTTATATCTTTTTGTTTCCTCATTGTTGCTGCGCTTCGTGTGTTGGTCAGGAGCTGATCATCGTGGAGTTAGAGTCCAAGCTATGCGTGATGCAATAACTGAAACTTTCCCTGAGCCAAATCGCAAATTGTTACAAAGGTATGTGAGATACCACCTTCAAAAATGTTATATATGAAAGAAGTGTAGCTTTCAGGTATACAGGAATAGTCAATGCATGTCAGTCCCAGACTTGGGGAAACCTGACTATGTTCCTATGGCACTTCTAAATAACTTTTATAGCTATACCATAAAAAATATCTGAAAGAAATTATGAAATACTTGTTATGATCTTGAGGTGGCTAACTTGAAATTCCGTGGGGGCGTGGAGAGGGCTTCGCTTCACTTGAAAGTTGAAATGCCTTGAGACATGGAAAGGAGGTATTCAGTTAGAAATCTATGCCCTAAACATCTGACATGTATTTTTCCCCACTGCATTAATGAGGTGTCAGTCTTTTGAAATAAAAAATAAAACAACAACAATAGAAGAAAGACTTGAGGAAGAACAAATGAACAGAACTAAAAGCAGGCGACCCAGTTCACAAGAAAGAAGTAGACAACCAAAGATGTTGGTTTTCATTTGTAAGAGGGTTTATAACCATAATATTTTTATAAATGCATGGGTCACATGATAGTATTTGTTTCTCTTTTGGACCATCTAAATCTGTATATACATAATTTAAAATTTATACATAATTTAAAATTTTAATATAAACATAAATACAATTTTGAGGTTTTCAAAATTGTTTATACTGGTTATATTCTCTTTTTTTTTTGTTATATTCTTCCAGTCGATAAACCTTTGTAGTTGATTGTTTATACAAGTTATCTATATTTTAAAAAGTTATCATTTCTCTATGGCTCACATCACAGGCTACTAAAATGCTTGACGATGTGCCTTCACGTTTAAAAGCCTTCTGAGGTTGGTTTTGGAAAAGTTCAGCAGATCAATTGAACAAATTTGTCATCTGGATCCAATATGATTTTCAGATCAATCTAAGTCTCTTTTGTCTTCTTGGTTTTTGGGACCTTCTTGTCTGTTACATCCATACACGATTAGAATTGTGAGTGAAGATTATTTTATTCCAAAAACTGAGAAAAAAGCAGCAAAAAAAAAGAGAGGCTTTTTTTTTACTGTTGTTGGAGCATCTTCGTCACCTTGAACCAAACATTATTTCCTAATGTAAACATACTTCATCTGAACGCGCCCTTCAAAATAATTCAGCCCATCATATTGGGGAACATGATTCAGTGGAGGAATTCCACTTTTATTGAAATCCACAAACCCAAAAATTAGGATCCATCAGTTGAATTAAAAAATAGCCAAGTTGATTAGGACTCAAAATGAAAGAAAGAAAAGTTTTGAAATTTCGTTTTGACTGAAAAGTGCTCATGGAATCTGGATTTGCAACAAATATGGTTAGGCCAACCCCTCCCCCCACCCCTAAAAAAAATCATATCAATTGACAAAATGTTGTTTTGTTTTCTTCTTGATCTTTGGGGCTTTCTTGTCTTTCTCATCCATGTATGTTCAACAATGTTCTCAACCATATCTTTCAGATGTAATACATTAGATCTCGATAATGCCTTTGATGAAAGTTCTCAGTTCAATAGTCATTATTGTAGGATCAGTCACATCTTTCATAAAGTATGAGGTTTCTACAAAAAGAGTTCTAGGTGAGAGATTGAAGGGTTTTTTTGCCAATAAATGTAAAACATTTGATGTATTACTGGCCATACTATTCAGTTGCCACTTTTAGATTACTGTAGCATATGTTGTCTAGTTGGCCAGGCCCCAAAGGTGTCATGTTTTTGTAAAGGTGCCTCACCGCTTCATAGCTTCTCTTCTTTATGCCATTTTTTTAGTCTCTGGCATCATGCTGCGTCTCTGCCAAGGCACGGCGCTAGTTGAGGCGTCAATCAATTTTCTCTCTCTTTATGTTTGTGATTTAATTAGTTAGTCGATAAGTAGCACTTATGTAATTTTATTTAGTATAACTATTTTAGAAGTTATCTGACATTTCAAGTCTAACTTAGTATGGTTTTTGAAAAATATGATATTTTTATGGAGGGTAGAATATAGCTTATAAGTTAACTATGATTTACTTCTATTTTTTTTCCTGGTAATAGTGAAGTTTATCAAATAATTAACAAGGATCGATTTCAACATTTTCAAATCTATATATTCATTTATTTTCAGGATACTTAAGATGATGCAAATTGTGGCCTCTTACAAATCTGATAACCGGATGAGCTCCTCCGCTGTAGCTGCATGCATGGCACCTTTGCTTCTTCGTCCACTGTTGGCAGGTGATTGCGACCTTGAGAATGATTTTAATATGGGCGGAGATGGTTCTGTTCAACTTCTACAAGCTGCGGCAGCAGCAAATCATGCTCAAGCTATTGTCATAACTCTAATGGAAGACTATGACAAAATTTTTGGGGTAAGTTCTACTTATCATATTTCTATTTTTATTCCAGAAACCTTAATTCCATTTTCCTCTACCTGTATAGATGCTGCTTAAGTGGATTTTGTTTTCTTTGAGATTATGCATCTCATTTGGCAATGACATATCAAGTAATAAGTTGCACTGGGAATTTGAATCCTTCAATTTTATTTATCGAAGAGTAGAACTGGAATTTAGGTTCTATTATCAATAGATAGAAGTGGAAAAATTTGTTATTTTGGTTTGAGATCACCTAAAAAAATACTATATGCTGTGCAGTACCTTTACCGGAAAAGTTAATATGCAAGTGTATACTGAAACTCTTCTAGTCCATACATTATTGCCAGATTCTTTTCTTGCTCCTTTTTGTAGTTTTCTTGTCTGATACTAGCTGAGAAATTTTATGTTTTGCATATTGTTTGGTCATTGATGTTGGTTAAAGGAAGTATGATTTTCAGTTGGGATTATAGCCAAAATTCGAGCATTTTAAGTTTCTATTTGAAGACACTCAACTCAAGTACTTTATGGATTTCTCTGTGTAGTGTTGTAAGAGATGCTCCTATCAGGCTATAACTGAATTCTCCTATCTCTTTATTATTATTATTATTATTATTATTATTATTATTATTATTATTATTATTATTATTATTATTATTATTATTATTATTATTATTATTATTATTATTATTATTATTATTATTATTATTATTATTATTATTTTCCTAATGGAGGCATATGCTGGTAACAAATTCTCGAGATGATAATAGCATCTTCTGTGTTTGTATCTAGTTTTACTGATTTCATGAAATGATTCACAGGATGATAGCTTGCATGGTTCTCTTTCTCCTGAACAGTATTCTGGCTCTGAAGGGAGTGGTGATGAGGGTGACGAACTAACTGATGATGAGGATATCCTCATTGACGACGATGACGATGACTTTGATTCACAAAATGACTCTGGCGCTGAGACAGAAAATGATCATGAAGATGCATCTAGTGGAACATATAGTGAAAGTGTTGATGGTGATCGAAATGACACTAAGGTTCGAATCTGTACTTCCTACATGCATGCATGTACACGAATATATTTGTTTCACGTCCAGCCTTTTTCATTTGCATAAACCAAGTTATGATTGCTCAAACACCAGCAAGGACTTTGCTCCCATGTTCTTATTTAATTAAGGTTCTGAATATCCAAACTCCAAGTTTATCTGTGGAAAGTAATTCCCCGGTCCCTGCAAACATCTTTCGTTCTTCAGCCTATTGACCACAACATCTGGAGCAAAGCCGTGTTTGTGTGATGTATATGTCAGACGGTTCTCCCTAGTCTTATCAGGAGTGTCATGTTCTTCAATGCTTGTGTTACTACTTTCAGTGCTTCTCTTTCTGGTTAATATATTTAAGGAAATTCTTTGATGATGCAGCCTTCTGAAGGTTCTTACTCAGGTTCTGGGTCCGCTGAAGTCAGTGAGGATTTACAAGCTGACCAAAGGTCATCTCCTGATGAAAATGTAGAGAGCAAGGACAGCCCAAAAAGTCAAAAAGTTAATAATCTTGTGGAGCATGCTCGTGAGTCCCAAGAATCTGTGCAAGATGTCCCTGCACTCATTGGAACTGGTCATTTTCTGCCCATAGATAAAAAGCCTACAAATAAAGTAGATAGGAAACCATCTGGTGGTAGACGTCAAAACATATGGGGGCGAACCTCTGTGAGTACATCCAAGTGTTTCCTTGCATCTGTTTTCTCGAGTATCCCATTTTACCGTATAATTTTATAGCTGGGTCATTTACAATATATAAGTTCTTTTATTTTCTTGATCCACCAGGCCAGAAAGAACCTTTCGATGGAATCCATTGACTACTCTAATGATGATGAAGAGTAAGTGGCGTAGCCATGATATATGTAAAGCTAGCTTTACATGTGTTATTTTACTTATTTTGAGTTTGAATTTTGTAGACCTTAGCAGTATGAGTCGTTACTTTGTATGCGCATTATTCATTCTGTTACAGACTCTTTCAAATAAAGTTTTTAGAGAATAATGACACTCGAGAACACAAAGTGCCTCTTGAAAATCCCTAAGAACCACTAGCATAAACTCAGTAGTCTGCAGAAGCAAATAACCATTCATTAGTTAGGAGAAATCCTTCTCTTGAAACTAAGAAACATAAAAGTACATTTGAAAATCAATGAAACATCGCCATCTCAAATCATTCCTGGTCTCATTTCTCTTCTGAATCCGTCCTATCCTAGATATCCTATAACGGATAACTGAACTGGTAATGGAACTATACATGGAATAATATTAGCTGTCCAACTTCGTAAACATTATAATAATAATTTCATTGCATTAGTATAAGTTAGGGCCAGCCCAAGACATGAAATAAAATCAATAAATGAAATAAAAGGCATATGCATCACTTGTTCTACTGCTATTCGAATTTCGATCTGTTCTCATGGCTGTTCAGTGGAATTGGCACTTGGGCTTTCATTTGCCATGATCTATATGTACTTTATCCATGTTAATATCACGGAGCTTTCATTTTAGTTTTTATTGAAATTTTCATTTCGGTTTGTTATGGCATGGCTTTTGCTTTTCTCATCTTCTTATACTACCAATTATAATTTCTATATTCAGGATTGAAATTCAAAAGCTAGAAGAGAGTAAAACTGAATTGAAAAACAAAATTGCAAAAGAGGTAAGCCTGATTATCTTTCTCATCCAAGAATACTATTATCTTACATTTCCAAAGGAATATCATGCATATTAATACCAAAGTATCTTCATGGTAGGTGAAAGAAAATGCTGTTCTACATGCAAGTCTGAAAAATAGGAAGAAGGCTCTGCAAGAACGCCATTTAGCTCTTGAGAAAGATGTATAAATTAGACCAGTGAACTTTGACTTGGTTCTTCTTCTTCTAAATAGTGATTTTTATGGTATTTCTATTAGCAGATAGGGGTTTCAAGTCTTACAATAGGATAATTGTGGATAGCTTAAATGCTTACAACTAATTATATTATTCCTATTATCTTTCCAAGGATAGGTTGCTCTCAATTGTGACACAATTATTAATTTTGGCAACAGGTTGCAGGACTACAGGAGCAGTTGCAGAAAGAGAAAGATGTAAGAGCAGCTATAGAAGCTCGGCTGAACGCACCCCTGGAACGCTCGGCTATCTCAGCCATTGTAGATGACAAGGTTGGTCTGTCAGACATTCAGAAATTTTCATTAATCGTACAAATTGTTCAGTTGTTTTACCAGTTTTTTTATCCATAAATGTCTTTAAGACAAAGGCAGAGCTGGAGGAAATATCTCAAGTGGAAGAAGACATTTCCAATCTGAAAAACAAGGTTGCTGATCTCCATCTACAGCTTGATGAACAATATCAACATAACTCCAGATCGGGATCATGCAGTCAACCCCAACAAAGCTCAAACAATCAGGGAAAACAGTAAGTTCCTTTTCTTCTTCCCATGTGTGTCCGTGTGTATTTGTGTGTATGCATATGTTCATATTGCAAAACTATGACATCTGATCTATCGATAGTAGCACAAGCTTACCATCCTTTTATCTAAATTGACTGTATCACCACCCTTAATAGTAGTGGTTGACAATTGTTACTTGCAACATTGATGCTACACACAGTCCCCATGATAGTTACTGTTTTTTACTTGTTATAAAAAAATGTTTTGCATCGGGAAGATATTCAAAGCTTAGAGTAGAGTACTAGAGTTTCTCTTATGGGTTTCTCATACTCACAAAAGTTATGTTTCTGTTATACGTTGAATTTAGGAAAGATGAAGTAGATGCTGAAGCTACAAGTGTTGCGCCTCTCAAAGAAAAAACAACAAAAAGTGAGGTGTGTCCTTCACATTCAAAACATTACTTATTCAATTTATTTTGACCTACTTCTGGTTCATGGAGTTTGAGGTTGATAGGGTGTAAGTCCACACAGTCGGGTATCCATATTCAGAATTTAATAATTCATCTCTTCAAATTCCTCATATTCCTTGAACTAGTAATATCTCTTTGACGGAAGACTTTCTTATGTTTTGGAAATGTTTGAGCTATCATTTTGTTTCATACCTTATGAGAAATAAATATTTATATAGATACATTAAATATATATGAATATTTTACAAGAATTCAAACTTGTGATATCCAATATGATGTAGATATAAAAATTAGAATGTGGAGTTGGATAGCTACACTTGCATTGCTTTGATGTTTAAGAAGATAACATGTATCTTCGTCATCGGATTCATGCATAGTTTTTATGTCATGAATTTGCATTGTTTTGATATTTAAGAAGACTCTTCGAAACATACAACTGAAATATATAATGTTGATTCAACAATTAATGTATTTGAAAATCTCCAGACAAAACAAATGGGTGACTGGACTGAAAAATAGTGGGCTCACATATTAAGTGGCCCATTGCTTTTCGTCTATATTGGCTAGTAGTTTTTGTATTTAAAGTCCTCCATCATTAAGAAGCTTGGGGCTATGTGATGTAAATTGAGGCAAAAGCTTTAACAACTCTAACACCATTAATCCGACAAGAGAGAAAAATAGCTAACCCTATCTAAATATTCTGTTGTTCTCAATTCGTAGAAACTAGACAACCAGATTCAGTTTCAGACCCTAGGTAAAAGAAACAATAGAAGAACAAAACTATGACAATATCTATATTACAAACCGGGATGGTGTTTGAGGTTGGATATAAAAGACGGCTGAGATTTATTCAACTATAAGAATATAACGGATAACATAGAATTTAAAGCACCAAGAGTGCATGAGTTCGATTCATATACCCAACATTTTGATATTTATTTATCTTGATATTTAAAGTAGAGTAAATTTTATTTATTATGTTAAACTTTTATCGTGCCAACGGCACAGGGAATACCCTAGTCTATATAACAAATCAGAATGATGTTTTTTAGGTTGGAGATAAAAGATGGCAGAGATTTACCCAAACATAAGAATGTAATGGATCACATAGGGGGAGGGTGTTTGGCTGAAATTTATGTTTGTATGGGACTAAAATGCTGAAATTTATGTTCGCATGGGACTAAAATACCTCTGGCCAAAGTTGAAAATTCTCCTCTTATCAAATAATGAGTGGCGAAGGCACGGGAATACCCTAGTCTATTTTACAAATCAGTTAGGTGTTTTACTATTCATAAGGAATTGGAGATAAAAGATGGCTAGGAATGAAAGTTGAGAAATATGTCGAGGGTTGAGATTCGTTTCCTATAATGGCATGTTTGTGAATATAACACATGTAGAAGGGCAAAAAAAATGGTGACAAAAGTTGGTGGAATGTAGATGTGGCGGGGAGAGAAAATTTTGTGTTTTTTTTTCAAAATTAAAATTGTCATAACTATTTACTTGGTTGTCAAATTTTGGTATCGTTGGAATGCATTTTTGAATATCTTTCCAATAAAACCAATGATCAATACAAACGCTAAAAATTTAAAAATATATTTGATTATTAAAAACGTTTGATGCGTTCACGTCATTAGTATTTTCAATAAATTTCAATGAAATGAGATGGGTCGATCATGTCAGGAAAAAAAGAAAAGAAAAATGAACGAAAATCATAATGCACATTCAAACGAAAATCCTAAACTTCATGTTTTGGTGAATTCAAAGTTTGGGAGAGAACTTACTCTTGGCGTTTGGAAATTTTTCCCAACTGATTCAAATTTTAACTGAGTTTATAGTTTATATTTTACTTTAGAATAAGTTTGCACTTCAAAATTGATTGAGGGTGAAAGTGTGGATGGTGGTGGGGGAGTTCGGTATATGATATTTAGCAAAAAAGAAAAGAAAAATATATGTGAAGTGCCAACGGTACGGGAAATACCCTAGTAAATAAATATACAAGGCAATACCTATACCCTAGTTAAATAATTTTTGAATACAAGAATGCTTGTTACACAACTCAATGCATACAATTCAGGCCACTATGTCTGATTTATAATTGACTGCACATTGTCCAAAGCTGGGGATATCAACCCTCCAAGCAGCAATAATCTCCACAATCAGCATGTACAAATTGGATCTGTTTTGACTTTAACTAATATCCCCCCGTATAGAGAAGTTTCTCTTTTACTGGCCCCCCATGCACGCTTAGGTTATAAATACACTTGATTTCCTGACATTTTTCATCCTAGGAACATTCTTAGGATCCCTTGTATCTATGTCACAGTTTTGCAATACTATGCTATTTAACATATTTAAGTGGATTATTTTGTGTATTAAATTGGAAAGTGTTGTTATCATCCTCTGAGTCACCGGTGCTTTACTATGGTCTCCTGTATCATAGAATAATCAGGAAATTTGTAGTCTGGATTAGATGGTACGTTGTTCATAACAGCTTCACTTATGAAGCGGCTGGATAAATTGTTTGTCTAGAGTCTTGATGACTGGAAATAATGTCAACAACTAGGGGTGGGCATCCCATCCCGCGATGCCGATCCCGTCCCAATTTTTTCGGGTCTTAATGGGATTGAATAATTTCATCCCGTCCCGTCCTGATCTAGAATGGGATGAGATGGGATGAAGATTTTCAATCCCGCCAATCCCATCTCGTCCCGAGCTAATTTTTTAATATTTATTATTAATATTTTTATTTATTTATTTTTATTCATATAAACTTACAGATGATTGATAGAAACTCATGGTGTTTGCAGTGGTAACAGAAATGTTACTTCAAGAAATAAATATTCATTAAGCAAGAGAAAGATAGCAGACTGTTGCTTGGATTCCCAATAAAAGTGGCTCAAATTATTTTACTTCCAAATATTGATAATACCCAGGTGAAGATGAAAAATAACAATTAATTGAGTAATACATATTCAGAAGGGAACATTCAGGGGCGGAGCCAAGAATTTGAGATGCCCCGGGCTGTAAATTTTTTTTTTTTTAATTACAATATATGTATTGATAGTAAACCATTATGAATATGTTAGAGCATCACCAATAGGTCTATATTTCTTCCCTAACAAAAGATGAAATGTCATTTTGTCAAGGAACTATGAATTTTGTTTCCCACAGTAATGAAATTTTAAAATCAGTTGGGAGGTCATCACAGCGACACAATACTCTTAGTGGGTCCCATTTATCATGTCATTTTCTAAAAGTCAGTCCACTCGACTTCATTGTTAGGGAATTTAGTGGCTACCCTTATATTTGCATGCCACATCTATATCTAATTATAAGAAAGTTATTTTTCACGCTCTTATATGATGATAATCTTCGCAGCAGTCACAGGCAGCACGCTGATCCCGTCCCGTCCTGAACCCGTTTGGGATGGGACGAGGTCGGGATGGGTATATCTCGTCCCATCTAGTCCCGTGCCCACCCCTATCAACAACTGAAATGAACGAATGGAAATGTGTCCTTATTTGGCTTCAGGGATCCTTGCTATTCTTACTAAGGACCTCCAGGACAGGTGTATTCAAAACCTAACTCAGTAGCATCCTTAGAAACAAGAGTTCCTTCTTCACTCTATTACCTCCTCCATTCCAAGTACAATTTCCAAACATTAAATTTTCCACCTACTGACTTATCAAACTATTTGTGATCAATAACAAAATTTTCAAAGATCCTAATGTCATCGCAATGGTGCACCGGGTTCATATCGACTTTAACTCCTGGAAAAAAAAAAAAAAAGCACTTGGTCTCATCTGCAGGGTTATCAAATAAGAGATGCACAAAAAGTGCTCTTAAATAGTTGATTACTCTGGGTTGCATCATATTGCTATTATGCTCTCGTATGTTTACTAGTCTTCTTGTAATGTACTTCTTCAAGCTGTTACTTCCACCATAAGGTGTGAATGTTGTTTCCCTGCCTGCTGAAATAATGTACAACTATGGGATGGGGCCTAACATCGATAAGGAACTCCTTCAAATCTTCTGGATTTATATTAGTTCACCATACCTTTTCTAAACGCTACTTCTTCCATTTCTACAACAGGATGTTTCGTCGAGCACAGATAGAGGGGATGTAAAGACCCAGGAAACATCGTCTTTACCAAAGAAACAACTGAGTGAGGGTACCAAATCTGTAGGAGCCAGTGGTGAATCTTCCATGGAACCTGCAACAAATGCTACTAATGCTTCCTCTAACTCGAAGAAGTCTGGTTCAAAGGCTGAGGTATGCATTTCAACTATCTTGCTTGGTTATCATTTGCCGATGTTTATAGTATATTAGTTGGATGAAGCTACAAATTTACTGTTGCATGAGTTAAATGTGGATTGGGTGCGTCAAGAACCATCTTTTGTGCCATTGTGAATCCATATAATATCTTTATTTTGCCCAAAAGGATCCAGATCCAGCCTCGTCTTCTTTCTCCTCTACCAGGAAATTTACTTTTATGAGTAAACTTTTTGTTGGCTTTCATATGTAGTTAATAAATTGATAATGTCCTTGCTCATGTGTATCCAATGCAAAATCTTTATCGTTCCACCCACTTATGTTCGTTTTGGTTTTGAACCATTAAATTAGACTTAAGCAAACATCTGTTTAGCAAGCACATCCTTCAAGTCCTTGAATTATGTGTGCTAGTGTGTGTGATATGTAGTTATCTCCTGCTTTTAGATTAGTGATTGAGAACCAACACAGTTGATTTCCTCTGACATGCATCTGCGGCAGGGTAATGTATCCACATCATCAGCGCTGTCAAAGTTGACAACCCGACTCAACTTTTTGAAAGAGCGGCGAACCCAGATAGTAAATGAGCTCCAGAACATTGACACTACTCGAGGAGCAGCAGATAATCCAGTGGCTACTCCTCCCCCAAGAACGGGTTCCAGATGATACAGTGACCAAAATGGTTGAGCAGTAGTCCATAATCTTGTATATCTCTTCTGCCCTGTTACTGTATTTGCTCTCTTGCTTGTGTAAATAGTTCAACCATTATGGTTGCACTGGTCTTCAGTTGTCCATAATTTGTTGTAGCAGAGCAGAGGAATGCAGAGAAGGTGCCAAACTTCTTGCGATACTCAGGCAGCTAACTTCAGATCCCAATGTAGACCGGTCTTGTAGGTTAAGTTGCCGTTTGTACTGTAGTGGTCTTACAGAAAAGGTGTGGATAGAGAGAAAATACTAGAAAATATGTCTGGTTTTGATGGTTCAGGCAATAAAAAGGGGTAATGTTTGTATTCAAGCCCATCAACTATCAAAGAATGTAAATCTAACCGAATACAACACTAGTCACATCATTCATTCCAGTTCTTTCCTGGAATGCCATGCATCTCTCTGGTTCATTTTTTTTTTTTTTATGAAAAAGAAAAAAAATGTAATCGATTAATATTGGTATATATCAGCTAAATGAATGTGGTGCATGACTTCAAATATGTTGGTTGAAAAGGGTTCTCTCGAATTGTTGCTGGTATAACTTTGTTATGTATATATGTCCATTCTCTTCATTTTTACTTTTTATTAATTATTTTATTTACTAACAACTAGGCATGAAGGCTGTCGTCACCATCCATCCATCCATCATCACTGGTGAGTGGTGAGGGATGCCCAATCTGTTTGATAGGCATCTTCTTCACTGCTAATGATTGATCCAGGGAAAGGGATATATATCAACTTGCTGCCAGCTTGTGGTCATTTCCAATTCCTTGAGAAGAACTCTGCCACATAAAGAAGGTGGATACAAAAAGTTGGGGACTCTCTTTGATGTTTATATGACAACAACTCTACCATATTTAATTTGAAAATAGTACGACACCAGATTTTGCAATCAGAGTGATGTGGGATGATATTGAAAGAATTATGAAATGTGAGACCCGGCATTGGCAATATGTAAGGGACTTTTGTGGCTCCTGTTTACAATGTGTGTTTAATGTATACCATCATGTAAAAACACAATATAACCATCAGAATGAAAGAATTAATAGTCAGCATTTATATATTCTAAATATCTGCTATTGCGAGTTTTTTTTTTTTGCCTCCCCCCCTTAAATCTAGTCAGCCAATGGTCACCACTAATTTCTTCACCTTTGAATGTCGAATTTTAAAATGCACATTCATTAACGAAATGCAAGGGTTGTGATTAGGATGTATGGTATGGTTAGTGAAGACAGGTTTGCTGAATAAGACAAGCATGGTGATTAAGACTATGAATAATAAAATACTTTGTTGAGATTATGATTCTTTGTGTTAAATATATGATCTTAGGAACTTGAGCTAATCGATCATATTCCTCCTAACCTGATATATACTTTTTTCAAGAAAAGTATTATTCAATTGAGCTTAAACCTCCACGAGGATCATCATACTATAACCTCTTAGTCAAGATTCAAGGTTTATTTAATCATTATTGTTAGAAGTTAGATAAACGATTATTAGAATACTGAGAAAGATATATAAACAATGACCTCAAAGCGTTTGTTACAATGAAATATCAGCAATAGTTCACGCCCTCATTCGTGGTATATTTTAGAGTTGGGAGTTGCCTTCAGGAATGGTCGATTCATTCTCAGTTTGCTTATTTAGAATTTAAGTTGAGTTGATTACGGGTGATAGAATGCAACATAATTCATTTTTTTGACTTTCAGATTGTGTACAGAACCTGTATTCTCATAGACAAATGATTTTATATAAAAACAAAATTGAATGTTGCTTTCAATTGCAAAGAATTTTTTAATGAAAGAGTTTTCTTTGCATCTAAACATGTCCTAAAATAAAAGTGCTTATTTATACTTGTGTTTTGGGCAGGCTTGCGATCTTCCAAACTTCATATGAAAGTCAGAAAGTCTTGTGTGATTAGAGCAATCATATTTTGAAATCATTGAATCACATAACCAAAGAAATATGTAGGCAGAACTTAGAGTCAAGAGTCAAAATGCAGGTTTAGGAAGAAGAGAAACAGAGAAACACGTTTTGACCTCATTATTTAGATTCTCAATCACAATGGGAAGTTCAAATTCTCCACCTTCATTGAAATGCAATCAACCACGGCAATTCATATATCAAATCAAACATGCATTTACTTCTTGACATTTTCCGGAAAATAGACCAACAAACTTCAATAGATGATGAAGTTGTTTCACAACTAACACGAAGATTTGCCTATATTATGGCTTCGCTTGGTACACTATAAAATAATGTATTTCGCAAATTAATGCAGATGCATTAGTTTGTAATGCATTACTTTACAGATGCTTGGTAGCAATTAAAGAAAATCAATGCAAATCGGACAAATCATTGTGGGTGGTGTTGATGATGGTAGTAGTTGTAATTGTGGAATAGTCACGGTGGCAGTAATTGTGATTGTGGCGATGGTGATTGCGAATGTGAACAATGATGATGATGGTGGTTGTGTAAGCAATCATGGTGGTTGTGGTGGTGATGGTTCCGGTGGCTATGGTGGTTGTGGCGGTGGTAATAGTAAAGGTGGTGATTATGCCATGGTAGTTGAAGTGGTAATAGTGGTTCTGACGATGACAACAATTATGGTGGTACTAGTGAAGTTGGTGGTGGTAGTGGTGGTTGTGATGGTTTTATTATGGTGGTGGCGACAACGGTGGTGGTGGTAGTAGTAGTGGTGGCTCTGGTGGTTGTGGAAGTGGCAATGGCGATGGTGATTGTTATGTTATGGTGGCGGCTACGGTGGTAGTAATGAGGTGGTGTTGCTTGTGTTGATTATGCTATGGTAGTGGTGGAGGTGGCAGCAGCGGTGGTAGTGGTGGTTGTGATGGTTATGATATGGTGGTCATGGTAGTGACGTCGATGGTAGTTGTGAAAGTGATAGTGGTTGGGGTGTTTATGGAGTTGGGAGTACTCGAGGAGATGATGAGAGTTTTGCAAAGTAATGCGGGAGATTTTGTCCAGCAAAGTTTTGCAGAATTTTATAACTAGGAGATATAGAGGTCTTGAATTCAAATTCTAATTCTATAAAGCCAATCAAACACCCAATTTATGTAACTGCCGTAAATTTTTATATTATGCATTCTTTTACCGTGTACCAAGCAGAGCTATGTTGCAATAATTCTAGGCAGTTAGGGCTACCAGCCATTTTTGGGCACTTTACACTTCTACCATTTCTATAAATAATATTTGTGGTCGTGTTTTAAAAAGAAAAGGTAAAAGTGTAAAAGAGTTTTTCTTTGAATTTGTCTAGGTAGCCAGACTTTAAAGTTTTTTTTGTCAGGCTTAGGTATTTTTATATTTTTATCCATTCTCTTTAAAACACAACCATAAACATTATCTATAGAAGATGTAGAAGTGTAAAAAATCATAAATATTATGTATAGAAAGGGTAGAAGTGTAAAAAGCTCAAAACCTAGCTAAAAAGTCTGACTGCCTAGAATTGGGAATTTTCTTTTCATAAAAATAATTCAACATTAAATTATACAAATTTCTGATACGCCAGTAAAACACGATCAAAGATCGAAAAATCATAAATTCAAAGTTTCATCGTTGTTTTTATAAGAAATTTTTTTTGGTACAAAAATATATTTTTTTTAAAAAATTTCTATTTTCCAGTCCATATTTAAGGAGAAATTTGTTTAGCCTCTAGCTTGTATCCATTTAATTTCTAACATCATGTTATTATCAAACTGATATTTAATCAGAAAATAATAATAATAACTAAACCCCGCTGCATGTGGTAAGCCTTCCAAATATTTAGGACAGCAGTCTGACACCCACATGTCACAAATCCAAAAAAAAAAAAAAAAAAAAAAGAGTAATTCTTGCTAGCCGGGCGAAAATACACTTTTACCTCCTCCTTCTTTAAACTTCTTTTTCAAAAAATAATTAAAAAAAGGAGGCAAAAGTATACATTTACCCCACCCAAGCAGCAAACCTAGCCCCTTTTTAATGCACAGAATAATAATGAAAAAAAAGGACCATAGGAATAAATTATTAATTAAAAAAAAAAATTATAATCCAAAAATTAACAAGCAAATCTCTTCTTCCATTAATAAACCTCCGTTCTCCCAACACCTCGTCTCCAAATCTCTAACAAAAAAAAAAAACATAATATCTAAAATTTTCCCCTAAAATTGTTCATCATCATCAAGAAGCTCGAAACTTTCTTTTCAGAGCTTAGAAATCTTTTAAGAGTTTGCGGACCTGTTCAAGAGTGACAAACAACACAACAGTGAAAGGGCCTTGCCTCGAGATAGTAGGGATGAACCCCTTATACAAGGCCATCGGCCCCTCCGCGCGCACTGTCTTCAGCGCGCAATCAAGGGCACCAGCATATGGGGCGGGTTTACCCGGTTCAACCTTCATGTTCATGACCCGGGTTTTAATCACATCAACCGGGTTCGAAGCGACCGATGCCACAAATCCGGCCGTGAAACTCGCTGTCACGTGCGTCCCGAGCCCGTCCTTCAACAGTTGCTTTTCGAGGATCGTCTCCTTGACCTGATCATACGTGGCGAGCTGCGAGGCAGTCACGATCATCGCACGGTTCACAGTGAGCGATGACCCGCGCCACAGCGAAGTGATCCCCTCTTGCTTCGACATGCGCGTGATCGCATCGATTACGGAACTGTAGTTTCTTCGCTGGGAGACAGGGAGGCGACCGTCCGCTTGCATGCGGACCATTGCCACGTCAGCCGGGTTCCCACAAGCCGCGCCGATCGCGCCGGCTATGAGCCCGGCTGCTATCTTGCGCACTAGAGGCATGTTGCCCGAATTCGGGTCGGACCATTTTTGTTTCAGAATGTCGTAAATGCCCATCCTGGTTGTAGAATACAGTGTCTGGCGGAGCACGGTCGCCGAAACGCCAGAGAACAAAGCCGGTACCCCTTCTGATTTAACGATCTGAACGCCCACAGATACTAACCCGACCCGTGGTGGAGGCACGGGTATGGATCCGGATCTGGCTGCTGCAGCGGCGTTGTTGAAAGCATATGCAGGTCGTATTGCCTGTGCAGCAGGGGCTGCAGCAGCCTGGGTTTCTCCCTGAAGCTGCATACGGACCTTTAAAAGGTCAAGAGGATGTGTGGTACACCCGGCAACAATAGAAGCAATTCCTCCTTCAACAAATCCTTTCGCACCCATTCTGATTCAATTCTTGTTGAGAGAAAAATTAATTAATCTGAATACTAATGAGATGAACACAATCAACTCAACAACTCTGACTAGAGGTTGGAATTGGGGTTCATCTCACTGGAGACGAGGAGATGGGAATGGAGGCTAAAAGCAATGGAAGATGAATGAGTAACGTTGGACCTCTGAGACATAAAATAGAGACGACTTTTACAAGGATTAATGGTTGGTTGTTGACGAGCGGAATAAGAGGAGAGACTATATTTAAAAGGGAAAGGTTGAGAGAGGAAATTAGCACAAGTTGGAATCAAACTAATTTCGCAAGAAAGGCAACAGCAGTTTCATTCCTCTCTTTTTCTACACTCTCCTGTTGACAACATTACTCTACTATGTTATATTGGAAACGTTTTTTACGCGTTTATGGGGTCCACCAACTATTTCTGTCTTGGGTGGGTGCTCTCAGAGAGACAATTGTTTCTGTTCTGTGTGTGATGAACCAACCAATACCATTACAAGGAATGCTGTGTTCTGAAATTCTCAAAACTACCCTTCTTTTAAATTAGAAAGTGATTAGTGAAATAATTTTTTGTTGTCAATAAAGCTTATATTCTTTTTTAGTTTGGGAGAGAAGTAGTTTGTAATTTAAGTAGGTTTTTGATTTGAATATGCATGTATTGCTAGTTTAGGTATGGGATATCTTGAGAGATAGTATTTGGTTTGATACCCAGTATCATCTTTCGCACAGTTGTATACTTAGCAATCAAGTTTATTAGTTTCTTTTATGAAAATATATATTTTGGTATGAAAGAAATTAAAAGTGAAAATACATATATATATATATATATATTGGTAAACATAGATGATGAATGTTGAATTGAATAATATATATATATATATATATATATATATATATATATATATAAAAAAAGAGATCAGTATGCCAAGATGGATCGCCCAGAAAACAGGGCCATTGAATAGGCAAGGTTGACCTGGAAGCAACTATAGAACAATAAGACCTTTTTGGTGGCTCTTAATTGAGACCCAACACATGTCAAAACAGGACTATCTATGTAGAAAAGTACACCAAAGAAAATATCAAAAGGAAGAAGAAGAATAAGCATTTTCAAGACTTGAAGGTCAGTCAGTTAACACTTGGGGGAGGCAGAGAGGGACTCATGATCAAATTAACCATCCATCCAAAAAGAAATATGCTTCTGAAAGGGTTTATTCTCACTTTCTCTTTCAAAATGATATGGTTTTTATTTGCAGCATTAGCTTGGCTTTTCCTGTATATCTCTTCCTTTCTCAGACTACATATGACGTAATATCATCGTGTGAGGCAATAAGACCTCTGTGGATTGTATTTTTCTTTTATTCATTTTTGCACACTTCAATTACATGATAATAAGTGATGTATTGGGTGTATGGGACGTAGAACTTTATACAACTAATATACAAAGATTGATGAAAAGCTGCTGGTTTATTTATATGTATATAACAATTACTCCCAAATGTTAAGAAATTAGACACTACTTACGGTTTTCATTACAACTCTACAGGTTATTTATGACTTGAAACATTCAAACTGTGTTTTATGACTTCTAAGCAATTAAGGGGGTTGAAATTTCAGGCAGATGTGGACAATAGTATGATGATTAGTCATTTCCCACATTGAGAATGACTTCCATAGATACCACTGTTTGAAAGCGATTACACCTCCTGTTTGCCACTTGCCTGCAATTGGATTTCGAAAATATCACGAGTTCCTCAATGAAATCCACATCTACAAAATTAGTGGGACACGTATATTTGCAATGGTATCAAGACGGGCGAAACAAGTTGCAAGTCATTTTCAGACCTCCAACTAGCTAATCTGCTTGCCAGACTAGGATGTATGCCGCCTCATCCCCACATTACAATCCAACACAAACACAGTCAAGTAAATGGAAAATTAATGATAAATCAAATCTTTTTCTTGTGGATTTCTACCAACATCATTCCCAACTATGTTCAATTTCTGAATTCACTGGCAGAAAAAATAAAAAGATCTTTACCAGCTCTTAGGACAATGAGTGGAGAACCAATCATCCAAGCTAATGCTTTGATTTCACATCATAATTGCAACCAAAGATGAACCCCAAATTTAAACTCATAACATAAAGTACTTCTAGATGGTAAAACCGAAACTCTTCAGTGTCATAGAACCATCAGCAAAAGTATTTAAAACACAGACATAAATGAGACAATATTTAACAGTCATATAACTTCTTTGAACAATAACCAGATTAAATCCAACATTTACTGAGCGCTGAGGACTTCAATCTCGAAGACCAAAACTGAGTTGGGAAGTATTCCCCAAGCTGGAAATCCACTAGGACCGTAAGCATAATCAGGAGTGCACTGCAAGTTGCAAAAGTTCATCACCATTGATTAGTTTAGTTAGCATATAACATAACTACACAAGGATAACATATTCTACCATAATCAGGAGTGCACTGCAAGTTCAAAAAGTTCATCACCATTGATTAGTTTAGTTAGTGTCATACATAAGGATAACACATTCTACCATCTTAAGGATTATAATGGCTGAACATGATGAGGGAGAAACACCACGCAACTAGAATCCCGTTCACAAGGCCGATACCCACACTTAACAAACATTGAATGTTATCACATACATAAATCTATGATTGTGGTAATCATCAGCATGGTGATGGAGAATACCATCAAACTGCCACTACGTAATGAAAACAATAGAGCTGCCAATTATGCCCACATCACACTAGCTCTATTAAGTGCTTCTGATTAAAAAATAACGGGCCAAGATAATCAAGGATGAAACATCTTTTTAAACAAAATAAATCGCACACTTCTTCAGGAATACATACGAAGCAATAATTTCATTACACCTGACAAAAGGATGGAACTTCCTGTCATGGATATATCAAGTAAATGGAAAGAACAACTATTACCTGAAGACGAGCAACTTCTCCAATTTGCATATCCGCTACACCTTCATCCCACCCTAGAAAATGAAAAGATTCTGAATTAACACTCCAACTATACAAAGCATGCAATGAAGCAGACATGCATGCTTCAAACAGTTATCTACTAACGGTGGAACCTCAAAGGTATCCCTTTCAGCTTTGTCATTTTCTACTGTGTTACCATTATGTCTCAAATAAAGTAAAATAAAATAAAATAAAGCCAATTTTCCTCGAGTCATTTAGTCCATCAGTTAAGAATATAAAAAAAGGGCACATCGATGTAATTTTATATTAACTGCTCTTCTAAACATACTGCATTTCCATATTTACTGAAGTTTGTGTTATAAAGTATCATTTTTCTATTTACTGTCGCATTTTGAAAATTTGGCACACCGTCTAGGGCTGATAGAAAATACCACTGAAAAAATAGGAACTTCGTTCGATTATAGATAAGATTTCTTACATCAAATTAACTGATTTCTTAAAAACTAATTCATTACCACAAGTAGTTGTAGTTAATAAAACATCGAGTGTCTCTTCAAGGGTGAAAAAAGACTGGCCATTTTTACCAAACATAAATATTACTAGGGTGTGTTTGTTGGATGGAATCTTATTTCATGGGAATCCATGAGGGGACCCCTACATTTTAAGGCTAAATTGAGTTAACACTTATCATCCACCACTAGATTTTGTGATCAATGGTAAGAATGAACACACTCTTTGGTCCCCTTAAAGCATGTGATTCTCATGTTCATGGGATTTCCATTCCCACGGGTTGTTCATATTAGTCAATCAATCAAAATGGAACAAGGGGGCAAAGAGAAGACATGTAATGGGTGACACTGTGACACTATTAATGATGCACTACTTTAGTAAAAGATTCCACATTCCTTTAACCCATCTCTTTATCATATTTTATTTTTAATGTTATTTTCCTTAAAGAGAAGCACAATTAGATACTCTTCAATTGTGAAGGACAAATTATATATGAGGCCTTTTTTTTTCAATATTATGTTGTTTTGAGATATAATTTATTAATTGGTTCTATTCAAATTTCTCTAAAAATTATGTATAAGTAGCTATATTTTGATAATCACGGTGAATGTGAAATTGGTCTGGGGAAGTCCCTTGGCAATCATTTGTTGGTAGAACTGAATGGCGATGAAAGGGAATCCAGATTTAGCGGTCGATTTGACGAGGGAGGAAGAGCTGATGAGTGTAGATGATTGAACCATCAGTGCACGAGTTCACGAGTTCAGTGAGAAGGATCGAGGTTGGGTGTGATAGAGACGAAAAAGTGAACTTGGACTTGTTTGAAAGGCTTGAGACGAGGGCCCACTTAGCTTTGCATGTTGAAGAGTGAGAAGAAAAATGTGAAAAAGCTAAGTAGCTATATCAAATAAAGTAATATTTATTTAGTTTCAATATAGAGAAAGCCACATTTAGTATGATTACCTAAGAAAAAATTGAAATTAAATAATTAATACATCATTATTTTGTTAAACAAAACGAAAGAAAAAATTTCTTCATGAAAATAAAAACGAGGGGACGCAATAATCTGAAGAACCTTTTAGATATAGGATTGATAGATTTCACTTTTTTGTATGGCGCTTGAACCATTTAACAGTGATTCCAAAAATGTTTTCATCTTGAAGTTTCCCTTGATGAAACATTAGAGTTTCTAATACACTTGTTTTCAAAGTTAAATTTGCAAGGGAAAGTTTAAATAAAAAAACATAAAGACGGACTTTTTTTTTGCCAAATTCATAGGGTTTATAGAATATTAATGACAACTATTTTCTAGAGAAATAAGCTTCCAAATTTTAACTTTTATAGAATTCTACTCAACACTGATTACATCACACCATAAAAGAGTAAACGGATCAACTATCTTATCCACTGAAAATAAAATGTTGCGGAAGTTTTAAGTTTGAACATAAAAAAATTACTTATATGCCAAAAGAGGTCCGAAACCTTTTAACATTGTTTTGTGTTATTTGGAAGCCCATTTTCCATGAGAAATGGAATCCAAATCCCATATCAATTGTTTAGTTGTCAATTTAACGACGTGAAACTGATTATGCACGTGACTAAGTTTCCCATAACTCACGACAATCCAATTCTCCACCCCCCAAATGGCATAATCGGTTTCAAATCCAATGTTTTTTTCCATACTGTCAAACAAACCCTTGTATTAAAAATTAGGTTTTTTTTAGTTTGACCCTCGTTAGTTTATGTCTAATTGAGTTTAGTACTCATTTTAAAAACTAATTCAGTCTAGCACTCAAATTTTAACAGTCAACATAGTTGACTTCCATTGACCGTTTAAATTTTCTTAAAATCCAAAAATATCCTTTACTTAGTAGGCACATGCAAAACATATGCTAGATAAACATCTTTGAAATTCATCTATTACTGACCTTAAGAGATATTAAAAAAAAAAATATTAATAACTATCTCCTCTCCTTCCCAAACATCTTTCAGTTACTCCATCAATCATCTCCCTGTAACCACCACCATCTCAACTTGGTGAAAGATAACTTGTGCCCATAATCAAACCCAAAACCTCCTCCTTTATTTTCCTTCTTCATTAAATGAATATGATACTCGATCGTCTGTTGTCAATTCCACTAGAAAAAGAAGATCAGAAAATCAAACTCAACCACTAGTGACCAGATCTTTGATAATCAAACAGGTTTGCCCCTTCCTTGAATTTGACCCATTTATTTCAAAAAAAGAAAAAAAAAACCAAATAACTCAACTCATCTGCTTCTCTTAGCTTCTGATTCATAAACATCGTTATCATCACTCGACTTATATCATTGCTTTTCCCTCTAATTATTGCTTGTTTGCTTGTTATTACACTACTTTCATCTCATTTCATCCAACATATTCAAAACCTCACCACTTTTCATTGCTAGCTACGTTTATGTATGTATCTTTACTTGTTTACAAGTCTTACATTGCTCCCTTCATTTTCTTACAGAGAAACAGAAACATCCCACATTATAAACAACTTTACAAAATGGGATTTGGGTTAACTTCCAACGCCCCGGGCATCATCATCCGCCTTGGTTTAACTCCCAGGATTAACATCCCATGTGGAAAATTTCGAGCTGTTACGAGGAGACCACCTGCTTATTTTAGAGTTATCCGGGTTAATTGATATTATCCGGGTTGTGCTCGAGCTATCAAGGAATTGCTTCAAAAGCCCTTCTAGAAGGGCATTGTTTGGCGGAATCTCTTTATTGGGTCGGTTTTATGTGGCACAAACCATCATCGTCATCATCATTGAAGAGGAAGAAGAAAGGACGCCCATCAAAGACGGATCTGATCCGTTGCCGCACCAAGGAATCAAAACCCATCACGCCACCGAGATATCCGATCCTTGTTGCCGCCACCTTCGAAATCTGACCTACGCCGAAGCATCACCTAAGTCGGCGACGTTTACGACAATTTGGATTACGAAGAAGACGAGCTACATCACAGTGAGATTTTTTATTATTATTTTTTTTAATCTCTCAAAGATCAGGATGAATTTCAAAGATGTTCATGTGGCATGTGTTTTGCATGTGCCTATTAAGTAAAGGATATTTTTGGATTTTAAGAAAATTTAAACGGTCAATGAAAGTCAACTACTTTGACTATTACAATTTGAGTGCTAGACCTAATTAATTTTTAAAATGAGTATTAAACTCAATTAAGCATAAACTAATGAATTAAACATGGAAATTGTCTCATTTGTTATTTCTTTTTTATTGTAGCCCCTAGCCCTAGCATCATATCGTATCAACCACCCTCTAGATAAAATATGGTAACTGACGCGACCTCTATTAGGGAAATGGGAATTATGCTGACCATCATCTTCTCTCCATAGCACGTTTGTGATGAGCCACGTAAACACTCAAATCATTTCAAACGAAAAGGAAATTTGACAAAGCAACAAATAACATAACAATTTCCACTCTTCTATAAGGCTAATACACATATCACCAGTTCACGAAACATGCACAGCCATGTAAATCTAATAGCAGAATAAGGAGCGAATGTATTACCTTTGATGACTGAACCGTGGCCAATCTTAAAAGTGAATGGCTGCTGCCCTGCATCCTTAGTGCTAAAACAATCACCAACAACCAAACAAAACCATCAATTCTGCACAAATCAAAACCAATTCCATTTCAAACTACACAATCAGATCAAATCTACACAAACAAACCTCCAGAACTTCTGCCCAAGATCGCCATTTTTGCCTGAACAATCACAAATTTAAACACGCACATCGTAAATACATAAAAATTGAACCCTTTTTTTAACAAACCAAATAAAAATCGAACCTTTTGGAACAATCTAAGTTAGGATTTTGGAATCTAACAAAAGGGGTTTTGTTGTTTGGGGAGCTAACCGAATCCAGTACAGTGAACAGTGACGTTCTGACCACGAATGGGTTTGGGTCCATTTCCGGCCTTCAAGACTTGCTTTTCTACTCCCATTTTTGTTGTTGGTGTGAGCTCTTCTTCGTCGTCGTCGACTCTCCGCTTCACGTACAAGGGATACTGAGTGTTTCGTTGCCTCGATTTATATATATAGAAGGGGCGAGATGGTGTGGTGTATGTACACCCACATTTTGTGTGAGTTCCACCAACTCTTTGACTGAAATGAGGACTTTGTAATGGAATTTGTAGACCTACTTGCCATGAAAGAGGAGGATGATGGAGAAGAAGGCCCATTTCCATTTTGTTGGAAGATTTGCAGCTGAGTATTGAGTTTTGAGTTCTGGTTATAACTCCCTATGCAAACATTTGAATAATTTGGGATATGGTTGCGATTTTATTGTGTGCAGCCAAAATTTGGAAAATGTTCCACTATATAAAGGAAGTTACCTTCTTCTTAGGGTCTGATTGGTTGCACGGAAAATAGATATTGAAATTGAAACCGTTTATGTGAATTCAATTCTTAGGCCTTCCCTTGAACTTGGATTATCATAAATAGTGAAAAAACAGTTTTTATGAAAAATCGATTTCTTATCAGTAAATAGACAACCAAACAGCGAAAATCAACATAACAAGAGAAATAGACAATCAAATGAATTTTTACATATTAAGCCCATTCTGTTACTCACATTCCGATATTGCGTTCATTACAAGTTGAAAATGTTTGAAAATGGAATGAAGACTTACTTGCTCAACAGATCCTCGCTATAGGCATCCTCAAATTCACAAAAAAAAACTCAAACAAACAAACAAAATCACTTTCAACTTTGGGAGACCCACACAAATCCTAGAATACTAGGATCTTCATCTTGAGGCAAAGAGGGAAATTGAAAAATTAGAGAATATAGAGAAGGACCCTTGGGGTTCGGGAGGGATTCCATTTGTTTTTCTTCAAACACGCAATCGTTTTTTGTGTGGATGTGTCATGCGAGAAAAAGCATGCAACCTAAGGAATTTTTTTAGTTTTGGTATGATTATGTGAGTAAGTGTGTGCAGAAAAGTGATCTTGTGGGTGAAAGTAACAATTGCCTTATATATTATAGAAAGGAATATTTAAAAAAAAAATTGGGTGTTCGATGTGGTTAATTATACATCTCAAGCATACCTTTAATTAGAGAAATATAGATGGTTCTGCCAATTTTAACTAACATAAGAAATACTTGCAGAAAATAAACATGAGTAATATGTATCGTTGCTTTGTGTTGGTGCAACAAAGCCAAAACATCCTCAACTCTAATGCAAAAATACTTGGTGTATAATAGATCTCCACTAACACAAAGTATAAATGTTAGTCCTGGTTAACTGCTAGGAGGATGTTTTGAGGTAATCTTTATGACATTTCCTAGTCAAACAGGAAAAACCGATTGAAGACATGTTTTACCTTCAAAATTCATTAATTCCTCTAGTTCAAAAAAATATTTAACTAAGCATACATAAAAGTTAAGCATAATGGAGTCTTCTTTATTTACATTTCTCTTATTCGTTAGTTGCGATACACCTTCTGCTCTTAAGAAGAACCAGCCTATGTTAATAAAACTCATAAAGTGAAAAGACTCATAATTTTGTCGGAAAATACATATAAATATTTACAGCAAGTCTCCCTCCTCGAGATTGTTACTTTGCTTCAGACAATAATGGATTCCTTGTCGTACCTCTTCGATTCACTCCCACCTTGCCAAACTTACTGGTACTTTCTTCGGTCATTACTTTAATTCATGAATAATCATTACATCTCTTACAATTCTACACTCATCAATATTGATACATTATTAGATTTTTAATAAAAAGGCATTACATCTGCGAATCACTACTTTATATTAAAACTTCATTTAAGTTGTTTATTTTCTCCTTTTTAGGCTTCTCTTTTATGATCTTTGTTCGGTAGCCAAGGACAATAATTCATAGACAAATAGAGGGGGATATAGAAATTGTATGCCAATCGTTCTAAAACTAGGTTCAACCGGAAAATCCCACAACTACAATTTAATGTTGCAAGAAAAACAAAGAAGACGACAACAAAACAAATGAGAAGCTCAAGAACAATCAAAGGGCTTGATGAGAAGGAAACTACAATATTTTTCTAAAAAAAGAATATACAAAACAAGAAACACATAAAATAAAAAGTCATTTCGACATTGCGCCCTCATTTTTTTTTAATTCCCCAATCTCATCGGACAACCTACTTACTATTGATGTCTTAAAAAGACATTTATTTCTAAATCTACTTTGAATGTCATCCCAAATATTCCAATAATACCTGATGAACAACCATTCAATCATGGTCGAACACGTGGTACAAATCATCTCTCATTAGGGACAATTAATAAGTCTGATCACTAAAGCCAAAAGAGGCATTAGTAATGGACCAAGATCCAGGTTAAAGGCCCAACAAATCTGTCCCCTCAGAGGATAGAGACGTTACGAATGAGACAAATCATGGCGGGAATCTCCCTCCCAATGACGCATCTCAATGAAAGAGGAGACCGTTATGAAAAGCCCCCTTCATTGTGCCATGCATGCTTAAGTCACACACAGAGTTAATTACTCTTATTATATAAGGTAAAGGAGAGAGAAGATGAACTGGGTACAAAAAACACTACAACTATACTCTATCCAAGTTCATCTTTTTCCTTAGTTAGCTGACTTAAACATCGAAGTGCCTTTGTCCACCAACAATGTGGTCTTTGGTAATTTAACCATGTTTTGCAAATTAGATCTCGAGGAGAACAAATTTAGACGCATCAGTTTGACGCCGTTTATGGGGAATGACAATTTCCTTTTAAAAAACAAAGTTAGTGGTTCCTTTAGAATAAACCAGCAACGAGTTGGCAATACACAGGATAACCCTCCCATTGGAGAAACTCAACTGCCAAGCGAAAACATTCCCAATCCAGCATTGGGGGAACCAGGTGTGCAAAGCAGTGAATTGTCACTGCAAGATCTGGTGATTCCCACCATGCGACTGGAACCCCAACAAGCCCTTACTCTTGGGGGAATAGTAATGGACCCTCGTGTAGATCAGCTTTTGGCCCACGTAGCCCAACTCACGAAAGTGGTCGAGAGACTCACACAAGAACTCGTTCAAGTTATTGAGCATGCTAGAGATCCACCTCAGCAGAATTCTGCCAATCGTTTTCAGGAGAACCAATAAGTTCCTATAGAGTTTCGAAGGCCCAACCTCAAAAGAAATGAACCTCAAGATGATGGATCCAGATCTGATGGACTTGCCCCACAAATCCCATTCAGGATTGGATTCACGGATCCAAACATGTTGTATGAACTTGCCATGCCACCCTTCTCCGATCGAACCATGAACACTTCTCTGCCCAAGAAATTCATCCCACCAAAGTTTGAATCTTATGATGGTTCCACTGATCCATCGAATCATCTGCACCACTTTCACCATTTGATGGCGCTAAAAGAAAACTCAGACTCTACCATGTGTAGAACCTTCCCAACCAGGCTCACGTCCACGAAGGTAAATTGGTTTAACAACCTCCCACCATGGTCAATAAACTCCTAGGCGCTGACCACAACCTTCATCACCGGATTCATTGGCAGTCAGCTGATCAAAAAGGGTTCACACTATCTGTTTCACATCAAGTAGAAATCTGATGAGACTCTCAAGGAACACATTACAAGATTCAGTGACGAGTTGACTATGATTGATAAGTGCAGTGATGACATGGCTGTGACCATCTTCACCTTCAGACTCAAGGGAGGACAGTTATACAACTTCCTAACTCTAGAGCCTCCAAAGAGCATGACAACTCTGTTAAAGAGTGCACAAAAATACATCACTCTTGAAGAGATGTGGATTGCCAAGAAGAGCAACGAGGTCGACAAAAAGTCTTTCCCAACGAACCGGGAAATGAGAGAAGACATAAGAGAAGACAGGAGGCGAGATGATAGATCGCAGAGGATAGCGGTCATCCCAAAAGCATCGGACCAATAACACAGTTATGGGTGCAATATCCTCCAAGGCAGGAACACCAGGCAAACAACGAGTCTTATTAATTGACTTCTTTGTCATGGACGCCCCGTCAGCATACAACATGCTTTTGGGGAGACCCTGGCTACACGATATGGGTGTAGTATCCTCCACCATGCACCAATGCCTCAAGTATCACATCGATGATGATGTTGGGGTCATCAGAGGTGATCAACCAACTACACTTGAATGTCACTATGCAACAATGAAGGCTCTCAATAAATAGCAATCACAGTCCTAACAAAGGGGGCCATCGCAATAGCCACCCAGTCCACTGTAGACGGATCAATCTCTCCCACACGACAATGTAGCCCTTATGTAACAACCCGATCCGCACAGTAAGATATTGTCCGCTTTGGGCCCAACCGGCCCGCACGGCTTTAAAAGGCCTCTTACTATGGGGATCCAACCTCGCACATATATAGCACATCACCATCCCATACCCAGGCAATGTGGGACTATGGTCTACCCTTGGTAGCTAGTCCAACCCCTCTTGGGATCCACAGGCCTGTTGGGCCTATTGGGCTCCAACCCTCACCCTCACCCTCCCCCTCAGGTCCGCCCACACAAGGGTCTCACAGTCCACCCCCCTTAGGGCCCAACGTCCACGTCGGCACACTTCCGGCTGGGTCAGGCTCTGATACCCTACCAGTCCACGGGGACTGTCGAACACTAGCCAACCAGATAAAGAGACGACACCAATCTACCTTGATGGTCCAACATGCAATATAACTGTCATAATCGGATCAAAACTCCATCCGGAGCTGACCATCTGAAAGACAATTAGGACTTATTCGCCTGGACAATGAAGGACATTGTGAGTATTGACCCCTCGATTATCACACATAGACTACAAGTCAACTCAGACAAAAAGCCAATCTGACAGAAAAGAAGGTTAGTCGCCCCAGAGCACAATCATGCCATCAATGAGGAAGTGCACCACTTGTTGAGTGTCGAAATGATCAAGGAGTCCCATTACCCAGATTGGCTAGCAAACACAATTCTAGTTAAAAATAAAAACGAGAAGTGGAGGGTCTGCGTGGATTACATGAATCTCAATAAAGCCTGTCCAAAAGACAATTTTTCACTTTCGCGTATAGATCAGATAATGGATGCTACATCCGGACATAGACTTCTCAACTTCATGGACACATATTCCGACCTACAACCAAATACAAATGCATCCACCAGACCAGGAGAAGACATCCTTCGTAACAGAAAGAGGTACGTACTGCTACCAGATGATGTTGTTCGGATAAAAAAACGCTAGAGCAATATACCAACACCTGGTCAACAGAATGTTCAGATATCAGATTCATGGAAGTATACATCGATCATATGCTAGTAAAAAGTTAACGCAAAGACGTCACATCAAAGACCTACAACAAGTCTTCTCCCAACTCTATAAGTACATGATGAAACTCAATCCACAAAAGTGTACATTTGGAGTAGAGTCAAGAAAATTCCTAGGGTACATGGTCTCCAAAGAGGAATTTAAGCTGATCTGAAACAGATACAAGCACTCCTAAGCATGCATTCGCCCACCAACATCAAAGGTATATAAAGCCTTAACGGCTAGGTAGCAGTCCTCAATAGGTTCATCTCCAAATTGTCAGAAGAAAAAAAATGTCTTGCCTTTTTCAGGATTTTGAAAGGTAACAAAACATTCAAATGGAATGAAGAATGCGAAAAAGCTTTCCAAAACCTAAAGGAGTACATGGGGAGTACAAAATTACTTTCAAAGCCAAAGCCAGACGAGACGCTATATTTTTATCTATCAGTATCGAAACACGCAGTCAGCTCCGCTCTGATACGCGAGAAAAAAGGGAATACAAAAGTCAGTCTACTACATCAGTAAAACATTTGCGGACACAAAAGCTAACTATCCCACCTTGGAAAAATTAGCATTAGCGTTGGCCGTCTTTCAGAAAACACCCCTACTTCCAGACCCATTCCAACACTGTAATAATCGAACATCCACTTTAGTCAGTAATGCACAAACCAGAGTTGTCCAGCAGAATGGTGAGATGGGGGACAGAGCTTGGTCAGTTTGACATCAACTATACTCCAAAAACAACAATAAAAACTCAAGCACTGACGAACTTCATCGTTGAGTTCACAGGCGGCAGCAAGTATCAATCGGACGCCGATAAGGAAAATGGATCATGCGTAGTAATGGAGCATCTAACGAGAAAGTAAGTGGAGTTGGAATTATTCTCTATACCCCAGAAGGGGCTACTTTGGAAAAGGCCATCAAATTCAGTTTCAACGCTTCCAACAACGCAGCCGAATATGAAGTGTTAATAGTCGGACTACGATTAGCTAAACATCTCACAGTAAAAGACATCAGTGTTTTTACTGACTACAAATTGGTGGTCAATCAATTGAATGACGAATTTCAAGTAAAAGACGCACGAATGAAAGCGTACCATCAAAAGGTAAACAACTTGATCAAAGGCTTCAATGCAATCACCATTCAATGTTGTGCCAGAGCAGACAATCACAGAGCAGACGGCATGGCGAAGGAAACGTCACACACGACAACCCTTTATTATAGTATACAAAAGTTCAAACTTGGAGAACGACGCACATGAAGTATGTGCAATAGATCAGAAAGACAATTGAATGACTCCAATTTTGGTGTACATATAAAACGAAATTCTGCCAGTAGACAACATTGAGGCCCGTAATATGCAAAACAGAGGAGCACAGTACACATTGATAAGTGGCAGGCTATGTAGGAGATATGCCACAGGTCCACTGCTAAGATGCCTATCACCTAGTAACTAGCTCACAAAACCCTCAAATTCATTTCAAAATATGTGGGAATCATACGGGAAGCAGAATACTAGCTCACAAAACCCTCAAATTAGGGTATTATTGGCCAACAATGCAAAAGGATGCTAACGAATTTATTTGGTTGTGTGATGAATGCCAACAATTTGCTTCATACACACACATGCCCGATCAGAACATGATCCCGATGAGTAGTCTGTGGTTGTTTGCACAATGGAGAATGGATATTCTAGGCCCGCTTCCACTCTCTGACAGGAAGAAATACCTCATTGTAGCAGTCAACCACTTCACCAAATGGGTAGAAGTAGAACCACTGGCGAAAATGGAAGAAGCTCAAATCGAGAACTTCTTGTGAAAAACAATAATTTGCAAATTCGAAACCCTAGAACAATTTTGATTGACAATGGGACCCAATTCGAAGGAAAAAAAAAGAGTAAATAAGTTATGTGAGAACTTGAGCATCAATCACCACTTCTTAACACCTGGTCATCCGCAAGTAAAATAGACAAGTACAAGTCACCAACCGAACAATCCTTAAAGCCGTCAAGAAAAAAATTGTAGAGCAAAAGGATTATGGGTATCTGAACTACTAGACGTTCTATGGGCCTATAGGACAATAAAAAAGGACTCCAACCGGAGAAATACCATTCGCCCTAACTTATGGGTTTGAGGCAATGGTACCAGTTGAGATTGGCATGCCCACATTCAGAGCTGAACAGTTCTGGTTGGAAGTCAATGATGAAGTACCACGCATCAGATTAGATCTTATCGAAGAAAAATGAACATAGCTTCAATCAAAATAGCGGCCTATCAACAGAGAATGATCAACTATTACAATAAGAAAGTCAAACCCCATGAACTCAAAATTGGTGATTGGGTACTCAGAAAAATCCAGCTGAATACAAAATAACCAGATGCGGGGAAGTTAAACCCAAATTAGGAAGGGGCATACAAGTTGGTTAAAATAGACTAGAAATATACTGGTTAGAAAATACAAACGGGGAACAACTCAAGAGACCATGGAAAGTAGAACACCTAAAAAGATATTATCAATAAACTATCACATTCTAGCAAGTTTCTGACTCTCATTCCAGCAATTTCAGCTATTTAGGACCACCAAGTCAGACAACGAAGTGTATGCAACTAGTCAAGACCACAAAGTCAGACTAGGTTTAAAAAAAATTTGTCTGATTACCAAGTCGGACAACAAAGTGTATTCAGCTAGTCGGGACAACCAAATCAGACTAGAGATTTACTAAAAAAAATTTCTTATCCTATCACCAAGTCGGATAACGAAGTGTATGCGGCTAGTCAGGACCACCAAGTCATACTAAATATTTAAATTAAAAAATCTTCTTGTCTAATCATCAAGTCAGACAACAAAGTGTATGCAGCTAGTCAGGACCACAAAGTCAGACTAGGTGTTTAAAAATCTTCACATCTGATCACCAAATCGGACAACGGAGTGTACTCAGCTAGTCAAGACAACCAAGTCAGGCTAGACATTTACTAAAAAAAATTATTGCCAGGACACCAAGTTGGACAACGGAGTGTATGCAGTTAGTCAGGACCACCAAATCCAAGTCAGGTTAGACATTTACTAAAAAACATTATTGCCCGGTCACCAAGTCGGACAACGAAGTGTATGCAGTTAGTCAGGACCACCAAATCGGATTAGATATTTAAATTAAAAAATCTTCTTGTCTGATCACCAAGTCGGACAACGAATTGTATCCAGCTAGTCAGGACCACAAAGTCAAACTAAATATTTAAAAATCTTCTTGTCCGATCACCAAATCAGACAACGAAATGTATGCAGCTAGTCAAGACCACCAAGTCAGACTAGATATTTAAATTAAAAAATCCTATTGTCTGATCACCAAATCAGACAACGAAGTGTATGCAGCTAGTCGAGACCACAAAGTCAAACTAGGTATTTAAAAATCTCATTGTCCGATCACCAAGTCGGACAAAAAAGTGTATACAGCTAGTGAGGACCACCAAGTCAGGCTAGATATTTATTTCGAAAATCTCCTTAGCCGATCACCAAGTCGGAGTCAGGACCATCGATTCAGACTAGATATTTCATTCTAAAGTTTGAAATATGAAGTCGGACAACAAGTGTGTTCCGCCAGGTAGGACCACTAAGTTTGCCTTTACATTCCATTCAAAATTTTCTAAGCTACCAATCTAGATTAGTGTATCCACGAAACACGAACCTCAAAGTCAGGCTACACTTATTATATTTTTAGATTTTGAACTAAAAAGTCAGGCTACGACACATATCTACATAGCCAGCCTAATACATCAGCTCAGACTACCGTCACATCGCAAACACTCAGTGAACTCATCCAAGAAACTGTTGTACATAACAGAACAATGATTCGAAAGAGGCATTAAAAAAGGGAAGACAAAGCACAAAGAGATAAACAAGTGTAATTGAGCCAAAAAAACAGAAATTTTATTCACAATTTATTTGTTTACATCATAAGAAGGTATTACAGGAGAAATAATTGGAGACAAGGAAGCATTTTCGTGTTGGCAGGGTTAGCTGGAGCAAGTGAAACATGATCTTCATTGTCTATGGAAGGAGTGGAAACATCTTCAAAAAACGTGATCAACTATCGCACGGTACTTGCCAAGGTCCCAGCCTTACTCCACTTCCATATAATCAAGAAGTTCAATTTTGTCAGAAACAACTTTACTGAACTCCACTTCAGCTACATTAGCCTTAGACTACTATGCAAGTACAAATAGTTTCTGCTTAGCCCGAACAAGCTCCTTTTCAATTCCAGATAACTTCTAAGATGCCTGCTCTTTAAGGTTTCTCTCCACATCAAGTTGTTCCTTCATAGAAGTGACCTCCGCAGTCATTTGCTCCACCAGCCTCTCAGTGGCCTCACGGAGAGCAGATTGAGAATCCGCCAAAGTCATTGCTTGATCACGAGTTTCCTTCGTGACAGTCAACTCATTTTCCGTGGCAGACAACATGACTGCAACCTCCTTCGTGACAGTCAAGTCACTTTTCGTGCCAAACTTATCCATGACGTCCTCCAGCTCTTCATCTTATCCTGATAGGCATTAACTACATTTTCTTGATAAGCAGCCTCCTCCTTCAACTTATCTACCTGAGAAAGAGCATCAGAAAGCTGCAACAGCTTGCTACGCATACTTCTTCTTCAAGGCATACACCTGTTCACGGGTAGCATGATACTCGGACCCCGTCATCCTAGCATGAGTGACATGGACATCCCCTATTCAGAGCAAAGAAAAAAAAATTGAACTCTTTACCTCCATTATATGTTTCACACCTTTGTCAAGGTGATTTCCAACAACACGGACATGCATACATGCTTTATTCATCAACCACTGATGCCACGAGTTGATATGATTGTGTGCACTCTCCTGCACGTCAATCTCCGAGTGTCATGAAAACCCACCATCTGTCTTGATGCGGATAGCTCCGGGGATGGGCTCCTTCTAACTGACTTTGGGATGGAGCAAAAAAGGGTCAGGGATGATAAAGGAACCACCCTTGGTCACCCCAGCAATGATCGGGACACCGAAAATGACGGATACACCAGCCTTCCTCTTCTTTTCAGTAGAAGGAACAACAACAGATGACACTGCATGAAAATGATGTGAATCAGACATCCACTTCATACTCGGGTCAACAGGAGGATAAGGAACAACTTTGAGTTGTGACCTTGGTCAACACTAACCTCGTCAAAAGACGGATCACACTCAAAGTCGCTCAAGGACAAGTCTAACGTTTGGATCCTCAGACTTCTTTAGTGCAAACTGTGTCATCTTGTTCGAAAAGACACGAGCATCCTCATCCGACACCTTCCTGATGTCCGTCACACCAGCATATGCAAATATCACCTTCTCATATTCAACAAGTCGAGCACGAGGACGAGCAACTTCCTCTCGACTCTTCGCTAAAACCCGTTAAATCTCTTCATCTTCCTGATCAACAAGATCAGAGTCATCCTCATGGTTCTTCAAAGAACCAAAATCCTTACTCCCCGATCTCTGAAGAGTAGAACATCAGAACTCACTCCATCCTTCGGAACCACAAGAGGATGGGCAATCGGAACAACTTCCCTTGTGGCAAGGGCGACTCCAGCAGAAATCCCCAATCCAACAGGCCTCTTCCGCTTTGCAGGTCGACCAACATCGATCAAACCACTCACAACTTTCCTTTTGGAAGGACAAGGGGGCCTCGAAGCTCTCCTCTTCCTCGTGATCAGATCAGCACCCTGACCACCAATGCCAGCAGAAGTACCAGCTTCAGCAATAATGACACCATATTCACGATCATAAACAACCAACGATCGTTCCTGAGCACTAAGGCCGTAGAGGCCACTCTCTTAAACAACCACCAACTAGAGAAAATCTTCAAGTGGCGTCCAAGGAAGGGAAAGGAATCAAGCCTTCGTCGACTGCTCTTCTACAATCAGTTGCAAATCGTTCAAGTTAATGGAAGTCCTGAACAACCTGAGAATGAATTTACCGTCAAGTTTGAAATACCTAGATTCAATAGAAGCATAGAACCAGGTCTTCAGCCAGAATTGGAATTCATCTTTCGGTTTGCCCAGACAAGCAGGCGAAATCAGATAGCAGTAACATTTTTGTTGAACTTCAGTGTTAGTAGAGAATGCAACACATTCTCGTTCAGACGGATCCCAGCCCACAGAGCCTTGACCAATATACTAACCAAGATCCTCCAGCCATTAGGATCCAGTTGAGAAGGAGGAATACCAATCGAATCTAGATAAGACCATATGATCTCCAAAACTAGGAAACGGATACCAGCCTGAACATTCCAAGGTACAGGGCTATGTAACCAACTTTGGCTGGATAGGGCTATCACTATCTTCTGGCAGCACAAGATGCAAGTTGGACGGAATAAAATAAGTATGATGGAGGTCATCCAATGTGGCCTGGGTTGTCAGCATCGAATCAAAGAATCCCCCACGGGCGGTCAAATGATTGACACTCATAGATCTCCTGGGATTCATGGTAAAAAGTTTGTTAACTCAGAAAGTAAAAAGAAAATGAACAAACAAGTTTTGCAAATGAAAGAAGGCGTAAAAAAGATAACACGACTCTCTAATGCCCTTATATAAGATTAGACAACAAAAAGACAACAAATGAGAGATTGTGCAAGAAGTGATAGCTGCATGAAACCCTAAAATCATGCCAAAACGAGTTGATTGGTGGCGTATTGGAGTACCGATTAAATCATGGCCATTGAGTCGACAACTGTTAATGACATTAAATGGTGCGCAGGAAAAGTGATGATGAACCTCGAAAACCCACTGCCGCATAGTTAGTGGCCACGCGAGCGAGCCCACTAACTAGGGAGAGTAGCTGATGATAAATCAAACAATTATTCGACATGGCCGACATGTAACACAAATCATCTCTCATTAGGGACAACTAACAGGTCTGATCCCTAAAGCCCAAAAGAGGCATTAGTAATGGACCAAGATCCAGGTTAAAGCCCAAACCTCATGCCCAACAAATCTTTCCCCTCAAATAACACAGATGTTGCGAAGGAGACAAGTCACGACGGGAATCTCTCCCCCAAGGACGTATCTCCATGAAGGAAGAAACTGTTATGAAAAAGTCCCCATTCATTACGCCATGTAGGGGTGGGCATCCCATCCCGCGATCCCGTTCCCGTCCCGATCCCGTCCCGTCCCGTCCCGATTTTTTCGGGTCTTAATGGGATTGAATAATTTCATCCCGATCCCGTCCCGTCCCGATTTAGAATGGGATGGGATGGGATGGGATGGAGATTTTCAATCCCGCCAATCCCGTCCCGTCCCGAACTAATTTATTAATATTAATTATTAATATTTTTATTTAATTATTTATTTTAGAATTGTGGATGCCCATACAAATATACTAATGTATATAACATATTTAATTTTTTAGCATCTCCATGAATATCTCACACATCTCCATGAATATCTCACAGTTCTCACTCACTCTCTCAAGTCTCCTCTCTCTGAATTAAAAGGTAATTAAGCTAACTCAAAAGATAAATGTCCAAATTGGGAAAGTAATTAAGCTAACTCAAAAGATGGCTAAAACTGATTTTTATACACAACGTTGGTAATTTAAGTAGTGCACACAAGAAGATGACTTTTTCAGTGATAGAGAATTTGTTTGTTGTTGTAGTCATTGCTACCAGTAGTGATGCTTGTTTTTCAATGAATTGGGTGTACAAGTAGAGAAATCACCAAAAACTGAGATAACAGGTGCATCATTTAGATGATTGAGTAGATAGACATCAATCAAGTCACAGATCAGTAATGTTAAAAATTAGGAATCAATTTATGAAAATATTATGCAAATCATGTGGAATTCAGAATATATACACATAAGTACATGAGTCCAGATATCACTTTGCAGTAGAGAATTTTGGATGTTGCTTTAAATTTTTTGGATGCCGCTGATCCCGTCCCGATCCCGTTTGGGATGGGACGAGGTCGGGATGGGTATATCTCGTCCCATCCCGTCCCGTGCCCACCCCTAACGCCATGCATGCTTAAGTCACGCACAAAGTTAATTACTCTTATTATATAAGGTAAATGAGAGAGAAGATGAACCGGGTACGAAAAACACTTCAACTATAGTCTGCCCAAGTTAATTTTCTTCCTCAGTTAACTGACTTAAGCATCGGAGTGCTTCGACCACCAACAAGGTGGTCTTTGGCAATCTAACCTTGTTTTTCAAGTCAATCTCGAGGAGAACAAATTTAGAAGCATCATTACCCTTGAGGAATTCTAGCTACCTTTTCCATTTACATTTTCTTGCACCTTCTCCTTTTTTTGAACGACATGCATACTCTAAAGTTTAAATCTCATTACAAAAAAAAAGATAATTGAAATCTTATCTAAACTCACGATATTGTGAGGCATTAGTTTGAACGACATGCACCTTCTCCTTTCTTTGAACGCCGTTATTGATTATGTTTTACCGGTGCTTTTATTGAAATGCCACCTTGAAAGTGTCGTTTTAGACTTCATTTTTTGTAGTGTTTTAGCTTACTTCATATGTTTAGGGCACCCAACTCTAAGTGATTTTACTTAATCACCTATCCACTAAATCCATCTTCTCTCCATCATCGTTGGTTGAGATGCAAAGTTGCAGGTTTCAGATTTTCAAATTTTCTTTTGTTGTTGCTAGCACTTGATGAAATCATGATGAGATTCCCACTTTTTTATTTTTCCCTAGATGGCAACCACAAAACGCCCCTGCCATTTCTATAATTGTTAGCCACTACCAAAACAAAGGAAATTCAATAATACATATGATGGAGATTTACCATGCTAGCCCAGTTAGTAGGACTTGTGCCAAATCCTTCGGTAAACATTACCGGCAGAAAGAAAAGATATATAACAAATAATGACGAAACTCTCTTTAATAAAACATTTTTTTAGGAAGAAAATATGCATTGTTAGGTGTGATTCACCTTGAGGATGATTAAGCAAATGCTAAGTGCATTTGAGTAACTTAGAAGGAAAGTGCATCTAGGAACTATAATTATGGCGAGACATGCAACAAATTTAATCCCTGGTGATGATACACCAAACCGTCAAGTAATCTGCATCGTGCACGTGTCATGATGATCTCGTCAACAGAGTAAAACAGGCCAATTCGAGTGCCCAATTTGGCAAAGCCCAGATACCACAAAGCCTACTGAGGTTGGGTCCAAGAGGTTGGACCCAAATAACAATGCCTTATTAAGCCCATACACCGTATGGTCAAGCCCAATACCCATAAGACCTAATAAGGCAAGTATCTAGGAGTTTGGCCTAAGACAGGCAGGCCAACAATACATTGACTCCGACTATGAAGCAAATACCAGAGTATAAGTCGTGCACGAAAACTCTCCTGCATGGACAACACTTCACAAGGGAAGAATCCCCAACAGATATCGGGGTACAAGTCGTGTATGGAAACTCTCCTACACGGACGACTCCCAACAAGGAAAAGATCTCTCAGCAGATCTCTTTCCCTAAACTACACCACCAAAGGCATAACTGAACAAAGACTCTCGCGTGATAAATAGATCACAGGGTTAAGGAACAAAGGTACGCTACAAAACCCAATTTACAGCATTACACCTTTCTCAAACCTTATCTGACTTAAGCATCGGAGTGTCATCGGCCGCTACAACGGTGGTCTTTGGCTCACGTGTGTTCCCTGTGCAGGTCAAGGTCAAGGAGAACAGGATTTGACACCATCACCTGGCATGCATGGAACCTTTTGAGCTAATTTTCATTGCTTTTAACACCAAGGGTTTGAAATTTTTCATATTTTGTTTGGACAAAATTCAGTTTCTGATTCATAAAAGCCACTGCCACTCCAATTTTCATAGTAAATAGTGACTTTGCACTGTCCAGCGTTCCAAGAACTTTTGTCCAAAAGGTTGTTTCAGAGATCAAGCATTTCCTTAACATAATTTTGAAGCTCTTGATCACACATTTTGGAGCAATAATGGAATGTCGTCTCTACTTGCTCCTAAAATATACAAACCATAGTGAGTGCGTAATTTAGAAGATTCCACAATGTTTTTTTATGATACATCAAATAAGACTCGAATCACAATCGTACACGTGCCAAAGATCATCCATCACGATGAACATGAACTTCAATCTAGGCCCGACCCAAGAGGTCGGAAAAGACAGACCAGTCATTAAAAAGGCCCAAAAAAGGTATTTGACAATAGATCATAATCAAGGGCATGCATCCAGGCCCAATGGATCTCTTCCCTTAGAGAATAGAGACATTGCAGAGGAAACAAGTCGTGGCGGGAATCACTCCCCCAAGAACGTACCTCGTTGAAGGAGGAGACCGTTGCAAAGAACGTCTCCTCTCATCACACACTACATGCTTAAGTCATGCGGAGAATTAATGGCATACATTATATAAGGTAAATAGAACATTCGATAAGAGGTATGCAAATTCAACTGAACTATACTTTTTCCAAATCTTCTCCAACAGATTAACTGACTTAAGCATCGGAGTGTCTTCGACCACCAAAAATGTGGTCTTTAGCAATCTAACCCTGTTTTGCAGATCAAATCTCTGGGATACTAGATTTCGATGCCTCACTTTTAACGGAAGAACACGTTTATCACAATAAATAGGTTTCAAACACCTAAACCCTCCTCTTCACACTGGTATCAAATATTTTCCCACGACACCCATTTGCATTTGGACTTCCCTTCATGGTCAGCCCTAAAGAAGTTAGCTAGCATAATATGCATTATACTTAAAACCTTTGAGGGAACCCAAGTGGCTAGTAATAGCCTAATAGGCATAGAATCAAGAGCCCGAATTGAAATCAATTTGCCTTTGAAGAGAAAAGCTTAGCCTTCTCACCACCAATTCAATCCTAAGCCTTAATAATAATAATAATAATAATAATTATTATTATTATTATTATTATTATTATTATTATTATTATTGTTATTATTATTATTATTATTATTATTATTATTATTATTATTATTATTATTATTATTATTATTATGCTCACGGACCACCGTTGTGGTGGCCGATGGCACTCCGATGCTAAAGTCAGACATGGATCTGAGGAAGGCGTAATGTTGTAAACATGCAATTTGTCACGTACCTTAACTTACCAACCTCGTGTCTTATTTATAGTGCAGGAGTCTTGGTTCAACCAGGCCATCGATGTCGTAGTTTAGGGAAGAAGATCTTCGTGGGGATCCTTATCTAATTAGGAATCGTGTTGTGAAGGGAAGTTTCCCTTTTAGCCATGTGCTCCTAGATACGCGGGAGATAGTTCCCGTTCCGAGATTATTCTATAGGTGAAAGTCTCCATATGTGATACGTACTCTAGAATATGCTTCCTAGTTGGAAGCAAAAAGTCGTTGTAATTGCTTGTCTGAATCTGGTCCTCGAGATACTCACCTTAACAGGGCTTACGGGTATTGAGAATAGCTGTGAGACATGTGGGTCTAGCAGGCTGTAAGAATTAGGGTCCGTTTGGCGAACTACATTGGGGGGGTTTAAGACTGCACGGGCCGGATCAGTGTCGGGCTGATGCCAGAGTCTATCTTTATCTTTTCCTCGAGATCATCATGACACTGTACGGCATAAAGATGGGTCCATTTTGGTGTATCGTCAGCTACTCCCCCCGAGATAGTAGGCCATCACATTGATTCCCTAAGTCATTTCTTGAAAAGATACGCCACTCATGATGATTGAGTTTTAATCGTTTGCTTGAGCAGCGCGCTTCATTAATTGAATGTGCGTCGGTTCAGTGGAGAAGAGGCGGGAATGCAATCCCTATTTAGGTCATCCTTTGTGCGGAGACTAACTCTTCTATTTTCTTGCTCTTGGAGATCTTGTTTTGTTTATCTTCTGATTGAAAGTATTGTTTTATCTTCTTTATGGCCCAAGGGCCTTGAGTTTTTCGAAGACAGGTTGTTTTTTTAATCGAGCCTTGCCGAAATCCGTATGAAGTTCAGGGTAACTGAGGACCTGCCATTATATGCTCTGAACGATGACTAGACGCCAATGTTTCCACTGGCGGGTTCATCTGTTTGCATCGCGGGATGCTCCACCGGAGTTCGTTTTCCCATTTTGGATGTGATTTAGGACTTCTTAGACTTCCTTGGAATTCCTCCAGCCCAATTGGAGCCTAATGGGTACAAGATCATTCTTTTCATTTTGATTAGAGCGAAGGAAGCTGACGTCCTCATGACTCCACGAGTGATCCAGTTACTGACTTCTCATCGGTTGAAGAATAACGATGTCTGTAAAATGACGTCGCCGGCTTGCTTTGCGAATCTGCCTGATGACTTCAAGCTCTGGCAAAAGTATTGCTTTTTGGCCCCTACGGGTTCAAAGTACTTTCAGTTCAAGGGTCGTCTGCTCGAACGAGAGTTCAAGCCACTTCGTAAGTACAACTTTTTCTTCTGATTCCATTGCATTTGATTGTATGCTAATCGTTGCTCATGTTTCTTCGCAGGACAGTTTCCTACTGCTTCTCTTATCCCACAGAAGCAAAACACTATGGAGACATTCCGCAGCTTGTCAACGCAGAATGTGGTGGACGTCATATGTGTCACCAATATTATTTGCAACAGGCTATGGGACACTTGGCATGTGGCCCCCCACTATCTACCGATCATCGCGAGTTAAGCCTAAAGGTGTGGCCCTTCTAGGAAAATGAAAGCCACCGGAGCTAGGGCTCTTGTCTTGTCTGACACGGAGGAGTCGTCTGAGACACTTGCCTCCTTTGGCTGGGGTTGAAGATATACTGAATCTTTGTGTCGCGCATGCGGAAGCTTTGAGCGAGCAGTTGATGCTAGCTGCAATGGCGGCCGACCAGCCTAGGACTGTTCCGAGAGAAGGTTGTTGTAAGGATCCACCTAAGGTTTTGGAAGTCGATCGTCCCATTGGTGGGCGGACCAATAGTGGTCGTGGTGACACGGACCAAGTTTCTCACAAAACGCATTGTTCCCCGTCTCGCTTTAGGCCATACCTCAAGGTGTTGGAGGGTCCATTGGACAACTCGCTTCCTTCGGATCCTGCTAAGCTGTCTGCTGGTGACAAAAGAAAGGCTCTGGAAGAAGGTCTGGGAGCAGTGGTGACTACGAAAGGTGGTGCTGGCGTGATCTCTTGTTCGGGAGGGCTTCATCCGGATGCGCGGATAAGTCTATTTGCACCTGACTTAGTAAAGATGAGCACTCGGGTCTGGTACCGAGAGGTTGATGTGGACTATTCTTCGAAGAAACATATAAGCAAGCGTCATAGCTGGCTGACGGACCACGCTCCAAAACCTGAGGAAGATACGCTAGAAGGCGAATGAATAAGGGTTTAAAGCACCTTATGCTGGGAATGTCTCACTTAAGCTAGGTGGTCGTTGCTGGGACGAAAGTCAAGGCGGCCTGTGAAGGGTGTACACCATAGAGAGTGTCTTCTCGCACATGCAAGCGTTGTATTCTGACGCGCTTTATAAAATTGAGCGGCTGAGGAAACATGTCGAGGAGAGGAGGCTGGGACGGTCATCCGTTGATGCTTAGGCTCATAGGGTTCGTCTAGACGCCCTTGAGTCTAATCTAGCAGAGGCAAGGGTCGTGAGAGACAGATTTCAGCAGAAGTTGGATCTAGCCCGCCTTTGAATCTGATCTGAAGGTTGTGCAGGTTGTTGCGGCTGAGGCGCGTTCTGAACTGCGGTCATTGAAGCGGGCCGATTGGGCTATTCAGAAACAACAATTGGAGTCTGATTTGGAGTTCAATGCTCGGGAGGCAAGGAATGCCGAGGACCAGCTCGAATTGAAGAAACATGAGCTTAGTGCTATGAATAGCAGTTTGACTACGGAGCAATCCCACGTTGATGCATTGACGGGCAAGTTGGAGCTGATGGAGCATGAACTTGCTGACATGAAGGCACGCGAGGAAGTGCTCCTCCAGAAACAAGGCAAGTGTGAATTCTGCTGGGTTGTACATTGTAGATTAGAGCTGTTGGCGCTGATGAAGGAGGCACATCCAGAATGGAACCTTGATCCCTATAAGAAAATGTTGTATGTAGACTTCTCAGTGGCCTTTGCGTCGTCACACGAAGAGGGTGATTCGGACCAGGATGTTCAGACTGCGGCGTGTACGGGTGTTGCTCCTACTTCTTCCTTTGTTAAGCTTAGCTCTTGTTTCTGTATCCCTGAACTTTGTATACTTGTACCTTTTTTGTTTCAACTGTTTAATGAAAACAAGTTTATGTTGAATACGTTTTGTATCTGTTTTATGCTTGCTATCCCTATTGTGTGTTTTTCGTTTCGCCTTGTCGTTTTACTATGGCATAGGCTGATTGGATCAATAGGAAGTCGAGTGCTCTGTCTGTTGTCGAGAGTTCGACCGTTTGCGTTGCGAGTGACTCAGAGTCACTATTGCGTAGTCACGTCCAATAGTGGGCGTTTCGTGAATTGTTGATGAGCGGGTCGTGCTGCCCAACTGTGGCCCATTCTCAAGGTAAGTCGTTGGGGCTCATTTTGTCTATCCGACTATCAGTCGCGGTTACTGGCATGAGTGAACTGTGGTAGTTGAGCACACGCATTGTAATTGGAGCGCTTATTTCGAGTTAGGTTTCATAAGCTCGGGCTGGCATTTCATGTAGCACTCGTTCGTGCATTGGCGGGACGATTTGTGAGTCGGCATGAGCGTCCTTTGCCGATAATAGAATGTCAACCCATGTGAGCGTGAAGACGTTGTTTGAGCTGTGAGCGTGAATACGTTGTTTGAGTTGTGATTTATCTTTGAGCCGTTGTTTCAAAAGATAGTGGTAGTCACGTGGCGAGCCGTCTAGGGCTCCCACCTTCTGTATCATCTATGTTCAAGCATGGTGGACTACAGGTTTGAGGAGTGAGGATTCAACGATCATGGTCTGTTGAAGAGTAATGATCATGTGGGGAGGTGTTGACATTCGTTGTCCACGAAGGGGGCAACAGTCTCTGGCGAGTCGTTGTCATCAGGCGTGATAGCGCTAATTGGACTCCCACTTCCTAAACCATCGACATCTGCACTGGGCAGACTAAGTGTCGGGTGAACCTAAAGTCGTCGTCATCAACCAAAGCTGACTAAGCTTGCCTTGCCAGGTAGGGGCTCCGCCAACTGCGGACGTGCGAGCCTGTGTCCGCGAGCGGAGTGCGTTGTGCGGATGAGTTATGAAGAAGTACCTTGGATCATCTGACGGTATGCAGGTGTGATCCGCCTGTCAGGAATGACTAATGCTCGTGTCAGGCATGTGGTAGAGTATTGTTTAAATAGTGGGTCGAGCCCATGGGCTCGTAGAGTGAGAACTAGGGTTCTCTGTACACAAGATGTTGCGTGTACCGCATAGATCGCATGGTAGCACGTGTATGGCATGGATTGTGAGACGGTTGAGTAACGGTTACTCCCCCTCAATTAATGGGATTGGTTGTACCCCCGTTGATTGGACAAACGTGGACCTGCGCAATATCCTTAGGAACTATCGTCTCCCCGTTTCCCATACGTTATTCAATGGTGACATTTAATGCTAAGGCGCCCGTTTGGTGAACCATTATATCTATATAATAGTGTTTCTCCATCGTTGTAGGCATTATCTTCTGCAGAGCGTATCTCCTGTAATGTTCTCATCTGAAGAGGATGTTTTGGATTTTCCAATGGTTGAAGGGAGATCTCCATCATTGGAGTCTTCGAATGTTATGACATTGCATTGATCATGCACGATGAGAATCATTGTTATGTGTGGTCACCTGTTCTGGGTGAGCACGTAGTTGTTTCGTTGAGATTCTGTGATTTCTTCTCATATTGTGGAGAAGAAGTACGAACTCCCTCTCGAGGGATGAGTCTGTCGTTTATGTGTTGGTGCATTGTCAATGCTCTAGAGAGCTTAATCTCAGAGATAACACCAGCATCCAACTCTGGAGCGGTCGCCTCCATCACTTTTCGATTAACCCCATCGTCTCGCCTTGCGCTGAAATTCGGGATCTCGAGATGGGGTGGAGTTGGACATAGTCTAATGGATTGGGCCATTGACTCTTGGACGCCCTCTTATCTCTGTAACGGGAAGGTGCATTCTATTTGTATCAACAAGATACTTGTCCCAAGTTCACCCGGCCAGCCGGATCGAGCGTGTGAGTTGGCTATATCTGGTTGTGGCTTGTCGTGTGGCCCCTGCTTGCCGATTTTGTACCACCGCATACCATATTTGAGGGTCGTGTCTACAAGAGCCTTGGATCGGACATGTTACTTCTTGTTGCCCTTGCACATGTCGGTCCTTCGTCTAGCTGTCACTCGCAGATAACATTCATCAGACAGTTCTCGAGACCTACTTTGGGTACCTTTGCTCTCTCGGGATCTTTTTGTGCAGTCAGACTTCTTAAGCGAGTCTTTATATCGTATCAGATTCAGACGCTTGTAGTATGTAGTCTTTTGTATCCGCCTCAGGGCGCCTGATGTCACATCTTTTCAGTAATCAGTAGTGTGTGTTTGCGCAATTCTTTCTTTATTTCTTAAATGATTGCAAATCACATAAGTTTCTAAAAACTAAAACTCTACATTGACTATGGAAAGGAAAATTAACAAATGAAATAGACTAACTGTTGGCAGAGAGAAGTCAACCCGGCCCTGAACTGAATTTGCATGGCCTTTGTTGGATAGTTGACACTTTCAGCGGACTGTTGAGTTTTGTTGATGTCTCTGAGGCTATTAAAGAGTAAACCTCCTTGGGAGTTAATCTCCGCACCGACAGGATGTCGAGGTTGTACTCCCTTCTGCATTGACCTCTCCGTTCTGCTGGGTTGAAGTACAAATTGATTTTATGTCGCTTGATTGTTCCCCCTTTTTGAAATTAGCCACCGCTATTGGGATAGCGTGCGAGTGGAGTTGTGCATCCATAGTCGCAAGATCTGACTCCGTTTCAGGTTGTGTTGTAGGATCCAGTTGAATTTGGGAACATTCTATTTGCTTTAATGCTGCATAATAGCAGCCTCGTGCCATAGGATGGTCTCCACGTATCGTTCCCTCAGAGTAGTTAGCAGTGTACTTAACACACTGCATCTACTACCATGAAGTCCATAAACAAGACATTTCCTAGTAGTGGCTCTCTTGCCACTACTACTAACCTTATCTTCCCGATCGGGAAGCATTTTTCTCCGCTGAATCTGATCAGTGGGTAGTCCGAGGATGTCAGGTTCTCCTCTTTAAGGTCCATACTATGGAACACGTTGTAGAATAGAACGTTGAGTGAGCTCCGTGTGTCTTCTAAAGCTCTTTTTACCTCCCATTTTGCAATGGATACCGAGATGACTAGGGCGTCATTGTGCAGTGCTTGGACTCCTTCGAGGTCCTTATCCATAAAGGTTAAGGTGGGAATGGGGCTTTGCACCCTCGAATAGCAAACGTGCATGTCCTCATCCGCGGGTTGTGTTTGCATCTCCAGTAGAGTCTGCTTACGGGACCTGTTCAACTGGTTTTCATTCGATCCGACCCCATGAAAGACAGAGATTATGCCCGGAGTCTCCTTCTTTATTTCCTTGACTGACTCCCCCCGGTCCCTGGACCGTTTTGGTTGTTTCTCAGAGCTCCGAAATTCCTTTAGCTTGCCCCTGCGGATCCAGTACTCAATCTCATACCTTAAACTCTTACAGTCGATAGTACCGTGGCCACCCTCCTTGTCGTATGAGCGATACTTGTTGTTGCCACGCTTGGAGGGGTATTCGCACTGCTTTGGGGGCCACTTCAGATCTTCCCAGATTTTCATTGAATTCAAGACATCCGATAGGCTAGAATTGAGGGGGGGTCATGGCTCTGGATCCAACGTAGTTGGATGTTTTCTCTGGCCTGGCCCCGCTAGGGTCTGACCTGTTGTCATTGCACTTTCGCTTGCCTATTTCTTCATCTTCACGCCTCCTTCCCTCCTTCCTGTATTTAGGAGCGGAGGGTCTCTTGTCTCTTTCTGTTTCATTTTTCACAGTTCTCAACTCCTCTAAGGTAATGTACCTCTGGGCGCTTTTGAGGAGCTTTGTCATATCCAAAGGAGGTTCCAAAGTGAGACTTTCATAAAGCTTTCCTTCTTTCAGGCCCGCGGTAAAAGTCATCACGGTTGTGTCATCGTTGCAACCATCGATGAGTGTCAGCTCGTCGTTGAAGCGCGTGACACACTCTCTGAGTGTCTCGTTATATCTTTGTTTAAGAAAGAGTATGTAGTGTGGGCCTTTCCTGAAGCACCGACTTCCTACAAAATGTGTCAGGAACTCCTTAGCCAGTGCCTTAAATGAATCGATCGACTTCAGCAGGAGGCTGTGGAACCATGTTTGAGCTGATTTTTTTAGGCTGGTGGGAAAGGTTCTGCACATGACCGACTTGAATCCTTCTTTGAGTGCCATTACGTTCTAGTAATGGCGTAGGTGGTCGAACGGGTCGGTGGTCCCGTCGTAGAAGTCGAGCTTCGGAGGCGTGAACTTCTTTGGAAGGGCTTCGTTCATGATATGGTCCATGAACAGCGAAACAAAGAGACGGTACAACACGTCTGGGTCGTGTGCCCCTCTGCGAAGGGGGTTCTGTGGGTCGAGTCTCTCTGCTCAGAGAGTTGGTTCTGCATTAGCTACGCAACCTCCTCTGGTCTAATGGGAGCTTGTAGGGGCTTCACTTTCCTGTGCTTGCTCTCTGTTGTCTTCCGGAGATAGAGGCTTGTGTTGCTCCTGATCTCCATTGGCAGGTGGAGGGTTTTGTTATATGAAAGCCTCCACGACTTTGGCGATTTGTTGTATCTGAGACGACAACAAATCCATCATGGGGTCTGTCGTCGTCGTGGCTGGCACAGAAGCGTGAGTTTGTGGCCCGTGTGCCACCGACATCGCTGAGAGTGGTGGTATAGCGCCAGTCGGGGCGTTTGACGTGTCCCCTTGTTCTCCATTGTTCCGTGATTGGGTGGTCACCATCTCTTCAAAGCCTGAGGAGAGATGATGCTAGTAAGAGGTTAGGAACTTTGTCGTTCCACGGACGGTGCCAAACTAATGCAGTTGTTTTTCGCTCCCTGCTTTGACCTTGACCTGCAAACTGCTGACCTGCACAAGGAACACACGTGAGCCACGGACCACCGTTGTGGTGGCCAATGACACTCCAATGCTAAAGTCAGACATGAATCTGAGGAATGCGTAATGTTGTAAACAGTGACTTTGTCGCGTACCTTAGCTTACCAACCTCATGTCTTATTTATAGTGCAAGTCCATCGATTGTGTAGTTTAGGGAAGAAAATCTTCGTGGAGATCTTTCTCTAATTAGGAGTCATGCTGTGGAGAGAAATTTCCCTGTTAGCCATATGCTCCTAGATGCGCGGGAGATAGTTTTCGTTTTGATAGTATTCTATAGGTAGAAGTCTCCATATGTGATACGTACTCTGGAATATGCTTCATAGTTTGAAGCAAAGAGCCGCTATAATTATCCGTCCGAAGGTTATCCTTGAGATACTTGCCTTAACAGGGCTTATGGGTATTGAGGATAGTTATGAGACATGTGGGCCTAGCAGGCTGTAAGAATTAGGGTCCATTTGGCGGACTGCATTGAGCGGGTTTAAGACCGCACGAGCCGGATTAGTGTCGGGCTGATGCCAGGGCCTATTTTTATCTTTTCCTCGAAATCATCATGACATGTGTATGACGTAGAGCTAAGAGCGTTTTGGTATATCATCAACTTGTTAATTAACATGCAATTCCATCTTCCTTTTTAGATAAGTTCTTGCAGCTTCCCATTTACCTTACCATCGTCTTACTAGTCACAGCATGGCCTAGTGTTTGATGTATTGAACAGTCATGGTCATGGCAAGCAGTTGCAGGATCGACCTACAGATTTGTTGCTCTCTGGAGCCTGGACTACTGCCTGTGACTTCCTCCTGGTGGCTCATGCGCTGTCCAAAGAACTCATTTCACTGCTTAAGGAGATTCAGGGGCTACTGGAGCTTGCACGGCCAATATATTAGATGTGAGACTATCCACAATCGTAAAGTGGAAAGGTAAAAGTGTTTTAATAAGATTCTTCCATGATTTTGCACACACATTGGATTTCGTACATGTAATGGAAATTCTTCCCATTACAAACAGAGACTAAATTCAAGCAAAAGTAAATACAGGAAAGACGATAAACTGGTTATCTCCATGCATAGGTATAGGAATAGAGAAATTGGAGTCTAGTTGCAGAGCTCACGTCCAATTCCCAAACGAGAATTAGTGAGATCGAACAATATCCTCAGATTCTGCTGCTGCAAATTGGCTATAACATTCAACACTGAATTCACATTACTAGGAGCTGCAGCCATGGCTAAACATGCCAGTGATCCGGAGCTGCTATGGATCAAAGTGTTCTCCATTGGTAATTTCAAGGCCATCCCTGTAAAATGCAATGTCACCATTGGCGCAACGGCTTCATTTGTCGCCATAAAACATGTATCAAACGCACCCAATGATGAAATAGGCGCATTGATTTGCTTCCTGAACTCATCTCTAAGTGCAGTATAAATGGGTTGTACGAACCGGGTTATAACTGTGCCTGAATCAATCACGGTTCCAGCACCAGTATTTGGGTCAAATGCCAGGAGCTCGGGTGCTATGGGGACTAGTACTTTACCCACACTTATACCAGTTAGATTTACATAGTATAGTGAAGGCCTGTGAGGGTTGCGAAGAAGTGGTGTGGTTTTGATGGTTTTGGGTTGACCCACTGGCCCGAGTTTCAGTGACCCGGAAAAGTAGTAGGACTTGAAACTAGGCAAACAGTAAGAGAACACGCTCGAGTAGAGTGATCCGGATTGTGAGAGAAGTGACATGGGGCCCCGGCCCATACCCAATAGTCCTTGAGGTGGAATGTTGCCTCCAGATACTGCGTTAATGCAACCAAAAGCATACTTTGGGATGGTATCAAGGGCCAATCTCAAAGAATCCTGTGAAAGGGTAGCGGAGAAGGATGAATCTCCGCCGTAAGATTGGTTGAACTGACATGGAGTAGGACCTGACTCCGGGCAGGAGAGGCCACGGACCTGGCTGCATTGGGCCAGGTCACAGCCCATGGAGGCATAAGTAGACGAGACGTTGGGTGAGAACATTGTGGATGAGCACCCAGTACACCCAGAACATGGTACCCATGCAACATCATTGCTAGTGTCGAGGACCATGAACATGAGTTGCCCCGGGGTTCCAAGTTTGGCTCGAACCACATAATTGCCAATGTTCAATTGTTGGCCGGATGCAACTGGCACTGATGTTTTCTGCCCAACTAACATGGACAAGTAAGAGACTCGCCCCGGGTCCTTCTTGGCCATGTCAATGACTGTATCAAACCATGACTCGTGTTTTGGCGCAGAGAATGGTGAGCATTTGCCATAAATGTGCACAACTGAAAGCTCATTGTCGCTCAAAAGCGATGAGGAACACGTATCTGCGGCATAGGAGGTGGTGGTGATAAGGAGGGTGATGAAGAGTAATAGAATGGCTAATGCCATGGTTGTGGAGATTACTAGTTGAGTGAACCGGATAAGAAGTGTGATACAAGGTGACAAATTTATACGAAAACTCGGTAGGCTCAAATTACTAAAACGCCCATGCATGTTTTACGCACTCTTATTGCGAAGTGGTCCCAATTACAGAGTGGCTCAAGAAAGAACCCAATGCAGCTGAACCCAAACTGAGTCTATGTGTCTCGTGATATGCAATAAAATATCACAACTTGCAAGTGCAGATGAGTTGGGTTTTGTCGCAGAGGAAGAAAACATGAGCAACCAGTTCAGAGTTCAGAGGATCTGAAGAGCGTTCAAAATAGAAGATTGAAAGCATAAACAATGCAATAGATTATGAACCACTTGATCAAATAATTCAAGTTTAAAAGTCCATAGTACTCACTCATGGCAATTGGCATGCATGCAGGATGGACGAATGGAGTTAATGATCTGGCACCCTTCAAACTCGGATTCCTCTGGACTCCATCGGTGGTCGATATAAGTCATTTCACTGTTAGTTTGAAGTGGGATTAGGAGTTAATTAGTGGAGGTCTACGTCCGTGAACATGTGCCAAACTTTAAGATGTAAAATAATGGAGATTTAAAGGACAAGGAAAGCACTTTCTGGTGTAAAATGACTGAGAGTGACTTGAGGTCACGAGGTTTTTGTATCTTTGCAGTGCAAACAGGGGAAGACCAGTCACGGGAGCTTCGGAGAGGCTGTCTTATTTGCCTAGCAGAACAAAAGAGAAGGGTTTATATATCTATGAGTAGGGTCCTTGTTTACCTCCCCTCTTGAAACTCCTTTGATTATGATTAAACTTTACAAGTGGATTTTTTTACAAGAATATATATTATCCTTGCTATTTAGATCTCTCTCGATAAAAAGATTATTCGTTTCAATTTGGTAGTAATCAATAATCTCTTTTATATTTGAGGGCACTAATTAAACTCATATTTCCAGGGAGACTGCCATCACAAAAAATCAAGTAATTCGAACTTTGTTCAGAGTTAATAGTAGGATAAAAGGTTGGAAGGAAAATGCAATATGGTCTTTTTCCTTCTTTTATTTTTTCATTTATTGTAAATGGTTTTTTTTTATCACTGTTGATAACTATCATATGTAAGAGTTATCATCCTGAAACTTTTACATCTCTAATCCAACCCTATATCTCTCTTGAGTAAGTCTAGCAAGCAAAGTCTAGCAAGCAAGGCCTCTTTTAAGCATTTTCTTGCCTTTTTTACACTTTTACCCTTCTTCTTTAAAACACAATCACAAACACTACTTATAGTAGGGATGAAATTGTAAAAAAGTCAAGAAAATGCCCAAAAGAAAAAGAAGCCAGCAAATAAGGCTGGCTAGAATTGTTTATCTCTCTTAGATGTTTTTAAGTTTTGATAAGAAAATAATTTGGAAGTGATGTTAACACTCACTAGCATGGTCACATTGTCATAAAATTTCCATGGCTAAAGCTCATATTGTAAGTTTCAGTGAATTCTAATTGCATTGATGCAGAGCCTCTAAGACTAAAAATGTAACATGAATGCAAACTTGTCTCACATTCGAAATATGATTCAGCATTTACAACCAATTATGTTCAATCTCTTTATGATAACGGAGCTTGGAAATAAGAATTGATACTTGGAGTGAAGATATCATTAACTAAATCATTTTGTTCGTCATTGATAGATACAACATCAATAGATTTATGAAAATTTTACAACAAGCAAAATGCCAGCATGAACAAAATGGACTATATGATGACGCATTCTCTTAACCGACCAATAGAAATGATTAAATAATACTCTGAAGGCAGCCTCTAAAACCCTGGTCGAATCAAGAGCGTATTGAAGTACAGAAGCACATCAAAGTCATGGCACAATTTGCTCACAAATTCTAATTTCATCAAGTAAAAAACAACCATGGTTCATTGTCCAGCCATAGAATCCTCCAACTTACTTCACTACATCTCCAATTACCCATAATTTTTTGGTTAGTTACCCAATTGCAGCCTATGGAATCTTGTCTTTAGAATATATTGCAATCTTAATTCCTCACAGACAAACTGATAGAAAAACACAACTCCCATCTCAGTGATTACTATCACAAGGTGATGTTTACTAGGGATGGCAACGGGGCGGATTGGAGCAAACTCATCCCCGCCCCGTTGGGGATTTCGGGTCCCCGAAACCGCCCCGCATATCATTTTTTTAAACCATCCCCGCCCCGCCCCATTTAACCCAAAAAAAAAAAAAAAAAAACAGATGAAGAAGAAGAATGGAGCTTTTGAGTTCCATAACCGAACTCAGCTCAACCTTTTTTTTTTTTTTTTTTCCTGAATCTCTCTTTCTTCATCCTTGCTCCTTTTCTACTCTACTTCCTGTTCTCACACTCAGCGGTCCGCCAAGGTTCCCTTCATCCACTGCTCAACCTGATCTGCCAATCCCACATTCCTCTACACATACAATGTCACTACCCCTTCGGCCTCCATCAACTTTGACCCCATCCCATCCTCTCCCTCATCTTCTCGAGTAATTTCACAAACCCAATCTCAATCCCCAACCGAAACTGAGCTTATGATCCGCCGACGGTGCCACCACCGCCACCCGCCTCTTCTGATCCGCCTTCCGGCCAACTCTATGGCTCTCCGCCAACCTTCCTCATTCTTCTTCATCTTCATTCTTCAGTCTGAGAGTGAGAGTCATATCCTAGGTTTTTTTTTCTCTTCTTCGAAAGTGCGAGTTTGAGAGATGTAATTCATCAAATGGTTAGGTTTTTTCCTTTTAAAGGGTCAGGGGTATTTACGTAAATTTTCATATTTAAACGGTTATCCGTGGGGCGGATATGGCCAAATCCGTATCCGCCCCGAATATTCGATGGATGTTGTTTGGATGTCTGTATCCGCCCCAAAACCCGTTTAGCCATATCCAAATCCACCCCATACGGATTGGGTGAGGCGGATATCCGTGAAAATCCACCCCACTGCCATCCCTAATAGGGGTGGGCAAACGGGTCAACGATCCGCGGATTCAACTCGAACCGGACCGTTTTCTTCTAAACGGTCCGGATTTAAATTATAAGTTTTTAGATACGGTCCGGATCGGTCCGGATCCGTTATAAAACGGTCCGGTCCCGGTTCCTAATTTTAAAAATAAAACGGTCCGGGTTGGACCCGTTTCAAATCAGTTTAGTTATAAAATCTTAAATATGGAACTAACTAGTAACTACTAAGTAAAGTAACTCACTCATGACTCAACTCAACTATCTAACTCTAAAGTCTAACCTCTGTCTTTTTACTCTTTCGATCCCAAAACCCTAGCAATAGCAACTCCTTTACTCTTTAGAGAAGTGAGCAGTGAGCAGAGCACCCGCCACCCGCAGGCCGCCTCCCCCTCTCGCATCCTCCGCTAACGGCCGCTAAAGAAGGTAAGAGACTCTATTGCAGATGATGATGACATCCTTGTCGACATTCCAGCAACACCAGTTGATGGTGAAATTCCAGCCAGCAAAGAATAAGAGGAGGAAGAGAGTGAGGAAGAGGAAGAGAATATGGACATGGAGCTTGGGGACTTGGCTGCTACTCCTGACCCTCATAAAATCACAATGACAATGAGAATTGTTGTGTCGGGCATAGCCAAAATGTTTGTTGGGGAGCTAATTGAAACAGGTAATTAAATCTACTGAAATTTTCTTTTATTTCTAATGAGATAGGTTGTCAGTATTGGCTAGACCCTGTCAACAGAGACAAACCCTTGTTTCAAGGGCTCTTATAATCATTGTAGTCTTTAAGTTACTTCCGTGGACCTAGTCACATCTTTTCCAAACTGGAGAATTTTTAATCTTTGATCTAACTTGAACAAGTCTTCATTGCTTCAGGTAGGCTTGTTATGAATGAAAGAAGAGAAACTGGACCGATCAGGCCTTGCCACATCTGTGAAGCATATAGAAGACTGAAGCTTGAGGGGAAAATACCAAAGAGGGCAGTTCCAAGGCTGTTCCGATAGCATTCACTTGGGGTGAATGTGCAGCATGCCGACAAAACCTTGTTTTGCTTGTAGCTGATGAGCTGACAGGGCAAACACCATTCAGCTATGGACTAAAGGTAGAAATTTTAAATTGGAAAGAAACTGGGTGCTGGGTTCTGTCTCCAACTTTTGCATTCATTCTCAAGTTACACCTGGCCTTACATTTGTAATTGTTCATATCCTTTCATGCTGAATTTTTTATTTTGACATTTTACATTTTGGAACAGAGCGAAATTTTTATTTTTTTTAAAGCTTTTGAATGCCACCTTTCTTATACTCATTGTTTCTAGGAGTTGTTGCAAACTGACCATAAGGATAATGTTCATACCACTTGTAAGATTTCTCTCATTTTGAACATTGGAACCGTTTGGAACCGCCGAACCGGACCGTTCCAAACGGTTCGAGTTAGGTTCGGTTCCAATGTTCAAAATGAGGGGATCCGGACCGGACCGGATCCGTTATTTTTAAACGGTTCGAGTTAGGTTCCTCCAAATTTGGAACCGATCCGGACCGTGCCCACCCCTAATCCCTAATGTTTACATACTACTATACCAGCTACTTTGCTCGGAAACCTATATAGTAAGGTGTGACTCTCCTTGTAATGATTAACACTAGGGTGGAACCCAAACTCATGCGCAGACAATGCTGGATCTTCCATCAACTTGTGGATGACAAACACGAATTACACAGATGACTGCCATAATTGGGTAATCAGAAGAAGTAGCCATCTGAACAACCAACCACGAGAAAATTGGAAGAGCTATCAAGCGAATTTTAGAAAATTGGTACTAGGAAGACATAAACGAAGCAGTAAATTTGGTAGGAGAACCCCATGGGTTGACGCTGATACGATGAAACCATGGTATTTTTCGAGTACCTCTTGATAAAGTTAGTATTGCTGCCAAGCAATTTGTTTTTCCAAGAATAATATGCTCCTATATCGAAGGTATTGAGATGTATCCTCAGGAGTATGTTATCTATGTTTCATTTTAGCAGGTTAGGAAGAGGCATCACCATGTATAAATACAAAGACAATAAGACAAACCCTACCACACAATACCCAGGCAAATTCCTGCAAACTGAAGGCCAGAATACTGAGAACCCTTGACCATAATGACCACGCACCGTACATACTGACAAATGTATTGACAGTCGCTAACACTCCACTCTAGAATCCATTCTTTCAACATTGTTTGGACATGGTAGGCAAACTGAAAAAGCAAAAGAGATTCGGGTTAACCATAATTTCCAAGACAGTTTCCCCATAGATAAAATAGGACTAAATAGCATTCATTCTTTCAACATTGTTTGGACATGGTAAGCAAACTGAAAAAGCAAAGGAGATTCAGGTTAACCTTAATTCCAAGACAGTTTCCATATGGGTTAAAAATAGGACTAAATAAATTGATCCAACCATCATTATAGTCAATTGTGCTTTAAAATTGACCACAAGTGTGGCAGGGATGGAAATAGTGTCAGATTACCCATTGTAGTTGAACCAAACTTGGTCATGGAGGGCTGAAATGATTCAGTTTTGGATGCCTGAGTTTTCATCTTCCTTTGCCAAAAATTCCACTACCAGATGCTCTACTTCAGGACATGAACAGTGAAATGGTTTCTCAGGGAACATTTTGAATAGGTGTGGCATACAGCATTGGACATACTGTTGTCATCGATATTCTCTATGAGAGTGTATTTTGAACACTCATTTGTTGGGGTGGGGGAGTTTCTTCCAAAGATAATCAAAGCTAAGAAAATAAACCACAACCTTGGCTACTTGCATCTCTGGAGGGCCAAACCAACCAATGTATATAGACATGGAACAATACATGCTTAACCATCATAAACTAGCAAAACCCCACAAAAGAAATATACTGAATTTCCACAAACAGTACATAAATGCATACCTGTCTATGTTGTCAACAAGAATCCTTAACTATCATGACTGGTGCAATAGTTGCTCACATTTCCAAAAACATCCTGCAATGAGTGAAAAAAAAGAAAAAAAAAAAGATTATAAGCCTCTAACAGTGCAGAAGGATGAGCATGGTACACAACAAATCAAATCTGAAAAATAGAACTGGGACGGGTTGTGGGTCAACAAAATTTATTTAATCTAGTACAATGATGATGCATTTGAGTCCTAATTTTATACATATATGATACATCAACCATCCAAATCAACACTCATGTTCATCCTTTATTTTGTTATTACACTAGACCAAATTGACATTTTTGTAACAATCCCCAAACAATATCACTTTTGAGCTGTAAAAGTCCACCAAACAATTTCAAGTCAAAAGCAAATTTAGTCAAAAAAATGAAAAAGAGTTTCACAAAAAAAAGTGATACAATAAATTGGATCACCATAAATAGTATCACTTGTAGCACCGTGTTCTTCATAGTGATACAAATATTGTATCCCTTTGTTTGTGAAAATGTGTAAAATTGTTTGGTGGACTATTATAGCTCAAAAGTAATACTATTTTGGGGGTTACAAAAATGTCAATTTGGTGTAGTGTTACATTTGCTAGTTATGTCAAAAACCCGGTAGAAACACATGTATAATGTTATTATGTCCATCCTTTGACAACAACATTCATGTGCCCAAAACATTCTGTGAAAGGAATCATCAGTTATTTTTATTCATCATTCCAAATGACCAAAATACAGAGAAAAAGGTTTCAACTTCAGAGGATTGTCAAAAAAAATCTGAGTGACATGCCAACTCTATGACGTGCAAAACTACATCTGACACGTGTGTCCAATGCAAGTTGTTTGTGCTTCCTAGGTAGACCATTTTTTTTTCCTTGGGGGGAGAACGGATTTTAGGGTGTCATTCCCACTAGGGGTGGGCACGGGACAGGATGAACCTCATCCCTATCCCATCCCATTCATTTGGGATTGGAACGGGATAGACTTATCCCGACCTCGTCCCATCCCAAATGGGTTCGGACAGGACGGGTCATCGGGACGGGATCAAAAGGCAATACAAAATTTGTTGTAAATGTGCCAAGCATGTGTTCATTTGTACAAGTTGTGGAGACCAATTTGCTGAAAATTTTGTGTACTTAACTTGCAAAGACCAATGGAAATATGAGCTAAGCATTAGGCTTTCTAATAATGTGTCAAAGAAAGAAATACTCCAAGATGAAGTTTATAATTACAACTAGATAAGCCGTACAACATGTAAAATATTGGAAAATAAATGTTAGAAAAAGGGGATGGACAAGTGTGAATGAGAGAGTACATGTTGGTGATACAATCAAATAATCAATATATATCTTAGAATGCTTATATTATCATAAAGTGACTTATGTTTATATCATCATTGGGTGAATATGTATCTCAAATGATCAATACGTATCTTAATATATATCAAATTATCAATATGTATCTCATAATATGATCAATATTTGATCTAAAGAAAGAATTACACTTCTAAAAATATATTAAAATTATTAATAATAAATATTAAAAAATCAATTCGGGATGGGCCGGATTGAAAATCTCCATCCCGATCTCATCTCACTCTAGATCGGGACGAGATGAGATTGATCAATCCCAATAAAACCCAAAAAAAATCGGGACAAAATGGGATCGCGGGATGGGATGTCCACCCCTAATTTTCACACTAATTTGTCCATGTGAAATATTGTCTTTTGCATTTGAATTTACAATAGGATAAGGTGAATGAGATCCAACAAAAAACAAATAAAAGTTATTTCAACTGTTGTTTCCGCGTGAAATCCGCAGAAGATCAATAAGCTGAATTGGAGGATTTATAGAAGGGAATTTTTCTTTTTTTCCTTTTTTGGAAGAGAAAATAATACCTCAAACTTAGTTCAACAATTTTGGTGGTTGGGTAACCTTTTTCCTGAAAAACACCAATATGCAGACGTTGTATGCACGGTGAAATATCCATTATGCACACAAATGACACAATGTGTACATATAGTAAAAACTCAATACGCACGAAATGTGTGATATTGAAGCTGAGGTGCGCACAATGTGCATATTAAAAAGTTGCTCTTCCCTCAACATATTGTTCAAGCCATTAACAATACCCATGAAACCTATATGCCAAGCTGATTCTTTGCTTTAGAAATTCAGTAGGAGAGGTCATTTTACCACCAAATCAGCCTACATCTCACACCTTCAGCACATTACCAATAACTTACCTTCAACCACCATTTCCAATATTGAACCTGCCCTACTCCCCAATGTAATCAAAATCATTTGGAAGACCATAGAGTGCATATGTTCATGTGGAAAATGTTAAAAGGTATACTCCCTACTGGAGAAAACCTTGTAAGGCATCATAATGCAGTAAATAACACTTGTCCACTTCGCAACACTGAAGAAGAGTCGATTATTCATCTTTTCTTTAAGTGCACATTTTCTTACGATGTTTGGTGTCAATCTAACATACCTATACGATGGAGAGAAACCAGTGTATTCAATGAGAAAGAAGCCTTAAATTCATTGTAAAACTGGATAGAGAAGGAGATGCGACAGCCCCATCAATTTTTGTTAGAGCTGCAGTAGTCTTACACGCCATTTGGAGAGCTCGTATTCAGCAAGAAAAAAGTTTCATGTAGGGAGAATAGCTAAACAAGCAAATTCACTACCTAATCTATGGAACCAACCACGAGTTCTGAGATTTGATTACGCCTATGCACCAAATATATCATAATGGAATGAAATGATTAATGGAGATTTTGTAATAGCTCTCATAGATGCTTCATTTGACAAGATTAGGCGTAAAGGAACGATTGGCTTTATAATTTCTGATGAAGCTGGAGAGCTGGAGGAATCTTAAGTGCTAGTAGAGGCAAGATTGATAGGCAAGTGTTTTCAGCTTTTGAAGCAGAAGCAAAGGGGGTTGAATGGTGCAGATTAAGAGGTTGACAAAATATTGGAATACTTGGGGACTCACTGCAAGTAGTGAAAGCCTTGCGAGGAGAAACAAAACATTTAGAATGGAGAGAACTCATTTTCTGGAAAAACTTGCAAACTGTGACCAGACCCAACGCAACAGTTTGCAACTTTCACATTGATCATGACAGAAATCTTTTAGCTCATGCAATTGCTCAGACTGCAAACTACATAAATACTCATGATTTTCCATTTAGTAGTCCCGAGTCAACTTTTGAACTCCGTTAATTTAAACCCTTGTTGAAGTCCTTAGTAACAGTTCATTAGGTAGTAGTAGTGGCACAGCCGTAGTAGTTAACATTGGTTTTGTCTTAGACTTCCACAAGCTGCTTGGTTTAAAATGAATGAATTATGATTGTCATTAAAAAACGGAAATACAAGGAAAATACGATAAAGCAAGGATGATGAAATGGACCTGATCCCACACTTCCCATGCCCGCGAAAGATTTGCATCAATTATATTTATTTATTTTGCATGTTTTTCGTTTTTACCATTCCATCAATGTCAAAAAGGTTGCTTAATAAGAGTCAAATTAACCTTGAGAAGCAAATTAGACATGCCTCAACAACAACTTTGAGTATAAAAAGATGAGGAGAGGCGATACCATCTCTTCACCATGGTTCGAGTGACGAGTCTCCCGCTTTAATGACCATTTCCTCATAACCCCCCCACACCCCCCCCCCCCCCCCCCCCGGGCATCAACTTGCAACGAGATATGTTATAATGAAACAGGAACCAAGTATTTACAAGATTTCTTCAGTTTTCTTCTCCATTCTCCTATTCTTCCTCCCCCTTCTCCTCAGCAGTTTCTTTTTCTCTTCTGCGCAATAAGGTGTGGAACAAAACTAAATCTCATATTTTTCTTCTTTTAGGCTTGCTCTTTCTCTTGGATCTAAATCTAGAGCTCTGCAATTACCAACATAGCACTGATTATTTTTGTTGCTTAACTTTACGTTTACAAGATAAAATGTCGCATGCTTATCCATCGGTTGATTATGTGATTTAGGTTTTCCTTTTAGGATGCATCACATTTGGTTAATATTTTATTTTGCACTCGCATCGCCTCTTGTCTCAAGTACAAGGGTTGTCAACTTGACCTCTCCTCAACAAAAGCACAGATCAAACTTGATATCATTCACTGATCATTAAGTCAATACTCCAAAATAAAAATAAACTCTAAGTCAATACTCCAAAATAAAAATAAACTCCCCAGATCGAACTATTGTTGAAAGCAGCATACATACAAATACAGCATTGTATTAAAGAGATCAACCTAGATAATAATAATTGCATTACTAACAAATCATATATAAAAAAATGGTCCAGTTTAAATCAATTCTTTCGACCAAAAAAAAATTTAACACTAAAATTGGCAAAAGAGATTGATCAAACAATAGAGTACCTCTTAATATGACCATAAATATGAGACCCGTCACATTAAGTGACTTCGCAAATCACCTCCCCTGCAATCACCTAATGCCACCTGTGACTTCACATTCGTCTGAAACAACTCAAAATCCACCCAAACAAAATCAAACAAACCCCAAACCTTTCTACCTTCTTCTCCGCGCAAATCCCTAACGACTGCTTCAAGATCGCCGAACTGAACGCAGGAACCTCAATCACACGTGCAATCCAATCCAACTAAAAAAGGTCAAATTTTTCCATTCAATTTGATCTAAAATTCAAAGGGGTTTCTCAGATTGGTGTTGTTATCACTCACTAGGTCCTCCGAAGAGGATGGCGACGTGGTTGAACAGGCGGAGCTTGGACATGGAGGATGACGAAGGTCCACAGCGGGGCTTCGCTGTCGCCTCTTTGGTGCGGAGCTTGAGATGCTTCAACGCCCATTTCAGGGCGCATTGAAACTCTGGGTGTTGGTTGGTCGAAGAGCCATGGTTTGGAAGTCCGGAGGTTTTTATATGCAACAATTCAAGTCAGCTTGTTTACTTTTTTTTTTTTTTTTACACTTCTGCCTTCTACGGATAATGTCTGTGTTTTAAGGAAAATAGGTAAAAAAAAAAAAAAAAAGTGTAAAAACACAAAAAAAAAATAATAATAATAATAAATAAAATAGCAAACATGGCGGCCAGACTTACTCTTTTATATGACACCACTTCTATTATAACCTCCTCCTACTAAGAAAACATGGAGGGATAAAGAGAAGATAGGAAGAAAAAATGACGGTATTGGACAAAATGATGGGAGGTGGCTTATCAAAGAGTGAAGTGTTCGTGTCTAAAAGCAATTGTCTTGTATATTAAGGTTATTTGATATTTGTCTTCATAATAAATAGCTATTTACGGAGTACCTCATAATTAATCACTATTTCAATTTCCCCCAAGATTAGCTATTAATGTGCCTTAACTGTCAGTTTTAAAATTTTCAAAATTTAGAAGACCAAATATTATTGACAAATCAAAGACTGAGATTGAATGTTTTGTATCTCGAACAACTCATCTTGAATAAAATCAAAGGGTACAGTTGAAATGATAAGAGTGTCTCAAGGAAAAATTATTTAATCATCAACTCAATCCCCATTTGTTCCCTTTTTATTCTTCATCTTTCTGTTCGTGCCACCACCCACGCCCCTCCCTGCCTTATCTTCCTCTTTGAAATGATAAGTGTATCTCAAGGAAAAACTATTTAACCATCAACCCAAAGACTTCAAGTCATACTCATTCACTACTCCCTCATCCATCTGGTTTTGAGTTTGCAATTCAAATTTGAACCTGTTGTCTGTTTTTCCATTACGCTCGAACCAAATCAGGACAACGTCAAGATTGTATTCAAACTTTATTTGAGTAAGGCTTTTGATTATCAAAACAAGGGTTCTGTTGAGTTTATACTAGAGTGTTTTTGGTTTAGAAATTAATCAGGTGGATACAGGGGCGGAGCCAGGATTCCAAACCAAGGGGGGCAAATAGTACACAACTATTCAACTACACAAATTTCAGCCATGGATTGTGACTTCGCAAAATAATACGAATTTTTGTTGAATTTTTTGTTTTTTCGAAATTACGAAAAGAAAAAGGGCGAAAGAAAAAATTACATTTTTTTGAAAATTTTCAAGGTTTTTTTGTAAATTTTGGGGTTTTTTTTTCGTAAAAATACAAAAACCAACTACTAAAATTTTAAATTTTTCAAAGATTTTTTGGAAATTTTTTTGGATTTTTCCATAAATTTCGATTTTTTCTTCTAATTATTTAATGATTTTTGAAACCACCCCCTAATTTTCTAATTATCACTTCTTTTACTTATATATTGAATTTTTAAACTACCCATTCATTTTTTAATTATAGGTATTTTGGTTTCATTTAATGTATTTAATATATTTATTTACTTGCACATTATTTTTTTCACATATTCAATATACTCTCAAAATTCATTATATATTTCATTTATCCTCGAAAATTTTACGTTTTTTCTTTACACACCAAAATTTTTCTCGAAATATTTCTTAAAATCATGAAACGGAAATTAACTTGAAAAACGAAATCACAATCCTTGATTTTAGCAGTGACATAACTCCACCTTATTCAGTTATTAGCTTCCCACACCGATTGTTGTAATGAGCAAGCGAAATGAGCAAGGCTTTCGCATCAGACCCGCCATCGAGCAATCTAGTGTAGAGCGTGACAATTTGCTCCCAGATTAGGTACAAAGGTTCATTTGCAGCAATAGGTGGGAGTCCTAAATATCCGTCGGACGTGATGGAGACACGGAGGAGCCAGGAGACATCCACGCCACGGTGGAATTTCTTAAACGCGATCGTAGGGAATTATGATAAACAAAATTCAAAATGCATCATTGTGCTCATCAAAAGTTCATAAATTCAATTAATGAAAGCTTTTTTTTTAACGTGAGGGGGGCAAGCTACAAATTTAAAGGGAGCAATATGAAAAATACGAATATCTTAGTGGTTTTTTTAAAAAAAAGATAAGGGCGGCAATTGACCCCCTTAACCAAAGGGTAGATCCGCCCCTGATGGATACTTATTTTTATGACAACATCTTTCTCAATTAACGTGAACGGCTCACCACAGGGTTTTTTTGAAGGTATTGCACATGATTCGCCAAGGGTATCCAGTCTTTCATCTTCTTGATCCTTGTCTACAGCGGATGAGCTTCATCAAGTCTTCACCTACAAACAGAGAGTATATATGTATATGTTTAAATGTTGGTCTCACAAATGACTGTAACATCTCAGAGACTAACTACAAACAGAGAGTCTTCACCTAGAAGACGACAAACCCGTTTATAGATAGACAATATCACAATTTAAATCAACAATATTGCATGCATCAATCAAATACTAGAAATTGAACCGTGATTCAAAAAATCAAAACACTTGTTGGTGTGGGATTGCTTAAAACAATATTGGTATTTGTTTAGGATAACTCTTTCTCTTTAGCCAATCTCACACCAGATTGACATTTTTGTAACAACCTCCAAAATATTAACACGTTTGAGCTGTAACAGTCTACCAAACAATTTTACACGATTTCACAAACAAAGTGACACAATAATTTTATCACTACGAAGAGTATGATGCTACAAGTGATATTATTCATGGTGATCCAATTTATTGTAACACTTTTTTGTGTAATCATTTTTCATTTTTGGACTAAATTTAGTGTTGATTTGAAATTGTTTAGTGGACTGTTACAACTCAAAAGTGTTATTGTTTTAGAAGTTGTTACAAAAATACCAATTTGGTGTAATGATAGAAAAATATATAACTTTGAGCGCTTGAAAAATAGAATATGAAAACATAAATTTAATTCAAATATGAATCACAAGACATCTGACACACTTCGTTGATTCATGACATAACCAACCAAAAATGTTTATTTAATACATGAAAAGATGTCACTCAAGATGACCATTTATCCTCCCATAGGGATCACCCACACCCTAAGGTATAATTTAGCCACTCATGATAGACCTTGAGCCACTTATGATTTTAAACATAACTACTAAAACAACTAAGAGAAATTAAAATCTTACAATATCTAAAACTCACACTCTACTTCTTTCTCTCCTCCAAAAGTATGTCTCCAATGAACCCTTGCGGGACCTTTTAGATTGTTTCCCTTCGAGGCCGACCCCGTGGAGGACGTAAATGATGTCAGGAGTTTCTTTTTGAATCTCTTTGACAGCGTATGCTCTTTCTTTTGCTCGACCCTACCTCTTGTCTGAGCTTAGGAACTCCTTGAGTTTGCCTTTTTCTGATCCATTACTCGACCTCTCTTATGAGGTTTCTGCAATCCTCAGTATTGTGTCCGCCTTCCTTGTGGTAGACGCAGTATTTGTTGTTATCGCGCCGAGCAGGGTCTCCTTGCTACTTAGGCGGCCATTTTATTTCTTCCCAATCCTTGATGGAATCAAGGATGTTGGACAGGCTGGTGTTGAGAGGGATGGCATATTTGGACCCGACATAATTAGAGGCATTGTCCTGCCTTGTGTGGCCCGAGTTGATCTTCCTCTTGTTCCCATCGACATTTTCTTTCTTTTTTCCCTTTTTTGTCTCTGGGGACAGAGGGTTTCTTTTCTGACTTAGCTTCCCTATTGACGGCCAACATCTCATCCAGAGTGATATATCTCTGGGCATCCCTTAGCGGTTCTGCTATATTGGTTGAGGGGTTCAGAGTAAGGAAGTCGTAAAACTTGCCTCTTTTCAGACTAGAAGTGAAAGCTGTGACGATAGTGTCATCACTACAGCCGTCGATGAGGGTCAACTCATCGTTGAAACGAGTTGCGTACTCCCTCAATGTCTAGTTCTGTTTTTGCTTTAGGGTCAACAGATGATGCGGACCCTTCCTAATTCGTTGGTTGCCCACGAAGCGTACGAGGAACGTCGTCGCCAATGTCCGGAATGAATCAATTGACTTCGGAGGGAGGTTGTGGAACCAAGTCAACGCTGACATTTTCAGGCTGGCAGGGAACGATCGACACATTATAGCATCAGACTCCTTGAGTGCCACAACATGATGGAAGTAGCGCAAGTGATCGGACGTGTCTCCTATCCAGTCGTAAAACTCCAGCTTCGGTGGCGTTTACTTATTCGGCAGTGGTTCGTCCATGATATGATCTGTAACACCCCTACTTTTCAAATAACAATAAATAATTTATGTTTCAAAAATTCAATGGAAATTTGTGTTTTAAAATCTTCTTTTGTTTGACAACTAGTAGTTTTCGAAATTCAGTTAACTTTCTTACCTTTCGAATCTCGGGACGAGATTCCATTTAACGTGTGTATAATGTAACACCCCTGAATTTCATAAAACTAATTTATTTTATTTTTAATTAAATAAAATAGGGTTACATTAAATTGATTGTGAATTTCGAAATTTTAGGGTTTATTTGGTGAGTTAAAGGGCGGGTGCTTTTCGAATTTTAGTGGGGGCGAATAACCACCCATAGTATAAAACCAATACCCTTCTTTCTTTCTTCTCTTTTGCAAACCCTCTTCTCTTTTTCTTCCTCTCTTCTTCACGATTTCTTCTTCGATGGCGGCGATGGGTAATGGCGGATGAAGCATGGATGCTGAGGGTTTAACATTAACGATTTGGGTTTTAACTAAGACGACCCAGCGAGTTAGGAGAAGGAACCCTAGCTAGATAGCTCTCTGCTTTGAATCCCGATCTGAATAATGGCGATGGCGAGATCAGGAAGATGTTCTTCTTCTGCAACTCGTCTGCTCTACACTCTGGAATCACCTCTCTCTTCCTCTGTATGTGATTGTATTCGCCTCTCTAATCGCTCCCTACTCGCCTCACTCTCGCTCTCTCTGCAGGATTCGTTTCCTAGGATAGAGGTTTCCTTTGATTTGTATGGTTTCGATTTCTTGGGGTTTTGCTGAATGTGGATTCGAGGACTGCGACGCCCGAGTAGATGGAGAAGACAAAGAGTTGACTCTCATATAGAAGAAATTGAAATCAAACTACACACAAGTTCTGCGTACGGCTCATCTTTGAGTGATTTGAATGCTGGAATAATGCTTTGCTTGATAGAGGAAAATGGTAATTCAATACTACAGAGGACGTCAGCAACTCCAGTAAAATATTCTCCTGCAAAAGAAACTTCTCTTCAGGATCTTCTTTGCTTCCAAAGTGGGTTCTGTTAATGATTTCGCTTTTGAGGGACCTAAATTGGGATGAATTGAAGCCATCTGGATTGGTCTTGAATCAGGTTTGGTTCGTTGCCGCTGCGAGAATTCTGCTCTTCTTGGTGAGAGAAAGAATGTGAATCATTTCGCTTTGAAAAGTTTCTCGAGGAAGATGGCATGTGCAGAGAAGGAGGAAAGAGGATGAATAAGACCCTAATGTTTCTTGAAGGCTGCTATCGACCTTTGGGCTGTACGGTTTTGCTGAAAGGAGATCCCAGTGATGACTTAAAGAAGATCAAGTTTGTGGTGCAGTGTGCAGCTGTTGTAGCATATCATTTAGTTTTAGAAACTTCATTTTTGTAGATCAAAGAGCAATGTTCTCCACAATTCGTTCCAGGGAATCAAATGAATTTCAGAAAGACGAATTGCCAGTTCTTGTCGCAGGTTGCTTGGTCAAAACAGATGTGTCATGCAGCAAGGAGAACTTTGCAGAAGATTCCTCATTTTCTGTGAACATATCCATTGCTGATGGATTCCGAGAGGAGCCTGCAGAGAAATTGTTTGATAAAATGGCTGAGAGGAATCCAGTGTCTTGGACGACTTTGATTTGTGGTTATGCGCGGTATGGTATGGGCGAGGTTGCTAGATGGTTAGCGCGCGTTGATTGAGTTTCGATTCTTGGATTAAAGGTGAGTTTCTTCATTTCTTTCTCTTCTACTTTGAGTCATTCTTTTATATCAGTTTGCCTATGCTGTGTTTCTTGTTCCACTTGTTGTCTTTTGATGAGTAGAATATATATTAAATAATACCCTTTTTAGATAATCTGTTGTTGGATTGTTTGATTTGTTGAATGGGGTGGACGCTATAAGATTTAAAATCGGTGAGTTTTCTTCATTCTTTCTCTTTGAGTTTTCTTATTTCCTGATTCTTGCAAAACCTTTGTTTCTTTACTGTTGAATTATATATTTGCTGCTATGTCTATTAAATAGCTCTAAATGTGCGATTGAAAGTTTTGTGTTATTTGGTGTATATGTATACTGTATGTATATTGCTTGTATGGAAATGACGAGTTTCATTTCAGGAAATCCAATTGTTAGATTTTAGACCTGTTGAGAATGTGGTTGCCTTATTTGTGGTGTTTTGTGTTGCAAATGTTTGCTCTCCAATATTTGTGATCTGACTGATGTGTGAGATTTTCCTAGCTTGCTGGGTTCATGTTCGGGGTCACCCATGTTTACCATTTTATTGATTGGGTGTGACTTTGTTTGGTTGGTGTTTGAATGGTTGATGAATATTAATGCATTGTGATAAATTTGGAGATTTGTATGCATATTGACTTGTTTATGCATTACGAAGAATTGAGATATTTGAATAAAGGAGTGGCTTGATTGCCATATTGTTACAGAGCATGATTAATGAATATGCTATGTTTTCCCCAAAAATGTGGGTGAATGGATTGTGAATCAATTTATTTATGACAAAATGTCATTGTATTGAAATTCTGAATTATCGAAATAAATGATATTGGTAAACCTTGATTTCTGAAAATATAAAACACTTGGACTTGTATCACTTAGAACTACCACATCTCTGTTGTTTATTATTTTCCCCTCTCTTACTAGAGAAACTAAATGACCAGTGGGTCGTCTTGCGGAGTTGGGGCACCCATTTCTTACTAGAGAAACTAAAATAACCTTCGGGTTAGTCTTGCGGAAATGTGGTGAGTTTGTATGCCTAAAATAGGCTTTGATATTTATCCGTAAAAAATGTGACGTGAGTTATGCGCATTGATAGCCCAAGGGTGGCTTTTGGTACTCATATAGTTAGGGGTATCCGCGATGCATGCCTGTATGTGATGTCCCCACTTAGGCATGGATGACGGAGTAGTCCTCCTTTATATGAGAGAGGCATACGAGCATGTATGTTCGGCACGGAGGTGGTGTGAATGTGGTATCGTCTAAGTGATCAATCCGTTAAAAAGATGAACCTAATTCAAATAAATAGAATAAATTACGTTGCATTGTTTCTAGTCCTTTTTATGCAGGATGGCAAGTCCACTAATATTTCTGCAGGTCCGACTTGCCATAGTCAACTCCTATAGGGTAAGTACAGGTAAATGCATATTTACATATTACGATGATGATATGATTGCCTCGTTGAGGAATTAAATTCTTTGGACTGTGTTTTCTTGCATCACACCTTTGCCTCGCTGAGGAACTACCTATTGGTGTGATGGTTTGTTGTCTGTGTTTCGCTTGATGTTTATTACGTGCGATTTTATTGATTTTTGGGATGAAGATTTCTCACACCAGCTTTATTGCTGACCCGAGTGAGCTTTTGCTTCTTGGGTACATTCCTTTGGGAATGTAGCCGATTAGCTTTTCAGGTTCAGAGACTTTTGAGCAGCGTTACGGGAGTTTCGCTAGTGGGGCTAGTGACGTCCGTTTTCCTGGTTAGAGTTTTATTAAAAATTTTAGTTTGTTCCTATTTTCTAAATTATACTTTTTGTCTTTGCTGCTAAATGTCTCTGTCGTTATTGAATTTCACGTCCCGAGTTTTGGGGAAACGGATAATCCTATGTGGATTTTGGATTTTCGTTTTCTTCGAAAATCGGGGCGTGACATGATCCATGAATAGAGGGGTCGTGAGATTAAACAGTACGTCTGGGTTTGTGGCCCCGTTCGTATGGGGTTGTGCGAGATGTGCCTGTTGGCTCTGGACGCCGAGTCTCTGTTGGCCGCTCCTCCACCTTTGGTCCACTGAGAAGCTGCTGAGGCAGCACGACTCTCCTGAACATGTTTTTTGGAGCTCTCTTGGGACCGGGTGCCTCCAGCGCTTATGCCATTTCCTGCATCTGGGTTGACAATAGATCCACCCCTTGGGTCCGTTGTGGTTGCCACCGGCGTGGGGTCTGAGAGGGTTCCTCTCGCGGTGGTGGCGGCGCTAGAGCAGGCGATGCTCTGTCGGTTTGAGTGTTTGAGGGTTCTGCAACATCTCTATTGTTGCGGGACCTCGTTGTCATCATATTTTTGGTTCTCTAGCAGGAAAGGTGATATTACTGTTTCTTTTGAGGAACTCTATCGTTCCCCATGGACGACGCCAAACTGAGCCAAAGACCACCGTGTGGCGGCCGATGACATTTTGATGTTTAAGTTAGATAATGCTTAGGAGAGACTTAAAACTGTAAACCGAGTTTCTGTAGCGCACCTTAACTCATCGACCTTATCTCTTTTTTATATTGTGAGAGTCCAAGTTCGGCTGGGCATTCAGTGGCGTAGTTTAGGGAATGAGATCCTGTTGGAGATCATTTCCTGTTTGGGAGCTATCCATGTATAATAGTTTTCCTATGCGATTTGTGCTCCTAGATCTGCGGAAAAAGTTTCCATTTTTTAGTGTTGTCCGTGCAAGGAAGTTTCCTTGCCCGACTTATATTTTAGTATTTGTTTCCTAGTCGGATCCGATGTATTGCTGGCCTGCCTATCTTGGGTCAATCTCCCATATACTTGCCTTATCAGGGCTTACGAGTATTGAGCTTGACCGTGTGCCATATGAGTTTATTAAGACACTGCAATTCGGGTCTAACGTTATGAAATTTGACAATAATAGGCTTAATGTTATCCGGGCTTCGCTAGATTGAACATGCAATCAGACCTGCTTTGTTCTGTTGACGAGATTATCATGACACGTATACGATGCTGATAAAAGTACGGTTAATTGTATCATCAAAAGGTATTCCACATGATTCATCAAGGGTATTCAGTCTTCCATCTTCTTGATCCTTGTATACAGCGAATGAGCTTCATCAAGTCTTAACCCAGAAGCAGAGAGTATATACGTTTAAATATTGGTCTCACAATGGCTGAAACATCTCGAAGACTAACTACAAACATGGATTCTTCACCTAGAAGCGAACAAGTTTATAAATAGACAATATCACAATTTATATCAACCATATTGCACGCGTCAATCAAACACTGGAATTTCAGCTTGAACCATGATTCAAAAATCAAAACACTTTTTTGGTGTGGGGTTGCTTTAAACAATATTGGTATGTGTTTAGGATAACTCTTTCTCTTTAGCCAATCTCATACTCGAATCTTGATCGAATAAAAGAACAAAGTTCGGTAGCCGTCAAACATCCTCTCCTGTATTGTCCATCATCTAACGACCCATTTTTCAACATCAAAACCCATCATCATGTGGCCTTAAACATTATAATATTATCTTCTCCGACACACATCTCCTCTTTCTCTCTCTCCTCTCTCTTCACTCCAAAAAGCCACCAAAAAACCCCAATCTCGAAAACCACATAGTACACTCCACTCCGAATCCAAACACTCGCTCAGATCTCTCTCTCCTCACTCATTCCCCTATGTCATACCTTTTTTGTTGCTTTTCTCTCTATCTGACATTTCATCAAACACTCTCTCTTTATCATCACTCCATCATCACCACCAACCACACCATGATTCATCCAATCACCACCCACCTACACCACCACTATTAACGAGATCCGCCGAGGATGCGCGGTGGCGGAGGAGAGGAGTCTAGCAGTAGTAAATGCACCACAGGAGGAGGAGGAGGAGGTGCAGCGGGTTAACAACAAATGCTGGTTCCTGGGGATCTAGGGTTTCTGGGCCTGGTCCTGGTGTTCGTCGTTCTGTTTTTGTGCGGTCCGGTTGTCAGCTTTCTTATTCAGTGGAGATGGAAGGTCGTGGAGGAGAGGAAGGAGGAGATCATGAGGTTAGTGGCGATGGCGTCCGAAGAGGCACAAAGGGCTGAGCTCGAATCCGCCAATGCTGTGGAATGTGTTGGGGCATTTGGGGGTGCCAGAGGGTTTCAGTGTGCTATGTGTTATTGCCCTACTACTACTAGGTGTTCCAGATGCAAGGTCGTACGATACTGGTTAGTTCATTTCAAGTTTCTGTTTTTACTGTGAAATTGAGTGTTTTTTTTGGGGAGGGGGGGTTTGTTATGGGTTTTCTTGTTTTGTTTAAATTGGGGTTGTAATTGCTTTGATGGGTTTGCTTGAACTAGTTATGATTCACTGTGGATGAATTTTGTGAATGGAGTGAAAATGTGCAACACTGGTTTAAGAGTTAGAATAAACAAATGTATGAGGTAAATTTCAAAATAAAGTTAAGTGGTAACATGCAAATAAGAGATTAGGTGATAGTTTTTTCATTAATATGAACAAATTGATGAATGGGTGTTTTCTTTGTTGCGGGTGATCTATTCACCATCTAGATCAGGTCCACAAGAAACTTGTTCATCACGAAATCTAAATATGTTTTTCAAGTTAAGGCAACTGGCCGAGCTGGGTGCATAGCATCATGGGCAGGCTTGGCCTTTGTAGGAATTTTGGGAAGCTCTATATGTGCATCACTCACCACCCTGGATCTCTTGATGGTTCTGCATGTACATTATAACCCACGGAATAAGACATCCTTCAAGCTCAAGTCAAGGCCTGAATTTTCATGGAGAGATGTGATGGAGTCAAAGAGTGTGAGAAACTTACTGATATATGCACTGATACTTCCAAACAGCAATTTAAGAGGAATTGAGAAATTACAGACAGCAAGACTAAGAAGAAACACTGAAACAAACCTTTGATTGATGAAAGAAACAGGAAAATACATACTATACAAGCTTTCGAGAGGCTTGACTCTCCTCAACTTGAGCAGCAGCTCTGTTTACAGAATTTTCAGACCCTTATTATGACTATCCCCACTTCTATTTATACAAAATACATGCTTACCACACTAGACCATTTGTTACAACTGATATCACAAACTCTTGCCAGCTTTACATTCAACCACCCTGACACAGCTATTTGCCAGCCTGACATCTAACCACAATTGATACAGCTATTTGCCAGCTTGTCATTCAGCCCTGCACCCTGGTTTGACAGATCAGCCACTAACTGCTTCTAACCTCTTTCCTTCCTTGTTCCTCCTTGTATACTTCCTTGTTCCTCCTTGGATAGACATGCCTAACTGGTGGCCTATCAATACCCCCGCCCCAAAGACTCACCTTGTCCTCAAGGTGAAACTCCAGAAACAATAGAATCCTGACTGACCTTTGCTGTCCTAACTCCTTGCTGATCCATGACCCATGATACTTGAATGTTTGGAGGTTTGCTGGCCTAATAAACCGCCCACCTTGATCCGCCGAGAATGGTAGCATGTAATGGAAAGGAGGCCAAAGTTGCCGCTTACAGAATCCAGGGTAGAATTTCAGCAACATATCCGAAGGAAGGAAAGTAGGCATAAACTTGGACCTCACCAACAAGATTTGTGAAACATCATCTTTGTCTCTTAGAGACTTGGGAGCATCACTAGATATAATTGGCAGAGCTTCCTCATTGAATTTCTCAACTGTCCTAGTGTAACCATTGTCTTCAGTTTTCAGACTTCTACAATGATCTTCATCTAGTTCTTGTGATTCAGCAGTTTGGTCAACATCACTTTCAGTTTCATTAAACTGTATATCAATGCTTGGAGGATTACATTCTTCCCTGTGACCCTGGACACCAATCATTTCTTCCATTTTCCCATCTTCTACCACTGAAGTTTGCTGCTTCACACCCGCAACTTCTGCCTTCAAAGAAGAGACACTTCGTGATAATAGTTCTAGCTTCTGTTCCATGGACTGAAGTATCTTTCTCACCTCTAGCATACATCTCATTTGTTCTTCTGAAAGATCTATCCTTGCAGACATCGTACCCAAGATCAATGCTCTGATACCAATTGATATGCACTGATACTTCCAAACAACAATTTAAGAGGAATTGAGAAATTACAGACAGCAAGACTAAGAAGAAACACTGAAACAAACCTTTGATTGATGAAAGAAACAGGAAAATACAGACTATACAAGCTTTCGAGAGGCTTGACTCTCCTCAACTTGAGCAGCAACTCTGTTTACAGAATTTTCAGACCCTTATTATGACTATCCCCACTTCTATTTATACAAAATACATGCTTACCACACTAGACCATTTGTTACAACTGATATCACAAACTCTTGCCAGCTTTACATTCAACCACCCTGACACAGCTATTTGCCAGCCTGACATCTAACCACAACTGATACAGCTATTTGCCAGCTTGTCATTCAGCCCTGCACCCTGGTTTGACAGATCAGCCACTAACTGCTTCTAACCTCTTTACTTCCTTGTTCCTCCTTGTATACTTCCTTGTTCCTCCTTGGATAGACATGCCTAACTGGTGGCCTATCACTTACCCAGTATCCAAAATCAAAGCTTTTAGGGATTCAATCAATTTAAATCAAAGAAGAAGGAGGCTGGTCAATTTGTTGGAGAAAAGATAGCTGTGGGTGGCTGCTGGCTGATCAATTTTGATCGACCCCAAATATGAGGTTGGCGGTTGGTCATCTGGTCGGAGAAGGGGAAGGTGGTCGATTGGCGGTCAGAGGTTGCGCTGACTTTAGAGTGCAGTCACAACTGTGTTTTGAGTTTGGTTGGGTCGAGGCCATCTAAGGCAATTTTTGTATGGGTTTTGGTTTGTCCAGTCTATTGACTATCTTTTTTTTTTGAAAAAAGTTATGGTCAAAAGCAAGTTGCCTAGGCTTGCCTAGATATCGTATAGCCTGCTCGGGTGAGCTCTTTGACCACAGCCTCTTGGCTTACGCCTTGGCTAGCCTACATAGTGAGGTGGATTTCTGTCCGTTGCGCGAAGCGTCTCCCGAACTACATGATCTGAAAGTTTTAATATGAATCAACCCAGTGAGATTTTCGATTTAAACATAGTTCGACACTGATTTTGTTGTAAGTTTTTGACTGGTTATTGTTGAAGATGAGTTATGCATATTAGTAATTTAGTAGTATAAGGAAAGACTTGGTCTCTCAATTATTGGAAAATATCAATGTAAGCAGTCATCCTCTTGTAGTATGACTTCCTCAGGCACTCTCTATTATGAATAGATGCCGTTTGTTTTGTTGATTAAAATAAAAATAAAATTATATAAAGCATGTGAATGGCAAGAAAGGAAGGGTGCTTGATGTGTTTCAAGACATGGCGGTGTGTCAGTGACATTCACAAGATTTTGAGAGTTTGTTTGGAGAGGCACAGTGACATTCACAAGATTCTGAGAGTTTGTTCGGAGAGGCACAATTATGCATTTGAATGCATGCTGGGTGTGAATTTCATGTGATGTTCGTTGCCTTCAAACTGAATGATTAGAATTTGTTTGGAATAGGATTTAGGTTATATTTGGTTCCCAAGAATTCAATACTTGTAAATATAGGGTGTATGCATTGCATCCATAATCTCTCATGTGGGAGTTAAATTCTCCAGATTGTCACTGCATATGAGAATTGAATGACTTTTTGATTCGCGATTTGGGCAAAATTATAGATTTCAAATACACCAATTCTTATGGTATTTCATCAAGGAGAGACCTTAATGATTGAGAACTTCCTTAAACGGCCAACCTGAAACATCACAAACGTCACAATTCGATTTGGTTAAAAGATGTGCCTCCAAGATAGGGCATAAAATGGTACGGATAAAATCTAAGATCCGAGCTGAGTTCAAATCCAATTAGGCGGATATGGTTTCTATAATTTATCCGAATAGGAAAACATGTCAGATACGATCTGTGAAAGTTGATCCGGATCCGAATGTATCCGGATTTTTTAAATAATATGTAGCTTTTAATAATAGTTAATTTTGCAAAAGAATAAAAAACATATTGATAATTACAAACACAAAAAGAAAACCCCACCTTTTTGTTAATGTTTTGAAGGTGCTAAAGTTGTACTTGTGTGGAAAATGCATTAGAGTTTTATGTTGTTGTACACATTCACCTTGGTTGATGTGGTTATTCTCATTTGAGTTTTAATTCGCCAATTTTATACACTACAATGTTCTATTTTCTTTGTTTAAAGAGTTATGCTCACACTTTTGTTTCAATGACTTTTTATATAAAGTAAGTAGTCTATTTTTCTTTTTTGATTGAAAAATATTCTAACTTAAAGTGTGCTCAAGAGATCAGGGTGTAGGAGATTTATTAAACCAATCCAAATTTAATCTGCCCCGAAAAATCATACCCGATCCGAAAAGGTAATTTGGAATGATCCGGTTGGATACAGTTAACCATTTTACCATTTTCCCCGGATATGGTATGAGGTTTTATGATCCGGTCAGATCTGAACCTATATCAAATCATTCGGATCTGAATACGGATGCCTTTGTATCTGCACAAATGTGACCCATTTGCTGCGTTACTCCAAGAGCTTGTTTCCTCTTATGGACATGCTTGAATGAGAGAACACTCACTGTTGACAATATAAACAAAAGGGGGATAGACCTCCCCAGTAGGTGGTGTGCTTGGTGTGGGCAGGCTCAAGAAACAACTGATCATTCTGCTCTCATGTGGGTCGGCTGAAAGCGTCTGGAGGAAGTGCTTTTCGGAGTTTAAGATTAATGCACACACTCCTATTTCCATTTTGGAATGGGCTGGACTTTGGATTGCTGCCAGTGGAGTGAAAACAAACTTATCTTAGATAGGAACGTGCGGTTGACAAAGAATCATTCATACTTTTGTTTGAGTTATGCGTTGGAAAAAAAAAAAGAGCGAGATTTTTAGGGAGTTGTTAAAGATGTAAATACTTGGTGGACAAATGTTAAAGTTACTTTGTAGGTATGGTGATTTACATGGGGCATATTTAAAGATTTTCATTTCTCCGTGTTCATGTTTGACTGTTTGACTGAGGAGACATTGTGAACAATGGGAATACTTGTTGTATACTTTTTGCACCATGGTTTAAAAAAACGTTGTGAGGCTTATGGTTAACAAACTGCGGCTTACACCTCATAAGTATTTCAAGAATTGATTAAATTAGTATCAATTTATCGAAATGATTATTACTAAATCATACACCGATTGAGTGAGGCGTGAGGCTTATGCCTCATGAAAGACTCATGCCTCAGTTTCCAATTAAGATTTAAGATTTTTAAACCTTGTTTGCACTAGCTGTTTGACTTTATTTTCACTAGCAGACACTTTTCAATCAATACAATACTAGGACTTTTTTTTTTGCGGACAAATAAAAAAAATTGTGATTTAGGCACCAAATAATCCCATGCCTATAACCTCTGTAAGTGTTCATTTGTATGGAGGGTTACAAAAATGATGGCTCAGGACTTGAATGTGTATGTCTCAAGTAACTGAATCGCATGGGTCGAATTCATGCGCCAAAATGACTCATATCTATGTTACCCGTGTGATGATGACAAAGAATTTGTTAGTGCCAGACACAACAGATAAAAATCAACAATATAAATACCTACAACTGTAGAAATGAGAGTCGATTGACCATCTGAAGGATTTGACCCTACTTCTCTATTCTTCTTTTCGCTCCTCTATAAAGTATGTATACCACACCCATGGATATCCTCAAATCCATCTTTTATGCGGAATGGCATTTATAGTCGACATGCCATCATCGCCTTAAGTTGCTGCTAGCACAAAATAGTACTTTTTTCAAAATAGCTATGTGTATCATATTACCACCATAACATTAACTTTATTTTTCTCCATGTTCTTTGCCAACCTTTATCTGCCACATGTCTACTTTAGTCACATCCCCCTAGACATCTTAAAATTGTATCTACTGCAGGTGCCTTTGAAATTTTGTACGCTATCAAACTTCATGCTTACTCCCTGTAGAAATTACCCTTTTCAGGTGAACTCCATAGTCCATAGAATCTTTGCCTTCAAGGTTCCACTCAGTGGATTTCTGATATTGCACTCAGAGGCTCTAAAACCATATTTAAGTTGTCTAAGTCTTGCACTGTCTTGTGGACGATTGCTAATATGCAGCGTATAGACCATGAGGATCAAATAGGAATCAGACTCAGGGTGATTAATTAATAAATGCTAATATAACGACGAATAAAGAGTATGCAACCTATATGCTTATTGGGGTTTGAATGAGATCATTGGATTTATTTGTTTATATGTTATTTGTTGGTGTGTGTATGATATTTTCTTCGTGTTTGATTGTCAGTTTTAGTTTGTTGTGTGTGGTTGTGTGCTAATAACTTCATTCCTTCTTTAAGGTGCAGGTCTTACCTTGCGCTTTACACCTTTGGTGCCAAGAGCCTTATATTTGCCTTCACCCTTAACTAGCCTGTTCACATTATAAGAAAAAAAGAAAAAAGAACAACGAAACTGTTATTTTCTGGCTTACTGCAGGTTTCTTCGAAGAGTATGTCTTTTTTAGTATTCATTTCTGAGTTTGAATTTGTTGCAGCTCTGGTAAATGTCAAATTATTCATTGGAGAAAAGGGCACAAGGAAGAATGTCGTCCTCCAAGCACCATTATCTGGTCGAATGCTAGGGAAAGGGACTTCGATCAAGAGGTGTCACTGCAAGAAGGACAACATCAGTTTCATGTTATGGATTTGGAGAACGAGGGAGGTGATTGGTATCCTGAACCTATTGAAACATTTTCCGAGTCATCTTTTCCGTCAGAATTTAGTAACCCATCTCTATCTGCTGGGAAGGAAGTTGACACTTTTGTCACTACTAATGAATCACTACTTGATGGTCATGTTATTCCATGCACCCTCAAGAAATCCAAGAGATCTCTGTTAAATACTGCTGCCCCTTATGTGGTTGAAACCACCTATGATGTTTATGACACTAGTTCACCTCCTTCAGAGTTTACTGGTTCGGTTTCCTCTGTAGATACTATTCCTTTTTCAAGCAATTTAAAATCAAAAACACCAAGACGCAAACCTAGGGCCAATGACTGTGGACCAGGTAGTTCTTCAGGCTCCAGCATCAATGACCTTGAAGATTGTACAGTTTCTGAGTCCATGCACTCTTCCAATTTCAGGGACGCATTTCCTGACACAATTGTTTTCAAAAATGGTGTTTGTGACAATTCTGAGACAATTGATGGTGCTGATGACATTTTATATGATTCTGGATCTCGTCTGCGTGTTCCATTTAACGGGTCTCAGTGTTCTTCTACTTCTTCTCTTCCACCATTGAGACCCCAAATACATGAATATGATGATGCATATCCCACAAATTTTGAGAATGAAATGACTAGCAGTGGAGTTGCACCATCCAACCACATAGTTCCTCCTGCATTTGCTGCCAAGAATTTGCCAGTGAGGCGCTCGGGACATCCAGCTGCTACAGATAATCACCACAGCAAGGCTTCACAGCCATCCAAGTCGAAAGGAAGTAGAGCATTGTCATCTACTGCTTCCGAGGATCATCCATGTTCTAGCACCAGACAGCATTCTGTTTCAAGTCCTAAGTTGTTTAATTCTTCTGAGATAGCAAGTTCTTTATCAAATCCTAGTAATAGCCTGAAGACAACAGTTCAAAAAGTTGTTCAGCAGTTTAGAGTCCCTAAACTTTCAAAACACTACTCAAATGGGGTTGGATGTGAAGCTACTGGAAAAATGAATTACAAGGTCTCACTTCAGCTCATGTATATTGTTTGTTACTAAAGCAGTTGTTTTCAGGCTCCTGGACTGTAACTGGTAACTGGTTTACTTACTATTTTGTTAGCTAAAACCTCCATTTTTGTTTTTCAGATGCTCTTCCCATATGAGCTATTCATAACGCTTTGCAACTGGGAAAAGATGGAGCTACATCCTTGTGGATTTACGAACTGTGGCAACACGTAATGCATTCTTCTCCTGCTGATATCTATCTACTCATTAGTATAATTATTATATTGTAACTTCTCGGTCGCCATTGTAAATACCCTCTTCGTTCTGCTTACCCTTTTTTTTTTTTTCAAAATTTTATTTTCTGCAGTTGTTATGCCAATGCCGTGCTCCAGTGCCTGGCATTTACTCAGCCTCTTACTGCTTATCTTCTTCAAGGGATGCATTCGAAAGCATGCAAGTTTTCTTTTTCCTTGACTTCTGTGCCAGCTAACTTTGTTGTTTGACTATATCTTGAAAAACTGTCTTATTATATGTCACTTTTTGGTCTTCAGGCACAAGAAGGGAATGGTGCTTCACCTGTGAATTTGAGGGTCTAATTCTGAATGCAAGCAAAGGTGTTTCTCCCTTGTCTCCGATTGGGATAGTCTCCAAGATACAAAGCATGGGAAGTAATCTTAGTCATGGTAAAGAAGAAGATGCCCATGAATTCTTGAGGTAAGCTGACTGTAATTTCTGGATGGAATTTTGATCTTTTGATTTTCCTTGCAAATAATGTTGTGTTTCTTGTTAAACACATCTTTCAGTTTTGAGCACCATCCCTTGTTTGAACAATTTTTTTTTTTCTGGAGTCGACACAATTAAAGTTTGATTTTCATAAAAAAAAACTCTTAAGCAATTTGCTTTTGGTCCTACTCCTAATTGTAGTCATGTCACGTGATTGCATTTGTATTTTTCATTGTATGATGATTGAACAGAAAGGTTTTTTTTTTTTTCTTTGAATGCACATACCATCTCCTAGTTACTGTTAGATTTTGGCAGGTGTGCCATTGATAGTATGCAGTCTGTTTGCCTGAAAGAAGCCGGGGTAAATGCATTGAACCCATTGGCTGAAGAAACAACTCTCATAGGCCTGATTTTTGGTGGTTACCTTAGATCCAAGGTATTACAAACCCCAACCCTTCCTGATATATGAGATAAGCTTCATATCATTAGAAGGTAACTGGGATCAGCTTGATGACTGAAAATTTGCAGATAAAGTGCATGAAGTGCCATGGAAAATCTGAGCAACATGAGCGAATGATGGATCTTACTGTTGAGATACAGGGGGACATTGTGACTCTGGAAGAGGCACTTGGACAATTTACAGCGACCGAAATCTTAGATGGGGAGAACAAGTACCAGTGTAGCAGGTTGGTGTATGTTGTGGTTAATTTTACACTTCTTTATTTCATTGGTTTTCTTTAATTTAAATCTAGCTTCTCCCTTGCTACATTATCTGTTTCTCTTAGTAGCTTTTTCTTTTTTTTGAGTCAAACACACAAGAAAAAGTTCTTTATTTTATTGATTTTCCTTAAATCTAGCTTCTCCCCTCGCTAGTTGCTTCATTTTCTCTTAGTAGCTTACTTTTTTTAAGTCAAAGCTAGAAAATTTTCAAATTGGTTAGGGTGGATTTTAGAGACACCCAAAGTGAAATTGGAAAAGCTTTACATATTATTTATGATTTTAGGGAATTTTAGAAATTATGTTTAGTTGTTACAGAATTTTTAATTTCAAGTTTTAGTTTCCTAATTTGTTTAATTTGATTTTGGGTGGATTTTTCATTTTTCGAAATTTCCAAGTCTAAATTTAATTTATATTGGCCAAGCGGCAATGAGGTAAATAAAAAGTCGTTTCTTACAGAATGTCTTCTCCTTCGTGTCATTTCTTTGGTGATAGAGTTGCCGAAGAAAAATTGGGTTATAGCCTTAAACCCTTACATGTGATTGTTGGTGATCATCTTTGTTATCATCTCCGCTGCATTCCATCATTGGACATTGGACGATGACCGAGTCCAAGGGATATCTTGTGGGACATTTCACTTTAGTGCACCGTGACCTTTTATGATAAAACCCCACACCCAAGCCCAAGCCCAAGCCAACCCATCAAGTGGTTAGGTTGGGGGAATGTAAGGTTCCCCAGGTTCCCCCAACACTCTTTCCTTTATATTAGGAATTAATGCTAAGAACGGTATTACTCAACTTCATGGAAAACTGAGCATTGGTTTTGCATGGGTTCAAGACCTCCATATTTGATATTTGATTGTGCCAGATGCCAGATCAGCTTCCTCTTGATTGGCCTAATGTTTAGCATTGGAATTCCTTTCTTTCCTAATTGTTGTTCTTTCCACTGTTTATTTCTCTTCTCACCTTTTCAGATGTAAATCTTACGAGAGAGCCAAAAAGAAGTTGACAGTGTTGGAGGCTCCAAATGTTCTCACCATTGCTTTTAAACGGTTTCAGGTATTGTATTACTACAAAACAACTGATACAAACAACAGCTATACTCTTATTTTTCAATTCGGTCTTAATGTCTCTTAATCTATGGATTTATAGTCTGGCAAATTTGGAAAGCTCAACAAATCTGTAAGATTTCCAGAGACGCTGAATCTGGCTCCGTATATGAGTGTGAAAAGTGAAAAATCCCCTTTATACAAGCTTTATGCTGTGGTTGTTCACTTGGATGTTATGAATTCTGCCTTTTCTGGTCACTATGTGTGCTATGTTAAGAATATCCAAGGGAAATGGTTCAAGGCTGATGATAGCAGGGTAAGTTTTCAAAACATAAATCTTCTAAACTTGTTTTTGGTTGAGTTTGATGTTGAGCACTGATAGTTGACTCCCTTTACTGTTTGGTCCCATCCCTTTTCCTGGATGGCAGTGCACCTAGGTCATTGGTTGACATTCTTTAGTCTTGTCAACCCTTGTTTCCCTCTGTCCGGGGATCATATTACTCTATTGAAACTATGAATTTTACATAGTATGTGAGATATTGCTGGTTATGGATGTATAGGTTAGACCGGTGGAGCTTGATAGAGTATTATCAAAAGGGGCATATATGCTCCTATATTCAAGGTAACTGATTGACAATTTTGATATTCGTTACAGTTCCTACTCTTTATAATGCTCCATATAAACATATTTACTTGCATCTATTTAGGTGCTTGCCTCAGGCTCCAGGTCTTGTGCGAAATGTAAACATGTTAAGTGGTATCAAAAGTATGCGGGAAAAGTCTACCGAAGCCATTTCTAACAGCTACAACAGGAAGGATGCTACTTCCAGTGCAAGGCCCGGCTCAAATGCAGTTCCGAGTTATGACCATTCGACTCAAAGGGCCGAAAATTACTCCCATTGGAAGCCTCTCGATGGGCTTTCTGCCTTTGAATCCTTGGACTCCTACCGAAGGTATCACCCAGTGGGTAGGATTCCCAGGGTAAACTCATTGAGTGATAATTCTTCCTTGTTCAGCTGTTCCGATGAAGCTTCCTGCAGTACCGAAAGCACCAGAGACTCGGTCAGCACAGACGACTTCTCTGAGTATGTATTTGGCGACTCACAGTGTTGTTGGAACAGTCCAATGAGGATCCCAGATGACACTTATGGACATGCATTGCATTCCAGGGAATCGAGAAGGTATCCTTCACCATACAATATAGAACAGGTGGTCGACGAAAACCCTCATTTTTTGTTTTCCGACAGAGCTAATTATGGTAGAAAGTTGAAAAACCCTACCAGTAGAATAGGTAGTAGTAGTAGCGAGACTAACTCGGATCAATTAGGATGGGGTGACCCTTTTGATATGAAGTCTGGTGTATCATTGAGAAGATCTACATGGGAAAGAGCTGCTCAAACATTTTATTAGGTTTGAGCTGTGAAGAAAAATAAGTGCTGTATTTATCTGTACTATATGTGTTTTTTTTTTTTTTGGTTAAAATCTGTACTATATGTGCTGATCTAATGAAAAGAGTCGGCCGTCATTTTACCTTGTGTACGTATTTCTGCAGTATTTATTAATGTCCCCAATAATAAAATGGCAATGATTAAATGACATCATCATTTTTGTTGAAGGATATTTTTTTCAAGGATACCACCACTCTTTTGAAAGACACTACCTTGGATGAATGATACCATCAATATAAATAATAATAAAATCTTAACCGCCTCTCTCACTCTTTCCATCAAGTATCACTACCACCTTGCCATCGTCATCTTTGGTTGCACCAACTCTCCCCTTCACTGCCCGCTTCTTCTCTTTTTTTTTTCCACTCTTCCCCACTCGTAGGTTCTCCATTCTTCCCCACAGGAACCTCCACAAGAGAGAAGAAAAAAAGGAAGAGGGAGGAGGAGAAAAAAAAAAGAAAAAAGAAAAAAAAGAAGAGAATAGGAAATGAGAAGAAAGGAAAAGAGGGGGGGATGGTGGGTTGAGAGAAAAAAAAAAAAGTATAGATGAAAATAAAACAGAGAAGAAAAGAAGAAGAATGATGGTGGCGGGGTAAGGTAGTGGTTTGGGGGATGGATGGAGAATGATGGTGGCGTCTTAGAGCAGATCCAAAAACAAGTGAAGTAAAGTGGTGATGTTATTTAGCAAATGCCTAAAAAAAATTATACCCACATGTCAATGGGGAAACCATTTTTACTACTAAAGTCCTGTTTTAACCCAAGCTTTTAGAGCATTCATAGTGGTTGTAGATGATGTCTTCATTGTGGAAAATTGCATAATATGAAGTCAAGGAACCTGTCCAGCGACTGTGGTGGTGGGGTGAAAATTTTGATTTTCTTCATGCGAGAGGGCAAATAATATATTCTAGAGAGCTAAAAGCATTATGCCAACTTAGCCGTTTTTTTTGGGTTAATTACTATGTCCCCTGTAATAAATAGCTAATTTAGATGTGTTTCATTCTTTAATCAGTATTGCACTTACCTCTTAAGACTAGCCGTCTACGTCCATTAACGTGTATTTTCAAATTAGATAACCAAAATGCCCTTGATAAATAAAAACTTAAATTAAATGTTTCGTATCTCGAACATCTCATCTCGATGAAAATCGTTGAACCAATTTGAAATCAAATTGTATCTCGAGAAAAATCCAACTGTTATTAAAAAATTGTATCTCAAACATCTCACTCTAAGAAACTCGTTGGATCAAATTGATATCATAAACACATCTTAATGAAAATAGTGTGACCCAAATTAAATCATAATCGTTGGATAAAAAAATAGTGCCACCCTCTCACTCCCTGTTCAGCGACGTTCAAGATAGCTCGAGATGTCAAAGGAGATTGAAAGGGTCCTTTCTTTGGCATGGATTACTAACACCCCAAACCATTTAATGCACAAGAGTAATTCTAGACAGCCCGGGTAGACTGCCTGGGGGGCTCAAAGACAATTTTGCCCCCCTCTTTAAACACCTTTTCCAAAAAAGGTGTTTAAAGAGGGGGGCAAAATTGTCTTTGAGCCCCCCCAGGCAGTCTACCCGGGCTGTCTAGAATTTGGAAATGCACAAATGTTGTTCCAGGCTCAATAGGATGGATGATTATAAAATTTGATCAAGATTCAAGAGAAAATTTACATTATAATATCAATCCGATAGATGAAATAGTAAAATGGGGTTTGGGGGTTTCACATTGGAGAGAGTTTTGTTCCATATAGTGAGCTTAAAGTCATTCTCGAGGAATTGAGTGCCATTGCCTTCCCCATTATCCCCAACCCTAAGAACCCAATCTCCATCCTCACTTCTGTCAGAGTGAAAAAAAAAAGATAATGAAATGGATGAGTTGTTGTTGGACCCAGGGGGGCTCCTGCACGGGGTGTGCTGGAGCGTGTCCTGCGCACTGTTGTCAACCGTTGGATGAAATCCAACGGCTAATATCGACGGAACTCAAAATCTCATTTAAAGCAAACGTTTTGGCATTTTTTAATATGTTACAGCCGTCGGATCAGATCCGACGGCTGAGATTATGGCTTTGAATGTTTGCTTTGAAAAGAGAGAGAGAGGGTCGCTGTCTGCGTTTTGAAAAAAAAAAAAACTGTATTCTCGATCGAGAGGAAGAGGAAGAGGAAGAGAAGGGAGGAGGTCGACTTTCAGAGGGTGGATTTGCAAACAGAGATTCGATGGAGGAGGTCGTCATTCAGCCTGGTTAGGGTCGGGTCTGCGTTTTGAAAAAAAAAAAAATTATTCTCGATCTAGATCTGAGGGAGAGGAAGAGGAAGAGAAGGGAGGAGGTCGTCATTCAGAGGCTGGATTTGCAAACAGAGGCTGTTTGATTCGCTGGAGGAGGTCGTCATTCAGCCTGGTTACGATCCGTCGAAGAAGGGAGATGGCGATTGGAGGTACGCTTCGATGAACTTGTTTAAATATTTGCATCCTAATAAAGTGTGCTTTATAAGTTGGAGAATCGTGGTCTGCTGAATTTCGCCATGGTGTTGAAGACCATATGTGATGGAGTTAAAATTTTTGATAATCAATGAGTGTTTGTTAAAGTACAAATTTGTGTCTCTTGATTTCTTTTTTTATACGTTCTGATTATGATTATAGTGGCGTAGCTCCAATTCTGTGAAATTAGTCACTCTTCTAGGATGATTTTGTTTCATTTGCTTATTATTCATGTCTGGGTTCAGATTTTTGCGACTTAATTTTGATTTATAGTCTGTTTGTTGCTGAATCAAACTCATTTATAGTCTGTTTGTTGCTGAATCAAACTCATTATAAGTTGAAGAATCATGGTCTTTTTGATGGAGTTAGAAAGTTTGATAATGGATAAAGTGTTATGTGGTCAGTTCAAATCTATGCTGGACAAATGGATGTCAAAAGGGTGATTGTGAATTCGATCAAGGGGGATATTTTTTGGTCAAGGGTGCAGAGAAGGTGAATTAGATCTCTGCAATCAATGATACTGATTAGATCTCTGCAATCAATGATATGCGATATTTAATTACTGCATCAAAATCAAAATTTGCTACTTGTGCTAGGTCTATCCATTTAAGAAAAATTACTTTTTGTGCAAGCTCTGTATCAATAAAATACCATATGCCACGCTTTATGGAAATGGAAGTTAATGCAAAGTTTGTGTGCCAAAGGTCCGAGTTAATGTTACTAGAGTGTCTGGTGTTAAAGTCACAGGGAGTTGGACCATTAGAGACATAATATTTGCATGGTTATTTTCTACCTAAATGACCAAGACATTGAAATTTCTGTAAATTATCATTTATTTTTGTTTTATTTACTTTCTGTATTATTTGGGTCTCACTGAAATGTCCATCCTGAAATGCGAAAATTATTCGAGAAAAAACTTGGTCACTTGTGGAAAACATGCACGAGTAGGATAAAACTGTTGGAAAACATGGAAGAGTTTGGAATGTTATTGTGAAGTATTTACAGTGGACCAATAGAAGTATGACTCATGAGTAGGTGATGCGGGGTAGATTTAAGCTAACTAAAAGAGCTAACAAACCAAGGACAGATCCTAACTTTACCGTATTATTCTTTTTTAGTCATGAACCTCTGTTAGTAATCTTTGGTGCTTTCTACATGTATATTGTTAACATTGGAACCTTCTAAAGATTGTTGAAAATGGTGATTCAAGTCTCGATGTTCATCGAAGTATCCAACTGTCATATGTCCGAACTTAGAGGCACAATTTTTTTTGTGAAATGATGTGTCCTTGCTACAAGATTATGGCTCTTTTCAGAAACTTGCTTAAATTTTGGTTTCAGGTATTTGAACCAATCACGTAATGGTTATAATTTTAGCTGGAATGCATCTGTACTACAATGTAAATGTACTAATTATGCTTTATACAGCTGGTTTATGCATTTGTGATTCATGGTATTTAGATGTCACCTTCACACGTGGATAGCAAATCAGAGAAGCTAGGACATAGAAGAAGATATATAGAGGGAGAGAAGAAGAAAGAGTTGGTAAAACAACTTCAGATACGCTGATTTAAGCGCAGAAATGACTTACCCTAGGTTGGAGGTGAAGTCCTACAATACAACAAGGCCAATTGATCCTTTAGATGCTTGATACCTTGCATAACTAAGCCCAAATTTACATTTCCAACATCTCTCCTCTAACAAATGTGATAGTTTGAAGATCGACCTTAGCCTTTGTTACTATAAAATTCTTGTTTCAAATGTTTTCTCGGCTCCTTAACATAGTTGGCTTTTTGTTTCAAATTCTTGTGATAGTTGGCTTTGTTACTGTATTTATTAAATTCCCTCCAACTGAAACTGTCAAAGACTGCCTGGACAACTACCTATTTCCATCTCTTTGTGGGCATAAACAAAAGGCATTGTTTCTTGGATACATGGTCAACTACCTAGTGATTCTTGTACTTGTTATTTTGAAGTTTTTGAGTGAATGATATGTGAGGTTCTATTTTGTAGTTTTATTTTGTAATGTACATGAACAGATGTTGTAATGAATTTCTATTATGTAATGGGGTGTTGTAATGAATTTCTATTATGTAATGGGGTTATGGATGAATAAATACACATTTTTTGATGGTTTGGTTTTCTTTTGTAACAGTATTTGCAGATTGCTCTTTTATTACAGTATTTGCAGTATTACAGATTGCTCTTTTATGGCATTTTTTACAGATTGCTCTTTACAGATTTGCTCTTTATGCTCTTTATGACATTTTTTTTACAGATTACAGGAATTGCAGATTTTTTTTATTAGCAGATTCTTTATGGCAATTTTTTTTACAGATTACAGTATTTGCAGATTCTTTATGGCATTTTTTTTTTTTTACAGATTATAGGAATTGCAGATTTTTTTATTAGCAGATTCTTTATGGCAATTTTTTTACAGATTACAATTTTTACAGATTACAGTATTTGCAGATTCTTTATGGCATTTTTTTTTTTTACAGATTACAGTATTTGCAAATTTTTTTTTTGCAGAATGTTATTTACAATGCAGAATGCTATGTCAATTGAATTCTCTGCAATTACAATTGAAATTATCTGCAAATTTACATATGAACAAAAAATCAGAGCATACAAAAAACTGTATTTCTTCCATATCTGTCTATAACCCAGAATGGAGATGGTAGAAATACAGAGCTGAACAAAAAATTCACTGCAGAGCTATACAAAGCTTAACAAAAAAATACAACAATTAATATAGGAAAGACATTTTACATCAAACCAAAAGGAAGAGTCGTTCCTTCTACAGAGTCGTAACTTCCCAAACTCAAATTCAAGCTCAAACCCTCACCCGGGTGTGCTTGTTTTGGAGGTTGAAAGGGTACATTGACATTGCATACACCTTCTCCAACAACATTAAAGCTTGTGCTATCACCCTACAAGGAAATATACACATAATTATATAAGTGCCACAATTGGAAATATACATTTAGTTAGTATGAATTAAAGCAAGATTACCTTGGAGGACGAGGTCTTTGTTCTCTTAGCCTTTCCTATACGTATCTCATGTAGGGGTTTCATTCGTTTTGAACCTTTTCGGCCTTCTTTTTTCTTCAAACCTTTCATGTTTCCAATTTGGAGCACACTATTTTCATTCAAAGCTTCTTGGGGTGCACTGTCATTGTTCATGATGACCTCTTCATGCAACCTTGTATATTCATCTATAAACCTCTCCATGTTGGCCCGTGTGTCCTTATTCAACGAAGCTTGAAATGTCATTCGTAGAAGATATGACTGGATCCTACGAACCCAATCACTTACATTTTCTTCCGTACTTGAACTCACTTCATTTGATACACATTTACCTTTCACTCCCCTTGTCCATTTATCCAGTAAGTACATTTTCGAAATTTCCATGATGTCAAGTCGGCCAAACACTTTCAAAACATGACAACACAATATTCCCATTGTCTCAAACTTCATGTAATTACAATTTGCCACATTCAAGCTAGGGTCACAAAACACCTTAAATTCCTTCTCCTTTGTATCATGAAAAGCAACAATGTACTCGTGTTTATTTTGATCTTCCTTTTTTTTATCAAAGCCATTGATGCAAGATCAAATTCTTCATGGAAAAGTTTGAAAATTGAAAGTGTGTAGATTTGTGAGGCTTGTTTCAACAAGGGGGGTCTAGATAATCCCAATGTAGGCACTTTTTGCCTTGCAAAAAATTCAACCTCCAACTCATTATTCCTCTTTTGCTCTAATACCCTGTCAAAATGTTTGAAAAAACATGAAATGTTCAAGTCGGATTTCAAGTGATCTTTCAAGTCACTATTGAACGATTCACTTAGTTGTGTACTTCACATCCCTAAGGTCATTGTGTTTTTCATACAACACTTAGCCCATTTCTCTTTAAAAGCATATATGCGACCCAACCATTTATTCTCTTTCAAGTCAAAATCATTCAGCATTTTTTGCCAATTGACTTCAAATTCAACTTCATCCAAGTACTCAAACATACACCTTTTAAACTCCTTCAAAAACCCAACATTCTTGTTTTTCATGTGTCCTCCCAAATGCTTGATTCCATTTTGCATTATGTGCCATGTGCACAACCCATGATATGTATCTGACCATCTTGTAGCTAAAGCATTTCCTATCGCAGCATCTTGGTCAGTGAAGATGGTACGTGGTCTCTTACCACCATGTGCCTTCACAAAAGTTTCAAAAAGCCACAGAAATGACTCAATGGTCTCATTGTACAAAAGTGTTGCACCAAGAATCACAATTTTTCTATGATTATTAAATCCAGTGAACACTCCCAAAGGTCTGAACTCTCTATTAGTGCCAAAAGTGGTATCAAACGTTACCACATCACCAAAGTCCGCATAATCTGCAAACATTTTAGAATCTGCCCAAAATATATTGGTAACTAAATCATCACTATCAAGCTGAAATGAATAATAAAATGAGGCATTTTTTGAGTTTTGTTGCTCAAAATACCGGAGAATACCTCCAAGCTCTCCATTGACCATCTCTTTCTGTCTCATTGATCTTAGGTAAGTTTTTTGATCTTCTAATAGAAACCCAAGATTACTTCTACCCCTTGCTTCCCTACTCAACAGTTCTTGTGTAGCCTTAGGAGTAATACCTGAGTCAGAAGCCAATTCAATCGCTAAGGCTTGTGATATGTTTACCTCCCTATGCGACCTTAGCATATGGGTTGTTTCATTGGGCTCCAAATCATGATTGTGCGCAGTCATAAATTCTTTGACTCTATATTTGCCAGTCACTCTATCCAAACCCAGTTTGAACATTACTTTGCAGTCAGTTCTAACATCCCATCTTTGTTGAGTGACAACACCTTTTTGTGAGTGTTTTTCTTTCTTGAGACCATGCTTACAACAAACATACACTGCATTGATAATTAACTTATCTGTTCTACTCTTATTCGAGTACTCCTTCCTAACTCCAAAGCCCATTTTTTTCCATAATTTTTCCAGTACTCCCAACCACATTCTAATGAATCAAACATCATGCCCACACTCGGGTCATCAACATCCATTGCATCCATGCCAACTAACACAAATATTCTGCACAAATACAAAAAAAATATATTCAATTTTCAAGTAGCTACATTGTCAAGAATAATCAACTATATAAAGTTTTAACAATTTGATATTCACAATTTAACATAACTAATTTTCATCAACCACATTTGATATTCACAATTTGACATGAAAGGTAGCATTGAAATTAACAAAACAACTAAAATCGAGTTTGAGGTGAAGATTCGGTGAAGAGATGACCTTATGACCCAATGGAAATTGGACCCGGGGGCTCCTGCGCGGGGTGTGCTGAAGGGCGTTTCCGACTCTCTTCTTCTTCTTCACGCTCTGTTTCCCGCCAAGTTTCTTCGTTTCCCTCTCTGTCTGTTTTCCAAATGATAAATCTCAGCCGTCGGATCTGATCCGACGGCTGTAATAGATTAAAAACTGCCAAAAACCTTTTATTAAAACTACATTTGAATTTCTTCAATATGAGCCGTCGGATGAAATCCAACGGCTCACACTTTTGCAGACTGCCTCTCTCTGTTTTGAAACATTTAGAATTTCTCTCAAATGGATCTGACACGGACATCGACCCTCTCCCTCTCTCTTTTCAAAGCAAACATTCAAAGCCATAATCTCAGCCGTCGGATCTGCCAAAACGTTTCCTTTAAATGTGATTTTGAGTCCGACGATATTAGCCGTTGGATTTCATCCAACGGTTGACAACAGTACGCAGGACGCGCTCCAGCACACCCCGCGCAGGAGCCCCCCTCGGTCCGTTGTTGTTTAGTTTAATTAACAACTATATGGAATGTTGTCTGGCAGCTATCCAATGACAATGCCCATTACCTATTGGCTATTGGGTGTCTTTCGATTGTTTTAAGTGAATCCTTTAATTAGTGAATATGTTTCAAAATCTCCTGAAATTTATCTTTGGGGGGTGATGACAATGAGTTAATTTACTTGACTTACTAGGCTGACTCGGTGATTAGACATTCTTAATGCTTGCATAAAATACCCTTACCAAATACCAACTACCTGACTAACAACCATAAAAGTGGGTTTAGGCTCTTTGTAATATACTAGAGTATGCCCCGTGTCGTTGGCACTTCACATAATTTTATTTTTGCTAATTATTTTGTACTGAGCATCTACGTCACTATCCTCATTTTCACTTTCAATCAGTATTGAAGTGTAAGCCGATTATAAGTGTATGCCTGTTCAGTAAAATTTGAATCAGTTCGGGAAAAATTTTAAACGTCGAGAATGAGTTCTCCCTCAATCTTTGAATTCGCCAAAATATGAAATTTAGAGTTTTTGTTTAAATGTGCATTAAGATGCCCAACTCATTTATTCAGGTATGATCGACACGTCTCATTGCTTTTAAAAATATTAAAAAATATTAAAGAAGTGTAATACATTATACATTTTTATTTTAATTATGAAATATATATTTTTAATATTTTGGCCCTTGTATTGATCATTGATTTTGTTCGAAAGATCTTCACAAATGCATTTTAACGGTACTAAGTTTATCAAAATCCGACAACGATGTAGATAGTTATGATAATTTTCATTTTGCTAAAAGGAAAACACAATATTTTCTCTCTCCGCCACATATACATTCCACCAACTTTTTTCAAAAGTTTTTTCATTAGTTTTGCCCTTCCACATATCTTATATTTACAAATATGCCATCATAGGAAATGAATCCCAACCCTCAAATTCAATACATTTTCCAACTTTCAATCCTAACCATCTTTTATCTCTAATTGTTTTGATTTGACTTTGTCCCAGTCAGCAATGAATAGTAAAACACCACTCTGAATTGTAATATAGATATAGATATTGGGTTTTATTTTTCCTAGCTAGCACAAAAAAGAATTCACATGATAAATATCCAAACAATTATTCCTAATCCATTTATTTTGTAACAAGATTGAATATTCTAGGGAGTTATTATTATTTTGTACAAATGTAAACCCGGCCGATTTGAACTCATGATCCCACTTAAATGAAAAGTTCTAGAGAGCCAGGCCCCTAGCGCCAGGGGAGGCTCTCTAAGCATGTTAATAGTGTTCTTCAAGGTTTGTTAATGGAGGATTCTCCTCAAGAACTCAAAATCTCTTCAAGAACTCAAAATCTTCTTAATAACTCGATATCTCCTCAAGAACTCAATATCTCATCTCTCTCAACTTAAAACATGTCAAAGAGCCTCCCTTGGCGCTCTCCTGACACCAGGGGCCTGGCTATCTAGACACACTCCACTTAAATAATGATGAAACAAATAAGGAATTTTTGTATGCATGACGTGCATCCTGCCCTTAACAGACATTTTGCTTTACTTACAGTGGACTATGTTAAGTTTGAATTGTTTTAAACTTGATATTTTACTCTTTAATATTATTTAACATTTTAAATTCATAAAATGTATAAATAACGGTTATGATTAGTTTGCTTATAAATCTTGAGTTAAATCTCCCAAAATTTTAGTATTTACATATTATTGAAATTGTACAATAAAATACAAAATACCGAATATAGGCGCGTCGACACCCTACTTAATACTAACTACAACAAATCGTATTGCCTCATAGCATTTCCAAGGGATCCCCTAAAATTTCTCATATTTTAATTTTACTTCTACCTTTATTTATATTTGGGGGCATCCATACAATCCCGTAAATCCTAAAGAATATTAAAATATTCCAAAACTTTTAATTTGGAAAATTAAAAACAAAAACAATGATAAAAAATGAAAGATATATTTAAAATAAGGCAGTGACTATACCACACCACCATATCCTCTTTCTCACACCACCATTAAGTTTTTTGTTTTTTTATTTTATTTATTTTTGTTAACTTTCTCACAGCACCTATATAAACAATAACCATCCATTTTTTTCCCTCACTATTCAAATTGACAATGGTTCATCCCTCTCCCATTCGAAATCTCTTGCAAATCTCTTCCCACACTCAAATCTTTTGCAAATCTCCTCTATCTCCCTCGAAAAATTTCAAAATTCATTCAAAGTCGAAACCCTTAAACCCAAACTCAATAAATATGCATAATTTAGTAGGGGTGGGCATCCCATCCCGCGATCCCGTTCCCGTCCCGATCCCGTTCCGTCCCGATTTTTTCGGGTCTTAATGGGATTAAAAAATTTCATCCCGATCCCGTCCCGTCCCGATCTAGAATGGGATGGGATGGGATGAAGATTTTCAATCCCGCCAATCCCGTCCCGTCCCGAACTAATTTATTAATATTAATTATTAATATTTTTATTTAATTATTTATTTTAGAATTGTGGATGCCCATACAAATATACTGATGTATATAACATTTTTACTTTTTTAGCATCTCAATGAATCTCTCACACATCTCTAAAATTGTATTTTGTAATACTGTTCAATTCTCAATTAGTTGCTGCTACCTTTGGTGATATGCTCAATCTTCAACAACAGCTTTTCGAAGCCACATGACATTAAAGTCATTAACATTGTTTCAGAGCTGGAGAAAAGTTGGCAGAGTGGAATTGTTTCTTTACCAGTTCAAGGTAGCCTGGGACTTCAGGAAGCCTAATAGAGAGACCCACAAGGCCAATATGAAGTTCTGAACCTATTTAGCAGAGTTGAGGCCGAATAATACCCAACTACTAAGAACTTTTGAAAACTAGCTAAGATAATTTTGATAAAAGGGCACAACCGATACAGAATCGTGCAGCTATGCGCTAAGACTTACTGGAGTATGTTAAAATTCAAAGGGGGATGACCTTAAATTGCAAATAAGAGCTTGGCTTCTTTCAGCCAAGTATTTATCCATTGAACACTTCAAGTACGCACGACTGTGTTAATGGCAGTAGAGAAAATGCAAGATGATACTATAAAGTGCATGTGCGCAATAGTTATTTTGCTGAAATGTAGCTTTAGGACATTGTAAACAGTTTTGCATTTCAGCAGTTCAGCAGTTATGCTTTAATTCTGCAATTCAGCAGTTTTGCATTTAAGTTTATTGTGAAATTTGCTTGTTAACCAATACTGAAGAAGAAGTTCAGCAATTTATTCTTTAATTCTGCAAGTGAAGAAGATTGGCACGCTGATCCTGTCCCGTCCCGAACCCGTTTGGGATGGGACGAGGTCGGGATGAGGTTTTTCCCATCCCGTGCCCACCCCTATAATTTAGTATAGCAGAGAAACCCAGACTCAAAACGAAAAAAACACAAAATAAGGTAACTTTCGACCAATTTAAACCTTCAATTGAGACTGATTCTCAACCTCATCAAAACACAAATATTGTATTACTCTTAGTTATCTAATAAACACAACTTGAATCACTTGAAAATGTTTTGAAATGAGCAAGTTATGGTTATTTTACTAAGGTCGCGCAAATCTGTCTCGCAATGAAAACGAGATAGTGTTCCTGACTTTCGTCCAACTTATGTGTTCGGTCTATACCGATTCTCAAGTTAATCAAAACATAAATATTGTAGCACACTTAGTTATCTAATAAACACAACTTGAATCACTTGAATTTCTTTTGAAATGAGCAAGTTATGGTCATTTTACTAAAGTCGCGCAAATCAGTCTCGCAATAAAAACGAGATAGTGTTACTGACTTTCAGCCAACTTATGTACTCGATTGAGACCAATTCTCAAGTTGACCAAAACACAAAAGTTGTAGTACTCTGAGTTATCTAATAAACACAGCTTGAATCACTTGAAAATGTTTTGAAATGAGCAAGTTATTGTCATTTACTAAAGTCGCGCAATCTGTCCGAAAAAATTTATGTTCGCAGAGTGCACTGCAAGGTATCTGAGATACCTTGAATTGCACAAAGCGAACAAGGAACAATGCGAACAATAAAAAGATTTTCCTGATCGCATTGTGCAATGCGAGGTATCTCAGATACCCCGCAGTGCACCCTATGAACAAAAATGTTTTCAGATAGATTGCGCGGCTTTAGTAAAATGACTATAACTTGCTCGTTTCAATACAAATTTAAGTTATTCAAGTTGTGTTTATTAGATAACTCAGAGTACTACAACTTTTATGTTTTGATCAACTTGAGAATCGATATGGATCGAGCACATAAGTTGGCCAAAAGTCAGGAACACTATCCCATTTTTATTGCGAAACAGATTTGCGCGACTTTAGTAAAATGACCATAACTTGCTCATTTCAAAATATTTTCAAGTGATTCAAGTTGTGTTTATTAGATAACTAAGAGCACTACTAGATTTGTGTTTTGATCAACTCTAGAATCAATATTGAGAGCACATAAGTTTTCCGAAAGTAAGGAACATTATCCTGTTATCATTGCGACACAGATTTGCGCGACTTTAGTAAAATGACCATAACTTGTTCATTTCAAAACATTTTCTAGTGATTCAAGTTGTGTTTATTAGATAAATAAGAGTAATACAATACTTGTGTTTTGATGAGGTTGAGAATTGGTTTCAATTGGTCGAAAGTTACCCTATTTTGCATTTTTTTTTTCATTTTGAGTTTGAGTTCTCTGTTATGTTAAGTTATGCATATTTATTGAGTTTGGATTTAAGGGTTTCAACTTTGAGGGGATTTTGAGAGTTTTTGAGGGAGATGGAGAAGATTTACAAGAGATTTGAGTGTGGGAGAGAGATTTTGAAGAGATGGTGTGAGAAAGTATGGTGGTTTTAGAAAGAAATGAGGTAGTGTGAGAGAGGAAATAGTGGTGTGGTGTAGTCGCTGTCTTAAAATAATGATAAAAAGTTAAAATAGGGAATGTGGTTGGAGTGATGAAAAAGGCAACGACTACTCCACACCACCATAAGTGTTTTCTTACACCATTTTACTCTCTCACACCATTTATTTTCTTTTTCACACCACCATACTTTCTCACACCACCTATGCAAACAAAAAACCAATATTTCCCCCCTCTTTGTTCAAATCGAAAATGCGATTACTTTATCCCCCATTCAAATCTCTTCCATCTCCCTCAAAATCTCTTCATTCTCCGTTAAAATCGAACCCTAAATCGTAACCTCCCCATAAATTTTCAGAAAAATAAAGTAATATAATGGAAACTTTAGACAAAAATTCATAAATATTTTCAATCACAAAAACAAAATAAACTTCAAAATTTTTTTTTTCCAGAAATCACAAAAAAAACTCTTGTTCGCTCGAGACAATGCGAAGTTTTAGCAATGATCTGGGTGAACAGTAAAAAAAATTGCTGAAATTCTTGTTCGCCCATAACAATGCAAAGTTTTTGCAAAAACTTACATTGTTCTAGGCCAATAGAAAATTTCAGCAAATTGTTTCGGAAAGATTTGCGCAACTTTAGTAAAATGACCACAACTTTCTCATTTTAAAACATTTTCAAGTGATTCAAGTTGTATTTATTAGATAACTAAGAATACTACAACTTTTGTGTTTTGATCAACTTGAGAATCGGTCTCGATCGAGCACATAAGTTGGTCGAAAGTTAGGGAGATTATTCCATTTCAATTGCTAGACATATTTGCGCGACTTTAGTAAAATGACCATAACTTGCTCATTTCAAAATACTTTCAAGTGATTCAAGTTGTGTTAATTAGATAACTAAGAGTATTACAATTTTTATGTTTTGATAAACTTGAGAATCGATATTGATCGAGCACATATATTTGCCAAAATTCAGGGACACTATCCCATTTTCATTGCAAAACATATTTGCGCGACTTTAGTAAAATGACCATAATTTACTCATTTCAAAACATTTTTAAGTGATTCAAGTTGTGTTTATTAGATAATTAAGAGTACTACAATTTTTTTATGTGATGACGTTGAGAATCGATCTCGATCAAGCATATAAGTTGATCAAAACTTGTGCGAATTTAGTAAAATGACCATAACTTGCTCATTTCAAAACATTTTCAAGTAAGTGTTTATTAGATAAATCATAATACTACAATTTTCGTGTTTTAACGAGCTTGAAAATCAATCTCAATTGAGAGTTTAAATTGATCAAAAGTTGCTCTATTTTGAGTTTGGGTTTCTGTATTAAGATATGTATATTTATTGGGGGTGCGAGTAAAAAAAAATGTTGCCCTGAGAAAACACTTTTTGTGGCATAATCATTACCAATAAAAATATTAATTTTTTTTAAAATTTAGTTTTGGATTAAAATAAGGGATATTTAATCCCTATTTAAACATCCATGCGAGATATGCTCTCCCAAGTCGCAACATATCGTATCATGAGTTCTATTGGGATGGCTTCGGTGGTTCGTAATGAACAAGAAGGCTTTCACCATAAAACGTGCAATGAGATGGAATCATCACTTCTGAGCCAGTTGATGGTTAGCCTTTCAGAGTTTTGATTTGAGTTTCGTAGAAGGATGAAGGATATGTGATGGTAGTACAGAAAGAAAACTAAAAAAAGTTGATGGAGGTGAAAGGGATTCGTCAAAAGATGTGGGCTTCTCTTGTCTTTAGTCGATAAATGCATTGCAAAAGGAGAGAGAGTAAATGACAGTGGAGAGAAGCTTGCAGAACAACAAGTATTTGACTGAATCACAGACATTTGAGACCATTGACAAATTCCCAACACCAAGAAGTGGTCAAATCATACAGGGGTGTCTTTGCTAAAGGGGGTGTTTGTTTTGACTCTAAACAAGACTCAGAAGTTGGAATAAGAAGAAGCCATTCAAAAACTCATTTGGTCGACTTCAATAAGCTCATACAACGAACAAGAAAGTATAAGGTACATGAGACGAAGGAATTGTGAAATTCATGCATTTATTACTTTATAAAAACAGCCTGTAAATAGGCATTATATTAGAAGGTAAAAACTAACCATTAATTCAATTCCTATAAAACAGGACGACTAGAATCACTATCAACAATTAGGGATGACGGTGGAGCAGATTGGGGCGGATTTGAGCAAATCCATCTCCAATCCGTCAGGAATAGCGGATCCCCAAATCTGCCCCATCAATCTGTTTATAAATTTAAGTAAAAATCATAATCGCTTCGTATGGATTGGCGGATATCTGCCCCGTTTCGCCAATCCGTTTACGAGTTTGCGGTTCTACTGTTGGGTTGCTGGTGCCCTTTAAAGAGCAGCAAAGAAAAGGGCTGTAATGAAAGGAAAAAAAACACTTGAAATATTGAAATCACAAAACACAAATAGAGTACAAGTAATTTATCTCCCTTTCTTCCTTCCTTCATCAACAAAGATCTATGCTTCAATCGAATCGATGATGGTTCCGATCTCTTCGAGTTCGTCTAAATCAAAAGAACCCCAAAGATCGAATCTTTTTTCCAAAAACCATTGTATAAGATGAAGCTCTTCTTCAGACCGTCACCACCAAGCGATGCAACCAACGAACCATCGCCAATCGTCGCAAAGCTTCTAACGACTCTTCCACCAGATCAAATCAAAATTGATGAAATCCCCTTCCAGAGCTCGTGTAGAACTAGGGGTGGGCACGGGACGAGATGGGATGAGATGGACCCATCCCTATCCCATCCCGTTCATTCGGGATCGGGACGAGATAGACCCCATCCCGACCTCGTCCCATCCTAAACGGGTTCGGGACGAGATCAGCGTGCTCTATTTGTTGATGAGAGAAACCAATGTTTTTTTTTGTCAACATTGATGAGGAAAAACAACTTATGATCAGTCATCATCATGACTGATCTTAATATATGAAAAGAGCTATCATTCTTTCTTTAATAACTTAAATTAAGTGGTTATTCTCTCTCTCTCTCTCTATATATATATGTTATCTAGTTTGTGTGTATGTCAGATGGAAGGATTAGACATGGATGAGAGCACAACTGGACATATGCACAAAAGTGTTGTGTTTGGACAACTTTGTGCTCTCTTTTCTTTTTGTCAAAAAACTAAGTTATGCGGATCTTCCCTACATATTACGTACCAACCAACAAGTAACTTCACCAAAGGGAATGTGTTTACTGTGCCCACCTTTTCTTAATGAATAAAAAATCGACCTTAATTATTACAACTAGATACATTTAGAAAATACGGATCTTTTACATGTTGTAACCATTTTCCAACCATCTACAGCTCAACAACATACAATAGAAGAATAGATAGCCAAATAGAGGTGTATGTGAGAGACAAATTGAGATGCTAAAATGTTATATACACCAGCGAATTTATATGGGCATTCAAATATTGCAATCCTAAAATAAATATATAAATAAAAATATTAATAATAAATATTAAAAAATTAGCTCGGGACAGGACGGGATTGGCGAGATTGAAAATCTTCATCCCATCCTATTCTAGATCGGGATGGGACGGGATTGGGATGGAATTATTCAATCCCTTTAAGACCTGAAAAAATTGGGACGAGATCGGGATGGAATCGGGATCGCGGGATGGGATGCCCACCCCTATGCAGAACCCAAAAAGCATCGAAAATCAGAGCTCCATCAACCAAATCGACAGACCTCAAGATCAGATCTGAACCTCGCCGCACGAACAAACAAACCTCCACAATCAGAGCGAATCCGACCAAAATTTTCCAAATTGTAACAATCTTGGATGAATCAACCGATCAAATTCAGAGAAATTGAACGAATTTTGATATAAAATGAACCCAAGAACGATGAATTGGTTAGAGCTAGGGTTAGGGTTAGGGTGGTCCGGTGGAGGTGAAGAAATTGACCTGGCGCACTTTAGGGTCGATGATGCATTTTGGAGCTCTTTGGGCGTCCATGGAAATTGGAGAGAGCTGTGAGACATTGGAGAGAGCTGCGAGAGTTTTCGAGTGAGAATGTGAGAGTAGACCTAGGGTATATATCCCTTTATATAGTCAAAGGGTATTTTAGTAATTTCACTACTTAAACGGATATCCGTGGGGCGGATATGGCCAAATCCGTATCCACCCCGAATAATAAACGGATGCAGTTTGGATATCCGTATCCGTCCCAACCTCCATACACCCTTACCCAAATCCGTCCCAAATGGAGCGAGTAAGGCTGATATCCGTGAAAATCCGCCCCACTGCCATCCCTATCAACAACCATGATAAGCACTGAATCTTAAATGAATAAATCCCTGAAGACTAGGACAAAGTAACCAACTCCTAAGTATCAGCAGAAATCAGTAAATCTTAACACCCTCCTTTAAATTGATATCAGCAGAAATCATAACAACTTGTTATGCCCCCCATCCCCCTCGAACAACATCCTTTGAAGAGCATAGTCCAAATATTCTTCGAAGCTTCACAAACGCAGCTTGCTTGAGTGGTTTGGTCATAATATCAGCCTGATTTTCACTTTTATAGAACACCAAATCAATTACACCATCATTGCAAAGATCACGCAAAAAAATGGTATCTAACATCAATATGCTTGCTCCTTTCATGCAAAACTGGATTTTTTGAAATCTTGATTGCTAAAACATTATCACAATGAATTTTTGTTGGACCTAGCTGCTGACTTTGAAGTGTGTCAAGCAACCTCCTCAACCATATAGTTTGACATGAGCATGATGCTGCCGCAACAAATTCTGCTTATGTAATTGACAAAGTCACAATGTGTTGTTTCTTTGATGACCATGATACAGTTCCAGAACTCATCATAAAATCAAAACTTAACGTAATTTTCCTATCATCAAGATCTCTAGCATAATCACTATCAGAAAAATCAATCAAATTTTCTTCTGTTCCTAGTCTATACAAAATTCCAACAGATGTACCTTTCAAATAACGAAAGATCCTTTTTGCAGCTAATAGATGATTCTCGGTTGGATTCTCCATACAGCGGCTGATTAAACTAACACCATGCATGATGTCAGGTCTTCTGGAAGTGAGATACATCAGACTTCCAACTATCTGCTTGTAAAGAGTAGCATTTATCTTATTTTTTCCATAATCTCTTATCAATTTTATCTCACATTCAGTTGGCGTACAAACTGAATTGCAATCCTTCATTTTAAACTTGTCCAATATCTCAAGAACATATTTTTTCTATGAAAAAAAAATACCAGCCCGAGATTGCACTACTTCATATCAAATTCATTCATCATAGACTTCTTAAAATCGACAAGCATGACCTCATCATTACTAACATAGATAAGGTCATCAACATATATGCACACAGTAAGCATCTTCCCATCTGTGCCAAATTTAGTATAGAGTGTATGCTCATAAGGGCATTTAAGAAAACCTTCTTTAACAAAGGAAACATCTATACGACTATACCAAGCTCTAGGTGCTTGTTTTAGTTCGTATAATGCCTTTTTTAAGCTTGTATACCTAGTTTTTGTGACCTTGCCGCACATATCCGGGAGGTTGATCAATGTACACCCATTCTTCCAATTCCCCATGCAAAAATGTTCACTTGACATCCAGTTGATAGATAGACCATGAGTTCTAGGCAGCAATGGATAACACCAACCGAATAGTGTCCACTCTTGCTACTGGAGTAAAAACTTCTTTGTAGTCGACCCCAAATTCTTGTTTGTACCCCTTTGCAACTAGTCAAGCTTTGTACTTATCAACTTCTCCATTCTCATCCACTTTTGTCTTGTAAACCCATTTCACACCAATAGTCTTGTGTCCTTTTGGAAAATCAGTAAGCTCCCCACTTGACACCAATGGCAGCAATTTCATCATCTATCGCCTTCCGCCATATGGATTATTTGACAACATCTTCAAAAACTGTAAGATCACAATATGAAAATAGAGCAAAATAAGTAAGTGGATCCTCAGATTGATCAATCTCAGTTACCTCATAATCTTGCATCCAAGCAAGCATCTTCCTACACGTTGAGAATGTGAACTTGTTGCTGTATCGTTATGTTCATCAGACTTTGCGGTTGCTGGATTTTTACCAGAGGATTGAAGGTGCTGGTTGACAATAGAAGATTGCATTTGCTGTTCAGATTTTTCTTCATCTTCATAAAAAATGGCAGGAATAAGTTGCTGCCTTGAGTTGTTTTTATTCCAATTCCAAGTGTTTTCCTCATAAAAAATGACATCTCTGCTGGTCACAATCTTCTTCGTGAGTGGATTTATACACTTTTGAAGCTTCACTTACACCAAGAAAGACACATTTTTCACCCTTATCATCAAGTTTCTTTCTTTTCTCATCTGGGACATGCACATAACAATGCAACCAAAATTTTTGAAGTGATTTACAACTGATTTTCACCCATTCCAAGCCTCCTCAAGTGTCATGTTTTGAACAGAAAAAAGTAGGGCTTCTGTTCAACACAAGAATGCTTCAATTCACTGCCTCTGGCAAAAAATTCTTTGGAATGTTCTCTCTTGCCAGCAAGCTTCTCACCATGTTGAGGATGGTTCTATTTTTCCTCTCCAATACACCATTTTGCTGCGGTGTATAAGCAGTTGTGAGTTCCCTTTGAATTCCTTGATCATTACAAAAATTCAAATTCTTTTGAGCAATATTCGCCACCACGATCAATACAAAAAGTTTTAATGGCTTTTCCTATTTCATTTTCCACATGAGCCTTTAAACTTTTAAATGCACTAAAAACTTCTGATTTTTCCTGCAAAAATTAAACCCATGTTTTTCTAGTATAATCATCAATAAAAGTAATTAAATATCTTTTACCCCCATTAGAAGATGGATTTATTGAACCGCAAATGTTTGAATGAACCAACTCCAGGGCATTTTTGGCTCTCCACGATTTTCTGTGAGGGAATTGAGAATGATATTGTTTGCTAACAACACATTCTTCACAAACCTGATAAGGAATGACAATTTGAGGAAGACCTGTCACCATATTTTTCTGTTGGAGAGTCTTTAATCCGCCAAAATTCAGGCGGTCATAGGGGAAATGCCAAAGCTATGAAGGATCTTTTACTTCAGCCTTTAAGCAAGGTTGAAAAGTTTTTATCTTCAAAGGAAACAACCTGTTTAAACTCATCTGAATAACAACAATTGCTCCTATTGAAGGATCTTGTATCTCACAAACATTTTTCTGAAAAGTAATTACATAACCTTTTTCTTAAAACTGACCAACACTTAACAAATTACTCATCAAGTCAGGAACATAAGAAACATTGGAAATTGTTTCTACAAAGCCATTATTGGTTTTCATATTAATATCACATTTACCCATGATATTCACAGTAGAACAATCACCAAAACTCACAGTACAATGAAAATTTTCATTTAAATAAGAAAAATAATACTTACTTCCACACATGTGGTTGCTGCAACTTGTATCCACATACCAGACATCATCTGTCTCAGGTTCCTCATTGGCATGTGAAGTCATCAACAAAGTTTTCACTTCTTAATTTTCTGCAAAATTTGACTTCTTCCCCTTTTCTTTTTTCGTTAGGCAATTTAATATAACATTCAGAACGATAATGACCAAATCTATGGCACCTATAACACTCCACCTTAGATCTGTCATATTGTTGATCATGTCCCCTGCCTTGAAAATTTGATTGATTTTCATCTGCTTTGAAATTTTGATACTACCTGTTTCCATTTCTGTTGCCTCGACCTCCCCTTCCTCCGCCTTTACGTCTACCCCTTCCTTTAGAACTAGAGAACTGAGTAAAGGTTGCCCTTAGAGCTTGCTCATCTGTAGTTGAACTTCGGTTCATCTTTTGTTCATGGACCAATAAAGAGCTATGTAGTTCATCAAGTGAGAATTCATTTATATAATTGGATTCTTCAATTAAGCAGACAACATAGTCATACCTTGGTGCCAAGGAACGCAATATCTTCACAACAATGGCAACATCTTCCATCCTCTGACCATGGAATCACATTTTGTTTGCTATCCCCATAGTCCTTGCATAATAACTGATAACAAATTCACTATCTTTCATTTGTAGAGTCTCAAAATCCCTTCTCAAAGCTTGAAGTTGTGCATGCTTCACTCTTGACGAGCCTTGATATTTTTCTTCATTGAATCCCAAATAGCCTTGGAAGTTTCTTTGCTAAGAATGGTTTCCAAGATAGAACAATCAATTGCCTGAAAAAAATAGTTCTTTGCCTTCAAATCCTTTAGTTTCTTCCCTTCCAACTCTGTTTTTTTGAGTATCTGTTAACACTACACCAACTTCTAGTTCTCCAACTCTAGACTGAACTACATGCCAATATTCTTTGGATCGTAGGAAATTCTCCATTAGCATGCTCCAATAGTTATAGTGACCATCAAAGCAAGAAATAGATGGTTGCACAAAGTTTTCAGATGCCATGAATGAACTGTTGCTGCAATGAAAGAAAGTTGATGTTGCTGCACTTTATTTCTTTATCACTTTCCTCTTCTCCGTGGTTCTGATACCACTGATACAATGAAGAAGAAAGTATAAGGCACAAGAGATGAAGGAAACGTGAAACTCGTGCATTTATTACTTGATAAAAACAGTCTATAAATAGGCGCATTACATTAGAAGGTAAAAACTAACCACTAATTCAACTCCTATAAAACATGACAACTAGATACACTTTCAACAGCCATAATAAACCCTAACTCTTAAATAAATAAATCCCCGAAGACTAGGACAAAGTAACCAACTTATAAGTATTAGTAGAAATCGGTAAATCTTAACATAAGCAACAAGGGAGTGTTCACAGAATCATCAGCTAATTGTAAGTTGTAACTTGAATTTGAACCGATTTTTAATAAAAAAAAAATACAAACTAAATTTCAATTTAAAAATGAATTTTGAAAAAAAAAGTAAATATAAAAAAAACTAAGAGCACAAAGGTTGTTTGTTTCCTTTGGTGGTTGTTTGTTTTCAAATGAGCTAATCATAATGAAAAAGAAAAAAATCTACTCAGCCTAGTCTTTGTGCTTTATTAGTGTTTTGAAGAGGGTGTTCAACACATGAGTGTCAACTCTATCTCTCTCTTTATAAAGTTGGAGAAGATGAAGAGAGTGATAGATTCAACACTCACATGTTGAACACCCTCCTTAGGCAATAATCGGTGCTTTCTTCCAAAGTTGCATAGAATGGTTCTAATGCAAGTGTGCCTCCAAGAACTTAGGCGAGTGTAGTTCATGCAATAATCCCACATGCAATGAGATCTATGGACTATGAAATTCATATACAAATACATACCTGATCCAATGAGAAAATTTGGGATCTATTAATTTTTTAGCTGCGAAAATTTAGAATGGTTATTATTCTTTCTTATTACCACCATCGAGCTTAAATTGTGAGGTGAGTGACTCAAACCTTCCATCCTTACAATCCATTTTTGAGTTTCAATGTCATCCACTTCCTTAGAAACTTTTTGATCTCAGATTATGCGACCAACTCATACCTATCATCTACTCTCTCAAAAGCTTCTTGTTCACAAATTATGAGATGTGTAACTCAAAACTCTAAACCTTTTATAAAAAAAACTAATAAGATTTTGAGAGGTTTAACAAGTAAATTGAGAATAAGTCTAGTCAGTATTTTTTGGTAGGTATTTTTTTGGTTTTTTTATTTTATTTTAGTGTTTTTACCTTTACTCTTTATCTTTAAAGCACAACTATAAATACTATTTATAAAAGTGGTAAAAAAAAAAAAAGACCGGCTAGAATCATCGGTAAACAGAACATTGGAGCAAGGCTTGGCCCAAAAGGGACATTCCCATAATTTCTAAATCCAGTCCTAGGCAAGGACCATCCTGATTCTTGATCCCACCACCTGCTCCTCCATCCATCCATATCCCATATACAAAACGAACAAACCAAGATAAAGATGAAATTCTAGAGAGAGACACCAAACTCAAAACCACCCAAAGAAAAAGAAAAAAAAAAAAAAAAAAAAAGCAACCCCATCCCCTTCTCTATCTGATCTCTCTTTCCATCTTTATCATTGTCAAAATTTCACCACAGTAGTGGTCCCCACTTTCACTTCCAGCGATGAAGCAAGTGGCATCCATCTCCAAACGGCAACATGACCTCTCTCTCTCTCTCTCTATTTCTTCCTCTATCGCTCTTTATTAGCGAAACCCAATCTTTCTTCTTCACTTACTCTCCATCTTTAACTTAGTTTCAAAGCTCACCCACCGCCCCCTCCAATCTCACTCCTTTATATACCACCTTCACTTCATTTCTTTATTCCACAAAATCTCACTCCAAAACTAAACAAAACACACACACACACAAGCATGAAGGGTGAACCACAACAACACTTCCTTGATGATGTCAAACACTCTACTACCCACACCCCCATGTTCTCTCTCCACCCCCACCAGTTTCATCACCACCAACTTGTCCAAAGAGAATACCACACATCCGAAGAAGAAGAGTCACGTAGCAGTGGTGGTGGTGGTGGTGGTGGCGGCTTGGATGGTGGAGCATCTGCTGAGGACAGATCAATCACCAAAAAAATCAAAACCACCCCTCACCACCACCAAACTAGTAGTGGTGGTGGTGATGGGGCTTCGATTGAAGTAGCAAAGAGGCCCAGGGGCCGTCCACCGGGGTCCAAGAACAAGCCCAAGCCCCCACTGATCATCACTAGAGAATCAGAGTGCGCAATGCGGCCATACGTCCTCGAGATACCCACAGGAATCGACATAGTCGACTCAGTGACTCGCTTCGCTCGCCAACGCAACATTGGTCTTTGCATCCTGACGGCTTCTGGGTCTGTCGCGAATGTCTCACTTCGCCAACCATCCACCACGCCTGGTTCAACTGTAACGTTTCACGGCCGTTTCGACATTCTTTCGATCTCCGCGACGCATCTGCCTCCGTCGTCAACCGCCCCTGCTTCATCCAACGGATTCAACATCTCCCTAGCGGGCCCACAGGGGCAGATCTTTGGTGGATCCGTCGTGGGTACGTTGGTGGCAGCCACGACAGTTTTCGTCATCGCGACTTCGTTCACTAGTCCGTCGTTTCATCGTCTTCCCATTGAAGAAGACGAGTGCCCCAACAGTGAAACCACCCTTCAAACCCCTTCAACAACAACGCCTCCGCCAAGTGGCGGAGCTGGTTCTGAGAGCCACCTTGTGCAGCCCGTTTCGATGTACAGCTGTCATCTTCCTTCTGATGTCATATGGGCTCCTTCTGCAAGACCCCCACCACCTCCACCTCCATTTTGAGTTCTCTGTTTTTAGTGTTAAATGTTTGGATTATTGTCACTAATGTAGCGATTTTGGATATTTAAACAATGTAGTTTAGTTAAAAAGACATGTTTTGTAATGGGTTTTATTTATTTATTTATTTTCCTTTAATGGGGTACAGTGGTGAGAAGGCAATCTATGGATGTTTGCTTGTATGTGACTTTATCTTGAAAAATGGGGTTGCGTTGAAGTTGTAAATTGATCATATCCGCTTGTGTTTATGTTACTGTTAAGTGTTGCAGAGAGCACCTCTGAAACAGAGCAGAATAGAGGAGTGGAGTCTGATAGTGGGAAAAATCGATATCTCCACAGAGGTTGTTTCAGGAGGAGATTGGATAAAAGTGAAGACTCTGGATAGTGTGAGCCAGAGAGAAGAGGCCACGCGAGTAAGCCTTTTGCTTTGCTTTTTTTTTTATTTTATTTTTTTTTAATTTTAATTTTTTCTATTTTTTTTATTTTGCGAGTGGAGACTTCTGAGAATCTCTGATGGGACTTAAGCAGTAAAGGGGTGTTTGAATTGGTTTTTGCGTTTATTGTTTTGCTTGCTCTGATGGATGGTATAAAAAATGGGTTTTTGAAGGAAACAAAAGAGTTAAATTTTTTTTTTGAAGTATCTGTAAAATGTGTACTTCGGTGGTGTGATCAAAGCTTAGAGAGAGAGAAAAGGACGAGGAGGTTTCTGTCAATCCACATCGATGTGTACTCGGACTCAGTCACTGTGCAAAGGTGGAAAGTTCAAAGCTTTCTTTTGTTCAACGGCTATTCTTTGGCCATCTTATGAGAAAAGGCTATCATCAAATCAAAGTGTTGAGATATGTCCAGGATGTGTTATCATTTCATGGAAGGTGTTTTTGGAAAAAAATTGGTAGTAGATCTTGTGGACCAAGCAATGTCTATAATTTCCACATTCTCATGATTAGAACTTGTCTACCAAGCAATGTCTATAATTTCCACATCTCCTTCCTATTGTAGTGACAAATGACATCGTTTGCACCTTGTTTTAGGGTAGTAGGTTTTATATTAGAATGCGTTTTGTCAAATTTCGCCAAATGGATTATGGAGACAACGAACGGGTAGCTCAGCAGTAGATTTGTGGCTATGGAATAAAAAAATCCACCATTTAAATCCTGCTGACGGCATTTAGGATGAGAGAGTTAAGGGATAAAAAAAAAGTGATTATGGAGCCATTTTAGATTATACAAAATAATCAATTTAATTTTATTATTGTGTTTGTGTGCAATTTAATTGTTGACATTCTTTTTAGCAAGAAATATTGTTATTGTTTCTACAATTTTCAGTTGTCAATATTTTGTGCGCGACTACTGTGGGAGTGGAAGATATACTTGAGGAAACAATTATAAAGAAATATATTTGTATTCAACTCCCAAAATTCTATGCCCTTTGTCGTGGAAGATAATAATATACATACATTCTTATCTTAAATAGTAAATTTGGAAAAGTCAAGCATCATCTAAATTCCTAAATTTGTCATTTGTAATATTTGGGGATGAGCATTGTCATTTAGAGGATGTATGTGCATATTCATGTTCTAAGATATGAAAACTTTATCTTACTAATATAGTGAGGTTGAAAACAATAGTTTACCCCACTAGGTAAATGCACTTCTTTCTTATTAATTAGGGAAGTTGTAGGTTCGAGTTGAGTAGTTCAATTAGTCTTGTTTAAGAAGGCATATGTAACTGAATACTTGACTGATTAGTGCAAATCCGGGGATATGTGACCCATTAACCATTCCCTATTATGGATGAAGGACGGTGTTGATTGCGTCTTTACCATTTACATGGCGATGTTGATTGCTTCTTTACCATTTTCATGGTGAAACAACATTTCGATTGTTCCATAACTATATATATTTGACACAAAATCGGCCCATACCCTTAAACTTACACTCCATCTACAAATCTAAGATGTTAGAGCAACTAAATTTAACGTAATGACATTTTTTTGGGTCAGGTCTGTGAATGCTGGTTGGATGAAGAAGCTTGAACATGCCAAAGGTTTATTAGTCGAGTTGGTAGAGGTGTTAATACAAACATCCTGTTGTTGGGAGAAGTGGTGGAGTATAGTACCCTAGATTGCGAGAGTCCAATAGCCGAAAGCATCACTAACTTATGATTTGACCCGAGTAGCATCGGGCACGTGAAATTCCCTGTGAATCAGCAATGACCACCTTGCAAGGCTAACTATACTCTTGGGCACCTCTTGATCAAATGAGTAGGGCATCCCCATCCCACCACCACTTTACAGGGAAGAAGTGTCTCTTAAGGTACGGACTCCTTTCATATTTCATTTTTATTAGGTGAACGAAAAATATACATGCATGCTGGCAAAGATGAATATTTGTTGTGTTGTGCGACCAAAACTATATGCTTTTCGGCTAAAAAAATCATTGTTTGTTGGCTTTAAGCAACCTACATTGCCACCTTTTAAAAACCCCCCACCCACATATCTCTCTTGAACATGGATATATCACCAGCTGATCAGTTGATGAGTCTCTTGATGAAATTGTCGGCTTCACACAGTCTCATGTAGTCGAGCTTTTTCAAATCTGTCTCTTGGATGTCTACTATTGGTCTTTGACGATTTGTCACCTCTTTATGGCCGCCTTACACAACTGCTTCTTTGTTGCTTTTGTACATGGCTAAGATGCATGAATGTGAGTTTATTTTGCATGTGTTTTTCTTCCACATTACATTGCACCGTCAGGCATCATTACGTTTCTAGATGATATGATTGTTAGTGTGGAAAATGTAAATTAAAGTTCAATCAACACACCTTAATTTTAGGGATAACTGGGTGTTATATATGGGATGGATAATTGACACATTAGAAGACAATTTCAAACATAGGATCCTGGATTAATTTCACCATGCATGTGTATTATCCAAGCCAAATGTTGAGTATGAAGACACCAAACCCTCATTATGCATATTTTGACTTGCGAAAGAAAAAATTGTGTACCCTTCATTTATTCAACATATACTATTTTTACAAGTTGCATGTTTTCAGTTCAATGCCTCCTTAAGGCTTAAGGATGAGGTCCATGACCAGCTTATTTATTTATTTATTTATTTTTAATTTCTTTTTAAATTAATTTAAAAAAAAATTAACCTCCATGGAGAGGGGCAACTATGGGACGCCGGACCTTTATTACTTGAGCAAAATCTTTTACACTTCTTCGAGGGTACATTACGACTTTACCCAAATAAAAACTGAAGGAACAAGCCCTTACTAACTAAAAATACTCAAAAACTGAAAATAAAAGCCAGACCTAATTCACCAAGGTTCTAGGCCTTATTCTCCAAGAGAATAGACCTTATTCAAGAGGTTAAACCTTATTCAAGAGATTAAACCTTTTCACCAATGACCTAATTCACCAAAAGGTAGACTTAAAAACCAAAATGACAAACCAAGTTCGATCTTAGCATTCAGGAGAACCTTACCAACACTTCTCAATCAAATCAAATTAGCAATTCTATGCCATCACTTCTCAGTTACCTGGAATTCACCAAGTGAATACAATCACAAATTGCCCACAGTCCAGGCAAACAAAGCAATAGCAGCAGCACCGTCCCAAAGGCAAACAAAAATGATGTTCCATAACAAACCAAAACTGAGAACCTACACTGCTTCCATGTCCTGGTCTGCTCCATGAACACGTCCCTGCAAACAATGTTGTGCCAATACAGCTGCCAAAGACTCTTCTCCTGCTCAACAAACAGTTTTAAATGCCCCAAGATCTGTCCCTGCAAACCGAAACTTAAGAAACAAAGAAACTCCGCAATTAAATTGCTACCCTGCTTGCCTTTCAAAAAAAAAAAAGATCTCCTGATACATCCCGTATGTCTTTTATCAAGCAACAATAATTTTTTTTTTTTTTTTTTTTTTTAATTTTTTATATTAAATCTCCGCTATGGAGAGACAGCTATGGTATGTCAGACCTTAATTACTTGTCCCAAAACGGGATATAATAACAAATTGGTAAGGAAAAAACCAAAAAACAGAAATAGACATATTTATCCTCTAGGCTAACCCAAACCCCTAGATCAAAGCCGGTACTTACTGTTGCTTTTCCTCATTCTATCAGATCTTCGAAGACATACCTTGAAGTCGTTGTTTATAATCCTCTTATCGAATCTTTTCGTTAATAGAATCTGGTCTGTCTTGAAACCTGACATTGTGTGTACTCTATCTTCTTCTTCCGAAGTGACTTCATCCGAAATATCTGTATCGTTGTCCAATTCGTTTTCGCTGTTAGCATTACGAACCAAATAATTAATTTGTTTTATATTCTGGGCTTCAATTACTACGGCGTCCACTAAAGTGTTGTCATCGGCGGCATGCAAACACGTTGAAGGAAGCTGTCCAACTTCATGCGACTGTGCCAGGACTGGCGCACCCTGATTCTTAGTTGAATTAGTACCCTGTTGTCCGATTTTATCCAATGTAGGTAACCCCGAATCCAGCTCATCACTCTGACTCGTGGGAAAGAGATTGATGTGATGCTGGTCCTCTGAGTCAGCTATGTTGGACGTAGCTTGTGCAGATTCTGAGCTAGTATCTGCCACAAAAGGAACGATCCACAACGGGGCTGCATTTGCGGATCCTTCATCAGACTTAGCTTGTGCATTTTCAGCATTGTCGGACTGAACTTGTGCAGAGTCATCACAATTCTCCTTCATCATTGCCATTTTAATTTCACTGGTTGTATATCCAGCCCCTTTTAGCGTATCTTGCGACTTTTCAACTTCATCCTTAATCACCTTTGTGTATTGTTCCGCCGTCCGGCTTACTTCCTGGGTGTTTAGTTCATCTTCAGGACCCTCCCCAATTTCTTCCGAATTATCTTCCGCAAGAACCCTGAATTTATTAGCTGAAATCACATTATCGGATTCATTGCCACTTGTTTTCTCATTGATTTCATTTACAGGCGCACTACAAACCTCACTTGTTTTCTCATTGATTTCATTTACAGGCGCACTACAAACCTCAACTCCTTTAGAATTTTTGGCCCCGCTAACTCCTATTTTTGCTTTAGCTCCCATCGCTTTCGTGGCAACCGGAACATACATTTTATGTTGCACATTTTGATCTTGCTTATCCTCAACATGTTTTTGTTTTTGCTTGGCCTTGTCAAACGACTTATTTTCTTTGTAGATTTCTCCATCAAACTTAGCTTGTTCTTGCTTCCTACCAACCAATTTTCTGCAATAGTCCTTCTCATGCCCAATTAGGGAACAATGATCACAATATTTGAATCCAGGATACTCCAGTTTCTGCCAGAAGCCCCCATATTTTGGACTCTCAAGCTAAATTCTATGTGGGAGAGGTTTACTGACATCCATCTCAATGCACATACGGGCAACCTGTGGGCGGGCAAAAAATCTAGTTCCATCATCTATCCGCAGGAAACTACCAAAGGAATCCCCAATTGCCTTCATGATGGCGGGAAGAAAGAAAGCAAAAGGAAGGTTAGGAAGTTCAATCCATAATGGTGCCAACTCCGGATCCGCCCTTAGGCTAAAACCAGGATGCCAACGAAACATTTTATATCTAACTCCCCGAATCGTAAAAGAATCCTTGGATAAAACTTTTTTGACTTCATCCTCAGATTGTAAATAAGGACTTAGGCTTACTAGGGAAAGAATCCCAATCATAATTCCTTGTACTCTTCCCTTCTTGCGCCAGGCTTGCCAAGGAATCTACCACCACATTGGATTCTCAAAAAATATGCCTACAATGGCATACTAAAAGATTGCTAATTTCCCAGATCTCTTCCCACCAGTTGTTAAGGAACAAAAAAATCTTGATTTTTCTAAAGAATCATTGTTTTACCAACATTGAATCCGTTTGAATCAAACAATTTCGGAAACCACTCCGTTTACATATATTCAAACCCTCCAACAAAGCTATTGTTTCCGCCATATTATTGGAACCATGCCCAAAATAAATCTGTCGTGCAGTCACAACTCTCCCAAGTCATTCCTAATAACAACACCCCTCGTCTCCTCATTTTCCACCGAGGAGCCATCCACATTAATTGCATACCAACCCTGAGGAGGAAGAATCCAATAGACCACCCGAGGTACTTGTCTTCTCACCCCCTTAGTTCGCATACCCAACCTGTGCAATAAGAAATAATTCCCATCCATCTTTTTCGGGATGAACAACTTGGCCACACATCTCAATCAATGATACGTTTTCACAATCACATAATTTGCTGACACATCCCGACCTTCATATAGTTTCTTATTTCTCTGCAACCATATCTCTCAAAGGATAAAAAGAGGAGTGAACTGAAAAAGAATACCTGAAAGAGTCGTTTCCTTTGCCAGCGAGAACCAACTCCTTAGCATTGTGCCCACCACCGGTTTATGCACATGAACATAAAAAATCACCTCGAAATGTGCCCATACTTTTGAAGCCATTTCACTGTCCAAGAATAAATGTTTCATAGTTTCATCCCCATGTCTAGTGCTACAACTACACTTCAACGCCACTTTAAAACCAATTCTTCTTAATTCTCCATCAACTGGAATTGATCTTTTTAGAATTTTCCAAACAAAAATTGATATTTTAGAAGGCAATTAATGATTCCATAATTTTTTCCAAAACCGAGATACATGTCTCATTCTTCTCAATATATGACACACAAAACTAACTGTGAACCTCCCATCATTTGTTGGTGTCCATATCCTAACACCGGCTCGTCTGGCTTCCCATCAACCTTTCCTCATACATAATCTGCGCATGACGTTGAAGGATAGGGCCAAAAGATGAAAAATTGTCCCCCTGCATAACTCTCAAAGAAGGCCACCTGTTTTCAATCTCTGCCCAAACAGTATGGTGAAATTGCTCACCAAGAGGCCAGTTTTCGTTAAAAAATCTGATGTTACCCTTACCAATCTTTTAGGTACAATGATCTATCATAAAATTAATAAAACCAAACAATTCTTTCATGAAAGGAGACATACCAGTTTTAATGATGTGCTTTATAAAAGGTATTCCATCTTGCAAATACTTCCTTCTCATGAACACTGCCCACAAAAAGTTTGTATTCACCAGGTTTCACAAAGCTTTGATTCTGAAAGCAGTAACAACACCATCAAGTTCCCTCACCCCCAATCCACCTTAATTTGTGGTACTGGTACACTAAGACGACTCCAAGCAACCCAATGTTTCTTATGTTTGCCCTCATAGTCACCCCAAAAGAAGCCTGCAATGGCCCTATGAATGTTTTCCAACACTTTCTCTGGAACACATGTCGCTGCAATCGTATACACTGGCATTGAACACAAAACATGCCTGATCAAAATCACTCTGCCGCCCGGGGATAACAATTTGGCATTCCACCCCTGAACTCTATTCATGATTTTGTTCACCAAATGATAAAAAAAACATGATTTTGCATCGACCTTAATAAATAAGCACCCCTAGATATGTAAAAGATGAAGGACTGAACTGAAACCCTGTCCATTGCTTTATCAGCACAATACGTTCAACTCTATTCTTTTCATCAAGCATAAAGGAACTCTTCCCTATATTAACTTTCTCTCTAGAGGCCAAGCAATACCTGTTAAGAAATTTTAAACATCCCAGCACTGACTACTTTTTTCCATTCAAGAACACCAAAGAGTCATCTGCATACAACAAATGAGTGATAGGAGCGCAATATCTAGGAGTATAGAAAAAACCTATCTCATCATTGTGGAAGGCCCTTGTAAGACCCCTGCTGAGTACCTCTGCTGCAATAACAACTAATAAAGGAAAAATGATCTCCCTGCCTGAGACCCCAAGATGAGTGAAAATATCCATCAAACCTTCCTTGTAAAAGGACAGAGAAACCACAGTGTGCAATACAGTTTGAGATTAATAAGCAAAATCTATTGTCAAAACCAAACTTTCGCAGAACTGTTAGTAAATACCCCCATTTAAGTCTATCATACACTTTCTCCATGTCCAACTTCAGGATAACATTACTGCCAACTGCCCTTTTCCCAATATCTCCCATCAATTCCTGTGCCAAACCTAGGTTTTAAGTAATTAATCTGCCCTTGACCAAAGTGCCATGCTCAAAGGAAATGATGCTTGGGAGCATGTTCGTTAACCTCTTACATAAAATCTTGCTAATTTTTTTTATAAATCATATTGCATAGACTGATTGGTCTAAATTCTGAAAAGCTCTTGGGTTTATTTACCTTGGGAATGAGTTAGACAAAATTCGCCGTAAATGAACCTGGTAAAGAGCGGCATGTGAATTTTTTTTTCGCCGCCTCCCACACATCACTGCCGACAATATCCCAACAAAATTGAAAGAAGCCAGACGTAAAACCATCTGGATTTGGAGCACTATCCTGAGGAATGCTAAAAACTGCTTTCCGCACCTTTTCCAGGCTCGGCTGTCTCATCAACTGGGCACAATCCGAAGATAAGACAATCTGGGGAATACAATCTAGCGGATTATGATTTTTTCTACACCCGTCCGATGTCATCAAGTGTTGGAAAAAATTATTAGCTTCTAAAAGAATGTCTTTAGGGTCATAAACCTATATCCCATTCAAACCCGTGATCTCAGTGATAGCCCGCCTTTTCTGTTTGGCTTTGACCGAGGCAAAAAAAAACTTTGTACATGCACCCCTTCATTTATCTCCATTTCCCCAGATTTTTGCTTCCAGTAAATTTCTTCTCTTACTAAAGCTAATTTATATTCTGCCTGACACCTATTCAAATTCATATTGTAACTGACATCCCAACCTTGAATTAAGCTGAACTCCAACTGCTGAATCTCATCTAAGTCTCGTCAAATTACTAACACCACATGATTCCAAGCTTTGAGTTTAAATCTCATGTTTTTTAGTTTTGAACTCACCCGGTCCATTGCCCCCAAACCCGGGCAAAACGAATTCCATTGATTATCAACAAAATTGAGGAAATCATTATGAGTGGTCCACATTCTTTGGAAATGAAAAGGAAACATACATGCCCTTCTGGATAAAGGAATAGAGACTAATAACAGTGCGTGGTCCGAACAGGTTTTAAGAAGATGATCTACCCGAGTGTTCTGAAAAGCTGTCATCCAATCCGAATTAGCCAAAAACCTATCTAGCCTCGCCCACATTCTACTGTCCCCTTGCTGGTTATTACACCATGTGTACTTCGGTCCAACAAACTCAAGGTCCAGAAGTCCACAAGTAGATATACAACTGGCAAATTCTGTCATAGCAGAAGAGGCATGATACCTTCCTCCTAATTTTTTTCGAACCCTCAAGGATGACGTCAAAGTCACCACCCACGAGCCAAGGCTCCGACAAACACATTCCAAAAATTTTCAAATCCTCCCAGAGTACCCGTCTTTACTGCAAGGTACACTTAGCATATATAAAGGAAACAAGGAAAGACTGACCCATAGTAACTAAAGTCACCTTGCAATGAATACTTTGTTCAGAACTGCGCACAATGTCCACTTGCAAGTTGTTATCCCAAAATACCCATATTTTACCTCTACTTTCTACATTCGAAGCAAACAAGGGGAGGCAAACTTTACCACCAATCTCCATATATCTGTTTGTAGTAAGCATTCACTCTGCTATTGCCAAAAGCTTGACTTTAAACTCTTTAACAAGATTTTTAATCTTACACCGGGTTGCCTTGTTACCCACACCCCACGCGTTCCAGAACATAATTTTGCCAATCATCAGAAACAATTGTATCCAACACGTTCCTACCTCCCTTGCGAGCCCCCAAATAAAGAGATCCGCTCCAGACCTTCTCGACTTTTTGGACTTCGCATCATCTGATTGATACCCCGACTCAGGCACTTGCCTGGCCTTAGTTTCTCTTTCATTATCCGAATGACCTTTTCTTTTCAAGATCATCACCTCTTTTCCTAGTTTCCCACCCCTAGTAGGATCAGTTTTAGACTGATCAACCTCATCCTCAATTTTTTTCCACTTACATGATCGACACTTTGTGAAAACGAATCCGCAAACGAAACCTTGCGCAACGGGGCTGTCCCCGAACCTTTAGAAGATGTAAGACTCGTTATCTTCAAGATTCTATTTGCTTTCGCTACAGAGTATCCAACTTCCAAGAGGGCTTTGAAAGTCGATTTGCCTGAGCTTTTGACATCCTGCGTCTTTTCCTTAATTCCTGGAGTGACACTCTGCTGTACCTCCACCTTTCCCATTGAAGATGCCCTCTGTCGGACGTCCTCAGTTTGCATAGGAGACACACCTGTTTGCTCGTCTTCCTTTTTTCTTAAAGAGGACACATCTTCCTCAGCCTCATTGCTAGTGTCGTCTACCAGTGCAACAAATCTGTTTTTCATGTCGATAACATTTCTTTTTTACTGCATAAGAGCATCTCTACCCTTATCATCATCCTCCTCAATCGCCAAGTCATTGCTACCATCAATGATCTGCTCCATGTTATCCCGCGCCTCTTTGTTAAAAATCCCATTATCCTTATTTAAATCAGCATCACGAGTTTCCTGCACAGTCTTATTTTCAGCAGGAATCACCACTTCATCAGCATGAACGTTCTGACTATTATCATCCTTTCCATCCCCCTTCCTTCCGCGAGACACATTAGTTTCTAAACCTAGAACTTCTTTTCCTCCACAAACTCCTAGTCCTTTAGCCACAAAGACTTTGTTTTGATTCTTCTCGGGCACATAAGCTTATTTCAATGGTTTTGATAAATTTTCTTTTGTGTGATCCTTACTTACCGCAGGTTGGGACCTTTTTAGACCAATATGCATCTGATGCCCGATCATGGCGCAATGTTCACAATACTCACTACAAGAAATCTATCTTTTACCAACAAAATTATCGCTACGAAAATTGATTTCCTTGTTAATATTGTAGCATTGTCAACGAATAAAACATTTCCTTGAAAAAACCATAAAATTGTTACTGTTTTCCAACAAAATATATTTTGTAGGAAACATTCCTTGTTAAATAGGTGGTGGGAAACATTCCCTCCAAACCCAATTTCTCGCTAAATTGATTTAACAATGAAATTATTTTTATGGCCACAAAATACTTGTTCCTTGGTAATTATGACATCATCTGGAATGAAATATTTTGTTGCTAAAGAAGACTAATTTTAACAACAAATCACTTTCCTTGTTAACGAATATTAAATCTTATTCATCCATCTTTAGTAAGGAAATATGTTTTCCTAGACAATAATCACATTATTAGTAATGATTCGGTTCGTTGATAATGATTGATAATTTTTTCCATTAGGTTTTTTCTTGTTAAAGCTCGTTATTAATTTATAGCAACAAAGTAATATTTCGTTGAGAATTGTCACACTATTGGCAACGTTTTTTATTTTGTTGGAAACAATATCTTTTTTAATGAAATATTTGTAGCTATGAAATAAGATTTTGTTGGTAATTATAACATTGTTTGTAACAAATTGTTTTCTAGGTAAAAACTGATAATTATTTTCATGAAAATTTTTTTATCATTAAAGTTCACTAACTATTTTATAGCGACAAGTCATTATTTTGTTGGAAATTGGTATACTCACTACAAAAAATGTTTTATTTACTAACAAATTTTATTTTCCTTGTTAATATGTTACTATTTCTAACAAAAATAAATTTCATTGAAAAAACCATAGAGTTGTCACTTTTTGTAACAAAATCTATTTTGTTGGGAACTTTTCTTTGTAAAGAGGTGGCGAAAAATATTTATTCTAAAACCAATTTCCCACCAACATTATTTAGCAACAAAATATTTATATTTCAACGAAATTTTAGTTTGTTAGTTATAATGACGTCATTTACAATAAATTATTTCATTGCTAATAAATATTAATATTATTGACAAACATTTTCTTAGTAAATGCACTATAACACTTGTTCGTGTCTCTTCAACAATGAAGCTAAATTTTCTCTAGTTAATTACCACATTATTGCAAAGATTTATTTGGTTACTTATAATGAATTTTTTTTCATGAAATTTTTTTATATTTAAAGCTCCTAGCTTCTTTATAGTGGAAAAAATATCAATTCGTTGAAATTTTTTATTAGTAGCATTGATATTATTTCATCTGAAAAATTAAATAAAATTTATTTAACAATACAACATTATTTTACTGTTAATTATAATATTAATGGTAACAATTTATTTCGTTGCTAAATATTGATAAAATTTCCATGAACTTTTTTCTTATTAAGGCTCATTTTCTTATTTACAACAATTTAATTTTATTTCATTGGGGATATAACCAATTTCAATAACATATAACATTGAAATGCTATTACTATTTTGTTGCTAATTATAATGGTGTTATTGTGAATTTTTTTTCATTGCTAAAAGTGGTAGATATTTAACATAAATCTTATAATCGTGAAAATATTTAGTTCTAATTTATAGTGACGAAATATTATATATTGGTCTCTATTATATACGTAGCAATGATTTTTTTATTGCAAAAAATAAGTAATTTGATTTAATAAGCAAAATCCTGAGGAAGTAATCCTCTGTATATAAGCTGATAGGTGATGAGGTTCTCACCATGCGCAAGTATATTCAATATTTATTTATTTAAAAAAATTTATCAATACAAACTAAAATTGTGGGGGATTTGGCTAAATATTTTGAAGTAAAATAAATCATAAAAACATATTTATACTTTTAAATTACTTAATTAAAAAGATTAAATATTTTTTTTTTCATTTTTCGTTGACCCTTTTATTTATTTATTAATCCATGCCCGAAGGCTACATGACTAAGACCCTATAGGGCTAACCAAACCTGGTTCGTAGGCTACAATATTGTTGCCACTTAATATCCTCATTGCCTCCAACTCGCATGGAGGCTTGCTTTCGCTTTGGTCCATCGCCTCTACTTTGCATGAAAACTTGCTTTCGCTTCGCTCCGGTCTAGTTCATCTAAGCAGCTGTATGCATTCAATACCCGAAGGCTTATCAATGACAGAGCACATGTTCTCCTAATAATCAGGAGAAAACTCACAAAATTCCAAGTGGTGAGTCTCGAACCGCGACCTCTCACAAGGAGAGTGGATGTCCTATCATTTGAGCTACAATCGGTGGACATTAAAAAGGTTAAATGTTGTAGTTTGTACATATATGTGATTGTTTGAGCGTGTATTTATTTATCGATTTTTGTATTTTAATCTATTTATTATTATCATATAGTTTTGAAAATTTTCAACAATTTATAAAAAAAAAGTTCTTAATTTTAATAGTCTAGATAGATGTGAATAAAGTTATTCTCATTATTTTTTATTTATCTTTTCAATACGTGGTTTTGATCAATGACACAAAATTTAGGGAAATTCTATTTGGCGAGGAAACGGGCGAGGGAGGGGGTGAAACCCTCCATCCCCCTCGAGATGTGGGCCTTTACGCATCTCGAGGGAGATGGAGGGTTTCACCCCCCTCCCTCGCCGGTTTCCTCGCTCGTTTCCTCGCCAATTAGACAAGCCCCAAATTTTATGTTGTGTAGGTCCCAAGTGGCAACGTAGATAAGAGCTTTGCTACAGAGCGAGGGAGGAAGCGAGGGAAAGGGGCGAGGGATGGGTGTAACCACCCATCCTCCTCGGGATGAGCGCATCACGTTGGAGATGCGCGCGGGCGCTTATCCCGAGGAGGATGGGTGGTTACACCCATCCCTCGCTCCCTTTCCCTCGACCCCTCCCTCGACCCCTAGAATTTTCCCGTAGATAAAGTCAAGAGGACATAAATTTTATTTTGACAAAAATACCCTTTAAGTGTTACCTGAACATAATAGAAATCCCCTATATGTTTGGAGGCAATCAAGTCTATTACAAATATTGATGAAATTTAAAATTGTATGCCATGTAGGACCCCTTGTTCTACGTGTTGGTAAGAATAAAGTTGTAATGAATTTTCAATTTTCATTTTTACCCCCAAACAAAACAACAAAGAAAAAAAAAATCAAAGGACAAAATTGTCTTTGGTGTAATTATATATAGAAAAAAAAACTATTACAAATTGAGGAATCTTTATATTAAATTCGTTATAGGTGTTAAAAAATTAAAAATTCTAAAAAAATTATTCACCAGAAATTTAATTATACAAATATGGTGTATTCTATATTTTGGACAATTAAGATTTTCCAATAAAAAAGAGAATTTAAATTGAAAAAGCAAAATCATGCAATGGGCCAGTTAGGAGAAAAGCCAGCCCATAGCCAATACCTACAACCCAAACCCAATGTCAACAGTAACACGCATCCATGCTTCACAGTGAAGGTATGATGGTTCGAAGGGGCAGATATGAAGTTCTTGGTCAGAGAGATTAGTTCAACTTGGTGGAGGATCGAGCAAAAACAAGAGCGAGGGAAGGTATTGAATCGAAAGTGGAGAGCTCTAAAAATCGCTGAATCACAAAGGGATATTTAATCGAATGGTCAATAGATGTTGATGGAGGGGGACGGTGGTGGTGGGTGAACTTTTAAACAGAGAGAGGACAGTGGGGGTGGGAGGCCGGTGTTGGTGGGAAAGGGTTCTGGTGGCAGGATGGGCGCAAACACTATTCATAATGCGAATATTCGTTATAAATGTACTAGTGTGTCAATGCGCTTTAAAATGTTAGGTAATTTTGCACATATTTAGTGTTTTTTTTTTTCTAAAAATTTAATAAGTCAATAAGGGCAAATTAAAATGTTAGGTAATTTTGCGATATATTTATGAGTTTTACCAAAAACAAAAAATTGTGAATGTTGATTTTCAAATTTGTGTTTACATTACAATAAAATCGTCTTTTGGCATGCGTGACATGACCAATTTTTGTCGAATTAAAAAAGTAAAATAAATGATAGTGATAGTAATTAGTGATAATTTAATGTACCCCTAAAACAAATAGCTAATTAAGGATAGGTCCTTATCACATATTGTATTGCAGATACCTGTTGGACTAGCGGTCAACGAGCGTGGACTGTTATTTTTCAAATGGGCAAAGTTTTGATGACTAAAATGCCCCTTAACGATTCAAGGGTTGAGATTAAAAATATTGGCATCTGACATCTGATAATTGAATCTCAAGGTGAATCAATGCTTCAAAATTTAATAAAAATTAAAATGGATATCTCGAGACACATCTAATGGCTTAAAAAAACAAGTCCTGCCACTGTCATCGTGACCGCCCTACCACCTCTCCTCCTTCTTCCTCTTCTTCAAATTGCCCAACCACTACCACCCTATCACCCCTATCATTCTTCCCTATCAGCCTAAGTCCACAACCACCACAACCGCCCCCTTCTCATGCTTCCGTTTGGTTGAATCCAACCATTTTTCAATTTTTTTCTTAAGCTTGAAATAGAATAAATAGAAATAGATGAGAGTAAAAAAGGTGAGTCAAAGGATGGGGAGGGCTGAGTCAACCCAGTGATGGACGGTAAACACAAATTCTCTTCAAGTTTCCTCCACAATACAGAGAGTTAGAGGGCGTTTTTTAAGTTCTTAGAAGCTAACTTATAACTGGAGTTAGAAGTTCTGAACGAGCTTCTGAATGAATTATTTGTTTTACTTCTGAATGAGCTGCTGATTAGAAGCTGCAAAATTAAAAGGTGTTTGTTTTTAGGTGCTGAATGGGAATTGTTTGACAATTTTGCCCCACTGAGCTAAAAAAATTATGACATAAATATTGTGCTTAAAATCATATCGAATACGACTGTGGCGTTATTGTTGAATCTGAGCAATACGTTTGTAGCGTTTTAATTAGTTATTTGATAAAATCATTAATCCAAACATGTGTTATTTGATTTGATATCTTATGATACACATAAGGCACAAAAACTATATGCTAAAAACTTGAAAATATACATGAGATAGAGAGTTTGAGAGATGAAGAAAAACTTGAAAATACATAAAAAGAAAATAAATATGAATGAGAGAAAATAGAACCACAATGTTTGGCGAAGAGAATGAAGGCGTGCCACCAAAATTTAGCCCTACTTACTTTTAAGAAGATGGGGGCAACAATTGTCATTACAAAATTATGTTAAGGTTATTATTGGAATAATTTTTCAATAAGCACTCAGTGCTAAGTGATCAGCACCTCCTTGTTACTTACTCCAATAAGAAGCATAACTTCTGATCAGAACTAAAAACAAACACTCCAAATAAGGTGGTCCACTTCTTATTAAGACTTCTGACTCTATTCAGAAGCAAAAACAAACACCCTCTTAGAGTTCAACATTTCTATAAAAATGGACTATTAAGAAATCTTGCTCATAAAGCAACAAAAAGAACTTGTATCGATCATAGACTTGGAATTAGACCTCGATTTAGTGCATCGATTATTGCAAATGGAGGAAGCCATGGTCGCCTCTCTGGCTTTCCAACCATCATCTTCATCTCAAACTCAATCAACCACCACCAATCGCCACCAACCCTCCCTTTCGAAGTCTACAAATATACACTCTGAAGCCTTTGCAGTTGTCTGATTAACCACATTCTTGCTACCTAAATAGATATCATAGCAAGCCCTAACAATCAACAACAAACAATCTCCATGGATCTGCAACGAGATCGAAGTAACCGCAGAAAGCAATGTCTTGAGTACCATGAGTACGACAGGTTCATCACCGAAATCATGACACTTATGGGGGTGTATTCAATTAAGGATTTTAATGGATTGTAAAGGATTTTAAAACTCTTGGATTTTAAAAAATTTCAAAGGATTTTACGAAATCCACATGGTTTTTTGATAGAGTTTAAATGATTGAATTTTGATGAATTTTAAAGGACTCTTATGGATTTCTATGGATTATTATGAATTTTTTATTAGTCATAGGAAGCCAAGAAAGAACACCGCTTTCTGAAATCATTGCTTGGGACATGCCCTGCTGAAATCAGTTTCTCACCCAATTCATCAATTTTCACTAGATTTCTACGGCCTTTGGATGAGATCCATCTCTAGAGAGAAAAACATGGACTTTTACATCAACTTCTACCCAACTACACCCCAGCTTTGTTTTATACCTTTACTAGACATTATTGTCCTGACCTTAGCAATATCTTCCCACATCCCTTTGGTAACATAAATATTTGATAGCAATATACATGTCGATTCTATTTGAGGTTCAAGCTCGAAGAGTTCCTTTGCAATCCTTTCTCCCATTTCCACATCTTCTATGCTTGCAACTCATCCAACTATGTCATAATGAATCTCCTTGTAATTTTTTTCTTTCTTTCTAATAAGAATGTAAGCAGTCCAATGGATTTGGAGCAAAAAACAATACAATTTTTTTTCGAAAAGCTTTAGTATTATTCTCATACTTCATTATTGTAGAAATGCTTAGGATGCTAGAGTATGAGAATTCCTTATTATTGAAACCAAAAATCTGAAACGCTAAGAATCAACCAAAGTGTTGTAAATGACAAGTATTGATCCATCACCAAACTTAACAATATGGGAATGAATTTGAATGACCGTATTCTTCATAGTGGCACCATAGCAAAATAACACGGCCAAAATATGAAAAAGGGCATAAAAAAATCACAAATCTGAAAGCCTCATTGAAATGTTAAATGTTATGTGTTCCGCAGTAGTAGTTGTATGCCTGTATGGATGTTAATGAGTCCGACTGTGACGGGGATGCATGCTGAAAATAGTGGATGCACTAGCTGTTTAGATATTCAACTGTAGCATTTGTTCATCTTTTTGCCTTTAATCGAAAGAGTAAATGTATGCAAAAAGAAACTTTTACTCCTCCACTTTCTAGTTTTCTTCCTTGTTTGTGTACCTTTTGCTTGCAATCAATTCAAAGCTATTGGATACTGACATTGGGTTTGGTAGGAGAGGCAAATTCGTAAAAAGCGGAAAATGGGTTCAATTGAGATTGAGATGGGGAGTTTGTTGATCTTCGTCATAAAGAACAAAAACCCTAGAAGAAGAGAGAGAAAAATAGAGGAAGGAAAAAGAGAGAGGGGGGAAGGAGAGAGAGAATACAAATCCATTAAAATATGAGGGAGAATGTTGGATTAGAAATGACTATTGTTATTTATACTTTCCACTCACAATTCCTTCAAAATCCACAACTTTAACAAATCCACTATTTTTTTTAATACCCCCTGATTTTTGTGAATTTTTGAAAAACATGAATTGAATACCCCCTAATTTGATAGAATTTAGAACAATAATTTTAAATCCATATTGAATACCGTTGGATTTATATGGATTATTTCAAATACTTAATTGAATACCCTTGGATTTTAAAATCCTTCATAATCTTTCATAGTCCTTAATTGAATACACCCCCTTACAGACATATTCCATCAACTTACCAAACAGCTTGGATTCAAGACTTCCTCTAGAAAGATCATCTTCACTTCTAATATAACCATGAGCGATAAACTTCTGAATCACATCCAAAGCTGGATCAACAATTTTCAATAAATGGGGCTTTTAGAGGAAGAAAAAGGAATTGGGTGAAAATGGGGGTGGTTTGATGGATTCTACTCATCCATTGAAATCCCATCTGGATTTTTCACTCAACTATCTTTAGATCTACTTGCACTACAAGAAAACTGTATTATACTGACGGTTGCCAAAGAGATTTAGCGACGACTTTAACCGTCGCTAAATAAAACGGTGACGGTTGTCCAACCGCTGCTAATAAAGGCGTCACTATGGCATTTGTGGCGGTTTTGAGCAACCGCTGGCATAACCATCGCTGTATGTTATGTAGCGACGGTTGTTAGTAACCGTTGGTAAAACTGTCGCTGAATACTATATAGTGACGGTTACCAACCATCGTTAATTATGAGCAAGGACGACGTTTAATAGTGCGCTGCGACGATTTCTTTCGGCGGCTAGGGACGGTTCTAAACTGCCACAACAGTTCGTGGGCACCCTGCGACGGTTTATAACCATCGCTAAATTCCATCAGTTAATCCTTTTAGCGACATTTAAAACTACCGCTAATGCCTGTCTTTATTATCATGACAATTCTATTATGCCTACTAGAAACATGTAAACAACCTGTAAACAATCTGTAAAAAACCCACAATTTTACACAACTATTTTATATTGAAATCATTCAGGAAAACTTCACTTTAACTATATTGTCATCAACTTTAACAAAAAAAAAAAAATATTGTCACCAAAGTTAACAAAATATCAAAGCTAGTACATGTAGAATTTCTTGAAGTTTGATAGTTAAAGTCAACTTTACTACAGTTAGAACTTGTACCATGTTTTTGAAAGAAATAAATAAACAATGCTATAGAGTGTGAAGTCGATGAAGATCCTCATTATTATTTTGACTAGATGTCGAGGGTCTTGCAGGTGCTGGTGAAGCTTGCCCACTTCCTTTGTCTTGTGCCTGAAAATGTTGAGTCAACAATATTACTCTAAACTTGAACCAAATTATAAAATAATTAATTGATTTATATTTAGTAAGTAATCAATATCATTGATAACTAATATTAGGGGTGGGCATTTAGGACTGAAAGCCCGGACCGAACCGACAACCGAACCGATCGGGTCGGTTCGGATCGGTTTTTATTAATTATAAATGTTTCGGTTTTAAAAGCCCGGCCCGACCCGAAGTTTCTGGTCTGGGCCTCGGTTTCCATTTCTGAAGCCCGTCGGGTAACCGGCCCGGCCTGGATTAAATAGTTAAAATTTAAAAAGTAAAAACCCTAAAAAGTATTTACAATTACTGATCCTCTCTTTCTCCTCCTCAGCTGATCGTTTTAACTTCAACTCTCCCTAACACCCACTGTAAAGACTCTGTGCTTTCATCTAATAACAAACCACAACCAAACAATATTGTCTGCCCATGATTGTTTAGTTTTAGTCCAACAAATAGTGCAAAAGGCTTGTCATTCAACAATATTGCTTCATTCAACAACCCTGCTCGAGTTAACATGCTTACCATGCATGAGTAATGCTTAAGCCCAGGCTCCACATCGATTGCCTTAATGTAATTCCAGAAAAAACTTTCCTTTGTTAATCAGTCTAGAGTGGCTGCAAGCTGAGAGGAGAGCATAGAGACAAAGGTAACATGATTGGGTAAAAGACCTTGTTTCAGGGTCTCATCAAAGAGCCTAACGGCTTCTTCTGCTTTTCCATTGTTGTTGTACCCTCCCAGCATTGCATTTCAGCATTTTAAATCTGGATCAATAAGTGTGGAAAACACTAATTTGGAAGCTTGAAGGACACCAATTTTGGCATACATGTCGATCAGACTCCCCAAAACACATATATCTTCCTCATATCCTGTCTTAACAGCCTGACAATGAACAATTTCACCTTGCTTCAGTCTATGATATCTCTCTAGAAAAATTTTGTAAACCCAAAATTTTCTGTTTTTACAAATATAATTTCACTTTCTTTTGTAGGAAAACCAAGTAAACATTATCCATGAGATCTAAACATACCATGATACAAGAACAACTTTTTATCTCTGATTTCTTAATGACCACCAATGCATAGTGCATACTATTAATTTACTTATTTACTGTTGATTAATATGCATCTAAATGACTAAATGTGATTAGGGGTGGGCATTACAATCACAGGCTCACAGAAAATTACTAGCTAGGCATTACGACACAACAATTGGGATTAATTCACTGTTGACTAGGTGGGCTTTATGAATTCAGCACTTTGGGCTGAACTTCAAGGACCAAAACCGGCCCAAAATTCGGTTAACCGGTCAACTCGGTTTGGTTTCGGGCCTCATAAATACGGGCTTAAATTTTTCGGGCCGGTTTTCGATTTTTATTTTTTGGGCCGGTTACCTAGACCTGCCCAGCCCAGCCCTAACTAATATATATATTCAAATAATGTAACTAATATATATATATTCAAATAGTGTAAAGGCAAAGAAACATACGGGTGTAGTGAATAAGCTTGCAAACTCAGCAGGCACATTTCCATCCAACTTCTGAAAAATGTACGTGAATGCTCCTTAAAATCCTTGCCTCTTTAATGTCTCTGTCTCTAACTGTGACTCTAGCTGGTAAAATCTCCGTTGAAATTGAGGATCAATGTTTTGCGTTGGTTGTGAGGACATCATCCCATTAAACCTACTATTGGTGCTGCCAAAGACTTGAGATGGACATGGACCGAATCCCAAAGCTCGAACTCGGCCTGAATGTTCTTTTCCTAACACCTTAGGAAGTGAATCTTGTTGTGAATTGGATCGTGACGTGGAATCTTCTTTCTCAATCTCTAAAATTTTCTCCTATATTAATGAGGCAAGCCATCAAACTTTGAATTCAAAATTTATCTAAACATTAATTAATGTAGTTCAATAAAAAAAAAGTAGTTAAATTACATACACTCATAAGTTACATAAGACTCGTCTTTTTTTTTTTCTTGTGTGTTGCAATCTCACAAGTCTCCCAAGTTCATATTCCTACACCGATGTTATGAAGTCATATAACTTTAAATGGTATAACTGAGAATGATAACTTAAAGTGTGGTAGGGTGTAAAATATTAATTACCATATTTGCCTTTAACCTAAAATTGCTTTTTGATCCTCCAGTGTGTGGATCGGTTAATTTCTTCCGAATTTCAATTTTTTTTTGCATTTTCCCTTGTCAATGCATAGATAAAAACATATTTGTTACCATTTTTCTAGTTATTTAATTGAATCATGTAAGTACTTTGTGTTATCTTTGTCCTTTCATCCAAGCGGTAGTCAATAAAATGCACCCAATCATTACCATCAATGCCTTTGGGATGTTTTGCGATATTAGCATTTCTAGACAGTGTAGGATCATAAAATTCATGGAGCAATTTATGCCTATTGTCTTTCCATTTTTTCCCAATGTTTTGCAAGATATAATGGTCTGCCATTGGATCTTCCACATGTAGTTTATCCTTCAAAATTAATAGTCATTAGTATTAAAATAATTATTAATAATCTTACAAACAAGGTAAGTGAAGAGCACACATTAAGCCATACCTGTATAATAGTCGTATACACGCCATCCTTGTAACTTTTTGGCACATCTTTCCAAGTGTTGTATCCAATTGGAAAAGCCTAAAAATCGGATCCCAATTCTCCTAGAAAACTTCCTAAGAGACCAGCTGCATCTCCAATAGGTTGATGTTGAGTATTAAATGGAATCATCACTTTTGTGCCTCTAGGAAGTGACCAAACATCATGTGCCCTCATATGAGATTCTTTTATTAGCCCTTGCTCATCTAGGACAAGTTGATATTCGTTATACTTTATTCAAAATTAGCGACTGACATATTACTTTCTTGAATAAGTTTAAATTACATACCAATTGTATTCACTGTCCAATACTTCCTAGATTTGCGTTCATGAACACTTGACCGTGACTCAGATGTAGCAACCGGATGAGACTAAAATGTAGCAGGTGGTTGAGAGACGAATGTAGCATGTGGCTGAGAGATCCATGTAGCAGCTGGATGAGAAACTGATGTAGCAGCTGGATGAGACTCAGAAGTAACAGCTGGATGAGAGACAAATGTAGCAATTGGATGAGACTCAGATGTAGCAGTTGGATGAGACTGAGCACTAGATTGAAAGGATCAAGATTTTGTTGGACGCTCTATAGTATCTAATTCAACTTAGAAACGTTTAGGCCTAGGCATCACCGAAACTTCAAACAAAAGTCACATTGTGACATAATAAATTATATAATGAATAGGATAAGACAATATATTTGAAATCAATAAGCAAAATTGTCATAGTAATGTATTATAACAAGCATAATTTTTCATACAAAATCTTCCTCTTCAATAATATTGTCATTATTAGCATTGATTGCAGGTTCATCATCTATATCATGCCTTTCCATTAACAAATCTCCATTATCATCTTGAAACCACTCATCTAAGTCTTGTTATTGATAAGGCGTATTCTCATAGAACGAGTCTTGAGTTTCATTCTCGCCCATGTCATACAAGTCTCTTGGCTTTAAATGAACAACAATACTCCATTCTTTATCCATCTCATCCTCCACATAATACACAAGTTGTGCCTCTGAAACTTGAATATATGGCTTATGATCTTCATGATCACCAATATGTATCAACCGAGAAAAAATGATGGTAAAGCCCAATTCATCTATTCTAATCCCTATATTAGTAGTGGTATTTGCCCACTGACATTTGAACACGGTAACCATGAAACAACCATTATAGTTTAACTCAATGATATCTATCAATTTTCCATAATAAGGAACACTGCCTTCCCTGACATTATTGTCACGACTGCTTGCATAGCTTCTAGTTCCAAATGAACCAAATACTCCACTATTATGAGTTTTCAAGTCATCTTCTCGTGCTAATGTTCGAAATTTGAAGCCATTAACATTATATGCAGTAAACCTTCTTGCTTGAATAAGTGCTCCTTGTGCAAGAAATATAATGCCATCTGGATGTGATCCGTTTACATCATTCACAATCTAACATCAAAATGACACCATATTAGTCATATGCATGATTATATTACTTAAATAAATAATTGATATAATATATACTTACGCATCTCCTAAACCAATCTATGAATCCTTTATGAACCACCTTATCTATCTCAACTTGTGACCGTGTACGACTCCTTAGCATTTTCTTAATTTTTGTCCTATATTCCCTAAATGTTACATCATAAAAAATAAGTATAAGCCATTACAAAGTTTTTTGAAAAATCATGTTAAGTGTTAGAATTTACTTACTGAAGAAACGAGTCGAATTTTGTGCAGTTGATCAACATGTGACGATGTGCTTGCATATATTCTAAAGGTGTTAAATTGAAATATGAAGAACCCCCACTGGTCTGCCTACCAACGGAAACAAAGTAGCCACTTCAGAAGATCCAACACCAATTACGCCATCATCAACACGGGGTGTTCGATTGAATCTTGTTTCCACATCATCTAAATATCTTGAACAAAAGAAAGAATTTCATTGGCTAGGTATCATTCAGCTATACAACCTTTTGATTGTGCCCTATTACGTACATAAGACTTCAAACGTCCTAAGTACCTTCAGGATTATAAAAGTAAATGTATTAGAATAAGAAAATCAAGTGATAATTCATAAGGTTTAATTTATGATATTTACCTCTCTATAGGATACATCCATCGATAATGTACTGGGCCTCCACGTTTGACTTCATCAACCAAATGAACTACTAAATGAACCATGGCCGTAAAAAAAAGAGGGAATAAGATTTCCATGTGGCAAAGTGTGAGCACAATTCGATGTTGTAGATTGTCCAAGTCTTGAGGATTCAACACTTTACCACATATGTGCCGAAAAAATGAGCACAAATCAACCAAAATTGCGGACATTGGAGTAGGCATTGCATTTCTTATTGCAATTGGTAGTAGTTGTTCCATAAGAATATGACAATCATGGCTTTTCAACCCAAACAACTTGCGTTGTTTCAAATCAATACATCTGGATATGATACTCGAGTAACCATCTGGCACAATGAGATGCTTCAAAGTCCTGAGAAATATGTCCTTTGCATTAGTCATTGTAAAAAGATTAGGAAGGTCTTTCCCATTCTCATTTGGCCAGAGATCTTCTCTTATACCCATTGATTGACGAACTTTTCGGGCATTAAGATGATATTTAGTCTTCCCACTTTCATTAAACAAGGTGTATATCACATTCTTACACACATTTTGCTCAATATGCATCACATTAAGATTGTGAGGGATCAAGTTATGCTCCCAACATGGAAGATAAAAAAATATGTTTTTCTTCCTCCATTGTTGCGCCTCACCAACTCTAGTATTTTGCCTACGAGCTCTTTTACCTATAACTTCAACCTCGTGTGTTTTTCCAAATGTAACGTTAATATTCTCTACTTGTTTCAAAATATATGTTCCTGATAGATGTATCAGTGGATTCCTTTTCTCTTGCTTGCCATTAAAGCGAACTCGGTTTAATCTAAACTTGTGACCAACATTTAGAAAATGCCGATGACCCACAAAACACCATTTTTATTGTGTGGAAGGCGGCAAGACTCCGCATCAAAGTTACATGAAGGACAAGCTATTTTAGCATGTGTATTCCACTCTGATAGGGTCCCTAACCCTGAAAAGTCACTTATTGTCCATATTAAAGTTGCTCGCATTGTGAAACTTTCATTCAACGAAGCATCATATGCTTCTACACCAACCCACAACTCCTTCAATTCATCAATAAGAGGTTGTAAGTAAATGTCTATATCATTGCCTGGCATCCGTTTACCAGGAATGATTATTGAAAGAATGAAGGAAGTTGGCTTCACACATTTCCAAGGAGGAGTGTTATACGGAACTAGAACCACTGGCCAAATGCTATAACTAGTACTCATATTTTCGAAAGGATTAAACCCATTGCTAGCCAAGCCGAGGCGTGCATTACATGCATCCAAAGCAAATTCAGGAAATGTTGAACTAAATTTTTCCATGCCTCAGAATCTCTCGGATGTCGCATCAGACCATCTTTGCTATCCTCACTAGTTTGCCATCTCATATCAACAGCAGTCCTAGAAGACATAAACAACCATTGCAACCGCAGTATCAATGGAAAATAACGAAGAACCTTTGCAGGTTGCCTTTTTCTTTTCTTACCATTTATAGGCACATTATTTGCATTTCCCTTGGTATTTGGCTTCCATCTAGATGTGCCACATCGCTTGCATGTTTGTCTATATTTATCCAATCCTCGGTACAACATGCAATAATTTGGACATGCATGTATCTTAGTATAATTAAGACCAAGTTTATTAATTGTTTTCTTGGCCTCAAAGAATGTTTCGGGGATCCTTGCATGTTGGAATGCATCATGCATCAGCTCTACTATCATTGACATTGCTTTGTCACTCACCCCACAAATACACTTAATGTGATACAGTTTAACCAAAAAAGATAATTTTGAGCACTTTGAACACCCTTCATATAGCTCTTGCTCTCCATCCTCTAGCAACTCAAATTTTTTTTTAACTTCATTATTCAACCCATTGTTTATACCTCTCATCCTTCCATCCCCTTCAGGTGGTCCATGTGATGTGGAAGATTCTTCATGGGCATAGTGCCTAGAAAATGCAAAAGCATCATGGATCATGTCTTGCATTGGATCTTGAACAGGCTGACTATCTTGCGCTACATGCATGACAGTAGAACTTTGACTTGTACCCAACTCCCCATGTTATAACCAAACAGTGTACCCTTTCGGAAATGATCTACAAATCAAGTGATCATACACCACTTCTCTAGTCTCCCATTTTCTAAAAGCACAATGAGGACAAGAACACTTTATTCTATTATCAGATGACTTGTTTGCAAATGCAAAATCCAGAAATTGATTCAACCCTTCCGCATATTCAAGTGTATTCCTCGGCTTAGAAATCAAAGTTTTGTCCATTTCAAAATATCTGAATTCAATCAAAACAGAGCAACTAATAAGTTCAATCTTACTACTCAAACAATAATAATTTGAGAGCATTTGTAATTATTACCACAATATTTCCCTACTAAAATTATGGTGGGTCATCCACTAATAATAAAACAGAGAATGGTTATGAACTAGTTGCTAAAAGAGATGTCAAACCTTGAGATGGCTGACAATTTAAATGTCAACTTATGCATTACTAAAAAAAACTCCATAGCTGAAGTAAAACATTATGCAATTAATGCATCCCATGAAACCTATATACATAAATAAATAAAGACAAATAGATTAAAAAATATTGATGTTAGAATGAGTTTGTCGACCAGAAAAATAAAGAATTGAGGAGTAGAGATTCCAATTAAATGGGAAGATATACAAAATCCCTAAACATAGCTATGTGGCTAGACCTAATTCAACAAAATACTCGAAATCCAAACCAAAAAAAAATGAAAAAAACTAAGAACCTAGGGGCTAGCTTAATTCACCAAGAAAAACTAAACTCCTCATATAAGAAATTGAGAATCTAGGGGCTAGCCCTAATTCACCAAAATACCCAAAATCCAAACAAAAGAACTACAACAAAACTCTAAACTCTAAAGATCTTGGACCCATATATGTCCAGTTGAAGGAATCACAGGACTAACAAATCTGCTCTAAAACTACCATCAACTCTGTTATAAAGAGCACCGTCCAAACCCATTTCAGGTACTCTACTTCAAAGTATTTCACACAGCTCTGTTTCAGAAACAGAGACTGCACAATGGCTAATACCTCCACCGAAATGCATATCACCTTATCCCCCATAATTTTGGATCAAAAGAGGGAGTACACCCTGCCATGACCCAAAAATGTATATGAAAAAACCATAATCCAGAATTAAGAACCGTTCCATATTGTTGTTTTGTTTCAGCACCAAAACATGTTCTGCTGCCAGCAGGAAATCTAATACATGCTATTTTGTTTATTGTTAAATACATGAAAACATGCTTATGTTGTTTTGTTTATTATTAAATACATGATGTTTTGTTTATTATTAAATACATGCTATTTTGTTTATTGTTAAATATATGTTGTTTTCTTATGCTTATGTTGTTTTGTTTATTGTTAAATACATGTTTTCTTTAAATACACGATGATAATCCTGTATCAAAAGAGGGAGTACACCCTGCCATGACTCGAAAATGTATCCGAAAAAACCATAATCCAAAATTAAGAACCGTTTCATATTGTTGTTTTGTTTCAGCACCAAAACACGTCATGCTACCAGCAAGAAATCTAACACATGTTGTTTTGTTTATTGTTAAATATGTGATAACATGCTTATGAGAAAGATAAAGAAGTTAGACATACCGTGTGAGGGATATGGAAGAACTAAGATGATGGACGAATCAAACGAGCGCGAGATACCACCAACAATCACTTCTTCTTCCTCCAAACACTAGTCTAGGTTAAATAATCAAGTTAATTGAATATAAAGTGAAAAAAAAAGAATAGAAAGTGAAAATAAATTAGTTAGGTTTGGGGTTGAAACCTCATCCATTGGATGGTATTAAGATCTAAAACAGAATCAAGATTTGTTAATTGCATCCCATTTGCCCCTTTTCGCACCACGTCAAATCTGGACAAACATATAACGACGGTTAGCACAACCGCAAGTAATCACAACCGTCGTTAACCAATATTATTCGGCGACGGTCAAAGAAACGTCGTTAAATAAAGCATTTAACGGCGGTTTTTGCGAACTGTCGCTAAATTCCCATTTTCTTGTAGTGTTGAAGCCGAGCAGAGGTGGTGGTCGCCGGTGAAACAAAAAAGCATAGAGGGAAATGAAAAAGGGGTGGTCACCGGTGAAACAAAAAAGCAAAGAGGAGAGAATGGAGAAGGAAATGACGATGGTTGTCAGCGTTACAGAAATGAGGCAGAGGGTGAAAAATGTTTAATTAGGGTTTTAAAAAAAACATTAGTTATGTCTTGAGATACACATTGTAATCTTCATATAATATTGACCACTGATTTTCCTCGAGATACCAATTACCAGTTACTCAAAGCCAATATTTTAACTTGAGCATTTGAATCAACTTAGGGATAGTTTGGTCATCAAAATATGATCGATTTGAAAACAGACGGTCAATGGATGTGGATCGCTAGTCCAGAGGGGCATCTGTAATACTATATGTAATAGCGACCAATCCTTAACTAGCTATGTGTTTTGGGGTAAGTTAAATTAACCCTACTAATTATGTGTCAGAGTTTTTTTTTTTGGTAATTTACAAATAACTGAGGGTCTTAAAATAATTTATGTTGAGGCTTCGATATAATTTAGTAATGTTTAAGAGGGCTTATTTTATTTATATATATATATATATATATATATATATATATATATATATATTTATTTTTATAAAATATTTGAATTTGGGAGGCCAGCTTCATAACTTCGGGTGCTACATGACGCATGCCAATGTGGAACGAGCATATCATGCTATACATGTACAACTAGGGTGTTGATGCGCTCTACATGTGCGGATATTCAATATTTTTAAATTTTTTATTTCAATAAGAAAAAAGTTATTATTAAATTTTTGAACAAAATAATTTTATATAACTTTACTGGCCTATGTATAATTTATAAATAAATAAGGGGCTTCAAATAAATTATGTTAAGTGCATAAGTATAATTAATTAATGTTTGAGGGTTGGTTTTGATTGTAAAAGTATGAAATGTGGAGGGCAAAATGAAAAATCTAAAAGTTAGATTTAAGGGCATTTTTATAAGTTTTAGATAGTCGGAGGGCTTCAAATAAATTAAGTTAGGGGCTTAGTTATAATTAATTAATGTTACAGGAGGTTGGTTTTGATTATAAATTATTTAATTTGTCAGGGTAAAATGATAATAATGTGTAATATTGTTTTTAATTTGAATGACATAACACCCTTGTCACTCTTTACCCAACTTTTGATTTATTTTTAAAATTATTAGAAAATGTTGAGGGCATTTGAACCTGGAAATCAGGTTGAATACATGATTCCTGTTCATTTGGGAGCTCGGTCGTTATAACTGTTTAGATGTGTCAACGCGCTCTACGTGCATGTAGATTTACCAAAAATTTAATGAATAACGTGTTAAAAGATAAGAATGTGATAATGGTTTTATATGGTCATGGCATCCTCAAAAGATATATATACAACATATGCTTGTACACACACATAAAAAAATAAAAAATAAAAATAAAAATAAAAAAAGAAAAATAAAAAATAAAAAATAAAAAATAAAAAAAAATAAAAAATAAAAAATAAAAAATAAAAAATAAAAAATAAAAAATAAAAAATAAAAAATAAAAAATAAAAAATAAAAAATAAAAAATAAAAAATAAAAAATAAAAAGAAGGTAGCAAACTTTGTATTATTATTATTTTTTACATAAACAAAGAAATATCTGTATATTTAAGAAGATTAGTGAATAAGCATGGTTTGGTCATTGTTAAAATATCATGGGTACAAATATAATTTGAGTGTAGAAGTCAACTGCAGTGAAAAAAAGAGAGGAAAATATATGACTTTTAAGGCTTACTTTTTAACAAAATAGACAATTTAGATACCATAGATGATGTAATGGCTAATTTGTGTCTAATTTTATACTTTTATGACTAACAATGACTCTTTTATTAACCCAGGTTAACCCATAAAGTTATATGACATATTTACCCTCCTAAACAGATAGAAAACTTAATTTTATAGTTTTATGACCAACAAGGACTACAAAAAAAAACCACCTACGTTAATTTTTATTGAACGACAATTTTAGTTACTTTTTGTTATTGACCAACAAAGACTACAGAAAAAAAATAATTGTTATTGACCAATTTTAGTTACTCTTTGTTAGTTTTATTGACCAACAAAGACTTTAGAAAAAAAAACTACGTTAGTTGTTATTGAATGAAAATTTTAACAACGACTACAGAAAAAAAATTGCTTGCTCACTGACCTGAAAATAATGGACATCATATGATAAATCCTAATTTTATTAAGAGAACGGGTTAATGTTTTTTTTTTCTCTAGTCCTTGTTAAAATTGTCGTCTAATAACAAATTTTTTTAGTAGTCCTTGTTGGTCAATAAAATTAAAAAAGAGTAACTAAAACTGGTCAATAACAATTAACATAGGTTTTTTTTTTATTTTTTTATTTTTTTTTCTTCTGTAGTCCTTGTTGGTCAATAACACTGAGCAACTAAAATTGTCGTTCAATAACAATTTTGTATTATAAATCCTAATTTTTCATATGATAAATCCTAATCTTTTTCAGGTCAGTGAACATGCTAATGTTTTTTTTTTGTAGTCTTTTTTTTTTGGAAAGCGAGCTGGGTTTTTATAGAATCTCATAATCAACAAGGTGCGACCTACAGGTCAACACCATAAGAAAGTAACCATGCCGCCGGTGGGTCTCGAACCTAGGACGTGGGAGATAAACTCACACATCCCTAACCACTCGACCATAACACCATTGGTTTTTTTTTTTTTTGTAGTCTTTGTTAAAATTGTCGTTCAATAACAATTAATGTAGGTTTTTTTTTTTTTTTTTTTTTTTTTTTTTTTTTTTTCTGTAGTCCTTGTTGATCAATAAAATTAACAAAGAGTAACTAAAATTGGTCAATAACAATTAACATAGGTTTTTTTTTTCCTGTAGTCCTTGTTGGTCAATAACAAAGAGTGACTAAAATTGTCGTTCAATAACAATTAACGCAGGTATTTTTTTTCTTTTCTTTTATGTAGTCCTTGTTGATCATAAAACTATAAAATTATGTTTTCTATTTGTTTAGGAGGGTAAATATGTCATATAACCTTATGGGTTAACTTGGGTTAATAAAAGAGTCATTGTTAGTCATAAAAGTATAAAATTAGGCACAAATTAGACATTACATCAACTATGGTATCTAAATTGTCTATTTTGTGAAAAAGTAGGCCCTAAAAGTCATTTTCCAAAAAAAAGTTGGTTGAAATGCTGGGACTGTTGGCCACATGGCTTGAAAGAATAAAATGTAGTGCAAACTTATAAATCATCTGTGCCCTTATAGAAAACTACAAATTACAGCCTACAAAAGAAACACGTGGAAAACAATTTAAATAGGAGTATTTTTGAAAAATTAAACTTGTGCATGATGGACGCAGACACTATTCATCAAGCCAATTTTCGTTACGAAGGTCAGATATAGTTTTTGGTTAACCTTGTGTACATTTAATGCTTCCTAGTCTAAAACTCTAGATGAATGGAAGATACATATGCACCAATGGAGGAAGAATAATGCACCACATTTATTCAACCAAATAGATATTTATTGTCATCATGTCGTTGTTAACCAATCAGGTGTGCTTCTAGCTATGACAGAATAGAAACGTAGGTAAGAGTGGATTTTAAAGATTCCAAATAACTAGTATATATACATAAATATCGTTAAAGTATTTACATGGACATGGGTCGTAAGATCTATAGTCAATGGATCCGATTTTGATTCCCTTTTTGCGCTAAGGGGGATAATTTCTTGCCAACTGAAAAAGCTATACCAACATGTACTAGTTCATCGATTAATAAGACTTGTGATGAATGAGATCACACATCTAAAGTTCAAACTCTACAAATAATAACGTAGAAAGCTATACCTACAACTAAACTATAAAAAATCAAGAGGTACTTGAAATTTGGAGGATATTATGTCTAGAAAAGCTAAATCAAGACGCGCGCAGAACAAAATGCAAATTTATTGGATATAGTTTAGGGCGAGTCAACTAAAAGGACTTCTTCCATGTCCACCAACCATGTTTGTTTGTTTTTTTTTTGTTGAAGCATTATGCATTAATATATTAAGGAACATACATAGACTTACCTGCTGAAGATGCGATTCATGAGCCTCATAGTTGAGGTTCCAACTGATATACATATAATTCCAACCTTTAAGCAAAAATAAAAGGCGTTTAATATTACAGAAAATAGGATTCCAAGTCCAATCCAAGGCAAAAGATGAGCTCGTATCCTCCGAAGAAAACGCCTCTCGTAAGTTGGTAGAATCTCCAAAAACATGACCAGATTTCCACCATTGGGCTTGAATCAGCATAAAGGCTGCCTCTTCTGCAAAGAACTCTGTCATCGTGCTGTCCATAACCTTTCCTCGAATCCTACTAGCCACAGTAGCAAGAACATGACCTCCCAGATCCATTGCTATAACACCAATAGCTCCCTGCTTGGAATGATAAAAAAAATATGCATCAAAGTTAACAATCACTGTATCAGGGTCAAGTAATTTTGTACATTGAATGGAGTTTGACAGGTGACTGTTCACTCTATCAGACCTAGCGAACTGAAGTTAATCCTGGATCAAATAAAATTTGCTAGCTACAAGTGCAGTGGGTAGGCCAATTAAAGAGTTTGAGGTAAATGGATAAGGTTGAGAATTATTGTCTGTACGGGCAGTACTAATAATATGAGGAATAGACTTGAGAGTCAATTTGGAGACCTCAGTAGAAGGACTGAACCATTAGGCAGACCAAAAGGACTAGATTTTAGTCAAGGTAAAGGTGAAATCGTGGGTGCATAATTTGGCCTTGTTAAAATGAAGTTTTTCCGCATTTTTCAGATAGAGAGGAGAGTAGCAATGAATTGGGAGAACGTCTCCTCAGTGGAAAGATGGTGCTCTTTAGCGGATTTCCAAATAAATTTGAAAAAGCTGGATAAGGAAGCTGATTGAAGGGAGGGAGAGTTCCAATCAATTGGCAGAGAGGAAAATAGCCAGAGACGACTGGTAATAGGACACAAGAAGAAAAGATGTAGCTCATCTTGTTCCTGACATTGGCAGAAGACACATCTATTCTCAATAGGAACATGGACCCTAACTAGGTTGGAAATGGTGGGCAGAAGATTTTGACTAACTTTCCAAAGAAAAAGGATAACACTAGGGGGTGCTTTTAAGTGCCAGAGACGGTGAAGGATTTTAGGCTCAAAGATGGGAGAAGAAGTTCCCGAGGAAGAGCTGGCTACCATCACAGTAGAGAAGACACTGGTAACACTCTTAACCGAGAAGAGACATTTTTGTCACCATTCCAGATGAGGCGGTTTGGCCTAGAAGAGGCACGAATGTAGACATTATTAATAGCATGAACCACTGGGGTGGGGAGCAAGGAGTCGAGAAGAATCTCATTCCAAGAAATTGACAAGGATGGGGAAATCGACCATAAGTCGAAAAATTAGATATTTGAAGTTAAGGGGTCCAACACACAGTCTGCTAGGAGCAAACCCAGTTTGACCCAAACGTCAGTCCAAGGATTGATGTTGTCTTCTGAGAGCACTTGCAATGCATGAAAGGTTTCATGGTGTGAAAAGCTTTGAGGGTGTCCCTCCATGCAAAGGAGACGTGTGCTGGAGCTTTAATTAGTTGGAAAAAGGTCTTAGAATGATAATAAATTGTTTTGAACAATTGAGACCTAAGAGATTAAGGGGAGGTGATAGCAAACCACACATTTTTTGCAAGAAGTGCCAGATTTTTGTTTCTAGAAGTAGGAATGTTCAGTCCCCCGAGATGCTGGGGAGAGGTGACCCTAATCCAAGTGCATAAGTATTTAGCACGACCACTCTCTTGGCCATTCCACCAAAAGTTACGTGCCAAATTGTTGATGTGGTCAGTTAACCTGGCAGGGATGAGGAAGGTTTGCATTGTATAGATCGGGATTGAGTTGATAACGGCTTTGATCATCACCGTTGTCCCTGCTTGAGAAAGAACCTTGGACTTCCACGTTGCCAGTTTAGTGAAGATTTTGTCCATAAGAAATGGGAAGTCCGTGGTTTTTCGTTTAGAAAAAAGTAGTGGGGATCCAATGTATCTATCCTTTTGGTTAAAAAACTTAGACCCCAAATTATGAAAATCATCTTAGCGTGCTTGGGATGCACATTGGAACTGAAGAAAACCGATGATTTCTCAAAATTAACTCCTTGGCCAGAAGGCATGCAATATTTTTGAAGGATATCTTTGATAGCATGAGCTTCTGCCAGGGAAGCCCAACAAAAGAGAAGAACGTCATCAGCATAAAGAAGGTGGCTGATCGAAGGGGATCGACGTCTAATCTTGATAATCTGAATAGTTCCATTAGCTTCTGCCTGGTCAATAAACGAGAGAGAGCCTCGACGACTAGGATAAAAAGATATGGAGAGAGGGGGTCTCCTTGTCTGAGTCCACGGGAGGGAGACAAAGAAGAGCTGTTCAAAAGAACACGAAGAGAAGTGGTTGAAATACATTGATTATTTAGTTTGATCCAATCAGATGAAAATCCCAATTGCTGAAAAATTTGCAAAAGGAATGACTATTCGACCCGATCATAAGCTTTGGCCATATTAATTTTAAAGGCCATCCAACCTTGAGATTTTCTTTTGAAATTCTTTATTTGGAAAAAGGTCTCATGGGAAATAGACACATTGTCTGTGATGGAACGATCTTTAAGGAATGCGCCATAATGAAGGATGATATGGGTTTCCATGATGTGCTGTATTATTTTTGCAACCTTTTCTTTCCCTTTGGCCTTATTATCAAGGCAACAACTACTCCACACCACCATTTCCTCCTTCTTACACCACCATTGTTTTTTTTTCTTACTTACTCACACCAATAAATATGCTAAACCTAAAAACAAGCCAAAAAGGAAATCCAAAAAACTCAGAACACCCCCAAAAAAAAAGAAAAACACACATCTCCCTCCCTTGATCTCTCGCACTCTTGCTGCATGTCGTCCCAAACTCTGCGACCAAACTTCACTTCCTCACAAGGTTCGTCATCCTCGTCCTCCTCCACTTCCCTATCTCCCCCTCTTCGCAAAAACCCCAAAAGTGCAAAGGGAAATAGCAAAAACACTTCGTCTCTTCGTCCTCTTCCTCCCCCGCTTCCCTATCTCTCCCTCTTCGGTTGCATTCCATTATATTTCACTAAATTTCACTTGGAAGAACTTATTTCATTTCATTAGATAAAAAAGAAAGGGTTTAGTGAAGTTGATGATGTTAGGAATGAAGATTTTAAGGGTGAACATGAGGGTGAAGAAGATGAGCAATTTAAAGAGAAAAGACAATTCATTTCAATGGAGGTAATTTGCATAATTGTTTTTCATCTAATTTGCATGTAATTAAAAAAAAATGATTTATTATTGTATGATACATTGGTGCATAGGCATTTCTAATGGATGTAATAGTTATGGAGATGCCTTTTAACGATGTTGAGAACCCAGAGACGAACCATTTAGAGGTAACTACCATTTTGTTGTTAAGTAAATAAATTTTTTAATTAATATATTAAATTAATTATAAATTGAATCATTATGCAGAATGTTGATGAAAATGTTGATGGAAGTGGTGACAACAACAATGAAGAAAGATCATTGATACTGGTAGTCGATGATAGTAAGTTATTTGTTACGGACGAGGTATATTTGTTATGGACGAGGTATGTAAGTTTTTACTTATTTTCGCTTTCATCATTTTCCATTATTATAAATATGTTGTTATTAACAAGTTTTTAAATTTGTTTAGGTGTTCTCATCAAGGTCTGCGTTGATAGCTTGGGTCCAAGACATCGGTATGGATAATAACATAGTTGTTATTATCACTAAATCAGAACCGGCTAATCAAAGACGGAAGGGAAGGATCCATTTTGGTTGTGAAAGAGGAGGAAAACCCGATAAAAGATTAAAGAATTTTGTTCGATCAAACAGTACAAAGAAGTGTGGGTGCAAATTTCAATTGAGAGGGATCCCACTGGAGAATGACCATTGGAGGTTGCAAGTGACATGTGGAACCCACAATCATCCTCGATCAGAGTCACTTGTTGGTCATTAGTTTGCTGGAAAATTAAATGTATATGAGATGATTTATGTGCAGAATATGGCAAAGTCCGGTGTGAGCCCTCACAACATCTTGTCTCGGCTGAAAGAGAGGTATTCGAATAGTATCTCGAATTTGAAGCATATTTACAATGTATTGTGTTGGCTAAAGGTACTCGAATAAAGAGGTAAAACGGCTTTGCAACATACTTTAGAGTTGTTGAGGGAGCACAAGTACATAGAGTGACATTCTGTTGATAAGGGGAATAGAGTCACCAACTTTTTTTGGCCGCATCCTAAATCTATTCAGTTGGCAAAGTGTTTTCCGGAAGTAATGCTTATGGATTGCATGTATAAAACGAATCGCTATAGGATGCCGTTGTTTGAGATTGTTGGTGTGACGTCCACCGGAAAGACTTTCAATGTTGCATTTTGTTTTATGTGTTCTGAGAAGGAAGAGTCATACGCTTGGGCATTGGAAAAGCTTGCAGGAATTTTCGAGCCAGACAACTTGCCAAGCGTGTTTGTGACTGATAGAGAACTGGCTTGATCAAGGCTATTGAGCGAGTTTTTCCAAAGGCATGGAGATTATTGTGCACATGGCACATCAACACAAATGTTGAGAAAAAAATGTAAGAAAAACTTTGAGGACAATGACCGGTGGGACGAGTTTATAGATTTCTTTTCAGATTTGTATAGATAGAGTACAGAAGATCATATGAACAAGGCTACAATTGAGTTTGATAGAAGATGGGAAAAATACCCAAAGTATTTGGAATATCTCAAGACAGTTTGGTATAAGGAGTACTTTATCAGTGCATGGTCCGATAAATTTATGCATTTTGGGCAATCGACAACGGGTCAAGTTGAAGGTGCACACTCGAAGTTGAAGCACTCGTTGGAAAATTCACAAGGTACATTCCTTAATGTCTGGACAAGGATGCATGATATGATCGAAATCTAACTGGTCGAGATAGAGTTGTCATTTCAGCATAGTTTGACGAAGGTGAAGACTGACCATAACTTCACTTTATTTGGCTTACTTCATGGGCCGGTGGTGTACATGGTTATTGATTTGATCAATTCAGAAATTCGGAGGTGTGAAAATGTGGGGGTTGACCCTGTCAAGTGTAGTTGTGTGATTTGAACGACTTATGGATTACCTTGCGCTCATGAACTTACAAGTTATCTAACTCCCACAAGACAAATTTCAGTACGCACCATAGACAAATATTGGCTTCAACTTTGCACAACACCTATTCGTGAATGTGGCAATGTGATTATAGACCCTGTGGTCAACGCCCTTATGAATAGGTTCAATGAGTTAACTCCTGATCAGAAGTTGGTGATGAAGAGGAAGCTTCTAGACTTGAGTTCCCTGGGTGACAGTGTGATGATTGAACCATTAGCACTTTGGCTGGAAAGGGTAGACCAACAAAAAAGAAGTTGGCTAAGCACGAGAGGTCCACAAAAAGGGATCCATTGGGACACGAATACGTCTTGACACAAAAAGAAATGAAAGGCAAAAGTAAGAAGTTGTCAATAAAAAAGAGAAGCCAAAAATTCATAACAATAGATTGATGAGGCAAATTCTGTCTTGGATACGAGATTATATTTAAGACATTGACAACGTTCAAGATGACGAAAACTGTGGCTTTCGATGCATAGCCGAATTCCTTCATTATGATGACGAAAGCGGTTGGAAACAGGTACAAAAATACCTACTGATGGAGCTTCAAAGTAATGAAGAGTTGTGGCTTGCAATGTGGCACGAGTCAGGGGTAAAGGTTGTGAAAGACGCTTTGGTAAGTCCAAAATGCCAGGTGCGGATAAATAGGGAAAGTTGGTTTATGGACCCCGATATGTTAGAGCTGGCAGCGAACTGTTACCAATGCGTCTTTGTTTGTTATGGGAACCAAAACACGATATGTTTTCCCTATGTTTACTCGACACCACACTTTGACGAAGGACGCGTTTGTTTCATGGCATACTTGGCTCAGAGCAGTCACTATATCTTCCTTCATATGCAACTGAACCCACCATTGCCTCCCATAGTACCAACTTGGCCATGTCGCATGTTTCCTTTGGCAATCTCGTTGAAGAGTAGCTTCGATGTCTAGCTTGGTATTGGTGCGACAATGGTGAGGAAGTTCAATGATAAGAGTAAGAAGAATGTGAAGAAGTCGGACGAGGTGGTGACCGTATTGGACTAATGCACATATTGTATTTTGCTAACCATTATCGTGATGAAAAAAAATGTATATGGCAAATGTAAATGTAAATGGCAAAGAATGTGAAGAAGTCGAACAATTGTTTTAATAGAAAAGTCACTGTTTATTTTTTAACGGAAGACTTGTATGTTTTCGAGGTTTTGTTAATATATTATATGGAATTTGACTCTTATTAGTTTGAGTTGTTGTTTATGTATGATGCGAGAATGCGAGATAAAAAAAAGATTAGTTTTATGCGACAATGCCAAATCAGAAAATAATATCAAATTTTTTTATAGAAAAATCTAGGTTGATGCGACAATGCGACTTGTATGGAATTCACATAAAAGATTAGTTAGGAAGACTTGTATGTTTCGAGTTTAGGTTTGATGCGACAATGTGCATAAACTTCAGAAAACTAAGTTTTAAAAAAAGTTTCACAAACTGAAAAATTTTCAGAGTTTCAGAAAAAATATATAGGTTTAAGTTCTGTTCGCAGTGTACAAAGCGGGATCCTGTTCGCAGGGATCAATGCGGGGAAACTCAAAAACCTCGCATAGTGCAAGGCGAGGTTTTTCAAAAGTTCCGCATTGCTCTCTGTGGACTTTTTGTATTTCCCCGCATTGGTCTCTACGAATAGAAATTGTTTTTGAAAAAAATTTATGTTCTCAGGGAACAATGCGGGGATTTTCAAAAGTTCGCAGGAAACCGTGTGGGGTTTTTTGAAAATCCCCGCATTGCTCTATGAGAATAGGAAATTTTTTTGAAAAAGAAATTCTATTCGCATTGAACCCTGCGGGGTTTCGCACAAACCTCGCATTGTTATCTGCGAAAAGGAAAAAATTTTGAAATTTTTTTTTGTTCGCATGGAACTCTGCGATGTTTTGCACAAACCCGCATTGTTATTTGCAAATAAAACAAAACCCTACCATTTTTTTAAAAAAAGTTTTAAATTTAAAATTTAAAATTTATTAATTTTTTTTTCTTCTGAAACTCTGATTTCTGAGATTTTTTTCCTAAATCTTTGTTTTTTGATCTTATTCGCATTGTCGCATCGAACCTAAACTTTGTGCTTTGTTTTCTGACATTTTTGTGACCTGATGTCGCATTGTCGCTTTATATTCAAATAATTATTTCATTGTACTCTTTCTTCACAACCAATTTTCTTAAACCTGTTAGCTTGCATAATTTGCTTTTGGACATGATGAAATAATTCTTTTCTGATAATTTTTTCATTATGTTCTTTTAATTATTTTCTCTACTGATAATTATTTCTGCAAATTATGTCATTGTCGCATTTTTTGTTACTTTATTACAACAATAGCCTCGCATTCAATATCGAACATAATTAAAAACATTAAGCTCGTTAAAAAATATTTATGAAGTTTACAATTTTTTCTTAAGTTTACAAAACTTAAAGCTTCTAAACAAATATTTCCCAAATGTTTGTTTTCGAAGTTTACAAAATGAAGATACTATCTTTGTCGCTTCCGAACATAGAATCTTTATTCATGCCTCGATTTGCTTCGACGCTCACTTCCTCCACCACCAACTTCACCTCTGTCAACACTGGGGCAAACGTCAGCCTCTTCTTCCTCTTGTTCTAAGGTAACAGGCGCGCTCATTTCATTTAGAAAATCTCGTATTCTATTTTTCCAGGCGAACAATGTAACCCTATCGACATCCCCCCCTTCTTCAATAGAGGCATTGATCAAGTTATGAGCCTAAGCAATGACAATATTCTGCAGGGAAACATTAGATGTTAGTGTAAACCATGTAAAATTTTGAAATTACATAAGTGTTAAATGTTTGTACTTACCCTATTATTTGAAAAAAACAAGTGTCTTCTTAGGGATGACTTCTACTCTTGTTCGGTGGTTGTACGAAGGGATGGCTAATGCGGTGAAACTAGTCCAAGTAATCCACCGTATAGTCCCATGGAAGCTTCACGGGGGCACCTTATTGGTTAGTTGGCACGACATGATAATGCCACATTCGAGTGAACGAAGACAACACCTCATACTTCACGTAATAGTGCTTGTCAGATCGAGCTTTATTCTTTCTTTTGGCTTGGATTGGAAGAATTGGGATGACTTGTACTTTTCCCATTTGTCTCATAACTCTATGGGGGTGATAAAGTTCTTCTACGTCGAGGCATAACAAACATCCTGTGAACCATGTGATGCCATGAAGGGGAGTGTTTCCCTTGGACTCCATGTAAGGGTCCTAAAGTACCTGCAAATTATAATAATTAAAACTTATTAATATATGACACATACAAAATTTTTTATTGAACTTAAAAATGCACTTTTACCTCTTAAGGAGACATGTCATCGAAATTCTCCCTAAGAGTGATGATTTGTTCGTCCAAAACCCCTACAATTTGTGGGGATTCACACTTAGTCATGGTGGGGAGTCTAGCATCCCACGTCAGTTTTGCATTACCCCAGACTCTGAAGTGATCATATATCCATGCCTATAAATGAAAACAACATAAATAAATATTATGAAATTCTTACATATTATGAGGGTAATTAAAAAAATAAAAAAATTCGAAACATACCTCCAAAAGAGGCAAATATCCAGCAATTTGCCTCGTTCCCTCTTTGTTAGCGCCGCCCAATTGACGAAACAAGATTACCAAGGCTGCTACGCCCCATGCATACTTGTTAACATCATCCACCTCCATCAACATCTTCAAATATTTAATATAAACCTTTGTTCTACTTTTATCAGCAAATATAGTCATACCCAGAAGAAACAACAAGTAACCCCTATACACTTGTTGTTTCCTTTCAAGAGAATCAGCTTCCGTAGCCTGTCTACAACAGTGGTCCTGAATAAACTTCATTTCCACAGATCTCCCATGCTTATTGACATGGACATTTGCTTCTTTACTTTCATTCCCCAAACCATCCACCAATAATGTAACACATTCTTCTACTGTCATCTTCATTGACGTTCTAACCGACTTACCAAGAATTGACAAACGAGTTATATGATAGATGTCGTCCAGGGTGATGCTCATCTCTCCAAAAGGTAGGTGGAAAGTGTTGGTCTCAGGTTGCAAACACTCCACGAAAGCACAAATGGTCACCTTATTAAGACGTTCCTTACGATATTTAATCAAGGGATACATACCACTATCTTAGATCATTCTCTTTACTTCTTTCGGCTCATGTTTCAAATCCCAATCTATAAAGTTTCTATATTGATGCCGGCACCGCAATGCGCCTCGTTTTTAAATACAAGAAACATATACATTAAGTAATTCATTGTCCAAATATATACAAATAACACGCTTATATAATTTAACCAACTAAAAATATTAACTTACTGGCTCACATCCCAAATGACACGAGAAATATGCCCATGGTAATCGTCTAATGTGGAACAATCCACAGGACCACCGGGATAAGAGTCTCGTCTAGCATCTTCTTTTTCTTTACCCTTCTTCACTGTTTCTTCTTCATCCCCTGCTTCCTCCTCATCCACAAACACGTTTTAAGCTCCTCTAACTCCTCATCTTCATGTCCAACACCCGCACTACTCGAACCACCTTGCCCTTCTGATTGGGGTTGACTTTGCGATACAACTACTTGTCTATATGCTAATTGAGGATCTATTTGAATCCCCATTTTCTCCTCTCTCATCTTCTTCCTCGTTTCTTTGTCATTTTTTTTTCATTTTTTTTTGTTCTTCTACCCGTTCTTTGCCCCTTTTTGCTTTCTGTTTTTGGGCAGAAACTGTCATGGGTCGTCTTTGACCTTCACCTCGATCATCCCCACCAACACCCCGACCAACATAAGACATAGTAAACCTTCAAATATAAAATGAAACAAATACTTCAAGACAATTTTTTTGTACAATAGATTCTACTAATTTTTAAGCAACACTGTAGCCACTTTGGATGTAAAACAACATTATATATCTCACAGAAGCAATCAATGGATGACTCACAAACAATGTAAAATACCAATTTGGAGCTTTAGTGACTACCAAATCCGCATTCACAATTACTTTCATTACTAAGGGACAAACTAAACGATTAATGCACAAAAAAATAAACAATTATACTTTAAAGATGAAAACAAATACACAAATGCACAAAAGCAAACAATGGATGCTCACTTACAATCCAAACAAAAATTTTAAACCCAAAGATAGAATGGATGACTCACTTGCAGAAGAGTTGGGGTCGCAAGAGAGCTGTTGCATTTTGCGCTTGAGAGGTGGCGCTTGAGAGCTATTGCGTTTTGGAGAGTTTGAGGGTTTTGCTATGTCAGAGTTTCAATTTTGAGGGGATTTTCGAGGGAGAGGGAGTGGATTTGCAAGAGATTTGAATGTGGGGAGAGATTTGGAAGAGATTTGAATGTGGAAGAGGGAGAAATTTCGAATGAGAGAGAAAAGAACCGTTTGTCGATTTGAATGGTGATGGGAAAAAAATTTGAATTTTTGTTTATATAGGTGGTGTGAGAAAGAAAATAAGTGATGTGAAAAAGTAGAATGGTATGAGAAAGATGAAATGATGATATAGAGTAGTCGCTGCCTATTATCAAACACCCATTTTGTCTTGCCCCATAAACGATTTATTGTCATTTGGCCTTTTTATCTTCAATCCATCTATTGTCTTTTTTGACTTTCTAGTTATTTGATTTGGACAAATCTTGTGAACATTGTAAGTTGGATATGGATGGTGAATTATTTGAAAGGTTCAACAATATATGACCGTACGACAGTACCCTTGTGTAGATGATGAGCTCGAGAGAGGTAAGTGTGTTCATCAAGGTGTGCATTCAATAATGTGTATTGTGAAAGAAGATAACCTAATAATTGAAGAGTTGTTTTTCTATGTGCTAATCAATTTGCCAACATCCTACATTTGATTGGAAAACATAATGTAATTCTATGACTTATTAACTGATAGGAAACTCGACGAAAATTTACTTTCACAAAGCATGAAACAAAAAAGAATGGGAGTCAGATGAAACTATAACTTTTCTAAAAGGCTTTGTTTGATATAACTTTCTTATTCGGGTTGGGCTTTCAAAGCTTTGGCCCAATTTTGAGATATATGATCGCTGGCTTGAACTACTTAATATATGCACACATAGAGCGCGACACCACCAGTCTAATAAATCTATAAACTATATCAATGAAATCGTCAAAAATTTATGAAGCCTAATCATTTGAAATTCTACTGTCCTTCACTAAGTCATCCTTTTATAAGTACTCAGCATATAGTCATTTTCTGTACACGCCGTGTCTTCGACACCACCATATATAGCACTGGTTTAAGGCGGATGAAAGGATCAATTAACACCCAAGGATGAGAGGATCAACTTAAAACCCAAAATTTAAAACATTCTTGCTTTTTCCAGCAACTCATAAAAGCCTAATTTAAATCACCACAAAAGTAGCTAAAACAATAATTATCCCTCTCAAAGTTGCTTTCAATCACCAAACTAAGTAGCCACATCCCCTCAAAACTTCGTCCTATAAAACCCCAAGCCAAGCTTACGTTCCCAAACTCACAAATACTTGAATACATTTCACTCACACATACTTGGAACACATTTCACTCGCACATAGTTAGCCATGGCTTCATACAACAAGTTTGTTGTTATGGCATTGCTTGTTGCTTTAGCAAGCATCGGTTTAGCCAGTGGAGCTCGCCATCTCTTGCAAGCTCCCCCAACCCCAAGCCTGCCTGCCTTGCCAAAATTGCCTACCTTACCTCCTATGCCTAAAATGCCAAATTTACCAAAGATTGCATTACCACCACTCCCTTCAATGCCCCAAATCCCAGCTCTTCCGCCATCATTTCCCACCCTCCCTTTATTCTCCCCTGCCCCAATCTCTAGCCCATAAGTGATATACTTGTTGCATACATTATGACATACAAGTCCACCACACGAAGTACCTTCTTGTATACTTTACGACTGCACCTAGAAATACCTCCTTGCATGTTTTGCAAGTTAAAAATTGGTATTGATACTTATTGAGTGGCGTAGTAGCTATTTCTCTGTATTTACTGCTGAAAAGGCACGTGCATTAGACATGCCATATCAAATTGAGGCGCTTATGTAACTCGTGTGTACCTGTATTCATATTATATTATGCACATGGAAGCAAAAGTTATATTGTCTCACAATTGCACTTATGTGAGAAATTTAAGACTAGCGTTTCAGTCTGCAGTTGATAAGTTTAAAACAATAACAATCTTTAGCAATAGTAAATATCAGCTAAAAGCACGTACATGATTGTTCTACAAAGGAAAAGGCAATACATTAAAAAGACATAAGAAATCTCACAAATCCAAAACACAAGTACATTCAAGCTGTGTCAGTTGTGCTAGTATAGCTCTGTCGATGCCAAAGAATGAGGAACCATCCGATTAATCAAGCTCTCTCCTTTGTGGCGTTGCTCATAGAGTTCTAGAGCTCAATGCTTCTGCGAATTTGGGGCATGAAATGATCTTACTTTTATAATTCAATTATTGTACCAAACAGGATAATACTAATAGATGATCAAATTCTGAAGTCCGAAATGGGTACAAAAGATGGATGAAAGTGGCACTCTAGGGACTAGTGGTTGAAGGGGGTGGAGAGAGGAAGGGGAATGAAGTTGGGATGGAAGGAATTGAAGGCATGGTTGTTGGGATTGTAGGGATCGATGGCAGAGGAGGCATTGTGACCTTTGGTAGAGTTGGTATGGTGGGCAGGGTTGGCATGGTAGGCAAAGAAGGTAACGGGGTGGTACTTGGCAATGGTGGCATTGTGAGCGCTGGTAGAGTTGGGAGTGTAGGAAGAGGAGGTAATTGGGCTGTGGGCATTGGTGGCAATGTAGGCTTAGGCAAGGTTGGAATGGAAGGCAATGGAGGCAATATTGCTTTTGGAAGAGGTGGAATGGTGGGTAGTGTTACAGGTGGTGCAGCAGTCTGTAGGAGATGGCGAGCTGCTAGGCTCACATTGACGCATGACAATACCAATGCAATGATCAATGGTAGCAGTGTGATGGAGTGCATAGAAGCCATGGGTATAAAAGCAAGGAATCAAGAAGCTTTACCAATTTAGCTAGAAACAATTGCAAGCTTACTTTGTTATGAGAACACATCTAGTTATGGGGTTTATATAGACTTGAAGAAATGAAGACCAATAGACCAAATATAAGGTTGACGAAATATAGGTGAGTGAGTTAATTAGTGGTTAGTTCAACCTCTCACTCAACCCCAGTGTTTGTCCCATAAATGAAACACACTACAGAAATATTCAACATTATGAGTTAAATATGGGTTGGGAGATCAGCTAACAATATAATTCTTGCTTTCCCCAACAACCCATCAAAGCTAATAGAGTTACCAACCTATGTCCTAACCCAGACCTCTCTCATCCATCTGAACTATACAAAGTCGAGGTAATGCTTTCCAACTTAAACTCAATTGAGAAGACTTCAGAAAAAAATCAGACAAAAACACCTTTAGAACATTTAGCCATGGGGTCAAATAACGGGCTCTTCTTATTGGCAGTATTCATAGCATTGTCATTCTCAGGTATCAATGTAAGCAACGCAGCTCGTCATCTCTTGCAAATCCCCTCAATACCAACCATTCCTTATATTCCAACTATTCCTACATTACTTTCTCTGCCTACCATTCCAACTATGCCAACATTTACATTGCCACCACTCCCTTCATTTCCCACCATGCTCACAGCACCAAAAGTCGTACTACCTTCATTGCCTGCAATGCGATGCCCACCATTCCAACAAAAATACCATCACTTCCAACTATTCCTTCTACAGTCCCCTCTATTCCCTTCCTCGCTCCTGCCCCTTCTACCACTAGCCCATAAGTGTTCTACTGTTTGCGCGGATGACTTCACTAGTCCATATGGAGTGCAGCTTTTGGAGTTAATTCATTTATGTTGTTGTCACGACCCGATCCACATGAAACAATATTGTCCGTTCTGGGCCCAACCTAACTATCGCACGGCATGTAGATCCAAACTCGTACATATATAGCACATCTCCATCACTCACCCAGGCGATGTGAGACTATAACACCGAGGTAGCCTGCCAGCCTCCTGAGTCCGCCCACACTTGGTAGCCTGTCAGCCTGCCGCCCACATATGTAACTGTCAGCCTCAGAGCCCCGCCCATACAAGGTAGCCCGTCAGCCTCAGAACTCGCCCACTCAGGATATTACAGTTGTTCTTGTATACCGTTGATTATGTCACTATTGGAAAGTTCATTTTTGAATGTTAGTTTTTCAGATATTAATTATTAGAACGTCGTAATGATTAATTTCCTTTATTTTGTATAAGATAAACCTTTGAAGTTTCCTCGTATATTATTTTGTTAGAAGGCACACCTAAGATCATTCAACTCCTAGGGTGTGTTAAAATACTCTAATTCATTAGATTGAGGTTATGTACAAAAGAGAAGACCGATTACAAATACACATTATAATACAGTCTATCCTTTACCTATTTACAATAGTGTATTTTATATAAGGCTTCGTTTACTATTTCTAAAATAAATCTCATGTTCCTCAACATTCAAGAAAACATTCGATCCAATTGAGTTAATCATCTTCTCCAACAACTCAACGGCACTCGAGAAGAAGAAACTTTGAGCTAGCACGCACATTTAGCCATGGCAGCATCTAATGGGTTTGGGTCTTTCGTATTTGCAGATTACAAATATACATCATCAACCAGGTATGCCAGTTGTGCATGTGAACATACCTGGCAAAAATGCATATCACTACCCCGGATATCACTACTCCATATCGCATGATGCTCGGTTTCACAGGTTTTTGGGTTTATTTTTCTGTTTTGTGGGGAGTATGACTGAATTTTTAGTGTTTCATAGTTTCCTGTATTCATAAGCGTTAGATTTCGATTCTTTATGGCTTAATCTTTCTTACTAAATTAAAAATCAATACCGCGTTCCTCAACATTCAAGCCTAATGAGTCCACCTGTTTTGCAAGTCCAATAATGGTATTGGTACTTATTGATTGTTGTACCAGCTATTTTTCTGTTTTTCTAGTGAAAAGGCACGTGCAAATACGTAATTGAAGCACCTATGCATGTGTGTATGTTTATACATATTTTTCATATGTACATGGAAGTAAAAGTTATTTCGTCTCATAATTGCACTATGCGAGAAAATTAAGACTGGGGTTTCACTCTGCAAATGAATAATAAGTTCAGCTTTTCTAAACGGCGAGGAAACCTCGCTTTAAAGAAGGGCTCTAATAAGTTTAATATAATGACAATCTTTTAGCAAACACAGTAATTACTGAGAATTATATCAGCTAAATGCAAGTACAACATCACCATACAAAGAATAAGTACCTCCTCCGATATATTAAAAAGACAAGCAAATAAGAAATCGAACAAATATAAAACAAAAGTACATTCAAGCTCAGTACGTTGTGCTATAAGCTTCCTGATGCCAAAGAACGAAGAACCCTCTCAGAAATTCCCAAATGAAACTGCTTTTATGTTTCAAATATTGTACCAAACAAGATTATAGAAGTATGCGATTAAACCCTGAACTCTAAAGTCGGTAGAAATGATGGATGAAATGGTGGTACTCTAAGGACTAGTGGTTGAAGGGGGTGGAGAGAGGAAGGGGAATGAAGTTGGGATTGAAGGAATTGAAGGCATGGTTGCTGGGATTGTAGGGATTGTTGGCAATGGAGTTGATGGCAGTGGAGGCAATGTGACCTTCGGAAGAGTGGGCATGGTGGGCAGGGTTGGCATACTAGGCAAAGATGGTAACTGGCCGGTACTTGGCAATGATGGCATTGTGAATATTGGCAGAGTAGGAGGTGTAGGAAGAGGAGGTAATTTGGTTGTGGGCATAGGTGGCAATGTAGGCTTTGGCAAGGTTGGAATGGAAGGTAGCGGAGGTAGTGTTGCCTTTGGAAGAGGTGGAATGGTGGGCAGTGTTACAGGTGGTGCAGCGGCCTGTAGGAGATGGCGAGCGGCTAGGCTCACATTAATGCATGACAATGCCAATGCCAATGCAATAATTAAAGGTAGTAGTGCGAAGGAGTGCTTGGAAGCAACCATGGTAATAAAAAGCAGGGTATCAAGAAGCTTTACCAATTCCACTGGAACAATTGCAAGCTGATTTTGTGATGAGAACACACATTTAGTAATGGGGTTTTATAGAGTAGAAGAATTAGATCTTAAGACCAAATGTAAGGTTGACGAAATATAGGTGAGTTAAGTTAGAGAAGTAGTTGTTAGTTCAACTTCTCACTCAATCCAAGTTATTGTCCCTTAAATCAAACACTTATACTACAGAAACATTCAACATTAGGGGTTAAATCTGGTTTTGGAGATGAGCTAACAACATAATTCTTGCTTTCCCCAACAACCCATCAGAACTAAAACCTATGTACCTAAGTCGTACCCTTCTCATCTATCTGAACTATAAAATGTCAAGGTAATGCTTTCCAACTCAAACTCAATTGAGAAGACTTCAGAGAAAGTCGAACAAAAAACACCTTTAGAACCTTTAGCCATGGGGTCATCTAACGGACTCTTCTTATTGGCATTATTCATAGCATCGTCATTATCAGGTATCAATGTAAGCAACACAGCTCGTCATCTCTTGCAAATCCCCTCAATACCAGCCCTGCTTTCTATTCCAACTATTCCTACATTACCTTCTCTACCTACCATTCCAACTATGCCGACATTTACATTGCCACCACTCCCTTCATTTCCCACCATGCCCACTGTACCAAAAGTCACACTACCTCCTGATGCAGTCGTTTTTCGCTCCCTGGTGTGGCTTGGTTCTTGCTAACCCGTTGACCTGCACAAGTATCACACGTGAGCCATAAATCACCGTGGGGTGGCCGATAACACTCCGATGTTAAAGTCAGACCGGGCTCTGAGGAAGGTGTAATGTTGTAACAGAGAATTTGTAGCGTACCTTAGCTTACCAACCTCATGTCTTATTTATAGTGTAGGGAGTCCTGGTTCAACCAGGCCATTGTAGGCGTAGTTTAGAGAGGAGATCTTTGTGAATATCCCTATCTAATTAGGAGTCGTGCTGTAGGAGGGAAGTTTCATGTTAGCTCTGTGCTCTTGGATACGCGGGAGATAGTTCCCAATTCAAGAGCAATCCGTAGAAGGGAGTTTCCATGTGTGAAAGATATTCTGGTGTTTGCTTCCTAGTTGGAGGCAGAGAGCAAATGTAGTTGCCTGTCCGAAGTTGATCTTCGAGATACTTGCCTAAGGAGGGCTTACGGGTATTGAGGACAACTGTAAGACGCGTGGGCCTAGCGTGTTGTGAGAGTCTGGGTCCGCTTGGCGGACTAAAGTCAAGCGAGCTTAGACTGCTTGGGCCGGATCAGTGTTGGGCTGATGCTGATGCCTGTGGTTCCTCGAGATCATCATGACACGTGTACGACTCAGGGGTGTGACTATTTTTATGTATCATCAGCTACTCCCTCGAGTTAGTGGGCTGTCACATCGGTTTGCTAAGTCGTCTCATGAAAGGGTGTGCCGCTCATGATGATTGAGTCTGAATCGTTGCTTGAGCGACACACCGCATTAATGGCATGTGCGTTGGTTTGGCGAAAAAAGGTGGGAAATCATCATCTATTTAGGTTATCCGCAGTGCTGAGTCTGATTCTTCTACTTTGTTCGCTTTTGAAGATATTGTTATGAGAAGATCGCTTATTTTCTTCATGGCTCAAGAAAACCTTCTTGATGATGCTGTTTTGGCTGAGGCCTTGAAGTTTTTTGAAGACAGGTTGTTGTCCAAGCCCGATCTTGCCAAAATTCGTACGAAGTTTGGAGTTCCTGAGGACCTGCCATTGTATCTCCTAACGGGCGACCAAACGCCTGTGTCACCTCTTGCCGGTTTCATCTGTTTACATCATGGGATGTTTCAAATTAGAGTGCGTTTTCCGATCCTAAACGTGATTTGGGAGTTCTTTGGTTTCTCAGGAATTCCTCCGGCTGAGTTGGGGCCCAATGGATATATGATCATTCTCATGATTCTGCTCAGTGCTAAGGAGGCCGGTGTTAGCGTGACTCTGGGGGTGATCTAGTTGCTGACCTCATCCCGGCTGAAAAACAATGTTGTCTGTAAGATGAAGTTGCCAAAGTGCTTTGGTAAACTGCATGACGATTTCAAGTTCTGGTAGAAGTACTGCTTCTTGGCTCTTGCAGATTCGAAGTATTTTCGGTGCAGGGGTCGTGCGACAGTTCAAGACACTCCGTAAGTTACACCCTTTTCTTGCGATTTTGATATGCTTGGTAGCGGGCTGACTGCTCACTACTTTTGTTCTCTTGCAAGAAGGTTTCTTACAACTCCTCTTACCTTAGAAGAGCAAAACACCATAGAGACGTTCCGAGTCTTGCCGTAAAGGAAGGCGGTCGATGTCATAAGAGTTTCCAACTCCATCCGTAGTGGGATGTGGGACAACTGGCACGTCGCCGCTACTCTATGTCGAGAGTTGCGTATTAAGTTGGAAGATGGGGCCATTTCTAGGAAGAGAAAGGCTGTTGGGGCAAAAGTTCATGTTCTGTCCGATGCAGAAGAGTCATCTGAGACGCTTGCTTCCTTTGTGAGGAAGAGGTTACACCTCAGAGTTGGGCCATCTCCGGGAAGAGCCGCTCTAGTAAGAGAGGAACGCAAATCTGCTAGACCTGTTGAGGCGGAGACTGACGTTTCCGTCTTGGAGAAATATTACTTGTGGTTAGCAGGAGTCATGGATAGGTTGAACCTTAGTGATGCGTAGGTCGAGGCTCTGAATGACTGTCTGGTAGGGGTTGCAATGGCAGCTTCCGCTGGTGCTGATTTGCATGGGACCATTGCTGTAGGAGGATCCTGTGAAGATTCGCCTGAGGTGGTAGAATCTGATCGCCGTATTGTTGATTCCTCTGAAGGTGGTCGCGGTACCGACCACGTCTCTTGTAGTCCGCATTGCTCACCGTATTGTTCTAGGCCACAGTTAGAAGTGTTGGAGGGTCCTTTGGATAATTGGCTCATTCCTTTTCCTCCGGATCCCATTGAGCCGCCTCGTAATGAAGGCCGACTGTTAATGACAAAGGGAAGGCCACGAAGGAGAGTCTAAGGACGGTGGCGACTGCGAAGAGCGGTGCTAGCGTACTCCCTGATCCGAGAAAGCTTCATTCGGGTGCACGGATAAACCTGTTCGAGCCTGAATTGCTAAAGATGAGCTCAAAAGTCTAGCAACAAGAGGTGGACATAGAGTATGCTTCGAGGAAGCATATAAGCAGGCATCACAGCTGGTTGATGGATCATGCTCCTAAACCTGAAGAGGATACGTTGGAAGGATGTATGGATAAGGGTCTGAAGTACCTTATGTTGTGTATGTCTCACATGAGCCACGTGGCCATTGCTGAATCGAAAGTCGAGCCAGCTCGTGAGAGAGTATATACCTTGGAGCGTGTCTTCTCGCACATGTAGCTGTTGTTTTCTGATGCCATACGTGAAATTGAGTGGCTTAAGAAGCAGGCCAAGGAGAAGCGGTTGGATCAATCAACCGTGGCCGCTGAGGCTCAGAGGGCTCGTATGGAGAACCTTGAACGTGATCTGATAAAGGCAGTGTCAGAAAGGGACGGACTTAGGTAGGAGTTGAGGCGTATCCGCCGAGAAGTCGAGGTTGCGCAGGAAGCTGCGGCTAAGGCAAGTTCTGAACTACTATCTTTCGTTGAAGAAAGTGCTTTGAAGGAAGCCGACTGGGATGGTGAGAAGCAACAGTTGGAATTCGATGTGGAGTTCTATGCTCGAAAAGCGAAGAAGGCCAAGGACCAGCTCGAATTGGGGCAGCATGAACTTAGTGTTGTGAAGAGCAGTCTGGCCACAAAGCAGTCTCAGGTCTACACGATGACTGGAAAGTTGGAGCTATTGAAGCGTGAACTTGTTGATGCAGATGTGCGGGAAAAAGAACATCTTCAGAAGCAAGGCAAGTGTGAGTTCCACTGGGTTATATATGGACGGCTGGATCTGCTGGCGTTGATGAAAAAGGAGCATCCGGAGTGGGATCTTGGCCGATATAAGAAAATGTCATATGTAGATTTGTCTGTTACTTCTGCATCATCAACAAGGAAGACAATGTGGGCCCTGATGCCCAGACCGTGGAGCGTGCGGATGCTATCCTTGTTCCAACTTCCACTAGGTTTAGCTCTTTTGTTTCTGTACCTTCTCCTGATAGGGAGTAAACTTGGTGTGATTGTACTCCTTTTGTTTTTGATCGTTAATGAGAACAGTTTTATCCGTTCTGTACTTGTTGTCTCTATTGCTTGTTTTTCGTTTAGTCTTGTCGTTTTTCTTTGGCATAGGACTAGTCTGTCTTCGGTAGAAAGCTTGACCGCTTTGTGCTGTGAATGACTCGGGGTCATCGCAGTGTAGTCATGTCCGGTAGTTGGCATGTTATATATGAACAATTTAGCATGGGATTGAGTCATCCGAGCTGTGCCCTGTCCCCAAGGTAAGTTGCTTGACAATTATTTTGCTTGTCTAACCAGTCGGCTGTAGCTGCTGCTGTGAGCGAGTTGTGATGGTTGAGCACGCGTGTCAGAGTGTTTGTGCCGAGTCAGGCGTTGAAAGCTCGGGTTGGCATCATAAGTAACTTTTATCTGGGCACTGGCCATACGATCCTTGTATCGGCGTGAGTGGCCTTCGCTTGGTGTTAGATTGTCAGTCCGTTTGCGCGTGAAGATGCTGACTAAGCTAGATTCCTGTTTAGCGATCAGGTTGAAAAGTGGTGGTCTCGTGGCAAGCCATCGAAATCAGTTTGGGACTGACTAGGCTCCCACCTTCGAAATTATTTATGTTTGAGCAGAGCGGACTACAGATTCGGGGAGTAAAGGTTTGGTGACCAGGTTGAAAAGCAGTGGTCTCGTGAAAAGCCGTCGGAATCAGTTCAGGGCTGACTAGGCTTTCACCTTTCGAATCATCTACACCCTCCTCGTGCGGTGGGGGCTACGAATTCGAGAGAGGTTTGGCGACCAGGCTGAAAAACAGTGGTCCCATGGCAAGCCATTGAAATCGATTCAGGTCTGACTAGGCTCCCACCATCCAAATTATGTACACCTGAGTGCACCAAGCTACAAATTTGGGAGAGTTCGATGGCCATGCTAAAAAGTAGTGGTCCTGTGGGAAACCGTCGGAATCAGGTAATGGCTGACTGGGTTCCCACCTTCTAGACTATCTATACTCTCGCACCGCGGGCTACAAGTTCAGGTTTGGTGATTTGGAGGTCACGCTAAAAAGCAGTGGTCTTGTAGCGATCCATCAGAATCAATTCAGGATTGACTAGGCTCCTACCATCCGAATTATCTACACCCGAGTGCACCAAGCTACAAATTTGGGAGGGTTCAGCGACCACGCTGAAAAATAGTGGTCCTGTGGAAAACCATCGGAATCAGGTCGTGGCTGATTGGGTTCCCACCTTTTAGACTATCTACACCCTCGTAGTGCGGGCTACAAGTCCAAGTTTGGTGATTTGGCGACCACGCTGAAAAGCAGTGATCCCGTGGTGAGTCATCGAAATCAGTTCAGGACTGACTAGGTTCCCACATCCAAATTATCTACACTTGAGTGCACCACGCTATAAATTTGGGAGGGTTCGGCGGCCATGCTGAAAAAAGTGGCCCTGTGGCAAATCGTAGGAATCAGGTCGTGGCTGACTGGGTTCCTACCTTTTAGACTATCTACACCCTTGCAGCGCGGGCTACAAGTCCAGTTTTGGTGATTTAGCGGCCACGCAGAAAAGCAGTGGTCTCGTGGCGAGCCATCGAAATCAGTTCAGGACTAACTAGGCTCCCACCATCCAAATTATCTACACCTAAGTGCACCAAACTACAAATTTGGGAGGGTTCGGTGGCCATGCTAAAAAGCAGTGGTCCCGTGGCAAATCGTCGAAATCAGGTCGTGGCTGATTGGGTTCCCACCTTCTAGACTATTTACACCCTCGCAGTGCGGGCTACAAATTCAGGTTTGGTGATTTGGTGGCCACGCTGAAAAGCAGTGATCCCATGGCGACCCATCTAAATCAGTTCGGGATTGACTAGGCTCCCACCTTTTAGACTATCTACACCCTCGCACTGGGGCTACAAGTCCAGGTTTTGATCAGAAACTTTCGTTGCTATTCCTCACCAGCTAGGATTACCTGATTAGGTTCGACGATCATTAACAACGAAGGGGGCAATGATCCCTAGCGAGTTGTCGTCACCAGGCGTAATAGCGCTGATTAGACTCCCACTTCCTAAATCGTCGACGTACGCGCTAAGCGAACTAGGCGTTGAGATGAACCAAAAGCTATCGTCATTAGTCTTGGCTGACTAAGCTTGTCTGGTTTAAATAGAGGTTCCGTTTGCTAGGGGGCATGCAAACCTACTCCCTCCACACGTTGCATGGAGTGGATGAAATTACATTAAATCAACTGGTGATCTAAAGGTATAATCCGTATGTCAGGGTTGACTAGGATCACTAGCGCTCGTGCCAAGCACGTGACAGAGTGTTGTTTGAGTAACAGGCTGAGCCCATGGACCTATGGAGGAAGGGCTAGGGTTTACCTGCATGGTACGTTGCGTGTACGGCGCGTGGTGACACGCCTACGACGTAGACTGCGTGACGGTTGAGTATCGGTTACTCCTCTTCAATTGATGGGGTTGCGTGCAGCGTTATTAATTGATTGACGTCATTTTTGCAGTTTCATTGGGAACTGTCGTCTTCCATTTTCCAGTACGGTATTCAATGCTTGGATGTTAATGCTTGAGTGCCCGCTAGGTGAACCATCATGTCTATATAATGGTGTTTTTCAATCGTTGTAGGCACTATCTTTCATAGTACTTATCTTCGGTAACGTTTTTGCTTAAAGAAGATGCATTGGGTTTTCCAAAGGCTGAGGAAAATGCTTTGGATTTTTCAAAGGCTGCAGTTGATTCTCCATCTTTAGAGTCTCCGAATGTTCTGACATTTGCGCCAATCAGGCATAGAGATAGCTGATGTTATGCGTGGTCACCTGATATGGGTGGACACGTAGTTGATCTGCTGAGGTCTCGTAATTTCTTCTCATTTCGCAGAGAAGTAGTACGCATTTCTTACCAAGGGATATGCCTTGGTGTTACACCGTATCACTTGTGTTTTCGTGTGCTTGGATTCTGCTGCTGACCGATGGTTGATCGAAGTGTTGGTTGATGTGTGGTGTCTCCGGGCATGGTAGCTCTTAGTCACATCTGCCATCGCATATGGGAAAAGTGGTCTCTCTTGATAGAATTATGAAACCGTAACTGCGTCGCTACTTGTGGCCATCCTCATCTGCATTCTTCTAACCCGTTTGAGAAAGTCGGAAGAGGGGTGGATGTCTCTTGAGGAAATCGGCAGCTCTTTGTGATGTCTACAATGCTGTAGTATGAGACTTTTCTGGAGTGATTTGATGGAGCAATCTGACTGCTCAGTCCTTTCAATCCCTTTTCACACTACACTTGAGTGCACCAAGTCTTCGGCGGACGTTGTCCATAGCAGAATTGTCTAAGCGAGTCTTTTACTTTAGTTCACACTGTATTAAGACGTTTATAGTGCTTAGTCTTTGTATCCGCCCCAGGGCGTTCGCAATATGTAGCCTTTTGTATCCGCTTCAGGGCGTTCGTGATATGTAGCCTTTTGTATCTACCTCAAGGTGCTTGTTGTTACATTTTTCCGATAATCAATAGAGTTTGTTTTTCATAGTTCTTCCTTTATTTATTAAATGATTGTGAATTGCATAAACTTTTAAGAACTAAATATTGACTATGGAAAGGGAAACAAACAACTTAAAGGAAAATAACTATTGACGGAGAGAATTAAATCCTGGCCTTGATGTGAATTTGGGTTGCTTTTGTGGATCGTTTAGTGAACTGTCAAGGCGTTACATAGGTCACTGAAGAGTAAACCTTGCAGAGGGGCGGATCTCCGTGCCGATGAAATGTCGGGGGGATGTGTTCCCGCTTGCCATGGCCTTTTCGACTCGCTGGGTGGAATGGTTAATTTCTCTTGTACCGTTTGAAAATGATGTCTCTACCGTCTTTTAGTCTTGCACTGGTTCATGTTGCTCTGCATGATGTAGATGAATCTGGGAGCACTTTATCTGTTTCAGTGCGGCGTAGTGGCAGCTTCGTGCTGTAGGTTGGTCTCAACGTATGGTTCCTTCATAGTGGTTAGCAGTATACTTAACACACTGGTGAAGGGTGGAGACCACTGCTTCAATCTGGTGGAGCCAAGGTCTTCCCAGTATCAGATTGTAGGATGACGGTATGTCTACCACCATGAAGTTCAGAAATAGGACTTTCTTTGGGCTTGTTCCCTATCATCTGCCAGAGGCAGGTGTTGGATTCTGTCGCGTGAGAGCCTCCACCGCTTTGGCGATCTGATGTATTTGGGAGGCGATGTGTCGACTCTAAGATCTGCTACTGCTGTCAGAGCCTGAGTCGGCTACCCGTGCAAGATAGGAGTTGCTGAAGGAGACGGTATAGGGACAACTAGAACGTTTGATGTGTCCCTAGGTTCTCTATTGTTACGTGACCTGGTGGTCACCATCTCTCTGTGTTTTGAAAGGAGACAAACGATTAGTGTAAAGTTATGAACTGTCCCCACGGATGGCGCCAAATTGATGCAGTCGTTTATTATTCTCTGCTCTGACCTATTGACCTGCACAAGTAGCACACGTGAGCTACATACCATCGTGGGCCTATGGCACTCCGATACTAAAGTCAGATCGGACTCTGAGGAAGGTGTAATGCTGTAACAGGGAATTTGTAGCGTACCTTAGCTTACCAACCTCATTTCTTATTTATAGTGCAAGGATTCCTAGTTTAATCAGGCCATCGTAGGCGTAGTTTAGGACGGATATCTTCGTGGAGATCTCTTTCTAATTAGGAGTCGTGCTGTAGGATAGAAGTTCCTTGTTAGCTCTGTGCTCATAGATACGCGGGAGATAGTTCTCAATCCAAGAGAAATCCATAGAAGGAAGTTTCCCAGTGTGAAAGATACTCTGGTGTTTGTTTTCTTGTTGGAAGCAGAGAGTAGCTGTAGTTGTCTGTTCGAAGCTGATCCTCGAGATATTTGCCTAATGAGGGCTTACAGGTATTGAGGACAGCTGTGAGACGTGTGGGCCTAGTGTTCTGTGAGAGTCTGGATTGGCGGATTGAAGTCAAGCGGGCTTAGACCGCTTGGGCCGGATCAGTGTTGGGCTGATGTTGGGGCCTGTTGTTCCTTGAGATCATCATGACACGTGTATGACTTAGGAGTGTGATCGTTTTTATGTATCATCACTTCCATTGCCTGCAACCCCGATGCTCACCGTTCCAACAACAATACCATCACTTCCAACTATCCCAACAACAATACCATCACTTCCAACTATCCCATCTACAATCCCCTTCCTCGCTCCTGCCCCTTCTACCTCTAGCCCATAAGTGTTCTACTGTCAGTGGCCATGACTTCACTAGTCCTTATTGAGCCACATTATCACGGATGTTTTGGTTTTAATTCCTGTTCACTTTGATTTAGTTATCTATGGTTGATTGCATTTGAACTTCCAGTGTTTCACAAATTCTTTTAGCAACCATATGCTGAGCTTGACTAGCTTGTTCTTCTATGATTTTATGTACCATCATTTCAAACTTCAGTCTGAATGTTGCTTTTTGTGATGATATACAGTCATGTGTTAAATGATTAATTTCCTTTCTTTTTTTAACATTATTCTCCACCTAATCATGTACATAATGACTAGATCAGTCATCAGATTTTTATTTGCTTGTTGTAAGTCTATTCAGGGCGGATCCAGGATTGCAGACAAAGGAGGGCAAAAAAATAAATAAATATTAACATTGCTAAAATTAAAGATCACAATCGAAGTATAAGGTATTACAAATGTGATTGCAAGGATTATTATAAGCGCACACATTGGTCTGTAGTATTTATCAATTAGATATAGCAGCAATACCCTTCCTTCATACCTAGCCTATTATAAAGAGCATCATAGGCTCTCTTCTTAGCTTCCCCTACTGCTCTACTACTCAACTTCTTAGCCTGCTTATAAAGCTCATAAGACTCTAGGCACCTATCTTTTTGCCACACCTTAAAGCATATTTTCTTTCCCGCAATGGTTTGTTGCACATTAGCGTTCCACCACCATTTCTCCTTACCATATAAACCTCCTCTTTTGGCCTTTCCAAACTCTTCCTTCGTACATCTTCTTATTCGGTTTGCCAAATGTTCAAAAAGATCCGCGCTACTAGTCCTATCCTTTGGTTCTAGATTGTCCCAACCCTCTGAAACTGACTGGCCACCCAAAATCTTCTTTCTAAATTTTTGGCACACATCTCCCTGTAAGGTCCACCACTTAATTCTCTAACTAACCTGTTCTATAGCAATACGACCCCTACTCTTAAGACAAAAATCGAGAACTAACAGCCTATGTTGGTTTCTCAGACACTCCCCTGGTATAACCTTACAATTTTTACACCGACCTAAATTGTGTCTCTTCACAAGAAAATAATCAATTTGACTTCTATTACGCCCACTCGTAAAGGTCACCAAGTGATCTTCCCTCTTCTGATAAAAAGTATTTACGATCCCAAAATCCTGAGCTAAAGCAAAATCTAGAATAGAAATCCCCGCAGTGTTTTGATCCCCAAAGCCATGACCTCCATGTACCCTCTCATACCCAACTTTATCCTTACCGACATGGCCATTCAAATCCCTGCCTAGGAAAACCTTATCGAAAGAGGAAATTCCAAGAACTAACTCCTCTAAAGAGTCCCAAGAGGCTAATCTAATCATTCTATCTCTAGCTAGTATGCTACTCAATAAGTATCAATACCATTGTTGTACTTGCAAATCATGCAGATGGTATTTCTAGGTGGAATCGTAGTTCATAATTTATGCATGAAGGTATTTCAAGGTGGACTCATACGGTGTAATGTATGCCATTATAGTAGATAATTTATGGGCTAGAGGTTGGAGCAGAGGAGAAGAATGGGAGGGTGACAAATGATGGCCAATGGCGATCCCAAGTCTCTGGGGGCCCTGTGCGAACTCTAAAAATGGGTCCCTCTTTAGAAAAAAATTAATGCCTTATTTTACTTAAATACGACTTTTCTAGCATTTTGAAATGCAAAATCACTAATTTTATTGTTGTAATCAACTTTTTCCGCCAAGTCACTCTCAATAGACATCATAGCTAACTCATTTAATCTTTCTTTTGACATGGTGGACCAAATATACAATTTTATCAACTTCAATTTTGAAAAACTTCTCTTAGTGGAGGATACCGTTATTGGAATAGTCAACTATATTCTATATGTGATCCATTGCACTAAGCTATTTCTTTAGCTTCAATCATGACATCTACAAATTCAGTCTCTCTATATTGTTCAAAAAACGAGAAGATTCCACTTAGTTTATCTGTGGCAATCTTAAAATCCATATCTTCAGCTTGAAGTGTTTTACTAGCGTTTTTGATAGAATTAGTTACCTAGTTACCCCCTTTACCGAATCTCGGGACGAGATTCTTTTGAGGTGTATATATTATAACACCCGTACTTTTTCACTGTCCTTAATAAATTTTTTGTACATAAAGTATTTCAATTTATTATTTTTGCATTCTTATTAAAATATTATAGATATATGCAGGTAGCAGCCTCGTATCTATGCATGTTTGATGTGTGGCTTTGTATGATGTGAAATTTTCTATGAATATGAGATTTGAATAATTTATCATCTGAAAATGTATTTCTAAAACCTAAATTCGTTTGCCAAGTGTATTTTTATTCAAAATTTACATGTTCCGAATCTCGGGACGAGATGAGGTGTGTATATTGTAATACCCGCATAATTACATAAATATAAATAATGCTTATTTAATATTTTAATAATATATTATAACTTTATATATTGTATAAAACCTTGTTTTATTTGTAGTGGTTAAAGAAAGTAGAAAAATGTGTGTGTATATGAGTGTATTTAACCAAAAATAGGAAACCCTAATTTAGAATCTTATAAAACAGTTTGATTAGGGTAAAACACATAGCCACTTTCTCTTGAACATACGAAAACAAAATAGAGAAAACTTTGCGTAGAAGAAGAGGGTGAAAGAAGAAAAAGAAAAAAAAAATAATGCATAACACCTGTGAGTTTTCTTCGTTTTCTTTTACTTTTTTTAGATTAATCAGTTGATTAAGTTTAGTGTTTAATACGGATATAATTCTGAAATATGAAATTTTTTTATTGTATTGTCGTATGAAATGGTTGAGTTAAAAAAAACTAGGTTTTTATTTAAATCCCATAATAAAGACAGCTCTGCATAGTGCTAGTGTTTCCCGTGGATCGAGATCTTCTAGTGGTCAGAATTCTTTCATATTAAATCGGTAGATTCATAACACACGTACGAAAAACATACTGTTGGTTTGGAGGCCAATTAATGGTTAGATCTCCCTCGAGGTAGAGAAAATTTTTACTGGTTAAATTTTATATTATACTCACCTATGATGGGTATTGTATAAAATAAAAAAATTTAGTAGAAGTTAGTGAATTTTCTCATTCTCTAATATGATATTATGATTTATTTTGATTTGTAAATTTTATTTCTAAAATTGTTAGATGTTATTTGAGGTGAATAATTCTTGCTCTCTTTTGCCTTACAAAATTACAATACATGAATGCCTTGAAGTAATTGATAATTATGAGATAGATGTTATTGTTAGATTATTCTTATGTACATGCTTGATTGTAATTAATTATGTGGTTAGTGTAGATGCGATGAGTATAAATGTATATGAGTGTTTGTAAATTAAGTTTAGTTTTTTTTTATAAATGTTGTCATTAGTTAAACCTGTTGTAGAGATATGTGGGATTGCCAATTCAATTAATGTTAGTCTTTTTGTAATGTATATAATTTTATTGTTTACTAATAAAGCTTAATTATTTTATAGCAATATATGTACGGTTATTGCAAACGCATTCTAAGTTGAGATTTATTTGACATGTGATATAAGTGACTTGTGCGTGATGTTTTGAAGTCAATTACTTGAGATTTATTATTTATGAAACTGTTATTTGTTTCCCAATAGAAGGAGTGACTATTGTGGTTGATTTGTCATGGTTGACATAGTATCACCGTAAAAGAGTTTTAAGAGTTAGTTGATTTTCTTTTATGCTCTTTTTCACAACTTCGAAAAAAATGAAAAATGTGTTTTTGTATATAGACTTGTTTGTATACGTGATATATAATTTTGGTATGCAGACATGTTTGCATATCGGGTACGCCATTCCATGTGAGTTCGGTAGTACGTGTAATGTTTAGAAAATGTTTTTCATGGATCGAACTTCAGGTAAGATGACATGTTCCTCGATGTGGCATCCCACTTGGGAACATGTACGCTCCGAGTGGTTTCGAAAGCAAGGGAAGCACACTTGGGTGAGGTGTGTTCGGCATAGGAAACACGATTGTGAAAAAAGGCAAAATTTTTGTTTATGTGCATGATTGCCTTAAGGGAAGAAACTAAATGCTCATTCGACCATTAAATGAAAAAATGTCTTTTCTAAAGGTAGAAAATGTCATTACACCGTCATTGCTTATCAATAACATTTGATAATAGCATTTTTATGCTTACCCTATAAAAAGAAATAATTTTAATAATATTTTAATCTAGAAAACGCTGTGAACAAAAGCGGGGGATCAAATACATGAAACTAGGGGTGGGCATCCCATCCCGCGATCCCGTTCCCATCCCGATTTTTTCGGGTCTTAATGGGATTGAATAATTCCATCCCGATCCCGTCCCGTCCCGATCTAGAATGGGATGGGATGGGATGGGATGAAGATTTTCAATCCCGCCAATCCCGTCCCGTCCCGAACTAATTTTCAATATTTATTATTAATATTTATTATTTATTTATTTATTTTAGGATTTCAATATTTGGATGCCCATATAAATTCCCCGATGCATATAACATTTTAGCATCTAAAATTCTCAATGTCGTTAGGCTATCAATTCATATTTGAAGACCAATTTGTTTAACTGTATTTAACTATGGTACATTCGATTTCATTGAAAACTTTGGATACTCAACCTATAATACAATTTAATGGGTTCCTAGTATCATCTCATTTACAAGGATAGATATGCATGAAAATTAAACTCTGTGAGAGATTCCAATGACAGCTTCATGTGCTTATTATGGCATAGGTTACATTATGTTTAGTTGATTGCATTTTGGTTTATTATTTCATTTTCAGCATGGTTATGTGTGAACATGCAATTTGCTGAAGATCTATTTTAGTTATTGAAATTGCAAGGTCAATTTGAAACACGCTGATCCCGTCCCGTCCCGTCCAGAACCCATTTGGGATGGGACAAGGTCGGGATGAGGTTTATCTCATCCCGTCCCGTCCTGATCCCGTATGAACGGGATGGGATAGGGATGAGTCTATCTCATCCCATCCCGTCCCGTGCCCACCCCTACATGAAAGCGCTTATTATTTCACCAAAAATTTGAAAGCTCGATCTATCTAACCTAAAAGAGAAGAACAACTCCTTCCTCTTTCTCTCTCGCTCCCCCTCTCTGTGCGTTGCTCTCCCTCCCCTCTCTGTCGCACTGCTACCTTTCTCTGTCGCTTTCCCTCCCTCATTCCGTCACTCTCCCTCCCTCATTCCGTCACTCTCCCTCTCTCACTCTAGAGTTGTGTCTCTCTCTCTCTCTCTATGATTGCTTTGTTAAGTAGGTTGAAACGAAGAAGAGAAGTGACGAATTGAAGCATCTAGGGTTTGTGAAGATCGCTACACTGAAAGCCCTAGTTTTGGTGTCAAATCTATACACGTCTGCCACTAAAAATTCATGGTCTTTGAGATCTGGAGTTGGAATTGTTGAGAAAGCTGTGATGAGTGTTCTTGAACCTATTTATTAGAAGTTCAAAGACGTGCCTAACAAGGTTCTCATATTTCATGGATGATAAAGTATTCTTTCTTTAATTTTTTTTGAGTTCAATTGCATGACTTGAAATTTAATGTCTTTCTTTTGGTTACATTCTAATAAGATTTATTAGTTTAGTGTTTGTTTTTATATGGTAATCCCAAATATTTGTTGATACAATTGTTTGATTTCATGTTTAAATTCTCTGTATGCTTAGAGGGTTGTACTTTACTTGGATGATTTTTAATTATAATCCCTAATAGTTGTTGATATAATTGTTTGATTTCAAGTCTCAATGACTAAACAGTGAAGAAAGTTCCACTACTATTGCCTTTGATGAGGACCTGAAAGTGAGTGCACAAGTCAGAGAGAAACAAACCTCGAAACCAACGAGTGTAGCGGAAGAAGAAGAAGAAGAAGAAGAAGAAGAAGAAGAAGAAGAAGAAGAAGAAGAAGAAGAAGAAAGGTTGCAGCCGGCTAAGTTGTCACCAAGGAGACTTACCATTGTATTAAGAAAGGTTAAAAACTTGCTATAATTCACAGTTGATTAGATCTGTTATTTGATTGATTATTAACAAATTTTATTTCAAATAACTATGCTTAGATTTGATTAAAGAGAAGATATCAAATTTAAATTAAAACGAAAAGATTACAAATGAGTAACAAGACAATTAAATGGAGTTGTAATTGGGTTGAGTAAAAGGAGGAAATTTGCAGGGTTGATTGCAAATTAGTTCGTTCGTTTACACATTTCAGCTTTTTCTGAAAATATTAATGAAAATTGAAATGTAGAGTAGAATGAAGTCTACATTTCATGTCATTAGATATTTTATAAAAATAAATGTTTTTTTTATTTATTTTGAAGATGATTGTGGTGGAAATCATTAAGTAATGAATCATCCCGTTACTCATCTCAATACGGGATTAGTGGGGAAAGAGTCTAGATTATCTACAATGTAGTAATAGGTTACCGACTCCCTACTAGACAAGAAATTTACTTCATGCTGAACCAACCATTTATCCTTGATTTGTCAGGTAGCAATAAATTTCCCATAAAGGCTAATGTTGCTTTCTTTTCTTTTGGTCCTCGTAATGGCCATGGACTTCAAATCGTAATGCCTAATGATTTTCAATAGTAAAAGGATTTAGGAAGATTTTAATTTCTACAATAAATTAAAATAACTGACAAGGCTACTATTTATGGCATTTGATTAAGTTATTACCTGTGGATTTCGTTTAGTATTTAAAACCTTTGACAAGTTTAACTATTATTGCAGGGAGCATTTCAAAACACAATTTCGAACACTCGGTAAGATTTCCTTAGACCATGAACAACATAACATTGGAATATGCATCTGTGCTAATTCAGTTGTGCAATCATTTTTTTAATAACTTAGTTGTAACTGAGAGCTGAGCACGCATGGGTTGGGGTTTGGATGATAAAAACTTTGTCTTGACCATTTCATACTATGTTTCATTGGCATCTAGAATCTAAGAAATGGAGTGATGCCAATTAATTGTAAACTTAATAATAGCCTCTCACTTGATAAAGAAAATTTGCAAGAGGCTGAGAGAAGGGCATTCTATCAGACATGTCACTCTAGCAAATGAATGTTCATTAGGATCCTTTATTGAAACAAAGTGTTGCTCTAGATCATATCAATAAAAGGAAAACATGTACATTGCATAATTTTATAAAGTGGGTTTAGTAAGACAAGAAATAATACATTCTTCAAACGTTGCTGATGAAAATTCACTCTGATATCAGTTGAAAAAGATGTGCAAGGAAGGCGCTTGCTGAAGTGAGTCCAAGTGAAAAGCAAACTTACGACACTATGCTTGCACTTCAGTTAATATATTATGTCATTTGCTGAGAGGCCAAAGACTAAATGTTGTGAGTGGTGTTTGCAGGGTCAATAGTTGGAGTTTATGTCACTATGGAGTATGAAATGGAGAGGGTTCGCGACACCAGAGATTGGGTAATTTTGAATTAAACTGGTCAAAAATGATCCTTGTTAATCTAAAAGTGATGTTTGTGTCTGAAAAGCTCTTGTTATGTATTTTTATGTAGGCTTCGTTTTCAAAAATATAACCTTGATAATTTATTTGATGCTTCGTGTCATATATATAATGATATTTGGTACTTTTTGCTAATTACACACAATGGAAACTCTTTGGATTGAGCCAGATTCACTTGGATCTATCAAGCTGGGAATTGAGAAGTTCCATTGTTTCTGACTTGTTCTTGATCTTACAGATTGATTCTAATTTTGGATGGGGTTTAGGGAAGAGGTTGGAGGAAACCAACTTGATAAATTATCTTATCAGTATCCAGAACTTTTTGTGCTTGGTAGTGTGTAAAAACAATCAAACGAAACAGTGTTTTGAAACATAAAAAACTTTAATATTATTGATTGGTATGGTAACAGTGTTTGATGTTTTTCATAAATAGATAGTGTTGGTATCCATTTTTGTGGATCATATTTTTTTAATTAATCTGTACTATGACACATTACAGGATAGTTGAGAAAGACTTACAAACATTTTCTCATCTTGAAAGGAAGAAGGCATGCTTTTGAGAACTCTTCTATTCAAGTGACCTTCATTATTGTTATTGATTGCTCAATAATTTTGCTTATTTTTCTTTTTGAATGGTTAAGATTTTGAACTTGTTGAACTGGTTTGGGTAGTGCATATGGGATGCATTCTATACAAATGTTATTGCAGATGGACTGAGCAAGGGCTTGAAAGGTATGAACTTTATATGAAATGGGTTATGTTGATAATTCAGTTCTTATTGTTCTAATTGAATTATGCTTATGGTGTTTTGTTGCTGATAATTTTTTTATGAGTTAAGGGGATAATTTTTTTATAACCATGATCTTACATGCTTCTTTCTTTGGATGTGGGTTCCCTTTTTTAAAATATTCTCTACAGATCACTTTCCCATAATTTGTTCAGTTTTATAACACGGTATTTCTTGAAGATACTTATACCTTTAGAGGATAGCAATATGTGAAGTTTTCAATTCTTATCAATGAGATACTCATACTTGGTAAAGTTTTTCTTGTGTAGTTTGTGTGTGTGCATGTTTTCTTATATCCACAAGCATGCAATTAGTTTCCATGTGATGTCAGAAAAAGAGTATTAGGATTTGGGTGTTTCAAATGGATGTAGATGTTTCACATAAATAAATTAATCAAGTTTGAAAGTAATTCCAATATGTTTTTCCTTATCTTCTTTTTATTTACTGATGTGATGATGAAGCATATTTTTAGGAGAGTGACATCAATGATCTTTCTGGAGAGGGAAACATCGAGAGTATGCTTATAGTTGAAAAAGCCTCCGTGAATTAGCTTCGTTAAAGGTTATTTGCATGTCCTTATATTCGATGTATTATCCTTTTCTAAACTATTAATCTTGATTACTTTCTTCTTCGTTTGCTCAGTTGAGGCCAAGTAGAATTTCTAGGTTCGTACAATGATGTGAAATTAAAATTTTGACTTTCGCTCCATCTTTTAGAATTAGGATGACTGTTGACCATTAGGATTTCAATGACACACCAAATGAGTAGTCATTTTTGGAGGATCAATATGGTTGGAACCAGTTTTCAGGAAAAGGAACTCCTGAAATATGAGTCTTGATATTATATAACTTACAAGTTGACTGACATATGAGAACTTCACACAAATTCTAGCCATTGCTATGAGCAGCCAGATGCATGTTCCTTTGTCTAGAGAATTTGGGTGGGGAGTGGGGTGATCAATCATTTGAAAATGAGGATAGTATTTTAATCTCTTTGAAAATAACTCTAGTAAATCACTTTTCAGAAGTCCCCTGCTTCTAGTTGGGGTTGGGGAGGTGTATAACTTACAAGTTCTATCCTCAAGTGTGTTGAATGGAAGTTGCCTACTAAATATTTTGGGTCCTAATGCTATTAGAGTTTGGGTAGATAGTCCAAAAGTTCCTACTGCATCTTTTTGGAGGTCTACATCTAAGCTGGAATTTATTGAAGATGCCATTGGTACTACAGTAGCATGGTCAGCAAACAAAGTTGTTATGATTTAGAGCTTCGGCAAGCATTGATCGAGACTTGTATTATATATTTGAATGCCTGAATGAATATCTCTCTTGGTCTTGAATTCCTGAATATATGCTTGAATTCAAACATGTTTGTCTTAGTAGAAAACTTATCAATTATTTCATGATCAAGAATAGGTTCTTAAAAGCCTAAGTGGTGAAATCCTTACACAAATTAAAAGAAGGTGAACTACTACTAATTATGTAGATCCATTTGTATCCATGCGTGTGTACATATGTGTCCATGTTAAGCTTTATAAATGCAAGCTAGTGATCAAACATATCATGTTTAATTCTTTGATTCATTTTAGGAAGAACTGAATTGGAGATGGATTATCTTAATTTTGGTTTTGGTGGACTATTCTAGTTTTTCAATTTATTTATTTATTTTTTGTAGGTTCAGATCGATAATCTAATGATGGTGCAAAATGATTACCATTCAAGTTTTAAACTCTTCTAAATTTAGTTTTGTAGGTGTTTGAAATGTGCTTTATAAGTACTTTTATTGACCTCAATAAGGGATTATTGTTTCTACAATCACCACGGTGCCAAGTATGAGACTGCCCAACAACTTTATGTCAAATTCATGTAATAGTGGGAGTAAAGAGATCAATTTTCATTGAGATATAGTGTAGTACTTTTGAGACAAATGTTGTCATTGAGATAATATTTTATCGTATTATATTCAAATCGTAATGGTAGTTCGTATGTTGATGAGATGATTAATACCTATTTTTGGATCGTTTGGATGCTTTACATGTAATATATGCAATATTATCTTCTATGGTTAAATAAATCAGTGTTATAAAAAGTCATTTGATAGCACTTGATGAGTGTTATAGAAAAAAAAATAATAATAATAAAAGAGACTTGAGAAACGTTATAGAAACTAATACAATAGCATTTGTTCAATGCTACGTGAGGAAAGACAATAGCATTTGAAACGCTATTGGTAACTAGACAATGCATTTTTTAAGCATTGTCACAAGCTAAACAATAGCATTTTTTACATGCTATTGCAGGGTTAACTATAGCATTTTTAAAACGCTATTACAAGCTAAACAATAGCACTTTTGAAATGCTATAAATAACCCATTACCTATTATAGTTCCGGCAAACACAACGTTTACTAAAACGCTATGATATCCTACAATAGCGTTTTTGAAACGCTATGGATACGCATTTGTGGTGTAGTGTGTGTTTTGTTGATATTTTAATAATAGTGTATTGTGACTACGATTTGTATCATTGTTTGAAAATAGATTGTATTTATGAGGATTGCTAACTTAGAAATTTTATTCATTAGTTTCTAACCGTTTCGTGCAGGATGGTAAGTCTATTAACAATTTCTGCAAGATAAACTTACCATGTTAAACATTCACTTTGTAAGTGTTGGTAAAATAAGTGTATATTTTAAGCATGATCAAACTTATTAGTATGAAATGTTTGCCTTGTTGAGGAACTACAAGTCTTTGAGTGTCATTTGTTGTTTATGAAATTTTAATGTTAAATCATATAACTTATTTCATTTATAAGAAATCTAGATTACTCATACCACCTACCTCGCTGACCCAAGTAAGTTTATGCTTCTTAGGTACGTTCTTATTGGAACGTAGTCATTTAGCCTTTTTCAGATTATAGAGTTTTGGGGCAGCATCTTTGGCAGTTTATTTTATGGAGCCATCGTCTCCAAAGAGTTACCTGATTAGAATTTTTGTCTATTTTAATTTTTTATTTAACGTTTCTGTTAAATTTTCATGTCTCGGGTTTTGAGAAAGCGAAAATCCTAATCCTACGTGGATATAAGGATTTTCATTTTTCTCACTAAATCGGGGCGTAATAATTTGGTATCAGAGCATTTGGTTAGCCTAGGCTGGGGTAGAGTCTAGGTGATCATTGGAATGTGGATATGAGTAAGACTGTAAATGTCTCGAGAGAAAGTGACAAGGGTGAAACTTGAACCTTTAGTATTGTTTCATTTTCTTCGTGAATCTCATGATGAGACTCTTTTGACTTCTGTGTGCGGGAGTAATTATATCTTGTTTTAATGTCAATAATGGGTGACATTATTCTGTTTAGTTTTCCCTTGTAGCGGTTTGTTGTCATGAGTGTTTAGTTATCCTTTTGAACGAATCTTGGGACGTGATTCATTTTGAGTTGTATATATTGTAACACCCCGTAAAAAAAGTTCACTTACTGAATCTTTGTAATATATATTTTGTGTGATTGTCTTCATGAAGTTATGAGTATATACATGAGCTACTTGTTTGTCTATGTGATGTGTGGTTTGTTTCTTAAGGAGGGTTAACAGAAAATCTATTCTGGAATAGTTTATTATTTGGACTCTAGTGTTGTTTCATTTGGTAAGTTGTTGGCTTATTGTAGAATTAATTACCTAGTTACTCCCTCTACCGAATCTCGGGACGAGATTCTTTTGAGGTGTATATATTGTAAACACCCGTAATTTTTCACTGTCCTTAAATTCTTTTTTTTTGTATATGATACACAAAAACGGTCACATCCCTGAGCTTTACACGTGTCATGATGGTCTCGAGGAATTACAGGCCCCAGCGTAAGCATAACATTGATCTGCCCAAGCAGTTCTAAGCCCACTTAATTCAGTCCGCTAGATGGACCCGAACTCTTATAGCATGTTAGGCCCATACGTCTCACAGTTATCCTCAATACCCGTAAGTCCTACTAAAGCAAGTATCTCGAGGATCAACTTCGGAAGGGCAACTACATCAACTCTCTGCTTCCCACTAGGAAGCAAATACCATAGTACATTCCACACAGGGAAACCTCCTTCTACGGATTGCTCTTGTGTTGGAAACTATCTCTTGTGTATCTAAGAGCACAAGGCTAACATGGAACTTCCCTTCTACAACACGACTCCTAATGAGAGAATGATCTCCACAAAGATCTCCTTCCTAAACTACGCCTTCGATGGTCTGGTAGAACCAGGACTCCTGCACTATAAATAAGACATGAGGTTGGTAAGCTAAGGTACACTACAAATTCCTTGTTTACAACATTACATCTTTCTCAGATACCTATTTGACTTTAGCATCGGAGTGTCATCGGCCACCACAACGGTGGTTTGTGACTCATGTGTGTTAGTTGTGTAGGTCAGCATGTCAGCAGGACTAGGTCAAAACAGGGAGTAGAAAACGACTGAATCAGTTTGGCGCCATCCGTGGAGACGACAAAGTTCCTAGCCTATTCACTAGCATCGTCTCCCTTTGAAATATAGAGAGATGGTGACTACTAGATCGCGCAACAATGGAGAACAAGTGGACACGTCAAACGCTCAAGTTGACCTTATACCGCTGCTTTCAGTGATCCCGGTCATGCGCATGCAGCAATTTAACGCCCCCCCACCGACAATAGCAACAACGGACCCCAGAATAGATATGATGTCATCTCAAATACAGCAAATCGTCAAAGCAGTAAAGGCTCTCACGCGACAAAATCCACCACCTGCTAATGGAAACCAATAGCAGCACGGGCTTCCGTCTCCAGTGGATGGCAAGGAGCAAGCACAATAAAAGCCAAGCCCCCACTAGTTCTCATTGGACTAGGGGAGGTTGTGCGGCTAACGCTGAACCCGCCGCCAGGGCAGAGAGGCTCGACCCTTAGAACCCCCTTCGCAAAGGAGCACACGACCCGGACGCGCTGTACTATTCCTCTGTCCTACCGCCGCCTTTGTGGACCTAATCATGAATGAGGCCCTTCTGAGGAAGTTCACTCCCCTGAAGCTCTACTTATAAGATGGAACCACCGATCCATTACCAGCACGTAGTGGCCCTTAAAGAAGTATCTGAGTCGGTAATGTGGAGAACCTTTCCTACTAGCTTAAAAAAGTCAACATTGACATGGTTCCACAGCCTTCCGCCGAGGTCGATCGACTCCTTCAATACGCTGGCAAAGGAGTTCCTGACACATTTCATTGGGAGCCAATGTTTCTGAAAAGGCCCACACTACATACTCTCTCTAAAACAGAGGTCCAACGAGACACTCCGAGAGTATGTCATTTGCTTCAACAACGAGCTGACTCTCATCGACGGATGCAGCGACGACACAACTGTAACAGCCTTCACTGTGGGCCTCAAGGAGGGAAAGCTCTACGTAGACCTCACCTTGGAACCCCCTCTTAACATGACAGAGCTCATCAAGAGCGCCCAGAAACACATTACCTTGGAGGAGTTGAGGACCGTGAAGAGCGAAACCGAAGACAAGAAAAACCCTTCCCTCCTAAGGATAATAATGAGGGAAAGAGACATGAAGATGAAGAAAGAAGCAAGAGAAAACGCAGTGACAACAGGCCAGACCCTAGTCGGTCCAGCTGAAAGAAAGCATCCAACTATGTTGGATCCAGAGCTGTGACACCCCTCAATTCTAGCATGTAGGATGTACTACCATGAAAAAATGGGAAGATCTGAATTGGCCCCCGAAGCAGCGCGGACAACCCCTTCAAGCGAGACAACGGAAAGTACTACGCGTACCACAAGGAGGGTGGCCACGATACCATGACTGCAAGAGTCTGAGGTATAAGGTTGAGTACTGGATCCGTAGGGGCAAACTAAAAAAATTCATGAATTCTAATAAGCAACCAAAATGAACCAGGGATCGGGGGGTGTCAGTTAAAAAAATAGAGAAGGAGACTCCGGGGATAATTTATGTCCTTCATGGAGTCGAACCGAATGAAGACCAGTCGTATAGATCCCGCAAGCAGACTCTACTGGAAATGCAAACACAAGCCGCGGATGAGGACATACGTGTTTGCTACTCAAGGGTACAGAGCCCCATTCCCACCTTGACCTTTACGGACAAAGACCTCGAAGTAGTCCAAGCGCCGCACAATGATGCCCTGGTCATCGCGGTCTCCATTGCGAGGTGGGAGGTAAAAAGAGCTCTAGTGGACACAGAAAGCTCACCCAACGTCCTATTTTACAACGCGTTCCGCAGTATGGACCTCAAGGAGGAAAACCTGATGCCCTCGATTTACCCGCTGATTGGATTCAGCCGGAAATATAAGGTTGGTGATAGTGACAGGAAAGCTGCAACTAAGAAAGGTCATATTTTTTAACTTCATGGTAGTAGACGCACCGTCGACCTACAATCTTATCTTGGGAAGACCATGGCTCCACCAGATGGAAGCAGTAGTCTCCACTCTTCACCAGTGTGTTAAGTACACTGCTAACCACTCTAAAGGGACAATACGTAGAAACCAACCTACAACACGAAGGGGAGTAGCTGATGATACACAGAAACGATCACATCCCTGAGCTGTATACGTGTCATGATGATCTCTAGGAATTACGGACCCCGACGTCAGCCTAACACTGATCCGGCCCAAGCAGTTCTAAGCCCGCCTAATTCAGTCCGCCAAATGTACCCGAACTCTTACAGCATGCTAGGCCCACACGTCTCACAGCTATCCTCAATACCCGTAAGTCCTATACTAAGGCAAGTATCTCGAGGATCAGCTTCAGACGGACAACTACAACAACTCTCTACTTCCCACTAGGAAGCAAATATCAGAGTACATTCCACAAAGGGAAACTTCCTTCTACCGATTGCTCTCATGTTGGGAAATATCTCTCGCGTATCTAGGAGCACAAGGCTAACAGGGAACTTCCCTTCTACAACACGACTTCTAATTAGAGAAGGATCTCCATGGAGATCTCTTTCATAAACTACGCCTTCAATGATCTAGTAGAACCAGGACTCCTGCACTATAATTAAGACATGAGGTTGGTAAGCTAAGGTACCCTACAAATTTTATGTTTACACCATTACACTTTCCTCAGATCCCTATCTAACTTTAGCATCAGAGTGTCATCGACTACAACAACGATGGTCTGTGGCTCACGTGTGTTACTTGTGCAGGTCAGTGGGACTAGATCATATAAGGAAGCGGAAAATGACTACATCAGTATATAAACTGTTTCAATTTATTATTTTTGTATTCTTATTAAAATATTATAGATATATGCAGGTAGCAGCCTCGCATCTATGCATGTTTGATGTGTGGCTTTGTATGATGTGAAATTTTCTAAGAATATAAGATTTGAATAATTTATCATTTGAAAATGTATTTCTAAAACCTAATTTCGTATGCCAAGTGTATTTTTTATCAAAATTCACATGATTATCTTACCTTTCGAATCTCTGGACGAGATTCTTTTTAGGTGTGTATATTGTAATACCTGCAAAATTACATAAATATAAATTAAACTGATTTATTATTTTAGTAATATATTGTATAAAACCTTGTTTTATTTGTAGTGGTGAAAGAAAGTAGAAATTGTGTGTGTATATGAGTGTCATCATCATCATCATCATCAAAGCCCATTCCCGAGATTTTCGGGGTCGGCTACATGAATTTTGGTTCTCCAAGCAATGCGATCTTCCCACATTTCCTCACCTAATCCAAGCTCAATGATATCTTCATTCACCGTCTTCATCCAAGTTTTCAACGGTCGTCCCCTCCGTCTACACCCTCCATTAACTTGCCAATCTAAACATTTTCTAATTGGCGCCGTGCTTGGTCTCCTCCGCACATGACCAAACCAAGTTAAACCCTAAATTGTGTGTGTATATGAGTGTATTTAACAAAAATTAAGAAACCCTAAATTAGAATCTTATATAACAGTTTGATTAGGGTAAAACACATAACCACTTTCTCTTGCACACACAAAAACAAATGAGAGAAAACTTTGTTTAAAAGAAGAGGGTGAAAGATGTGAAAGAATAAGGGGAAAAAATGCATAGCACCAATGAGTTTTCTTCATTCGATTAACTTTAGTGTTTAATATATGAATATAACTTTGAAATATGAATTTTTTTTTTTATTGTATTGTCGTATGAATTGGTTGAGTTAAAAAAAGAGAAAACCCAAAACTAGGTTTTTATTTAAATCCCGTAATAGTGACAGCTCTGCGTAGTGCTAGTGTTTAGATCTCCCTCGAGGCAGAGAAACCTTCCACTGGTCAAATTTTAGAAATCTTTATATTATACTCACCTATGAAGGTTATTGTGTAAAAAAAAATTAGTAGAAGTTAGTTAGTTTTCTCATTATCTAATATGATATTATGATTTATTTTGACTGGTAACTTGTCTTTCTAAAATTGTTAGATGTTATTTGAGGTGAGTAATTCTCACTCTCTTTTGCCTTACAAAATTACAATAAATGAATGTCTTGAAGTAATTGAAAATTATGAGATAGATGTTATGGTTAGATTATTTTTATGTACATGCTTGATTGTAAATTAATTATATGGTTAGTAACTGTTATTGTTAGATTAATTTTATTTACATGCTTGATTGTAAATTAATTATGTGGTTAGTGTAGGTGCGATGAGTATAAATGTATATGAGTGTTTGTAAATTAAGTTTAGTTTTCTTATAAATGTTGTCATCAGTTAAACATGTTGTAGGGGTATGTGGGATTGCCAATTCGATTAATGTTAGCCTTCTTGTAATGTATATAATTTTATTGTTTATTAATAAAGCATAATTACTTTATAGCAATATATGTACGGTAATTGCAAACGCATTCTAAGTTGAGATTTGTTGTCTGGTAAGTTTGACTCATCAAGCGTGAGAGTGTTGATTAAACTCTCACTTCCTTGGCCATCGTCATCCGCACGCATCAGTCGCGAACTAAGTAAGCTTACCTGGAAAGTTTGGGGATCATAGTCTGTGAAAAAGCAATGATCCCTTGGCGAGTCGTCGTCATCAAGCGTAAAAATGCTGACTAGACTTCAACTTCCTCTGTCATCGTCATCCGTGTGCGGCAGACTAAGCGTCGAGCATGATTTCTTGGGTTTGGTCATAGTGATGGTGATTGGAGGTCGCGTTGGTCGTAATGGACAGCATTGGAAGTTTAGTAAAAGCAAATGTTTTTATTGATAATATTTTTTAGGTGTTCTACATTCCATGGTCGTTTAAGTCCGTCGTCGTTTATGTCTTTCAACCAGTATGTTCCCGGCCTGTTGACCTTGGTCACCCTATAGGGTCCTTCCCAGTTTGGGTTCTACTTTCCTGCGCCAGTTTCTTTGGTGTTCTGCTGGGCTTTTCTGAGTACTCAGTCTCCTACTCTGAATTCGTGTGGCTTGACCTTCTTGTTGTACTATTGCTTTATTCGTTGCTAGTAGGCAGCTAGTTTGATAGAAGTTAGATCTTACTTTTCTTTGAGGAGGTCTAGTCCACACGCAAGGCTTCATCGTTACTGTCTGGTCTGAATTTTTTCGTTTGGAAGGTTGGCACTTCGAGTTCTATCGGAACCATGTCTTTTGACCCATATGCCAGGGCGAAAGGTGTTTCTCCGGTAGGGATTCTTGTCTACCCAATAATCGTAGTCATATATTCTATGAAGATTGCTAACTTAGAAATTTATGAAGATTGCTAACTTAGAAATATATTCTACCCAGTAATCGTAGTCATATATTCTTGTCTACCCAGCAATTGTTGTTTGAAAATAGATTGTATTTATGAAGATTGCTAACTTAGAAATTTTATCCATTAGTTTCTAACCGATTCGTGCAAGATGGTAAGTCTATTAACAAATTCTGCAAGATAAACTTACCATGTTCGACATTCACTTTGTAAGTGTTGGTAAAATAAGTGTATATTTTAAGCATGATCAAACTTATTAGTATGAAATGTTTGCCCCGTTGAGAACTTCAAGTCTTTGAGTGTTGTTTATGAAATTTTAATGTTAAATCATATAACTTATTTCATTTATAAGAGATTTAGATTACTCATCCCAGTTACCTCGCTGACCCAAGTAAGTTTATGCTTCTTGGGTGCATTCTTATTGGAACGTAACCATTTAGCCATTTTCAGGTTATAGAGTTTTGGGGCGACATCTTTGCCAATTTATTTTATTGAGCCATTGTCTCCAAAGAGTTACCTGATTAGAATTTTTGTCTATTTTAATTTTTTATTTAATGTTTCTATTGTTAAATTTTTACGTCTCGAGTTTTGAGAAACGAAAATCCTAATCCTAAGTGAATATAAGGATTTTTGTTTTTCTCGAAAATCGGGGTGTGACAATTTGGTATCAGAGCATTTGGTTAGCCTAAGCTGGGATAGAGTCTAGGTGATCTTCGGAATGTGGTTATGAGTAAGACTGTAAAAGTCTCGAGATAAAGTGACAAGGGTGAAACTTGAACCTTTAGTATTGTTTCATTTTCTTCGTTAATCTCGTTATGAGACTCTTTTGGCTTTCGTGTGCGGGAGTAATATTATATCTTGTTTTAATGTCAATATTGGGTGACATTATTCCGTTTAGTTTCCCTTGTAGCGGTTTGTTGTCTTGAGTGTTTAGTTAGCATTTTCAGCGAATCTCAGGACGAGATTCCTTTTGAGTTGTATATATTGTAACACCTGTAAAAAAAATTCACTTACTGAATCTTTGTAATATATATTTTGTGTGATTATTTTCATGAAGTTATGGTTATATACATGAGCTACTTGTTTGTCTATTTGATGTGTTGGTTGTTTCTTAAGGACGGTTAGCAGAAAATCTATTCTGGAATAGTTTATTATTTGGACTTTAGTGTTTTTTATTCGGTAAGTTGTTGCCTTATTGTAGAATTAATTACCTAGTTACCCCTTCTACTGAATCTCAGGACGCGATTCTTTTAAGGCGTATATATTGTAAACGCCTGTACTTTTTCACTGTCCTTAATAATTTTTTTGTATATGATGATACAAAAAAATGGTCACATCCCTGAGCCGTACACATGTCATGATGATCTCAAGGAATTACAGGCCCCAGCGTCAGCCTAAAACTGATCCAGCCCAAGCTGTTCTAAGCTTACCTAATTTAGTCATTCAGATGGACCTGAACTCTTATAGCATGCTAGGCCCACACGTCTCACACATCTATCCTTAATACTCGTAAGTCCTACTAAGGCAAGTATATCGAGGATCAACTTTGGACGGGCAACTACAATAGCTCTCTGCTTCCCACTTGGAAGCAAATACCAGAGTACACTCCACACAGGAAAACTTTTTCTACGGATTGCTCTCATGTTGGAACTATTTCCGTGTATCTAGGAGTACAATGCTAACATGCAACTTCCCTCCTCTAGCACGACTCCTAATTAGATAAGGATCTTCATGAAGATCTCCTTCCTAAACTACGCCTTCAATGGTCTAGTAAAACTAGGATTCCTGCACTATAAATAAGACATTAAGTTGGTAAGCTAAGGCACACTACCGCACAGTCCCACCGTCTTCCCCTCCGCCATCCAACGTTTTGCCGCACACTCAACCGCCCTCGCACAGCACCTGCAACAGCCTGAAGTTCTCCCACGCGTTTCCCATTCTCTTGGTCTCTCTTCGTATACCGGCCGCCACCCAACGTCGGTCAGCTCCAGACGCACACCCACACGCCCAAGCAGGCCCTCCATCACCGGATCCTCCGGTCTATCTTTCTCTCTCTCGCGGGCTCCTGTTGCAGTGGAGTTTCCCGCCTCGCTCTCTGTTCAAATCGAAGAGGAAAGGTTGGGGTGCTATTTGCACCCCACCTTTTAACCGTGTACAACCACACAAGAGGGACGAGCGCTACTGGCACCCAGTGAATCATACGAGCACCCCGTGGTCATGGCCTGACGTTATTGACATCCTGAAAATCTGATGTACCACCCCACTGGACCTGGCGATGTTCGCAACCTGCTGATCTGCTGAGTACCACCGCACCGAGGCGGCGACAAACCAAAAGGGTTGTATAATTTATTTTACTGACTTAAATGCTTAATTGTTAATTACAATTTTATTTCAGAAATTTGATAAATTGCTTTCACCTTTCATGTTCGATTAAAATTTGATATGTTTGGTAGTTAGATTCACATTTTATCAATATTCAAAGCATGTGCTAAAAATTATTAAGCTTAGACTTTGATTAAGTGTGCCTTAAAAAGACACTTAATGCTTGGTAAAAGTTTATTTGCTTGAGATAAATTGTTAATGTTTGACAGAAACTTGATATGATTGGAATTGGATTTTAATGATCACATCTTCGGTGTAAGCAAGGGATCCTCATCCCTAAAGCTTCTCGTTTATAAGTTCAGTAATTTAGATTTAAATATATTTGCTAACTCATCGGTGAGTCCAAACCCCACAAAATCCATCTCATCCATCTTTTCCTTTTATTTTATTTTTCTTATTTTTAATTTAGTTTTAAAAACACTGTAACCCCATTTTTCTGTAAATTAGTTTAGATAAATTCTAAAATTCAATTGCATCCACTTTCCTCGTGGGATCGACCCGTACTTGCCGTTGTCTACCAGTTAGACACCGTGCACTTGCGGTTATTACAAGTGGGTCAAATTAGCCTATTTATTTAGGTCGGTTAAGCCCTCAACAGCTCTCACGCGATAAAATCCACCACCAGCTAATGGAGACCAAAGGCAACATGGGCTTCCGTCTCTGGAGGATGGCAGGGAGTAAGCACAGGAAAGCCAAGCCCCTCTAGTTCTCATTGGACTAGGGGAGCATGCGCAACTTAACGCTAAATCCGTGTGCCAGGGCAGAGAGGCTCGACCCCCAAAACCCCCTCCGCAGAGGGGCACATGATCGAACATGTTGTACCGTCTCTCTGTCCCACCATTTGTGGACCGAATCATGCAACCACTAATCCATTTGACCACATGCGCCATTACCAGAACATAATGGCCCTTAAAGAAGGATCTAAGTCGATGATGTGCATAAACTTTCCTACTAGCCTGGAGAAATCAGTACTGTCGTGGTTCCACAACCTTTCGCCAAGGTCGATTGACTCCTTCAAGATGCTGGCAAAGGAGTTCTTGACAGGTTTCGTTGGGAGCCAACATTTTTGAAAAGGCCCACACTACATACTCTCTCCAAAGCAGAGGTCCCACAAGAAACTCCGAGGGTATGTCATTCGCTTCAACAATGAGTTGATTCTCATCGACGGATGCAGCGACGACACAGCCGTAACAGCCTTCACTGAGGGCCTCAAGGAGGGAAAGCTCTACGAAAACCTCACCTTTGAGCCCCCTCTGAACATGACGGAGCTCATCAAGAGCGCCTAGAAACACAGGAGTTGAGGACTGTGAAGAGGGAAACCAAATAAATGAGCAAGAAAAAGAGCAGTGACAAAAGGCCAGACCCTAGTCGGTCCAGGCCATAGAAAGCATCCAACTACGTTCGATCCAGAGCTGTGACACCCCTCAATTCTAGCATGTCGGACATACTAAACTCCATGAAAAACTGGCAAGATCTTAAGTGGCCCCAAAAGCAGCGCGAGGACCCCTCCAAGTTTGACAATGGCAAGTACTGCGCGTACCACAAGGAGGGTGTCCACGATACCAATGACTGCAATAGTATGAGATGTGAGGTTTAGTACTGGATCTACAGGGGCAAACTAAAAGAATTCTTGAATTCTAAGAAGCAACCAGAACGAACTAGGGACCGAAGGGAGTCATTTAAAGAAATAGAGAAGAAGACTCCAGGGATAATCTACGTCCTTCACATATTCGGACCGAATGAAGACCAATCGTACTCTTCTGAAAATGCGGACACAAGCCGCGGATGAGGATAGACGCGTTTGCTACTCAAGGGTACAGAGCCCCATTCCCACCTTGACCTTTACGGACAAAGACCTCGAAGGATTCCGAGTGCCGCACAACGACGCCCTGGTCATCTCGATCTCCATTACAAGGTGGGAAATAAAGAGAGCTCTAGTGGACACAGAAAGCTAACTCAACGTCTTGTTCTACAACGCGTTCCGTAGTATGGACCTCAAGGAGGAAAACCTGACGCCCTCAGATTACCCGCTGATTGGATTCAACAGGGAGAAATGTTTCCCCATCTAAAAGATAAGGTTGGCGATTGTGGCAGGAGAGTCGCAGCTAAGAAAGGTCATGTTTCTGAATTTCATGGTAGTAGATGCACCATCGACCTACAACCTTATCTTTGGAAGACCATGGCTCCACCAGATGGAAGCAGTAGTATCCACCATTCACCAATGCGTTAAGTACACCGCTAACCACTCTGAAAGGACAATACGTGGAAACCAACCTCGGCACGTGCCCACCCAGAATAGGTGACCATGCATAATAGCGATAATTATGATCATGCATGATCAGTGCAAATGTCAGAACATTCAGAGCCTTCAACAATAGAGATTCGCCTTCAGCCTTTGAAAATCCCAAAGCATTTCTTCAAGCAAGAACATTACATGAGATAAGCTCTGCGAAAGATAATGCCTACAACGATTGAGAAACACCATTATATAAACATGATGGTTCACCAACCGGGCCTTTAGCATTAACTGTCAAGCATTGAATACCGTATGGGAAACAATGAGACAAAAGTTCTCGAGGAAACTGTGCAGACCACGTTCATCCAATTAATGGCGTTGCACGCAACCCCATCAATTGAGAGGGAGTAATCGATATTCAATTGTCATGCAGCCTATGACGTACACGTGGTACCGCGTGATCTACCCCATACACGTAATGCAATCGTGCAGGAAACCCTTGTTCTTCTTCTGCGGGACCATGGGCTCGACCTATTATTCAAACAATATTCTGTCACATGCTTGGCACAAACACTAGAAATCCTAGTCAAGTCCACACAATGCACCATGCTTGCGGGCGTAGGTTTACACGCCCTTTAGCAGGTAGAACCTCTCTCCAACCGAGCAAGCTTGGTTAGCACAGATTGATGACGATGGCTTCTGGTTCATCCCGACACTTAGTTCGTCTAGCACGGACCTCGATGGTTTAGAAAGTGGGAGTCTAATCAGCGCTATAACGCCTGGTACCGACGACTCGCCAGGGATCATGGCCACTTTCGTGGTCTACGATCGCCGAACCTGATCAGGTAAGCCTAGCCAGTGACGACTGGCAACGAAAGATTTTGATCAAAGCTCAGACCTGTAGCCCCCACTGCGTGGGCGTAGATGGTTTGGAAGGTGGGAGCCTAGTAAGTCCCAAACTGATTCCAACGGCCTACTATGGGACCATCGCTTTTTAGCGTGGTCGCCGAATTACCAACCCTGGACTTGTAGCCCCCACTGCTCTGGTGTAGATGGTCTAGAAGGTTGGAGCCTAATCAGTCCCAAATTGATTTTGACGACTCACCACGGGACCACCGCTTTTCAGCATGACCACCAAATTACCAACCCTGGACTTGTAGCCCCCACTGCACGGGTGTAGATGGTGTAGAAGGTGGAAGCCTAGTCAATTCCGAACTAATTCTGACGGCTCGCTACAGGACCACCGCTTTTCAGTGTGGCCGCCGAATTACAAACCCTGGACTTGTAGCCCCCATTGTGAGGGGTTTAGAAGGTGGGAGCCTAGTTAATCTCGAATTGATTTCAACAGCTCGCCATGGGACCACTGTTTTTGGAAGCTAACCAAGAACTCAAAACTTTCGATTTCATTGGTTGCTAAGGATTGAGCTTCACTCTTTGTCTTTGGATCTTAACTAGTATTAACCAAGTCAAGTACAACATCTTTAATTTGTGGAGTTTGGTAGTGTATTGCTTTAACACTCTCAACACGACTTTCCCAACTTGCTTGTGAAAATGGTTTAAGTGTGAGGTTTCCAACATAATGCATCAAAACAGCCCAACGTTTTGTAGATGATGCAAACAATTAATATATGCGTTGTACAACTCCAAAAAAAGATATTGCTTTTCACAGGAGCTGCCCATGTCATGAAGTACAAGATTAAGGCTATGACAACCACATGGTGTGTAAAATGCTCTAGAATTCTCCTCATGCAACCTATTTTGAACACATTTGTGTCTCCCTTTCATATTTCATCCATTGTCATATTCTTGCCCTTTATATCACCAACATCAAAATCAAGTGTTTGCAAATGAGCATATTAAAAAGCCCTGGCCCTGATGTGTCGTCTACCTTTAAAAATTGTATAAAAAAATCCTCAACTTTTATTGTTTAACCGAAACATCAACACATCGCAATATAAGAGATATTTGTTCTTCATGACTAACGTCAGGGGTACAATCAAGTATAACAGAAAAATATTTTGCTGACTTTATTCTTCCTATAATTGTACTTCTAATCTCATTTGCTAAGAGTAGATCAACTCATTTTGTATTTTTGGACTAAGATAATGGTAATGAATATATTTATATATTTTTGACTCGTTGAATGTGTTCTTGCATGATTGGATCAAACTCAGCAATCATTTCAATAAATCCTAAAATGTTTTCATTCCTCCCTTCATGAAGCCTCTCCCTATGACCACAAAATGCTAAATTATTTCTTCCAAGAGTTTTTACAAGGCAATTATTCGTTTTAACACTTTTTCCAGTGTTCTTTCTCCATATCTATTTGTTCTTGGACACTTCTATCAATTGTTTCAAGTTTGTTAGACCTCATTTGCAATTCCATCCACTTGGTCATGCAAAGTAGGTGTTCATTACTAGTTTCATGAGCTTTAAGCCGTTCACTAAGATGTTTCCAATCATTATATCCATTCGTTGTCAATGGGGACTTTTTTTGTCTTGCTTGAATAACTTACAACAAAAATAAAATACTTTATCCTTAACAACAGAATTTACAAGCCATTTCCTATCTTGTTTATCTTCATTCAATAACACTCGTTCATAATGAATAGTGGAAAAGAGTCTACCAAAGTCATCAACATTAAAATCTACATCATGAATTCTAATTGGACATTTTTCTACTAGTAGGTCTCTAAAATTTTGCTTTATTTTATCCCAATTCCGTGGATCATAAATGTTTATTGGCCCAAATTCGTTATCTCCTATTGGTTGATTTGTTTCTTCATTCTCTTGTTCATTTGTTTCTCTTATTGGTTCATTTGTTTCTACAATTTCTTGTTTTTTTCAATTATATCACTAATCATCGGTGGTGGATTTATTTCTTCTTCAACATTTGATGTTGAGCCCCCTCTTTTACTAGGCATAAATTATCAAGAGATCATGCTAAAGACCTAACAAGTTCTTTTTTTTTCTTTTTTCAAAACCTAACTTATATTTTCTAGGCATCATTGTGACCAACAGCAACAAACAAATCAAACAAACACAAATTACAACAAGAAAGAAACACAAATTACAGCAAAAAGGGTTTATGTATTAGAACAAAATCACCTGATAAGATACCCTAATTCCACAAATCAATTTTGGACTCACTATACTGGATTCCACAAGTTTTGTCCTCTACAAACATCCAAACAAATCAATACATATAAATATAATTAAAATCTATTAAAAAAACACTAGTACTATCTAATCTCTGTTAAAAAAACTATTAAATTTTTGCTATATAATCTTTGTAACTTACCTTTTCTTTTTCTTTAGTCAGTGGCCTTTTTTTCTTCTCGTGTCAACTCTATTCAAATCCACAAAGACAATTGGTTTTCTTTACGAATCACATAATAGAAGATGAAGTTGGATTTAGTCGTTTAGAATAAGAGAATAAAGAAGAGGAGAAGCGGATGGCGTGGAGAAGATAAAGAGTCACAATCATTAGTCGTTTACTCAAAGATGACCCAAATCCACACCCAATTTATAGGCATTTAGATCTAAATCTATTTAACGGTTGAGATTATGTAGTGAGTTGACTTGAGATATTTTCCTAAGAGATTGCTAAGATTTAATTCCTATTTTAGTTGAGAAACCACATTTAGCTTTGAATCAATCTATTTAGGAAAATATCTCAAGTCAACTCATCACGTATTTTAGTGGAAGATTGTATCTAAATTTTAAATTTTGAATCAATCTATTTAGGAAAATATCTCAAGCAAAGTTATTACAAAATCTCAACCATTAGGTAGATTTAGATCTAAAGGCCTATATATTGGGTGTGGATTTGGGTAATGAATCAGTGTCTCCGGATCCCAACCCATAATTAATTTTGAGGTTATACATACATATAAATTTAACAATATGGGGACTCTGGGAAATGGGGGCCCTGGGTGGCCACCCATGCCCAGAGATGCCCCTGATGATGGCATGGAAGAGGTGGGGCTTAGGGCATAGGCAATGTAGGTGTCTTGGGCATTGAAGGGAGTAGTGGTAATGCAATCATTGGTAAACTTGGCATTCGGGCATAGGAGGTAAAAAAAAGGCTTTTTAGCAAGGCAGGCAGGCTTGGTGTCTTAGGGGTTGAGAAAGATGACGAGTTACAATGGCGACATAGATGCAAGCACTGTCATAACGACAAATTATGTAGTTTGGTTGAAGGTCACAATTGATTTAGTTGTCCACCAATTGTAGCTCAGTTGGTCTGACAATTACTTTCCTTGTGAGAGGTCGCGGGTTCGAGATTCACCAGTTAGGATTTTGTGAGTTTTCGCCCGATTATTAGGAGCACATATGCCTCGCTTTGATAAGCCTTCGAGCCTAGTTTGGTAACCCTATAGGGTTAGTCATGAAAACAATTGATTAAGCCTCAAAACTAGTGTCATACAATTTACCAACATTCAACGTATGAAAATTGTCTGATGGTACATAGAAATAAACTACACAAGCGAAAATAAGAATCAAGCTCAATACATGACTGCAAAAGTATATAAAATAAATAAATTGTGTGACTGAAAGTGAAAGTTCAATCAGAATCCCAACAGAGAAATACAGGAATCTCAATATTTTCATGATGACCATTATTGCAAACTAGTGATGTCCTAGGCATTAATACTAGTAGAACACTTGAGAGGTTGTGGTACGAAGGATGGACAAGCTTGTTAACATTGATGCCATGGCTAAATATGTTGTCGATCTCCATTTCTTACCATGGGTGGGTGCTTGAGAGTGACAAGTTAAGAACATACAAATACAACTTGTTAGATTATGCCATGGCTTAATGTGTGCTTTCAAGGTTTATGGTTTTTCTCTGAAGCCGTCTCAAGTGTGTTTTGAGTTATTGGAGATGAGCTTAACTTGGTTTTTTCATAGCTAGAGGTATAAGAGATTGATAATATACAGAACTTGCTTACATAAGTGGTATTTCAATTGGCTCGATAAGATCAATAAGTTATTGGGCGAATTTTGGACTTTGAATGATCTAAGGTCATACGAGCTTGCACGCATTGCTTTAACATACATTCGAAGTTGAGTGAGATGTGTGTCTTTAACAGAATGGTATGTCAATAGACTCGTGGGCGAATTCACTACTTGGCTAAGGGGGTCAATTGATCCCCTTAGGTTTTAAAAAAAATCCAACATAGTAGTTATAATATCAATATTGCCCCCCTTTAAAATTTTATATTGTCCCCCCTTAAATTTTATATTACCCTCTCAGATAAAAAAAAAAATCACAAATCAAGGTTGAAGAAGAAAGTGAGCATATGCATCCAGTCTCCGACCTCATCTTCGTCTCTGACTGAACTTTGAAGAGAGCTTATTGCTGTAGTTGATTAGGTTCAATGGTGTCCACTGCTATTGATTAGCTTATAGTTGTTGTTGATTAGGTTTAATGGAGTTGATTAGGTTCAATGGAGTCGATTAGGTTCAATGGTATCCACTGCCTCGTCTTCGTTTGAAGAGAGCTTATTATTGATGTTGTTTCTGCTTTCGATTATTTCATCGGTACCTTTCATCCCTTTCACTCTTTCGTTCAAAAACTACCACCCAAGCAAGCATCTCAATAGACTATTAGGTTCAATGGACTGTTAGGTACTTAGGTTGTGTAGTTGTGTAGCCAAGATGAAACACTGATGAGATGAACTAGTTTTATTATTGATTTATTCTGATTTCATCGAATATATGATTATCCATGATACATGTCCATTGAAATTAGACATGTGGCTTTGTGAATCATGGACCCTTTCTAGACTTTTTGTTCCATAACATCAGCTAGGATTTGTCACATACTTGAAAAACATGCATCTTCAATATCTCCTGGTATTTTTATGAGCAAATGGGGCAGATGCTAGTTCAGTTTCTTTATATTACAACTTATGAATATTGCTTCTAAAATGTGTGTACCTTTGTAGCTAAGTGGTGAGCAGTGGGGAGAAGGATATTTTCAATATAGCTAAAGCTAGAGAACAAAAAACTAGGGACTTGAGTCATGTTAAGTGTGTTAAGCATGAGGATGGAAGAGTTTTAATGCAGGATAAAGCTATTTTAGATAGATGGAAGGATTACTTTTGGAACCTACTCAATGGAACACGTGTAGGAGAGTTAAACTTGGAGGGGTATGCTTCACAGGAAGGGAGAGATCGCGTGTTCCATCACAGAGTTAGTGCCACAAAAGTGAGAAAAGCTTTAAAAAGAATGGAGACAGGGAAGGCCGTTGGACCGGATGATATACCAATTGAAGCATGGAAATGTCTGGGAGAAGTTGGGATTCAATGGCTAACTAAGCTCTTTAATAGGATTTTGGAAACTAGAAAAATGCCAGATTCATGGAGGCATAGCATTGTGGTACCAATTTATAAGAACAAAGGGGATATCCAGAATTGCTCGAACTATAAAGGGATAAAGCTTATGAGTCATACGATGAAACTTTGGGAGAGGGTTATAAAACGAAGACTTAGGAGTTTAACCACGGTTTCGGAGAATCAATTTGGATTTATGCTGGGTAGGTATACTATGGAGGCCATCTTCCTGCTTAGGCAAACTATAGAAAAATATCGAGAGGCACGTAAGAGTTTGCATATGGTTTTTATTGATCTGGAGAAAGCATATGATAGGGTCCCCAGGGAGTTAATTTGGTGGGTGCTTGAAAGGAAGAAAATGTCTCAATGTTATGTCGATATCATTAAAAATATGTATGAAGGGGCTGTAACAAGTGTTCGCTCGATAGGTGGGATGTCTAGTGAATTTCCAGTGTCAGTAGGACTACATCAAGAGTCGGCGTTAAGTCCATATCTCTTTGCTTTGGTCATGGATGAGTTGACGAGACATCTGCAAGAAGATGTACCTTGGTGCATGTTATTTGCAGATGATATTGTCTTAATGGATGAGACTAGTGCAGGTTTAGGTCAGAAATTAGTTAAGTGGGGAGAGGCTTTAGAGAGTAAAGGTTTTAGAATTAGCCGTTCGAAGACGGAGTATCTAGTGTGCAACTTTGGTTGTGAACCAAGAGGGAGAAGTAATGCAATTAAGATCGAAGGTGTAGAGGTCCCAGAGTGTGAGGCTTTTCGATATCTAGGATCTATAATTCAAAAGAATGGGGCTATTGGAGAAGATGTAGACCATAGGATTAAAGCTGGTTGGTTGAAATGGAAAATGGCGTCAGGAGTATTATGCGATAGAATGATGCCTGCAAGGCTAAAAGGGAAATGCTATAAGACAATTGTTCGACCAGCCATGCTATACGGTTCAGAATGTTGGGCTACTACGGGACAACATACGCATAGGATGGCAGTAGCAGAAATGCGTATGTTAAGGTGGATGTGTGGTAAAACTCGTAAGGATAAAATTAGAAATGAAAGAATTAGGAGATACTTAGGTGTAGCGCCCATAGAGGACAAAATTAGAGAAAGACGTTTAACTTGGTTTGGTCATGTGCGGAGGAGACCAAGCACGGCGCCAATTAGAAAATGTCTAGATTGGCAAGTTAATGGAGGGTGTAGACGGAGGGGACGACCATTGAAAACTTGGATGAAGGCGATGAATGAAGATATCATTGAGCTTGGATTAGGTGAGGATATGTGGGAAGATCGCATTGCTTGGAGAGCCAAAATCCATGTAGTCGACCCCGAAAATCTCAGGAATGGGCTTTGATGATGATGATGACTAGCTATTTCTCTGTATTTACTTTTGAAAAGGCATATGCACTTGCTCACACAATTTCTAACTGAAGCACATGCGTAATTTGTGTGTACTACTGTGCTTTTATAAATGGTATTTATCTTATGTACATGGAAGCAAAAGTTGTTTCATCTAATTGCAGTTATGAGAATAGTGTTTTATTTTGCATTTCAACAAGTTTAAAACAATAACAACAATCTTTTAGCAATAACAATAGTAGTAACCAACACAATATTATTAAGAACTGTATCGCCTAAATTCAAGTACATGATCATTCTACAAAAAATAAATACCTCGACAATATATAATGACAAATAAGAAATCTGATCACACAAATACAATACACGAGCATTAAAGCTTAGTCGGTAGTGCTAGCTCCTTCATGTCCAAAGAACGAGGAATAATCTGATTAATCATGAACTGGGCCTGCTTTTATAATTTAAGTATTGTCCACATATTAAACTTAGTATTTAATCAAACTCCGAACTCCAAAGTGGGTAGAAATGAAAGGCGAAATGGATACACTCTAGGGACTACTGGTTGAAGGGGGTGGAGAGAGGAAGGGGAGTGAAGTTGGGATGGAGTTGGCTTGAATAGTCCCACATCAAGTAAGGAGGAGTCTTCACTAAGGTTTATAAGGAGATGACCCACTCCCTAATAGCAACGAAGCCTTTTAAGATAAAAACCCCACACCCATGGCCCGGGGCCCAAGATAGCGGGTGTTTAAGTTGGGGACAATATTGTTGCTATGTATAGTGAACCTAGGTGCTCGCAAGCATTCGGAGTGCCAACAAGTAGTATCAGAGCCCACACCCGAGGCCTGGATAAACAAGAATATATGAATTACTTTGGTAATGGTGCTTGGAAACTTAACAAAGGTTCACTTGTTGTGGAAAAAGGCAAGGCGTGTTGCACCTGAAGCTGTGCAAGGGTTGTTTGAATGCAACTGAAATTGATACTTCTCTGAACTTGTGGCACAGGATCATCAAAAGGAAAAAATTGGTTTGTTAGATTTGGTTTACACTGATGTTTGTGGTCCCAATGAAGTAGATTTTCTTGGTGGTAGTAGATATTTCTTGACATTTATTGATGATGCATCAAGAAAGGTGTGGATTTATTTCATCAGATCTAAAGACCAAGTTTTTCAGTGCTTTCAGCAATTCCATGCCAAGATTGAAAGAGAAAACAAATAGACTTTTGAAGTGTCTTCGCAGTGATAATGGGGGTGAGTACACATAAAAATAATTGAAAGCTTATTGTGATGAGCATGGTATACGGCATGAGATGATAGTTCCTCTCACTCCACAGCATAATGGAGTGGCAGAGAATGAATCGGACTATTGTAGAAAGGGTCCAATGCATGCTTCACATGGCTTGGTTGCCGAAGGTGTTTTGGGCTAAAACTGCTCGTACTGCTTGTTATCTCATCAACAGGTCTCCTTCAGTTTCTTTGGATGGTGATATTCCAGAAAGAGTGTGGAGAGGTAAACATATTTCATACTCTCATCTGAAAGTGTTTGGGTGTAAAACGTTTGTTCAAGTACCCAAGGAACAAAGATCAAAGTTTGATGAGAAGGCAGTTCCATGTATTTTCATTGGCTATGGAGATGACCAGTTTGGATACAGATTGTGGGATCCTGAGAATAAGAAGATTGTTAGAAACAGAGATGTGGTATTTTATGAAGATCATATCATTGCAGATTTTGAGAAAGTTGAGAAGCCCAAGCAGACAGAGAGTGAGGTACCAGATCTTACTCGACTTCCTCCTCATTCGTCACATGTTGAAAATGGGGGAGAGATGCCAGATGATATATTAGGTGACCATATGTCTGAAAATGAAGTTGTTGGTGATGATCATGTACAAACAGATGAAACAAAGCAAGAAGAGCAACCCCTTTAGCAAGAAGTAGTAGAGCCTCTGGGAAGAAGGTCTACTAGAGAGCGTCAACCATCAAAGAAGTACCCCGATTCTGAGTATGCTTTGCTTACAAAAGAAGGCGAGCCAGAAAATTTGCAAGAAGTACTAACTCATAAAGATAAAAATAGTTGGATGAAGGCTATGCAAGATGAGATGAGTTCCTTGCATAAGAATGGTACTTTTGAGTTAGTTGAGATTCCAAAAGGTAGAAAACTTTTGAAGAACAAATGGGTGTACAAGCTGAAAAAGGATGGTGATGGAAAAAATGTGAAACACAAAGCTCAGTTAGTGGTGAAAGGCTTTGCACAAAAGAAAGGGATAGACTTTGATGAGACATTCTCACCAGTTGTGAAAATGACCTCTATTAGACTAGTGTTGAGTCTTGCAACTAGCCTGGATCTTGAGATTGAGCAGTTAGATGTTAAAACTGCGTTTCTTCATGGAGACTTGCATGAAGAAATTTACATGGCACAACCAGAGGTTTTTGAAGTGAAAGGGAAAGAACATATGGTCTGCAAATTGAAGAAAAGTTTTTATGAGTTGAAACAAGCTCCAAGATAGTGGTATAAGAAGTTTGACTAATTTATGGTGGGTGGGTATAAGAGAACACTTCTAGATCATTGTGTTTATCTCAGATATTTTTCGCCCAGTAGCTTCATTATTCTCTTGATTTATGTTGATATGCTAATTGTTGGAAAAGATGTTGATATGATTGGCAGGTTGAAAAACAATTTTTTGATGTCTTTTGATATGAAAAACATGGAGCCAGCTCAACACATTTTGGGAATGAAGATTGTACGTGACAGAAAAACTAAGAAGATGTCGTTGTCACAAGAAAAATATGTTGAACGGGTGCTTGAAAGGTTCAACATGAATGATGCTAAGCCCGTGAACACTCCACTTGCTAATCACTTCAAGTTAAGTGCCAATTTGTCTCCTAGGACTGAGAAAGAAAAGAAGGAGATGACATGTATTCCATACTCTTCTGCTGTAGGGTGTTTGATGTATGTGATGGTTTGTACAAGACCAGATATTGCTCAAGTAGTTGGTGTTGTTAGTCAGTATCTTGATAATCCAAGAAAAGAACATTGGGATGCAGTTAAATGGATTCTGAGGTATTTGAAGGGTACTTCAAAGCTTTGTTTATGCTTTGGTAATTCAGGAGCCGTATTGGAAGGGTTCACAGATGCAGATATGGCAGATGATCTTGATAGGAAGAGGTCTACTTCAGGTTATGTTTTCACTTTTGCAGGGGGAGCTGTATCTTGGCAGTCTAGATTGCAAAAGTGTATTGCCTTGTCAACGACTGAAGCCGAATACATTGAAATTACTGAAGCAGGGAAGGAAATATTATGGTTGAAAAGATTATTCAAGGAATTGGGTGTGAATCAAAATAAATATGTTGTGCATTGTGATAGTCAGAGTGCCATAGAGCTGAGCAAGAATGCAACATGCCATGGGCGTACCAAACATATTGATACTTGTTACAACTGGATACGTGATGTGCTTGAGATGAATTGTTTCCAATTTGAAAAGATTCACACTAACAAAAATCCTTCTGACATGATGACAAAAGTGGTTTCTAAAGAGAAACATGAGTTCTGTAGAGAGCTCATTGGAATGGTCTAATGTACTTAGGCTATGGTTCCCCCTTATGGTCTGGAGGGGGAGATTTGTTGGGTTGGGTCCAGCCCATTAGGGTGGACCAGGCCCTGAATTTAAAATAGCAACTAGGGTTACTATTGATGCTTATAAATATTAGAAGATAAAGAAAAAAAAGAACATATCTGCATTTTTGTTTTGTGCCACAGCTGCGACGTGACGGCTACGTGTGCGTGTCTCCATTCTGAGAGAAAAAAAGAAGGGAAGGAGGAGTTGATTGTTGGGGTTTTATTGAAGACTCACAAGTGTGTTTTAGATCTGTTTCTTGTCGGATTTTGGTGCCATTTGTTTCAGTGTATTCTTCATTTGATCGCGAGGTAGCGAGCCAAGGAGAGTGTCGCATGTGCGCGAGGTGCAAGCGGCACATTGTTTAGGGGATCAGGCGTGAGGTAGCGAGCTAGGTAGAGCGTCGCATGTGCGCGGTCTGCCAAATGAATGGATCCAGATCCTTGCCAAGAGAATGTATCCTACAAGTCAAGATGAGGTGGAGTTAGTACGGTGGTTGCGACTAAGGTGGAGCCAACAACGTTGGGATAACGGCCCGTACACCGAGTGCTACCCATAGGATCGTGGTCGCACATGAGACTCAAGGAGCACTACACCAAAAATACCCATTAGCAACGGTTTTAAACCGTGGGGGTAACCCATTGTCACGGCTTAGAGCCGTGGGCTGTAGAAGCGTCGCTAAATCCCCAGTAACGGCTAAAAACCGTGGCAAAAATATTAGCAACGGTTTTATCTCGAGGACGGTTGATGATTTAGCCACGGTTATAAACCGTTGCAACAATATTAGCCACGGTTCTAAGCCGTGGCCCGGAGTAGCAACAACTTAAAACCGTTGCAAGTTATGGCCACGGTTCTAAGCCGTTGCCATAGTTTTAGCAACGGTTTTAAGCCGTGGCCAGTACTAGCCACGGTTATAAGCCGTGGCAAGGTAGCCACGGTTTTTAGCCGTTGCAATAATTTGCCACGGTTTTAAGCTGTGGCAATTTTTTTTTTGTCACGGTGTTAAGCCAATGCAGTTCTACTGACAGTGATGCAATACAGGGAATGAAGAGAAATTACAGACTGAAGAACTTGTAATTGTAATTCTGGATTGATGACAGTAAATGGAATGGATTGTATTAAATAAGAAAGCTAATTCGAGATAGCTAATCTCCTGTAGAGCAAATGCTCAAGTGTACAATTTTCTTACAAATCAAATGAATCCCTTTTTCTCTCTTATGCTCTCTTATTTATAGTACTACATTTATTGACAACTAATCTAACAGAAATCCTTCCTAAACAACATTACATGTAACAACATAGCACTCTGCAACATATAGCAACCTGCTCCCTTTAGTAACAACACTTGTGTTAGCAGCCTGCATTCCATTCATGCACAAAAGAGATGACGGTGATAATATGAAACTGTGTTTAGTTAAATTATTTATATTATTTTATGATGTTTTACATTTGTTATATATAAAAATGTTGCTTTAAAGCCAATTCTTCTATATATAACACTACTACAAATATAGGCTTGCATAGCGCTTAAAAATAGGCTTAGATAGCGCTCAAAAAGGCGCTATGCAAGGCGCGTACTTGAATAGCGCATCGTTAGATAGTGCTTAATATAGCGCTATCTAAGCGTTGATTTTTTTTAATTAACTTCAATAGCGCCTTAGAAAGCGCTAATTTTTTTTTTTTAAAATTAGCTTGAATAGCGCTCTAATTTCGGTGAATTTTTTTTATTAACTACCATAGCGCTTTTTTATGCGCTATTTAATTTAAATGAATTTTTTAAATTAGATTTGTTTATCTGCTAAGATAGCGCGTAAATAAGCGCTATGGAAGTAATTAGATTGTTCTTAGATAGCGCTTCTTTAGTATATATGTTAAACTTAGATAGAGCGCTATCTAAGTTATTTGATTTGTTTTTTCTATTTTTCCAATACCGATTTTCTGGGCTAAATATAATATTTAATATAATAATGACAACGTTCAATCAATCAATAAAGACACAACATGATAACTAACTGTTTCTCATTCATTCAAAATATAATTTAAGCATTCATACAAAATTGTTAATATGCTATCATATATATTTTGTTCGTAGCACAATACTAATAAATATCTTAAACTACAGGCATAATTAAAATGTTTTGCTTCAGCTTTCCATTTTCTCCTTGAGAAATCGGTTGTACAAGTATCCTGACCAATTGATTACGAAATTCTCCATTTTTTTCGGAGAATAAAATTTGACTGGCTGTTTATGAACAAACTGCAAATACAAAAGTTACAATCAATATATAGTTAGATGATATCAAATACTTCAAAAATCAACAAATAAAGTAATTCAATAAAACTATTTACTTACATAAACAGGAATACTTGTATCACCAGAATTCAAGAGATCCTCAATATAGCAACAAATATAATGACCGCAATGGATGTCATCCATCTCAATCTGCTTTGGACACTATGAGAAATAACATCCAATTAATTATATGCAATTTGTTACCATGTCTTATTATATAAAATAATTTTTAGTACTGTAAAATATTTACCTGAATGTTTGTCCAATTAAATCTGTTCATTGCAGCCTTTGTTATAGAGCCGCCTCGACGAGTCCGATAACTTCTCAATGCACTATTTTGTATAAAGTAATATTATACATATGTAATATGTATACATTTGTAATGTAAAAATAAAACTAGAACATGTATTTACCTTTCAACAAAGTTTTTCAAATCAACGCGCTGTGCGATCTTCGTACCCGGAGCTGGATCCATAAAGTATATCATCTCTGTTTTGGTATTGATACCAATCAATACCCAATGTTGACTGCATAATGTTTCAAAAAATTTAGACATCCTGATACTTAATAAACACATAATTGAATCTTATTTATATTGAACTCACCCAACATTATGCGGCACCAATAATAGATGGTCTTTTCCTGTATGCTTCAACAAACATTCGGCCAAATGATTGGACGATGTCCCATTACCTAGCATAGGTGTAATATGGGGCGACACAAAAGAAAACTTCCCCGCTAACTCGACATTTTCGGATAGATAGACTTCACCCAAATACCTTCAACAATCAACAATGTATAAGAATAAATAAAGTTTTCTAAAATATTTATATCAAATGGTCCAATAAGACTGAGCTATATCTTTTTAATAAAGTATTACAATCCTACTAGCTTTGAACTATATCTAACCATCATTGATACTTGACTGCACTTTCAATAATCATAAGGAATCAACAAAATAACTAGCTTTCTCTTTTAGGTCCTTCCACAAACCAAGTTAACACCACATTAATATTAAGATGGCATATTAAACATTATGCTGAAATTTATCTAAGGCCATCTAAAAAAAGAAGCAATGCATAAGGACAAATAAAGTTTTTTAAAACATTAACATCAAATAAATTTATTTTACTAGTTTTATCACCTTATATAGAAGGCGATGCTTGAGGCACATAACCATCGATCCTTTAGAATCTCCACGACATGTTCATGAACAATGCATTCGTTCCAAGGCTCCCCGTCAAAATATGCTGTCATGGGAACTTCGATACCACCATTCATGATGTTTGAGGGTAAGAAACGCAAAATATGCAATACCATGGAATTATGAGGAGAATCTCCACACTTAGGATATCCTAATGGCTTAGCACAAACCGTTGATTCTACACTTTTCATGATAGGCTTATTAGCATCGTTCCTCTTATCCATCTTCTTATTCTTAGGAGGTGGGCACTGCAAATCAAAAATTAACTTGTGAGGTAAGTATTGAATTTGAGCTATATGTTCTCCTACTTTCAAGAATAGCTTTCTAGCACTAAGCTATATGTTCTCCTTATCAATTTCAAGAATAGCTTTTTAGCAATCTAAATAAGCTATATGTTCCTTATCAATTCCTAGCAATCTAAATAATTTCATCAACATGAACAACAAACAACAAAGATATCCCAGACATGCTCCTAATCGCAAGAAAAAAGGAGAAAATACTTAATACATAAATAATTGTACCTCTATTCTCAAAGACACCAGCTTTTTTGGCCACGAAATGAAATGGCCAACAGCTTCTCCTACAGTCCTAACTTCGTCTGTACATTGCGGTACCGCTGAATGTTTCTCAGATTCTACCGCCACTTCAAATTGTATCCTCGCATAACCTGAAATTGCATCATGGCATTGTATAAGTATAACAACACACACACACACTAAGTCGGTATATAAATCTTAAAGTAATATGTTCAACCTTCTGCGTAATCTTTCCTATATAAAATACAATCATCCGGACAAGCATGGATCTTCTCATGTGTTAACCCGATAGATTTGAGCAACTGTTTAGCATCATATGCTCTTCGAGGGAGCACATTCCCATCTGGCAATAGTTCACCTACAGCTTCTAACATCTCTGTGAAGAAAACATCAGAAACTTGGTGACTAGCTTTTAAGTTGTACAAAGTCAACACAGCTGACAATTTTGTAGCCTTTGTACAACCCGGCCACAACGGTAACCCAACATCCTCTCTTAAGCCATCACACATATCAGGATGATCCCGCAACTCTTCATTGACAACACTTGGGGAATTCTTCACAGGACTAGATTTTTCATTACCATCTCCCATATCACTTGTGTTCATTTTATTTATAAACTCAAACTGGGAGCCCAATTGACTTGATAAACTATGTTTACGTTTGCCAATTGAGCTACGTTTATCTTTGCTCTCACCATGATATGTCCAAACCTTATATGTATTGTCAATACCATGACACATTAAATGCTCGTGCAACTTCATTTGACCACTAACCTCTTTTACATTTAAACATTTTCGACACGGACATTTAATGAACATTGGATTATTAGCATTCTTAGTTGCATAAGCACAAAACTCTTCCACCCCTTTCTTGTACTCTTCAGATAATCGATCCGCATTTACCCATTCTCAATCCATTAAAAACAATACTACAAAAAAACATCAATACATCAATCTCCATTGCCATGAATCCACATTTTTTACTTGTTCTTTCCACTCTTGGGACTTAGCAAGATTCTTACTAGCACACAATTCTATGAACAGTCACTTTAATTAGTGGAAGCTAAGCATGAAATATTTATATTTGTCCAATCTATCATACACAAAGAGAAGACAAAGATCGAATCCAAACAATTTCGTAACAATAAATCATAGAGAAATGACTTAGAAACCTGGTCGAAATCAAAATATGAAGAAACATATACGGAGTACTACATTTTCATTTTGAATAAGTTATATTAATACACTCTGTAACAATTTGATTGAAAGATTTTTTCAACAAAACAGTCCATATATCTTTGAAACAATAATTCATTCATACGAGTATAACTATACATTTTTAATAACACATTCATTCCATTCCATTAGATACTACACATGAAACACTAATATGTCAACATTTTGAACATAAATCTATATGCCTATATGGAGTTTTATGTTTGTAAGTTCAAAGTTTACTACTCCGAATGACTCAAAAGCATGCTTATATAGTATAATGCTTAAAATGATGTCAGAATAGACCCAACATGGGTAGAGTGGTCCTGCTTTCCTACATTCGACAAAATTACGATCTTTATTTTTTCTCTTGGTAACTTAACACCACAGGAACAGATAAAGCCAAAACAAGTGTTGGCCTTATGATTCAGAGCCAATTACTCTGCAGCTTTATGCATCAAGCATTTACCTCTGATTTCAGTAACACTCTCACCATCCCTCACATTTCCAAGATATTAAAAACTAAATTGCAGAAAGTTACAGAACAGTTGCAAAGAAGATTCATCAGAAGTAATTGTTTCATAAGCAAAGAAGATAAGAAGACAATTTTAATGCCAACAAAGAACCCTACGTTGTATTTATATACTAATGAAAGTTCTAACTAATACTGAGTAAACTGAATATAAAAAACAAAAACAGTGAGGGATGGTGAGAGCTACCATGGACATCAGAAACAACAAGAATCATCTCCATAAATTGAACATTTGAACAACTACTCTTTTTTGCCCTTTCGTTTGAGTAACAAATAAACAAGAAGTATTTAATTTGCCTCATCTACCAGAAAATGATGAGGCAACCACAAAAGAGAGACCAAACCAACCTGAAGCAGATTCTTTATCAGGTAAAGTGCAGCAGGTAACGGTGGCTGCAATGTTTGGCAGTCGTTGTGTGAGCTGAAGCCGAGTGCGAAGCAACCGGTAACGGTGGCTGGAGAAACCGCTGCTTGGCTGGAGAAGTCGATGGAGAACGGTGGGTTTGGAGGCAGCTTGAACGGTGGCTGTTTCGGTGGTTTAGGGGCGCCGTTTCTTTTTTTTTTTGTTAGGTTTAGGAGAACAGGGGCACTGCTTCGGTGGTTTAGGGGTTTAGGCGGGCTTTTTTTGTTAGGTTTAGGTTTAGGGGTTTAGGCGGGCTTTTTTAATTATTAGACTAAGATAAAGCGCTATAGTAGTGATAATTTAATTTTTTTTTTTTTTTAATTGCTAGATTAAGATAGCGCTATATAAGCGCTTTAGTAGTGATATATAGGATAGCGCTTCCGAAGCGCTATCCTAAATGTAAGTAGCATAGCGCTTCGGAAGCGCTATGCAAGCACTTTAAAAGCGCTATGGTAGCTTTGGTAACGTTTTTTCTCATAGCGTTTTTTAAAGCGCTATCTAAGACATAACTAAGATAGCGCTTAACTGAAAAAAAAATTAAAAGCGCTATTGTAGTGTTTTTTTTTTTTTTTTGATTTTTTTTTTTTAAAGACAAATAAGCGCTATCCTAGTGCCCACTTGGATAGCTCTTTAAAAAAGCGCTATCTAAGTGGCGTTACCTAAGCTAATATTTGTAGTAGTGTAATATGATGGAGTAATACATGCATTATACTGCCTAGGGGGATAGGACCCATTGGGAGTAGGGTTGAGTCCTTGTAGACTTTGAAAAGTCTGTTCTCTATGTTTGTAGCATCATGCCTAATGGTTATAAATAGAAAACATGTATTCTATAGTTATAAGTTTAAAACTTGCTCAAAATTCTATACAACAGAGGGTTGATTTGAACCATATCTTGAAGTATGGACTTAAAGTACTTTTGAAGCTTCCTGTCAATGGGGAATCTTTCTGATTATGTTATAGACAGTGACAATAACTAAAAAAGATTTTAGAAGGGTCACGCCCAAAGCCCTTTGAAAAGCTTTCCGTCACTCAGAAAATTTTCGCAATATAATTCACTCATTCAAGAGAAGCCATGCAGTATCTCTATAAGGCAATGGCTATCTTAAAGCTTATATGGGATCTCTATGACATCAAAACATTAATGAGAAGTACAAATATATGATGGTTATGGTATTTGTAGCACTTTTTTATAAAGGTTAAAAAACCTCATATACAATCTTCTTGTTCACGATGACCTTAAGTTGACAATCTTATCTAATAAAATAGTTGATGAAAGAATCGAGTTATTCATGAATTTGATAAGAAGATGAGGACAGTGGCTTTGTGTTTAATGAGTAATGACCACTTCGATAGACACTAATATATAGGTATCCAACATTATGATATTAGGGACAAATTTGGTTTTATCTTTGAAGATAGTGGAGTCAATATCACTCCACGATTCTTCCATGGTTTAGGGTTTTCTGCAAAAATTTAATGTGTGGATCCCATTTTCTTCTTGTTTTTCATTTCTCCATGTAATGAACTATTCAAATATATGAGGATTTTGAGCTTTGGAGTACCTTAGTTCTTGCTGAATATGATCCTCTAGCGAATAACCCAGAAGGAGTAGTCTCCTCCGGTAACTCGTGCGTGTAAGGCTCGTCATGAGGACTGAAAACTCCAAGCATCTCTTTCGTGCTGTCAACTGAATAAAAAAAATCCAAGGGATATAGAAATCAAGGAACTTCCTTAGTTAATCACAGCGAACTCTAAGATCAAAAGAGATAAAGAATGTACTCACCTTTGACACCAGTTTTCCAAACTGTATTGGTGTATCTTAAGCCAGAGACAATGTTATTGCTCACTTTGAAAGAGAACTTTAGGCGGTAATGGCTACCTTCTTTCAGTGTAAACCATGTGCCCTTTGGATTTCCAGCCTCGGGGACTGGAAGAACAAGTTTAGGTCTATCAGGGGCGAGAATCGTAAGGCATAGGATCTTGCAGCACAAGAAGCTGAAGCATTATTTGGCTGGTTGTTACCATGATCCCTTGTAATCCTCTGATTATCCAACTCCCTAACTGAATCCACTGCCACATTATTTGATGCAGAGGAACCTGTTGCTTCACTATTTTCTCTGGTTTCAAGACGCTCCATTAAGCGTGATACGCTAGCAATGCCAGCATTTACCTCTCTCTTAACTTCTGAACCAATATCAGCCATGGAAGTGCTTCGAGAAAACAGCCTCTCCTTCCATCCTCTGGTATTCTTTGTAATGGAGTCTTTGTACCTGTAGACAGAGAAAAGTGAATAAATAAATAAATCAGCCAAAGACAGAATCAAACATGAAGCCTGTATCATCATCATGGCCATATCCCTACCCCAAACAAAAGGGAGAAATAATTAAACATATCTTCTTAAAGTTTTCTGACTAATGAAAGACTGTAATTTTGATGGGCCTGCACCATCTTGATTTACGTGGGAGGATTGACTAGCAGAGTTCCTGTAAAATGTATTGATCAACATAAAAATATTGAGTTTTGTGAAAGAAAGAAAAAATAACCCACAATAACAAGACAATATCTCTATCTACATCAATCTATATATAAAGTAATAGTAAGTACCGATTATTAAAAGAAAGGTGGTGAGCACTAGATCTAGATGCAGAGTTAGGGATCTGATTGCTCTGGGAAGGAAGCAACTGTTGGATCCCTTGGTATGGATGCTTTAGCATTTCTTTCTAATCATGTGTGACATTAGGTAGATAAAAATGATTAGTCATATCAACAGTAACACTTTGAAAGACTGTAAACCTCCTTGCCATGTAAGTTCAGAAAAACAAATGACAGTATTGCAAATACTGGGGGCACTGATTCCATTGATAAGATCAAGTGACGCCATCACAATGAATGTTTTGAGCCGGTAGTTAAACAATGTTAAACATCATACAACAGTTTCCAAAATCCTACTCATACAAGTATTGGAATTGTATATATGCCTAAAAACAGTCTCTGTCAATTAAATAATAATAATATTAATGATAAAATGAATAAAACTCAATAGAGGCCTAAAATTTTCCACCATACGCTACCTACTCCTGCCCAGTTTACAACATTGATCACTGCCATTGTGATGCCCAGTCTATGACCTCCACATAAACATAGATACTAAGGGAGAGAAAAAAAGAGGGAGTAACTAATCTACATTAATGCCGTACCAGAACATAAAAGAAGAGAACACCAATGCAGCTGCACCTGCTGTCACACAGACGTAGCTCAAGCTATACAACTGTTTGTTTAATGAGATAGCTGAAATGGACAGAGGCAGAGTATTAGACAATAAAGTCATAGAAAACAAACAAGTATCATCCAATTCTCTTTTCTGACCATTTGTGAAAATGGATAACAAATCCTAAACTGAGGAGAGAAAGGCCCTTGATCATCCAATGTTTTAGTCTCTTAGAGTGACCTTGGAATTGAGCAAAAACAATAATCAAAAGACATCATAGAAACGAAACACAAGACCCCATAGAAAGGTGTGAAGCAACAAACCTCCAAATGTACCAGAACATGACCACATTGCACTCCGATAATTGTCATTAGAATAGCTGATAGTGAACTGCATGAAGACACAGTCATGTATATCAAGGGCGGGATGTGGGACAACTCCATTCTAGGAGGAAAAAAAAGTGATAGCTAGGAAGCAAAATGAATTTCCCCACAATTATCATATGGTCTTAGCGTTGGAGTAGCACATCTCTCTTACCACCCAAACTGCTTATAATGGTTAGAAATTTCAATGGCTCAATCTTTAAACCAGCTCCAAAATAGACCAACCAAATTTGAAATTTCTGTGGTCATCAAATTGATTTTAAAGTTAACACTAAAAATGAGGGCTTGAACTTAATTATGGAGACACAAATATCAAAATAGCAATTTTGAGGGTGATTGAGGTGCAAAGCGAGGGGATCATCCTCGCATCAAGATAACATCATATAAAAATTTGAGAGGTGAAGCAAGAAACAAAAATTGAAGTAAGCTTGTCCCTATTCACAACAGAAAGTACCAACTAGTTTAAGTCTTTAAGAGATTAACTCTGCAGACAAGTCTATGAGAAAATGATTGTAACAAGACAATGTCTGAAAGGACTAATCAAGGCATAGACAAAACAGATCTTCCCATAAAGCCGTATTTTTAAGTACGTGTACACCTCCAATGCTGAAGTTCATGAGCTCAGGAAAAGAGGCCACTTTGACTTTGTTTACAATAAACATATCACTATTCTTTAAGCTTTTATTAACTGTTATTTATATAAAATATCAGCTGTAAATGATTCAAAATCAAGAAAAGAGTTTCATGAGTCAACTTTGTATGGATTTTTAATATAAAATCAACTCTGTATGGATTTTTACCTCATCATGGCCAAGGGAGGTATCAAAACCTTTAACAAATATAGTCTGTCCCTGGCTTTTACCACCTTTCTGATAAGACTCTTTGCTGCAAAAGACAACATAAACTTTCAATCAGTTCTAATGGCTGGTTTGAAACAAATATTTGAATAATTTATGTTATCAAAACAATACCCTGTATTAGGAGTATATGCACCCCTTTCACGTGCAAAATCAAGCCTCACTGAACGTCCTACAAGATCTTCACCATTCAACTCAAGTGCCTACAGAAGAGTAAGCAAATACTGTCAAACATATGCATAATCTACATCATGGCAAAGAATAGTGGGAACCTTGACATACCGATAACAACTATCAAAATTCTCAAACTTGGTCAACTTCGTACAGAAGTATAGAGCTTCAATTAAAGGAATAGTTATCCTCAATGATAACAGTCCATGGCTCCATGCTAGTTATTTCAAAGGGGAGTTGTCATGTAGAGTTTGATTTTGCATCAGTGTTGGCAAGAGTAAACGTGCGTGGCCAAGTTGGATTTTCATCAGAGGAACTATCAATATCAGCGCTCTTCTTAGGGGCCACAGCAAGAGCAAACTTAGTAACAACCTTCGCTGGTTTTTCCTACAAATATTTGAAAAAAATATATGTGAGAATTCAGATCAAGTCATATACATTTTAGCCACGCCATTCCAACAAGTAAGGCTTTGAAGCAAAGAATATTAAACATGTACCTCCTCTTCATCAGATTCACTTTCAGAGTCATCACTTGACTCATCTTTCTTTTTGGAGGCTACTGGCAACTTTTTAGCTTGGGTGGCAGTAGGTTTCTGCATGTTCCAAAAATAAACATGATTGAATAAATAATAGAGGTAAAAAAAAATCACAATGCCAATGGTAGGTAAACAAAGCATTCCACACCAACACTAACATAATAATATATTTGGTTCAGGAATGCCTTTCTCAGGTAATTGTTTTGAAACCAAAATTGAAAACCTTGAAAATTTTAACAAGAATGTTCACTCCCATCCAGATAAATGCTACATCATCTCAGTAACATCAAGAAAGAAATAATGTTGTTGATAATATGGACATTATATATAAATGCATAAAAGCATTACAAACAAGAGAACAGAAACAAACTAGAAATATTAGTAACAATTGCACTTACTTCATCCTCATCAGAGCTGCTATCATCTGAACTATCGCTAGATTCATCTTTCTTTTTGGAGACCAAGACAGCTCCTTTCTTGGTAGGAGCTATGGGTGTCTTTGCTGATTTTTTCTGCATAAGTGAAGTGATTATTAGAAACAAACAAAAAAAATAACAAGTCAAAATTAAAGATACATGTCTAGCTTGCACTAATTAGAGAAATATGCTAAACACACAAGAATAATTTGACACTGCTAGAACTTACCTCCTCTTCATCAGAGCTATCATCAGAATCAGAATCATCACTTGATTCTTCTTTCTTTTTGGGAGCTGCCACAGATGTTTCTCGTCATTCCTTTTCTTTCTCAATAATTCCTCCTATTCATGGAACTTGCGATTAGAACAACTTAAACACAGGTTGATGATGGTGTGGGAGAAATTTTCCAAGAGAGTTTTGGAATCTACTCATATTCTTCCGCTGGGATTTTTTGACAACTTCACATGCCAATTACATAATCAATAACAATTTAAAAGAAGAATCTGCATCAGAGAAAAATTTTCATCACATAAGCAGGGAGCCATTCTTTCTCTCTTAACAATCAAGTTCATAGTCTAGCAGCAAAAGTAATGTTTAGTGAACAAACCTCATTTGATACATCAAAGACACCGTCCTGAATCTTCTTGTAGATTGTCGCAGTTGTGCTTATAAAAGCCTGCAAAACTGTTTTTATAAGATACAGAAAGAAGGCTGGCATATTATGATAACAAAATATGTTCATGTTGACAATTATCACAAGAGATAAGGCCCATTACCTCTTCAACATTCTGAGCGATTTTTGCGGAAGCCTCCATGAAAATCAAGCCATGCTCTTTAGCAAACTGCTCGCCTTCCTCTGTGCTACACAAGGAAATGGAGTAGCACATCTCTCTTACCACCCAAACTGCTTATAATGGTTAGAAATTTCAATGGCCCAATCTTTAAGTCAGCCTGCAGATAAAATGTAACATTAATTGTTTAGAGAATGTTTGCTGGTATGGATCATAACTCATAATCCCTACAAAAAATTAATGTACATGTCAAATCCAAAATGACTTACCATTGGAAGCCGTATAGTTTGAATATGAGTAATCAGACTGCAGAACAGGAAGCATACACTACCTACTTTAAGCCGATCAATTTCTCCGTAAAGGTCCTTGATAAGAGTTGATTTCATCATCTTTTGATTTACCTGGAAATAATACGTAAAAGAAAAAAAATAGTTAACTGAGATTGAAATAAATCAGAACAGGTTCTACAACAATTGTCGAAAATATAGAGAAAGACATCCCAGATGCGAAGAGCTAAATGGAAAGGAAAGGAGTAAGATAAAACAGTTATAAACCACTGGCTTGCATACATGCTTGGATTTATCATTTCTTGCAAGAAGTGATCTCCAAGTTTGGGTAAGTGCTCCCTCACTAGTTGCTTGAACTGAAACAGGTATTGTTGTACAAGTGGCAATCCCACCTACTCCACAAGCGTAAAGAACCAGTTTTGAGAGCAGGACAGATGAATATAGAGATTTGTGGTGCAGAATAGTCTCCAAAAAAATATCAAGCTATTAAACACCAGCCATCTTAAAGTTAATGAATATGAGATTAAAGATAACTAAAGCAACATAACACCGTAACTACGTTAAAGAGCACACAAGGATCACTCTAAGTACACAGTAGAGAATATGCGTGTTTTATCAACACGCAAATCCAAGGGAGGTAATCATTATGGGAGGTAAGAAAACAATATTTGTTTACATAGATAAACCATTAGTTAGCACATGGCTTCATCACCAGAGGAGCATAGGATCTTTCGCACACAAGATGGTTTGATTTTCTCATCTTATAGTTTAGGTATGGTTGTATAGATAAACAAGATCAATTGTTTTTCTCATCTTATAGTTTAGGTCATATGATATACATAAATTAGTTACCTTTAATCTCATATTCATTAATTTTACTTAATCAGATAATGTGAAGTTTGATTTAGGCCATTGGGTTCCCTGTTTTGTAGAAAAGTTCAACAGTATAACAACACATGCAGGGTTTTCTTCATCCAGGAAAGGCAAAATGTTTAACAATAAAAAGGGGATGTGCTTTCTATTTTGATGCATACTTAAACCCTCAACCAATAGTCAAAATTAGGAGAAGTACGTGGCAAGCATATAAGGATAGTTTCTTTACACACAGGAACAAAATCCAACCAAAAATTTAGTTGTGAGTTTACTGCTGATGATCAGAGTATAGAACAATTTGAGATACCATGACTTCTTTTAGAATATTTTGATTACTATGACAAAAGAATAAGGTATGAATGTCAAATGATTATCTGGTTCTAAGAATCGCAAAAGTACTTGCTTAAAATTTCATCTGTCACCTAGTTTGTTATCTATTGTATAGATCTAAGTAATAATTGAATACAAGCACGCATCAACACTGCAGCGAGAAATATAAGCATAGACATCATCTACAATAAGTAACCTATTGTGTTCAGTCTTTTACTAGATGGTGACTGCATCTCTTCCAAATTTTAAATAATACAATGATATGGAACATAAGGAAGCATTCAAGAATGTAATTACTAGCTTCTGAGAGTTACCAAATATAATCCTTCCATTGGGGAGTGAACAGCCCCTTTCAACAAAGCAACTAATAACCAAAATGCATCTTCTTCGCTCATGTAAAGAAGCAACAGACCGGCCAAAAAACCCATTCCCTGTATTTCATGGAATGTCAATATCAAATTTAACAGTTAAAGTTCCACATAAGATAAAATATAACACCTAAAATGAGATAATTGATTGAAGTCGGACCTGAACATATCCGACATCCCTATCATACACAGAATATGCCTTTAGTACATTATATAGGGACCTTTGACCTGGTCCATGTCTCTGCTGAAAAAAAATATGCGAAGGAAAAGTGCGAGAAATATCACGAATTATGTCCAATTCTGAAGCTGAAGTCTCATATATCACAAGTTGATGCATCAAAATAAAAATAAAAAATCAAAGATCGAACATCAGAAAAAATACAAAACAAAATGCTACATCCATTGATGATGCCCCTGCATTGAGTTTACCCACATGGCCACAATACTACTACTGTACTTACATATACATTGTAATCAAAGTAAATAATTTGAATGGAAAAGAAAGAAAACATACAAAAGACCTAAAAAAACATACAAAAGACCTAAAACCCTCACAGGTTCAGGATTATCAAAAAGAAATTAAGATCACGTAGACCCAAAATCTAAGAAAAACTAGCCCATAGGCTTACATCTCAAAAAAACCATATATAAGTCGAAACACTCTCTTAATACAAGCAATGGTAACAATGTTCCCGTCCAAGTACAAAAACACAAGATCAAAGATTTCATAGCCCAAGACAATGGTTGGTTCAGGGATGCGAATGAACTGATCTATTTTTGTGGAAAGTGAAGAAACATTTTGGTGTCATCTCAATGGAGGAAGAGAAAGACAAGTTTCTTTCAATTATGATGCATCTTACCAACATGATCACACTTGATAAAATTATGTTTGACATTTTTTTCAAGCTAATACCAATTGTTCAGCACTTCAATAATTCAACAAAGCATATAGACAGGAATAAAATAAGAACCACCACATGATAATTTCATAAAATCGTTTCCTATTGTAGACATAAATGAAACTATGAACAACTGATAAATAATTATCAGCTCCAACAATTAAAAACCCACCTCTCTTGATCAATCGCAGACCTAATCCTGGGTTGACCATCGGGGGAGTTTACTTCTTGCTTTACGAACCCGAATCTGTCCACTTGTCTCACAGGTGGAACTGATCCAGGTTCAAATTCATCCACCCTTTTCCTCTCCATTCTACTATCTCAATTGAACCCTTCCAGTCCAAAATCAGAGTGCTAACCAATCATTGCTGGTCTTAAACAAGGTGATCAAGCTCTGGAACACATAAAAATGTGAGTGTTAAGGTAAATTAAATCAGATTTCCACAGTAATACTAATAACATAACAGACGTATAGCAATAGACTGTTTGAAATATAGTGAAAATCCCCCACATTTTCGAAAGATTGCTCGCCACTCGAGTATTGTAGTATCCTTCAAGTAAATCACAAATTCAAACTAACAGGTGACAGTAAAAAGGTATGGCTGGCCCAAGCTTCTATAAGATCAGAATGACCTTCTGAATTGAACAAACGAGACTAGCATTTGAACAAAATAATTTTGTGAAAATCCAATACCTGTAATAGAATATGCTCTCAATGAGTCTATAAAAGACAAAGTGTCAACACCGTTCCTGAAAGAATTACTATGATCTCAGTGCATCAGTAAACACCCAATCTAGATATAGAAACCATTATATATTGTCTTCAAGATTTGGTCGACCTACAATTATCTGAAACATTGAGCTGTCATCTCAGTACAGATTGCGTATAAGCCCAAAACTAAGACAACAAGAATAGGAGAGTGGATTGAGAGCAAGCACCGGAGATCGAATTGTACAATGCAATTTGACTTATATGGTGAAGATGTAAATGAAAAACCCTAAGAAAAAGTGATGATTCATTCATATGAAGCCAAACAGCCATAGTACAAACACAAACAACAAGAATTCAACAGTGGCATGTAAACAAGAAGAAAAACAAACCACAATTAATGATGAAAAGAAAAAGAACAACACTTTGATAAAACAAAAAACAACCCAATTAAGGAATACAGAGCCAACTCAACCAAACAGATCGGTTGAGAAACTATTAACAAAAATAAAACTAAACCCACGAATTAGTTTCGACAGAAAAACAAACCCATTTCTTGCTGTGATCATTTGGTTGATTTTGTGATTGATTAGAAAGATACCCAATGGTTGATAATGAGCATGAGTGAAAGAGAAACTGAGATTTGGAAGAATGGACCAACCTGGGGTTCCGAGTTCCAATGCGATTAGTACTAGTTGAAGGGGGTGAGATGCTTAGATGCTTCTTCTACTTGTGATTTGGACAGAGAGAGAAAGAAATCGACTGGAAAGAAGAAACTGACAATGGAGTTCCAATTTCATGTTCTTCTTCTCAAACTTTCTTCTTCTTCTTCTTCTTCTTCTATCGTCCTCTCCTTCTTTCGTCCTTCTTCTTCTCTACTTCGAGAATCAGTGATCGTGAAGAGGAGGCGTGGAGAGAGTGAGAATCTATTTTCCCCAATTTTTTTCGCCAAAGCGCGAAACTTCTCCCTCCAAAGCGCGAAAATATTTTCGCCAAAATGTAAATCTGATAGCTACGGTTTTAAACCGTTGGCAATTTTAGCCACGGTTATAAACCGTTGGCAGGTATAGCCACGGTTTAAAACCGTGGAAACCCTTTTGGTGTAATTTTTTTAGCCACGATTCTAAATCGTTGGCCGTTATATTCACGGTTTTTAGCCGTGACAAATAAACCAACGGCTTAGAGCTGTGGCCACCTCCCCGTAGCTAAACAGGCCTTTTGGTGTAGTAGAGGAGGTGTACTTCATGATGTTGCAGACTGGTGGATGGATTGTAGGATGCGTGCCGATTCGTGCCAAAGGTGGAGATTGTTGGGATGGAGTTGGCTTGAATAGTCCCACATCAAGTAAGGAGGAGTTTTCACTAAGGTTTATAAGGAGTTGATCCACTCCCTAATAGCAACAAGGCCTTTTAAGATAAGACCCCACACCCGTGGCCCGGATGGTAGGCCCAAGATAGCAGGTGTTTAAGTTGGAGACAATATCGTTGCTATGTATAGTGGACCTAGGTGCGCGCACGCGCTCAACGTGCCAACATGAAGGAATTGAAGGCATGGTTGTTGGGATTGTAGGGATAGTTGGCAGTGGAGTCAATGAAAGAAAAGGAATTGTGACCTTCGGTAGAGTAGGCATAGTGGGCAGGCTTGGCATACTAGTCAAAGAAGGTAATTGGGTGGTACTTTGCAATGGTGGCATTGTGAGCGTCGGCAGAGTTGGAAGTGTAGGAAGATGAGATAATTGGGTTTTAGGCATAGGTGGCAATGAAGGCTTAGGCAAGGTTGAAATGGAAGGCAATGTGGGCAGTGTAGCCTTCGAAAGAGGTGGAATGGTCGGTAATGTTACAGGTGGTGGTGCAGTCTGTAGAAGATGGCGAGCGGCTAGGCTCACATTGATGTATGACAACACCAATGTAATGATCAATGGTAGCAGTGCGATGGAGTGCTTAAAAGAAGCCATGGGTATAAAAGGCAAGGTATCAAGAAGCTTTAACAATTCAGCTAGAAACAATTGCGAGCTGATTTTTTGATGAGAACACGCATCTGGTTGAACAATATAGAGAGACTACATTTGTAGATGTCATGATTGAAGCTAAAGAAATAGCTAGTGCATGTGATCACATATAGAATATCGTTAACTATTCCAGTAACGGTAGCCTCCGCTGAGAGAAGTTTTTCAAAATTGAAGTTGATAAAATCGTATCTTCGGTCCACCGTGTCATAAGAAAAATTAAATGGGTTAGCTATGATGTCTATTGAGAGTGACTTGGCATAAAAAGTTGATTACAACAATAAAATTAGTGATTCTGCATTTCAAAATGCTAGAAGAGTCATATTTAAGTAAAATAAGGCATTAATTTTTTTTTAAAGAGGGCTCCATTTTTAGAGTTCACACAGGGCCCCCGTAGACTCAGTATCGCCACGACCCGTCATTTGCCACCCTCCCATTCTTCTCCCCTGTTCCAACCTCTAGCCCATAAATTATCTACTATTATGGTATACATTACACCATACGAGTCCACCTTGAAATACCTTCATGCATACATTATGAACTACGATTCCACCTAGAAATACCATCTGCATGTTTTGCAAGTACAACAATGTTATTGATACTTATTGAGTAGCATACTAGCTATTTCTCTGTATTTACTTATGAAAAGGCATATGCACTTGCTCACACAATTTCTAACTGAAGCACATGCGTAATTTGTGTGTACTACTGTGCTTTTATAGATGGTATTTATCTTATGTACATGGAAGCAAAAGTTGTTTCGTCTAATTGCATTTATGAGACTAGTGTTTTACTTTGCAATTCAACTAGTTTAAAACAATAACAACAATCTTTTAGCAATAACAATAGTAGTAACCAACACAATATTATTGGGAACTAGTATCTGATGTAGGAGGATCCGAGTCAGATGATTTTGAGCTATCAGATAACACGTTATTAGCACTAAGATATCTCGAATTAGCAGATTAGTGCAAGAATGGCAGCAAATCATAAATTTATTTCAAATTTGACAATTTAGGATGCGTTTTAGTATTTTGGCCATAACTTTGGCTACGAGTATCATAATCGCGCAAACGACCCCAATTTGGAAAGCTATTTTCAATGCGCACGTCGTGGTCAAAGAGCTACGCTCATTGCACATCTTTTCAAGGCCAAAATCCACCATTTCCTCTTTCGAATCCACAAATTTAGTAATTTATTTCCCTTTATAGTAATATTTCAATTATTGTTTTGGAAGTGATTCTGAACCCAATTTGGGTCAAATTTCTGGCAGTATATTTCTTTTATTACGTATTTTGTTTTAGCATGATTATTGGGGTGTTGCCATTTTTGGTAAAATTCCAATATTGATGAGTTTTAGCTATAAAGCCCGACTTGTGGGCTGATTTTAGAGATACCTTTGATTTGAGTAATTTGATTAAACATTACAGTTATTTTCTCTGTGTTTTGGGGTAATCTTCTTGTGTTCTTCCCTGTCAATTATCTGTTGCTATTAGCCTGCAGAATAATCACTATTTTGCTCGGCGTCAGCTGGTATCAGAGCTTCATCATCTTGTTATGGTGAGATTTTATTAATTTCTATGGCTGGTGGTCGTGGTCATCGCGGGTAGGTTCTGAACGAGGAAACCCCTCACCGTGATCGTAGCATTCAGGAAGTGATGATTGAAGATTTACAGAGGCAAGTTGCAGAGCTAACCCAGCGTCTAACGGCGCAGGAATTCGGTAATCGTGAGATGGAAGATCACGATTATGATTCCAATTTCGAAAACCCGTATCACAATCGTGCTCAATTCTGGGAGCGCCGTGGTCGGGAGGATCGTCATGGAAATCTCGATTTTAAAGTAGATCTACCCGAGTTTTCTAGGACGTTACAAGCCGAAGGATTCGTGGATTGGTTGAATGAAGTAGAGCGTATCTTTGAGTATAAGAAAGTTCCAGATCCTGTCAAAGTGAAATTGGTTGCCATCAAACTCAAAGGCAGAGCATCTGCGTGGTGGGAGCAATTGAAGCGATCACGCGACAGGCAGGGCCAGGCCAAAATCACTGATTGGGAAAAGATGAAGAAAAAGATGAAGGGTCACTTCCTTCCTTTCGGCTACACTCAAATTTTGTTTCAACGACTTCATTCATTGAGGCAAGGCACGAAATCAGTTGATGATTACACGGAGGAGTTCTATCAATTAGTAGCCCGTAATGACTTATCTGAGACGGAAGAGCAGATGGTGGCGTGATATTTGGGAGGATTATGACAACCCCTGTAGGATGTCCTCAGCCTTCACTCACTGTGGATCGTTTCTGAAGCCTACCAGCGCGCACTTGCTGTGGGAAAACAACAGAACAGGAGGCCTATGATCAGAAGTGATTAAAGCAATCGGCCAGTTCGCCCTCAAGAATCCCGTCCTACCCAACCACCACAGCAGAGTAACTCTACTATTAGATGTTTTAGATGTGGTGAACAGGGACATAAAGCGACTGAGTGCAGGAAGCCTGCTATTCAGAAGGGCAACAATCTCCTGATTGAGGAAGACGTGGTAAACGAATTTGAAAACCTTTGAGAGCCTGTGTATGACGATGATAAAGATGGAGATGTGCTGTATGGAGAAGGTCATGAGACTCTGGTTGTTCGTAAGAGTCTACTGACTCCCAAGGATGATTCAGGGGATGATTGGTTAAGAACCAATATTTTCCACACGACATGCACAGTGTCAGATAAAGTTTGCAAGATGATCTTTGACAGTGGCAGTTGTGAGAACGTTGTGTCTGAAGAGGCTGTCCATAAATTGCAGTTGAAGACAGATTGTCATCCCAAGTCGTACAAATTATCATGGCTGAATAAAGGCAGTGAGGTAACAGTAGAAAGGCGTTGCCTAGTGTCTTTTTCGATTGGCAGGAAATATTTTGATAATGCTTGGTGCGATGTTGTATCTATGGATGCTTGTCATGTATTGTTAGGCAGTATGATCACAGTGTTATTCATGATGGGCGGAAAAATACATATTCCTTTAGCATTAAAGGGAAGAAGATTGTGTTGGCACCTCGTCGGGAAGGAACCACTCCTACTCCGGTAACTAATAATACAAATATGCTTTCTAGGTCCAAGTTTTTAGTTGAGATTGATCGTGGAGATGTGGTCTATGCTTTGTTACCTTGTGGGAATAGTGAAATCAATGAGAGTTCAGATTTGCCAACAGAGGTGCAGCAGCTTTTTGCAGAGTTTTCTGACCTGATGCCAAATGATCTTCCTCCTGAGCTGCCACCTATGCGGGATATTCAACATCAGATCGACCTTGTTCCGGGGTCCAGTTTGCCTAATCGGCCGGCTTATCACCTCAGTCCTAAGGAATCTGAAGAGTTGCAGCGACAGGTGGTAGAGTTGTTGGAGAGGGGCTACATCCGTGAGAGTATGAGCCCATGTGCAGTACCTGCTTTGCCAGTGCAAAAAAAAGATGGCTCTTGGCGTATGTGTGTTGATAGCAAGGCAATCAACAAGATTACAGTGAAATACAGGTTTCTAATTCCCCGCCTGGATGATATGTTAGACTAGCTGTCCGAAAATAAGGTTTTATCAAAAATTGACCATAAAAGCGGATACCACCATATCAGAATAAGGCCTGGAGATGAGTGGAAGACATCGTTTAAGACGCATCATGGGTTGTATGAGCGGATGGTCATGCCTTTTGGCCTGTCCAATGCGTCTAGTACATTTATGAGATTTATGCATCAGGTTTTACGGTCTTTTAAGGGGAAATTCGTAGTAGTTTACGACATCCTCATTTATAGTCCGACATGGGCGTCACATTTTGATCACCTTCGTGTTGTTTTTGATAAGGTGAGGACGGAGTGCCTGTTCGTCAATCAGAAGAAGTGTTCTTTCTTCACTACTTCTGTTACTTTTCTTGGTTTTGTTGTGTCTACTAATGGTGTTCATGCAGATCAGTCGAAAATAGATGCGGTCTTGGAGTGGCCCAAACCAAAGACCTTACACGATGTCAGAAGTTTCCATGGATTTGCGTCCTTCTACCGTTGGTTCATCAGAAACTTCAGCACTCTGATTGCTCCTATCACAGAGTGCCTCAAGGGATGTGATTTCCAGTGGTCCGATGAGGCGGAGGCCAGTTTTCAACTGGTCAAGAAGAAGATGACAGAAGCACCAGTTTTGGCACTTCCTGATTTTAAAAAGGTGTTTGAGGTCAATTGTGATGCATCTGGGGTTAGCACTGGTGGTGTTTTGAGTCAGGAAGGGCGTCCAATAGCTTTTTTTCATTGAGAAGCTATCAGGATCAAAGAAGAATTATTTCATCCATGATCTGACGTTTTATGCCATAGTTCAGTCCCTGAAGCATTGGCGTCACTACCTAGTACAGAGGGAGTTTATTCTTGTCACTAATCATTAGGCCCTGAAGTACATCAATGGGCAACACAAGCTGAGTCGACGGCATGCCAAGTGGGTGGCGTACTTACAGGAGTTCACGTTTGCGCTGAGGCACCAAGAAGGGAGTTTGAACCGTGTCGCAGATGCACTGAGCCGTCGTACGTTACTCCTCACCACCATGAGCACTAGAGTTGCAGGATTTGAGGCTTTCTCTGATATGTATGCTGCAGGTTCTTCCTTCGGAAGGATAATTTAGGAGGTAACTGATGGTCAACGACATGACTTTATTTTGCATAATGGTTATCTTTTTCGTGGATTACAGTTGTGCATTCTAGATTGTTCACTAAGACATCAGATTATTCGTGAACTTCATAATAAGAGTCACTTTGGGCGAGAAAAGACGTTGGCCTTGATATCTTCTTCCTATTTTTGGCCCAAATTAAACAGTGATGTGACTCATTATGTGGAGCGTTGTTATGTGTGTCAGCGGTCTAAAGGAGTTCTCACTAATGCGGGCCTGTACACACCTTTACCTGTACCTGAGGCCCCTTGGTTTGATGTCAGTATGGACTTTGTGTTAGGCTTACCCCGTACCCAATGGGCTTGGGATTCTATTTTGGTTGTGGTTGACAGGTTTTCCAAGATGGCCCATTTTGTAGCTTGCAGAAAAACAATGGATGCTTCCTGGATCGCCCATCTTTATTTCAGGGAGATTGTGCGTTTACATGGTGTTCTCCGATCCATTACTTTAGATCGTGACACCAAGTTCATGAGTCATTTCTGGAGGAGTTTATGGGAGAAACTAGGGACGAACTTGAATTTTAGCAGCGCTTACCACCCTCAGACGGATGGACAGACCGAGGTGGTAAACCGCAGTTTGGGGAACCTTTTGAGGAGTTTGGCAGACACTAAACCAAAACAGTGGGATTTGGCGTTACCTCAGGCAGAATTTGCCTATAACAGGTCAAAGAATAGAAACACCGGAATGAGCCCATTTTTGATTGTCTATGGCCAGAATCCATCTGGGGTGCTCGACTTAGCCCCTATTCCACGTGTGGGTCATTTGAACCATAAGGCAGATGCAATGGCAGAACATCTTCGGGGTATCCATGAGAAGGTGAAGCTGGCTATTCACGAGAGTAATTCCAAGTACAAAGTTCAAGCCGACCGTCACCATCGTCAGGTACTTTTTGATGCTGGTGATTTTGTTTGGGCGGTATTAACCCGTGATCGTTTTCCTGTTGGAGAGTATAATAAGCTTAAGGAGCGAAAGATTGGACCCTGTGAGATCTTGCAGAAGATCAATGATAATGCCTACAGACTGTGCCTCCCAAGTCATTTGCGGACTTCTGATGTCTTTAATGTCAAGCACCTGAGTCCTTGTTTTGCAGATCCCGGTGATGCTATTGTGAACTCGAGGACGAGTTCTTTCCAACCCAGGGCGACTGATGCAGGAGGATCCGAGTCAGATGATGTTGAGCTGTCAAATAGCACGTTATTAGCACTAAGATATCTCGAATTAGCAGATCAGCGCAAGAATGGCAGAAAATCATAATTCTATTTCAAATTTGGCAATTTAGGGTGCGTTTTAGTATTTTGGCCATAACTTTGGCTACGAGTATCAGAATCGCGCAAACGACCCCAATTTGGAAAGCTCTTTTCAACGCGCACGTTGTGGTCAATGAGCTATGCTCGTTGCACATCTTTTCAAGGACAAAATCCACCATTTCCTCTTTCGAATCCACAAATTTAGTAATTTATTTCCCTTTATAGTAATATTTCAGTTATTGTTTAGGAAGTGATTCTGAACCCAATTTGGGCCAGATTTCTGGCAGTATATTTCTTTTATTACGTATTTTGTTTTAATATGATTATTAGGGTGTTGCCATTTTTGGTAAAATTCCAATATTGATAAGTTTTAGCTATAAAGCCCGTTTTGTGGGATGATTTTAGAGATACCTTTGATTTGAGTAATTTGATTAAACATTAGAGTTATTTTCTCTGTGTTTTTGGGTAATCTTCTTGTGTTCTTCCCTGTCAATTATCTGTTGCTATTAGCTTGCAGAATAATCACTATTCTACCCGGCGTCAGTATCGCCTAAATGCAAGTACATGATCATTCTACAAAAAATAAATACCTCGACAGTATATAATGACAAATAAGAAATCTGATCGATCACACAAATACAATACAGGAGCATTAAAGCTCAGTCGGTAGTGCTAGCTAGCTCCTTCATGTCCAAAGAATGAGGAATAATCTGATTAATCACGAACTGAGCCTGCTTTTATAATTTAAGTATTGTCCACACAATATTAAACTTAGTATCTGATCAAACTCCGAACTCCAAAGTCGGTAGAAATGAAAGGCCAAATGGATACACTCTAGGGACTACTGGTTGAAGGGGGTGGAGAGAGGAAGGGGAGTGAAGTTGGGATGGAAGGAATTGAAGGCATGGTTGTTGGGATAGTAGGGATAGTTGGCAGTGGAGTCGATGACAGAGGAGGCAATGCGACCTTCGGTAGAGCAGGCATGGTGGGCAGGCTTGGCATTCTAGGCAAAGAAGGTAACTGGGTGGTACTTGGCAATGGTGGCATTGTGAGCGTCAGCAGAGTTGGAAGTGTAGGAAGAGGAGGTAATTGGGTTGTAGGCATAGGTGGCAATGAAGGCTTAGGCAAGATTGGAATGGAAGGCAATGGGGGCAGTGTAGCCTTCGGAAGAGGTGGAATGGTCGGTAATGTTACAGGTGGTGGTGTAGTCTGTAGAAGATGGCGAGCGGCTAGGCTCACATTGATGCATGACAATACCAATGCAATGATCAATGGTAGCAGTGCGATGGAGTGCTTAGAAGAAGCCATGGGTATAAAAGGCAAGGTATCAAGAAGCTTTAACAATTCAGCTAGAAACAATTGCGAGCTGATTTTCTGATGAGAACACGCATCTGGTTGTGGGCTTTTCTAGACTTGAAGAATTGGAAACTATATCACCTAATACAAGGTTTATAAATGTAGGTGAGGTTATTAGTTTAGAGAAGTAGTTGTTAGTTCAACTTCTCACTCAACCCCACTGAGTTTCTTAAATCAAACACATACTACAAAGTACAAACTATTTGACATTATGGGTTAAATTTGGGTTGGGGAAATGAGCTAACAATCCAGTTTCTCGCTTTCCCTAACCACCTATCAGAGCTCATTGAATCACCAACTTTTGTACCCATTATGCATAAAGCATGGACCAAATCTACCAATAGAGTAAATTTATGCATCTCTAAACTTTACATAACCACCAAAAAGTATGACTAGAAACATTACCTGATTTCATAAAATCCTGACTTCATTCCCTCTGTTGAGAACATGAATAATAAGTTTTTTTTTTAAAGGCAAGCAGGGTTTTTATAGGATCCCAAAACCCATAAAGATGCCGCAAGCTGGGTTTGAGTCCATGACCTAGTGGTACCATCCACCAAGCTCTAACCGTTGAGTTGTCATGCCATTGGCAGAATAATAAGTTAATAACATACAAATCGGTGTAGGCCACAACACATAGTACTCACTACTCCATAATTTAATTCAATCTACTACAACAAGTTGATCGTAATCTGGACCGCGAATTTCAAAGTTCATTATAACCTCCAAGTCCCTTGCCATGACAAGTTCGTCATCCTCTTCAGAAAATAGTAATTTCATCATCTTGGAAAATCCACTAAGCACATATGTGAGAAACTTGTGGAACCCTAAGAGGGTGTTTGTTTTTGCTTTTGAATGGAGTCAGAAGTCTTAATAAGAAGTGGATCACCCTGTTTAAAGTGTTTGTTTTTAGTTCTGATCAAAAATTTTACTTCTAATTATAGTAAGCAACAGGGAGGTGTTGATCACTTAACACTGACTGTTGAGTCAAATTTTTTTCCGATAATAACCTTAACATAATTTTGTAATGACAATTGATACCCCCATCTTCTTAAAAATAAGTAAAGCTAAATTTTGATGGCACACCTCCATTCTCTTCACCAATCATTGTGGTTCTACCTACCTACTTGGTAAGAAACTTATCTCATTTCTCTCATCATATTTGTTTTCTTTATCTATATTTTCAAGTGTTTCTTCATCTTTCCAACTCTCCCTCTCATGTATATTTTCAATTTTCCTTCATCTTTGGTCATATTTCGATATTCTTGTAATAAAAGTATTGTAATTTTCTCTAGGATTTGAATAATTATTGGGTATGATTTTAAGCACAATATTTATGTTATAATTTTTCAGCTCAGTGGGCAAAACTTGTTAAACAGTTCTTATTCAGTATCTAAAAACAAACACCTTTTAATTTTACATCTTTTAATCAGTAGCTCTTTCAGAAGCAAAACAAATAGTACATTTAGAAGCTCGTTTAGAACTTCTAACTCCAGTTAGAAGTTAGCTTCTAAGCACTTAAAAAAAAACAAACGCTCTCTAGCTATTGCTTCCATACATAAGTTAGTTTTTAGGTGATTGGCACAAGCCAGTCATATATACACACACTCACACACTAGGATATTCCCCATGACATTGACACTCTCTAAACTTTTTTTTTTTGTTAAATATCTTGTACTGAACACCCCGCCACCATCCTTTTTTTTTTTTCTTTTTTTTTTTTTTTTTAATGGAACCTCCAGTGGGGAGGGGCAACTATGGGATGCCAGACCTTTATTACTTATCAAAAAATTGACTTACAATCGAAACGGGAGTACTTTACGACTTTACCCGTAGAAAATCCAAGCCTTGGAGAGGAACCGAATACGGTATCCAATCAAAAATCTACAAAAACCGAGCAAAAAAACTGCTTAACTAGCCTAGAAAATTAAAGAGCCATACGAAATAAGAAATTGATGCGCATCCTCGCACCTACGGCAAACCAACGGTACCCTACAATCCATGATGAAACCATACCCATGCTGAAAAACCATTGCAGTGACAGACAGCAAGTCCGCAGCTGCATCACCTGCTCATGTAGACAAACAGCAAGGCGCAATGATCCCTGCGGTTGTCCTGTTTCGCAAGTTCCTGATTTAGCGCTGCATGCCGGGACGTAGCAGCACTAAAAATGTGATGCAGCCGCGCGTTCGCAGCCACCAACCCGACACCATCTCAGCAGGCCGCATATCAGACAGCACCCAGCAGGCCGCATACCAGACAACACCCAGCAGTCAGCAGGCCATGTCCTCGCAGTAAGCCACGGCCTCGCAGCAAGCCAAACTCAGCACCCAGCACAACACCAGAGTGCGCAAAGCGAGCGCCCAGACTGCCTGATCTCGCCTGCAATCCAGGCCACAGCACAGACCGCTGGATGTTCGAGTCCGCAGCGTAAAAAACAGAGGATACTCTATTTTACAGCAGAGTGCCCTGCCATACGCTGAACCTGTAATCTCCGCTGCCCAAACATTGCGACGCCTAGTCATCCCCATGACGTATGTAAGCCGTATGACAACGGTCAAGCGCTAATAAACCGGCCACCCTCCTAGGGAGATCATTTGCAGCGAAAGAGACCGTCGTATGCTCTCGTTGTGCTCTAGTGGCTAAAGCATCCGCCACCGCGTTGGCTTCTCTATAAATGTGAGAGCAATTCAACGTCAATTGTTCCGCCAGCTGCTTGATTTCTTTTAAAATATTCTCCAAATGCCACGGTATTTTGAAATTACCCTTAAACCACCCACAAACAATTTCTGAATCCGTCTGAACAAGCACCTGCTTAAAACCCAACGAGAGACAAAGACGGAGGCCCTCAGCTAAAGCCATAAGTTCCGCTTTATTATTTGAGCCAGCACAAAAAAACATTTGCTTCCCCACAACACAAAGACCCCTAGAGTCTCTAATAATTGCACCTCCAGCAGCCATGTTCTTACAGGAAGATCCATCCACATTAAGAGCAACAAAATCTGGCGGAGGGGGATGCCAAAAGACAATTCTACTAAGCTTTCTCAAAACTGGGATCTCTTGTATCCCCAAAGCCCATAATGGAGCCTTAGGCAAACTGACTCGCTTAGGAGTTATAAAATTGTTAGCTAAAAGAAAATTGCGCCGAATATTCAGAATCACAAAAGCAGGATTAGGAACAGCATTATCATATACACATTTGCAACGTTGTTTCCATATTTCCCATAAAATGAACATAGGAGTGAGAAGTGATAGCACACCTGCTTGTGTGCTCATTTTGGCACGCCTGAACCAAATGACAAGTGTCGTGGAGATTTCCGCCGGTTTTCTGATATGCACATCAAAAATCAACTCAAAATGGCGCCATACCTGCATCGCCAGTTCTCCATCCAAAAACAAATGATTCAGAGATTCTCGTTGTGGCATGGTGCAACATCTACATCTAGAGGCCAGACTAAATCCGCATCTGTATAACTCCCCGTCCACTGGTACCCCTCTATGGAGTAATTTCCACACCAAAACTGAGATTCTAGAAGGTATACTGTCATGCCACAGCAATTTATAAAGGCCATTAACCGTCCCTTTCCTCCGAAGCAAGTCATAGGCCGACTGAAGGGAAAAAATCCCATTTTGGTTCGGAACCCATATACATTCATCCTCTTGAAATTCCTCGTCATATAATCTATCAGCAAAAATTCTCCTTGTTAGATGTCTGATGTCTGGATTAACCAATTCAAAGTTGGTTGAAATCACCTCATTTATCGAAGGCCACACACCTTGAGTAACCAAAGCCGCCGATCTTCTGAAGGATGCTACCGTATTCCAATTTTCCTCAAAAAAACTGATATTCCCCATACCAACGCGCCAAAGCGAATTACTCAGAATAAGGGATTTGCCAAGCATGAGTTCTTTGAAAAATGGGGAAGACCCAATTTTCACCAACTGACCGTTCAAAGCCACCCCATGCACCCAGTATTTACTTCTCAGGAAAATAGCCCAAAGAGAATCCGACGTAAGAAGGCGCCAAAGTGCCTTGAGGCGAAAAGCCCTCATAACCACCAACAAATCTCTCACACCCAGACCTTTTTCGTCCTGTGGAAAACAAATATTAGTCCAAGAGACCCATTTTTTCTTCAGTCTTCCTTCACAATCCCCCCAGAAGAAGTCTGCCAACAAACTATTGATCCGAGTTAAAACTTTCATAGGAACACACATGGTACTGAGGATATAAATGGGAATCGAACTCAGAACATGTTTAATCAAAATTAAACGGCCTCCCGGAGATAGCAATTTCGCCTTCCATCCCTGAATCCGCGATTGAATTTTAGCAATCAAATCTTCAAAATATGAAATTTTGACTCTTCCTTGAAAAACTGGCCCCCCCAAATATTTCAAAGGAGCAGCTCGGAACGAGAATCCCGTATAGGTTTTGAATCCTACAATTTTCTCTGCATTTGCCCTGTCATCCACCATAAAAGAACTTTTGCTCGCATTTATTTTCTGTCCCGAAGACTGGCAATAGCTGTTTAAAAAATCCATGCATCCCAGAATAGAGGTCTTTCTGCCATTTAAGAAAATGAGAGTATCATCTGCATAAAGAAGATGTGAGATAGGACTGCATGCCCTGGGGGTGTAGAAGTAACCAATTTTACCTCGAGCAAAAGCCTCGTTAAGACCCCTACTCAGAACTTCGGAGGCGATAATAAACAAAAATGGAGACAGAGGGTCACCTTGCCTTAAACCCCTGGTAGATCTAAAAAATCCTTTGTAGACTCCTTGAAGCAACACTGAGAAGCCACAAGAAGCAATACAGTTGGAAATGATATGACAAAATCTACCATTAAAGCCAAATTTTTTAAGCACCGCCAACAAAAAGTTCCATTCCATTCTATCATAGGCTTTCTCCATGTCAATTTTCAAAACCACATTACCGCCGAAAACCTTCCGGTTAATGTCCCTAATCAACTCCTGTGCAAGGCCAATATTCTCACCAATAAATCTGCCTTTAACAAATGCCCCCTGCTCCGGAGAGATAAGTACAGGCAAAAGATTTGCCAATCTAGTACATAGGATTTTGCTGAAGATCTTATAAATCACGTTGCATAAACTAATAGGGCGAAATTCAGAAAAGGAACCTGGATTCTCAGTTTTAGGAATCAAAGCCAAGAAATTAGCCGAGAAAGAAGCCGGCAGCGCTTCCCCCTCAAAGAATTGAATAGCGGCCTCCCAAATATCAATGCTCAGAATCTCCCAACAAGACTGAAAAAAGCCAGCAGTAAATCCATCCGGACCTGGGGCACTATTCTTGGGGATGTCAAAAATAGCCTTTTTCACTTCCTCCAGAGAAGGACGTTTGACCAAGATGTCACAATGGCCGAAATTCACCAGTCTCGGGATACAATTCAACAACTCTGCATCTACCGTGCATGAACCTTGGGAAGACAACAAATTGGCAAAAAAATCAGTGGCATTAAAAAGAATCTCACCAGGGTCCGAAATAGTCCTCCCGCAAGGTAAATTAATCTGAGTAATAGCCCGCCGTTTTTGTTTAGACTTGGTAGAGGCGAAAAAATATTTGGTGCAGGCATCCCCCTCCTTAAACTCTTTTTCACCGGATTTTTGAATCCAGTAAAGCTCCTCCTGTTTGAGAGCTAATCTGTATTCAGCCTGACAGCGGTTTAAATTGCAACAAGCATTAGTGTCCCAGTTGGCATCAACATTAAAACCATTATTACTACCACTAGCAAAGCCTGCCAATAAAATAGTTTCCCATTGTTGCATTTCATCCTCTAGAGCGCGGATCCTGCTAAACACATGCCCAAATACCATCCGGTTCCACTGGATGAGAGCGCGACGGATCAATTTAAGTTTGGCAGCCACTCTATCAATGGGTCTGGGGAAGGCCATATCTGTCAACCAGATTCCCTTAACCAGATCAAGAAACTCCGGGTGTGTAGTCCACATGTCCAAGAATCTAAACGGTGCAAAACCAATCCTTGGTTGAGAGGGCATGGATGCCAGCATAGGGGAATGATCAGAAAATGTACGGTTAAGGTGTTCAACTTTAGGATTATCCAGAACTGTCAGCCAAGCCGAATTGACAAAAATCCGGTCAAGTCTAGCCCAAATGCGCTCGCGTCCTCGCCTATTATTGCACCATGTAAGTCGAGGACCCGAATAGCCACAATCAATTAAGCCACATGTTTCAGTACAATCGGAGAAATGAGCCATACTAGCCAGGGAGGGTGCAATTCCTCCAACTTTCTCCCCCGAGTGTAGATAAGTATTGAAATCCCCACCGACCATCCAAGGGGAATCGTTTTGAGCCGCAAATGTAACCATATTGGACCATAATTCCTTTCTTTCATCTACCGAGCATTTAGCATAAACAAAAGAAATTAAAAAAACTCTTGAAGAAGAATCTGTTACCTGGCAGTGAATAATCTGATCCGACATGTCCACCACTGAGAAAGCAAGAGACGAATCGCACATAATCCAAATCTTGCCACCAACCCTGTCATTAGAGGCAAAACCGCCCAGTTTAACTTTGTTCCCAATCTCCATGTATCTACTAGCATCAATCATAGGCTCCGCAATCATAAGAATTCTGACATTGTGGTCCAAAACCAACTTTTGTAACCTCCTTCTCGTGGCCCTATTACCAACGCCGCGAGCATTCCAAAACATAAAGTTTTCAATCATCTTAAACGGGGGAGGAAGACAAACCCTTCTTAGTCTTACGACGAGTGCCCGAAGGAACCGCAGCTTTGACGTTTTTCTTTCGCTCCGCATCAGAAAGTGCCCCCAATTCTAAGTCCTTGATAGCTTGTGCGCCCGGCCCAATGTCCGAATCCGACTCCGCCTCATCACTATCTGTGGCGCTTTCAAGTGTATTGACATTCATTTTTTTCTTCTTTTTCCGCAATGAAACACCCACCTTCACCAATTTGCTAATTTCAGCCGGCAACCCGCGAGCATCCAACTGGACTGCCTGCTGATCTATTTCAGCGCCTGCGTCCTGGATCCCCAATTGGAACCTGTAAATCCGCCCGTATATCCTGTGTGACAGCAGCACAAGACGACGTCATAAGCAGGCCAGGTCGAGGAGCGAGCATACAGTGGCCTGGTTCACTGACGGGAGAAGGAGCAGCAGCTGCGGCAGGCCCTGGCACCGTCTCTGCTGGAGCGAAACAGGGCGCAGGCTCCCCTGTTTCTGTGCTGTGGACTGGCTGAGACAGTCCAGGCTGCTCGGACTGGGGCATCATTTCCTGAGATTGGGGCATTGGCAAACCTGACTCCACCTGTTTCACCCCTGACACGAGCTGCCCAACTTGAATTTCGCTAATAGTTTGCGACGCCTCAGCATGATGAGTAAGGGTACTCGTTGATGCCGGATTGACAACTTTGTCATTTGAAAGCGGGTTTGGTTGGTGTCCAAGAACATGTTCAATCTCTGAAATTGTATACCCCGCCTCTAGTAGGCATTCCTCCGTAGATTCTGACTTGACCCCGGTTTGAGCAAGCTCAATTTTCTGACCCGCTGCTTGAAATTCCGTTGGAGCACCCTCCTCGTCCTCAGTATTCTCCATTAGTGCCTCAAATGTGTTCGACAAAACCACCTTTACTGGGTCAATTTCCCCCGGTTTGTTGTTCACGACTCCCTCCGGAATCTCCTCGCCTTTACTATTTTTTGTTCCACTCACACCCACCTCCGAAGTCGAAGATTTTTCTTTTCTAAGCACAGGAACATAATGTTGCTTGATATTATTATTTTTTGCCTTTGATTTGACGACCTTCTCAGTCTTAACAACGTCCGGAACTCGGCCCCCGGCCTTAATGCCGAGCTTCTTGCGACAAACACTCTCCTGATGCCCTATCAAAGAACAAAAATCACAATATTTGAAACCTGGGTATTCTATCTTCTGCTAGAAACCTCTATTGTTGGCTCTATCAATCCATACTCTGTTTGGTAATTTGTCAGCCAAAGTCATCTCCACGCACACGCGGGCGTAGCCCGAGCGTGATAAACATCTAGTATGGTCGTCTATTCTCAAAAACTCACCAAAAGAATTGACAATGGCTTTTAAAATAGGAGGGTGAAAAAGATGTAAAGGTAAGTTAGGCAACTCTACCCATAGTGGCACCGAAATCGGGTCCTCCTTCAGACTGAAACCATCATGCCAACGGAAAGCTTTAAACCGAACACCACGAATCAAAAAGGAATCCCGCGACAGAACTTTTTTAGCTTCCTCCGCCGATTGTAGACGAACTAACACATGCCGCTGGTTGAGTAATCCAAGCGAAAAATCACCCATAATGCCCCAGGTTCTGTGAATCGAATCTCGAATGTCCTCCAATGTAGGGCGGTAGCTAGAGAATTTTAAGACGATCACATGTTTTTCCATAAATGCCTCCCCACGGACTTCATCCGTTGCCGTGATGCCAATTGCTGGAGCGCCCTCTTTACGGAATCTAGTGCCTTCAATCAGAGTTTCCACAACGTCGGCCACCAGAAATTTTCCCAAAATTTGTGCGAAAGAGGGCTTAGCCGCTCCTTCCACGGTTCCCCCATTAGCAGATTTCCCCATCAAGGGGGGGGGGATGGCGGCGGGAGTCGCCGACATCACCTCCAGAGCGGTGCCAGTGTCGAAAAATCAAAACAGAAGCAGCAGAATCAAAACGGAGCAAACCTGTCTCTGTACCGTAACGGTGCACAAAACTGAACCGTATCGGTGGCTGTGACAGAATCACTGCAACCGAAACTTGATAACCAAATCTGATCGCGGCCAAGACGGGAACAAAGAGCGAGGTAACTCCCTGGTTCAGTGTTGTGCGACCTTGAAAACGTCCGGAAGCGACCAGTATCGGCCTGAATCGCGTGTCGCGACCAGAGATATGCCGGCAAATGGTGGCTGAGCCGCCTAGGGTTGTCACAGTGGCTACCCTAGCCGCCACCAGGTGATGGCTAGGATGCAATCTTGCAGAGGAAGGACGGTGGAGATTAGATATCGGTCAAAGACCGAAATACCCCCGAAAATCGCCCCAAATCGCCCTCTCACTATCTAACTTTCTTTTCCCTCTTGATGTGCTGATTCATGTTTTTGTTATTGGTGGTTACTATTGGTTTTGCATAGGGAATTCATAGTGGCTGGTTTGGTTCTCATTCTTTTTTTTTTTTTTTTTTTTTTTTTTTTTTTTTTTTTTTACTTTTGCCTTGAATCAGTTTTGAAATGCAAACCCATTCTAATGTAAAAATAAATACTAAAACTTTAGGGTTAGATTCGGTCAAAATTTGAATCAATTAGAAAAAATATTAAACGCAGAGAGTGAGTTATCAGAGATGTGAATCGACAAACACGATACACGTACTCCATGGGGCTCACTCCGAGTCCGAACAATCAAACAGGTCCAGGAAAAGAGCTCTCAGAGAGATGAGGGTCCAAGCGATACGCAGCGATCAACAAACATCAATCGCCTGGAGACATGATCGTCCTATGCCGCTAGCTTTTATAGACGAAGGCCTTCGGGGCGTCCAACTCCCGCATAATGACACTCTTGTGATAATGATTTCCCTAGCAAGCTGGAAAGTAAGGAGATCCTTGGTGGACACCGAAAGGTCACTGAATGTTCTATTTCTTCCCACGTTCCACAACATGCAGCTAAAGGAAGAAATCCTAACCCCTGATAGTTGTCCAATGATTGATTTCAACGGCAAAAAACGCTTTTCGGTAGGAAAAATACAACTAACAGTAGTCATGAGATAGCCACCGACTCAAAAAATTTTGTTTCAAGAATTCATAGTGATCAATGCACCTTCTACCTATAACGTTGTCCTGGGGAGACCTTGGCTACACCAAATGGGAGCAACAGTCTCCACACTACACCAATGCATCAAGTACTCGATAAACCAGACAATTGGTACCTTACAAGTCGACCAGGCAGCTACCAGAGAATGCCAGTACATGACCCTACAACGTACATGTAACTCTCAATTAACAACTAATCCTGCGGCCAAGATTTCTCTTAATCTTACTAGAGAAGCTGAGATAGAGCAATCAATACCGGATGACGAAACTCTTGTGAGCCCCTGGGGCAGGCCCAACGCTGGACAACCAGAGGAAGAAACCGTCACGGTCTACCTAGACAATCCCTCTAAAAATAGGGCCATTCAAATAGGTTCCCACTTGAGCAAAGAATTGGCGAAATGATTGACATAACTACTACAGCAAAAATAAGACGTCTTCGCCTGGACTATGCGAGACATGGTGGGAATCGACCCATCGGTAATCACTCATCGCCTAGAGGTGGACTCCACGAGGAAAACCATACGGCAGAAGAATAGACCCGTGACGCCTGAGAGAAATGCGATCATAAACGAGGAGGTACAATGGTTACTTAACGCGGACATGATCAAAGAGGCACGATGCCCGAACTGGCTGGCAAACACCGCCTTGATTAAGAAAAAAATGGGAAGTGGAGAGTATGCGTAGACTACACGAACCTGAACAAAGCTTGCCCGAATGACAACTTCCTACTTTCTCGTATCGATCAGATCATGGATGCCACATCTGGGCACAACCTACTAAGCTTCATGGACACCTATTCAGGCTACATTCAGATATTAATGCACCATCGGATCAAGAAAAAACATCTTTCATAACTGAGAGAGGAATATACTACTACAGGGTGATGCCGTTTGGTTTGAAGAACGCAGGTGCTACATATCAATGACTGGTAAATTGAATGTTCAAAGAACAAATCGGTAAAAACATGGAGGTCTACATAGATGATATTCCACCATGTGGTCAGGGCTGCGGAGGCTCTTGACCCGCATATCGTCTATGTGGACTTCCATGGGACAATTTTAAGGTAAAAGGAAAAAGGAAATAACTTTGAAGGGGAAGGTGTGGATCTGCATTGTTAAAAAGGAATATGTAATTGTATGATTATAAGAGAATGGAAGCCCTAACCAAATATAATCATAAGTAGCTCCAATTAACATAAGTTTACTAGAATCAAACACATCAGATAACAATAGATGTAAGATAACACTAGACGTTCACCATTTTCACGACTACTACAATAGATGCAAGATAACACTAGACGTCCTATTTGCTATAATAGAATATAGAAGTATTTGCTATAATAGAATGTAGAATATTTGCTAGAAGTATTTGCTATAATAGAATTTAGAATATGTAGAATATAGAAATCACCGAAGGGTATTTGATAATGGTACTATTCGATAACATTGTTTACACTATTCTCCCATCGTAGTATTTGCTATAATAGAATATAGAGATCACCTCCATACTATGATAAAAAAGCAGTGATAGGATTGTCCGGAACAATGATAAAAAAATAGTGATAGGATGTGCCTCAGTGAAAAAAAAAAATAGTGTTAGAAAAAAAATTGTTTATGCATAAAAAAAAACGGTGATAGGATTGGTACACATGCACACCATGCATCTCTATCTCACATGGGATTGCTTTTGGAAAAAGGGATCATGAAGCACAAATAGTGTTTGAACAATACATTAGGTTTGAAGCCTAAAGGAAATAAGATTTTATTTTGGCACCACCATTGGTTGGTATTAGAGTCAAGGAGTTCAAAGTAGCTTTGCTCATTAAATGGATTTGAGGTTTGCATGGAACCATGGTTTTGTAGAGAAAAGTGGTTGCAACCAAGTATGGGGCTACCATCAGATTGGGTTTTGCTCAATCAAACATCACCACCCCATGAATGTTTTATTTGGAAGGAGATTATAAGCTTAAAAAATTGTATTGAGGAAGCCATCTCTTTTGAAATTCATAAAGGCGAAACCAAGATCACATTAGTTAGCTACATATTTCTGACTATGCAAACTTCTTATAATTTGATTTTTTTCAAGTGTGTGCCTAGATCAAACTTAAGCTTGGTTGAAGGACTAATGTAGATATTTGTTATATAATGTAGATGTCAGACCCTTATGATGAAAATTTATTAAAAAGAAAAATTGTTGTTGTTGCGGCAGCCCATGCTACAATTGCCAACAATTAATTAACAACACTATTCCAAAAGAACCATATGTTGATAAAGCTGCTCAGCGAAGAGTTTATATGGACTATCATTTTTAATGACAAAAATTGTCGTGTACGGATGCCATTTTTCAACTATGTAGCTTTATTAGAGAAAAGGGTGTCTTGAAAGACACAAAAAATGTTCAGGTATAAGAAATGCTTATGCGGTTTCTTCATTTGATCGGTCACAATGTACGCCATAGTGTGCTCATGGGACAATTTTTTCGTTCTGGGGAAACGATTAGTTGACAATTTAATGAGACTTTAGTGGCTATTCTATCTCTATAAAAGTGTTTAGTAGCTGATCACGTTGAAGAGATACACAAATATGGAATCAAACCTAAGATTGGTAATGATACTCGGTACGCAACCTATTTTAAGGTAATAATAAAAATAATTTTTAAGTATTTTTAGTTCGTTAATAGATCTGCTACTTTTACTTACCTAAATTATGTGTATATACTCTTTTCGGATTGTGTTAGTGCATTAGATGGAATGCATTGTAATGCAATAGTTCTAGAAGAAGAATGAGATAGGTTTAGAGGTCGAAAAACTAAAATGACACAAAATGTGTTAGCAACATGTTCTTTTGACTTAAAGTTCACTTTTGTTCTAACTGGTTGGGAAGGCAGTGTTCATGACCAGAAAGTGTTAGATACTGCCCGTTCCAGGTCAAACCAATTCATTGTCCCATAAGGTATATAAGACATTAGATTAGTTTATTCTTAGATATAATGTTTAATTATAAAAAGATTTTTGATAATAAAATATATTTTATTTATAGGAAAGTATTATCTCGTGGACGTCGAATACACACACGAACCAAGTTTCTTAGCTCCATTTAAGAGTACTCGATATCATAAAAGCGAGCATAGAGGTCGGACACATGAAAATGAAAAAGAGTTGTTCAATAAACGACATTCAAGCCTTAGGAATGCAATTGAGAGAGCTTTTGGGGTACTAAAAAAATGATGGCCCATTCTGCTGGTTCCTAAAAAGCGGTAGACCATGTTATCTGCCGATTCTTTTTATCCATTCAAGACAAAAGTGAAAATAGTGATGGCATGTTTCATTCTACATAATCACATAATGGGTGTTGATTCGATAGATCCATTACTTGAAGAAGTTGACCGAGAACTTGAATCTATTGGTGGGGAAGAAGAGGCACCAATCCTAGCTTCTCAAGGAATACTTAGAGCAACACAAATTAGATGGATCCAATTTAGAGACAATCTTGCCAAAAAAATGTATGATGATTACAAACATCGATGAACTTGACCACGAATAATTGTTTTTATTCCTAGTTGTTATTACTTGTTGAAATATGGATTATTTATCTTAGTTATTTAATAACAATGACATGTAGAAATTTTCATATGGTTCATGGAATTATAAATATCACCACATTATTGTTAATTTTTTTTACTCATATAGTAGTACTAACAACAAATACAGAATATTGGGAGAACCAATTCGAAGCCGATGAAAATAATGGAAAAGAAAAGAAGACGCATCTTATATGGGACTGTACGATGGATATTATCATGATTGAAACATTACTTGAGTTGTGCATTAAGTTGGAAGATGATGCCCCTTTTAGGAAGTGGAAGGTTTTTGGGGCCAAAGTTTATGTTATGTCCGATGTGGAGGAGGTGTCTGAGAGAGGAAGAGGGCTCACATTAGAGTTGGGCCATCTTCGGCACGAGCCGCTCCAGTGAGAGAGGAGCGTGAGCCTGCTGGACCTGTTGAGGCGGAGACTGACATTTCCGTCATGGAGAAAGATTACCTACAGATGGCAAGAGTCATGGACAGGTCGAACCTTAGTGACGCGCAGGTCAAGGATCTGAATGATCGTTTGGTGCAGGTCTTAATGGTAGCTTCCGCTGGTGTTGATTCGCGTGGGGCCATTGCTGTTGGAGGTTACTGTGAAGATTCGCCCGAGGTGGTAGAATCTAATCGCCCTATTGTTGATTCGCTTGAAGGTGGTCGGTACCAACCATGTCTCTTGTAGTCCGCATTGCTTGTCGCCTCGTTCTAGGCCACAATTGAAAGTGTTGGAGGGTCCTTTTGATAATTCACTCCCTCCTCTCCATCCGGATCCCATTGAGCCATCTCGCAATAAAGGGTCGGTTGTTTTTGACAAAAGAAAGGCCATGGAGGAGAGTCTGAGGACGGTGGCAACCGTGAAGGGTGGCACTGGCATAGTTCTCGATAAAGGAAGGCTTCACCCTAATGCACGGATAAACTTGTTTGAACTTGACTTGGTAAAGATGAGCTCACAAGTTTGGCATGAAGAGGTGGATGTAGAGTGTGCTTCGAGGAAGCACATAAGCATGCGCCACAGTTGGTTGATGGATCATGCTCCGAAACCCAAAGAGGATACGTTGGAAGGATGCATGGACAAGGGTCTGAAGTACCTTATGCTGGGTATGTCTCATATGAGCCACGCGACTATTCCTGGAATGAAAGTCGAGGTGGCTCGTGAGAGAGTATATACCTTGGAGCGTGTCTTCTCTCACATGCAGCTGCTGTATTTTGATGTGCTCCGTGAAATCCAGCAGCTTAAGAAGCAGGCTAAGGAGAAGCGGTTGGATCAGTCAACCGTGGCCACCGAGGCTTATGGGGCTCATCTGGAGGACCTTGAGCAAAGTCTGAGGGAGGCAGTGTCTGAAAGGGACGGACTCAGGCATGAGTTGAGCCGGACTCGCCGAGAAGTCGAAGTTGCACCGGATGCTGTGGCTAAGGTGTGTTCTGAGCTGCAATCTTTTGCTGATGAAAGAAATTGATTGGGCTGTTGAGAAGCAAAAGTTGGAATCCGATGTGGAGGTCTACGCCCATGAAGCGATAAAGACTGAGGACCAGCTCGAATTGGGGTAGCATGAGTTTTGTGCTGTGAAGAGCAGTCTGGCCACAGAGCAGTCTCAGGTCGACACGCTGACTAGCAAGTTGGAGCTACTGGAGCGTGAACTTGTCATCGCGGAGGTGTGAGATGAAGAACTTCTTCAGGGGCCAGACAAGTGTGAGTTCCGCTGGGTTGTACATGGCCTGCTGGAGTTGTTGGCACTGATGAAGGAGAAGCATACTGAGTGGGATCTTGGCCGGTATAAAAATATGTCATATGTTGATTTGTCTGTGCCTTTGCATCGTCGGATGAGGAAGACAGCCCTGATACGCAGACCACGACGCATGTGGATGCTTTCCTTGCTCCATCTTCCACTAAGCTTTGTTCTTCTATTTTTGTAACTTCTCCTGGTAGGGAGTGACCTTGGTGTGATTGTACCCATTTTAGTTTTGACTGTTAATGAAAACATTTTTTTCAGTAATGTGCTTGTTGTCTCTATTGTATGTTTTTTCCTTTTGCCTTGTCGTCATACTTAGGTTGGTTGAGTCAATAGGACGCTTGACTGGTATGTATGCGATAGAGAGCTTGACCGATTTGTATTGTGAACGACTCGGGGTCATTTTTGCGTAGCCATGTTCGATAGTGGGCATGTTGCTCATAGTTTAGCTGAGGGTTGCCCATGCCGTGTCTTGTTCCCGAGGTAAGCTGTTTGAGGCTTATCCTATATGTTCGACCGGTTGGCCGCAGTAGATGCTAAGAGCGAGTTGCAATGGCTGAGAGCATGTGTTGGAGCGTTCGTGCCGAGTAAGGCGACGTAATACTCGGGGTTCGCATCCTAAATAGCTTTTATCTGGGCACTGGCCGTATGATCTTTGTATCTTCGCGAGTATTAGGATGTCATTCCATTTGAGTGTGAAGACGCAGATTCGGCTAGATTCATATTTGGTTACCAGGCTGAAGAGCAGTGATCTCGTGGCAAGTAGTTGGGATCAGTGCCGGACTGACAGGCTCCCACCTTTCGAATCGTGTATGACCAAGCAAAGTGAGCTACGGATTCGGGGAGTTCAAGTTTGGCGACCAGGCTGAAGAGCAGTGGTCTTGTGGCAAGCCATTGGGATCAGTGCGAAACTGACTAGGCTCCCACCTTTTGAATCGTGTATGACCAAACAAAGTGGGCTACGAATTTGGGGAGTAAAGGTTTGGCGACCAGGCTGAAGAACAGTGGTCTAGTGGCAAGCCGTCGGAATCAATTTAGGATTGACTAGGCTCCCACCTTCCGAATCGTGTATGACCAAGCAAAGTGGGCTACAGATTCGGGGAGTAAAAGTTTGGTGACCAGGCTAAAGAGCAGTGGTCCTGTGGCAAGCCGTTGGAATTAGTTCAGGGCTAACTAGGTTCCGACATTTCAAACCATCTATACCCTCCCCGCGCGGTGGGTGCTACGAATTCAAGAGAGGTCTGGTGACCAGGCTGAATAGCAGTGGTCCTGTGGCAAGCCATCGAAATCCGTTTGGGACTGACTAGGCTCCCACCATCCAAATTATCTACACCTAAGTGCACCAAGCTACAAATTTAGGAGGGTACGACGGCCACGCTGAAGAGTAGTGGTCCCATGGAAAACCATCGAAATCAGGTTGTGGCTGATTGGGTTTCCACCTTCTAAACTATCTACACCCTTGCAGCGTGGGCTAAAAGTCAAGGTTTGGTGATTTGGCGGCCACGCTGAAAAGCAGTGGTCCCATGGCGAGCCATCAGAATCAGTTCGGGACTGACTAGGCTCCCACCTTCCAAACTATCTACCCTCGCAGTGGGGGCTACAACTCCAAGTTTTGATCATAAACTTTCGTTACTATTCGTCACCAATTAGGCTTACCTGATTAGGTTCGATGATCATTGGCCGCAAGGGGGGCAATGATCCCTGGTGAGTCATCGTTACCAGACATGATATCTCTGATTAGACTCCCACTTCCTAAATCGTCGATGCCCACGCTAAGCAGGCTAGGTGTCGGGTTGAACTAGAAGCTGTCATCATCAGCTTTGGTTGACTAAGCTTAATTGCATGGTTTGAAAATAAGTTCCGCCTGTTAAGGGGTGTGTGAATTTAGTTGTAGCATAGTGTGGACAAAGTTACTTCGAATCAGCAGGTGATCTGTAGGTTCAATCCATATGTCAGGATCGGCAAGGATCTCTTAATCCTGTGCCAAGCATGCGACAGAATGTTGTTTGAATAATGGACCGAGCCCATACAGAAGAGGGGCTAGGGCTTAGTGTGTTGCGTGTACAACATAAATCGCGTGGTAACACGTGTACGACATAGGTTGTGTGATGATTGAGTATTGGTTACTCTCCCATAATTGATGGGGTTGTGTGTAGCGCCATTAATTTGAATGACGTAGTCTCAGCAGTTTCCTTGGGAATTGTTGTCACCTCATTTCCCTTACCGCATTGAATGCTTGACAGTTAATGCTGGAGTGCCCACTTGGTGAACCATCATGTCTATATAATGGTATTTTCCAATCGTTGTAGGCACTATCTTTCATAGAGCTTATCTTCTGCAATGTTCTCTCTTTAAGATAGTGTTTTGGGTTTTCCAAAGGCTAAAGGTGGATCTTCGTCTCTAGAGTCTCCGAATGTTCTGACATTTGCAATGGTCGGCACAGTAATAGTTGTCGTTATGAGTGGTCACCTTCTTTTGGTGAGCATGTAGTTGATCTGCTGGGATCTCGTAATTTTTTCTCATTTTGCGGAGTAGTACGGATTTACTACCTAGGTAGATGTGATGGTGTAACACCGTACCACTTGTGTCTTTGTGTGCTCGGATCTCGCTGCTAACTGATGGTTGATCGAAGTGTTAGTCGATGTACGATGTCTCCGGGTGTGGTAGCTCTCAGTCACACCTGCCATCGCATATGGGAAAAGTGGTATCTCTTGATAGCATTATGAGACTGTAACTGCGTCGCTGCTTGTGGACATCTTCATCTGCCTTCTTCTAAGCCCTTTGAAGAGGTTGTATAGATGGCGAGATGTCTCTTGAGGAAATCAACAGCTCGTTGTGAGGTCTACAATGTTGTAGTATGAGACATTTCCGGAGTGATTTGATAGAGCAATCTGACTGCTCAGTCTTGCAATCTCTTCTGGCACTTCGTCTTTATCTTGGGAAGGTTTCGAGATCTCCTATTCTCTTATCTTTGTTTCCACTTGCAGATTACTCGTATCGGAGGGTTTGCAAGTTTTGTCAGACTCTGTCCATTGTAGAATTTTCTAAGCGAGTCTTTTACTTCAATTCACATTGTATTCAGATGCTTGTAGTACTCAGTCTTTATTATTCGCCTCAGGGCACTTGCAATATGTAGTCTTTTATATCTGGCTCAAGGTGTTTACTGTTACATCTTTCCAATCATCAATAGAGTTTGTTTTTCGTAATTATATCTTTATTTATTAAATGATTGCAAAATCACATAAGCCTTTCAAGAACTAAAACTCAATATTGACTATGGAAAAGGGAAACAAACAACTTAACGCAAACTAATTGTTGATGGAGAAAAACTGATCCTGACCTTGAAGTGAATTCGGGTTGCTATTCGTGGATCATTTTAGCAGACTGTTGAGGCATTACATAGAGAGTAAACCTTGCAGACAGGCGAATCTCCGTGCCGATGGAATGTCGGGGGATGTGTTCTCTCTTTTCATTGCCTTTATGACTTGTTGGGCAGGATAGTTGATTGTTCCTATACCGCTTGAAAATGGTGTCTCTCCCATCATTTGGTCTTGCACTGGGTTAGGTTGTTTTACATGATGTAACTGAATCTGGGAGCACTCTATCTATTTTAGTGCGGCGTAATGGTTGTCTTGTGCCATAGGTTGGTCTCCACGCATGGTTCATTCGGAGTGTTTTGCAGTATACTTAACACACTGGTGAAGGGTGGAAATCACTGCTTCCATCTGGTGGAGCTAAGGTCTTCCCAAGATGAGAATGTAAGATGTGGTGCATCTACCACCATGAAGTCCAGAAATAGGACTTTCCCGAGCTACGTAGCCAACCTTATCTTTCCGATGGGGAAGCACTTCTCCCCGCTAAATCCGATCAGCGGGTGTTCTGAAGATGTTAGGTTTTCCTTCTTGAGGTCCATGCTGCGGAACGCATTGTAAAATAGAACGTTAAGTGAACTTCCTATGTCGACTAGAGCTCTCTTTACTTCCCACTTTGCGATGGAAACATAGATGACCAAGTCGACATTGTGCAGCGCTCGAACTCCTTCGAGGTCCTTGTCCGTAAAGGTCAAGGTGGGAATAGGGCTACGAACCCTTGAGTGGCAGATATGCTCGTCCTCATCCGCTGATTGTGTTCGTATATCCAGTAGTGTTCGCTTGTGGGACCTGTGTGATTGGTATTCATTTGGTCCGACTCCATGAAGGACTATATTATCCCTGGAGTCTCCTTTATTTCTTTAACTGACTCCCCCTTGTCTTTTGTCTGTTCTGCTGGCTTCTCAGACTGCAGGAACTCTTCAGTTTGCCCTTGCGGATCCTGTACTCAACCTCGTACCTTAGACTCTTACAGTCATTGGTGTTGTGGCTACTTTTTTTGTGGTACGTGCAGTACTTGCCGTTGTCGCGCTAGGCGAGGTCTCTGCATGTCTTTGGAGGCCACTTCAGTTCCTCCCAGTTTTTCATTGATTTGAGTACGTCCGATAGGTTAGCGTTTAGGGGATTCACTGCTCTAGATCCAACGTAGTTGGACGATTTCTTTGGCCTGAACTGACCAGGGTCTGGCTTGTTGTCACGGCGCTTCTTTTTGCTTCGTTCCTCATCCGGGGGCCTTTTTCCCTCATTGTCTATGGGTGAGAAGTGCCTTCTACCTTCTTCGGTTTCTCTCTCTGAGGTCCTCGACTCTTCAAGGGTGATGTGTCTCTGGATGCTCTTGAGGAGCTTCGCCATGTCCAGAAGGGGCTCCAGGGTGAGATCTTCGTAGAGCTTTTCCTCTTTGAGGCCCACAGTGAAGGTGGTCACGGCTGTATCATCGTTGCACTCGTCTATGAGGGTCAACTCATTGTTGAAGCGCATGACGTACTCTCAGAGTATCTCGCCGGACCTCTGCCTCAGGGAGAGTATGTAGTGCGGCCTTTTCGGAAGCGTTGGCTTCCAACGAAAAGGGTTAGGAATTCCTTCACCAGTGTTTTGAAGGAGTCGATGGACTTCGGAGGAAGGCTGTGGAACCACGTCAATGCAGAGCTTTTCAGACTAGTGGGAAAGGTCCTGCACATTACGGATTCAGATCCCTCTTAAGGGCCATTACGTGTTGGTAATGGCACAGGTGGTCGAAGGGATCAGTGGTTTCGTCGTAGAAGTCGAGCTTCAGAGGAGTGAACTTCCTTGGTAGGACCTTGTTCATGATTTGGTCCACAAATGGCACGAAAAAGAGGCGATACAGTACGTCCGGGTCATGCGCCCTTCTGCAGAGGGGGTTCCCATGGCCAAGCCTCTCTACTCTGGCATGTAACTCAGTGTTAGTTGCGCAGCCTTTTTTAGTCCAAGGAACTGGCAGGTGCTTGGCTTTCCTGTACTTGCTCCCTATCGTCTGCCAAAGGCGAAGTTCTATGTTGCTCATAGTCTCCATTGGCGGGTGGTGGATTATGTCGTGTGAGATCCTCCACTGCTTTGGCGATCTGCTGTATTTGGGATGCCAGTGTATCGATTTTGGGATCTGTCGCTGCTGTCATTGGTACGGGAGTGTGAGTTGGCTGCGCGTGCAAGATAGGAGCTGCTGAAGGAGGCGGTATAGGGATGGCCGGAATGTTTGACGTGTCCTCTGGTTTTCCATTTTTACATGACTTGGTGGTCACCATTTCTCTGTGTTTTGAAATGAGGCAACGCTTAGTGTAAAGTTACAAGCTATGTCGTCCCCACGGATAGTGCCAAACTGATGCAGTCATTTTTCGCTCCTTGCTATGATCTTATTCATGCTTACCTGTTGACCTGCACAAGTAACAAACGTGAGCAACAGACCACCGTTATGGTGGCCGATGGCAATCTGATGCTAAAGTCAGATAGGGCTTTGAGGAAGGTGTAATGTTTAACATGGAATTCGTAGCGTACCTTAGCATACCAACCTCATGTCTTATTTATAGTGCAAGGAGTCATGAGGCCATCGTAGGCGTAGATTAGGGAGGAGATTTTCATGGAGATCCATCTCTAATTAGGAGTCGTGCTGTAGAAGAGAAGTTCCCTATTAGCCCTGCGCTCCTAGATACGTGGGAGATAGTTCCCAATCAAAGAGCATTCCGTCAAAGGGAGTTTCCCTATGTGGAAAATATTCTGGTGTTTGCTTCCTAGTTGGGAGAAAATAGCAACTGTAGTTTCTCGTTCGAAGCTGATCCTCGAGATACTTGCCTAAGGAGGGCTTACGAGTATTGATGAGGACAACCGAGAGACGTGTGGGCTTAGCGTGTTGTGAGATTCCGGGTCCGCTTGGCGGACTGAAGTTGAGCGGGCTTAGAACCGTTTGGGCTTATTCAGTGTTGGGCTGATGCTAGGGTCCGTATTTCCTCCAGATTATCATGACGCGTGTACGGCTCAAGGGTGTGACCATTTTTATGTATCATCAACTAGTATGTGGTTAAATTCCGACATTGAAATGGGTAGAAAAAGATGGTTGAAATAGTCCCAATTTAGGGAGTGGAAGGCGGTGGAAAGAGGAAAGGGAATGAAGTTGGAATGGAAGGGATTGAAGGCATGGTTGTTGGGATTGTAGGGATCGACGACAGAGGAGGCATTGTGACCTTCGAAAGAGTGGGTATGGTGGGCAGGGTTGTCATACTAGGTAAAGAAGGTAACTGAGTGGTATTTGGCAATGGTGGCACAGTGAGTGTGGACAGAGTTGGAAGTGTCGGAAGAGGAGGTAATTTGAATTATTTTTGTTATGTGTTATATGAGGTACAAATTTTGTTGAAATAAAGAGAAATAATATTGCTTCAATTACCATAGATTCCACATAAAATATGTTTCAATTAAAGAACAATTTTTGTTTTTGATTTATGAATTTATTCCGTATGATAAAAACTAGGCACATGGAAACTGCTGCTATATTACAAGGCTTTAAAAAAAGTACATGCATCTCAACAACGAATGACTTTCACGCTTTGGGTCTGGTAATGTAATCGACATTTTGCCCGTGCTACCATATTTGAGTGTCATGATCATCATGCCATATGGAGTGTGACAGTGCGAGTGTAACAAGTTTGGTTTTACATATCTTTCCTAAGTTTCAATCTTAACAGTCCTTAGTTTTTTTTTTTGTTAAATGATGAATGTCAGCTTAATGAGTCTGTAAAAGTTTATTTTTTTGTTTTATTTTATTAAACCTCCGATATGAAGGGGCAACCTTGGGATGTCAGACCTTATTACTTTTCAGAAAGAATACAAACTAAATGGGAGTACATTACGACTTTACCATGGGATAACTCAAAAACCAAATTACATTTTCTGCTTTCTAACATAAGTCGTCTTGCATTTGTCTAACAACAGTAGCACCCTTGCTCTTCCTGGAAGCGAAACCCAATCAAACTCCTTTAAGATTTTTTCTTGTGCCAACCTTGCCAAAGCATCCGCCACCACATTGGATTCCTTGTACACATGTGTGCACCAACATTCCATAGACTTACTAACCTCCTTGATCTCATTCCACACATTCATAAGTGACCATGGTATTGCAACTTCTTGATAAACCATTGTCGCACTAGCATCGAATCCGTTTGAACTCCAACTTTTTGAATACCTTGTCTCATACAAAGTCAAAGGCCTCTAACAAAGCCCCAAATTTCACCTTATTGTTTGATCCATTCCCAAAGAAGACTAGCATCACCCCCACATAGTCTCCTTTCACATCTCTGATTACAACACCACCTACAGCCTGGTTCTCGATAGAGGATCCATTGATGTTTAAAATGAAACATCCGGCGGGAGGGAAACTCCAAAACACCACCCTCGGATAGCAATCCAGGTGGGATGATGGCCCAACTTAAGCAACAGAACATGATCGACGCTCTGTTTCTTCAGCATGAATATCTTCGAGGCCATCCGTAGCCATCGATACACCTTCAAAATTACCAAAGCAGAGCTCCATTCTACTCCCTCATGAATCTGTTTATTTCTCTGCACCCAAATCTCCCACAAGATGAACAGCGGTGTGAGGTTGTTAGAATATATAGGGTTTGTACTCAATATAGTCAAGCCCAAGTCCAAGATTAATTCTTGTATGAAGAAATCATGACTGTCGAGTGGACGACTAATGGTTTGACTCAAGTCAGCACGACTCTCCCTCAGCGCGTAGGCTGAAAAAATTTCTCAACACAAATGTTGGTATTGCTCAACTTTGGTGCTGGATTGCTCAACATTGATGTTGGTATTGCTCAACAGTGGTGCTTGTATTGCTCAACATTCTGTAAAGAAAATATTTGTAGAATTGTAATATTGTGTCATTATTCCTTGACTCATGAATACAAGTTTATATAAGCTAACTTCTACCTAACCTTGTGGAAACATGAAACTTAAAACTCCCTACACAAAATAGAGTATTATTCTGACTTTCCTATTCTTGTAATTTCCTTCTTGTAGAGGTGAATCAATCTTGAACTTGGGCTTGGCTATGTTGAGTGAAAGCCCTACATATTCTAACAAAGGTTGAAGAGCAAACCCGTCTGTGAAAACCCTTACCACCCTCTTGAACTAAGCATTAAGCAGTGAGTACACTTCCAATGGCCTTCTAGCAAGTATCTCAAAAATGCTTTCGAAGTGTGCCCATACATTCTTCGCCAAACTACTCTCGATGAACAAATGCTTCATGCTCTCAAAGACTGTTGCCTATAGCAAAACAATTTAGATGCCAAACTAAAACAAATATGACATGCTCCCCATCAACTGCCATAGCATGTTTGATCACCTTCCAGACTAAAATTGAAATTTTTGAGGGAAAAAGAGGATGCCAAATTTAAAGAGGATGCCAAAAAGAGGATGCCAAATTAGCCACGCTTTGCCAAATTGGACTAAGCGACAGAAATTGTTCCCTTCTCATATGCTCCAAGCTTGGCCATCTATTTGAGCTTTCGCATAACCAGTGCATTCAAAGCCTATTTCAAAGCATATGCAACCAAAGACTTGTGAGACAAAGACTCAATTATTTGAGTCAGACAAGTTATGGCTCCCAATTTATTAGGGAATCAAAGTAGCTTTACACAAGGATTGTGTTCCCAATTTGTTGGGAAGAGTATGACAGGGACTCAAAGTCTTCTATAGACAAGGATCCCAAATTTAAAGGATGTATTGGACAAAGAGTAGAACTCCTCATCTCTTTATATACTTCATCACACAGAACGTGTAAACAAGAGAGAGCAATCACAATGTGAGAAACAGACAACTGTACACAACATGAAAACTCAAGAGTGTGCAACGTGAAATAGATGGCTGATTTCAGCTGCTCATGGAGGTTGTAAACCCACCTCATTGGTTGTTCTATACAGGGAGAAAAAGAGGGTGTAAGACCAGGTTATAGGGTCGTTCTTGGGGTTTTTTTTTGTTGGGGAAACAGTGAGAAACATAGTGTAGCAGGGGTGGTTCTTGTGTCTGTGTTTCAGGTGAAGAAACAGTGAGTTAGTTCTCTTCTCTTCTTGTAATCTCCGGTGTAAGTGTTTTTTATATCAATAAGATTGTTACAGAGTCGTGATCCGTGGAATAGGCAAAGCCGAACCATGTTAAATTTTTGGTGTCATCTTTATTTTATGCTATTTTTTTATTGCTTCCTTGTTTCATAGCATAGTTTTCAGTCATTCACTTTCGCCAACTAGATCTTGGCCTTGTGTTTAGTTTACTTACAGCAGTTGGCTTTGTGTTGATTGTTTCATGTATTTACTACAAGACTTTCAAATTAACCCTATTCAAAGCATCTGCAAACCAAAACATAACTAGTTTGTTAGGAGATACGAAAAACATCTGCAATCAAAGACTTTCAAAGCATTGTAATCTGGATTAGTACCATATAATTTGAAAATGGAGTTTCCCCGAAAAAGGTAATCAGTTTATTAAGATATACAACTGTTAGGAAGGCTTCAATCCATAAATTTAAGGTTACCATGTAACAATGTTAATCCGATTTCAACAAGGTGCCTATGTTTTCTTTATGCAACTCTGTTTTGTTTAGTAGTTCCTGGGAATGTACATGTTGAACAACAAAATATTGACTGAGGTGGTCTAACAATTCTTGGGATTGAATTCTCCTCTGCCATCACATTGAAAAAATTTTATGTCTGAAATTAATTTTCTAACGCACAAACACTTGAGAAAAAATCCGACTTCTTTTCAAAAGATAAAGCCAAGTATATCTAGTGCAATCATCAACAAAAATAACATAGTAGTGGAAATGTTAAACTGATGCAACCGGGGTTGGTCCCTGTAAATCACAATGAATTTTGGCTAATGGCTCAGTAGTAATATTATTATTTATAGCAAATGGGAGCGACAACTTTTTTCGATTTGACAACAACGACAAATAGTCATTGGTTTAAGCCAACTAGAAACACCAATAAAATTTCTAGAACTTAGATTATGAATAAGCTTGGAATAGGGGTATCGAAGAAGTTGGTGCCAAATACCCAACAGTGCCCCTCCAGTACATATTGTTGCTAATGTTGTAACTACTACTAGGGGTGGGCATCCCATCCCGCAATCCCGATCCCGTCCCGATTTTTTCGGGTCTTAATGGGATTGAATAATTTCATCCCGATCCCGTCCCGATCTAGAATGGGATGGGATGGGATGAAGATTTTCAATCCCGCCAATCCCATCCCGTCCCTAGCTAATTTTTTAATATTTATTATTAATATTTTATTTATTTATTTATTTATTTTTATTCATATAAACTTAAAGATGACTGAGAGAAACTCATGGTGTTTGCATTTGAATCCTTTCTGGGATCTTCATCTTTTGATGTTCAAGATTGCATTTGAATTTCATTTATTTTATTTTGGGTTTTATATATTATGTAATATCGATTTAGACTATATATGAGTGTCTCTTGAGGCTATCATTTATGGGTTTATTTGAAGTTTCAAGGAGAAAACAGATGAAAACAAAAACAAATTGAACTCTCCCAAACATCCCAACTAGATTAGCACTTGAGGGAGGTTTGCAATCAATCACGTGCTCGTTACGTATACAATGTTATAAGCATCTTGAGAGACATATTCAGACATGTCTTTTTTATCCATTATTAATTTGGTTTAAGACTAAAGCCTGCTAGGTAATATGCTACTCACCCTCGGGCAATAGGAGTTATCTTGTAGTGTCAGATAACGTATATTCAAGAGTTGCTCTGGTTTACGAGACCTTGGGTTTTCCATGCGGTCGCCTCTATATTGGTGGGTATTTCACTGCTTAGGTGTTATCCATAACTATTTCCAGATTCCTGCAATTTGCTTGTAGGTTTAAGAAATTTATTTTTCTCGCTCTATATCTAATTATAAGAAAGTTATTTTTCACGCTCTTATATGATGATAATCTTCGCAGCAGTCACAGGCAGCACGCTGATCCCGTCCCGTCCCGTCCCGAACCTGTTTGGGATGGGATGAGGTCGGGATGAAGTTTTTCCCATCCCGTCCCATCCCGATCCCGTATGAATGGGATGGGATAGGGATGGGTATATCTCGTCCCATCCCGTCCTGTGCCCACCCCTAACTACTCCTCTATCCAATACATAAAGATCTCCATGCCTACTATTAATGGCTGCTAGGATTTATGTCGTTGCTTTGTCATTTATCTTGAAACCGGAGGATGAGAATTCAAAAAGACATGAGTTCTCATTAATGATTTGGCTCACAAAAAGTAAGTTCTTAATTTTCGGTACAACCTGAACATTATTCAAGCCAATATTTTTGCGTGATGAATTTAGAACAGTGCTACCAATATGCGAGATTTGTAAATTGGATCCATCTCAGACAATAACTTTATCTGAACCCTAATAAGATTTAGTAGAATGGAGAATACTTGGATTTGAAGTCATGTGAGAAGTTAGGGGTGGGCATCCCATCCCGCGATCCCGATCCCGTCCCGATCAAGAGTGGGATGGGATTGATCAAACTCATCCCAATCCCGTCCCGTCCCGATCTAGAGTGGGATGGGATCGGGATGGAAATTTGCAATCCGTCCATCCCATCTTGTCCCGAGATTATTTATTTAATATTTATTATTATTAATTTTAATCAAACTACTCTTCTAAATAAAAATTTAGGATGTGTAGAAATTAACTAAGAAATCTATTGTTTGAAAACTTGTTTGATTTGGTACTCTTTGTTTAAATAAAAACTATTTTAGGTCAAATAGAACCCATGAAAATTTATGCCTTTTCACATTTTAGATTGGTTATAGGACAATTATTCTTGTAGAAAATAAAGGCAAACAATGGTTTGGTTTAGTTTTGCACTATGAGTTATATAGTTGAAAATTGGGTTAAGGATCAATATTTATCATTTTTGGACATATGTTAAGACAACTTGAGAACTTATACAAAATACAACTATGAGCAATATGAGATGAAATTTTATATGACATTTTATATTGTTATGATGAAATTTATATGTACAAAAATTAGCATTATTGGTGCGCGAGCAATGTGAGATGAATTTTTTTTTGTTATTCTTCATTGGAAGACTATTTAGTACATGCTAATCCCGTCCCGACCCGTCTTGAACCCGTTTGGATGGGACGAGGTCTATCCCATCCCGATCCCGAACAACGAGATAGGATAGGGATGAGGTCCATCATGTCCCATCCCGTCCATCCCTATGAGAAGTAGCCTCGTTATCAGTGTACCAATTTAGATCATTGAACAAATACTTAGCCGTTTTATGCCCAAAACAATTGCAAACTTAACATTGAACAAGGCCATCTGGAGAGTTGTGCTGATTGGTGTGACTTGCATGATCAACTTTTGTCTTGGATGAGTTCCACTCCCTTGGAGCAAAGCTACAGTGGTGAGATTTCCATAAGGTGAGAAGCCTTGCCCTTTTGAATTAAACTTACCATAGTAACTGATGCATCCAAATCTCGTCCTCCTGTAAGTTTGACTTGCAAAACAGATGTTAGACTTCCAAAGACCACTTTTTTGGTGGCCAAAGGCACTTCAATGATTAAGTCAACAACTATGTTGAAGAAGGAAGTAAATTTGGACAAAACTCAGTTAAAGTTGCATACCTTTGTCGATTATTCCCTTTACCTTATCTAATGGTCGTGATTAATTCTCTACGTGACTTAAGCATGTGAGGTGCAACGGGGGGGGGGGGAACATTCTTCGTAATAGTGTCCTTCTTTATGAAGACGCGTCTGTGGAGGTGTAATCCCTTCCATGACTCTTTTCTCGAGCAACATTCATCTTCTTTATGAAGGAATTCACTTGGGCCTGGATCTGGGTATTTGTTATGACTTATTCTGATATGCCCTGTCTGGGCTTTTGTGATTGGTTTTGCCCTTTTGGGGCTTTGTGAACTGGCCTGGTTTTGGAACACTTGATCATCGCGATGGACAATTTATGCCATGTGTACGGTTGTGATTGCGATCTATTTTCATGTATCATCAACTACTCCCCTATTTAGTTAGTGGGTGTGTTGATGTGGCCACTAACTTCGTAACGGTTGGACTTTCGATTTCATCATTGCCTCACATTTAATGTTGTTAGCAGCTTTTGGCGAGTTGTCTCAATCTTTTTCTTACCCGTTCATTTTTGCGCACATTTTTGGAATTTTATTTAGCCATCATGTCCTATATGTCGTCCCATGAGCAGTCCTTTTGTTGCTTGGCTCTATAAAAGGAGAGGTGATGGGCTTGTTTCCTTCTTACGCTATCTTTTGAAATTAGCGTTCTCCTTTTCTCTTTTCTTCTTCGTTTCTCATACTCCCTTTTCTTCTTCAATGCCTGCCGGTGATCTGCTGGATAGCGAGCAACTTGCTGCTTGCGAAGCCTACTTTTCTTCCAAGAAAGTTTCTCGAGCAACGTTGGGCGATGTTCACTCCGACTACTCTTTTCCTTCCGACCTCGAGGTGGTTTTGCCCTGAAAGAGCGACAGTCCTTGTCGTCCAAGGAATGGGTATATTGTACTTTATTCGTGCATGTTTCAATCTAGCCTTTGATTTCTAGTTCCAGAGTTATTCTGGGAGTATTTAGACTTTCTGGGCATCCCTTCTGCTCAATTGGGTCCTAATGGTTGGAGGGTTATGGTTGCTACTTATGCGAGAGCCATTCTTTCTGGTATTCCCTTGACCTCTAGGACTTTGCACTCGGTGGTTGGTCTATTGGTGACCAAGAACATTTGTTTCCTTTGTTCTCCTGCCTGTTTTGGTAATCTGAACGATGATATCAGAGGTTTGTTGCAAGACTGGTTTTATGCTTCTATCCATTTTGGCTACTTCAACTTGCGAGGCCGTCAGATAGTGAGGTTCTTTCGGATCCCTAATGAGCGGAGGGATCTGTAGTTGACTGTAGAAGAACAAATGGTCAGCGAGTGTTTTATGAAGCTTCCCGTGGTTCCTTTGGAAAAATTTCTTTCTGACGGCATTGTGGAGCGCAGTGGCTTGTACACCTTGAACGAGTCTGAGCTAGCTTTGCTGATAGAAAAACAAGTTGAGGAGATTGTTGCCAACGTTATTTTCGTTGGTGTTGGTAATGCTGACATTGATGGGAAAGTGAGCTCGGATGTTACGGGTCTTGACGCTCCTATTAGCATTGGTGTTGTTGGTTCGACATCCAGAAAAGAAAGGTCTCGACACCTGCTAGCTCGTCAAGGTAGTTGTTCATAAGTCTTGACCGCGTTCCTAAGAGGAAACAACTTTCTAGCTCCACTCGTCGCACTGTTCTTCGCCCGAGCTTTGCTTATAGGGAGGTCGTGAAAGAGGATCGCTCTCTTGCTGGTTGGATTCGGGCCTCCCATTGGTCTGATGCCTTTTCGACCGAATGTTATCCTCTTGGGGTTCGTCGTCCTTCCTTTCCCGCTTCTTTGAGTGGTTTTCTCTTTCGTGATCATTTTTCTTCCTGGCAGCTTTCATTTCCTCGAGAAAAAATATGTTTTTTGGGCTGTTTTCAGCAGGGTCGCCATGTTTTTTTGGGGATTTCAGGTTGAAAGCATCGAAAAAGGGTCCCCTTTTTAGTCCGACGGTGAAAGTATCAATGGACGTGTCATTGCTGCATCCGTTGATCATTGTTAGTTCGTTAGTGAAACGAGTAACATATTCGCTTGTCATCTCTTCAGGCTTTTGTTTGATGAGAATGAGGTAATGTGGTCCTTTCCTCATTCTTTTACTTCCGATGAATCTTAAGATAAATGTGGTGGCTAGTGTCTGGAAGGAGTCTATTGACTTCGGTGGTAAGCTGTTTAACCAGTTCATTACTATGGAGGTAAGACTGGTCGAAAATGTTCTGCACAATATGGATTTCGTATTCTTCTTTAATGCCATTATGTGATGGAAATGTCACAAATGATATGTTGGGTCAATGATGTCATCATATGCCTCCAACTTTGGTAGGGTGAACTTTTTTGGCATGGGAGTTATCATGAGGGCGTCAGATAATGGTGGCTTCTGTGACTCCGATCTTCAATGGGATTTCAGTGTGTGTTCCGTCACTCTTTGGAGTCTTATTTTGGGGAGGTTCATTGCTTCTGAGATTCACTTATGAAGGTTCTGTAGGGACTTTGTTACTTTCTTGGGCTCGATTAGTAAAGTCTTGTTAGGGTGGCGCTTGGCTAGGGTTTTCTGACTGAGTGCGCTCGTGAGTGAGTTTCTCCAGCATCTTCATCACGTGGTTCATCTAAGTCATAAGAAAATCTACCCGAGGGTCATTAGTAACATCACCGGATGTATGAGTGGTCTACGCTACTGTATGTTGTGGATCTTGTCCGTCCGGCGCGATTGGCCCAGTGATTACTGCTAGGTCTCGATCGCGAACTGCTAGCAATGTAGTGTCGCCAGTAGAAGGGTTACTGTTATTGTTGCTGGGTTGAGGGTTTGTAGAGTGTTTCATCTATCCTGATAGCCTATTAATATATCATTGATCAGATTCTAGTGAGTTTTGTCACTGTGGATCTTCTTTTCAGGAACAAAACTTGTCGTTTCCTACAAACGGCGCCAAATTGATGCGTCCAAATCTCGTCCTCCTGTAAGTTTGACCTGCAAAACATATGTTAGACTGCCAAAGACCACATTTTTGGTGGTTGAAGGCACTTCGATGCTTAAGTCAACAACTCTGTTGAAGAAGGAAGTAAATATGGACAAAACTCAGTTAAAGTTGCATACCTTTGTCAATTATTCTCTTTATCTTATATAATGGCCGCGGTTGATTCTCTACGTGACTTAAGCATATGAGGCACAGCGGGGGAGACATTCTTCGTAACAAGAAGACGAGTCCATGGAGGCATAGTTCCCTCCACGACACTTTTCTCGAACAACGTTCCTTTTTTTTTATTAGGGAACTCACTTGGGCCTGGATCTGGGTATTTGTTATGACTTATTCTGATGGGTTATGTCTGGGCTTTTGTGACTGGTCTTGCCCTTTTGGCTTCGTGAACTGGCCTGGTTTTGGGACCCCTGATTCTTGCGATGGATGATTTATGCCATGTGTACGGTTGTGATTGCGGTCTATTTTCATGTATCATCAGTAACGATTACCTTTACCATGACCATAGCCACGTTCAAAGCCACGTGTGTGACCTCCATTCCTTTATTTGACAATGGTTAAATGTTGATCAGCTCCCACTTGATATGGAGACCCATTACTGTTGATTCAACTCATAGCCTTGCAACACCGAGACAATTTTATTAAATGTTGGAATTGAAGCTTGGAGAGGATCGACGTTACAAAGACAACATATTTGGATCCAAGACATTCCGCAAGTTGCAACACCTTGTCATCGTCAACAACAGGTTTTTGGATAGTTGCAATTCCATCACAAATACTTTTGAAATTAATCTTCAATAAATTTCTCATTATCAAGTTTCCTTTCGCAGTGACTGAAGTTGTCGCTTCAATTGCATTTTTCAATATTTGGGTGTTAGCACATCCATACTTCCTTAAAGGTTTCAAGTCCAACAACATGACCAAGAGCTTTTCAGACAATGTTCCATTCATCCAACTTTGAAGCAACAAATAAACTTGAACCATTTGATTAAATCTAGGTTCGGTTTTCAGTTCCTCCATTGGATGTTTTGGTTGCTGGAGGTGAATCTTTGTTAAGATAATCCATGAGGTTCATACTCTGGATCAACTGAAAGATTTGTATTCTCCATATTAGATAATTCTTGGTACTCAATTTACATGAGATGAGATTGATTAGGTGATGAAGAGTTGAGGTAAAAAGGGTGAAGATGTTGATGAGTCAGCCATGCTTGTTTGATTTAGTGTCAAGAGCAAGTCAACCGTACTTGTTTGATTTAGTGTCAAGAGAAGAGCTCTAATACCTTGAAGAAATTCAAACATTGGAAGAAATAGTTTGAAAGGCTATGAAAGGCTTACTTTGATTACGTGAGAAGAATGTGCTCTATTATGTTTGTATTTATAACTTGAAGAAAATCAATTTACATGGTATAAATCTGCTATAAATGGTAAGAACCAATTATGTGAACTGCTCTTAATACCTTCCATAGAAAATATATTTAGGCTGATAATTTTTTATATACCATAGACAGGGATTAGGAGCTGTACATAACACCTTTCCTGTCTTGATTAAGACAAAACTTGCTTATTTTGTTCTTTGTCACTATGTACCATCGGACAGTCTGTGTATATTGAATGTTGTTCAATTGTATGAGATTAGTGTTGGAAAACAATATGTAACAGTAACAGTGAGGGGATAGGATAATATGAGGCTTGCTTAATACAATGTCCTTAAGACAATATTTGACCTATCTGGGTGCAACGTTGATGGTCGTTAGTCTCCCAAGATACAACAGATTCGTCTCTGTTCCTAATGCACTTTAGGACAAAAGCTCAGGCGAATAGAAATAAGAATTGACTTTGAGATGAACAAGAAAGAACCTGTTTGATTTGAATGTAAACTCTTCTTCTGAGTGCTAGGTTGTTGTTGTAATGATGAATTGCTAATGTTTTGGATATCTCAAAAGACCAATTTGAGATTCTACTTATAGCAAATTAAACATTACGTACCTGTTCCCTGAAGACACAATTGAACCAACACAACTGTTGGTCAAAGACTTACATATAAGAGACCTTATGTAGCGAGTTTACATAACACACGATTTACTAATTCAATAAAATTGGAAATACAAAATTTCCAACAATCCCCCACTTGAATGAGAAAATCGTGACATTTCAAGATCACGTGGATTAATGCCATATTAGGATAGGTAGCTTTCACTTTAAACCTTCATTAGTAAAAGAGTATCAGAATTACTTAACTAATTAGTGAACTATTTCATCTTGAACTGTCAGTTGTTGATGTAAAACTAGGCAATAAACTTTACATGATATTATTCCATTCAAATTCTATTTTCGGTTGTGTTCGTTTTGAACCTGAACAATTCCCAATTTTGTAAGTGCTACTAGAGATTTTAGCCTGATAAAAATCTCGTAGAGCCGACCTAGCTCAAACATACATAGGTGACCACTTCTATAAGAAGTATCCTACAATACCCCACTTGCCTTTTGCAAGATATAGACGTCATTAAAAACAGTGTATCATTGTTTATCCTTTTTTTATCATAGTATGTTTGCACTTGGTGCTTCATAGAAATGGAAAGAGTGTTATACTCTTAAGTGCTTAACAATTGAATTATCCATGACTAGTTTTTCTTTAGAACTAAGTCCATGGGATCTCCAATCGCTTAGTAAGGTTTCCATATATGAGAATTTGTGTGTATTAATTAGGCTTTTAAACCCATTCCCCTCGAAGCGCAGTCTATACGCTTTCTAGATAAACATTTAGTAAATGGATCCGCTAAGTTATCTTTTTATTTCACAAATTCAATGGACATTATGCCATTAGAGAGCAACCTCGCATGGTACGATGCCTTCGACGTATGTGTCGTGATCGACCGTTGTACATAAAAATTGTGAGCTCTATATATAGAGGCTTGATTGTCACAATGTATGCATATGACCGGTACTGGTTGTGGCCATAATGGAATGTCTTCTAAAAATTGACGAAGCCACTCTGCTTCTTCCTCAGTCTCCTCTAAGGCTATGAACTCAGATTCCATTGTGGATCTAGCTATACATTATTGTTTAGAAGATTTTCAGGATACGACACTTCCTGCCATAGTAAACACATAACCACTAGTGGATTTTACTGATTCAGAATCAGAAATCTAATTTGCGTCACTGTATCCCTCAAGGACATTAGGATATCTACTATAGTGCAATGCATAGTTTGAAGTATTTTTCAAATACCCTAAAACCTTAAGCAAAGCATGCCAGTGAGCATTACTCGATTTATAAGTATATCTACTTAGTCTACTCACAACATAAGCTATAGCAGGTCTCGTACAATTCATCAAATACATTAAACTTCCAATAATGCGAGAGTACTCAAGTTGTGAAACACTTGGACCCGTATGCTTATGTAGCACCTGAGATGGATGGAATAGATAATTAGATTTCTTTATTCCATATTGTTTGAACTTGTCTATTACATTCTCAATGTAATGTGATTGAGACAAAGCTAACCCATCAGGTGTTTGCAGTATTTTGATTTCCAAAATTACGTTTGATTCACCTAGATCTTTCATATCGAAATGTTTAGTAGCATAAATTTGGTGGACTTAATAACTTGATTATTAGTCCCAAAGATAAGCATATCATCAACATAAAGACAAACTATCACATAGTCATTATTGATTTTCTTTATGTAGACACACTTGTCACACTCATTTATGTTGAATTCATTTTTCAACATGACTCCATCAAACTTCTCATTCCATTGTTTATGAACTTGTTTTAGACCATATAAGGATCAAAAAAGTTTACATACTTTGTGATCTTGTCCCTTGTCTCGGAACCCATATGGTTGATCCATGTATATTTCCTCATTTAATTCTCCATTCAAGAACGCAGTTTTTACATCCATTTGGTGAATTTTCAAATTGTAAAGTGATGCGATGGCAATTAACATCCTAATTGATGTTATCCTTGCCACTAGAGAATAAGTTCCAAAATAGTCTAAGCCTTCTTTTTTACTATACCCTTTAGTTACTAATCGAATTTTGTATTTATCAATGGAACCATCAGGTTTCATTTTACGCTTGAAGATCCATTTGCACCCAATTGGTTTATGTCTAGGAGGAAGATCAACCAATTTCCAAGTATGATTGTGCGTAATGGATTTTATTTAACTGTTTATAGCTTCCTTCCAAAAAGAAGCTTCAAGAGTAGACATTGCTTCTTTATAAGTTTGAGGCTCTTTTTCTAACATATAAGTTAGAAAATCCGAACCAAATGTTTTGGACTTTCGAGCTCTTTTGCTACGTCTAAGAAAGTCATCATTTCTATTTTCATTAGAATTGATATTTTGCTCACTCCCTTCATTTGACACCACATGTGTTCTTTTTGGAGCACTAGACGACTCAGAAGTCATATGAGGTGTTGATTTTATGTAATATTTTCTATGAGAAAATACCGTCTAAAAAAAACCGCATCTCTAAACTCAATGATAGTATTAACATGAATATGATTGATATTAGATTTTAAAAAAAACCTGTATGCACTACTATTTTCGGGATTTCCTAAAAAATAACAATCAACCGTTTTTGCTCCTAGTTTGTCATTTTGGGTGGTGGAACAGAAACCTTTGCTAAGCACCCCCACACATTAATGTGTTTATAGGATGGCCGTTTACCTTTCCATATCTCATATGATAATTCATCAAATTTCTTGTGGGGCACTCAATTTAAAATACAATTTGCCATATGGAGTGCTTCCCCACACAAGTTCTCAGGTAGACCGGAGTTGATAAGCATGGTATTAATGATGTCTTTCAAAGTTCTGTTTTTCCTTTCAGCAACTCCATTTGATTGTGGTGAGTAAGGAGCAGTAGTTTGGTGTATAATACCATTTTGTTCACAAATCTGTGCAAATGGAAATTCATACTCATCGCTTCTATCAGATCTCAATATTTTGATCTTTTTATTTAACTGATTTTTTACTTCAGGTTTGTATCTTACAAATGCATTGATTGCTTCGTCTTTGCTATTTAATAAATACACATAAAAATACCGTGAGCAATCATCGATAAAAGTGATAAAATATTTCTTTCCACCTCGAGTAGGAATTAATTTGAAATCACATAAATCGATGTGTACTAAATCCAAAATTTTAGTGTTTCTTTGTACTGAATGAAAAAGTTGTTTAGTAAATTTGGCTTCTCACAAACCTTGCATTTGTGTTGTGATTTTTTTTTTTTAATCAAATTTAGGGATTAACCCTAGACTAGCCAACTTCTTCATTTTCTTAAAAATTACATGACCTAGTCTATCATGCCACAATAAAGGGGACTCAAGCAAATAAGAAAAATATTTTGCATTATTAATGACATTGGCTTTGAAAAGACCATCAGTAGGGTAACCACGCCCCACATATATTTCGTTTTTGGACAAGACAAATTTCCCTGACTCAAAAACTATTTTAAAGTTATTCTATACCAGAAGAGAACCAAAAATTAAAATTTTCCTAATCGCTGGAACATGCAAGACATCTTTCACCGTGACGTTCTTGCCTGAGGTACATTTTAATACCACAGTTCTCTTGCCTTCAATTACCAAGATTGAATCATTTTCCATGAAGACCTTGTCATCGTTATTCAACTTCTTATAAGTTGAAAATGTGGTCTTATCGTTGCAGATATGGCGGGTAGCACCGGTGTCAAGACACCATGTGCAAGGATAATCAATGAGGTTAACCTCATATACATTAGCGGTAATGTGTAACCTTTTGATAAGACATGCAAGAGCTTTTCATAAGTTTGCTCGAGAAGACTGCCTTCGTTGTCTTCATCCTTGCGATTTTTGCAATCCTTCGCAAAATGCCCCTTCTTGCCATAAACATAGCAAGAGCCCTTGAACCTTTTAAAGTTTGTATGGCTTTTGGGGTTTCATTACATCCCCCATTATTCAAGAAAAATTTTCTTTTGTGAGAGTTCTTCTGCTGCTTTGGACTCTCGATAACATGCGCCTTTGTTTCAAACGGTGTGCGTTTGTCTATTCTTTGGTTTCTTCCTCAATTTTTATGTGGATGATCAAGTCTTCAAGACTCGTCTTCTTACGTTTGTGTTTCAGATAGTGGTTGAAATCTTTCAATTGGGAGGGAGCTTCCCAATAATAGTAGCAACCTCAGCCTGCATTTCATGAATGAGAATTTGGATTTCTTGGATATGGAGAATGACAGTTTTAGCATCAGTCATTTTATAATCCATAAACTTGTCGACGACAAATTTCTTTAGCTCAACATCCTGATCAGTTTTGTACTTCATTTCCAATGCCCCCCATAGTTCCTTAGAGCTGTTTATAGTACTATAGACTTTGTACAAACCTTCATCGAGCGAATTCAGCACGTAGTTACGGCACAAGAAGTCAGAATGTCTTCAAGCTTCAATTGAGAGGAACACTTCCTTGTGGCTCTCTTGGTTTTCTCCATCTTTTGTCTTCAGTTCGTCCTCGGTAAGAAATTTTGCCAAATTCAACGTTGTTAGGTAAAACAACATCTTGCTCTGCCATGTTTTAAAATCAGCTTCTTTGAATTTTTGTGGCCTATCATGAGCAAGAACTTTAGTGACTCTAGATGTCACCCCAACTATTATATTGGTTTCGTTTTTATCTCACATATTTCTGTTTGATACACATAAAGCACAATTTATTTGTTCTTAGTAATAATACAAATAAATCTAATTTTGTCATAGATAAAATTTAATTAGACTAAGTACTGTAAGAACACTATTATAATCAGAGTTCATTAATTTATAAACTCTATATTTAATTTGTACAAATTTTTATAATAAAAATAGTTATATTGATAGAGTTTCAAAATATATAAACTCTAACACTTATTGTACAAAACAATATGTTGAAATTAGCTATACAAATAAAAACACGTACTGCACAAAACAAATTTGCACAAATAAACTTACTGTACTAAACAGTAGATGACACAGACTCGAAGTCTGTAAGCCAATATGTTTTTTTTTTTTTACCAAAGTGTGTACTTTGGATTTGACCAAAGTTTTAGTGCTTTGGATATGTATGGCTATGTATAGTGTACAACATAGACTCAAAGTCTGAAAACCAAACATGTATTGATCAAAGTTTAGACTTTGGATTTGACCGGTTCTCTTGATATGTTTGGCTAGAGTTGTATGAAAGTATCATAATGATACAGATTATATTATTGTCTCAAGATTGTTGGAAAACAATCTATAACAGTAACAGTAACAGTGAGAGGATAGGACAATCTGAGGTTTGCTGAATGCAATGTCTTTAAGACAATATTTAAACCGTCTCAGTGCAACGTTGATGGTCTTTAGTCTCCCAAGATACAACATATTTGTCTATGTTCCTAATGCACTTTAGGTTAGAAACTCAAGCGAATAGAAATAAGAATTGACTTTGAGATGAGCAAAAAAGAACTTGTTTGATTTGAATATAAACTCATCTTTTGAGTGTTAGCTTGTTGTTGTAATGATGAATTACTAGTGTTTTGGATATCTCAAATGGCCAATTTGAGATTCTACTTATAGCAAATAAAACATTATGTACCCATTCCTAGAAGGCACAATTGAACCAACAAAACTGTTGGTCAAAGACTTACATAAGGGACCTTATGTAGATAGTTTACATGACACGCGATTTACTAATTCAATAAAATTGGAAATACAAAATTTCCAACAATTAGTTGTGAGTATAATCAATTGTGACCTTCAACGGTTCAACCGAATGGCTACATAATTTTATCGTTATGGCAGTGCTTGTTGCTTTGGCAAGCATCTATATAGCCAATGGAGCTGGCCAAGCCAAGCCTGCCTTGCCAAAAAAGCCCCCCTTATTTACAAGCCTAGAATGCCAGGTTTATCTAAGCAGAAATTCTAGGTGTCGAGGAAACCAGCGAGGAAATGAGCGAGGGGAGGGAGGTGGCGGGGTGGGAACCGTTCACCTCCCTCGGGATGCGTGCCATCTTTTCTGGTGCGCGCATCCCGAGGGAGGTGAACGGTTCCCACCCCGCCACCTCCCTCCCCTCGCTCATTTCCTCGCTGGTTTCCTCGACACCTAGAATTACTCTTATCTAAGATTGCATTACCACCACACCCTACAGTGTTTGACATGCCTACATTGACTGTGCCCAAAATCCCAGCTTTTCCATGTCATCAGTTCCCACTCTCCCTTATTCTCCCCTGCCCCAACCTCTAGCAGTCCATAAATGATCTATTATTATGGTATACATTATGCCCTATGAGTCCCTCTCGAAATACCTTCTTGCATACATTATGACCTACAATTCCACCTGGAAATACCATCTGCATCTTTGACAAGTTCAACAATGGTATTGATATGTATTTAGTGGTAATGATAAACCAAAACGGTCTTTCTTTTGCACCGTATACGTATCATAATGATCTTGAGAAATAATAGGCCCAAGCGTAAGTCCAACACTGATTCGGCCCAAGTGGTTCCAAGCCCGCACAATGCAATTCACAAGACATACCAAAATCATTAAAGCCTGCTAAGCCCACGCGTCTCACAACTATCCTCAATACCCATAAGCTCTGCTAAGGCAAGTATGTTGAGGATCAGCTTCGGACAGGCAAGACAAAAGAACTTTGCTTCCAACTAGGAAGCAAATACCATAATATTTGTCGCACATGGAAACTTCTATCTATGGACAACACTCTGATTGGGAATTATCTCCCGCGTATTTAAAAGCGCAAGTCTAACAGGAAAACTTTCTTTCACAGCACAACTCCTAATTAGATAAAGATCTCTATGAAGATCTTCTACCCTAAACTACATTACCGATGACTTGGTCGAACCAGGACTCCAACACTATAAATAAGATATGAGGTTGGTAAGCTAAGGTACGCTACAAATTTCATATTTACAACATTACGCCTTTCCTCGGATCCCTGTCTGACTTTAAATCGGAGTGCCATCAGTCACCACAACGGTGGTTCATGGCTAACCTGCTGACCTGGTCAGCAAGTTAGTAGGTCACGGTCTATGCAAGGAGCGAAAAGTTATTTCACTCATAATTGGGGAAAGTTATTTACATAATGCAGGGTACTCTTATACATGGTATTTTTCTTATGTACATGGAAGCAAAAGTTATTTCGTCTCATAATTGGGAATTGTAATCTTTTAGCAATAACAATGGTACTAACATAATAACAATAATAATTGGGAATTGTAATGACAAATAACAATACATAACACAAATACATTCAAGCTCGGTCATTTGTGCTAGCTCCCTGATGTCCAAAGAATGAAGAATCATCTAATTAATCACGAAATGAGCCTGCTCTTATAATTCGATATTGTATCACACAAGATTATACTAGTATATGCTCAAACTCCAAACTCCGAAGTGGGTATAAATGATTAATGAAATGGTTGTACTCTAGGGACTAGTGGTTGAAGGGGTGCAGAGAGGAAGGGGAGTGAAATTGGAATGGAAGGGATTGAAGGCATGGTTGTTGGGATTGTCGGGATCCATGGTTAGCAAGGTAACAAAAAGGCTAACCAAAACAATTGCAAGCTGATTTTATTATGAGAACACACATCTAGTTACGGGGTTTTATAGACTTGAAGAATTAGATACCACAGGACCAAATATCATTAGGTTACTGAAATATTGTTGAGGTAAGTTAGAGAAGTAGTTGTTAGTTCAACTTCTCACTCAACTCCAGTGAATATACCTTAAATCAAATACTTATACTACAGAAAATATTTGACATTATGGGTTAAAATGGGTTGGGAGATGAGCTAAAAATCTAATTTCTTGTTTTCCCTAACAACCCATTAGTGCTATTTGAGTCACAACCTATGTATCTAAGTCTTATCAATCCCTCTCATCCATCTGAACTATAAAAACCCAAGTTAAGGTCATCATCTCCAACTCAAACTCAACTGTGAAGACTACACAGCAAAGCCCAACAAAAACACCCTTTTAGAACATCTAGCCATGGCGTCATCTAATGGGTTCTTCATATTGGCAGTATTCATAACAATGTCATTCTCAGGCATCAATGTAAGCAACACAGCTCTCAGCTCGTCATCTGTTGCAAATCCCCTCAATACCAACCATGACTTCTATTCCAATTATTCCTACATTACCTTCTCTGCCTACCATTCCTACCAAGCCGGTGCTTACACTGCTTACCATTCCCACCATGCCTACTGTACAAAAAGTTGCACTACCTCCATTGCCTGCAATGCCTACCCTTCCTACAACATTACCATCAAAATCCCAATGACAGAGTCACCAAAATCTTCATCTTCAAATCAAAATAATTCTCCCTTGGGTTTGATCTTGCTTGGACTATAGAACCAAGGATTGTGATTTCGTTTTTCGTGTTAATTTTCAGTTTCCTAATTTTAAGAAATATTTTGAAGTGCAAAGAAAAAAACGTAAAAATTTCAAAAATATATTAAATATTTATATTGAATTTCAAAGGTATGTGAAAAAATAAGATGTAATTAAATAAATCTATTAAACACATTAAATGAAATCTAAATACAAGAAATGAAACAAACATGAAATCAATATATAATTAGAAAATCAGGGAGTGGTTTTAAAAATCAATATATATGTAGAAGGAATGATAATTAAAAAATTAGGGGGTGGTGTCAAAAATCAATAAATATTTAGAAGAAATGATAATTTGAAAAATTCTCGAAATTTATGAAAAAACTCAGAAATTTTTCGAAAAGAAACCTAAAAAAAAATGTAACTGTTAGTAGTTGGTTTTTGTATTTTCACGAAATTTACAAAAAAACCTCGAAATTTTTCGAAAAAAATGCAATTATTTTTTTCGCCATTTTTCTTTTCGTAATTTCAAAAAAACAAAATTATTGCCGAAATTTTGCATGATTTCGCGAAATCTCATTCCTTGTATAGAACAATACAATCCTCAATACCAATCCAATTTATTATTGGATTAACAATTGATGGTCAAGTTATTATGGTTATATTTATGGTATTTAGAAATTTTATCAGTTTATTCAGTAGATCGCACTTGTGCCTTACTTGAGATGTCTCATGAGGAGGCTGAATGTTTTTGTCAACGAGTTTAACCTATCCAGTTCTAAGCAAGGATTGTGATTTCGTTTTTGAGTTAATTTCGGTCCCCTGAGTTTAAGAAATATTTCGAAAAATATTTTTGTGTGTAAAGGAAAAACTTAAAAATTTCGAGAATACACGAATATATAATGAATTTCAAGGTTATATGAGATATGTGAAAAAAAAAGATGTAAGTAAATAAATTTATTAAACACATTAACATATGAAGCCTAAATACCAATAAATAAAGCAACATGAAATCAATATATGAAAAACTCGCTATAAATGTAGAATAAATGATAATTAGAAAATCAGGGGGTGATTTCAAAATCAATTAATAATTAGAAAAAATGAAAATTAGAAAAAACCACAAAAATCCCTAAAAAATATAACTTTTGGTAGTTGATTTTTGTAAAAACCCCAAATTTATGAAAAACTTGAAAAGTTTCATAAAACCCTTGAAAAAAATGTAACTTTTTTTCCTTTCTCCATTTTGCTTTTCATAATTTAAAAAAAAAAAAAAAAAAAAAATTTCGATGAAATTCCGCAAAAACACAATCCTTGGTTCTAGCCTTCTAGGTAAGAGGACTTGTGCCATGTTGAATAGTGCCGTTGACATGCCTCGATCTGAAACATCTTGAATCTCGATGTCAATCAGTGGCTGTTGTTTAACCTGTCACAAAAAACCTGTTAAGTGTAGAAGCACAACTTGAGCATTTTCAGAAAAATATTGATAAAACATGATCAATCATTTTGATTTATATATTGATCATTTTGTTTCTATTAGCGTGTTTTGATTGGAGAAGATATATTCAAAGAATAAATTCAACCGGACCTCACGAAGTTCCCACACAACCATTCAAAATATTAATTAAAACCAAACAATGTGAAATCATGGAATTTTATATATAGGGTGTTGCAACGTGAAGAAGTGATGGAAGATCATAAATATAAAACAATGTGTTTGAACCTCTATCATGATATGTGGGAAGATAGAGTTCACTTATTTTAAAAGATATCAAAGAGATCATTTACAACTTGGGACAGGTAACAAAATATATATAATAGTGGACATGTATAAGTTAGACTAATTTCTTTTATAAATATACCATATCCCACATAGTATCATGGGATTATGTCGCTAGCTAATCAATATATGGCTTATCTCACCCACTAATTATTTTTAAATCAATCACATGTGCCACAAGGTCCACAACTAAATTATTTGACAGCTCTCATGTTCCCTTACAACACATGCCGACAATTGTGTCCATCAACCTATGTACATAATTCTTGTATATCAGTTTCATACCTCTAGCTAGAAAAAGCAAAGTAAAGCTCATATTCTCCAACAACACAAACACAGTTAGAAAACCCAAAAACCTTGAGCACACACATTTAGCCATGGCATCATTCAACGGCTTTGGATTTTTTATATTGGCCGTATTCATAACTTTGTCACTCTCAAGCATCTATGTAAGCGACGCATCTGCTCGCCATCTCTTGCAAAATTTACCCGCGTTGCCAACCCTCCCTATTCCAGGTACCTCAAGTCTGCCGAATGCGGGTAGTCTGCCAGGTGGTCTACCGAACCTTCCAGGTGTGGGTAGTCTGCCAAATGCGGGTAGTCTGTCAGGTGGTCTACCGAACCTTCCAGGTGTGGGTAGTCTGCCAGGTGGTCTACCAAACCTTCCAGGTGTGGGTAGTCTGCCAGGTGGTCTACCGAACCTTCCAGGTGTGGGTAGTCTGCCAAGTACAAGCCTACCTGGTAAGCCTTAATGCCCGCTATCCTAGCAACAACATCAACTCCAACCATCCTAGTTACAATTCCGTCCGTCCCTTCCCCCTCCTGATTTTACCACCAATCACATTTCTGCAGGGTTTTTTTTTTTTTTTTTCTTAAGATTTATTTCCTGTTTACATTCATTTGGTCATCTGTGTGAACTTCCAGTGTTTCACTCTTTCTAAGTCGGTGTATTGAATTTGATTGGCATGTTTGTTATATTGTTGGTTGTGTTATTTTTTTTGGATGTACCATCAAAAAGCCTACCTTGATTGTTGTGTTTTGAAATAATATTTCACGATGCTTTAAAGGTGAATATCTTTGCTTTTTACGAGATATTATTTGAGGTTAAATCAATTGTGACCCTCAATCTACTTTATACCAGGACCTGATAATTTGGATAACCTTATATATCACCAATGAAAAACTTACAAGCAAGAATATAAAATTAGTGGCTATAAATATTTCAGATAAAAAACTTCTTGATAAGGGAACACATCCATCACCCTAGCTAGAGAATCACCTGCATCCATCATGGTTGACATAGAGGGATGCACAACATCGCAAATTCAAAATAGCCGCATGTAGGAACTATATAGTTGAAAAAAAAGAGCAAATCACTTATAATACAACAAATGAATCATTCACAAATATAAATTCATTCTTAATAAAGTAATCAAGTCGGCCATAGGAAGAAGAATTGCAAACTTTATGAAGTCCAGAGAGTGAGTAAACCCTCACATTACTCGCTATATGAGCCTGCTCTATGATTCAAATATCACCATTGAATCACTACAAATTGATTAGGTATTATGAGACCAAAATCCAAAGCATGGTGAGAGATGGACAACAAAATAAGCCTAGGGGCTGGTGAAAATGTAAATGGGATTGAAGGAATGAAGTAGGTATTGATGGCAGAGGAGGTAATGATGCCATTGGAACAGTAGAGGTGGCAAGCAAACTGGGCAGGGGAGGTAATGTGACCTTTGAAACAGTGGGAGTAGTAGGCAAACTGGGCAAGGGAGGTAATGTGACCTTTGGAACAGCAGCGGCAGTAGGCAAACTGAGCTGGGGAGGCAATCCGAACTTTGGAATATGGGTGTAGTAGGCAAACTGGGAGGGGAAGAAATGTAGCCTTTGAAACAGTTGGTGTGACAGGCATGGTCAGCAAGCTAGGCAGTGGGGTTGGGCAAAGTGGCAATTGAGTACTTCGCAAGGGTGGCATTGTGAGCTTTGGTAGAGTGGGGACGCTAGGCAAGGGAGGTAATTGGTTTGGGGGCATTTGTGGCAATGTAGGATTAGACAGTGTCGGAATGGAAGACAATGGAGGCATCGTTGCATTTGGAAAAGGTGGAATGTCGGGCAGGTGGTAAAGCAGTTTGTAACTGATGTGTTCTAGGCTCACATTGATGCGTGACATTGCCAATGCAATAATCATAGTGCAACAAAGTGCTTAGAAAAATCCATTATTATAAAACTTATAATAAGCAAGGTGTGAAGAAGGTTTACCAAATCATGTAGAAATTAATTCAAGTTGCTTTTGTAATGAGAATTCACATCTAAGTTATGGGATTTTATAGGGAGTCGAACTTGGAGAGTTGAAGACCGTGAGACCATAAGACCGAAAACAAGATTGATGAGATATAGGTGAGGTAAGTTTGGAGTAGTAGTTGTTACTTAGTTTGAAAACAACAATCACTTATACTAAAAAAAACTGTTTGACATTATGAGTTAAATATGGATTCAAAGATGAACAAACTATCCAACTTTTAGGATCCTGTTTCTTGCTTTCCTGAACAACTCATCCAAGATAATTGTATTACCAACCTCTGTTCCTAAGTTTTGATATCATTTTCATCCCTCTTAACTATAAGAAGCCAACTAAAGGTCATGATAAACACACTTGACAATTCTTCCAAGAAAAACCAAAAACCTTGATCACATTTAGCCATGGCATCTAACATGTTCCGTTGTATTGGTGGTATTCATGACTTTGTCAGTCTCATGCATCACTGTAAGCATCGCAGCTCGTCACCTCTTGCAAATCCCTACCATACCATCTATGCCTACATTACCTCCTCTGCCTGTCATGTCAGCCTGTTTTTTTTTTTGGAAGGCGAGCTGGGTTTTCAGGATCTCATAACCTATCAAAGACCATAACTGGTCAACACACCGTAAATTGATAAACATGCTGTCAGCAGGATTCGAACCCATGACCTAGTGATACCATCCACCAAGTTCTAACCATGTCATGCCAACTTCCAACCATGCCCAAGGTTATATTGCCACCACTCCCTTCATTTCCTACAATGCCCACTGTACCAAAAGTCACACTACCTCCTTTGCTTGCGATTCCAATGCCCACCAACCCAACAATAATCCATCACTTCCAACCATCCCAACTACACTCCCATCCATAGGGATGGCAACGGGGTGGATTTAAGCAAATCCATCCTCGCCCCGCTGAGGATTGCGGGGCTCAAAATCCGCCCCGCATATTCGTTCATTAGTATTTTTCAAAACCGCCCCCGCCTCAGACGGATTTGCGGATATCCGCCCCGCCCCGGATATCCGCATAAAATAAGTTCATAGGTAGGTTTTGAATCCCCGCCCCAACCCGCCTGATACAATTTTTACATAACAGCAACACTGCAATCAATAGCATATTTTACACTGCAACACTGCAATATTTTACAGCAACACTGCAATATTTTAAGCAACAACAACACTGCAATCAATAGCATATTTGAACATAAGCTATTTTACAGCAACACTGCAACAACATATTTTAAGCAACAATAGCAATCTGCAATCATCCACTGACATTCTGACAATAAATTTGCTAATAGAATTTTTACAGCATAACAGCAATAGCAATCCATTGACATTCTGACAATAAAATTTATACCTATATGTTCAACAACAGTTAAAGTTTAAAATATTGTAAAAGCAAACAACAACAAAACGATGACAACCAACAAAATCCTTCATCACGCTTTGTTTTTTTGTTTTTACAAAAACTTTCACAACCTGAAATAAATAAAAAATTTCAAGTTAGTTTCTATAAGAAAAAAAAAACTATATGAGAACAAATAAAAAAATTGGCGTTGTTTTACATTACCTCCATCAAGTCCTTCAAATACAAAAAATATTCACAACTTTTCATTCATGAAACCAACATGCAACTTTGTTCCTACAACATAAAATAATTTCTTTTAGCAAGGCCTAATATATCATTAGTAGTTCATTATAGGCTCATTTAAATACGTATATACCTCAAGAGGATCTGCATCATCTTGATAGGTGGACCTCTTATACAGTGAAGTAGAAGTTTCATCTGTCATAAGATAAACAATGTTAAGTTATATTAATTTACTCAAAAAAAAAAACAAACATAAAATAAATAAGACGTTTCATAGCAAGACTTTATTACCTCTAATATCATTCCATAACCAGTTTTGCGCACACATCAAAACTTCTAATGACTTTGGATGAAGCCTGTTGCGATGTGGACTAACAAACCTACCACCCGTACTAAATGCAGACTTCGAGCAACTGTAGAAACTGGAACCGCTAAAACATCCCTAGCAACCCGATTCAAAGTCGGATATTTGCTTCCATTAGTCTTCCACCAATTCAGAATATCAAAATTATGTTATGGAGGTAAAACATCATCAGCCAAATAGTAATCCAACTCCGACTTGACATTACTATTAGGTCCATCCCCAGAGTTTCACATAGAATCCAACTCCGACTTGACATTACTAAGATCATCATCATCAACTGCATTTTGTGGTTGGCTAACATATGACTGACTATCTACTGAAGAACTTGCCCTAGGCCTTGAACTCATATATTCACTTAGCAACTCAAAACACAAGTTCCGAACTTCTTGAATTTTTTGTTGTACATCATCCTGATTATATAATTTGGGAAAGTAATACTCAATCAACTTCATTTTGAAACGAGGATCTAAAACAGTTGTCACAGCCATTATCCCATGGATTGCATTCCAATACTTGTCAAAATTTTCAATCATATTTGATGTCATCTGTCTTATCACTGGATAACTAGAAGCATGAAACCGATGTAATGACTTTTTAATCGAAGAAATCTTTGGAAAAAAAAGGTTGGCCGTAGGATACTTTGTTCCAGAAAATACTTCGGTTGCTTTATGAAACGATTTCAACTTCTCACACATCTCACATGCAAGCAACCAATCTTCATCACATGGCAACAATTTATATTGTGAATCGCGTTGCTTCAGTCTAGGAAAGACATCCTTAAAAATGATAGCAGTCTGAAGCATCAAATAAGTTGAATTCCACATTGTTTTGCAATCTAAAGCCAATTTCTTGCCACATTCAATTCTCAACTGTCTAGCTGCCTCTAGAAAATTTTCTTCCCTCTTTGGCGTGGCAGACCAATAAGCAACACTATTCCGAATTCTTTCAATACCATCACCTATAACTTCCAACCCATCCTTAACAATCAAATTTAAAATATGCGCAGAACATCTCATGTGGAATAAATCACCCCCTAGCATCATGGTGCCTACCTCTAGCTTGCTTTTTAGAAAAGTGACCATGCTATCATTAGTTGAACAATTATCTACGGTTGATGCAGATAGCTTTCTATCCAAATTCCAATCCATCATACAATCCATTAATACATCACAAAGAACTTCAGCAGTATGAGGGCATGGCACATAAACGAACCTAGCAATAAATATGCAATAATGTAGAACATATTAATTAATAAATGCCCATTGTCATCAATGAAATGCAAATAGAAAAAAATATGTTTACTAATAGAAAAAATATGTTTACCTAATAATACGACTTTGCAATGCCCAATTGTCATCAATGAAATGTGTTGTGATAGCCATAAACCCCCTCTTTTGATTACTCGCAGTCCACATATCAGTAGTAATTGCAATCCTACTTTTGTTCTTCTCCAACAATTTCATCGTCTTCACCCTTTCATAATCATAAATCTTCAAGATATCATTTTTTATGGTATTTCTAGACACTACCTTGAACTGTGGTTGGATAACACCCATCATCATTCTAAAACCATAATGTTCAACCATTGAAAGGGGGTACTCATGCAATATAATTGCTTTTGCAATGGCTTCTCTTGCAAGCTCTTGGTCGAACCCAGAAGCACTAACAGCAATCGACCCAGTCGATGTGGAAACACTCAATATAGATTGTCGTATGTCCACTTGACTACCCATCTTCCTTATACATCTTTTACTATGGTCAATTAAATGACTTGTGCCATTCCTAGTCTCCCCTCCAAGCAAAGTGCCACAATAATTGCATTTAGCTTTATCTAAACTGTTAATGGTAATCAATGTAAAGTGATTCCATACTGCAGATGTGAAATTTCTTTTTCTTGTTGGTGGTAGTGGTGGTAGATGAACATTACTATTAACAGTATTGTTTTCAACATTGGGAGTAGGAACATCATGAGTGGGATTTGATTGTACCTCGGGTGATGGTAAGGCATTCGAACCCACAGGTATTTGAGGAGAGTCATTACCATGGCCATCCAAATAAAAAAAGGTAGATTGTTGAGTTTCAATTGACCTGGGGCGATCTCCTTCCATATTCTATACATCAAGAAAACAAAAAAAACATTGGAGCTTAGACTATAAGAGTAGAAAAGGCAGTGATGTAGTAGAAGGCAGGGGAACTCATTAGAAAAGAAATGCAGAAAAGAAATCAAATCTACTATATTTCCTTATTGGAGGGATGACATCTAAAAAGTAACCACTTGTAAATTACATGTTTCCATAATTAAGCTCAAATATAGAAACTCAAAAAGAATTGTAAACAATTTGTTCATTTACTACTATATGTATGAAAAAAAACAAACAAAACCAAAGGAAAAACAATTATGTGTGTTTCTCTCATTCTCTCATAATTTTTGTTCATCAATAATCAAATCACGGTGTGGAAAAGGTTGATTGTGGTTTATGGGGCTTCAATGAAGTAGAAGATAAGAAGACCAAAAATTATTCAACTGATAAGACTAATACAACAAAGTCGGACTGACAACCACAGAGTGGTTCCATTCTGCCTTTCTACGTGCACACTGAATACAAGTAAATCATTCAATTAGGTCCATAATAACGACTGTAGCAAAGTAATCACAGAGTAATTTCAGGCCTTCCATTCTATAAGATACTGAATCAAAACCACAAAAAATAATTCAAGAAAGCTTTACTAGAATAGATTGTAATTCAGATGAGTTGATATACAAACTGATTCTAATTTGACTAAATATTTTACCCATGACTACTAACAGAAGATAAGATAGATGAAAAACAGACAATATGCAGAAATCAAAGTATAAAAGGAGATACGAAATAACAGTAATACAAAATTCCTTAATCAATTCAAGAGAACGGTGCCGATACTAGTTGCAAGCTAGTATAAAGAGATGTTCAAGACAAGAATTGATCTCAGAATTATAGAAATAAAAGATTTATTGAATAAAACAAAGAAAAGGTAATTTACAAAATACAAAGAAAGGATAAAGGCTTACAAAGAAAGGATAAAGGATAAAGCGACTTATGCCCAAATATTTAAGATTTATGGCACATAACTTGCAGAATTTTGGTTCACCACATTAAATGTGACTGGTCTAGTCTACCTATTGAACATAATGCAACACTGATGGCAATCTTCTATTTCCAAAGATGATCCTCAGTTATGGTCTTACCAAATGGTTTCTTAACCATTAACATTTATGTTCATTTTTCAAGGCCATTGCAGGAGTAAGAGTGTGTTGGACAATTATTTTCCTGTGGTTTGAAGATTAAAGCGTGCATAACTACATTATCTTCTGGTTGTCTTTCATTTCCAATAAATTTATCCATAACAATTATTATCTATATGCATTCCAGGGAACTTAAAAATTAATAATTGCAACCTTGAAGACATCAAAATGATCTCCTAACCATGGGCACTACTAGCTCATTCAACAAAGGTTGGCCAATATGTGAAATTACGTCTGATCCAGATAAATCAAATTCTGAATTCCACATTCCATATAATGTTGCTTGAAAGTAAGTTCAAGAAAAAGTTTTCAAAATTCAGCCTCGACTAGTCTCCATGCTTTCGTAGTGGTAAGCACAATCTGGTGTGTTAAATATAATGTAGTCTTTATATATTGAAGATCTAAGTTCAGTTCAAAACAGAGGAAATTATATGTAGATTATTTTTTCTCTATTTTTATCTGCACAAAACCCATAAAGAAAAATATAAAATTGAGTTCAAAGAGAAGTAATTACTCACACAGGCAGGGAAGAGTGAGACTTTCTAAATCAAAATGCTCAACAACGAATTGATGATTGATGAAGAACTGTTCCTGACAACATAAACAACTAAATCATACACAAACGTAGACAAATAACTAGCAAAATTTTGTTCAAAACCAACCTTTATAATATTCAAATCCAAGTATGAAGAATAAACCTATTTGCTGAAATGAAGATTAAACCAATCTCTAACAGACTCACCTATTTGCTGAAATTTGTTGAGATGAAGAATAAACCAATCTCCTCTAGTCCTCTCGAATCCAAGTATAGCATGTAAGAATCTAAAGGGCGAGCATATCAAATGAAAATCAAGCCCAAATTATGGTGAAAACTGAAAATTGCATAAAAATCCAACAGATTTATGCTTAATACAGAAAACCCTAAACGATTTAAGAGGATTAGAAGATTGGAAGTAGAAGAAGAAGAAGAACACAGAAAACCCTAAAACGAATTTGAAATTAACAGAAAAACGAATAAGAGAAAAACCATACCTTGGTGAAGTCTGATTCTCTGAACCGGTGGAAGAGAGGAGTCTGAAGAGGTGGAAGACAGGAAGAGAGGAGTCTGCGTCTGCGTCTCCTTCTTTGCGTCTCCTTCTTCAGTTCTTGGGAAATTCTAAATGGCGAGGGAAACAGCGAGGAAACCAGTTCTTTGTGCGTCTGCCTGCGACTCTGCATCTCCTTCTTTGTGACTTCTTTAGTTCTTTGTGAATTCTAATTTCATTTCTTGTCTGGAGGTGGAAGAGACCAAGAGAATCATGATTCTCTGTGAATTTTGTGTCTCGAGGTGGAAGAGATGTCAGAAGAGGTCAGCGGATTTCAGGGTTTCTTTGGTTTAGTTTTAGTTTTTTTTTTGAAAATGGTTTAATTAATACTTACTTTAGGGATAAGGGTATGGCTAAAACCGCGGGGCGGATATGGCTAAAACCGTATCCGCCTCGAATAGTCAACGAATATTTTTTGGATACCCGAAACCACCCGAAAATCCATTCAGTCATATCCAAATCCGTCCCATACGAATTGGGTGGGGCGAATATCCGTGAAAATCCGCCCCACTGCCAACCCTACCCATCCATTCCTTTGCCCTCCCCTCCTACCACTAGCCCATAAGTATTCTAGTGTTGATGTCAGGGACACCACTAGTCCATATTGAATGACATTTTTCACTTCTTTTTTTTTGTTTTTTTTGTTTTTTGTTTTTTTTTTTGGTTTTTCCTGTTTACATTGATTTGTTATAGGTGGGAATTGTGATCGAACTTCCCCATGTTTCATTTTTTTCAGTATTCAATTAGACATGTATTGAGTCGAGTAGATTGTTATAATATATTGTTTTTTACGTTGTTTGCCTGTGAATTAGAAAATCTACTTTCAGTGTTGCTTTGCAAGATACTATTACAGCGTGTCTTAATGGTTAACTTTCTTAAGATTGATTATTATCTTTTAGATCCATGAATACTTCCACTTCTGTAAATAGAAATTGGACTAAAACATACGGCCTTAGATCATCCCCAATAACCTGTTAAATTGACAGACCTTTTAAATTTACAAGTTCGCAGGCCTTAAGCTTCCCAATACAGCCTATTAAACTTAAAAGCTTAATTGGTCTTGCGAATTCCATAGAGAATACATTTAGGGTGAGAATTTGTGATATGCCATACACTGGGATTAGGAGCTGTACACAAACACCTTTCATGCCTTTGATTGGGACACACTTCCTTATTTTGTTCTTTGTCACTATGTACCATCAGACAGTATGTGTATGTTGAATGTTGTTCAATTGTATGAGATTAGTTTTGAGGATTAATCAATTGTGACCTTCAATCAAATGGCTATATAATTTGTCGTTATAACAGTGCTTGTTGCTTTGGCAAGCATCTATGTAGCCAATGGAGCTGGCCAAGGCAAGCTTGCCTGCCTTGCCAAAAAAGGCCTTTACTTACTAGCCTAGAATGCCAAGTTTACCTAAGATTGCATTACCGCCACACCCAGTGCCTGACATGCCTCCATTGACGGTGACCAAAATCCCAGCTATTCCATGCCATCAGTTCCCACCTTCCATTTATTCTCCCCTGCCCCAACATATAGCCCATAAATGATCTACTACTATGGCATACATTATGCCATATGAGTCCTTCTCGAAATACCTTCTCGGCTACATTATGACCTACGATTCCACATAGAAATACCATCTGCATGTTTTGCAAGTTCAACAATGGTATTGATATGTATTTAGTGGTATACTAGCTATTTCTCTTAGATATGTATTTAGTGGTATACTAGCTATTTCTCTGCATTTAATGGTGAGAAGGCATGTGCATTACACATGCAATATGTAATTGAAGCACATATATAACTTGTGGGTACTTTTATTACATGGTATTTTTCTTACGTACATGGAAACAAAAGTTATTTCGTCTCATAATTGCACTTATGAGACTAGTGTTTTACTTTGCAATTCAACAAGTTTAAAACAATAACAATCTTTTAGCAATAACAACAGTATTAACAAAATAACAATAATAATTGGGAATTATAATGGCAAATAAGAAATCTGACAATACAGAACACAAGTACATTCAAGCTCGGTCAGTGGTGCTAGCTCCCTGATGTCCAAAGAATGAGGAATCATCTAATTAATCACGAAGTGAGCCTGCTCTTATAATTTAATATTGTACCACACAAGATTATTCTAGTATATGATCAAACTTCAAACTCCGAAGTGGGTATAAATGATGAATAAAATGGTTATACTCTAGGGACTAGTGGTTGAAGGGGGCGGAGAGAGAAACGGGAGTGAAGTTGGGATGGAAGGGATTGAAGGCATGGTTGTTGGAATTACTTAACTAATCAGTGAACTATTTCAGTATTGGAATTACTTAACTAATCAGTGAACTATTTTATCTTGAACTGTCAGTTGTTGATGTAAAATCAGTCAATAAACTTTACATGAAATTATTGCATTCAAATTCTATTCTCAGATGTGTTCGTTTTGGTCCTAAACAATTCTTAGTTCTGTAAATGCTACTAGTGATTTAAGCCTGATAAAAATTTCGTAGAACCGACCCAACTCATAGTTACATAGGTGATTGCTTCTATAAGAAGTATCTTACAATATCTCACTTGCTATTTGCAAGATATAAACATCATTAAAAACTGTGTATCATTGTTTATCATTTTGATCACAGTAGGTTTGCACTTGGTGCTTTATAGGAATGGAAAGAGTATTATACTTTTAAATGCTTAACAATAAATTATTCATCACTAGTTTTCCTTTTAAACTAAGTCCATGGGATGTCCAATTGCTTAGTAAGATTTCCATATATGATAATTGGTGTGTATTAGGCTTTTAAACTCATTCCCCTTGAAGCACAGTCTATATGGTCTCTAGATAAACATCTAGGTTATCTTTTGATTTCACAAAATCAATGGACATAATGCTGGTAGAGAGCAACTGTCGCACGGTACGATGCCTTCATCGAATGTGTCGTGATAGACTGTTGTACATAAAATTGAGAGATCTACATATAGAGGCTTGATTGTCATAATTTATGCATATGGCTGGTACTGGTTGTGGCCATAATGGAATATCTTCTAAAAATTGACGAAGTCACTCTGTTTTTTCCCTAGTCTTATCTAATGCTATGAACTCGGATTCCATTGTGGATCTAGCTATACACGTTTGTTTAGAAGAATTTCATGATACGACACGACCTACCATAATAAACACATAACCACTAGTGAATTTTATTGATTCAAAATCAGAAATCCAGTTTGCATCACTGTATCCCTCAAGGACATTAAGATATCTATCATATTGCAATGCATAGTTTGCAATATTTTTCAAATACCCTAAAACCTTAAGCAAAACATGCCAGTAAGTTTTACTTGGTTTACAAGTATATATGTTTAATCTGCTCACAGCATAAGCTATATTAGGTCTCATACAATTCATCATATACATTAAACTTCCAATAATGCGAGAGTGCTCAAGTTGTAAAATATTTGGACTTGTATGCTTATGTAACACCTGGGATGGATGAAATGGATTATTATATTTCTTGATTCCATATTGTTTGAACTTGTCTATTACGTTCTCAATGTAATTGAGATAAAGCTAACCCATCAGGTGTTCGCAATATTTTAATTCCCAAAATTACGTCTGCTTCACCTAGATCTTTCATATCGTAATGTTTAGTGAGCATAAGTTTAGTGGAAATAATAACTTAACTATTAGTCCCAAAGATAAGCATCATCAACATAAAGACAAACTATCACATATGCATTTTTTTTTTTTTTTATCTAGACACAGTTGTCACACTCATTTATGTTGAATTCATGTTTCAACATGACTCCATCAAACTTCTCATGTTATTGTTTGGGAGCTTATTTTAGACCATATAAGGATCGAACAAGTTTACATACTTTGGGATCTTGTCCTTTGCTCGGAACCCTTTAGGTTGATCTATATATATTTCCTCATTTAATTCTTCATTCAAGAACGAATGTTTTGCATCTATTTGGTGAATTTCCAAATTGTAAAGTGTTGTGATGGCAATTAACATCCAAATTGATGTTATCCTTGTTATCGGAGAATAAATATTAAAATAGTTTAAGCCTTTTTTTTACTATATTCTTTAGCTACTAATCGAGCTTTGTATTGATCAATAGAACCATCAGGTTTCATTTTATGCTTGAAGATCCATTTGCACCCAATTGGTTTATATCCAGGAAGAAGATCAACCAATTCCAAGTATGATTGTGCATAATGGATTTTATCTCACTGTTTATAGTTTCCTTAAAAAAAAAAAGCCTCGGGAGTAGACATTGCTTTTTTATAAGTTTGAGGCTCTAAACATGGACCAAATGTTTTGGACTTTCGAGCTTTCTTACTACGTCTAAGGGAGTCATCATTTCCATTTTCATTTGACACCTCATGTGTTTTTTTAACACTAGATGACTAAGAAGTCATAAAGTGTGTTGATTCTATGTAATCCTTCCTATGAGAAAATACAGTCTAAAAAACACTTCATCTCTAGACTCAAGAACAATATTAACATGAATATCATTGATATCAGATTTAAACACCAAAAACCTATATGCACTGTTATTTTTGGCATATCCTAAAAATTAACAATCAACGATTTTTGCTCCTAGTTTGTTTCTTTTGGGTGGTAGAACAAAAACTTTCGCTAAGCACCCCCACACTTTAATACGTTTATAGGATGGTCGTCTACCTTTCCATATCTCATACGGTGATTTATTATTTTTTTTGTGGGACACTTGATTTAAAATACGATTTGCCATATGGAGTGTTTCGCCCCACAACTTCTCAAGTGAACCAGAGCTGATAAGTATGGTATTAATCATGTTTTTCAAGGTTCTATATTTCCTTTCAGCAACTCCATTTGATTGTGGTAAGGAGCAGTAGTTTGTATACAATACAATTTTGTTCACAAATCTCTGCGAATGGAGATTTATACTCACCGTCTCTATCAGATCTCAATATTCTGATCTTTTTATTTAACTGATTTTCGACTTCAATTTTGTATTTTACAAACGCATTGATTGCTTCATCTTTGCCATTTAGTAAGTACATATAACAATACCGTGACCAATCATCGATAAATGTGATAAAATATTTTTTTCCCACCTTGAGTAGAATGGATTTGAGATCACATAAATCGGTGTGTAGTAAACCAAAAATTTCAGTGTTTCTTTGTACTGAATGAAAATAATGTTTAGTAAATTTGGCTTCTACACAAACTTTGCATTTGTGTTGTGATTTATAGGAGTGAGCAACAATCTCGAGCCTGACCCAGTTCAAATCGGGGCAGAACTGGGATCCACAAATTTGGTCCCGAACTGTTCCGATTTGTCTCGGTTCCTGTAATGGCCTCTTTCAAGCCCAACTCAAATTACATCCTCTCTTTGTTTCTTCTTCTTTATGTGTTTGAGAGGGGCTTTGTCTTCTTCTTCCCAAAGCATGTCTCAATTATTGTATTCCCATGTCTGCAATTTGGATTCTTTCTTCTCGCCTCCACAAAATTCTAACTTTGGACCTTCGGGTGAACCCCCATCGGAATCATCATTGCGTCACCAAAGGCCTTTTACAACCATGCCAAAGCTTCGTATACATGCAACATCAAAACCTACATCAACAACACCAAAATCAGAACCAGATCCTTTGACAAAACTTCAAATCTCTCCAAAATCAACCTGATTTTACCTTTTTCAGCTGCTTGAAAGCTCGAATAACCTCTGAACCCGTCTGAAACACCATTGATAGCTATTCGACCTGTCTGAAGTACCGTTCATACCTTTTCCAGACGTGAAGCTCTCGCCTCTTCGATTGCTGCCACTCGCCTTAATCGAAACCTTTGAAGTAGTCATTCTTTTCAATTGGAGGTAGAGGTGGAGAGGACGTAAGAGAGAATTGGGAATTTGTTAGGGTTCGGATCCATGACTGACTGTGTGTGTTGTGTTTCTTTTCTTGGAGAAAACAACATGAAGAAGAAGAAGAAGAAGAAGCAGCAGCAGAATAAGGTGAAGTGCTGAATTATTATCACTAGCTATGATAAAACATCTCCATCCTATTCTCAGCCATGAGACTGAGAAAAGATGTGTCCTACTACTACTTGTTTACACTCAAGTTCAAGTATTCAACAAATTGATAATGGAAATTGATATAAGATAATGGCTATGATATTTGCTAAGGAGAAATTGATGAAGTTGCTTTGTGTTGTGGATTTGAAGGTATTTTTGTGGTTTTGAAAGTTATGTGACAGAAGGGGAAAGAGAAACTGAGAAAGGAAGAGGGAGGGGTATGTGGGCCTTTGGTGTATATGGTTAATTGGATTTGGGCCTATTTTGTTTTGAATCGGGGATGGCATGGTTCCGTTTCGGTTCAAATCGGTCTGGTACCAACTGAGTTTGTCTAGGAAAATTCGTTATCCCGAACCGTTTCAGTCCCATTTCATTGAACCGGAATAAGCCCAATCCATGACTGTGCCCACCCGTAGTGATTTGTTATCAAATTTAGGGATTAACCCTAGACTACACAAATTTTCTTAAAATTAACATGACCTAGTCTATCATGCCACAGTAAAGAGGAATCAAGCAAACAAATTTTGAATTATTAATTACCATTACATTGGCCTTGAAAAAGACCATCGGTAAGGAAACTACGTCCCACATATATGCCGTTTTTTGGACAAGACAAATTTCCCTGACTAAAAAACAAATTAGAAATTATTTTCTACCAAAAGATATCCAGAAATTAAATTCTTCCTTATCTCTGGAACATGCAAGACGTCTTTCATGGTAACGTTCTTGCTTGGAGATATATTTTAATACCCCAGTTCTCTTGCCTTCAATTGTCGAGATTGATTCATTTCCCATGAAGACTTTGTCAACATTATTCAACTTTTCATAAGTTGAAAACATGGTTTTATCGTTGCAGACGTGGCGAGTGGCACCGGTGTCAAACCACCATTCGCGAGGATGATTAACGAGTTTAATCTTCGATAAATTGGCGCTAATTTGTAATATTTTGATAAGACAAGCAAGAGCTTATGAAAAAATTGCTCGAGAAGACTGACCATCGTTATCTTCATCCTTGCAGTTTCGGCAATCCTTCGCAAGATGGTCCTTCTTACCACAATCACAGCAAAAGCCCTTGAACCTTTTAAAGTTCGAATGACTTTTGGAGTTGAGGCCACTTCCCCATTCTTCGAACAACACTTCCTTTTGTGAGAGCTCTTCTGTTTTCTTGAACTCTCGATGACATACGCCTTTGTTTCAACGGGTGTGCGCTTGTTTGTTCCTCGGTTTTCTTCCTCAATCTTCAGGCGGATGATTAAGTGTTCAAGACTCATCTCCTTACACTTGTGTTTTAGATAGTGTTTGAAATCTTTTCAATTGGGAGGGAGTTTTCCAATAATAGCAGCAACCTGGAAATATTCGTTGATGACGTGGCCTTCGGCAAGCATTTCATGAATGAGAATTTGGAATTCTTGGATCTGGAGAATGACAATTTTAGCATCAGTCATCTTGTAATCCATAAACTTGTCAACGACAAATTTCTTTAGTCCAGCATCCTCCGTTTTGTACTTTTTTTTCCAATGCACCCTCACCCCACCCCCCCTCCCCCCCCCCCCCCCCCCATTTTCTCTTAGCAATATTTATAGTATTTTTGACTTTGTACAAAACTTCATCCAACAAATTCAACACGTAGTTTCGACACAGAAAGTCAAAATGCCTCCAAGCTTCAATTGCAAGGAACATTTCTTTGTGGCTCTCTTAGGTTTCTCCATCCTTTGGCTTTGGTTCATCATCTGTGAAAAATTTGGCTAATCCCAGTTTTGTTAAATAAAGCATTTCGCTCAGCCATGTTTTGAAATCGAATCCTTTAAATTTTTCTGGTCGGTCATGAGCAAGAACTTTTGTGACTCCAGTGGTCACTCCAGCAATAAAACTGGTTTTGGAATCTCCCATAAATTTTTTTGTTTAGTTTGAAAATACTATTATTTGTTATGGATTTAATATAAATAAAACAAAAACTGTCATACAAACAATATAACAGTAATTTACAATAAACAAAAATTTTATTAGAGTTTTGAAATATATAAACTCTAGACCGTACTATACAAAACAATATGTTGAAACAATTTGTACAAATAAAACACGTATTGTACAAAACAATATGAAAACAACATTGCACAAATAAAAGTTCAATGTACTAAACAGTAGATGATTCTGTAAGCCAACACATTTTGACCAAAGTGTGTACTTTGGATTTGACAAGAGTTTTAGTGCTCTGAAATGTATGTCTAGGTACAATGGACAACACAGACTCAAAGTTTGAAAACCAAACATGTATTGACCAAAGTTCTAGACTTTGGATTTGACTAGAGTTTTTAGTACTCTGGATATGTTTGGCTAGAGTTGTATCAAAATCTGAAACTTGTACAGATAAAATTTATTGTCTTAAGATTTAAACTATCTGTAACAGTGTTAGAGGGGATGGGATGTAATATGAGGATTGCTGAATGCAATGTCCTTAAGGCAATATTCAACCCGTCTCAGTGCAAAGTGATGGTCGTTAGTCTCCCAAGATACAACATATTCGTCTCTATTCCTAATGCACTTTAGGACAGAATTCAGGCAAATAGATAAATGAATTGACTACTTTGAAATAAACAGGAAGGAACCTGTTAGTTTGAATGTAAACTCTGCGTTTGTCTTCTTTTCTGATTGTTGGTTGTTGTGGTAATGATGAATTCCTATCTGTATTTTCTTTACTCAAATGGCCAATTTGAAATTCTACTTATAGCAATTAAATATTATTTACCTGCTGCCAAGAGACACACTTACTGGTTGGTAGAGACTTATGAATCGGGAAAATCCTAACTGATTAGGAGTTTCTCCAAAGAGAATAATGAGAGTACACATCTAAATTATGGGCTTTTATAGGGAGTCGCACTTGGAGAGTTAAAGACCATGAGACCATACAGCCGAAAACAAGTTTGATGAGATATAGGTGAGGCAATTTTGGAGAAGTAGTTGTAAGTTACTTGGTTCAACTTCTCACTCAACCCCAGTGTTTGTAGATAGAGCTTTGCTACAGAGCGAGGGAGGGAGCGAGGGATGGGTGTAACCACCCATCCTCCTCGGGATGAGCGCAACATGTTGGAGATGCGCGCGGGCGCTAATCGCGAGGAGGATGGGTGGTTACACCCATCCCTCGCTCCCTTTCCCTCGACCCCTAGAATTTTCCTTGTAGATAAGTTGTTTGAAAACAACAATCACTTTATACTATTTGACATTATGGGTTAAATATGGATTGGGAGATCAACAAACTATCCAATTTTTAGGATCTTATTTCTTGTTTTCCTGAACAAATATATCACCACACTCCATTAAATTGGCATTTTTGTACCAACCCCAAAAACTATATCACTTTTGAGTTGTAACAGTCCACCAAATTTTTTTACACATTTTCACAAACAAAATGATACAATAATTGTATCACCATGAAGAGTGTGGTGCTATAAGTGACACTATTCATGGTGATCCAATTTATTGTATCACCTTTATGTGAAACTGTTTTTCATTTTTTTGACTGAATTTAGTTTTGATTCAATCACAGCCGTATGCGTGGCATGGGCTCACCCTAGCACGTAAAAGGCTTCAGCTCAGTCCCAACCAAACCCATGCATAAGACTACTATTCAGCCCGTAAGTCAGGTGTCCAGGCCCAAGACATGCTAGCCCTAGAGGCATGGGTCTTAGGGCTTGGCCCAAGATAATAAGATCGAACAATGAATCTCAGAGTTGTCACAGGCCCGAGATCCACTTGCATGAAATCAGCTCTAGCCCAATCAAGCATTGGGTCCTAACCAGAGCCAAGTGTCGAAGAACTCAATCATGCAAGGTAAGATCTTATGCGAGATCTCCTCCCTCCATCGTGCCCTCGATTGCAGGGATAGTTGGGAAGGGAAGGCTCGCTATAAAAGTTGATGAAATGAGAAAGAAAGGTACGCAAGTATACACACTGCACTTTTAGATATAATATTCGCTCTTTCAACCGATATTTGACTTTAGCATCGGAGTGTTTTCGACCACCACAATGGAGGTCCTGAGCTTAACCGCTGCTCATTTTTGCAGGTTAAATATCATCAGGATCGGGTGAGAATAGGTCTGAATGTATTAGTTTGGCGTCGTCCGTGGGGAAGACGACAAAAAGTTTTTCCTTGAGAAAAACGTACAAAGTTCTTTGTAAGTTGAATAAAGCATCGAGAAATGGTCACCGGTACCAAATCTCGAGCATTCATCAATGTTGAACCAGACAACCCTCCGACCAGATAAGCCCCCCTCGCAGGGTCGAATCGATCCAACCGAAGGGGTAAAACATTTGCAAGGCCCAACAGCTATCAGCAACCACTATTGATCCTCGAATAGACCAGATCTTGGTTCATATGGATCATGTGAAAAAGGTGGTGGAGAGACTCACTCGGGATCAACAACAGTCGCACGAAAGCGCAAATAGCCGAGGAGATCCCACACCAAAGAGGACATCCAAGAGCGCGTCCAGGAAAGTGAAAACCTCCCTAGGGAGGTTTAAAGTATCGACCGACAGGATAGCCTAAGGGACGACGGAGATCATGGGGACCACATTCCTAAAACATACTGCACCACGGTCAGAAATCTGCTTCGATTGGGGGCAACCAATCCGAAGGTCTTGTACGACCTCACCATCCCTCCGTTATAGAAGGAGGTCATAAGCGCCCCGCTCCAAAGAAGTTCGTCCAGCCGAAGCACGAGTTCTATGACGAAACATCATATCCGTCAAACCATTTGCGCCATTACCATCACATGATGGCGCTTAAAGAAAGTTCAGAGGTCATCATGTGTCGAACTTTTCCTACTAGCCTGAAGAGGCCACGCTTACCTAGTTCCACAGTCTTCATCCAAGATCTATCAATTTGTTCCAGATTTTGGCGAATACGTTTATCACAAGATTCATGGGGAGTCAATGAATCATAAAAGGTTCGCACTACCTATTGGGTCTCAAGCAGAAGCAGGCGAAAACCTCAGAGAGTATGTCACTTGTTTATATGACGAGCTGGCCCTGATTGATGATTGTAGTGATGACACGTTAGTATCCGCATTCACTTCTGGCCTCCGATGATCTTAGTTCTACAACTACCTTACCCTAGAACCTCCGAGGGATATGGCGGACTTGCTGAAAAGTGCATGAAAATACATCACTCTGGAGAAGATGTTGGCCGTCAAGAAAGAATGTGAAATTGAAGCCAAGCAGGCCCCCCAAGGGCTCAGGGAAGGGGGACGAAGATGACATGTCGAAAAGGAAGAAGAGCGACAACAAGATCGGGTTCGAAAGGCCAAACCCGACAGGGCCACCAACTACGTTGGCACAAGGTTCACTGAGTACGCTCCATTCAACTCCAGCTTGGCCAAAATCTTCTCCGCCATGAAAAATTGGGAGGACATCAAGTGGCCCCAAAAGATCAAAGGCGATCCTTCCAGGCGTGACAAGAACAAATACTGTGCATATCACAAGGATCACGGCCACATCACCCAGGACTGCCAAAGTCTCAAAAACGAGATAGAATACTGGGTTCGAAGGGGAAGACTTGAGGAATTCGTAAATTCTAACAAGTAATGGCCCCAATATATTGAAGAAGGGCCTGCATAATGCACATAACGGACCGATAAAATCTAATCGGCCGCGGAAACAGGCAATTCGAAAGCTGAGGACAAGTCCCCATAGCGGAGAATCACCAGTCCAACACACCTGGGTGGAACACCCAACCCTGAATCTGACGTTCACCGAGTAGGACTTGCAAAGGGTCTACTCACACAACGACGCCCTAGTTATCATGATTGTCATATCAAAATGGGGTGTCAAAAGGTTGTTGGAAGACACAGGAAGATCAACCAATATCTTATTCCTGGAAGCATTCCGCAAGATGCGGCTGAGAAAAGAGGAACTGAAGTTGGACAACCAAGTGATGGTTGGTTTTAGTGGCGCCCGAAGTTACTCGGTCGGGAGTGATGCCTACTCATGGGAGTAGGGGAACTGACGAAACTCCTCATAACGAAGTTTATCATAGTGGACGTATCCTCCGCATATAATATAATCCTCGAAATACCTTGGCTCCACCAGATGAGGGCAGTGGTCTCCACACTGCACCAGTGCCTCAAATACCCTATTAACTGAGAAACGGGAACTATCAAAGGAAATCAGTCTTCCACCGGATAATGCCATTACATGGCGATGAAGCTATAGGGTAAGTAACCACGATCAACTCAAATCCCCCCAAAGAAATATGAACCAACAAGCCCAAGGCTTACTGGTAAGGAGCAGCTAGGGTGGCACGTAGTACTTTTTGAAGCGGATCAATAAAGATAATCTCATTAAAACGACTATACTCCACGCTAAACTCCTTCTACAGGGGAAGACTCGATCCTTATACGGAGGCCAAAATTGTGCACAAGCATCCGAGCCTAGCCCCACTGAAGGAAACGATAGCTCTCTGCATAAGTGACCTAGTCCACCTAAGGAGCCAAGGTATGATACGGTAGGTCGAGCCCAGCCCCCAGACAACTCACCGCCCTCCAAATCCTGATCCTAACACGGGGACCAAACTAGTGCACAAACAGTCAACCCTAGTCCTATTTAGGACGACGACAGCTTGCTGTATAAGTGGTCTAGTCAGCCTCAGGAGCCAAGGCTGCACCAATTAAGGGTGTTAATCGGTTTGGTCAGTTCAAAGTTGGACCAAAACCAAACCAAACCAAGAATTCGGTTCTCGGTTCGATTTTCACATTTATCAAATAAATAACCAAACCGATTAGCTCGGTTTCGGTTCGATTTTTTCCTTTTTATTCATTTTCTTTTATTTATTTTCTGCTGCTACATACAACCAAGTTGGCTCGAGCACAAAAGGAATAAGTCAAAGCTACAAAGAATGGAAAGAAATAAATGAAGCTTGGTTTGCAAAGGAGGAAAACCCAAGGACAGAGAGAATACAAATAAAATAAAAGAAAGAGAGAAGGGGAAGCAGTAAAGGGAAAGCAAATGCTAGATGAACATAGAGAGTTTCAAGGCTCTGACTATTCATTTATAGAGAATTCTTTAAATTTTTCTTGCCTATTTCTCTTGATAATTCCATAAGATTAAAATTTTTTTGCCCCATCTCTCATATACACAATACTATAACATCATACAAAAAACTATAACCATAACTACATTGTTTGCATATTAATCTATCTCCACCACACCCATGTGATGATTTGAAAAAGACTGAAACCTTCTATGATGATTCCACAAGTCTCGTAATTTCATCCTGCATGAAGGTTTTTTTTATCAAATTAGAAGTGTCGAAGTTGTCGCCGCCGCCATTGCTCATCTTTGTTGCAAGCAAACAAGCAAGTGAAAGGTTTGGTTTTCTTCAAAAATATTGAGTCAAATTCTGCCTCTCCTCCTCAGCTTGCAAGTGGTTGGATAGAGAGAAAGAGAGAAAGTTAAAAAAGAGAAAAAATGACATTAATAAATAAATAGAAGTTGGGTAAGTGGGGCTTAAATAAGATAGATAATGTAGATTTTTTCAACTCTTTCTCTGTATGGGGCATTAAGAAAAGGAGAAAGTGGGAGTTAAGAGAGAGGGTGGGGACGTGGGGTGCATTGGAATGGGGTGAGAATTTAAAGAAGAGTGGGTTGGTGGGGGATTAAATAAGAGAGATAAGGTTAGGGGATTAAAAACAAGATAAAGGGAATGGTTCGGTTCGGTTGTTTTGGATGTGTGAAAAACAAAAACCTAAACCGAACCAAACCAACTCGGTTCGGTTTTCTAATGTTCGGTTTCAATTTTTCTCGGTTCGGGCTTTTTCGATTATATTTCGGTTCGGTTCAGCCAGTTCAGTCGGTATTTAGTAACCAATTAACACCCCTAGTGCCAATGCGGTCTAGACCCAGTCCATAGACAATCCACTGAAAACGGGCGAACCCAGTCCATGGAAAGTTCACCACAAGCTGGCGAGTCTAGTCCATGGACAACTCACCGTTCCTAAGATAGCCTAGTCTCACCTCAGGACTGCGATGGCACACATGCGTGTCGAACCTAGTTCACGGACAGTCGAACACAAACGAGCGAACCCAGTCCCAGGACAATTCTCTGCAAGTGGGCAAGTCCAGTCTTTGGACAACTCGCTACTCCTAAGATAACCTGGTTCGACTACAGAGAAGTGAAGTCTAGCCTAGACAGGCATAACAGACTCCTTCCCAGTGCAGGTCCTCTTTAGAATTGAGCTAGAGGAATACATGAGTCTAGCCCGTTCAGGTAACTCAACTCCTATTCAGGATTGAGGTAATTATGAAGCCTAGCCTAGACAGGCCTTGAAGACTTCACCCAGTGCAGATCCTCTTCAGGATTGAGCCAAAAGACTACAGGAGCCTAACCCGTTAGGGCAAAGATGGTTCCTCAGCAACTCAACTTTTGTTCAGGATTGAAGTATATTATAAGGCTAGACAGGCCAGAACAGAGCTTGTCTATCAAGTTTATGTTATGTTTTGGCTTTAAAGCTTTCGTTGAACCCATTAAATTTTCCAAAAAGATAACAAACCAAAACATAACTGAAACTTGATAAACAAAGTTTCACAACTTGAATAAATTCTCCAAACTCAAAACTAAACTGATTACAACTTCTGATTATGCCTATTTAAATAAAAAAAAAAACCCTAAACCTAATTCCTAATTGGATTTCTAATTCTATTTGGGCTTATAAAGAATGACCCAATTAATAATTATATAATATAATAAACAAAAATACTCATATTAAATCATTCTCCCCCACTCCGAAAAGCTCGTCCTCAAGCTTTGAGGATGATATCTTCAAAAAATACCTGAGTAAGAGTGGACCTCGAACTTTTCCTTTAAAGTTTGCACATATCATGAAGAATCAAATAGAAAATTTGTCACCGAACATGAAGCCTTGGCTCAAAATATATCCACTTCATGTTTTGAATAATGTGCACAAACGTTTTCTCAAAATTGTCCCACATTGGATCGTAAATATTGTCATGTGGTGATACATGTATCTCTCGCTGGTGATGAATAACCTCAAAATCAAAGTCATTAGAACTTAGAAGTTGTAGCTTGTAATTGTACATACAAGCTCGGATGGTGACGAATAGCTTTGTTCTCATTAAAAGAGAATTCAAATAGATGTGGTGGAATGCAACAGTAATGTAGGGGTGAATATAGCCTCCTATACAAATTTTTTTTTTCATATGTCCTTTCTGTTGCAAAGAACAACCTGATGATGCAATGAACAACATAGTTGTTGTTGGTCAGTTGACGAAATCTTGGACATTAGATTGAAGAGACGACATCGGGGTGGATCAGGACCTGGGTAGAAATGGCCATCGACCGAATTAGTCTGAGGACGACGCAATGGGCACTACTGGGCTGATCTCTGATTCGTGGGTCGTTGTTGGTGTCACCGGAGTTGTTGCGATGGATGATCATGAAGATAGGTGGTGGCATTGGTATGACGCGGATCAGATTTTCTTTAATGTGAAAGTCCACAAAAATTTCGTGATGTGTTTCGGTCTCGTAACGTATACCCTACGTATACATCAAACACTGGTGGTTTCTCCCTATCAATAGTGACTTTCTGCGACATCTTTCTCCAAGATCTTACCACTCTGATACCAAAATTTGATGTGTTTAGCGAAAGCTTACATACCAAAACATGACTGAAACTTGATAGACAAACTTGATAGACAAAGTTTCACAACTTGAATAAATTCTCAAAACTCAAACTAAACTGATAACAATGATTGGATTATGCCTATTTAAATACAAGAAAACCTGAACCTAATTCCTACTTCGATTTCTAATTCTATTTGACTTATAATGGATCAGCCCAATTAATAATTATATAATACAATAAACAAAAATACTCGTATTAATAAATATATTTAGTGCTTTGGTGAGCCTGCAGCAAGTGATGCATTCGACACGATAAATACATCATTCATTTCCACGTAAACTTCAGCTATGGCCTAATAGCCAGAATCAAACTCACCTGCAAACATACAGAGCTTTCCTTATATCTCCAGATGCAGCTGCAACTTTTTGCATCATTTAATGAAATTTTATAACTCACTTCAGAAGCACAATGATCTTTAAGTTGAAATTTTTCCTAAGCTATAAAAAATTATTGAGTCGACAACAAGAAGGAGATACAATTGGACTCACTCTAGCACAAAGCTCTAGTGCTTCAGGATTGAAGACAGAGAATGGAAGGACCTGTTAAAACAACACAAATTTCAGTTATGATTTTGGAAACAACAAAAAGCTAAAAAAATTCAAACTTAGAGCTCCAAGAAACTACCATAAGCCTTTGCAGAAGAATTCTGAGGGTCTGATATGTGTAGTAGGCCCGAAAAGTTACCACCGCTGACTTTCCTACAAACAGGACAATAGGCAAAGGAAAAACAAGATAAAATCATTCTCAGAGTGTGTAACAATCTATTTATATCAGGAAAAAAAATCCCACCACCAAGGATCGGATAAAAGCAAGAAATAAACGGATAAGGATGTTCAATTCTGTTTGCCAGCCTTAGTTTGTAGATGTTTTGTACTACCATAAGCCTTAGCAAGATAAGATGTCTTGTACTACCATAAGCCTTACCAAGATAAGATTTAACTGAGATACGGGAAAAGTAGACATTCCATTGTTCAAAGTCATTCTGAACCTACTATTTAAGATAAAAATTTTCTCCTTAGCAAGATACTTCAAATTTTAGAGAGGCGGATAGCTAAGTATAAAGGGCTGATTTATAACAGATTCTTGATAAAAAAGAATTTACCAAATTAACCGATGACTAACACAAGTACCTAAATGACTAGGCGTAGAGGAGATGATTCTGAAGAAATTAAAATATGAATGTGGAAGGCAAGACAGTAGCTCACAATTCAGTGCTCGAACTTTTGGCAGAAACTGATCAGCTAGGTCTATTGCATTTGTTATACCTACAAATGAAGCACAAACATATCAGATATCAGTACATGAGGCATATCATGAACATGTAGCTTACGGATTTTAGCCGCTACCATGTCCAATACATAACAAAATTAAAATATATTAATAAATCAACGATGGGTATTAATGGGAAAGTTGGAAGCATAAAAAGATCATGAAGCAGCACTGAATGGTCTTTAGTAATCAAAAAGTTCAAATTCATTAGCTATTATTAGCCTGCAAAAGGCAAATAGATCTCCACAATATATACCCATCAAGCTGGAAATATGATTTCTAAATGCAAAAACTTACATGTAAGAATAAGTTCATCAGAGAGAAATGAGAACAAGAGATGTGGATACCCATACTTACATCATCTTTCCACCGGACAACTGCTTCTTCTGAGAGAGTAACTTTCTAAGGTTTTGAAGAGCTGATGAAGCATCATTGGTCCTCTTCCATGGGGATACCCTCAATTGTTCATATATTCTTGAATCGAAAACAAAGAAATGAGAACTCAATCAAGCCTACCTTTAGGGTTCCATTTGGGTTTCTCGGGAAAACCACCTGACAATCTTTCAGACCCATCTCGAATTCCCTGATGCAATTTACGTAAATAGATAGAAATTTTTGACAAAACCAATTGGGGGAAATCAAAATCAAAAAATTGATGAATCGACAACAAATCTATCTCACCATTCCGTTGGAATTTTAAATGCTTTGGAGTATTCAGGATTGGATCTATTGGGGTCAAATTGGACCTAAAACGCCTCTTATGGGGAGTTGAAGTCTTTTCTATGGATCTGTTCGCCTCTTCTTCTTCGATTTCGAGTGTATAGTAACCATTACCGCTTATGCTACGCATCATGAAGGAGAGATTGAATAGTTTCGGAGATTGGGAGAGATTGAGATCGACTAGGGTTCTGTTTTGGGGCTTTGTTTTCAGGTGGTAAAGTTCCCGCCAAAATGGAGCATGTGAACGTTAATAGAAGGGTTTGAATGTGCAAAATTTGTACGGAGCAATTCTAGATGTCGAGGTTTTGGGCGAGGGATGGTGGCGAGCACGTGCAAAGGTGTCGTGGTAAAAAAAAAAAAAAAAAAAAAAAAGAGCGAGCGGGAAATCGAAAATTTTCGAGGAGAAGAATGAGGGAATGGGGAGAGCTCTCCCCATTTTCATTCTCAAGGTCAGACCTCCCTCTCCCTCTCCCTCTCCCCATTTTCATTCTCAAGCTCAAGCTCAGACATCCCTCTCCCTCTCCCCATTTTCCATCTCGACACCCTCTCCTCCAACGAAGGTCTCCCTCTCCATCATCGACTCAAACGAAGCCAGAGAAGAAGAAGGAGAAGAGAAGAAGTCCATGTCGTAGGCCAGAGAAGAAGAAGGAGAAGAGAAGAAGTTCACCTTCGTCCCAAGGTAAGTCTCCCCTTCATTTCTAGATCTAGGGTTTCTCATTTTAGATCTAGGGTTTCTTCTTGTAATTATGCTCTTCTGAAATGAGAATGTACTATATTTTGGAACATGAACTTCAGTATTTCATAATTCTGCTCATTTCTAGCATGTAGCATTAGCGACATTTACTTTGATCTTCACTTTGAATCGATGAATTTGAAATCATGGCAAAGTTTTTTTTATTCTTCTCTGTAAACTGCAGAAAGCAAAATCTTGAATTAAAACATCAACAACAGAGTTCAAATGAAAAATTCTATGTTTCGTTCATGAACTTGCATTCTATGAACTTGGCTGGAGCTTTAAGCTCTATTATCAACTTCCCAGGTGATCCTTACAAGAGCCTTCTCACCTTCTAAGCATTCTAGGAGGGTGAATTTACTTTATTTCAAGATTGTAAGGTGTGAACATTAGTCATGATGAATATAGTAGGAGAAAAAAAAAATTATGGATACCCATTTTCAATTCTTCCAATTTTGTAAAATTCTGAATATCATATTTAACCCATTTTTATATTGTGAGTGTTTAATGTAATTTGAATTATGGGTTTTTTCTTCAAATGTTGAGATAGTGACAGAGGAAGGTGGAGTGGAATGTTGATGGTGTAGGTGTAGGTATTATATATAGGGATTGAGATTGAAATGTTGATTAGAGACACCCAACAACTTAGATGTAAAATGTATACGTGTTGTTTTTAGGGTCATATCAAAGTTGATATTGTAATCGGAAGTTGAGCAAGAGCTGTCAGTAAACAAGATCAAGAAGCATAGTGTATGACTTAGTTAATGTCTTAATCAGTGTGAGTATCAAAGTTTTGATGACTAAGATCACAGTCCTATGTCTGATGTAATGTCAAATTGTCAATATAGATCAGTGAAGTGTAAGAATATAGATCAGTGAAGTGTAAGTAATTGAAATTAGCTTTAAATGCGTTTATGTGGTAGAGAAGGATTGTTCTGATGGAAAGGGAGTTTATTAGCTTCGAGAAGTGCTTGCTAAGACCTTTTAAGAGATACATAAATTGAGTAGATTTTGATACACATAACACAAACAATCTGGAATGAACATTAGAATGTGGATTTGTTAATGATTATCAATTTGTTGAGACTGAAATATTTCAACAGCGAGTCTTGTAGACACTGGACACTTACTGGATGAGTTCTTAAATAAAATTAATTAATTGGGAAAAAAAATGTTTTAGAAGAGTGCTAAGTAGGGGAGCTGGAGCCTTGGAGGCATGTAGAGAGTAGCAGAGTTTTGGGGCCAAGTAATGTAACATGGAGTGCTGAAGGATTGAGGTGAAGTTGAGTCTCAAAGGCTGAAGTACAACATGTGTTAGTGTATTTTGAGCAGAATGTCAATTGATAGGTGCTTTTGAGCATTTGGGCAATGAATTTGATAGCGTGCAACTATGCGCCAATATAAAGTTATAATGTTTGATGCATTTGACAAAAGGGTGTGACAACCGGTGCCTAAAATTGGGGTACCTTTGTTACATAGCTTCATTTGTACGGTACTAATGTAATATGTAACATAGTTTCATATGTCTCTAATTACACAATTTGCGTGATATCTCCCTTTTTCTACTTAGAATATATGTTAAATTCGTTACTTACCTTTTTTGTCTTTTCTATGTATTTTACCTGCAGTTTCTCCAACAAATTTTTACTATTGATACAATCGTGAAACCTCTTCCTCCTGCTCTGGCAAGTGTGTTGCGATTTCATAGCTCAAACATCAAAAGTGTCAAATGTTTGTTGGTTGTCTCTTGTCCCGCGTTAGGGTATTTTATTTTTAGGCGCGTGTGTTTTTTTGTTGAGCTGCCTAGGCACTAGCTTTTGCTGGTGCTCATGGTAATTATTTTGAGATGTTCGTTTGAATTTGTTGCAGTTGAAAAATGCCTCGCTATGATGACCGTGACAGTTATGGCCATCGCTATGGTGGTGATCACTATGGCAGTGATCACTATGGAAGCACTCACCTCTATGTTGGTCATTTGTCTTCAAGGACACGGTCCTGTGACTTGGAAGACCTTTTTAGCAGATATGGAAGGTATGCAATAAGTTGACTCAAACTCGTGAACCTTTTTCCCTTAATTGATGTTTTAGGATACATTCATTGCTTTTGTAGCTTGCTTGTATACTTGTTCATGAATGGCAGAACTCATGTGTTTTTCTACTCCATTTCCATTCGGTCTGCCAATTTTTAATTGACACTCATCTCTCCAGTCTGGTCTCTTGTCCCCTGTTGCGATATGTAAATTGAGTATATTCAGTTTCCAAGTGTGGCAGTATGTATTCTGATCATGCTAATCTGACAATTGGAGCAGAAGCTAGTCCAACTTTGGTGATATGTTGTTTTGGGTCGAGTGTGTTTGTTTTGCTTGCTCTGGTTGTCTTCCTTTCTCTTGACTGCAAATCCATCTATAATCACTCTACCTCTTCAACCATGTGATTCTTTCGTTATAGTTGCCTCTGATGGGTTATGGGAACACTTGAGCAATGAAAAAGTTGTGGACATTGTCCACAACCATCCACATGCAGTAAGATATATCTTTGTTGATCTTATTTTGACTCTCTGAGAATCAGTTCAAGTTGAGCATATGTATTTTAGCAAACTTTATCTTTCAAGATTCAAAATTGTGAACTTGGATAAAACCTGATTGCAATCGAGGGTGAATGTATTTCTTTCTAACTCTTGGGATATTGTTTCGGTTTAACAATGCTTTCTTTGGGCTAAAGCTTTCATATTGATGCAGGGAAGTGTGAAACGGCTCATTACGACAGCACTCCAGGAAGCAGCTAGAAAGAGAAAGATGCGATAGATCTTCGGAGGATTGACAAGAAGGTCAGACGCCATTTCCACGACGATATCAGTGTAATTGTTTTGTTCCTAAACCATGACCTTATCTCCAAAAGCTCGGTGCAATGCTCTCCAGTATCTGTTCGAAGTGTTCTTGAACACTGTCAAGTTATTCTGCTCTCTACTTTGTGTTGTTTTCCTCCAACCAACGCAAAACCAGTCTATAGTGCCCCTGAGATGCTGTGATGATTAACTGTAAGAGAAGTTCCTTTAAACATATAATGTTGTAATTGTGGAGATTGGTGTGTTGAAGTGGAATCTGTAAAATATTTCAGCAAAATTGTGACACTAATTTTTGTTCGTTGCATTAGTATATAAAGCTTGTTTTCCATAGTATATGACTGATAAGCTCAGTTCGATTGTAACTAGTGTGATCGATCAAACGCAAAATATGATTTTTGGTATAGTTTTCTATGCTGATTATAATCAGTTGGCATTGACGCCCCATGGAGCATGCAGGTTATGTAATCCTTGTACTCAGGTGCAAGTGTCAGTAGGAATAATTTTAGTTGTAACACAGTAAAGATCTGATATTTTTGCAGGCAATATTTTGTATTTTTTCATGAAAAAAATCTACGATGAATGAATATTTGTTATTTGATTACAAGCAGATAAAGTGAATATTTGTTCTTTGATTACAAGTAGATAAAGTTCATTGTTGATGGTGAATGGAGGATAGACTCTCAGAAAGAAGTGGTCACCAAAGATTCCATCCAAAATAACATCCTGAGGGTCGAATGATGAGGAGGCTTTGTACAAAATCGTATACATTCCTTTAAACATATAATGTTCTAATTGTGGAGATTGGTGTGTTGAAGAGGAATCTGTAAAATATTTCAGCAAAATTGTGACACTGTAATTTTTGTTCTTTGCATTAGTATATAAAGCTTGTTTTCCATAATATATGACTGATAAGCTCAGTTCGATTGTAGAGTGACCAAGCTGTTAAACCAATTTTGTTTTTGCTATTTAAGAATAGAAACTGAAAGCAATCAGCTGAATTCTACAAATGGTTCTTCTGGGAACCATAGACACTCTAATGTAAGGAGGGAGCGAAGTTTATATCACAGTGGGTGCTGTCATGTAGTGTCCTGCTGCATTGTCTAACCAATAACTGCGAATGCTCAAAGGTTCAGAAACAAAATATAACACAACTTTCAGGACAGTGTGAACTCAAGAACCCACCAAGTTTTTAATACCTAAATTCTAAACTTTAAACCCACGTAATGGTATGGATTCATGAAACCACATGTCAAGTTGTCAGCATATCAACTTTCGATCATTTGTCTGATTCATAAATGTAAAAAATTCTTGACAAGTAGCGATATTATCAAAGTCTAAAAATTGGACATTATCAAAGTCTAAAAATTGAAATGCGGGAGCTTTAAATACAAAGACAGTTCAAACAACGTGTATCATTAGTCTGGCATGAGATTCTAAGCACCAACACGACGATCTTTTTCTTCTCGACCTAATCCAAGCGATTTCTGGGCCCGTGAGATGCCATCAGGATCTGCCAGAAAACCCAAATTCCATAATAAGTTGGCATAATGGAAAGAGAAAATATCAATTTTTCTGACAACACATCAATGCATCACACTTTTTTCTCTCTTTAAACTAAAGTTCATGTGCTCTGTATAATGACTAATAGCGTATAACTGAAATCTAGTAGTTTATTGCTTTTTAATTTTAACATTGTCTGCGCTTTTCCTTCAAATATACTCTGAATGGATTCTGAAGTAAATGTAATATCTGAAAATAACAAAGAAAGCTGGGAGAGAAGCCAATGCTCCAACTACGTTTATGAGAGTATGCATTGGCAAGGGTGATCAGTTTTCTAAGTTGGTTTCCTCAGAAGTCAGAGAAAGTTGAGCAGGAGGGGAGTTCAGCACGAAGTAACAAAAGAAATCCAAGAACGTACGAGATATGCAAATCTGCAATATACTTACCAAAGAACTGAGTGAAAATGCGAGTGAAAAAGGTCAAGTTACGTGAAACATTGTTTGCCAGAGCAGGAGGAAGAGGTTTCACGATTGTATCAATAGTAAAAACTTGTTGGAGAAACTGCAGGTAAAATACATAGAAAAGACAAAAAAGGTAAGTAACGAATTTAACATATATTCTAAGTAGAAAAAGGGAGATATCACGCAAATTGTGTAATTAGAGACATATGAAACTATGTTACATATTACATTAGTACCGTACAAATGAAGCTATGTAACAAAGGTACCCCAATTTTAGGCACCGGTTGTCACACCCTTTTGTCAAATGCATCAAACATTATAACTTTATATTGGCGCATAGTTGCACGCTATCAAATTCATTGCCCAAATGCTCAAAAGCACCTATCAATTGACATTCTGCTCAAAATACACTAACACATGTTGTACTTCAGCCTTTGAGACTCAACTTCACCTCAATCCTTCAGCACTCCATGTTACATTACTTGGCCCCAAAACTCTGCTACTCTCTACATGCCTCCAAGGCTCCAGCTCCCCTACTTAGCACTCTTCTAAAACATTTTTTTTCCCAATTAATTAATTTTATTTAAGAACTCATCCAGTAAGTGTCCAGTGTCTACAAGACTCGCTGTTGAAATATTTCAGTCTCAACAAATTGATAATCATTAACAAATCCACATTCTAATGTTCATTCCAGATTGTTTGTGTTATGTGTATCAAAATCTACTCAATTTATGTATCTCTTAAAAGGTCTTAGCAAGCACTTCTCGAAGCTAATAAACTCCCTTTCCATCAGAACAATCCATCTCTACCACATAAACGCATTTAAAGCTAATTTCAATTACTTACACTTCACTGATCTATATTCTTACACTTCACTGATCTATATTGACAATTTGACATTACATCAGACATAGGACTGTGATCTTAGTCATCAAAACTTTGATACTCACACTGATTAAGACATTAACTAAGTCATACACTATGCTTCTTGATCTTGTTTACTGACAGCTCTTGCTCAACTTCCGATTACAATATCAACTTTGATATGACCCTAAAAACAACACGTATACATTTTACATCTAAGTTGTTGGGTGTCTCTAATCAACATTTCAATCTCAATCCCTATATATAATACCTACACCTACACCATCAACATTCCACTCCACCTTCCTCTGTCACTATCTCAACATTTGAAGAAAAAACCCATAATTCAAATTACATTAAACACTCACAATATAAAAATGGGTTAAATATGATATTCAGAATTTTACAAAATTGGAAGAATTGAAAATGGGTATCCATAATTTTTTTTTTCTCCTACTATATTCATCATGACTAATGTTCACACCTTACAATCTTGAAATAAAGTAAATTCACCCTCCTAGAATGCTTAGAAGGTGAGAAGGCTCTTGTAAGGATCACCTGGGAAGTTGATAATAGAACTTAAAGCTCCAGCCAAGTTCATAGAATGCAAGTTCATGAACGAAACATAGAATTTTTCATTTGAACTCTGTTGTTGATGTTTTAATTCAAGATTTTGCTTTCTGCAGTTTACAGAGAAGAATAAAAAAAACTTTGCCATGATTTCAAATTCATCGATTCAAAGTGAAGATCAAAGTAAATGTCGCTAATGCTACATGCTAGAAATGAGCAGAATTATGAAATACTGAAGTTCATGTTCCAAAATATAGTACATTCTCATTTCAGAAGAGCATAATTACAAGAAGAAACCATAGATCTAAAATGAGAAACCCTAGATCTAAAAACCCTAGATCTAGAAATGAAGGGGAGACTTACCTTGGGACGAAGGTGAACTTCTCTTCTCCTTCTTCTTCTCTGGCCTACGACAGGGACTTCTTCTCTTCTCCTTCTTCTTCTCTGGCTTCGTTTGAGTCGATGATGGAGAGGGAGACCTTCGTTGGAGGAGAGGGTGTCGAGATGGAAAATGGGGAGAGGGAGAGGGATGTCTGAGCTTGAGCTTGAGAATGAAAATGGGGAGAGGGAGAGGGAGGTCTGACCTTGAGAATGAAAATGGGGAGAGCTCTCCCCATTCCCTCATTCTTCTCCTCGAAAATTTTCGATTTCCCGCTCGCTCTTTTTTTTTTTTTTTTTTTTACCACGTCACCTTTGCACGTGCTCGCCCCCATCCCTCGCCCAAAACCTCGACATCTAGAATTGCTCATTTGTACGTTGTTTGCGCATATATAGACAGCCACACATTATATTGTGGATAACTCTATGCCAGCATCTAGTTTTATCCGTGGAATAGCTATCCAGAAAATTTTGCATATATTGAGGCACAGTACCTGGCATTGGCATCTCCATTTATACAGATGCACAGTACACAGTTTTATTCAGTTTTATCAGTTTTATGTCCATTTAATGTTTTGTGACTCTGTATTTTGCACAGTACCTGGGGTCCTCGTGAATCAGTGTATCAATGGAGATGCCAATGTCGTAACTCATTATTAAGTCCCTCTACAATGCCTGATTTTTTGTGCCTTGCTTATGCTTGAATGTTGTCATGCACCTGTTTTTTTGATGTGGCACTTAATATCTGTTATGCCAAACTCATCATCCCATCCATCAAAACTACTTCTCATCTATGGCCAAACTCATCATTCCATCTATCAAAACAAAATTTAAATCCCATCATCGCATCCCATCATTTTATCGATGGTAAACTCATCATCCCATCCATCGATGGCCAAACCCATCATCTCATCCCCGTTTGGAGGCATGTTTAGGAGGTCCTCTCTCCAAAAAGATTTTAATGTCACATTAGCAAAAACAGGTGCACAACATCATCCAGGCATAAATTAGGCACAACATACCAAACACTATAGAATTTTTGCTCATTATTTGAGAATAGTGAGTTTTGTATTTGTTAATTAATGCCTATAACTTTCTCAAATTTTTGAGTTACGGACGCAAGATGGTATATTGTTGTGCAATTGACAACTGATTGTTTGGTCTCTCATGCTCTACCAATTGGGAGCTAGGAAGAGAAGTGCAGAATGACTGCAATTGTAGGATAATGTGGGCTTAGAGAAGTGGGCAAAATACAGGTGTCAAAGGCAAAGGAAAGAGCCATCGGCACTAATGCACTATGAGGGCCACAAAACTAACCAGTCGATGATAATTAATGCGAATGTAGTACATGAAACTCTATTGAATTCATGAAAGACGTTTTGATCAGTGGAACATAAGGAATGATATTGAACATGAACTCCATATCGATTAAGTTAGACATGATGTTGCAATGACACTTAATAACCAGCTCTTTGAAAAGTTCTGGTATTAGTTTTCAGATTCATCCCTATTGTGGTTGCCATCCCTTGAGATTTGTGTTATATATGGTACATATGTTGTTTGATCAAAGATATTATTGATAAGGATAATATTATAAGGATAATGGTTGAAGTCACAGATTTTTTATGTTTAAATAAAAAGGAGAAGTTAGATGATTATTGACACTTTTTGAATCCGTGTGCTTCATGATTATTATTCTATCATTTTATATTTGTTAGGAAAGTGGATGAAGAACATTTTTCTCAAGATGATTAAGAAATTGATTGCTGTCTATCAAGATCACGAGTTTGGGCTTGTTCACCAAGGAATCATCTGGATAACTTTTCACTTGGTGAGTATAACCTTTAGCTCAAAACTCATTCGTTCATCTCTTAGCCTGGTTGAAGAGTTTCAGGAAATTTTCTGTAATGAATGATGAAGGAGCAAGTGAGTGGTGTAAATTTGGTGTACCTTTAAGCTCTTCATTTTAATGATAAGATTTGGAATCGTCAAAACCCCAGCTTGCCTTGCAAAGAAAAAACAATTGCCTAGCTAATATCTCAATATGAATGATCATAAAATTTGAATTCATTGACAAATTACAAAGCAATATAACCATAATAGAGTGCACCTGGTACAATGAAACCAACATACAACAAATCTACCACCACAATACAAATACAGTAAAATGGACAGAATGACACGTACTAAGTGAAAGCTACACATTAAAGATTTTTAATATTGTTGGCAAACTTAACTTCAACAGCTTATGCAACTTATGGGGTCGTAGTTGAATAGGGTATTATGGGAAGAGATGGGATGGGCAAGTCCTTAGGCAGGCCAGGGATCGCAGGTAGTGGTAGCAATTCAGGTTTAGGCATGGGTAGTTCAGGCTTTGGCAGAGTTGGGAGTGTTGATAGAGGAGGCAATTAAGGTTTTGGTAGAGTTGATAGGTCGAGCTATGGCTTAGATTTTCCTTCAAGCTTTGGCAGAGCAGGTAGTGGTGGCAAGTCGGGCAAAAGTGCCAAAGGTGGCAATGGTAATTCAGGTTTTGGCAAAACGGGTACTAGTGGCAAAGGTGGCAGCTCTGGTTTTGGCAATGCAGGAAGAGGTGGCAACTCCGGTTTGGGCAAAGGTACCGGGAGACTTGGAAGTGGAGGCAATTCAGGCTTGGGGAGCCCTGGAACATCAGGCAATGTCATCTCTAAGAGAATGCGACCTGCATGAACAACCACATCGTCTCCGTTCATCAAGGAGGAGATGAGCAACAAAGGTAAAATAATATGGAGATAAGACATGATTGGATGACAACCGAGAGCCAAAGATGCCTTAGCAACTTAAGGGTGCAATTGTTCTTGCCAGACTGTGTTTACACTATTTGGAATTGTATGGTTTTATAGGAGATTTATGAAAGGAACTAGTGTCTGAGATCAGTGTGCTATTGGTTGGCTGTAGATGTGGGTAAGAAGCTGGAACATATTGTGTGGTTGGTTGAACTTCTCCATCTCATTACCTCAAATACCTCACTTGCAAGTTTTGGATTTACTCAAGGACGAGGAAGCTTGCGAGGAAATGGAGTTGATATCTCTAGGCTGGTGACTATATGATCACTATTGGTTATGTTAGGAAAACTCATCACCCAAATGTTCTTTATGGTGTAATTTTTATAGTTCACAAATTATACACAATGTAATTAATAAACCAAAAGTTCACAAGTTATGTCCATCTTTATTTCTTATTTTTTGTTGGTTAATATCATAAATTTTCGAAGTGATTCAACTCTTCATTATTTTTGCGTGTTTTATTTTCTTCTCAACAGGTTGGATGACAAGAAGAGCTGAAGGTGCCTTTATAAATTTAAGGGTTCAACTGCTTTTGCCAGTGTGTTTGCATTGTATTTGGATTGCATGGTTTTATAGGGGAGCTATGAAAAGAACTAGTGGTGTTTATTGAGACTAGAAGTCCACTCCACCTGTTCTGTAGATTCCGATCTTGATATATGCTAGATATGTCATCTCTATAAGCTAAAGCTTTTAGAGAAGTTGGAAATTTAACATGGTATCAAAGCTTTGGTTAAAAAAGGTCGGAGGTTTGATTCTCACCCAACACAATTGCTGAGGTATTTTTTCAGCTATTACGCTGAGGGGGAGTATTGAGACTAGAAGTGTACTCCACTCGTTCCGTAGATCCCGACTTTGATATATGCTAGATATGTTATCTCTATCAGCTTAAGCTTTTAGAGAAATTGGCAATTTAACAATGTTTAAGAAAATAATATGCTATTGGTTGGTGTACATGTGTGGGTAAGAAACAACAAGACAATGAGTGGTTAGTTAAACTTCTCATTCTCATTTCCTCGAACATCTCACGTGCAAGTTTTGAATTTTCTTGTGGCCTTCTTTTATTTGATAAATGAATAACCAAGATGACCCTTGCCCCTGAGGAGCCAAATCCATTTGTATGAGGACTAAGAGCATGTTTAATAGAAAGTTCAACTTCAAGCTCAAAAAGGTGGAATAATTTGAGATTGAGGATGGGTGTACTCTAATGGACTATTCAAGAAAAATCTACAAAAAAAAAATAGTTTAAAAAATATGCTTAAGTGTAAATGCCATCTTTATACTATTTACACTTGGATACAAGGTCAATATAGTAACATGAGCTAGACAAGCAAAAGAGTCTTGCACACGCATTTCAGGCAATGGTCCAGCCCAAACCCATTGAGCTATGGGTTTTCCCTTGAAGCATCAAAATCTACCCTCAAAACTCAAACAATTGTCATATTTGGCTTTTGAGGTTGCCCACTAGAGATTATCTTAAAGGGTTTGAGACTAAATGTACAAGTTTGCTAAATAAATTTTGTGCATTTTAACCGTTTAGCAAAATGAGCCTAACAAAAAAGTTTCAAAAGTTAAAATTTGGCCATCCGCATCCAATCCCTTGCGAAGTTATGTCCGTGTGAGTCAGCCACCACCATCTTCAACCGCCAAAAACATGGGCCACAGATTGCACGTGAGCAGCAAATTTCGTGACAGTCCCTTGAATTTCTGTAATTTTTTCATATTTTTTTTAGGTCGATTCCTTGTTGAACAAATTCGTTTGGAAAAGTGGGTGATAAAGTTGCAGAATTGCCTAAGACTTGCTTGAAGACCTTTTTTTTTTTTTTTTTTTACTTTCTAGTGAGGAAGAAAGTTTAATCTTTAGTAACTTTTTTTTTAATATTCCTCGAATGGTCGAGTGCACTTGTAATAGTTAGGCATTATTTTAGCATTAGGTTGATTGTTAGTTTTAGGTTAGAATTAATTCACTTTTAAAAAAAAAAAAAAAAATTGATTTCTTGACCAAGACCATTAAACATCTTTGCATGTGTAATTGTTTGATTGTGTGTTTATTTATGTAGATAGCAATCGAAGTCAGAAATAAAATTAAAAAAAATTGTTCTTTGAAAAGGGGTTAACTTTTTTTGTAGTGGACAACCACTTGGTGTTGTGGGAGAGAGAGCAATTGCTTGAACCTAGGAGAAGTAGCTCTCAAATAACACTTCTCTTTACTCCGACGGTGGAGACCTTGTATCCGAGCTCACAAGTTAGTATGTATCTTTTTCAAACACATTATTTTAGTGGTTTTGGTGCTAAGTGAAAATCGATTGGACATTGCTTAGTGTTTATTTATGTTTCAGCATCTTAACGAACTGCGTGGTTGCTTACATTAATAAACTACCACAAACAAAGAGGGCAGACCTAGCCCTGGTTTTTAAACTGGTGGGATTTCATCACCCACCTCATCACTCCAGCTATGTGAAACCAAGGCACATAATAAAATCAACTAAGATTACGGTGTTCATAGGACAATTAAGACCAAGGTTCTTCTGCTGAATTTTGTGTTGACTAAAGCTAAACGTGACGTTGCATTGGGTTTACTCATTCAATGAACTCCGAGAGGTTGCTACCACATGGGTAACTCACCCGGTATGCCAAGTCACTAGTACTGTGGACCACAAAAGGACATGGTGTAACTAACAGTTTTGGCTAGGAACACACACCCTAAGTACGTATTTGACACGCATCGTTCTCATATCAATCGGTCTAAAGAGCAGTAGCACAAGTACAGTTCTTAATTAGACCACATGATCTTCTGTCACTTGTGCAATAATCCGGCTTCTTGCCAACGTAACTCTGACCTCCATATTTTGGACTTTGTACTGTTCGATACTAGCTTTTAGGATCATCTGTTAGCACCCTATCTAATCAGGCAATAATAGATAACAACGTAACGCCCGCTGGTTTCAATCAATCTTGTCCCTCACAGATTAACAAGATAAAATCCCACTAAAACGTTGTTTGCTTAGATTTGGCATTTGTGTGGTTTAGAAGTGATTGTTGCTTGTGTATGTATTCTTAGCAATCGTCTAGGAATACTTGATCGTGTGCTTTGTCACTATCATCTTTCCAATCCATTTTTTTCCCTTTATGAAAGTTTGGGAATGACCCAACAAACGCTTGGTTCATACCCAAATATTTTCTAGCCACCCTAATCCACTTTTTGCCTCTTCACCACACACCTACCTCCCCTTACTCTCCAATCAACAATGAAATGGAACAACGTCCAATTTGGGAATACAATGTTCCCCTTGCTGCTAATGTGCACAGATGCATTGAGTTGCCCCCTATCACGACGGGTCAATTTGAGATTAGACCAGCTATCATTAATATGTTGTCGGAGTTTCATGGGCATGATCGAGAAAGCCCATATGTCCATCTTGGAAAGTTTCTTGAAGTTTGTAGTACTTTTAAGAACCAAAATGTAGATGAGGAAAATGTTAGATTCCGCTTGTTTCCTTTCTCTCTTGATGATTGGGCCATCTCATGGCTAAATTCCCTTGCTGCCAATTCCATCAAATCATGGGAGGATTTAGTTAGAAAGTTTCTAGCGAAGTATTTCCCCATGAGAAAGACCCTAAAAATTAGAAGAGAAATTGAGGAGTTTACTCAAACACATGATGAACGTTTTTATGAAGCATGAGACCGCTTTCAAGATTTACTCATCAAATGCCCCCATCATGGCTTTGAAAAATGAGTGCTAGTGCAGAGTTTCTATAATGGATTGAGTGTCGAATCTAGAAATATGATCGAATCCATGCACCAAGGGAAATTCATGCGTAAAATTGGTACTGATGCTTATACCTTTCTAAGTGAACTTGCTGATGATTCTTGACAATGGACTGCCCATAGAGACTTGAAACCTAATTCTTCTATAAAATCACGTCTTTTTGTACCAAAGGAAGATCCCGAACCAGACATCAAAACCTTCCTCAAGGACTTTGTTAAGAAAATTAAATCTATTGTGACGAAGTTCGCCTAAAAAGCCAAAGAGCGGACTTCTAAGCCTTGTACCTTTTGCCTCAAAGAAGATCATATAGATTCTGATTGTCCTTTAACTTCAAGTGGCAATGAACCTCCATAGGATGTGTGTGTATTTAACAGTGAACGTAAATCAAACACATTCAGTCAAACATACACATCTGCAAATCGACATCACTCTAACATTTTCTATGGTGGTGACTTTTATTAACAACCACCCAAAAGTTCAGGGAATCCTCCTGGGTTTCAATACCCTAGGCAACCTAGTGGAAAAGCTCACAACTCACGCACTTATCCCAAACAAGTTCAATATCGACCTCAATTTAACCAGTGTCAACAAAATCAATATCCACCACAGGGAGGACCCCTTTCATACTGGCAAAATCAGCCTATGAACCTTTCTATGGTACCTGTCCTTCATAATTCCTATGGTCAACCTCAGCTTATCAACTTGCGGGACTTGGTACTTCAAACTCAATATGCTGCTCCTTTACCACTTCCAAAATCATCATTGGAGGATATGATGCATCAATTAATGGCAACCAATGCTTCTAATTCCAAAGCCATTCACCAGCTTCAACAACAATTGCAACAGTTGACCATGGGAATGGAAAAATGAACATTCCTTGATCAACCCATCCTAATCCAAATGTCAATGAAATTGGTAGTAGTATTGATTCACATGGAGAAGTTAAAGTTGTCACCACCTTTCGTTTTGGCCGAGCAATTGATATTGACATAAAACAACCTAAGATAACTAATGTGATTTCCAAAGAGAGTGTTCCTAAACCAATTGAGAATGCTAAAGGTTATTCTCAAACTAGTTCAAACTCGCCCTCTCAGCTTCCCGTAAAGCCAAGAAAGTATATACCTAAGGCACATTTTCCCAAGGCCCTTTTAGGTAACAAAAAAAAGAAGCAATTTCAAGAAATACTAGAGATTTTTAAAAGAGTACATATCAACATCCCTCTTTTGTCTGCTATCCAGCAAGTACCAATCTATGCAAAAAATTTCAAGGACATGTGTACTAAAAAGAGAAAAATGAAAGTACCTAAAACTGCATGCCTTGCAAGCAATGCCACATCGCTTATTCAACAAACTATAAGTACAGGGATCCAGGAACCCCTACTGTACCATGTTTCATTAGAAAAGACTTTGAAAGTTGTGCCTTGATCGACTTAGGAGTGAGTGTGAATCTTTTAACTTATCATATATATTTAGAACTTGGGTTAAAAGAGATGCAACCAACAAATGTAGTTTTTAAACTAGTAGATGAGTCAGAATGATACCCTAGAGGAATAGTTTTGGATGTGATTGTTCAAGTTGCAAATTTCTATTATCCAGTTGATTTCCTCATCTTAGACACTAGCCCGAACCCAAATAATCAAATTCCTATCATCTTAGGGCGACCCTTCTTAGCAACTGCGGAGACCAACATCAAATGTAGAAGCGGTAGCATGTCTGTTTCCTTTGGGAGCCTTAAAGCTGAATTGAATATTTTTATGGCATTGGAAAGGAGAGATGATCTTGATATGATTGAGGAAGAAGAAGTGTGTATGATTCGATCTTTTGAGCCTATGGCTCAATCGTCACCAGATGGCGCATTGCTTCATTGTCTCTCACACTTTGGTATGAACCTAGATATGGATGAGGCTATTGAAGAGGTCAACAATATGTTGGATAATGTGTCCATAATGCATATACCTGAATTTGAGCCATTATCACTTTATCAATATGAGGAAGAGTTGTATTCCTCATCTTCCTTCAAAGGACAATCACAAGAGAGTGACTCATCCACATGCACTCATAAATCACTAGAACTTAAGCCCTCACCAAATAAATTGAGATATGCATTTCTCGGTCCTGCGGAGAGTCATCCAGTGATTATTGCCTCAGATCTCACTGAGGAACACGGTGACAAGTTATTGGAAGTCCTTAAAGCTCACAAGTCAACCATTGCTTGAAATATTCATGACATCAAGGGTGTTGACCCTATTGTATATGAGCATCATATTTATTTGGAAGATGAAACCAAAACCTCCAGAGAGCCTCAGCGGCTTCCAAATCCCATTTTGAAATATGTCGTAAAAGAAGAAGCGTTGAAACTCCTAGATGTAAACATTATCTATGTTATCTCTGATAGCCAATGGGCTAGCCCAGTCCATGTGGTTCCTAAGAAATCAGGAATTACAGTCGTTGAAAATGAGAACAAGGAACTTGTGCCACAAAGAGTGAAAAATGGATGGAGAGTATGCATTGATAGATTATCGTAAGCTGAACTCTAATACTCGAAAGGATCACTTTCCCCTTTCCTTTATTGAACAGATGCTTGAGAGGTTAGTGGATCATCCTTACTATTGTTTCTTGGATGGAAATTCTGGATACAATCAAATCCCTATTGCACAAGAGGATCAAGAGAAAACCACATTCACTTGTCCTTTTGGTACATACACTTATCGTCGCATGCCTTTGGGCTATGCAACACACCTGCGACATTTTAAATATGCATATCTAGCATATTCAGTGATATGGTGGAAAACTTTCTTGAAATCTTTATGGATGATTATTCAGTAATCGGCTCATCTTTTGATCAATGCCTACGTCACCTCTCACTTGTCTTATAGCATTGCGAAGAAAAATGTCTTGTTCTAAATTGGAAAAAGTGTCACTTCATGGTGAAGCAGGACAATGTTTTTTGACACGTTGTCTCTCCAAAAGGCACTGAAGTGGACAAAGCTAAGATTGATGTCATTTCATGTCTTCTGATTCCAAAATTTGTCAAAGATATGCGATATTTCTTGGGGCATGATGGATTCCAAAAGTCTCTTAGCCAAGGATGTTCCCTTTCTTTTTGATGACAAGTGCATATCTGCGTTTTTGCATATTAAATCTGAACTAGTCTCAGCTCCTATCATCCGAGCTCCTAATTGGGCGCTACCTTTTGAGATTATGTGTGATGCCTCTGACTACGTTGTAGGTGTAGTTTTGGGTCAGAAAGTTAACAAACTTCCTCATGTCATCTACTATGCTAGCAAAACTCTGAATGAGGCTCAACTCAATTACTCGACCATGGAGAAAGAGATGTTAGCCATTGTTTATGCATTAGATAAATTCCGTTCCTATCTCACTGGAGCTAAAGTCATTGTGTACATTGACCATGCATCCCTTGGATACCTTCCCAATAAAATACACCAAACCTCATCTGATTCGATCGGTTCTTTTGTTTCAAGAATTTGATCTTGAAATACGAGATAAGTCAGGTAAAGAAAATGTGGTCGTCGACCACTTGTCTAGGCTAACATCACAGTCATCTACTAGTATCTTGCCCATTCAAAAGGACTTCCCAGATGAACAACTTCTCTTGATAGAGCAAGAGCTTCCTTGGTATGCCGACATTGTCAATTTTTTAGCAACTGAGGAACTCCTTTCACACTGGTCTAAGCCAGATCATGACAAGTTTTTGTCTATGGTCAAGTATTATTTTTTGGATGAGCCATATTTGTACAAATACTGCTCTGGGCAACTCATCAGAAGATGTGTTCCAGAAGTTGAACAGTTGAGTTTTCTCCGATTTTGCCATGATCAAGCTTGTGGTGGGCATTTCAGTTCTAAGAAAACCACGGAGAAGGTTCTCCAATTAGGTTTTTATTGGCCTACCCTTTTTCGAGATGCCCATGAGTATTGTAAAGCTTGTAACCGATGTCAACAACTTGGGTGAATAACCCGTTGACACATGATGCCTTTGAATCCTATTCCAATGGTTGAAGTTTTTATGTTTGAGGCATCGATTTTATGAGACCGTTTCCATCCTCCCATGGGTATCAATACATCCTTCTTGCGGTGGATTACATTTCTAAATGGATAGAGGTCATTGCCACTAAGATCAATGATCACAAAATTGTTGTTTCATTCACAAGGGAGTTATTTTTAGTAGATTTGGCACCCCCAAGGGTATCATTAGTGATGGAGGTAAGCATTTTTGTAGCCACGTCTTTGAGTATCTTGTTAAAAAGTATGGGGTTACTCACAAAGTTTCCATTTCCTACCATCCTCAAACAAGCGGTCAAGTTGAAGTCTCGAATTGTCAAATCAAGAACATCATCGAAAAGACTATCAATCAAAATAGGAAAGATTGGTATTTACACCTTTTAGATGCCTTGTGGGCATACGAAACTGCATTCAAAACTTTTTTAGGGATGTCTCCCTATAGATTGGTCATTGGTAAACCTTGTCACCTTTCTGTCGGACTCGAACATAGAACTTATTGAGCTACAAAACGTCTAAACTTTGACCTTGCTATGACTGGTAAAAAATGGAAGCTTCGGCTCGATGAGCTAGAAGAATTGAAGTATGATGTTTATGACTTATCCAAGAACTACAAAGATAAAATTAAGTGGATACATGACAAAAGCATCATGAGAAAAGAGTTCCATCTTGGTAAAAAAGTCCTACTTTACAACTCTTGTCTTCACCTTTTTTCAGGTAAGCTAAAAACTCGTTGGTCTGGTCCATTCATTGTTCGTGATGTTAAAGACTACGGTGTCATCACCGTAGAAAACCCTACAAATGGTAGTCTCTTTCAAGTAAATGGATAGCGACTGAAGACATACCATGAACTTCCCACAAGGTCAGTGGAAACCATTCAGTTGATTGGTCCTAACTATGAGGATTAGTCACGCCCACAAATTCCTACTCCACTAAGACTGTTTGGGGGTGGTATCCACCACCTCCATTACGTCCGGCCAATGACATTAAACTTAGCGCTACTAGGAAGCAACCCAGTCTGTTTATGCATTCATTTATTAATGAAAAATAAAAAAATTTATAATACCGCCAATGCCTGTTTGGAGTGATGTATTTTTAATAATACATCACCCCCACCAACTCACTCTTTTTCATTACAGGGACGATACAGATGTTCAACAAATCACCTGAGGTAATAAGTTCCATTTTTTATTTTTCACTTTTCATTTCATTTGTTTAACACTTGGGACAGTGTTCTATTTGTTTAGGGGTGGGGAGATTTATCAAAATTCATACCTCTTTTGAAAAAACATTTCTAAAAAATAAAAAATAAAAAATAAAAAAATGGTGCGGTGTTCTAGCTATGATGAAATTGGATTATTTGATTCATTACGTTTAGGCAAAGAGATGTTGGAAGTCTATTACTAGAGTAAACATTGCATTTAAGCATTCAGGAACATATAATTTTTTGCACAATGACCATAGATGTAGTTTAGAATACAGAAGTAAGTACCTTCCTGAAAATCTAGAATAATAATAAGTACCTTCCTGAAAATCTAGAATAATAATAGTGGAGACTTTAACCTTGTGAGCTATCAGACCTTTCATTTTATTCAGAGTGTTTTTACACAACTCTGAGTCATATGATGACTTAAAATTTTATTTAACATTAACTTGTTGTGAAGTCTCATTATTCTTTTTTTTTTTTTATTGATCACTGAGGGTGACATCTTTTCGAGTTAAGAGAAACATAGGTTTTATAGTCTATTTTAGACCGTAACTGCGTCGCTGCTTGTGGCCATCCTCATCTGCCTTCTTCTAAACCCTTTGAAAAGGTTGGATAGATGGTGGGATGTCTCTTGAAGGAATCAACAGTTTGTCATGAGGTCATCGATGCTGTAAGGAGAGCACTTTCCTGAAATGATTTGACAGAGCAATCTAACCACTCAGTCTTTTCAATCCTCTCTTACACTTTGTCTTTATCTTGGGAATGGGTCGAGCATCTCCCATTTTCTTAACTCTGTTGTCGTCTTCGGTAGGGGTCGAGCATTGTATTCTCGTAATCTCTTTTATTTCAATTCGCACTGTATTCAGATGCTTGTAGTGCTCAGTCTTTTATATCCGCCTCAAGGTGTTTGTTGTTACATCTTTCCAATAATCAATACAGTTTGTTTATGAAATTCTTGTTTTATTTCTTAAAAGATTGTGAATCACGTAAGTCTCTTAAGAACTCTAAACTCAATATTGGCTTTGGAAAGGGAAACAAACAACTTTAAGCAAACTAACTATTGATGGAGATAAACTGAGTTTGACCTCGAAGCGAATTCGGATAGCTTTCGCGGATCATTTAGCAGACTGTCGATACGTTACATAGTTTGTCTCTGCATATCCAACAGAGTCCCCTTGCGGGACCTGTGCGACTAGTCTTTATTCGGTCCGAATTTATGAAGGACGTATATTATCCTAGGAGTCTCCCTCTCTACCTCTTTGACTGACTCCCTGATGTCCCTAGTCTATTCTAGATGTTTCTTAGACTTCAGAAAGTCTTTCAATTTTCCCTTGTAGATCCAGTGTTATACTTCATACCTCAAACTTTTGCAGTCATTGGTGTTGTGGCCGCCTTCATTGTGGTATGCACAGTACTTGTCGTTGTCCCTTCTGGCAGGGTCTCCGCGTGTCTTCAGGGGCCACTTCAATTCCTCCCAAATTTTCATGGAGTTGAGTACATCCGACAAACTAGCATTTAGGGGTGTCACGTCTCTAGATCCAACGTCGTTGGATGACTTCTCTGGCCTGGGATGATCAGGATCCAGTCTGTTGTAAGTGCACTTCCTCTTGCTCCGCTCCTTATCCCCGTGTCTATTTCCCTTAGTCTTTTCCTGAGAAGTTGAGGGATACCTGTTGCCTTTGGTTTTCCTCTTAGCGGTCATTAACTCCTCCAAGGTGATGTGTCTCTGGACACTCTTGAGGAGCTCTGCCATGTCCAGAAAGAGCTCCAAGGTGAGGTCCTCGAAGAGCTTTCCCTTTTTGAGGCTTGCAGTGAATGCCATCCCAGTTGCATCATCGTTACACCCGTCGATGAGGGTCATCTCGTTGTTAAAGCGTGTGACGTACTCTTGGAGCGTCTCACCGAACCTCTGCCTAGAAAGAGTATGTAGTGCGGGTTTTTTCTGAAACGCTGACTTCCGATTAAACGTGTCAAGAATTCATTTGCTAATGTTTTGAAGGAGTCGATTGACTTCGGTGGAAATCTATGGAACCACGTCAATGCAAAGCCTTTAAGGCTAGTGGGAAAGGTTCTGCACATTACGGATTCAGATCCTTCCTTTAGCGCCATTAAGTATTGGTAATGGCGTAGATGATCGAAAGGATAAGTAGTTCCGTCGTAGGAATCAAGCTACGGGGGAGTGAACTTTCTTGAAAGTGCTTCACTCATGATCCAAGAAGAATCCATAGAAAGGAGTTTTCCTGTGTGGAAGATACTTTAGTGTTTGCTTCCTAGTTGGAAGCAAAAAGCAGTTGTAGTTGCCCGTCGGAACTGATTCTCGAGATACTTGCCTGAAGAGGACTTATGGGTATCGTGGATAGTTGTGAAATGTGTGGGCCTAGCATGCTGTGAGAGTCTGGGTCCGCTTGACGGACTGAAGTTGAACGGGCTTAGATCCGCTTGGGCTGAATCTGTGTTGGGCCGATGCTTGAGCCCGTAGTTCCTCAAAATCATCGTGACACGTGTTCAGCTCAAGATTGTGACCATTTTTATGTATCATCGGGTATTGATTGGAAATACCTATTAATATACATGTGGATAATGGGAAAGTTGGAAGCATAAAAAAATCATGAAGCAACATTGAATGGTCTTTTGTAATCAAAAAGTCCAAATTCATTAGCTATTATTAGCCTGCAAATAGATCTCTACAATATATACCCGTCAAGCTGGAAATATGATTTCTAAATGCAAAAGCTTACGTGTAAAAATAAGTTCATCAGAGAGAAATGGGAACAAGAGATGTGGATACCCTTACATCATCTTTCCACCGGACAACTGCTTCTTCTTCTGAGAGAATAACTTTCTAAGGTTTTGAAGAGCCGATGAAGCATCATTGGTCTTCTTTCATGGGGATACCCTCAATTGAGCATATATTCTTGAATCGAAAACAAGGAAATGAGAACTCAATCGAGCCTGCCTTTAGGGTTCCATTTGGGTTTCTCCGAAAAACCACCTGACAATCTTTCAGACCATCTCGAATTCCCTGATGCAATTTATGTAAATAGATAGAATTTTTTGAAAAAACCAATTGGGGGAAATCAAAATCAAGAAATTGATGAATCGACAACAAATCTATCTCACCATTCTGTCAAAATTTGAAATGCTTTGGAGTATTCAAGATTCGATCTTTTGGGAACAAATTGGACCTCAAACGCCTCTTATTGGGAGTTGAAGTCTTTTCTATTGATCTATTTGCCTCCTCTTCTTCGATTTCGAGTGTATAATAACCATTACCGCTTATGCTACGCATCGTGAAGGAGAGATTGAATAGTTTAAGAGATTGGGAGAGATTGAGATCGACTAGGGTTCTGTTTTGGGGACTTTGTATTTGGGTGGTAAAGCTCCCGCCAAAGTGGAGTATGTGAACATTATTAGAAGGATTTGGATGTGCAAAATGTGTACGTTGTTTGTGCATATATGGACAACCACACATTCTACCGTGGATAACTCTATGCTAGTATCCTGTTTTATCTGTGGAATACCTATCCAGAAAATTTTGCATATATTCAGGCACATCATCAGTTTTATGTCCATCTAATGCTTTGTGACTCTGTATTTTGCACAGTACCTGGGGTCGTCTTGCATCTGTATCAGTGGAGATGCCAATGTCGTAACTCACTATTGAGTCCTTTTACAGTGCCTAGTTTTTTGTGCCTGGATTATGCCTGAATGTTGCCATACACCTGTTTTGCTGATGTGGCACTTAATATCCGTTTTGCCAAACTCATCATCCCATCCATCAAAACTACTTCTCATTCATGGTCATACCCATCATTCCATACATCAAAAAAAATTTTAATCCCATCATCTTATCGATGGCCAAACCCATCATCCCATCCATCGATGGCAAAACTCATCATCCCATCCTTGTTTGAAGGCATGTTTACGAGGTCCTCTCTCCAAACAAATTTTAATTTCACATCAGCAAAAACAGGTGCATAGCACCATCCAAGCATAAACCAGGCATAACATACCAGGCACTGTAGAATTTTTGCTCTTTTTTGAGATAGTGAGTTTTGTAGTTGTTAATTAATGCCTATAACTTTCTCCAATTTTTGATTTTCAGACGCAAGATGGTATATTGTTGTGCAATTGACAACTGATTGTTTGGTCTCTCATGCTCTAGCAATTGGGAGCTAGGAAGAGAAGTGTCAAATGACTGCAATTGTATGATAATGTGGGCTTAGATAAGTGGGCAAAATGCAGGTGTCAAAGGAAAAGGAAAGAGCCATCGACACTAATGCACTATGAGGGCCACAGACTAACCAGTCGATGATTATTAATGCGAATGTAGTACATGAAACTCTATTGAAGTCATGAAAGAGTTACAATATCAGGTTTTGATTAGTGGAACATAAGGAATGATATTGAACATGAACTCCATATCGATTAAGTTAGACATGATATTGCAATGACACTTAATAACCAGCTCTTTGAAAAGTTATGGTATTAGTTTTGAGATTCATCCCTATTGTGGTTGCCAACCCTTGAGATTTGTGTTAGATATGGTACATACGTTGTTTGATCAAAGATATTATTGATAAGGATACTATTATAAGGATAATGGTTGAAGTCACATATTTCTTATGTTTAAATAAAAAAGAGAAGTTAGATGAAGATCAACATTGGCTGCTGGAATCTTTCAAGAACTAGATTATTCGTAATTTTTTATTGTTGTACTTTTTGAATCCGTGTGCTTCATGATTATTATTCTAACATTTTATATTTGTTAGGGAAGGGGATGAAGAACATTTTTCTCAAGATGATTAAGAAATTTATTGCTGCCTATCAAGATCACGAGTTTAGGCTTGTCCACCAAGGAACCATCTGGATAACTTTTCACTTGGTGAGTTTAACCTTTAGCTCAAAACTCATTCGTTCATCTCTTAGCCTGATTGAAGAGTTTCAGGAAATTTTTTATAATGAATGATGAAGAAGCAAGTGAGTGGTGTAAATTTGGTGTACCTTTATGCTCTTGATTTTAATGATAAGGTTTGGGATCGTCAAAACCCCATCTTACCTTTCAAAGAAAAAACAATTGCCTAACTAATATCTCAATATGAATGATCATAAAATTTGAATTCATTGACAAATTACAAAGCAATATAACCATAATAGAATACACCCTGTACAATGATACCAACATACAACAAATCTACCACCACAATACAAATACAGTAAAATGGACAGAATGACACGTACTAAGTGAAAGCTACACATTAAAGATATTTAATATTGTTCGCAAACTTAACTTCAACAGCTTATGCAACTTATGGGGTCGTCGTTGAATGGGGTATTATGGGAAGAGATGGGATGGGCAAGTCCTTAGGCAGGCCAGGGATCGCTGGTAGTGGTAGCAATTCAGGTTTAGGCATGGGTAGTTCAGGCTTTGGCAGAGTTGGGAGTGTTGGTAGAGGAGGCAATTAAGGTTTTGGTAGAGTTGATAGGTCGAGCTATGGCTTAGATTTTCCTTCAAGCTTTGGCAGAGCAGGTAGTGGTGGCAAGTCGGGCAAAGGTGCCAAAGGTGGCAATGGTAATTCAGGTTTTGGCAAAACGGGTACTAGTGGCAAAGGTGGCAGCTCTGGTTTTGGCAAAGCAGGAAGAGGTGGCAACTCCGGTTTGGGCAAAGGTATCGGGAGACTTGGAAGTGGAGGCAATACAGGCTTGGGGAGCCCTGGAACATCAGGCAATGTCATCTCTAAGAGAATGCGGCCTGCATGAACAACCACATCGTCGCCGTTCATCAAGGAGGAGACGAGCAACAAAGGTAAGAGAATATGGAGATAAGCCATGATTGGATGACAACCGAGAGCCAAAGATGCCTTAGCAACTTAAGGGTGCAATTGTTCTTGCCAGACTGTGTTTACACTCTATTTGGAATTGTATGGTTTTATAGGAGATTTATGAAAGGAACTAGTGTCTGAGATCAGAGTGTGCTATTGGTTGGCTGTAGATGTGGGTAAGAAGCTGGAACATATTGTGTGGTTGGTTGAACTTCTCTATCTCATTACCTCAAATACCTCACATGCAAGTTTTGGATTTACTTGAGCCACCTCTGTTTGATAACTACGTATGTCTCTGGGATCTAAAAGTATTCAGAACTAAATATACAACGATGAGGCATCAAACAGTGGATGGATTGTTGCAGAACGTGTGAAACGGATTAGCGCTAATACGAAAAGGCTCCTGTCTAATCACTAACAGGCCCAAGCCAGGACCAACCTAGGCTAAGTATCTCATTACTTCAAATACCTCACATGCACGTTTTGGATTTACTTCAGCCCACCTCTGTCTGATAACAACTTGATCAAACTGACGAACCAAAACGATTTATGGAGTCAGGGATCCAAAAGCCCATTCTATTTAAGTTATTCGCACAAACCATGCATACAACACTTTTTCTCCTATTCATATAACTGGACGAGATAGAACCCACCTCCGATGATTAATGCTCTGATAACATAATAAATTGCCAACTCTCTAAAAGCTCGAACTTGTAGAGAAAGTGAATCCAACCATATATCAAGCGGAAGCGAGAGCGAAGTCTTGGGATTATAACTATATCGGTGGGTACCAATCGTACAACTACACCGTATAAATTCACACGGTACTACCGTGGATAAGTACATGAGCAATTTTAGGCCAATGGATAATTGGAGTGAGTTTAATATTCCAACACAAACCACGCCAAAATAAATTAAAGATTTTCCCTTGCATTGACCTAAATCATATCCTCAACTAAAATCAAATGGTAGTCGATAACTTATGATTGAAAATCTACAAACTTCTCTCGACTCCCTTCTCACAACTCCCTTCTAAAAACCTAACAAACCATTTTCCACGAGAAGTCTAATTTTGTTAACTTGGTTAGGGCTTAGGAGAGAGAAAAAATATATCCCTAAACTTACGACTTGCATCTTCTTCAACCTCTTCACCATTTAAATGACCTAAAATAATTAGAGAAACTTTTCTATTCCCATGATATTTGATATCCATTATCGAAGCTTTCCCGTTGAACAAAAGCATTAGAAACCTCTAAACTTACAAAACTTGAATCAACACCAAATCAAAATCATTGCATTCCACAGCCTCTTATATTTTAAAACACAACCCAAATGTCAAAATCAAGTAATTGAATAGAAAAAAAACACAAGAAACCCACTCGAATAGAAGGAAAACTAGAATACCCATCAAACAATGAAATTTTGAATTGAATCAACCTAAATCATATTTTTAGTTTCAAGTTTCTAAAATCAATAGTACATTTAATCATCCCATAAGTGCACATTTAGAATTCTTTAACTAATTATATTTGTGCATTCAAAAAGTTTACACAAGAAAACGCGGAGATAAGCTTTGAAAATGGTGAAAGTTTCCTAGTTTTTTTCTAATTTTTTTTCTTTTCTCACTACACCAAAAGGCCTGTTTAGCTACATTGAGATGGCCACGGCTCTAAACTGTTGGTTTATTTGCCACGGCAAAAAATCGTGGATAGCTTGGTCGACGGCCTAAAACCGTGGCTATAAAAATAACTGGCTACGGCTCTAAACCGTGGCTGCATTAGCCACGGCCAAAAACTGTGGCTATAATTAGCAACGGCCAAAAACCGTTGCTAAACAAAATAGTTTTGCACGCGCGCCGCGCTCTGGCGAGTGATTTGGAGAGTGGAGTTTCGTGCTCTGGCAAAAACGGGTCTCACGCTTTGGCGAAAACATTTGGGGAAAAACGAATTTGGCGCTGATTTAGGCCATTGCGAAAGAGGTTTGAATCTGTCAGTTTGCGACCTCTCTCTCTCTCTTTTAGGGTTTGCGAAAAAGAGAGAGAGATTTGCGCGGTTTAGAGTTTGCGACCTCTTCGACCTCTGGTTTGGCGCAGAGGAGAGATCAAGGAGCTTGAGAGAGCTTCAGAGAGAGTTAATGGAAGATTGCAAGTGATTTCAATCTAGTACTGTAGAGGAGAAGAGAGGATTAGCCACAATGGTTCTCAAGTGAGTTCATTTTCGATTCTTGATATTGGTTTTTCCTTCTATCTCTCACTGTTCTCTTTTTGTTGTGTTAGTTTTCTGTTTTATAGTTGGTTTTAACATTTATCATCAAGTTTCTGATCTGATTTGATATGTAGAGTTGAATGAAATCGTTTTATACTGAAGTGGGGTTTGAAAAATCATAATTGTTCGTAATGGGTATTCGTTATTTTTCATGGGTTTTGGCTTGTTAGATCTGATTGGATGTTAGGGTTCATTTTGATTGGGTATATAACTTGTTTTCTGAGATTTATGTGTTCTGTTTCGAGAATGTATATCTTAGTTTTCTGAGATTGTTGTCCCATGGAAACTAGTAGGCTCAACCATAGGACTTGTTTTATTGCAAGTACATTATGTATGCACTTGATGTGTAGGACTTGAAACTGTGTGTACATTATGTATCGCGGGAATGTCAAATATTTTGTTGTATGAGCATACCATATAAAATTTTGTGTGTGAGATATGGGGTACTTATCTCTTGTTTATGATTGCAACTTTCAGAAAGTTTTGAATTGAATGATTCTTTATTGTCTGTTCTTTAGAACTGAACTCTGCCGTTTTAGTGGTCAAAAGATTTACCCTGGAAAGGGTATAAGATTTATTCGATCATGTTCACAGGTACCATATGAACTATTTGTTTCCCAATACAAGAGTGATGTAGTTTTCTAATATGTTCGCATCATAACAATATGAAACTCTAAACAATTTCATAAATGTAGGTTTTCCTTTTTGCAAACTCAAAATGCAATAGGTACTTCCACAACCGACTCAAGCCATCGAAGCTTACATGGACTGCCATGTACAGAAAGCAACATAAGAAGGTGCTTATCTCTTATAGTTGTCACCTATTCAAGTTGAACGTCATTTTTTATGTGGCATTTTATTTCTCTTTAATTTATGTAATTGGATTGAACTTGTGAAGTTTGCAGGACATTGCTGCAGAGGCTGTGAAGAAGAGGCGCAGGGCTACCAAGAATCATTTTATGGATGGTACCTGTTTTCTGGGAGTGAAAGTGCTGAAATAGGTGTGTGTAAGTGGCTTTCTAGATACTGACATTGCTTTTACTTGACGCATGGTGATCATGGATTTTGTCTCAGAGATATTGGTCTAGCTTCCCCTAAATAAAGAATCAATGTAGGCTGATATTAGATCTCACTGCTTTTATACACAGGTTTACCACCCAAACATCAACTCCAATGGCAGCATCTGTCTTGACATCCTCAAGGAGTAGTGGAGCCCTGCTCTAACCATCTGAAAGGTTCTCCTTTCAATCTGTTCTCTTCTCACAGATCCCAATCCGAATCAACAACTGATATAATCATTGACTTATCAAAGATGCAAAATGACATTGTGGAGGTTGCATCAACGTCAGAATGCTCAGTATCAACATCACAGTGCTCGGTTACAAGTTATACTCCTGCTGATGTGAGTTTATTTGTTTTCTATGTTTTTGATGGTTCTATACTTTGTTAGTTTAGTAACATGTGATTGGGTTAATTCGTAGGATGATGACACAAGAGATCAAGTTGAACCTTCTATGCAGGGCATAGAATTGGAGGACTCAGAATCTGGTACAATTAACAAAATATCTGAGACAGAACAAAACAATATGGTGCTTCTGTCTTGCAGACAGTCCACTCCTGTTTCTGTGAGAATTTGTTATTTCTTTTTTCCACTTCGGATTAATTTGTACAGGATGATGATGACATAAGAGATCAGTTTTAACCTTTTAAGCAGGTCACAGAATTGGAGAACTCGGATTCTGATAAAATTAATAAATTACCGGAGTCAGAACAAAACAATATGGACCCTCTATCTTGTAGACAATGCACTTGTGTCAATCATACACCTGATTATGTGAGGATTGTTTATTTTCTTGTTTTTATTTGTTTTATGTACTTCGTTTTGTTTGGGCTATGACTATCTTTAAAAATTTTCATGCAGGAACATTATTTAAGAGCCCAAAGGAGGTTAGAAGAACAAATTGTGGAGCTAAGAAAGAAAGAAGGAGGTTAGAACATTATTTCATGCAGGAAATTTTTTACTGATATCATGTTTGTAAACTGAACCTTTTGAAACTTCATCCCTGAATGTTCATTTTATGTTTGCAAGGAGCCACAATCTGTTGCCACGTCCTCTGGTGAAGTGAATGATGAGCTAGGGTAGGTAATGATAATGGGGTCTCTCCTTTGCAAACTCAGTTAGACCCACCACTTGTTCAACAACATTGTGGTTTTGCAGGCATACTATCCTATCCAGTTTTCTTTTTGTTATGGTTTGATCACACAGCCACTTCTATGAATTTTCTAACTGGTGGGGTTGGGGTTGGTGGTGGTGGTACTGGAAGAGGAGTGGTGGTGCAAACAGCAGAGATGACATGCCAAGATTGCGGGAACCAAGCAATGAAGGATTGTACTCATAGGAGATGTAGGACTTGCTGCAAGAGTCGTGGGTTTGATTGAGCTACTCACGTGAAAAGCACGTGGGTCCCTGCGGCTCGGCGTCGTGAATGTCAGCTATGTACTACCACCACTGCTGCTGCTGGTTCTTCTGGGTCTTCTTCAGCTGTCAAGAAACCTAAACTGTCTCAGACTACAAATTCACATACTTCAACTTCTAATACTACTCCCCCTAGAAGCTTAGATACTAGCTCTAGCCACCAAGGTATGTTAAGATTCTTCTCTAGCTCTTTATTGGTTGTGATTTCATAGATCAAAACACTTCAAATTGTGTTTTTTTATATTTTATTTGTGATTTTATCAAATTCTAAAAGATTTCCGTGGGCATCTCTCCTATGATCTTGTAGATCAATGGGTATCTCTCTTTTTTATTGAAAGAAGTTCAAATGAGTGTTTTCTGTTGTTGTTCACATCTTATACATGAAAAATCCAAATTAGTACTATAGGTCACAAGAAGTTGAAATGGGTTTCTCTTTTGATGTAGTCTTATAGGGTCAGAAGAAGTTGAAATAGATTTCTCTTTTGATGCAAGTCTTGTATATCAATAGAAGTTGAAATGGGTTTCTCTTGTTATAAATATATACATGAAAGAAGTTTTAATGGATTTTCTTGTTATGATCTATGGATCAGGACAAGTTGAACAATAGGATGTACTATATTCTCTTGTTCATATTTTTTCATATGTATATACATGTTGAATGGTTTTATCTCTTTTGTGATCTTATGGATGTTTGTTTTGTATGTACAGATGCAAGTTTTAAAGAGACATTGCCAAGGCAAGTGCGAGCACCGGCAGTGTTCAAGTGTGTGCGAGTGACAGCCATTGACGATGGAGAAGATGAGTATGCATACCAAGCAGTAGTAAAGATTGGTGGGCATGTGTTTAAAGGTTTTCTTTATGATCAAGGGATTGAAGGGAGAGAAGGGTTTCCAAATATATTTGATTTGCATTTGGGAGGAGGTGGTAATGGTGGTGTCAATGTCAATGGAAGAAATGCTCCTTCTTCTTCATCTCCAGTTATTGATCCATCTGATGCCTATGCTGCAGCCTCTGGTGGTGGATTGCTTGGAGGAGTTGCTGCACCTCCCTATGGTAACCCAATAAATTGATCTAGGAGAAGATAATTTTCCATCATTTATGATCATCTTCTCCTTAATTAATTTTTCTACTAATTATGATGCTACTTAAGTTTTTATTCATGTAATTAAACGTGGTAGTCTAACTTGATCAGCTTGTTTGCTGTAGCAAGCAGCTCTTACTAGCTTCTTGTTTCTTTGGTTCCTTTTCTTTTAAATTTTATGCAAGGAAGCAAATAAAGCAAGCAAATAATTCTTGTTATGTCATATAAGCTAAAAAATTATGTTTAAATGGAGATCATATAAGCTAGTTTGAATCTGTTCTTTATTTTATTTTTTTGTACTTATAGTGTAAACATCTTTTCTTTTGTTATGTTTAAATATAAGCTAGTTTTCTTTTGTTATGTTTGAGCATAACCATGAACAGATGAAGACGAGCAGCTGCATGTCATAACCATTCTCTAACATGTTGCCCTTGCACTTTGTGCTACTTGTGTTGTTGGCTTACTTTCAGTATCTGCAATGTCTGTTTAAGTTTAAGTCATGAGTATAGGGTGGTTTATGGTGAGCAGTGAACTGAATTTGGTCTATGTAATTTGCTGCAGAGTGTTCTAGGAATTATATTGGGAGGTGGAGCTGGTACTCGTCTATACCCTCTCACCAAGAAGAGAGCAAAACCCGTTGTTCCTTTGGGAGCCAACTATAGGTTGATTGATATTCCCGTGAGCAACTGTTTGAACAGTAATGTTTCAAAGATCTATGTCCTTACACAATTCAATTATGCCTCTCTTAATCGTCATCTTTCAAGGGCATATGACGCTGGCAACATGGGAGGATACAAGACTGAAGGATTTGTAGAAGTTCTTGCCGCTCAACAAAGCCCTGAAAACCCAAACTGGTTCCAGGTAATTAACATAAATTATACTTTCTTTCAGTGGTTTGTGTTTTCTAAACTAACATAAAAATGCAACTTATAGGTAAATCTTACTACTGAGGTTGCATATTTTTCCTTCGCTCTTGCTTTAGTGCATATGGCCATGGTTGTTTAGATTCATTTACTGATTCATTTAGCAGCTGCTGTCTGATTAGATTTAAATCTGCAGTCAAATTTTTGTTTCTTGTTTGGATGTCCTTCTAGTTAACCTCTTACTCGTTCTAGAATACTGGTTTTACCATTTACATATGGATGCATGAACAAAGTTTTTGAGTAATGTTTTAGAGAACAAAACAAATAAAGAGAATGGGAAACCAATGCTATAAAGGGTTGATCTCCTTTGCATAAAAGGATATTATCTTTTCTGAGTAATATTTTAGAGAACAAAACAAATAAAGAGAATGGGAAACCAATGCTATAAAGGGTTGATCTCCCTTGCATAAAAGGATATTATCTTTTCAACTACATTGGAGAAGCTTCCCATGCGATTTTTGCTTAAAACAGACAGTTAGATCCATTTCAAAATTATTTTAATTACTTTTTCTATTTGTTGCTGGCTACCGACTTGGATATACTTTACAGGTACGAAGCTGAAGAATCTAGTTGTACCTCCCCTGTCTTGTGTATTCTTTGAAAGAGGTTGCATATTTTTCATTCACTCTTACTATGACTTAGGTCTGAACTGGTTGATATGATGCAGTGTTACAAGCCCCATCATCACCAGCTGCTAAATGGTTTACTGCAAAATCAGTGAAGAAGGTAAATTTGTTTGTGGTTATGTAGCTTGTTGATACAGCAGGGAGGGTTTTGGAACTTATTTTGATATTGGAGCAGGTCAGGTATGCAAGTATTAACTTTATTCTAGTCATTCCCTGCTGGTTATGTAATGAAGTTTTTCTCTATTTTGTGTTAATGTCTTTGATTAATTCACTTGATTGAGATCATATCTTTAATGGGTTTTGGTTATTTTTTAAATCAGTCATCAACAAGGATCTGCAGCTTTTGATTTTGGGGAGCTAGAAGAGGCAATTGTGCTACAAGGAGTTAAGTTTGGAAATGATGAATACAAGAAAAGTGGTAAGCTCTATCTATCCTTTCTCCTTTTCTGACTTCTTTTCTTATACAACCAATTCCCAAACTCTGACTTCTTTTCTTATACAACCAATTCCCAAAATACAACCAACAGGATCCTTTCTCCTATTGCATCTGCTGTTGCTGTTGCTGTTGATGTTGCTGTTTCTGCTGTCATTGTTATTGTTGCAGCTGTAGATTAATAAGAGTTTTTCGCTGCTGCATGGGGCCACATAAGCTGTGACTGGTTAAACTTATCAATTTGTTGATTATGCTGATTCAATACTTTAGAAGCATCTAATTGAAATCCAGGAGTAGGCAAGGCTTGTGATCAAGATACTTTCTTCATCAATTGCTGGTATGACTAATCACGTGAGTGTTATTCAAGATGCTATTGGGGAGAAGGTATTGTTTATTCACTACAAGAAAAATTGTGATCAATAGCGTTTAAAAACCGCTATGGTAGGATACCATAGCGGTTTAGTAACCGCTATGACAGCCAGGGCTATAATAGACCCAGGGGATATTATAGCGGTTTTAAAACGCTATGGTAAGTTTGGCTTTTATAGCGTTTCAAAACCGCTATGGTAGCCTCTGCCATAGCGTTTTAAAAACGCTATAATAGACTCTAAAACCGCTATGGTAAGTATACATAGCAATTTTTTTATTTTTTTATTTTATTTTTTTACTATCAAATGACTTATCACCTATCAGCAAAAACAGGAAATGGAACATCCACATCTTAAACCACAATCTTTATCACCTATCAGCAAAACATTATATGAAACATCCACATCTTAAACCATAATCTTTATAACTTATCAGCAACAGAAAACCATATTCCACCTTATCACCTATCAGCAAAAACAGTATATGGAACATCCACATCTTAAACCACAATATTTTCCTTGAAACATTTTGTTCCAGAAGAAAATTCACTTCCTAGATCATTATATGTATATAGTGTTCAAATAATCACTCAATAGCATCCGGCTTGTCTCCTTTCACCACAGAGAGAGATGGAGCTGGCTGGGATTTTCTGAGAACAGGAGCCAACAGCTGATAAGCCTGTGCTGAAGTAGGCTGGGAAGAGGACGAGCTTGCATTGGTATGGAACACCCCAAGATCTACCCGAATCTGATCCAGCAAGGCCTGCTGTTTGGCATAAGCCTCCAGGACCAAGGCCTGATGCTGTTTCTGTGACTCCAAGATACGTTCCATTGAGTCAAGGATGGCAGCCAGGTTCTGTGACTCCACGATACGTTCCATTGAGTCACGGATGGAAGCCAGCTTTTGGACTGTGGGAGAGTCCGTCTGATCAGTTTCCTTCAATCCAAAAGGTAGTTGCTGATAGGGTGCTTCAGAAGAGAACTGCATTGGAGATGGATATAAGGTACCCTGAGAGGCAAATGGAGCAAGTGGATGGGGTGCTTCAGAAGCAGGAGCAACTGAAGAACCTGAAGTTGTCTTCTGGTGCAGTACAATGGCAGAAACCGGTATCTGTGATGCCTGAAGGAAGCAAAAGAAGATAGTTATAGCAAGGTAGTAATCAGAAAATAATCTAAAGTTTCCAACAAAGTTACTGAACATCTATATTATGCTGGAATCTGCATATATGAAGATGATGCACGGCACACAATATGAATAAATAAACAGAAAGAGGACAGTTTTGCATCCAATCAAGCAACAACATAGAGTGCACGAGTAATCAAACAAGAATAACATACCAAGATAAAGCTCCAAAAATAGAAAAACATGTATTTGCCTAAAAAAGGCTATAAAGCAAAAGTCTAAATTAAACGAGACATTGAAGGCTTAAACTTTAGGACTAGCCAGAATGCTATTTTACATTACAAGGCCCATGTATGTATCCAGGATATACCAAAATATATATCCTTTGGTTGGAGGTGTATCACAAAGCTAGAGTTTGAGGCTACAAAATAGTTACAAATAATAAACCTAAATAAGCATGATAAGATAAATGTGTACACAGGCAATTGAGAGAGACAGAGAAAGAAATGTTACAATAAAATGCAAATGAAAAATCATACCAACAAAATCTAAATGATTACCTCGCAGTGCTTCCTCAGGTCATCTGCCCCAAGAGAATCTGCAACTTCAAGAAGTTGTATAGCATTTTTTGGCTCCACTAGATGTTCTGCAGCTGCTTTTCCACAAAGGCTTTTCAAACTTGGTATAGACTTGTTAGCATCAGTCTCATCATTCATATTTTTGTCTTCTACTTTGTCAAACATAAAATCCTCATCTAACTCATCCAGTTCATCCCCTTTCTCTAATCTTGACTTGGGCAGATTATCAAATGATATGTGCCTAAAAAAGAATGCAATTGTGCAACCATCAAAACAAATGATCAACAACTCGGCTCGCAACCAAATGATCAACAATTCGCTGTTGTTTATAAGTGATACAAGCTACCATCAGCCATGCAGAATGATCTTTGCCCATAATACATCACAATAATTTGCATTATTTAGGACCCTAGCAAAGTATAATGATGATGGCTAAACCAACAGATATATGGTACTGGGCCCTAAACAAGATTTCCAGAATAACTAAACGCATTTTAGACTGGAAAGTAGATTTCTATGAGTTCCTGAATACCTACCAAAAAACGGCAGGACAAAAGCAACACATACGGTTGAAAAGACAAGTCATGTTCGTAAGAGATAAGAGCACCAAGGACTAGTAGAGATTCCTGGGGGGTAGCAGCTCCTCCAAACCCCTAGCCAATGGATTCATCAACAATGCATATGTGCTGGAAGTTAAGGATGTCATTGGAAATAAAATGCAAGATATTGTTCAAGCAATAGTCTCAACTAAGTAGTGCTTAAGAATTTTCACAAACAAAAGGATATTTGGTGAAGGGATTGATAACCTGCAAAGAAAACAGGAGCCACAAGTTTCAGAACTATGATAGAAGAGACACGATAGTAATCCAACATGATATTCATTGTAAATCTCCAAAAATTGAGTATTATGACTGGTTAAACTGAAGTTTCATAAACTCTCATTTGTATGACATAAAGAACCAGATTAACAATACTAAAGAACTATAATTAGTGTAGCTTACCATTGAAAACAGTCTGAGTAAAACTACACCCATAAGTAATGAATCCTTCCCCTAATACTTCTTCGTGCAAGGGAGGTTTATCTTCTCCTAGTGCCCATGATGTTAGTCTGCTGAAAACTGATCTTGAATCTTGTTTTGAAAGTACACTCCCATGCTCAGACAACAATGCTTGACTCGCCTCTACATCCTGATTCTGACTTAGAACACTTAAATGTCGAAGACTAGGTACACGAAGAATGTTTGCTAAGTTTGGCGATGCAGTGGTTGTGAGAGAACCAATTGTTTCCTTGGCAGAAAAAAGGAATGTATGTAGACGTGTGAAATAACATATTAATGCTTAAATGAAGAAAATAGCCAATAGACTACATTTCCTAACAGGAAAAATTGTGCATCTCTTAATTATGTTGAGTCGATAACAACAGAAAGTTCGAAGAATATTTAGGTGGAAGAAGCACAAATCATCTTCTTCATGGTCAAGACCCTCACTCGAAATCAAATCAGACAGATTCACATATGTATTAGGAACTACCTCTTAGAATTAGCAAAACCCTTGTATGGAAGAAGAAAAAAATTTAATCAAACATTATAATTAATGGGTCAACCTATCCACAACCCCACCACCACAACTGCAAAATTACATAACAAAAAGAGGGTACTTTAATCACTATTTATAAACACTAAAGCAGTATACCTTTCCACTCTATTTTTTTAATCGGTCATTTCCTTTAGTGAAGCGGCCATTGCAACTGTGCAATCTTCTCTTCCAGCAAATAGTGACAACGCAAACAGGTCATCCATTGTTTCAATAAATACTGACCATCATACAGTAATAGCGAAGTTCCCTTAGCACTAATGAAGAGTAAAACAATATTTTGAATTATGTGTTCAGCAACTGAGACTAATGCATAGCCGATATGAAATAAAGATAATTACCTAGTTCCATTAATATGATTAACCTCAGCAATCAAATTATGTGGAGCATCCTGGCTAGATTTAAGCTTGTTCATCTCACTTTCTGAGTACTCTAAACGCTGAAAAGATCCATTAACGGTTTCAACATCTTCATTCGAAACAGTGCCAAAAATTCCATCCGCCAAAAGTACATGCCCCTATAAGAGGAACCAATGGCATATAAGAACATCCAATTAAATCACAAAACACATAGTACTGAAAGCAAACCATGATATAAGAAATGTGCCTTGGCAATGACTTGAACAAGATCGCTTGAATGTACTACAAGCGTATCCACAACATCCCCATTCTCCAAGTTGGCATCTTTCTTCCCCTTCTTGGTCATCTTTGCTTTTTTCAAAACAATGCCTGAACAATAAACCATGCTTATGAGATCAAAATAATGAATCCATCTACAAACCCAGACAATCAAATCATTACACAAACATGAAAATTATGAAACTCAAAAGGGAATCAAATCCAATCCTTAATCCATTAGATCAAAACAAGCACACCTCAGTTCAATACAAAAATCAAAACCCATACATGAATTGGCATTCTAATCAAAACCCATCAAGCAATTCAAAAATAATCCAAACCATTATGAATTCACAAAATATTGAAAATCCATGAAGAAACTCAAATACCCATTTCATAAATCAGAAAAAAAAAAAAAAAAAAATCAAATTGCACCATAAATACCACAAAGGGGTTGGATCTTAAGATATTCACCATAGTCCTTCTCAAAACAAGCAGTGTGAAAGATGCCAGAATAGATGGAGCCATCCATGACTTGAACTTCAACAGGAAGCCCTATAATGCTCATGGTAGTGAAGAGCAGAGCTTCTCTCACAGAAGGGGCATCGGGGATTTGGGTCTCCCCCGAGAGATCCCTGATTTTGCGACCCATATCTCAGTGGGTGTTGTTGGTCTCTCTCAGAGATGAAACCCTGGATTACTTTTCGAGAAAAAATCAACAAATGTGAGTAAAAAATGACTATTAAGGTTTATCAATCGGTTTGCTTACGAGTATGAGAGTGGAGCATAGATCGTGGAGGCTCTTGCCTTGTTCGAGTATGAACTCCATCGATGAGACGAATCGATTTAAGAGGATTTGATCTATCGATCGAGGAAAAGAATCGAGTGAAATGTTGGAGGGGAGATGGAGGGAGCAGTAAGGGAGACGACGAGATTGAGGGGAGGGTGGAGTTTCATCGAGCTCTAACTAGCGCGCCCAGTAAAATGAGGGGGAAACTGCGAGCGCCCAGTAAAACGAGGGGGAAAGGGGGAAACTGCGAGCGCCAAAAAGCCCGCCTCTTTTTTTGATAGCCTTTTCATTTTTGTTTACATCAAAATTTAATAAATGATAGCGTATTTAGCAAAAACGCTATTAACAAATGCTATTACTGGGCATTTGTGTTGTAGTGATTGCATACTGTTAGCTTTCGAGTGCTCATTATACTTCCTTGTGTTACATTTGTTTTCAACAATTGGGCTTTGATAGCATAACAAGCCTTTAACATGGCGATGAAAACTTTTTTTATATGCTTTTATCTGCATCCATTTATATTCAAGTTATGTCATTAACTGAATTATATGCCACTTTTTGTTGACTTAATTATCTTATCTTCAATTCTTATTGTTTTGTTTATTCTTTGAGTTTTCATGTATCTCCAGTTTTTTGTGTAATCAAGTTCTTCTCTTACAGAGTGAAAAGCAATCAAGCTGATGTGGACTTGAAGAGAACAAGGACCCGTGTAGTGATCAATGCTATCTCCGGGTAACTTTTGTCATGTCTAAGTTTAAAATGCATACTTCCATGTTATCACTGTTGAAAATGAAGCTTAAGATCAACAAAATGGTTATGATATACTCTTCAGCATGTTATAACACCTCCAATTCTAGAGGGTACATCACAAGGAAGGCTAACACGTAATTTAAGAAGTAGTTTTTATGTGTTAGTGAACTCCATTATGGTTATGGTTTCCGCAGTCTTCACAAGCACACACATACACACTAATATGCCTATTTGTCTTTCCATAATGCCAATAGAAACAATCATAGGAAGTGATGTAGTGGGTGTTCTCTCCGATGAGCTCAAGAATAGAACACCCGGTTAATGTTGTAGCTCACAGTTAATGTTGCAGCTCTTGTAATAAATGTTGTGGCTGCAATTTATTCCGGGAATGTTCCCTTGAATGCAGTGCAGGTATGTCTCATGGCTTCTTGTACCATAATTTCTCTTTGTTTGATTTTTGTCTGAACTGTTTCTTTCTGCAGCTTCTTTAGGTCAATCTCATCATGGATACTCTTGGAGCACTGGCATTGGCCACAGAACCACCAACAGGTCACCTAATGCTCAGATTTCTAGTTGGCAGAAGGTAAGATATCAACATGAAAATTGCAATAAGTATATTTTGTAATTGAAAATGCTCAGATCACCTAATGTTGTTGTTGCTGAATGGAATGCAGGCTGCTAACACAAGTGCTGTTACTAAAGGGAACAGGTTGCTATATGTTGCAGAGTGCTATGTTGTTACATGTAATGTTGTTTTGGAAGGATTTCTGTTAGATTAGTTGTCAATAAATGTAGTACTATAAATAAGAGAGCATAAGAGAGAAAAAGGGATTCATTTGATTTGTAAGAAAATTGTACACTTGAGCATTTGCTCTACAGGAGATAAGCTATCTCGAATTAGCTTTCTTATTATATACAATCCATTCCATTTACTGTCATCAATCCAGAATTACAATTACAAGTTCTTCAGTCTGTAATTTCTCTTCATTGCTTGTATTGCATCGTTGTCAGTAGAACTGCATTGGCTTAACACCGTGTCCAGAAAAAAAAAACTGTGACCAGTACTTGCCACGGCTTAAAACCATGGCTAACATTATTGCAACGGCTAATAACCATGACCATGATTTGCCACAGCTTATAACCGTGGCTAGGACTGGCCACGGCTTAACACCGTGGCTAGGACTGGCCACGACTTAAAACACTACACCAAAAATCCCCATTAGCAACGGTTTTAAACCGTGGGGGTAACCCATTGTCATGGCTAAGAGCCGTGGGCTACAGGGGCGTCACGAAATTCCTTTTAACGGCTATAAACCATTGCTAAACATTTTAGCAACGGTTTTATGTTTGAGGAGGTGTGGCGATTTTCAGCATTTAGCCACGGTTCTAAACCGTTGCAAGAACAATAGCAACGGTTTTTAACCGTGGCCATAGTAGCCACGGTTTTAAGCCGTGATAAGGTCTGGATAATAGCAACGGTTTTAAACCGTGGCTAACAAAGTAGCAACGGCTTTAAGCCGTGGCTAAACAGTGAGAAATAAGCCGTGGTAAACGTCATAGCAACGGTTTTTAGCCATGTCAAGTCATGGCCACGCTTTTAAGCCGTGGCAACTGATGAAGAAATACCACGGTTGTAAGCCGTTGGCAGTTAAAACAAAATTCAAAAAAAAAAAAAAATCTGGTTTGTTGCGAAAATAATATAATACAAAAAAAAATTTTAATTTTTTTTTGCTGCTGCTACAGAATTGGAACAATCCAATTTCAAACTGATAATGCAATCACAGAGAATACTGGAAGATGATATTGCAGTTTTAGCATTAATCAAGCATTATCAAGAGAATCATAGAAAGGGAAGACAAAGAATTCACTGGAAGGAAATATTTATTTGATTGGAATGTAAATGTTACAATGGTTTGATAGACTAGAATGTATTAGGCACAATTCGAGATTGCCAATCTCCTACACTTGTACAATGTGTTTACAAAAATGAATCAATGCTTTCTGTTACAGACTCCCTTACTTATATCAATTCCTAAAAGTTCCTAATGCCTTTATAATTCTCCATAAAGCACAAGACAACACTGCATTGATATATATAGCAACAATGCCACAACAGTTTTGTGTAACCATCCAGACTTCCAGACTTGCTAACTTGCTAACAGATAACCCCCCAGATTTCCAAGCTTGCTAACAGACTTGCTAACCACTTGCAGACTTGCTAACAGACCTGCTAACCAACCATAATGTAAATACAACATGAGTATATATACCTGCAAGAAATGCATCAAGCTCTTCAGCTGGCACATCAAACACAACACCCTTCCAATCAGCTGTAAGATAAATTTTAACCCTGCACAAGCCACACCTCAAGTTAATACTCTTATTTTGCTTATTTCACTTGTGAAAAAAATAAATTTTAACTATCTTTTTAGCATTTTATTCACTGAATTCTAACAAACAAATGAGGTTTACGTCTCCGCTTCATGAAAGGTTTCACCTCAGTTCCCGATTACGATTTTTTAAACCTTGATTCTAACATAGACTCCATTGAGATGTCCAATGCCACTTGTCAGTGAAAGGGAAGCACATTTTTTGAAAAATACAGGTAAGAGATAATAGCCAGCTTTTGAATCATATGACTTGAGATGCTCATCTAATCCTATTATTCTCTCCATCTAATCCTATTATTCTCTCCAACTACTTTTCACCTAAAAGGGATGTTCAAGAAATTCAATCCTATAACTAATGTTTATTCTGTTCGCACTTGTTATGGTGAGTTTACTCATGATGTGAACAATACAATTGTAGAACATGAGAAACTTCTCCCTAGGGACATATTATAAAAATTAAAAAGGCACACGGGATACAACCATTCTTTCAGGTGTTTCTTAAGCAGATACAAAGAGGCACATAAAGATCAAACAAATTTAGAATTTGCTTACTTCGTACTCTTCAAATTCGTAGTCCTCAATCATGACTATGCTAGGTTGGCCACTTGGAGGTGGGCGAAGCAAACCCTGTGCCTCTTCCCATGTCAGTCTTAGCGCTAGGGCGTCTTCACTATCGATGAGCAATCTCTTACTTTTAGAACCAATATTACGGATTCTTTTCTTCTCGGGAATCAGCAGAGGTTGCAGTGACAATCCTTCATTCAATCTTCCACCATTGTTGTCAGTTTTACGCCAGCTAATGTTCCCATCAACTGAGTGCAGATGGTCCGACATGTCACTTAGGTGAGGATCTGAACTTCTCTTCAGGGGCTGAAAAAGGGAAAAGTTACATAGTAATTAATTATTGTTGTCATGCTATGATTGATACCAGAAACTATGCTAATTTTCTAATTGTGTCTTAGTAGAAATTTCCTAATTTCCCAATTTCAAACTCTTGAAGAGCAAGAATGGACATCTCCAAGCTAAACCTAAGGTTACCAGGATTAGATGGATGTGAACTCAATGATTTCACACTTCCAGTATGACCTGTCAAAACACCTACACATTCCTTCCTCTCTGTATCCCAAACCTTTCTGTCCAAAAACCAAGTAACACCATTCAAATTTGTAGTTAAAGAAGAAATTAGTTAGCGACTGAATTTGATATTGTACCGAGTTATCTTAATCATGTCACTTTCCCAAATAAGACTATGAATTTTGCAAAATATTGCATGTTTTGCCAATAACATTAGAGTTCAGCCCTCTAGCTAAAGAAGCATCATGGGCAGTAATTGTTGCCAACAATGGAATATTGGTCATAGCCAAGTGATGACAAATATCTCGTCTATCTTCTAAACTAATATGGTCATATGTTATAAAATGCACTGCAACAAGTAAAAAACTTTATGATTACTTAATAATTCGATATTCAGTAAATAGAGTAAAATTAAAATAACTGCTTGTAAGTGAAAGGAAACGAACTTGTGATCCTGATAATGTGTACGAGTCTAATAAAATGTGGAGAATTTCAAGAAATTGGCAATGCATGTCCTCCCCAAAATCTGTTATCATACCTTTGACCTGCATAGCACCAACCATCAGTGCATCATTTAATCCAGTACAAAACATAAATCAAAAGTGAAATAGTGGATCTCTTATGAATTGAAAACAAAGAATAGCTATAGAAATAACTATGATACTTCAAATATATGGCAGTTTAATACAAGCAACTTATATCTCATTAAAGCAGGCCCACAAGGTATACCTAAAAGGATATGATTTTACATGATGAGTTTTATTGTGACATGCATTCTATGAAGAGGCATTTCAACATAAATGCAACTCAATTGTTTGTACTTGGTAAATTTGGGTTTGGGAATATAATTAAGAACTTGAGACAAACCCAAGAGAAACAATCCTCGTAAGGAATGAATGAACGCATGTGCACTATAATGATAAGTGTAGCACTGCAAGATCCTCCTCAAGGAAATATCCTAGAGGCCGAGATAATATGTGAAAATAACACTATTGGGTGTGCAAGATCTGACCAAGGGCGTACGAGGACAGAAAACCACTCTTTCTTTGGTGTTTAGTTACTGAAAATCTTTGCAAAACATTAGAAACAATTTAAAAACCTTTATTACAGTGAAGTCCATGACATAAGAGACAAAAGTGATGACTGATGACAATTTCATTCTCTGAAACATCTCAGAACAAGATAGAAGATTACAATTGTTGCAAAAGCTTGTATTTCAACATTTAACACATTTTCCGATTCTTGTTTCAACACAAAGAAAAATATACAAACATAAGCATACCAAAAGTCCAAGAAGAATGTCGCCTTCTTGTCGGGTGACATACATTCTCAGAAGGTTAGGATCTTGGTTAAGGAAAAAGAATAAGGATGTCTGTCCTGCATTCCCAATAGAATAACCGGATTAAGAACAAGATGTAATTATATGATTATACATTCATAGAAGCACAAAAGTTAAGCAAACCCAACAGATCCAGTTGAAACAATTTGATGCTTTTCAAAACCCCATAACAAGTTTTACCTATGCTTTGGCCTGAATATGTTATATAGGACCACTTTTAAGGACTACCGATATGAGTTCCTTGTGCAAATAAGGATCCTGAGTACACAAAATTATGACACCGTAAGTAAGTCATATTTATGTAAGGATAGAAAACATAGGGCAAGAAACATTATTAAATGTAAGAGCATGAACATGGTGGTCTCTAGAACCATATAAGGAGTTCATACATCTAATAACCAAGTTTCCAAAACAAAGAAAAAACTAAATATAACTGCAAAAAAAAGTAAACAATAGCAGATTTTGGGACTTACTGCAAGGGACGATTTGCTGATGATGCGAGGTACGCACTGCTGCTGCGAGGGAATCACTGCTGCTGCTGCGAGGGACGAACTGCTGCTCTGCGAGGGACGCACTGATGCGAGCTTGCTGCTGGTCGCAAACCAGAGTGCGCTCTGTTTCACTGCAGAGTACCCACTGTCCTGGCAGTTATGATAACATCACTTCTAAGACCAGAATTAGAGTTGAGTAAGTGCACCTTGTGAAGATAAAAGGATATTTCTTCAACCTCAATAATAACATCACTTCTAAGACCAAAAGTACAGCGCCTGCAAAGAAAATTGTTCAATGTAAGCTTTCTATTTGATAAAACGAAAGGAATAGAACCTCGTAAGACGTATACATCTCCCTGTAGAAAGTTAGTTTCTTCCCATGCAACAGAAATAAAGGAAAGTGTAGAAACTTTGTAATTTGAAAATTGCTACCTAGATGGAAGAATTAAGTTACAATTAATACACTGATGACTCCCAGTATTGAGTATAGACTACTTCCAACTCACATTCTACAATTGCAATTTGTTATCAAGCTGATCTAGTGTACATGAAATTTCTTCAATTTCATGAAATACCCAAAATTTAATTTTCAAAAAGAAAATCAAAACCAACACATTTCATTTTTTTCCACAAATTATCAAAACCCAACATCCAAAATTCCAAAAAAAAAAAAAAAAAAAAAAAAAAAGGAAAGGGGTACCAGGTTTGGCCTTCACGATGAAACATTTGCAAGCACAAGCCGGCAACTTTGTATACACGTACCAGCTAGCGCAACTCACAGCCAAGAGCATTGGAGATCATAATATCTTCCCCTGCAACCACAAAAGGAACAATGATGAAAGAATGATTTTTCACTACATAATTTGAAATTTTTATCTGAAAAATAGTTAGAAAATTCATATACTGTTTTTTTTCAAATCAATGATCAGCATACTGACCTATGGAAGATCAATAGTTAGAAAAATAGTTAGCTTTTGCAGCTCAGGAAGATCACCACACCAGGCAGGATTTGCAGCAGCAAGAAGATTCTTGCATTGAGAGAAGCAGTTATTCCAGCCTTAGCAATGCTGACTGTCTGCTGTATCAACAAGCTACGTTACAAACAAATTTACCTTCTTCACTGATTTTGCAGTAAACCATTTAGCAGCTGGTGATGATGGGCCTTGTAACACTGCATCATATCAACCAGTACAAAATTACAAGTACAAAATAACAAGTTTCCAGCCATAGATTAGAAAATACTGGGATGATAAACTTCAGATTCAAGTTTCCAGCCACAGACTAGAAAATACAGTGGTCATCGATATGACTAAAAATGAAGAAAACTGATTAACTTCAGATTGATCTAGTGAGTTTTTGCATACAGGAATCGAGGACTTGTTTCAACATTATAGTAAATGTTACAGAAAGCTATATATATTTACCAGGCACATGTCAATGAAGCTTGACAGCTATCAACCTCCTTAATTATTAGACCTTGATGCTATGCAAACTCTGTGACTTCAGAAATTTGCTCAATGTGAGTCCATAGCTGTGGAACTGCATTGTCAAGGAAAAATAGGAAAGAAATGCCAAACCTACTAACAATAGTGTATTATCAGATTAAAATTTATTATAATTATATGATGCAGCAGTGAGCATTATTTGGGTTTTGTCTAGGATATCCCCACCTTAAAGTAGAAACTACTTAAAAAGAGTAACACGTACTTTTCATACTGACCATAAGTGCAGATAGAAACTAAAAAAAAAAAATTTCCTTCTTTACGCTTTGTATAAAAGTGAAACAAGTGATATGATTTTACCTCACTACTTTGCAAGCTGTTGTAAGTACGACATCGCTTGCTGGATATTGAATTTGATTTTCTTAAGAGTTGGACTTCCATACAGGCATGGCTCCAAGCATTCAATAGGAACATATCCAAGCCAAAGCTAATCTATCAGAGAAAACCATTATTTGGTATTTTACTCAAATACAAAAATCTCATCTCCTATGCATAGACAAATCTTGGGAGATTTAGCAAAATAGCAAATCTTGGAAGATTCATATCATAAAAATTCACAAGCAGAAAGAACCAAAAGTATAGCTTATACATTTGATCTAAATGCTCTCGACTCTTTTCAGCTTTTGGATTATGCATGCATGCATTTAAGGTACACACGCACACATGTCACAGAACCTAAATGGAACTGACTGAATGCGAGGACAGATAATTCAACCATATTCAGCACATGTTGTAAGTATGGGTTCCTATATACCTGTATCATGAGCAAAGTAGCAACACAGGAGGATATGAGACCTGAAGGGATTTGTGCTTCAAATGCTTCAGAGGCATTTGTATGCTTTGAAACAGTCGTATTCACTGGCATCATTGGCACTGATGTGCAAGAAACTGATTGATCCTGATGAATAGGCTCTGAAGTTGCAATAGTTTGAAAAGCTGGTATGCCACAATCTTCCAATGCTTCTCTAATCTTTTTTAGAGCATCCTCTCCTTCCTTCAAAGAGGACATCACATGGAGCAAAATCAATAATTAATGAAATGGACTAGGTGCATTGCCAAAGAACAATTTATTATTATTATTATTATTATTATTATTATTATTATTATTATTATTATTACTATATTTTTTGCATAAAAAATTGAAAATTTTAACAATAGTCATTTTGTGGTTAAGTCTATAGATACTTTCACTTCAGCGTCAGCTAGTTACCTTAAAATGAACAATCATGTGCCCGTAGTGTATTTTATCACAAGAAGGAATGGATTTTCCCTGCAATAGATAATCTTCAGGACATAGTCTTAGCGCTGCTGCAATGTGAATCATCGCCATCAGATAAGGCACAACAAATCCCCAGGATAGATAGAAGTGAACTGTAAATAATTCCAGAACAAATGTTTGCTTCCTCAAGTAATTCCAATATCTACAAAGAACAAATGAAAAAGTAGTTAAGGACATGAAAATAAATGGATGGTAATTGTGCTCCAAGGAAGGCTGACATACAACACTACATATTGACACATAACACTATACCTGGAGAAACTAAGATCACTTGCAAGGGGGTTAGGAATCACCAACGTCCAAATCATCAAGTTCCACATGATTTTTACACCATACGAAGAAATCACCAACGTCCAAATCCCCCATCATGTCTCCTTTTGGATCACTCTTATAAAGTTTCACCCCAGTCCTGAATTTGAAGCATAAGGAAAGTCTGATCTCTGTTGCAGGGTTCAATGATCCATGACAAGCGCAAAAGAATTGATGGATAGGATCTACAACCTCTATTGCTATCGCAATAACATTCTTTTCCCAATCACAAACTTTGTAAGTCCTTGACACTGAAGGAACAAGATTGCTTGGAGAAGGAAACCTCGCAACACCTTGAGAAGATGATGGTAATGCAGATGGTGGTAATGGAGATGGAGGTAATGGAGATGGTGGTAATGGGGATGGATGTAATGGATTTTCTGGTTGCCTTGTCGATTGTGCACAGGATGACGTTGTATCTTCAGTTCTTTGTGTCCCTCATTGTGTTCCCTCACTTGTTGATGGTCTCACATAAGTTCCACTTTCAAGTCTCTCTCGTATCCATCTAACATTTTCTTCCAATCTATCATATCTTTTGCTAATTTTTTTTACTTCCAATGTTTTTTCCAAAAGCAATGAACGAGCGGGAAGTGCAGCATCATATTTCCTTTTAGAGACGATGGTTCCAACACAACGAGTACGTCCCCTCGCTTCTTGGCCAAACACTTGGCTTAGAGGATCATCAATAGTGAGGTCAGTGGTACCCTGGGTTGAAGATTCTTGCAAGGCGGCTTTTTTTTGTTTTAACTTGTTCCTTCAAAAGAATGAAAAAATAAAAAAAATCAGGACACAAATAATATTCAAACAACTACAAAGTAAATTAAGAATTGTGTATAAAAGACATCATTGGGCACATACCATATATAGTTCAGCACCATGCGTGGGTTTTCCATCCTTTCCCATGTGACAAGCAATCCATATGTCAGTGCGTGTGACTGGTTCCCCATCAGGGTTCTTCTCAACCTATATACTTGAAAGATTAGTCTCGGCCTATATAGTTAAATGGTATATTATATTGTACTAGTAGTTAGAAAATCAATTACCATTTCATACTCTACTTCTGCAGCACTCTTTTGGCCACCCCCCATATATACACACTTTGAAGCCTTTTTGTTTTTTGCATTTTGGGCTCTAATTGCCTTCGCTTCAGGGGTGCTCTCGTAATGAACAAACTCCTTCCAATCCTCCTCTCTTACACCATTTGGAACATACTTCTCTTGTTCCTCAATGGTAAGATACTTATCCAAATAATTCTTCCTAAGATCTGCCTTGAACCTTCTATAATATTCAGGCATTTTCAAATGCACACTCCTTTTCACATAATTTGGGATGTCGTATTCACGCTGCAAATAAGCCATTGAGATATAAGTTGAAAATAAAATAAGACATTATGAAAATCAATGATGTAAAATCTCACCTTGAGGCCATTCCACACATCCTCTTTGTAGTTGTCAGTAACATGGTGCCAACCCTTGAATTTGATGGGCACAAGGGTTTCAACAAGCTTTCCAATGTTTTTATTGAAATTTCTAGCACCAGGTCCAACTGCTAAACCATGGAGGTTGATCTGTATGGTCTGTTTAACTTCACTGTCATCATTTGTAGATCTAGTGACATCAATGGTGGAGAGATTGCCGTGAGTACTATCCAATTCTATCAATGACATTATACATATTAACCATTATCAAACAAAAAGAAATAAGAATCAACTATATACACCACATTTATAGATAATTTCCTTCCACAACATATCACCACAAATAGATTTTTATAAAGCATTGGAAAAGCCAATCTGAATACATAGCTACAAAGCTTCCATTTCCCAACTCAAAAGTCAAAATAAGAAACAAAGACAAAATATTTGGTCTCAACCAAAGAGGATGACTAAAATAGTATTAGAAATGCATCAAAAAATATTGTAGCATTAGAAAGCCACCCATCATTTGATTGATCTTTCGAATAAAATACCCCACTTGCTTCTTGAGCTAAAATGAATGGATCCTCTTCCACCTTTCTTTTGTCTTTTAGCTTCGACAAATTTACCATCTCATGGTTCCAAATTGGGTCCACCTTATATGCATTTTTCTTATCTTCCACTTTGACCCAATCACAATAGAAGACAGTTTCTTTGAAATCTATGTAGTCTAGCACCAGTATGTCTCTAACAACTCCATACCATTTGACTAGTTGGTCCTTTGGCCTCTTATCTTTCTTACTAGCAACAAAATGAGCAATGGAATCCATGGAGACATCACTATCTTGTGTCACCAAACATTCATCCAAAGAACTTGTCGCAAATGTGAAACCATTTACACAATATTTTGGATATTGGGTTGCCAAAAATTGTGGATCTACATTCCCAATCCAACTCAATTACTTGAGTTACATTGGATATCCTATCCAAACTAATTGTTTCTAAAATACCACAATCATGCTTATTGCTGATCTTAGAAAAAAACAAAATAAAAATATATAGACATTAAAATAAGAATTCATCAACAACCCATAAGAGTGCAAATAAACTAGTTAATGTGAACAATTTCGTTTTTGTTGTCCCAGTTTCAATGACCATTCCCCACGTTGCTCTACGTTAATTTTTTAGTTGGTTGTTGGAGTTTTTGGTCAAGTCTAGGACAAATTTTAGTTCTTTCAATGCTTAGTTGCATCAATTCATGATAGTACTATATTGCAATGTATGTTGATCTTTTTGAATAGATATCAGTAATCAATTCTCTATCATGCTATTATATGGCACCCCTATGAACATTTAATAGGTTTATGAGTCTGATTCAACACGACTATGGTGGTAGTTGATACTTGATAGAGGATGAGGAGCAAAGTTTATCTAGACAGAAAATATTACTCCTTCATTAGTTGATCAATATATGGCAGTTAAGTAATGCAGCATAACACAGCAGTTTAGGACAAAGAAGTTTATTTATTTATTTATTTATAAAGCATTATGCATTAATAATAAACTAAATACGATTACAATAAAGTCATCCAGCAGTAGTAGCTAAGTTATGTGCCTCACTATTGAGTTCAACGGGAATAAAATTACAGTACCAATTGGAAAGATTAAATAACATTGGCTTAATGCTAATAATAATTGGCCTCCACATCCATCAAAAATCAGCTTGACAGAATCGCCTAGAATGACAAAGAAATTATGTTTGAGTTATGTCACCTAACTTTCACCTAATTTTTTTTGCTCATTAACTTCTGCAAACCATAATAGGTGTTGCTCTCTTCTATTTAATATCTTACATGCTATCTATTCTCCCATACAACACACTCCATGGCTCTCCCTTGGGTTATTGGTTTACTTCTTATGTTCAATGTAACTTGCAGCCAGTTCCAGTATTCAACATGCACTGTTTTGAAGGGCTCTGTTTCATGCATGGACTGTGCTCAGCATCAAGACCTGTCTGGTTCACTTCACCTCTGTATTTTTTTTTCTTAGGTTATGTTTGGTTCCAGAGAAAATATTTCAGGGAAAACACTGACATAGTCAATAGTTGAGAGAAAAATGGAGGACTTGAGTTGAAATTAAAGACTGCCATCTCCCCCCCACCCCCTACTTTCTGTGTGTAGAAATGCTTTCTCCCAACTGGCTATGGAGTAGTTGAACTTTCGCATGTTTTTTACTTGGATCCTAAATGTCAACTCTTACCAGTTTCTTCTCTTTGTTGTTTTCTTATTTTCTCTCAGGTGTTGTGGTCTCCATCAAGTGTGATAAAGTGACGCAACCAGCCACTGCAACAACTGAGAAAAATGGGTCTTTTGAAAAAAAGCTCCCCTTCCATGATGATGCCTTGTCTAATTGCTTTGCTAGGATTCTTGGAGGACCCAAGCAGCTTTGTACATTCAAGAGAAACTTAGTCTCTAAAGTTACTCAAAAGGTCCATGATCCCAACTCCTACACCATCTCCACACCACTTGCCTTCTACACTTCATGCCCTTCCAAGAACAGAATCCCAGCCAATTCAATGAATGGGTTCGGATCATCTTACATTTTTTTGGGTAAGAAGTGAAATCACGCGATTCACTAATTTAAGGAAAACTCAGTCCTTCTAATGATAAAGGAGTGAGTTTTGTTGTATTCGCCTAACTTAGATTCATGCAAGAACCAAGCAACCAAAGCAAAGGTTTTTTTTTTTTTAGGAAATTGAGTAGGGGTTATTTAGGATTCCCGAACCAAAACGAAGTTGGATTTACTAATTTCGCATATTTGGTTTTATGTTTAGGTTTCTTTACTGGTTTCTTTACATTTTGATAAAACCAGCCCATTTTAATGCGTATCCCTCTTTAATGGCATCTTGCATTTCCTTATAGCTTGGTCGAAGCTAGAGGTAATCTAATGATGATACAATTAAGCTGTAAGAAACCACAAAATCCAAAGAGTTGAGTACTCACTAGCAAGAACTTTTGTTTCTTTATCAAGCTTCCTCGTGTTCAAAGTAGTGCCACTGGAGGCAGCCTTGTTTGTTCCTGCTGTAGCTGGAAGATAGACAATAAAGCAACATTATCATTGGGAATCCCATGTCAAGATAATGAGATATTCGAGAAACCACGATGTTCTTCCAAAAAGAAGAATCACTGGTCTAGCACCAACTTGAATGTACAGTTAACTCTTCCGAGCAGATTTGATCTTTGTCAAACTAACATGGTAAATATAACAAAAAAGTCCTCACTTCTTTTGCATATTAAAGTGTCCAGCATAAAAATGCATTACAACACTAAGCTAAACAAGTTAAGATTTGGTCATTAGACATGACCGCTATCACCAACATATAGCTCCAATTCAACAAAAAAGACCACTTGAAAGAATGCTTCAGTTGATTAGAATAAATTGGACAGATCAATGATATGACCACTGACCAGTGATTAAAAATGTATAAAATTTGTGGCATACAGTTTGAGATAGCAAAATTTAATATTTCTAAGTGAAAACGATTGACTGGAAACAATTAAAAGTTGAAAATCAAATAGAGTGAATGAAATCCATTAGCATCAACAAAACAGAATTTGTGGACCAACATACATATAAACATTTTGTTTTAAAATGCACATTACAAGTTAAAATTATCCATTAAAGCTTCCTTGTAGGAGCAAAGCTAGTCCAGAGACCAACATTTGTATGTAAATCATATAGCAATGACTTACTTCTAAATAAAACCCCAATTATATGATTTGTATGTAAATCATTTGTATGTAAATCCCTGAGGTGTATTTCCTGGTTTCAAATTATATCAGGAATTTCATACAAAAATTAAAGATTCAAAAAATTAAATTATATCAGGAATTTATCAGGCATACGGTTTTGAGCCCTAGAGATTCAAACCCTAATTTCAAAAAACCTCTAAATAAAACCTATAGATTCAAAAAACAATTCAGGAACCCTAGAGATTCAAAATCTCTAAATAAAAAAACTCTACATTCAGGAACCCTAATTTCATCAAAAATAAAACAGAGAGAGAGAGAGAGAGTACCTGTACGAGAGAATGGTTGTAGTGGCTGATCGATTTTGAAGACGCCGAGTACTAAGGAGGGAAGACTAGGGAAGGAGGGGAGGAGAGAAGTCGAGGGAGGAGCAGGGAAGTCGAGGGAGGAGGGAAGGAGGGGAGGAGGGAAGTCGAGGGAGGGAGCAGGGAAGGAGACGGTCGATGTCGATGTCGAGTGGAGGGAGCAGGTTTGTGGAGGGGAGGGAAGGTTTGTCGATGGAAGTCGAGTGGAGGGAAGGTCGAGCGCCAAAATAGCCCGCCCAATTTTTTTCAGCTTTTCATGTAGCCACGATTTTAAGCCGTTGCTAGAACTAGCCATGGTTTAGAACCGTTGCTAAATTTTTTTTTTGCAACCGTTGCTAGAACTTGCCACAGTTTAGAACCGTTGCTAAAATTTTTTTTTTGCAACGGTTTTGAGCCGTTTCTAATAATACCCACGGTTTTTAGCCGTTGCTACTAATAGCCACGGTTTTTAGCCATGCCCAATATACCAACAGTTTTAAGCCGTGGCCAGGGTTTTTTTTACCCATGGTTTTAAGCCGTTGGTACTTATAGCTACGGTTTTTTGCCGTGGCAAATAAACCAACGGTTTAGAACCGTGGCCAGCTCGGCGTAGCTAAACTGGCCTTTTGGTGTAGTGAAATCGTGGCTAAAAATATTGCAACGGCTTAGAACCGTGGCTAAGACTTGCCACGGTTTTAAGCCATGGCAATTCCTGGCCACGGCTTAAAACCGTGGCTAACATTTTTGCAACGGTTTATAACCGTGGCTAAATCATCAACCGTCCTCGAGCATAAAACCGTTGCTAATATATTTTGCCACGATTTTTAGCCGTTACCGGGGATTTAGCGACGCCTCTACAGCCCACGGCTCTAAGCCGTGACAATGAGTTACCCCCACGGTTCAAAACCGTTGCTAATGGGTTTTTTGGTGTAGTGTCATCTGATCGGGGATGGAGAAAAAGCTAATAAAGATAGAGATCATAATGTTCTCTCACTTTTTTTACAATTAATTTATCTCACATCTTTTGACTAAATTAATGACAACCTACCATTAATCTATCTCTTGTGTGTCTTGGGGTATCTTGGTCTCTTTATTTATTAAGTTGGGGTGTTTTTAGTAAATCGGGTAGTTAATTTAGTTTTGATGCTCCTAATAAAACATGGGGTGAAAAGAACATTCATTTTGAATTATTGGGGCATTTGGTTTGCTAGAAAATTTTCAATTATAGGAGTTAGTTTGGAGTGTTAAAAATAAAAAACTACTTCTACAATAACATGGAGATGTTTTATTTATTTTGGGGCGATTCTAGTAAAACATGAGGTGAACCATAAATAAATAATAATTGAGGATCAGTATTGGGCTGATGCTGGGGCCCATAATTCCTCGAGATCATCATGACACGGGATGGCTCAGCGGTGTGACCATTTTTATGTATCATCAGCTACTCCCCCCAAGTTAGTGGGACGTCACATCGGTTCGCTAAGTCATCTCTTAAAGGGATGTGCCGCTTATGATGATTGAGTCAGTATCATTGCTTGAGCTGCACGCTGCATTAATTGAACGTGAGTCGGTCCAACGAAAAAGATGCGGGAACCCAATCTCTATTTAGGTCATCCGCAGTGTAGAGTCTGACTCTTCTACTTTCTTTGTTGTTGAAGATACTGCTGTGATTTGAAAAGATTGTTCACCTTCTTCATGGCTCAACAAAATCTTCTTGACGATGCAACCTTGGCCAACGACCTGCAATTTTTTGAAGACTGGTTGTTGTCCGAGCCTGGCCTTGCCGAAATCCGTATGAAGTTTGGGGTCCCTGAGGACCTGCCATTGTATGTCCTGACAAGTGACCATACACCAATGTCACCTCTAGCTGGTTTCATCTGCTTACATCGTGGGATGCTTCAAACTGGTGTGTGTTTTCCAGTTCTGGATGCGATTTGCTTCTTGGCCCCTGCAGATTTGTAGTATTTTCGATGCAAAGATCGTTCGCTTGAGCGAGAGTTCAAGCCGCTTCGTAAGTTCAACCCTTTCTTGTGACTTTGATATGTTTGATTGTGGGCTAGCTAATCATTGCTTGTATTTCTTCGCAGGGAGTTTTCCCAATACTCCTCTAACCTTAGAGGAACAAAACACCATGGAGACGTTTCACGGCTTGCCAAAGAGGAACGTGGTCAATGTCATAAGAGTTTTCAACTTCATCCATAGTGGGCTGTGGGACAACTGGCACGTTGCCCCCACTTTGTACCGAGTATCACAAATTAAGTAGGAAGATGGGGCCCTTCAAGGAAGAGGAATGCTGCTGGGACCAAAGCTCTCATTCTATCTGACGTGGAGGAGCCGTCTGAAATGCTTGCCTCTTTTATGAGGAAAAGGTCATGTGTTAGAACGAGGTTGCCTTCAGCACGACACACACCAGTAAGAGAGGAGCACAAGTTTGTTAAGCCTGTCGGGGCGGTGACTGATGTGTCTGGCTTGGAGAAAGATTACTTGCTGTTTGCAGGGGTTGTAGGCAGGTCGAATCTCAGTGATGCGCAGGGCGAAGCTTTGAATGATCGTCTGGTGCGGGTTGCAATGGCGCCTTCTACTGTTGCTGAGGTTGTTCTGACAGAAGGCTTCTGTGAAGACCCGCCTGAGGTTGTGGAATCTGATTGTTCAACTGGTGCGCTTTCTGATAGTGACCGTAGTGTCGTAGGCTAGGTTTCCCATAGTTCGCATTGTTCACCTCCTCATTCCAGACCACAACTAGAAGTATTGGAGGGTCATTTGGATAATACACTCCCTCCTCTCCTTTCGGATCCCGTCGAGTCGTCTCGCACCAAAGGGTCTATTGTTCGTTACAAATGAAAGACCACGGAAGAGAGCCCGAGGACAGCGACAATCGTTAAGGCTGGTGCCGGTGTAATTCCTGATCCTGGAAAGCTTCATCTGGATGTGCGAATAAGCATGTTTGCTCCGAACTTGGTAAATATGAGTTCACAGGTCTGGCACCAAAAGGTAGACGTAAAGTATACTTCAAAAAAGCATATAAGCAGGCATCACAGCTGACTCATGTATTGTGCTCCAAAACACGAGGAGGATACGCTAGAAGGGTGTATGGACAAGGGCTTGAAGTACCTTATGTTGGGTATGTCTTACTTGAGCCATGTGGCCATTACTGGGACAGAAATTGAGACTGCTCGTGAGAGGGTATACACCTTGGAGCGTGTCATCTTGCACATGCAGGCGCTATATTCTAATGCGCTTTATAAAATTGAGGAGAAGAGGATGGATCAATCAACTGTGGTCACTGGGACTCAAGGGGCTCGTCTAGAGGTCCTTGAGCGTGATCTGTCAAAGGCGGTGTCTGAGAGAGATAGACTCCAACAGGAGATAGACTCCAACGTAGAGGTTTCACAGAAAGCTGCGGCTAAGGCATGTTCTGAACTGCGGTCTCTTGTTGAAGAGAAGGCTTCGAAGGAGGCCGAGTGGGCTCCTCAGAAGCAACAACTAGAATCTGATGTGGAGTTCTGTGCTCGAGAGGCGAGGAAGGCCAAGGACCAGCTCAAATTGGAGTGGCATGAGCTTAGTGTTGTGAAGAGTAGTTTGGCCATAGAGCAGTCTTGGGTCGACTCGCTGACTGTCAAGTTGGAGCTATTGGAGCGTGAACTTGTGATGAACTTTTTATTAACCTAAATTAATAAGCTAATAAACCCTACTTGTAATGTCACAAGTGCACGGCTGTCTAACTAGTAGACAGTGGCAAATACAGGTCGATCCCACGAGGATTGACAGACAATCGAATTCTAAGACTTATTTAAACTAATTTAGAGTTGGGGGTTGCAGCAGATGAAAATTACTAAATTAAGAGAACTAAATTGACAACTAAAATTAAACTAGTAAGATTATATGAGAGTGGACCGAGACATCGAATCCACCACCGGTTCTTCGAGATTTGTGTAATCCAAATTATTGTTCTCAAGAATTAACATGACTAACCTCAGGATTAATCTAAGTTCGCAATTGATTTCATCAAAGGTATAACCCCTAGCATTGCATGCCTTCTTACGGCACAAACAATCATAGATTTATTTTAACTAATTCTAAACCCCTAGCATTGCGTGTCTTTTTACGGTACACACAATCATGGGTTCAGATTAATTGATTAAACCAGACTTTGAATATCAATAAAGGGTACTTCTAACTACCGACTAGTCTAGATAATTAATCCAGATATAATCGATGAGAGAAAATTATTGAAACTCAGAAATCAAATGTGTTTAACGTTCAAGTATAAATAAAACAATAAATTTAAATACAACAAACTCTAGGAAACCCTGTGGTTTCATCTTCGCCTCGGCGTGGGGTCTAGAAGATCATGGTAGTGGTGTTCATAGCATCAATGGAGGTGGAATTCATCTCTGCATGAACACGAATCCCGAGAAAAGGCTGCTGGTGGACTGTGGTGGCTCTTACAGAATCTTGGGGGTGCAAATAACCAAAACTGATTCAAAAATTAGTTTTTCCCCACCAAAGTCGCGCGTTTTTACTGCGCCTTCGTCTCCAATGAGCCGCACTCCTCGCGAGCTCCTTCGTCTTCGCTCCAAAGGGCTCCGGTACATGCAAGAAGACAGAGAGAGGGTAAGGTAACAACGAGAGAGAAAAAAATAAGCGAATGAGGAATAGGAACAGGGACGGTGAAATAGGGAGGCGCTCCCTGTTTTCGCTACTGCTTGCGAGCTTTGTTCCTCCGACGAGCTCTGGTCCTTGCAAGATAGGGAAAGGGCCGGGAGAAGGATGAACAGAGAGAAACCGAAGAGGGCGAGATGGTGGTGGTGGCGTTTGATGGTGGTGCTCGGCGGTGTGGATGCTGGACGGTGGCGAGGTGAAGAGATAGACACGAAAATAGGGGAAGAAGATAGGAACAAGGGGGTCATGGGCGGTGTTGTTATGGTGGTTTGCGACAAGGACAGGGGCGGTGGTTGTGCGTGGTAGTGTTGACGCAGGAGTTGATGATGTCAATGATGGACATGGTGTGGCGTCTCCCTAGCGAGCGAGGAAGAGCGGGTGAGGGAGGAAAGCGAGGTGATGGCTGATGGTGGGGGCCGAGGAGGAGGTGGTGATGGCGGGATGATCGCACTGCTGGTTCTCCTATCGAACGAGAATTGCCGGCAGGGTAGATTGGTGTGGTGGCTGAAAAAGAGAGGAGGGAAACACACGTAGGAAAAGAGAGAGCTCCCGACGAAGAGAAGAAAAAAACGTAAATAGGGTTCTTCTATTTCCTTGTTAGATTGGGCTTGGGTTTCTAGGTTAGCTTTTTTGGTTTGGGCTTAGGTTAAATTAGGTGGACCTAGGTTTATTCCTTAAATTGATCATTCCTTAAATTGTCACCTTAATGCGATTTCATCGTTCATGCTCAAATTCCTACAAAGACATGAAAATGAAATAATTAGAATAAAATATACTAATTGAAACACTAACATATGAAAATTAAGGGATATATTATGTAATAATTACGTATATATCAACTTGTTAATGCGAAGGTGTGAGAAGAGGAACTTCTTCAAAAACAAGGCAAATGCGAGTTTCGCTGGGTTGTACATGGTAGGCTGGAGCTGTTGGCGCTGATGAATGAGGAGCATCCGGAGTGGGATCTCGGCCGTTATATGAAGATGTCGTACGTAGACTAGTTTGTTACCTCCGCGTCATCGGACGAGGAAGACAGTTTGGGCCCTGATGTCCAGACCATGGCTTGTATGGACGCAACTCTTGCACCTTCTTCCACTAGGCTTAGCTCTTCTGTTTCTATACTTTCTCCTGATAAGGAGTAGACTTTGTATGTTTGTACCCTTTTCCGTTTTGACCATTAATGAAAACAGTTTTATCCATTTGGTGTTTGTTGTTTCTATTGCATGTTTTTTATTTCTCATTGTCGTCTTGCTTTGGCATAGGCTGGTTGAATCAATAGGACGTCGACTGGTCTGTCTGTGATAGAGAGCTTGACCGTTTTGCGTTGCAAATGACTCAGGGTCATCGTTGTGTAGTCATGTCCGATAGTGGGCATGTTGCAGACATTTTAGCCAAGGGTTGAGTTGCTCGAGCTGTGTCTTGTCCCCAAGGTAAGCTACTTGAGGCTTACCCCACTTATTTGATCGGTCGGCTGCAGCTGCTGCTATGGGCGAGTTGCGCTGGCCGAGCATATGTGTCGAAACATTCATGTCGAGTCAGGCGTTGTAAGCTCAGGTTGGCATCCTATGTAGCTTTTATCTGGACACTGGCCGTACGACCTTTGTATCGGCGTGAGTGGCCTTTGCTAATATGAGAATGTCAGTCCGTTTGAGTGTGAAGATGCTGACTCAGCTAGATTCATGTTTGCAGCCGTTGTTTCGAAGAAGAGCGGTGGTCGCGTGGCAAGTTGCTTGGGGCTCCCACCTTCCGAACCATCTATGCCCGAGCAATGTGGGCTATAGGTTCGGGGAGTGAAGATTTGGCGACTATGCTGAAGAGCAACAGCTTCGTGGTGAGTCGTCGACATCAGTTAAAGACTGACTAGTCTCCCACATTTCGAACTATCTACAGCCGCCCTACGTGATGGGGGATACAAGTTCGAGTAAAAAGGGTTCGACGACCAGGCTGAAAAGCAGTGGTCCCGTGGCAAGCCGTCGAGATTAGTTCGGGATTGACTAGGCTCCGACTTTCCAAATCATCTACACCTGTGCACATCAAGTTACAAATTTGGGAGTTTTCGGCGGCCATGCTGAAATGCAGTGGTCCCGTGGCAAGCCATCAGAATTAGTTCGCTTCTGACTAGGCACCCACCTTCTAGACTATCTACACTTGCACAATGGGAGCTACAGTCTAGGGTTGGTAATTTGGCCGCCTCACTAAAAAGTTGTGGTTCCATGATGAACCAACGAAATCATTTTGTTGTGTTTTGAAATAATATTTCACAATGCTTTAAAGGTGAATATCTTTGCTTTTTACGATATATTATTCGAGGTTAAATCAATTGTGACTCTCATTCTACTTTATATCAGGACCTGATAATTTGGATTACTGAATACTAAAGGTAACATAAATTGGATGAATACATGCATAAACCTTATATATCACCAATAAAAAACTTACGAGCAAGAATATAAAATTAGTGGCTAATGAAATCTTTATAAAAAATTTCAGATAAAAAACTTCTTAATAAGGGAACACAGCCATCACTCTGGCTAGAGAATCACCTGCATCCACCATGGTTGGCATACAGGGATGCACAACATCGCAAATTCAAAAATATCCCCATGTAGGAACTATATAGTTGAAAAACAATGACCAAATCACTTATAATACAACAAATGAATCATTCACAATATAAATTCATTCATACTAAAGTAATCAAGTCGGCCATAGGAGGAAGAATCACAAACTTTATGAAGTCCAGAGAGCGAGCAAACCCTCACATTACTCTCTATATGAGCCTGTTGTATGATTCAGATATCACCATTCAATCACTACAAAATGATTAGGTATTATTAGACCAAAATCAAAAACATGGTGAGAGATGGACAACAAAATGAGCCTAGGGGCTAGTGGTAATGTAATTGGGATTGAAGGAATGTAGTAGGGATTGATGGCAGAAGAGGTAATGATGCCATTGGAACTGTTAGGGTGGCAAGGAAATTGGGCAGGGGAGGTAATGTGACCTTTGAAACAGTGGGGGTAGTAGGCAAACTGGGGAAGGGAGGTAATGTGACCATTGGAATAGCAGCAGCAGTAGGCAAACTGAGTTGGGGAGGCAATCCAAACTTTGGAATATGGGTGTAGTAGGAAAACTGGGAAGGGAAGAAATGTAGCCTTTGAAACAGTTGGTGTGACCGGCATGGTTAGCAAGCTAGGCAGTAGAGAGAGTCTGGGGTTGGGCAAAGTGGGCAATTGAGTACTTGGCATGGGTGGCATTGTGAGCTTTGGTAGAGTGGGGACACTAGGCAGAGGAGGTAATTGGTTGCCTTTGGAAAAAGTGGAATGTCGGGCAGTGACAGGTGGTGAAGCAGTGACATTGATGCATGACATTTCCAATGCAATGATCATAGTGCAACAAAGTGCTTAGAAAAATCCATTATTATAAAACTTATAATAAGCAAGGTGTCAAGAAGTTTTACCAAATGATGTATACAAATTAAGGTTTACCAAATCATGTAGAAATTAATTCAAGTTGCTTTTGTAATGAGAATTCACATCTAAGTTATGGGATTTTATAGGGAGTCGAAAACAAGATTATACTCTGTTGTCGTCTTTGGAAGGGATTGAGCATTGTATTATCGTAATCTCTTTTATTTCAATTCGCATTGTATTCAGATGTTTGTAGGCTCAGTCTTTTGTATATGCCTCAAGGTGTTGTTGTTACATCATTCCAATAATCAATACAGTTTGATTATGAAATTCTTTTTTTATTTCTTAAACGATTGTGAATCACATAAGTCTCTTAAGAACTCTAAACTGAATATTGACTACGAAAAGGGAAACAAACAACTTTAAGCAAACTAACTATTGATGGAGATAAGTTGATTTTGACCTCGAAGTGAATTCGGATAGCTTTCACAGATCATTTAGCGGACTGTCGAGACGTTACATAGGTTACTGAAGAGCAAACCTTGCAGAGGGACGAATCTATATGCTGACGAAATGTCAGGGGTATGTATTGCTATTAGGACTCGCTAGGCAGAAGAGTTGATTGCTTTTGTATTGCTAAAAAATGGTGTCCTTTCTGTCTTTAGGCCTCGGGGCCAGGCTGCTCTACGTGATGTAGCTGAATCTGGGAGAATTCTATCTATTTCAGTGTGGCCTAGAGGCAGCCTCATGCCGTAGGTTGGTCTCCATGTATTGTCCATTCTAAGTTTTTAGCAGTATACTTAACACACTAGTGAAGGGTGGAGAGCACTGGTTCCATTTAGTATAGCCACGGTCTTCCCAGGATGAGGTTGTATGACGATGGTGCGTCTACCACCATGAAGTCCAGAAATAGGACATTCTTCAGCTGATATTTTCCGGCTACGGTGGCTAATCTTATCTTTTCGATGGGAAAACATTTATCCCCGCTGATCGACACTAGGTTTTCCTCCTTGAGGTTCATGCTGCGAAAAACATTGTAGAACAGAATGTTGAGCGAGCTTCTGGTGTCAACGAGAGCTCTCTTCACTTCCCACTTTGCGATGGAAATGGAGATGACCAAGGCGTCGTTGTGCGGTGCAGGGACTCCATCGAGATCCTTGTCCTTGAAAGTTAAAGTGGGAATGCGGTTCTGAATTTTTGAATAGCAAACTCGTTTGTCTTCATCTACAGGTTATCTCTGCATATCTAGCAAAGTTCACTTAAGGGGCATATGCGACTGGTCTTCATTCGGTCCGACTTCGTGAAGGACATATATTATCCTAGGAGTCTCCCTCTCTACCTCTTTGACTGATTTCCCCCTATCCCTGGTCTGTTCTGGCTGCTTCTCAGACTTCGGGAAGTCTTTCAATTTACCCTTGCGGATCGAGTGCTATACTTCATACCTCAGACTTTTGCAGTCATTGGTGTTGTGGTCGCCTTCTTTGTGGTACGCACAGTACTTGTCGTTGTCTCATCTGGCAGGGTCTCCGCGTATCTGCGGGGGCCATTTCAATTCCTCCCAAAATTTCATGAAGTTTAATACATCCGACATACTAGCATTTAGGGGTGTCATGATTCTGGATCCAACGTAGTTGGATGACTTCTCTAGCCTGGGACGATCAAGATCCAGCCTGTTGTAAGTGCGCTTCCTCTCGTTCCGCTCCTCATCCCCATGTCTTTTTCCCTCATTCTTCTCCTTTGAAGTTGAGGGCTTCATGTTGCCTTCTTTTTCCCTCTTAGCGGTCCTTGACTCCTCCAGGGTGATGTGACTCTGGACGCTCTTGGGGAGCTCTGCCATGTCCAAAGGGGACTCCAAGGTGAGGTCCTCGAAAAGTTTCCCTCTTTGAGGCCCGCAGTGAATGCCATCACAGATGTATCGTCGCTATACCTGTCGATGATGGTCAGTTCATTGTTGAAGCGTGTGACGTACTCTCGGAGCGTCTCGCCGGACCTCTACCTAGAGAGAGTATGTAGTGCGGGCCTTTTCTGAAATGCTGACTTTCGACTAAACGTGTCAAGAATTCATTCGCTAATGTTTTGAAGGAGTCGATTGACTTCGGTGGAAGGCTATGAAACCACGTCAATGCAGGGCCTTTAAGACAGGTGGGAAAGGTTCTGAACATGACGGATTTGTATCCTTTATTGAGCGCCATTAAGTGTTGGTAAAGGCGTAGATGATCGAAAGGATCTATAGTTTCGTCGCAGGAATCAAGCTACGGGGGAGTGAACTTTCTCGAAAGTGCTTACTCATGATTCGACGCACAAAGGGTGGGACAGAGAGGCAATATAGTACATTCGGATCATGCACTTCTCTGCGGATAGGGTTCCTAAGACAGAGCATCTCTGTCCTGGCGGCTGGATCAGCGTTAGCCGCATAGCTTCCCTTAGTCCAATAGGAATTGGCGGGGTCCTGGCTCTCAGGCGCTAGCTCCCTATCGTCCACTGTAGGTGGAAGTTCGTGTTGTTCATGGTCTTCAACAGTAGTGAGTGGATTCTGTCATGTGAGTGTCTCCATCGCCTTGATAACCTGCTGTATTTGGAATGTCAGCACCTCGGTTATGGGGTTTGTCGTTGCCGCCGTTGGTGCAGGAGCCTGAGTAGGTTTTCTGAGCATGGCAGGAATTGGTATTGGGATAGCTGGAGCATTGGACGTATCCCTTGGTTCGTTGTTGCATGACCTAGTGATCATCAACTCTCGGGATTTGGTAGGAGACGACGCTTAGTGTAATGTTAAGAACTATATCGCCCCACGGACGGCGCCAAACTAATGCAGTCGATTTTTGCTCCCTGCTTTGAGCATGTTCCTGCTAACATGCTAACCTGCACAAGTAACGCACGTGAGCCACAGACCTAAAAGAGGGATTTTGTAAGGATCTGAGGAAGGTGTAATATTGTAACATGGATTTTGCAGCGTACCTTAGCTTACCAACCTCATGTCTTATTTATAGTGCAAGAAGTCCTGGTATAACCAGGCCATCGTAGGCGTAGTTTAGGGAGGAAATCTTCGTAGAGATCCCTCTCTAATTAAGAGTCGTGCTGTAGAAGGGAAGTTTCATGTTAGCTATGCACTCCTAGATAAGCGGGAGATAGTTTCCAATCTAAGAACAATCCGTAGAAGGGAGTTTCCCTGTGTGGAAGATACTATGGTGTTTGCTTCCTAGTTTGAAGCAAATAGCAGTTGTAGTTGCCCGTCCGAAGCTAATCATTGAGATACTTGCCTAAAGAGGACTTATGGGTATCGTGGATAGTTGTGAGATGTGTGGGCCTAGCATGATGTGAGAGTCTGGGTCCGCTTGGTGGACTGAAGTTGAACCGGCTTAGATCCACTTGGGCTGGATCTATGTTGGGACGATGCGTGAGCCCATAGTTCCTTGAGATCATCATGACACGTGTTCGGCTCAAGAGTGTGACCGCTTTTATGTATCATCGGGTATTAATTGGAAATACCTATTAATATACATGTGGAGAATGGGAAAGTTGGAAGCATAAAAAAATCATGAAACAACACTAAATGGTCTTTTGTAATCTAAAAGTCCAAATTCATCAGCTATTATTAGCCTGCAAATAGATCTCCACAATATATACCTCTCAAACTGGAAATATGATTTCTAAATGCAAAGCTTACATGTAAGAATAAGTTCATAAGAGAGGAATGGGAACAAGAGATGTGGATACCCTTACATCATCTTTCCACCAAACAACTGGTTCTTCTGGGAGAATAACTTTCTAAGGTTTTGAAGAGTTGATGAAGCATCATTGGTCTACTTCCATGGGGATACCCTCAATTGCCCATATATTCTTGAATCAAAAACAAAGAAATGAAAACTCAATCAAGCCTGCCTTTAGGGTTCCATTTGGGTTTTTCCGGAAAACCACCTAACAATCTTTACGAGCCATCTTGAATTCCCTGATGCAATTTATGCAAATAGATAGAAAATTTTGACAAAACCAATTGGGGGAAATCAAAATCAAGAAATTGATGAATCGACAACAAATCTATCTCACCATTCCGTCGGAATTTGAAATGCTTTGGAGTATACAAGATTGGATATTTTGGGGTCAAATTGGACCTCAAATGCTTCTTATGGGAAGTTGAAGTCTTTTCTATGGATCTGTTTGCTTCCTCTTCTTCGATTTCGAGTGTATAGTAACCATTACCACTTATGATACTTATCGTGAAAGAGAGATTGAATAGTTTCAGAAATTGGGAGAGATTGAGATTGACTAGGGTTTTGTTTTGGGGCTTTGCTTCCGGGTGGTAAAGTTCCCGCCAAAAAACGTTATTAGAAGGGTTTAGATGTGCAAAATTTGTACGTTGTTTGTGCATATATGGACAACCACACATTCTACTGTGGATAACTCTATGCCAGTATCCAGTTTTATCTGTGGAATAGCTATCCAGAAATATTTGCATATATTCAGGCACATCATCAGTTTTATGTCCATCTAATTCTTTGTGACTCTGTATTTTGCACAGTACCTGGGGTCGTCGTGCATCTGTATCAGTGAAGATGCCTGGTTTTTTGTGCCTGGCTTATGTCTGGATGTTGCCATGCACTTGTTTTGCTGATGTGGCACTTAATATGTGTTTTGCCAAACTCATCATCCCATCCATCAAAACTACTTCTCATCCATGGCCAAACCCATCATTTCATCCATCAAAACAAATTTTAAATCCCATCATCGCATCCATCGATGGCCAAACCCATCATCCCATCCATCGATGGCCAAACTCATCATCCCATACTTGTTTGGAGGCATGTTTAGGAGGTCTTCTCTCCAAAAAAATTTTAATGTCACATCAGCAAAAACGGGTGCATAGCACCATCCAGGCATAAACCAGGCACAACATACTAGACACTATCGAATTTTTGCTCATTATTTGAGAATAGTGAGTTTTGTAGTTGTTAATTAATGCCTATATCTTTCTCCAATTTTTTAGTATGGGACCAAGATTGTATATTGATGTGCAATTGACAAGTGATTGTTTGGTCTCTCATGCTCTAGCAATTGGGAGCTAGGAAGAGAAGTGCAGAATGACTGCAATTGTAGGATAATGTGGGCTTGGAGAAGTGGGAAAAATGCAGGTGTCAAAAGCAAAGGAAAGAGCCATCGACACTAATGCACTATGAGGGTCACAAGACTAACTAGTCGATGATCATTAATGCGAATGTAGTACATGAAACTCTATTGAAATCATGAAAGAGTTACAATATCAGGGTTTGATCAGTGGAACATTTTGCATTATTGGACTTAGCATGTTGTGAAAGTCTGGGTCCGCTTGGCGGACTGAAATTGAACGGGCTTAGATCCGCTTGGGCTGGATCTGTGTTGGGACAATGTTTGAGTCCATAGTTCCTCGAGATCATCATGACACGTGTTCGGTTAAGGAGTGTGACCGCTTTTATGTATCATCGGGTATTAATTGGAAATACCTATCAATATACATGAGGAGAGTGGGAAAGTTGGAAGCATAAAAAAATCATGAAACAACACTGAATGGTATTTTGTAATCTAAAAGTCCAAATTCGTCAGCTATTATTAGTCTGCAAATAGATCTCCACAATATATACCCCTCAAACTGGAAATATGATTTCTAAATGCAAAAGCTTACATGCAATAATAAGTTCATAAGAGAGAAATGGGAACAAGAGATGAGGATACCCTTACATCATCTTTCCTCCAGACAACTGGTTCTTCTGAGAGAATAACTTTCTAAGGTTTTGAAGAGCTGATGAAGCATCATTGGTCTTCTTCCATGGGGATACCCTCAATTGCGCATATATTCTTGAATCAAAAACAAAGAAATGAAAACTCAATCAAACCTGCCTTTAGGGTTCCATTTGGGTTTCTTCGGAAAACCACCTAACAATCTTTCGGAGCCATCTTGAATTCCTTGATGCAATTTATGCAAATAGATATAAATTTTGACAAAACCAATTGGGGGAAATCGAAATCAAAATCAAGAAATTGATGAATCGAAAAAACAAATCTATCTCACCATTCCGGAGGAATTTGAAATGCTTTGGAGTATTCAAGATTGGATATTTTGGGGTCAAATTGGACCTCAAACTCCTCTTATGGGGAGTTGAAGTATTTTCTATGGATCTGTTCGCCTCCTCTTCTTCGATTTCGAGTGTATAGTAACCATTAGCGCTTATGCTACTTATCGCGAAGGAGAGATTGAATAGTTTCGGAGATTGGGAGAGATTGAGCTTGACTAGGGTTCTGTTTTGGGGCTTTGCTTTCGGGTGGTAAAGTTCCCGCCAAAATGGAGTATGTGACCATTATTAGAAGGGTTTAGATGTGCAAAATTTGTACATTGTTTGTGCATATATGGACAACCACACATTCTACTAGGGGTGGGCAAAAACCGATTTAAATTCGGTTAACCGACCGATCCGGTTTTCAAATTCGGTTCGGTGACCGAACCGAAATATGAGTAGAAAGAAAATAATTTAAACCAAACCGAACTGATTATAAACGGTTCGAAATCGGTTTACGGTTTTGAATCGACCGATTTATAACCGAACCGACCGATTTATTAGATATATATAAATAACTAAATAACAGGTAGGTGTCAATACCTGATTAATGCAACAAATGCACTGCAGTACACCCTATTGCACTGAATCACCCCATTCTCTCAAAGTTTTCAATTTTGGGCTAAAAACTGGGTCTGTAAAAAAATTGGGCCTGTAAAAAAATTGGACATGTTTTAATGAAAGTCTTTCAAATGCCTGAGCCTGAGATTTCGGCCCAACCGAACCGAACCGATCCGAAATTCGGTTCAACCGAATTCATCGGTTTACAAATACAAAATTCGGTTTCAGTTTGGATTTTGCGCAAACCGAATTAAATCGGTTTGGGGCTCAAAACCAAACCGAACCGACATTGCCCACCCCTACATTCTACTGTGGATAACTCTATGCCAGTATCCAGTTTTATCTGTGGAATAGCTATCCGAAATTTTTTGCATATATTCAGGCACATCATCAGTTTTATGTCCATCTAATTCTTTGTGACTCTGTATTTTGCACAGTACCTGGGGTTGTCGTGCATCTGTATCAGTGAAGATGCCTGGTTTTTTGTTCCTGGCTTATGTCTAAATGTTGCCATGCACCTGTTTTGCTTATGTGGCACTTAATATCTGTTTTGCCAAACTCATCATCCCATCCATCAAAACTACTTCTCATCCATGGCCAAACCCATCATTTCATCCATCAAAACAAATTTTAAATCCCATTATCTTATCGATGGCCAAACCCATCATCCTATCCATCGTCCCATCCATCGATGGCCAAACTCATCATCCCATCCTTGTTTGGAGGCATGTTTAGGAGGTCCTCTCTATAAACAAATTTTAATGTCACATCAGCAAAAATAGGTGCATAGCACCATCTAGGCATAAACTAGACACAACATACCAGACACAGTAGAATTTTTGCTCATTATTTAATGCCTTTTATCTTTTTCCAATTTTTGAGTTTGGGACACAAGATGGTATATTGTAGTGCAATTGACAATTGATTGTTTGGTCTCTCATGCTCTAGCAATTGGGAGCTAGGAAGAGAAGTGCAGAATGACTGCAATTGTAGGATAATGTGGGCTTGGAGAAGTGGGCAAAATGCAGGTGTCAAAGGCAAAGGAAAGAGCCACCGGCACTAATGCACTATGAGGGCCACAAGACTAACTAGTCAATGATCATTAATGCGAATGTAGTACATGAAACTTTATTGAAGTCACGAAAGAGTTACAATATCAGATTTTGACCAGTGGAACATAAGGAATGGTATTGAACATGAACTCCATATCGATTAAGTTAGACATGATGTTTCAATGACACTTAATAACCAGCTCTTTGAAAAGTTTTGGTATTAGTTTTCAGATTCATCCCTATTGTGGTTTCCATCCCTTGAGATTTGTGTCAGATATGGTACATACGTTGTTTGATCAAAGATATTATTGATAAGGATAATGGTTGAAGTCACAGATTTCTTATGTTTAAATAAAAAAGAGAAGTTAGATGAAGATCAACATTAGCTGCTGGAATTTTTCAAGAACTAGCTTATTTGTAGTTTTTTTATTGTTTTACTTTTCAAGTCCGTGTGTTTCATGATTATTGTTTTGACCTTTTCTATTTATTAGGGAAGGGGATGAAGAACATTTTTCTCAAGATGATTAAGCAATTTATTGTTTTCTATCAAGATCACGAGTTTATGCTTGTTTACCAAGGAAACATCTGGACAATTTTCACTTGGTGAGTTTAACCTATAGCTTAAAACTCATTCGTTCATCTCTTAGCCTGGTTGAAGAGTTTCAGGAAATTTTCTATAATGAATGATGAAGGAGCAAGTGAGTGGTGTAAATTTGATGTACCTTTATGCTCTAGATTTTAATGATAAGGTTTGGGATCCTCAAAACCCCAGCTTGCCTTTCAAAAAAAACAATTGTCTAACTAATATCTCAATATGAATGATCATAAAATTCGAGTTCATTGACAAATTACAAAGCAATATAACCATAATAGAGTACACCCTCTTCAATGAAACCAACATACAACAAATCTACCACCACAATACAAATACAGTAAAATGGACAGAATGACAAGTACTAAATGAAAGCTACACATTAAAGATTTAAAATATTGTTGGCAAACTTAACTTCGACAGCTTATGCAACTTATGGGGTCGTGGTTGAATGGGGTATTATGGGAAGAGATGGGATGGGCAAGTCCTTAGGCAGGCCAGGGATCGCAGGTAGTGGTAGCAATTCAGGTTTAGGCATAGGTAGTTCAGGCTTTGGCAGAGTTGGGAGTGTTGGTAGAGGAGGCAATTCAGGTATTGGCAGAGTTGGTAGAGTTGGTAGAGTTGGTAGTGTTGGTAGAGTACCGGATACTGGTGGCAAGTTGGGCAAAGGTGGCAATGGTAATTCAGGTTTTGGCAAAACGGGTACCAGTGGCAAAGGTGGCAGCTCTGGTTTTGGCAATGCAGGAAGAGGTGGCAACTCCAGTTTGGGCAAAGGTACCCGGAGACTTGGAAGTGGAGGCAATTCAGGCTTGGGAAGCCCTGGAACAATGGGCAATGTCATCCCTAAGAGAATGCGGCCTGCATGAACAACCACATCGTCACCGTTCATCAAGGAGGAGACGAGCAACAAAGGTAAGATAATATGGAGATAAGCCATGATTGAATGACAACCGAGAGCCAAAGATGCCTTGGCAACTAAAGGGTGCAATTGTTCTTGCTAGACTGTGTTTACACTCTATTTGAAATTGTATGGTTTTATAGGAGATTTATGAAAGGAACTAGTGTCTGAGATCAGTGTGCTATTGATTGGCTGTATGCGTGGGTAAGAAGCTGGAACATATTGTGTGGTTGGTTGAACTTCACTATCTCATTACCTCACATGCAAGTTTTGAATTTACTTGAGCCGACCTCTGTTTGGTAAAACCTTAATCAAACTGATGAACCAAAACTACTTATATACAGTGATGAGATATCAAACAGTGGATTGCAATATTATAAAGATAATGGTTGAAGTCACAGATTTCTTATGTTTAAATAAAAAAGAGAAGTTAGATGAAGAACAACATTAGCTGTTGGAATATTTAAAGAATTAGTTTATTCGTAGTTTTTTATTGTTTTACTTTTCGAGTCCTTGTGCTTTATGATTATTGTTCTGACATTTTCTATTTGTTAGGGAAGGGGATGAAGAATTTTTTTCTCAAGATGATTAAGCAATTGATTGTTGCCTATCAAGATCACGAGTTTAGGCTTGTCCACCAAGGAATTATCTAGACAACTTTTCACTTGGTAAGTTTAACCTTTAGCTTAAAACTCATTCGTTCATCTCTTAGCATGGTTGAAGAGTTTTAAGAATTTTTTTGTAATGAATAATGAAGGAGCAAGTGAGTGGTGTAAATTTAATGTACCTTTATGCTCTTGATTTTACTGATAAAATTTGGGATCCTCAAAACCACAACTTGCCTTGGAAAAAAAAACAATTGCCTAACTAACACCTCAAAATAAATTATCATAAAATTTGAATTCATTGACAAATTACAAGGCAATATAACCATAATAGAGTAAAACCTCTACAATGAAACCAACATACAACAAATCTACCACCACAATACAAATATAGTAAAATGGACCGAATGACAAGTACTAAAAGAAAGGTACACATTAAAGATTTTTAATATAGTTACAGAACTACTTATGGTCTCTAGGATCTAAGCGATGAGACATCAAACAGTCGATGGATTGTTACCGAACGTGTGGCACGGATTAACACTAATACGAAAAGATTCCAGTCTAATCACTAACAAGCTCAAGCCAGGACCAACCTAGGCCAATCTCATTATTTCAAATACCTCACATGAAAGTTTTGGATTTACTTGAGCCGACCTCTGTTTGATACCAACTTAATCAAACTGATGAACCAAAACTACTTATGGTCTCTGGGATCTAAAAGTATTCAGAACTAAATATACAGCGATGAGACATCAAACAGTCGATGGATTATTACCGAACGTGTGGCACGGATTAGCGCTAATACGAAAAGACTCCAGTCTAATCACTAACAGGCCCATGCCAGAACCAACCTAGGCTATTATCTCATTACTTCAAATACCTCACATGCAAGTTTTGGATTTACTTGAGCCGACCTCTGTTTGATAACAACTTAATCAAACTGATGAACCAAAACTACTTATGGTCTCTGGGATCTAAAAGTATTCAGAACTAAATATACAGCGACGACACATCAAACAGTCGATGGATTGTTACCGAACGTATGGCACGGATTGGCGCTAATAGGAAAAGGCCCCATTCTAGTCACTAATGACATATGGAATATTTACCATCGGTGCATCGAATAGATTGGTGGGGTCCTATCGAATCACTTCATATTATGAACATTGTTTCAACTGATCGCACTGATGCAAGATTTCACCTAGGTCTATATGTGAATATGTTTGTTAACATAATATACGAAAGCTAAATTTCCAACCTGATTACAAAATACAGAACAGGTCATGATGCAGAAATATTGCTGCCGCGATGACTCCATAATCAAATGAAAAGTAGCAAAGTTGCTAACTTAAAGAAGCAACAAATAATGAGTGAAATTCAATTTTCAACTGACATGCAAACCTACAACCAACACTAATGAACCATAACACTACATCTCAACTGGAAAGGTTCAATGAAAAAAGATTACGTGCACATTCTCTATCAGACCTCTGTCCTCTGAAAATGGAATTGAACTTAGTGGGAAAGAAATTTTGAGAAGGAATTGTAGAGATCTGCATGGAATTAGATGAAACAGAAGTTCTCTCAAGAGAGAGAACTCTGTGAAGCTTGATAGAACTTGGAACTCACCAAACACGTTAAGCTTCTACTTGCATAGATACAGAAAATTTTATTTTCCAGAAATACAAAGTAGGTACTCTAAGGTTTCAGAATTACAAAAATGAGTTCCCTGATCACTAATAATGGCTCGTGGTGTATCGAAACGGGATAAAATGTGTTCTTTAATAAACCTGACAACCGTGTTGTTGTCATTGTTTCGGCATGTCACAGTCTCTACCCATTTGGACACATAGTCTACTGCAAGCAAAATATACAAATATCCAAAAGAAGGTGAAAAATGTCATGTCTCAATGACTAAAATGGAGTTAAGGGGCATCATATGTCTCCGAGACAGTGCACCTAACTTCTGGCATCTATCACAAGAACGACAATAATTGTTAGTGTCCTTAAATAGTGTAGGCCAATATAATCCCGACTGTAAAGTTTTTGTAGCGGTCTTTTTCATAGGAAAATGGCCTCCACAAGCTACACTATAACTAAAATATAAGACTTTCAATCTCACCTTCAGGGATACAACGCCTCATGATTTGGTCGGGACAATACTTATATTGATAAGGATCATCCCAATAAAAAACATTTGCCTCGACAAAAAATTTGCGCTTATCTTGAGCACTCCATTATGATGGAACTTCGCCGGAAACCAAGTAATTAACAATTTGCTCACGTAACATATTAATCAATTCTTCTTCTTGTGAGCCATCAAGCACGGAAGAAATAATAACAGGAAATGTATCACCTGGTTCGAGGAATGCATGTTTAAGTCCCTCAGGCAATAGAGCTAGGTCAACTTTCGGAGTTTCCAACTTTGCTAGGATAAAATGATTTAAATACAATAGTATTCAGGGAGATAATTTAAATTTCTACAAATAACATTATTTTTCTAATCACAGATGCATTTTTTAAATTTATTTTTCTAATCACAAACCACACCAAAATAAATTAAAGATTTTCCCTTGCATTGACCTAAACCATATCCTCAACTAAAATCAAACGGTAGTCGATAACTTATGACTGAATACCAAAACACTTCTCTCGACTCCCTTCTCACGACTCCCTTCCAAAAACCTAACCAACCATTTTCCACAAGAAGTCTAATTTTGTTAACTCGGTTGGGGCTTAGTTACAGTTGCCACGTTGACACTAATTTGGTCAAAACATGGAGAAACTTATTTTTTTTTTAAATAAGAGAGAGAAAAAAAATATCCCTAAACTTACGACTTGCATCCACTTCAACCTCTTCACCATTTAAATGACCTAAAATAATTAGAGAAACTTTTCTATTCCCATGATATTTGATATCCATTATCGAAGCTTTCCAGTTGAACAAAAGCATTAGAAACCTCTAAACTTGCGAAACTTGAATCAACACAAAATCAAAATCATTGCATTCCAAAGCCTCTTATATTTTAATACACAACCCAAATGTCAAAATCAAGTTTTGAATAGAAAAAACACCAATAACACTCTCGAATAGAAGGAAAACTAGAATACCCAACAAACAATGAAATTTTGAATTGAATCAACCTAAATCATCTTTTTAGTTTCAAGTTCCTAAAATCAATAGTACATTTAATCACCCCATAAGTGCACATTTAGAATTCTTTAACTAATTATATTTGTGCATTCAAAAAGTTTACACAAGAAAACGCGGAGAGAAGCTTTGAAAATGGCGAAAGTTTCCCGTCCGATGGTGGATGGAGAAAAGGGCTGGAAAAGATAGAGATCATAATGTTCTCTCACTTTTTTTTAAATTAATTTATCTCACATCTTTTGACTAAATTAATGACAACCTGCCATTAATCTATCTCTTGTGTGTCTTGGGGTATCTTGGTCACTTTCTTTATTAAGTTGGGGTATTTTTAGTAAATTGGGTAGTTAATTTAGTTTTGATGCTCCTAATAAAACATGGGGTTAAAAGAACATTCATTTTGAATTATTGGGGTGTTTGGTTTGCTAGAAAATTTTCAATTATAGGAGTTAGTTTGGAGTGTTAAAAATAAAAAAAACTACTTCTACAATAACATGGAGATGCTTTATTTATTTTGGGGTGATTCTAGTAAAACATGAGGTGAAACCCTAAAAAAATAATAATTGAGGATCAGTGTTGGGCTGATGTTGGGCTCGTAATTCCTCGAGATCATCATGACACGTGTATGGCTAAGCGGTGTGACCATTTTTATGTATCATCAGCTACTCCCCCCGAGTTAGTGAGCCGTCACATCGGTTCGCTAAGTCATCTCTTGAAGGGATGTGTTGCTTATGATGATTGGGTCAGTATCGTTGCTTGAGTCGCACGCTGCATTAATTGAACGTGAGTCGGTCTAACGAAAAAGAGGCGGGAGCCCAATATCTATTTAGGTCATCCGCAGTGTAGAGTCTGACGCTTCTCTTTGTTGTTGAAGATATAATGCTCTGATTAGAAAAGATTTTTCATCTTCTTGGCTCAACAAAACCTTCTTGACGATGCAACCTTGGCCAAGGGCCTAGAGTTTTTCGAAGACTGGTTGTTGTTCGAGCCTGGCCTTGCCAAAATTTGTATGAAGTTTTGGGTCCCTGAGGACCTGCCATTATATGTCCTGACAGGTGACCAAACGCCAATGTCATCTCCGGCCGGTTTCATTTGCTTACATCGTGGGATGCTTCAAACTGGAGTGAGTTTTCCAGTTCTGGACGTGATTTGGGAGTTTATGGATCTCCTGGGGATTCCTCCGGCCCAGTTGGGGCTTAATGAATATATGATCATCTTCTTGATTTTGATCAGTGCTAAGAAGGCCGGCGTCAGTGTGACTCTGCGAGTAATTCAGTTGCTGGATTCTCCCCGACTGAAGGGTAACGTTGTCTGTAAGATGACATCGTCGGCTTGCTTTGTGAATTTTCCCGATGATTTCAAGTTCTGGTAGAAGTATTGCTTCTTGGCCCCTACAGATTCGAAGTATTTTCGATGCAAGGGTCACCCGCTCGAGCGAGAGTTCAGGTCGCTACGTAAGTTCAACCCTTTCTTTTGACTTTGATATGTTTGATCGTGGGCTAGCTAATCATTGCTTGTGTTTCTTCGCAGGGAGGTTTCCAATACTCCTCTAACCTTAGAGGAACAAAACACAATGGAGATGTCTTGCTGCTTGCCAAAGGGGAACATGGTCGATGTCATAAGAGTTTCCAACTTCATCCATAGTGGGCTGTGGGATAACTGGCACGTTGCCCCCACTTTGTACCGAGTATTGCAAATTAAGTTGGAAGTTGGACCCTTCAAGGAAGAGGAATGCTACTGGGGCCAAAGCTCTCGTTCTATCTGACGTGGAGGAGCAGTCTGAAACGCTTGCCTCTTTTGTGAGGAAAAGGTCATGTGTTAGAATGAGGTTTCCTTCAGCATGACCCACTCCAGTAAGAGAGGAACGTGAGTCTGCTAAGCCTGTCGGGGCGGAGAATGATGTGTCTGGTTTGGAGAAAGATTACTTGCAGTTTGCAGGGGTTGTAGACAGGTCGAATCTCAATGACGCGCATGGCGAAGCTTTGAATGATTGTCTGGTGCGGGTCGCAATGGCGCCTTCTACTGTTGCTAGGGTTGTTCCGACAGATGGCTTCTGTGAAGACCCGCTTGAGGTTGTGGAATTTGATCGTCCCACTGGTGCGCTTTCTGATAGTGGTCATAGTGTCGCAGGCCAAGTTTCCCATAGTTCGCATTGTTCACCGTCTCATTCCAGACCACAGCTAGAAGTATTGGAGGGTCCTTCGGATAATTCACTCCCTCCTCTCCCTTTGGATCCCGTCGAGTCGTCTCGTACCAAAGGGTCGGCTGTTCATGACAAATGAAAGTCAACGGAGGAGAGCCTGAGGATGACGACAATCGTAAGGGGTGGTGCTGGTGTAATTCATGAACTGGGAAAGCTTCATCCGGATGCGCGGATAAGCCTGTTTGCTCTGGACTTGGTAAAAATGAGTTCACAGGTCTAACACCATGAGATAGACGTAGAGTATGCTCCAAAAAGCATATAAGCAGGCTTCACAGCTGACTAATGGATTGTGCTCCAAAACCCGAGGAGGATACGCTAGAAGGGTGTATGGACAAAGGGCTTTAAGTACCTTATGTTGAATATGTCTCACTTGAGCCACGTGGTCATTGCTAAGACGGTAGTCGAGACAGCTCGTGAGAGGGTATACACCTTGGAGCGTGTTTTCTCGCACATGCAGGCGCTATATTCTGCTGCGCTTTATGAAATTGATCGGCTACAGAAGCAAGTTGAGGAGAAGAGGCTGGATCAATCAACCGAGGCCGCTGAGACTCAAGGTGCTCATCTAGAGGTCCTTGAGCATGATCTGTTAGAGGCGGTGTTCGAGACAGATAGACTCAAACAAGAGTTGGATCGGACCCGCCGAAACGTAGAGGTTTCGCAGAAAGCTGCGGCTAAGGCGCGTTTTGAACTGCGGTCTCTTGCTGAAGAGAAGGCTTCGAAGTAAGCCGAGTGGGCTGCTCAGAAGCAATAGCTAGAATCTGATGTGGAGTTCTATGCTCGAGAGGCGAGGAAGGCCGAGGACTAGCTCGAATTGGAGTGGCATGAGCTTAGTGCTGTGAAGAGCAGTTTGGCCACAGAGCAGTCTTGGGTCAACTCGCTAACCGGCAAGTTGGAGCTATTGGAGCGTGAACTTATTAATGTGAAGGTGTGAGAGGAGGGGCTTCTTCAGAAATAAGGCAAATACAAGTTTCGCTTGGTTGTACATGGCAGGTTGGAGCTGTTGGCGCTGATGAATGAGGAGCATCCGAAATGGGATCTCAGCCGTTATATGAAGATGTCATACGTAGACTTGTTTGTTACCTCTACGTCATCGGACACGGAAGACAGTTCGGGACCTGATGTCCAGGCCGTGGCGCATGTGGACGCCACTCCTGCTCCTTCTTCCACTAGGCTTAGCTCTTCTGTTTCTATACTTTCTCCTGATAAGGAGTAGACTTTGTATGTGTGTACCCCTTTCCGTTTTGACAATTAATGAAAACAGTTTTATCTATTCCGTGTTTGTTGTCTCTATTGCATGTTTTTCGTTTCGCATTGTCGTCTTGCTTTGGCATAGGCTAGTTGAATCAATAGAACATCAACTGGTCTGTCTGTGATAGAGAGCTTGACCGTTTTGTGCTGCAAATGACTCAGGGTCATCGTTGTGTAGACATGTCTGATAGTGGGCATGTTTTGGACATTTTAGCAGAGGGTTGAGTTGCTCGAGCTGTGTCTTGTCCCCAAGGTAAGCTGCTTGAGGCTTACCTCACTTGTCAGATCGGTCGGCAGTAGCTGCTGCTATAGGCGAGTTCCGCTGGCCGAGTGTATGTGTCAGAGCGTTCATGCCGAGTAAGGCGTCGTAAGCTCAGGTTGGCATCCTAAGTAGCTTTTATCTTGGCACTGGTAGTACTACCTTTGTATCGACATGAGTGGCCTTCGCTAATATGAGAATGTCAGTCTATTTGAGCGTGAAGATGCTGACTCAGCTAGATTCATGTTTGCGGCCACTGTTTTGAAGGAGAGCGGTGGTCGCGTGGCAAGTTGCTTGGGGATCCCACCTTTTGAACCATCTATGCCCGAGAAATCTGAGCTATAAGTTCGGGGAGTGAAGATTTGGTGACTATGCTGAAGAGCAGCAACCCCGTGGCTAGTCGTCGACATCAGTTAAGGACTGACTAGTCTCCCACCTTTCGAACTATCTACACCTGCCCCCCTCAATGGGGGCTACAAGTTCAAGTAAAAAGGGTTTGGCGACCAGGCCGAAAAGCAGTGGTCCCGTGGCAAGCCGTCGAGATCACTTCAGGATTGACTAGGCTTTCACTTTCCAAATCATCTACACCTGTGCACATCAAGCTACAAATTTGGGAGTTTTCGACGGCCACGCTGAAGCAGTGCTCCCGTGGCAAGCCATCGGAATCAGTTCGCGGCTTACTAGGCTCCCACCTTCTAGACTATCTACACTCGCACAATGGGAGCTACAAGTCCAGGGTTGGTAATTTGGCCGCCACGCTAAAAAGCATTGGTTCCATGATGAACCATCGGAATCATTTTGTTGTGTTTTGAAATAATATTTCACAATGCTTTAAAGGTGAATATCTTTGCTTTTTAAGATATATTATTTGAGGTTAAATCAATTGTGACCCTCAATCTACTTTATACCAGGACCTGACAATTTGGATTACTGAATATTGAAGGTAACAAAAATTGGATGAATACATGCATAAACCATATATATCACCAATAAAAAACTTACGAGCAAGAATATAAATTAGTGGCTACTGAAATCTTTATAAAAAATTTCAGATAAAAAACTTCTTGATAAGGGAACACAACCATTACCCTGGCTAGAGAATCACCTGCATCCACCATGGTTGGCATACAGGGATGCACAACATCGCAAATTCAAAAATAGTCGCATGTAGGAACTATATAATTGAAAAAAAAAGAGCAAATCACTTATAATACATAATAAATGAATCATTCACAATATAAATTCATTCTTACTAAAGTAATCAAGTCAGCCATAGGAAGAAGAATTACAAACCTTATGAATTCCAGAGAGCGGGCAAACCCTCACATTACTCACTATATGAGCCTGCTGTATGATTCAGATATCACCATTGAATCACTACAAAATGATTAGGTATTATGAGACCAAAATCCAAAGCATGGTGAGAGATGGACAACAAAATGAGCCTAAGGGGTGGTGGTAATGTAATTGGGATTGAAGGAATGTAGTAGGAATTGATGGCAGAGGAGGTAATGATGCCATTGGAACAGTGGGGGTGGCAAGCAAACTGGGCAAGGGCGGTAATGTGACCTTTGAAACAATGGGGGTAGTAGGCAAACTAGGCAAGGGAGGTAATGTGATATTTGGAACAGCAGTGGCAGTAAGCAAACTGAGTTGGGGAGGCAATCCAAACTTTGGAATATGGGTGTAGTAGGAAAACTGGGAAGGGAAGAAATGTGGCCTTTGAAACAGTTGGTGTGACAGGCATGGTCAGCAAGCTAGGCAGTGGGGGGAGTCTAGGGTTGGGCAAAGTGGGAAATTGAGTACTTGGTAAGGGTGGCATTGTGAGCTTTGGTAGAGTGGGGATGCTAGGCAGGGGAGGTAATTGGTTTGGGGGCATTGTTGGCAATGTAGGATTAGACAGTGTCGGAGTGGAAGACAATGAAGGCATCGTTGCCTTTGGGAAAGGTGGAATGTCGGGCAGTGACAGGAGGTGAAGCAGTGTGTAACCGATGTGTGCTAGGCTTACATTGATGCATGACATTGCCAATGCAATGATCATAGTGCAACAAAGTTCTTAGAAAAAACCATTATTATAAAACTTATAATAAGCAAGGTGTTAAGAAGGTTTACCAAATCATGTATACAAATTAAGGTTTACCAAATCATGTAGAAATTAATTCAAGTTGCTTTTGTAACGAGAATTAACATCTAAGTTATGGGATTTTATAGAGAGTCAAAAACAAGATTATACTTTGTTGTCGTCTTCGGAAGGGGTTGAGCACTGTATTCTCGTAATATCTTTTATTTCAATTAGCATTGTATTCAGATGCTTGTTGTGCTCATACTTTTGTATCCGCCTCAAGGTGCTTGTTGTTACATCTTTCCAATAATCAATACAGTTTGATTATGAAATTCTTGTTTTATTTCTTAAACAATTGTGAATCACATACGTCTCTTAAGAACTCTAAACTCAATATTGACTACGAAAAGGGAAACAAACAACTTTAAGCAAACTAACTGTTGATGGAGATAAATTGATTTTGACCTCAAAGTGAATTCGGATAGCTTTCGCGGATCATTTAGCGGACTGTCGAGACGTTACATAGGTTACTGAAGAGGAAACCTTGCAGAGGGACGGATCTCTATGCCGAAGAAATGTCAGGGGTATGCGTTCCCGCTTGCCATTGCAATTAGGACTCGCTTGGCGGGAAAGTTGAATGTTCCTATACTGCTCGAAAATGGTGTCCCTTCTATCTTTAGGCCTTGCACTGGGTCAGGCTGCTCTGCGTGATGTAGCTGAATCTAGGAGAACTCTATCTGTTTTAGTGCGGCCTAGTGGCAGCTTCGTGCTATAAGTTGGTCTCCACGTAATGTCCCTTCTGAGTTGTTAGCAGTATACTTAACACACTAGTGAAGGGTGGAGACCACTGCTTCCATTTAGTGTAGCCACGGTCTTCCCCAGATAAGGTTTGTATGACGATGGTGTGTCTATCACCATGAAGTCCAGAAATAGGACATTCTTCAGCTGCTATTTTCGAGCTACGGTGGCTAATCTTATCTTTTCGATGGGAAAGCATTTCTCCCCGCTGAATCCAATCAGCGAGTGCTCTGATGGCACTAGGTTTTCCTCCTTGAGGTCCATGCTGCGAAAAGCATTGTAGAACAGAATGTTGAGCGAGCTTCTTGTGTCAATGAGAGCTCTCTTCACTTCCCACTTTGCGATTGAAACGAAGATGACCAAGGCGGGGCGGTGCTCGGACTCCATCGAGATCCTTGTCCGTGAAAGTTAAAGTGGGAATGGGGTTCTGAATTTTTGAATAGAAAACTCGTCCGTCTTCATCCACGGGTTATCTCTGTATATCCAGCAGAGTTTGCTTGCAGGACATATGCGACTGGTCTTCATTCGGTCCGACTTCATCAAGGACGTATATTATCCTAGGAGTCTCCCTCTCTACCTTTTTGGCTGACTACCCCTGTCCCTAGTCTGTTCTGGCTGCTTCTCAGACTTCAGGAAGTCTTTCAATTTGCCCTTGCTGATCCAGTGTTATACTTCATACCTCAGACTTTTGCAGTCATTTGTGTTGTGGCCACCTTCTTTGTGGTACGCATAGTAATTGCCGTTGTCTCTTCTGGCAGGGTCTCCACGTATCTTTGGAGGCCACTTCAATTCCTCCCAATTTTTCATGGAGTTGAATACATCCGACAGACTAGCATTTAGTGGTGTCACGGCTTTGGATCCAACGTAGTTGGATGACTTTTCTAGCCTGGGATGATCAGGATCCAGTCTGTTGTAAGTGTGCTTCCTCTTGCTCTGCTCCTCATCCCCGTGTCTTTTTCCTTCCTTCTTCTCCTTAGAAGCTAAAGACTTCCTGTTGCCTTCGGTCTCCCTCTTAGCGGTCCTTGACTCCTCCAGGGTGATGTATCTCTAGACTCTCTTGAGGAGCTCTGCCATGTCCAAAGGGGGCTCCAAGGTGAGGTCCTCGAAGAGCTTTCCCTCTTTGAAGCCCGCAGTGAATGCCATCACAGCTAACTTCCGACGAAACGTGTTAAGAATTCCTTTGCTAAAGTTTTGATGGAGTCTATAGACTTCTGTAGAAGGCTATGGAACCACGTCAATGCAAGGCATTTAGGACTGGTGGGAAAGGTTCTACACATGACGGATTCGAATCCTTCCTTGACTACCATTAAGTGTTGGTAATGGCGTAAATGATCAAAAGGATCCATAGTTTTGTCGTAGGAATCGAGCTACGGGGGAGTGAACTTTCTCGAAAGTGATTCACTCATGATCCGGTGCACAAAAGGTGGGACATAGAGGCGATATAGTACGTCCGGATCGTGTGCTCTTCCGCGGATAGGGTTTCCGGGACCGAGCATCTCTGTCCTGGTGCCTGGATCAGTGTTATTCGAATAGCTTCCCTTAGTCCAATTGGAATTGGCGGGGGCCTGGCTCTCTTACGCTAGCTCCCTATCGTCCACTGTAGGTGGAGGTCTATGTTGTTCCTAGTCTTCATCAGCAGCAAGTGGATTCTATCGTGTGAGTGTCTCCAACGACTTGATAACATGTTGTACTCGGAATGTCAACACCTCAGTTATGGAGTTTGTTGTTGCCGTCGTTGGTGCAGGAGCGTGAGTAGATAGTCCGTGCACGGCAGGAACTGGTATTGGGATTGCCGAAGCGTTGGACGTATCCCCTGGTTTGTTGTTGCGTGACCTAGTGATCATCATCTCTCTGGGATTTGGTAGGAGACATCTCTTAGTGTAAATTTAAGAACTATTTCGTCCCCACGGACGGCGCCAAACTAATGCAGTCGATTTTCACTCCCTACTTTGACCATGTTCCTGCTAACCTGCTGACCTGTACAATTAACACACGTGATCCACAGACCTAAAAGAGGCTTTTTGTAGGGATCTGAGGAAGCTGTAATATTGTAACAGGGATTTTGTAGCGTACCTTAGCTTACCAACCTCATGTCTTATTTATAGTACAAGGAGTCCTGGTTTAACCAAGCCATCGTAGGCATTGTTTAGGGAGGAGGTCCCACTCTAATTAAGAGTCGTGTTATTAAAGGGAAGTTTCATGTTAGCTCTGCTAGATACGCGGGAGATAGTTCCCAATTCCAAGAAAAATTCGTAGAAGGAAGTTTCTCTGTGTGGAAGATACTCTGGTGTTTGCTTCCTAGTTTGAAGCAAATAACAGTTGTAGTTGCCCGTCCGAAGCTAATCCTTGAAATACTTGCCTGAAGAGGACTTATGGGTATCGTGGATAGTTGTAAGACGTGTGGGCCTAGCATGCTATGAGAGTCTGGGTCCGCTTGGCAGACTTAAGTTGAACAGGCTTAGATCCGCTTGGGCTGGATATGTGTTGGGCCGATGCTTGAGCCCGTAGTTCCTCGAGATCATCATGACATGTGTTCGGATCAGGATTGTCACCGCTTTTATGTATCATCGGGTATTAATTGGAAATACCTATTGATATACATGTGGAGAATGGGAAAGTTGGAAGCATAAAAAAATCATGAAGCAACACTTAATGGTCTTTTGTAATCAAAAAGTCCAAATTCATTAGCTATTATTAGCCTACAAATAGATCTCCACAATAAATACCCGTCAAGCTGGAAATATGATTTCTAAATGCAAAAGCTTACGTGTAAGAATAAGTTCATCAGAGAGAAATGGGAACAAGAGATGTGGATACCCTTACATCATCTTTCCACTGGACAACTGCTTCTTCTGAGAGAATAACTTTCTAAGGTTTTGAAGAGCTGATGAAGCATCATTTGTCTTCTTCCATGGGGATACCCTCAATTGCGCATATATTCTTGAATAAAAAACAATGAAATGAAAACTAAATCAAGCCTGCCTTTAGGGTTCCATTTGGGTTTTTCCAGAAAACCACCTGACAATCTTTCAGAGCCATCTCAAATTCCTTGATGCAATTTATGTAAATAGATAGAATTTTTTGACAAAACCAATTGGGGGAAATCAAAATCAAGAAATTGATGAATCGACAACAAATCTATCTCACCATTCTGTCGGAATTTGAAATGCTTTGGAGTTTTCAAGATTGGATCTTTTGGGGTCAAATTGGACCTCAAACGCCTCATATGGGGAGTTGAAGAATTTTCTATGGATCTGTTCGCCTCCTCTTCTTCGATTTCGAGTGTATAGTAACCATTACCACTTATGCTACGCATCGTGAAGGAGAGATTGAATAGTTTCGGAGATTGGGAGAGATTGAGAATGACTAGGGATCAGTTTATGGGCTTTGTTTTCGGGTGGTAAAGTTCCCGCCAAAATGGAGTATGTGAACGTTATTAGAAGGGTTTAGATGTGCAAAATTTGAACGTTGTTTGTGCATATATGGACAGCCACACATTCTACTGTGGATAACTCAATGCCAGTATCCAGATTTATCTGTGGAATAGCTATCCAGAAAATTTTGCATATATTCAGGCACAACATCAGTTTTATGTCCATCTAATGCTTTGTGACTCTGTATTTTGCACAGTACCTGGGGTTGTTGTGCATCTGTATCAGTGGAGATGCCTGGTTTTTTATGCCTGGCTTAATATCTGTTTTGCCAAACTCATCATCCCATCCATCAAAACTACTTCTCATCCATGGCCAAACCAATCATTTCATCCATCAAAACAAATTTTAAATCCCATCATCGCATCTCATCATCTTATCGATGGCCAAACTCATCATCCCATCCCTGTTTGGAGGCATGTTTAGGAGGTCCTTTCTCCAAACAAATTTTAATGTCACATCAGCAAAAACTGGTGCATAGCACCATCCAAGCACAAAATACCAGACACTGTAGAATTTTTGCTCAATACTTGAGAATAGTGAGTTTTGTAATTGTTAATTAATGCCTATAACTTTCTCCAATTTTTGAGTTTTGGACGCAAGAAGGTATATTATTGTGCAATTTACAGTTGACTGTTTGGTCTCTCATGCTCTAGCAATTGGGAGCTAGGAAGAGAAGTGCCGAATGATTGCAATTGTAGGATAATGTGGGCTTAGAGAAGTGGGCAAAATACAGGTGTCAAAGGTAGAGGAAAGAGCCATCGGCACTAATGCACTATGAGAGCCACGGGACTAACCTGTCGATGATCATTAATGCGAATGCAGTACATGAAACTCTATTGAAGTCATGAAAGAGTTACAATATCATATTTTGATCAGTGGAACAAAAGGAATGATATTGAACATGAACTCAATATCGATTAAGTTAGACATGATATGTTGCAATGACACTTAATAACCAACTCTTTGAAAGGCTCTGGTATTAGTTTCAGATTCATCCCTATTGCGGTTGCCACACTTGAGACTTGTGTTAGATATGGTACATACGTTGTTTGATCAAAGTTATTAGTGATAAGGATAATATTATAAGGATAATGGTTTAAGTCACAGATTTCTTATGTTTAAATAAAAAAGAGAAGTAAGATGAAGATCAACATTAGCTGCTGGAATCTTTCAAGAACTAGCTTATTCGTAGTTTTTTTATTGTTTTACTTTTCGAGTCCGTGTGCTTCATGATTATTGTTCTAACCTTTTCTATTTGTTAGGGAAGGGGATGAAGAACTTTTTTGTCAAGATGATTAAGCAATTGATTGTTTCCTATCAAGATCACGAGTTTAGGCTTGTCCACCAAGAAACCATCTAGACAACTTTTCACTTGGTGAGTTTAGCCTTTAGCTTAAAACTCATTCGTTCATCTCTTAGCCTGGTTGAAGAGTTTTAGGAAATTTTTTGTAATGAATGATGAAAGAGCAAGTGAGTGGTGTAAATTTGATGTACCTTTATGCTCTTGATTTTATTGATAAGGTTTGAGATCCTCCCCCAACTTGCCTTTCAAAAAAATGGACCCTACAAATTACAAAGCAATATAACCATAATAGAGTACACCCTCTACAATGAAACCAACATACAACAAATATACCACCACAATACAAATACAGTAAAATGGACAGAATGACAAGTACTAAATGAAAGGTACACATTAAAGATTTTTAATATTGTCGGCAAACTTAATCAAACTGATGAACCAAAACTACTTATGGTCTCTGGGATCTAAAAGTATTCAAAACTAAATATACAGTGATGAGACATCAAACAGTCAATGGATTGTTACCGAACTTGTGGCACGGATTAGCGCTAATACGAAAAGACTCCAGTCTAATCACTAATAGGCTCAAGCCAGGACCAACATAGGCTAATTATCTCATTATTTCAAATACCTCACATGCAAGTTTTGGATTTACTTGAGCCGACCTCTGTTTGATAACAACTTAATCAAGCAGATGAACCAAAACTACTTATGGTCTTTGGGATCTAAAAGTATTCAAAACTAATTATATAGTCATGAGACATCAAACAGTTGATGGACTGTAACTGAACTTGTGGCACGGATTAGCGCTAATACGAAAAGACTCTTGTCTAATTACAAAGCGGCTCAAGCCAGGACCAACCTAGGCTAATTATCTCATTATTTCAAATACCTCACATGCAAGTTTTGGATTTACTTGAACCGACCTCTGTTTGATAACAACTTAATCAAACAGATGAACCAAAACTACTTATGGTCTCTGGGATCTAAAAGTATTCAGAACTAAATATACAGTGATGAGACATCAAACAGTCGATGGATTGTTACCGAACGTGTGGCACGGATTGGCGCTAATACGAAAAGACTCCAGTCTAATCACTAATGACATATGGAATATTTACCATTGGTGCATCGAATAGATTGGTGGGGTCCTATCGAATCACTTCATATTATGAACATTGTTTCAACTGATTGCACTAATGCAAGATTTCACCTTGGTCTATATGTGAATATGTTTGTTAACATAATATACGAATGAAAAGTAGCAAAGTTGCTAACTTAAAGAACAGGTCATGATGCAGAGATATTGCTACCGCAAAGACTCCATAATCAAATGAAAAGTAGCAAAGTTGCTAACTTAAAGAAGCAACAAATAATGTGGGCTATAGGTTCAGGGAGTGAAGATTTGGCTATTATGCTGAAGAGCCGCAGCCCCGTGGCGAATCGTCGACATCAGTTAAGGACTGACTAGTCTCCCACCTTTCAAACTATCTATACCCGCCCTACGTGATGGGGGCCACAAGTTCGAGTAAAAAGGGTTCGACGACCAGGCTGAAAAGCAGTGGTCCCGTGGCAAACCGTCGACATCAGTTCGGGACCGATTAAGCTCCCACCTTCCAAATCATCTACATTTGTGCACATCAAGCTACAAATTTGGGAGTTTTCGGCGGCCATGCTGAAATGCAGTGGTCCCGTGGCAAGCCATCGGAATTAGCTCGCGGCTGACTAGTCACCTACCTTCTAGACTATCTATACTCGCACAATGGGAGCTACAAGTCTATGGTTGGTAATTTGGCCGCTGCGCTAAAAATTTGTGGTTCCATGATGAACCATCGGTATCATTTTGTTGTGTTTTGAAATAATATTTCACAATGCTTTAAAGGTGAATATCTTTGCTTTTTACGAAATATTATTTGAGGTAAAATCAATTGTGACCCACAATCTACTTTATACCAGGACCTGATATTTTGGATTACTGAATAATAAAGGTAACAGAAATTGGATGAATACATGCATAAACCTTATATATCACCAATAAAAAACTTACGAGCAAGAATATAAATTAGTGGCTACTGAAATCATTATAAAAAATTTCAGATAAAAAACTTCTTAATAAGGGAACACAACCATCACTCTGGCTAGAAAATCACCTGCATCCACCGTGGTTGGCATACAAGGATGCACAACATCGCAAATTAAAAAATATCCCCATGTAGGAACTATATAATTGAAAAACAATGACCAAATCACTTAAAATACAACAAATGAATCATTCACAATATAAATTCATTCTTACTAAAGTAATCAAGTCGGCCATAGGAAGAAGAACTGCAAACTTTATGAAGTCCAGAGAGCGGGCAAACCCTCACATTACTCGCTATACGAGCCCGCAGTATGATTAAGATATCACCATTGAATCACTACAAAATGATTAAGTATTATGAGACCAAAATCCAAAGCATGGTGAGAGATGGACAACAAAATGAGCCTAGGGGCTGGCGGTAATGTGAGTGTGATTGGGATTGAAGGAATGTAGTAGGGATTGATGGTAGAGGAGGTAATGATTCCATTGGAACAATGGGGGTGGCAAGCAAACTGGGCACGGGAGGAAATGTGACCATTGAAACAGTGGGGGTAGTAGGCAAACTGGGCAAGGGAGGTAATGTGACTTTTGGAACAGCAACGTCACTAGGCAAACTGAGCTGGGGAGGCAATCCAAACTTTGGAATATGGGTGTAGTAGGCAAACTGGGAAGGGAAGATATGTTCCTTTGAAATAGTTTGTGTGACAGGCATGGTCAGCAAGCTCGACAGTGGGGGGAGTCTGGGGTTGGGCAAAGTGGGCAATTGAGTACTTGGCAAGGGTGGCATTGTGAGCTTTGGTAGAGTGGGGATGAAAGGAAGGGGAGGTAATTGGTTTGGGGGCATTGGTGGCAATGTAGGAATAGACAGTGTCGGAATGGAAGACGATGGAGGCATCGTTGCCTTTGGAAAAGGGGGAATGTCGGGCAGTGACAGGTGGTGAAGCAGTTTGTAACCGATGTGAGCTAGGCTCACATTGATGCATGACATTGCCAATGCAATGATCATAGTGCAACAAAGTGCTTAGAAAAATTCATTATTATAAAACTTATAATAAGCAAGGTGTCAAGAAGGTTTACCAAATCATGTAGAAATTAATTCAAGTTGCTTTTGTAATGAGAATTCACATCTAAGTTATGGGATTTTATAGGGAGTCGAAAACAAGATTATACTCCGTTGTCGTCTTCGGAAGGGGTCGAGCACTGTATTCTCGTAATCTCTTTTATTTCAATTCACATTGTATTCAGATGCTTGTAGTGCTCAGTCTTTTGTATTCGCCTCAAGGTGTTTGCTGTTACATCTTTATAATAATCAATAAAGTTTGATTATGAAATTCTTGTTTTATTTCTTAAATGATTGTAAATCACATAAGTCTCTTAAGAACTCTAAACTCAATATTGACTACGAAAAGGGAAACAAACAACTTTAAGCAAACTAACTGTTGATGGAGATAAATTGATTTTGACCTCGAAGTGAATTCGGATAGCTTTCGCGGATCATTTAGCGGACAGTCAAAATATTACATAGGTTACTGAATAGCAAACCTTGCAGAGGGATGGATCTCTATGCCGATGAAATGTCGGGGGTATGTGTTCCTGCTTGCCATTTCCATTAGGACTCGAGGCGGGAGAGTTGACTGCTCCTGTACAGCTCGAAAATGGTGTCCCTTCTGTCTTCAGACCTTGCACTGGGTCAGGCTGCTCTGTGTGATGTAGCTGAATCTGGGATAACTCTATCTATTTCAGTGAGGCCTAGTAATAGCCTCATGTCGTAGGTTGGTCTCCACGTATTGTCCCTTCTGAGTTATTAGCAGTATACTTAACACACTAGTGAAAGGTGGAGACCACTGCTTCCATTTAGTGTGGCCACGGTCTTCCCAGGATGAGGTTGTATGACGATGGTGCGTCTACCACCATGAAGTCTAGAAATAGGACATTCTTCAGCTGCTATTTTCCAACTACAATGGCTAATCTTATCTTTTCGATGGGAAAGCATTTCTCCCCGCCGAATCCGATCAGCGGGTGCTCTGATGGCACTAGGTTTTCCTCTTTGAGGTCCATGCTACGAAAAGCATTGTAGAACATAATGTTGAGCGAGCTTCTTGTGTCAACGAGAGCTCTCTTCACTTCCCTCTTTGCGATGGAAACGGAGATAACAAAGGCATCGTTGTGCGGTGTTCGGACTCCATTGAGGTCCTTGTCCGTGAAAGTTAAAGTGAGAATGGGGTTCTGAATTTTTGAATAGCAAACTTGTCTGTCTTCATCCGCGGGTTATCTCTGCATATCCAGTAGAGTTCGCTTGCGGGACATATGTGTCTGGTCTTCATTCGATCCGACTTCATGAAGGGCGTATATTATCCTAGGAGTCTCCCTCTTTGACTGACTCCCCCTGTCCCTAGTCTGTTCTGGCTGCTTCTCAGACTTCAGGAAGTCTTTCAATTTGCCCTTGCGGATCCAGTGCTATACTTCATACCTCAGACTTTTGCAGTCATTGTTGTTATGGGCGCCTTCTTTGTGGTACTCACAGTACTTGTCATTGTCTCTTCTAGCAGGGTATTCGCGTATCTTCGGGGGCCACTTCCATTGCTCCCAATTTTTCATGGAGTTTAATACATCCGACATACTAGCATTTAGGGGTGTCACGACTCTGGATCCAATGTTGTTGGATGACTTCTCTAGCCTGGGACGATCAGGATCCAGTCTGTTGTAAGAGCGCTTCCTCTTCCACTCCTCATCCTCGTGTCTCTTTCTCTCCTTCTTCTCTTTAGAAGCTGAGGGTTTCTTGTTGTCTTTCGGTCTCTTCTTAGAGGTCCTTGACTCCTCCAGGGTGATGTGTCTCTGGACGCTCTTAAGGAGCTCTGCCATGTCAAAAGGGGGCTCCAAGGTGAGGTCCTCGAAGAGCTTTTCCTCTTTTAGGCCCCCAATGAATGCCATCACAGCTGTATCTTTGCTACACCCTTCTATGAGGGTCAGCTCGTTGTTGAAGGGTGTGACGTACTCTCAGAGCATCTCGCCAGACCTCTACCTAGAGAGAGTATGTAGTGCAGGCTTTTTCTAAACGCTGACTTCCGACGAAACGTGTCAAGAATTCCTTCGCTAATGTTTTGAAGGAGTCGATTGACTTTGGTGGAAGACTATGGAACCACGACAATGCATGGCCTTTAAGACTGGTGGGAAAGGTTTTGCACATGACGGATTCAGATCCTTCCTTGAGCGCCATTAAGTGTTTGTAATGGCGTAGATGATCGAAAGGATCTATAGTTTCGTCGTAGGAATCGAGCTACGGGGGAGTGCACTTTCTCGAAAGTGCTTCACTCATGATCCGATGCACAAAGGGTGGGACAGAGAGGCGATATAGTACGTCCGGATCGTGCACTCCTCTGCGGATAGGGTTCCCGAGACCGAGCATCTTTGTTATGGCAGCTAGATCAACGTTAGCTGCATAGCTTCCCTTAGTCCAATAGGAATTGGTGGGGGCCTGGCTCTCCTGCGGTAGCTCCCTATCATCTATTGTAGGTGGAGGTTTGTGATGTTCATGGTCTTCATCAACAGCCAGTGGATTCTGTCGTGTGAGTGTCTCCACCGCCTTGATAACCTACTGTATTTGGAATGTCAGCACCTCGGTTATGGGGTCTGTCATTGCCGCCGTTGGTGCAGGAGCTTGAGTAGGTTGTCCAGGCAGGGCAGGAACTGGTATTGGGATAGCCGGAGCGTTGGATGTATCCCTTGGTTCATTGTTGCATGACCTAGTGATCATCATCTCTTTGGGATTTTGTAGGAGACGACGCTTAGTGTAAAGTTAAGAACTATGTCGTCCCCACGGGCGGCGCCAAACTAATGCAGTCGATTTTCGCTCCATGTTTTGACCATGTTCCTGCAAACCTGCTAACCTGCACAAGTAATGCACGTGAGCCACAAACCTAAAAGAGAGATTTTGTAAGGATTTGAGGAAGGTTTAATATCTTAACAGGGATTTTTGTAGCGTACCTTAGTTTACCAACCCCAAGTCTTATTTATAGTGACAGGAGTCCTGGTTTAACCAGGTCATCGTAGGCGTAGTTTAGGGAGGAGATCTTCGTAGAGATCCCTCTCTAATTAAGAGTCGTGCTGTAAAAGGGAAGTTTCATGTTAGCTATGCACTCCTAGATATGCGGGAGATAGTTATCCAAGAACAATCCGTAGAAGGGAGTTTCCCTGTGTAAAAGATAATCTGGTGTTTAATACCTAGTTTGAAGCAAATAGCAGCTTTAGTTGCCCGTCCGAAGCTAATCCTCGAGATACTTGCCTGAAGAGGACTTATGGGTATCGTGGATAGTTGTGAGACGTGTGGGCCTAGCATGTTGTGAGATTCTGGGTCCGCTTAGCGGACTAAAGTCGAACCGGCTTAGATCCGCTTGGGCTGGATCTGTGTTGGGCAGATGCTTGAGCCCGTAGTTTCTCGAGATCATCATAACACGTGTTTAGCTCAGGAGTGTGACCGCTTTTATGCATCATCAGGTATTAATTGCAAATACCTATTAATATACATGTGGAAGATGGAAAGTTGGAAGCATAAAAAAATCATGAAGCAGCACTGAATGGTCTTTTGTAATCAAAATGTCCAAATTCATTTGCTATTATTAGCCTGCAAATAGATCTCCACAATATATACCCGTCAAGCTGGAAATATGATTTCTAAATGCAAAAGCTTACGTGTAGGAATAAGTTCATCAGAGAGAATAACTTTTTAAGGTTTTGAAAAGCTGATGAAGAATCATTGGTCTTCTTCTATGGGGATACCCTCAATTGCACTTATATTCTTGAATAAAAAACAAAGAAATGATAACTCAATCAAGCCTGCCTTTAGGGTTCCATTTGGGTTTCTCCGGAAAACCTCCTGACAATCTTTCAGAGCCATCTCGAATTCCCTGATGCAATTTATGCAAATAGATAGAAATTTTTGACAAAACCAATTAAGGGAAATCAAAATCAAGAAATTGACGAATCACAACAAATCTATCTCATCATTCCGTCGGAATTTGAAATGCTTTGGACCTCAAACGCCTCTTATGGGGAGTTGAAGCCTTTTTTATGGATCTGTTCGCCTCATCTTCTTCGATTTCGAGTGTATAGTAACCATTACCGCTTATGCTACTTATCATGAAGGAGAGATTGAATAGTTTCGGAGATTGGGAGAGATTGAGATTGACTAGGGTTCTGTTTTGGGGCTTTGTTTTCGGGTGGTAAAGTTCCCGCCAAAATGGAGTATGTGAACATTATTAAAAGGGTTTAGACGTGCAAAATTTGTACGTTGTTTGTGCATATATGGACAACCACACATTCTACTGTGGATAACTCTATGCCAGTATCCAGTTTAATCTGGGGAATAGCTATCCCGAAAATTTTGCATGTATTCAGGCACATCATCAATTTTATGTCCATCTAATGCTTTGTGACTCTGTATTTTGCACAGTACCTGGGGTCGTCGTGCATCTGTATCAGTGGAGATGCCTGGTTTTTTGTGCCTTGCTTATGTCTGGATGCTGCCATGCACCTGTTTTGCTGATGTGGCACTTAATATCTGTTTTGCCAAATCATCATCCCATCCATCAAAACTACTTTTCATCCATGGCCAAACCCATCATTTCATCCATCAAAACAAATATTAAATCCCATCATCGCATCCCATCATCTTATCGATGGCCAAACCCATCATCCCATCCTTGTTTGGAGGCATGTTTAGGAGGTCCTCTCTCCAAACAATTTTTAATGTCACATCAGCAAAAACAGGTGCATGGCACCATCATGGCATAAACCAAGCACAACATACCAGACACTGTAGAATTTTTGCTCATTATTTGAGAATAGTGAGTTTTGTAGTTGTTAATTAATGCTTATAACTTTCTCCAATTTTTTAGTTTGGGACGCAAGATGGTATATTGTTGTGCAATTGACAATTGATTGTTTGGTCTCTAATGCTCTTGCAATTGGGAGCTAGGAAGACAAGTGTAGAATGACTGCAATTGTAGGATAATATGGGCTTGGAGAAGTGGGCAAAATGCAGGTGTCAAAGGCAAAGGAAAGAGCCATTGGCACTAATGCACTATCACTACAACAATTAATAAAGGCATTTTTCAAGAAAAAGTTTCCTTGAAAAAAATTAAAATTTTGTTGGAAAAAACTTTTAACAAAGAAAAAATTTGTTATTAGGTTCCTGGAGGCATCCCCGTAGCTAAATGTTTTTACCAAGAAATTAGTTTTTTGTTGGTGAAATGAATGATAAGTCAATGAAATATGGTGCTGGTAGTACTGACAATTACCAAGGAACTTTGTTGATAAAAATCAAATATCTTTACCTACAAATTTTGTTTTGTAAGAAAATTTTACCTATGAATTTTTTTTCTCGAAAAAACTTAGAACCTTCAAAGAAAATTGTCGTGGGAAAAGGTAATACCTTTAACATAGAACTTTTTCGTTGGTAAAATGAATTTATACCAACGAAAGTTATCATAGGTACCTCTAACAATTACATTGGAAAATATTTCCAATGATATTTTTTTATACCAAAACAATCATTCTCTGTTCTTATACGACTCAATCTACCTCTCAAACTCTCTTAGGACACCAACCACAACCTCCCAAACTCTAAGGACACCACTCTTGATGGTAAGACCCCAACAGTTAGAGCTTGGCGGATGGTACCACTAGGTCATGGGTTCAAACCCAGCTTGCGGCATCTTTATGGATTCTGGGATCCTATAAAAACCCTACTTGCCTTTCAAAAAAAAAAAAAAAAAAAACCCCATTATAGAAATTCGTATATGATTTTATTTATTTTTAGGCTAAATGGGAATCGAACTCATGACCTATAGAAGAATCTATTGCAATCTTTACCAGTTGAGCTATTTGAATAATTGTGTTGTGAGAAGCAACTTTATAGCTTCTTAAATCAAAATACTCTTATTTTGCAATAAAAAAAATCATTGCTACATATATAATAGGGATCAATAAATAATATTTTGTCACTATAAATCATGACTAAATATTTTCACGACTATAAGTTTTATGTGAAATAATATTTACCACTTTTAGCAATGAAAATAATTCACAATAACACCATTATAATTAGCAACAAAATAGTAATAGCATTTCATTGCTAGATATGTTATTGAAATTGGTTATATCACCAATGGAACAAAATTAAATTATTGTAAATAAGAAAACGAGCCTTAATAAGAAGAAAAAATAAAGTTCATGGAAATTTTACCAATCTTTAGCAACAAAAAAAATTTACCTATAATATTATAGTTAATAATAAAATAATATTTTATTGTTAAAGAAATTTTATTCGATTTTTTAGATGACATAATATCAATTCTACTAATAAAATTTTCAACGAACTAATATTTTTCTGCTGTAAAGAAGTTAGGAGCTATAAACATAAATAATTTTCATGAAATTTTTTTCATTGTAAATAATAAAATAAATCACTGTAATAACATGATAATTAATTAAAGAAAATTTAGTTTCATTGTTGAAGAGACATGAACAAGTGTTATAGTGCATGTACCAAGAAAATGTTTGTTAATAATATTAATTTTTATTAGCAGTGAAACAATTTATTGTAAATGACATCATAATTACTAACAAACTAAAATTTTGTTGACATAGAAATATTTTGTTGCTAAATAATGTTGATGAAAAATTGGTTTTGGAAGGAGTATTTTGCGCCAACTCTTTAACAAAGAAAAATTGCCAACAAAATATATTTTACTACAAAAAGTGACAACTTTATGGCTTTTCCAGTGAATTTTTTTTTTTGTTAGAAATACTAACATATTAACAAGGAAAATAAAATTTGTTAGTAGATAACACATTTCTTGTAGTGAGTATACCAATTTTCAACAAAATAATGATTTGTCGCTATAAAATAGTGAGTGAGCTTTAACGAGAACAAATTTTCATGAAAGTAATTAATTTTTTTTACGTGGAAAACAATTTGCTACTAACAATGTTGCCAATAGCTTTAATGATTTCCTTGCTACAAAGATTTCATTACAAAAATATATTATTTCCAACAAAATAAAAAATGTTGCCAATAGTGAAAAAATTTTAACGAAATATTAGTTTTTTGCTATAAATTAATAAACGAGCTTTAACAAGAAAAAAACTAGTGGAAAAAATTATTAATCATTATCAACGAACCGAATCATTACCAATAATGTAATTATTGTCTAGAAAAACATATTTCTTTATTAAAGAGAGATGAATAAATGTTAATATTCTGTTAACAAGAAAAATAATTAGTTGTTAAAAATAGTCTTCTTTAGTAGCAAAATATTTCATTCCAGATGATACCATAATTAATAAGGAACTAGTATTTTGTTATAAAAATGTTTCGTTGTTAAATCAATTCGGCTAGAAATTAGGTTTGGAGGGAATGCTTCCCACCACCTATTTAACTAGGAAAATTTTTCACAAAATATATTTTGTAGAAAAAAAGTAACAAGTTTATGACTTTTTCAATGAAATTTTTTTCGTTGACAATGATACCCTATTAATAAGGAAATTGAAATTCGTGGAAAAAAATTTTGTTGGTAAATGATAGATTTCTTGTAGTGTATGAGGGCCACAGGACTAACTAGTCGATGATCATTAATGCGAATGTAGAACATGAAACTCTATTGAAGTCATGAAAGAGTTACAATATCAGGTTTTGATCAGTGGAACATAAGGAATGATATTGAACATGAAATCCATATCGATTAAGTTAGACATGATGTGGCAATGACACTTAATAACCAGCTCTTTGAAAAGTTCTGGTATTAGTTTTCAAATTCATCCCTATTGTGGTTGCCATCCCTTGAGATTTGTGTTAGATATGGTACATACGTTGTTTGATCAAAGATATTATTGACAAGGATAATATTATAAGGATAATGGTTGAAGTCACAAATTTCTTATGTTTAAATAAAAAAGAAAATTTAGATGAAGATCAACATTAGCTGCTGGAATCTTTCAAGAACTAGCTTATTTGTAGTTTTTTTTATTGTTTTACTTTTCGAGTCCGTGTGCTTTATGGTTATTGTTTTGACCTTTTCTATTTATTAGGGAAGGGGATGAAGAACATTTTTCTCAAGATGATTTAGCAATTGATTGTTGCCTATCAAGATCACGAGTTTATGCTTTGTCCACCAAGGAACCATCTGGACAATTTTCACTTGGTGAGTTTAACCTATAGCTTAAAACTCATTCGTTCATCTCTTAGCCTGGTTGAAGAGTTTCAGGAAATTTTCTGTAATGAATGATGAAGGAGCAAGTGAGTGGTGTAAATTTGATGTACCTTTATGATCCTGATTTTAATGATAAGGTTTGGGATCCTCAAAACCCCAGCTTGCCTTTAAAAAAAAAACGATTGTCTAACTAATATCTCAATATGAATGATCATAAAATTCGAATTCATTGACAAATTACAAAGCAATATAACCATAATAGAGTACACCCTCTACAATGAAACCAACATACAACAAATCTACCACCACAATACAGATATAGTAAAATGGACAGAATGACAAGTACTAAATGAAAGCTACACGTTAAAGATTTTAAATATTGTTGGCAAACTTAACTTCAACAGCTTATGCAACTTATGGGGTCGTGGTTGAATGGGGTATTATGGGAAGAGATGGGATGGGCAAGTCCTTAGGCAGGGCAGGGATCGCAGGTAGTGGTAGCAATTCAGGATTAGGCATAGGTAGTTAAGGCTTTGGCAGAGTTGGGATTGTTGGTAGAGGAGGCAAGTTAGGTATTGGTAGAGTTGGTAGTGTTGGTAGTGTTGGTAGGGTTGGTAGAGTTGGTAGAGTTGGTAGTGTTGGTAGGGTTGGTAGAGTTGGTAGTATTGCTTCAAGCTTGCGCAGACCGGATACTGGTGGCAAGTTGGGCAGCTCTGGTTTTGGCAATGCAGGAAGAGGTGGCAACTCCGGTTTGGGCAAAGGTACCGGGAGACTTGGAAGTGGAAGCAATTCAGACTTGGGAAGCCCTGGAACAACCGGCAATTTCATCCCTAAGAGAATGCGGCCTGCATGAACAACCACATCGTCGCAGTTCATCAAGGAGGAAATGAGCAACAAAGGTAAGATAATATGGAGATAAGCCATGATTAAATGACAACCGAGAGCCAAAGATGCCTTAGCAACTTAAGGGTGCAATTGTTCTTGCCAGACTGTGTTTACACTCTATTTGGAATTGTATGGTTTTATAGGAGATTTATGAAAGGAACTAGTGTCTGAGATCAGAGTGTGCTATTGGTTGGCTGTAGATGTGGGTAAGAAGCTGGAACATATTGTGTAAGTTTTGGATTTCACTATCTCACTACCTCACATGCAAGTTTTGGATTTCCTTGAGCCGACCTAATCAAACTTAATCAAACTGACGAACCAAAACTACTTATGGTCTCTGGGATCTAAAAGTATTCAGAACTAAATATACAGCGATGAGACATCAAACAGTCGATGGATTGTTGCCGAACGTGTGGCACGGATTAGCGCTAATACGAAAAGACTCCAGTCTAATCACTAACAGGCTCAAGCCAGGACCAACCTAGGCTAATTATCTCATTATTTCAAATACTTCACATACAAGTTTTGGATTTACTTGAGCCGACCTCTAATTGATAACAACTTAATCAAACTGACGAACCAAAACGACTTATGGTGTCGGGGATCCAAAAGTATTCAGAACTATATATACAGTGATGAGATATCAAACAGTGGACAGATTGTTGCTGAACATGTGGAACGGATTGGCGCTAATACGAAAAGACTCCAGTCTAATCACTATCAGGCCCATGCCAGAACCAACCTAGGATAATTATCTCATTACTTCAAATACCTCACAAGCAAGTTTTGGATTTACGTGAGCCGACCTCTGATTGATAACAACTTAATCAAACTGACGAACCAAAACGACTTATGGTGTCGGGGATCCAAAAGTATTCAGAACTATATATATAGTGATGAGATATCAAACAGTGGACAGATTGTTGCTGAACATGTGAAACGGATTGGCGCTAATACGAAAATACTCCAGTCTAATCACTAACAGGCCCATGCCAGAACCAACCTAGGCTAGTTATCTCATTACTTCAAATACCTCACATGCAAGTTTTGGATTTACTGGAGCCGACCTCTGATTGATAACAACTTAATCAAACTGACGAACCAAAACGACTTATGGTGTCGGGGATCCAAAAGTATTCAGAACTATATATACAGTGATGAGATATCAAACAGTGGACAGATTGTTGCTGAACATGTGGAACGGATTGGCGCTAATACGAAAAGGCCATGATGCAGAGATATTGCTGCCGCGATGACTCCATAATCAAATGGAAAGTAGCAAAGTTGCTAACTTAAAGAAGCAACAAATAATGAGTGTTCAACTGACATGCAAACCTACAACCAACACCTATGAACCATAACACTACATCTCAACTGGAAAGGTTCAATGAAAAAAGATTACGAGCACATTCTCTATCAGACCTCTGTCCTCTGAAAATGGAATCGAACTTAGTGGGAAAGAAATTTTGAGAAGGAATTGTATAGATCTGCATGGAATTAGATGAAATAGAAATTCTCTCAAGAGAGAGAACTCTGTGAAGCTTGATAGAACGTGGAACTCACCAAACACGTTAAGCCTCTACTTGCCTAGATACAGAAAATGATATTTTCCATAAAACAATTAAGCACAACCATAATTAAATAATTATTCCAAAACAAAAGGGCGTTGATGAGTGCTAATGGAAACATGCCCAACTTTGTTGCAACTTTGTTATGCTGATATATTTGGAGTTTTTGTTCTTTGTTCATACAGCTTTGACAAGGCAAACTTCTTCTCTCTTTCACCTTCTTCGTATATGTATACAAAGATGGCACGCGCACATTATATACATTGTTGCTATGAATTAATATGAACTTTTGTGTGCAAGTACACAGGGGCGGAGCCAGGATTGCAAATAAAGGGGGGCAAATAAATAAAACATAGATAATTTATTTTTTAAAATAAATAAATAAATAAATATGATTAAACCACAGCTTAACTGGCCCTATAGAGCTTACCAAACCAGGCCCGAAGGCTACAATATATTGTTGCCACTTAATATCCTCGTCGCCTCTATCTCCCAGGGAGACTTATGGGGTGCAAAGACTTGAAGTACAGTAAGTACTAAGCAACAACACGGACACTTATGGGGTGCGATTGCATGTATGGTGGTTGTCATTGTTGTTGGTTGCAGAATTCTCTGTGGGAAATAGAGTGAAGTTAGACATACAACACGACTATGTATTATTCTTCCATCTCTCAATCTTGCGTATATTATGCATTACAATATACAATAGAATAACAGTAAAGAGTGGAGTAGTCTGATTTGGTACACGAACAACATCCCTAGACACAGTTTCATTGTATGGCTTGCCATGAATAATGCTATGAAAACATTGGATAAACTCAGAAAGTGGGGCACGGTGTCATCAGACCTCTGTTTACTATGCTCCAGTGAAACTGAATCCATTGCTCACCTTTATTTTGAGTGCACCTATTTGAAATCCATCTGGAATCATTTCCTGAGACTGTTGGGCTACAATAGACAGATTCTCAATTGGCTGGAAGAAGTGGCTTGGTGTAGGACACACTTTGCTGGTAATAAAATGGATAACACCTTGCGCAAGCTCACTTTCAATGCCACAATATACCATATATGGGCCGAACGGAACAGAAGAGTGCACCAGAATACCCACATTATAGCTGTTGAATTAGCATCTCACATATATGACGAAGTACGCCTAAAATTAGCAGTCATTGAAAAGGAAGTAATTGACTCGGCTGCAAATAGACAGTTTTCAATGCATGGAACTCACACGTGCATTTTTGCCTTAACGCACCAATCTACTGTAGTTGTTCCAAGCAACCCGTAGGCTGGTGCAAAGTCAACACAGATGGGTCTCTTCAAGGTGCCCTAGGCGGCCATGGAGCTGTTTTAAGAGATGCACAAGGTGTAGTCATAGCAGCATGTGCAGGATCATCGCCAGGACACTCTGTGATTAAGCACGAACTGCATGGTATCAAAGCTGCCCTTAATCTGATGGAAAAACACGATATCAATAAGGTTATTTTCAGCACCGACTCAACATATGCCTTGTCCATTCTCACGAGGAATGAACCTACTCCGTGGGATCTTCGACACTTAACCAAACGAATCAAGCGTGGACTAATGCAGCTTGCGGACTACAAAATTCAACACCACTACCGAGAGACCAACATGGTGGTTGACCACCTAGCAGGATTACTTCCTCCCTTTGAGTTTCTAGAAATAGATTCTTGCTTTTTTGATGAGAATGTAAAGAACTATCTACATGAAGATGCTATAGGGAGAAAATACAAAAGAATGTAATGTTTTGAACAATTTTTTTTTTAGGTTCTGGGATCCTTAATAAACCCTGGCTCCATTTTACAAAAAAATAAAATATATATATATATATACACAATAGTATTCAGGGAGATAATTTAAATTTCTACAAATAACAATATTTTTCTAATCACAGAAGCATTTTTAAAATTTATTTTTCTAATCACAAACCACACCAAAATAAATTAAAGATTTTCCCTTGCATTGACCTAAACCATATCCTCAACTAAAATCAAACGGTAGTCGATAACTTACGACTGAAAACCTAAAACTTCTCTCGACTCCCTTCCAAAAACCTAACCAACCATTTTCCACAAGAAGTCTAATTTTGTTAACTCGGATGGGGCTTAGTTACAGTTGCCACATTGACACTAATTTGGTCAAAACATTGAGAAACTTTTTTTTTTAAATAGGAGAGAGAAAAAATATATCCCTAACCTTACGACTTGCATCCTCTTCAACCTCTTCACCATTTAAATGACCTAAAACAATTAGAGAAACTTTTCTATTCCCATGATATTTGATAGCCATTATCGAAGCTTTCCCGTTGAACAAAAGCATTAGAAACCTCTAAACTTACGAAACTTGAATCAACACCAAATCAAAATCATTGCATTCCAAAGCCTCTTATATTTTAAACAACCCAAATGTCAAAATCAAGTTTTGAACAGATAAAACACAAAAAACCTCTGGACTAGAAGGAAAACTAAAATACCCATCAAACAATGAAGTTTTGAATTGAATCAACCTAAATCATCTTTTTAGTTTCAAGTTCCTAAAATCAATAGTACATTTAATCACCCCATAAGTGCACATTTAGAATTCTTTAACTAATTATATTTGTGCATTCAAACAATTTACACAAGAAAATGCCGAGAGAAGCATTAAAAATGGAAAAAGTTTCCTGTCTGATCGAGGATGGAGAAAAGGGCTAGAAAAGATAAAGATCATAATGTTCTCTCACTTTTTTTAAAATTAATTTATCTCACATCTTTTGACTAAATTAATGACAACCTACCATTAATCTATCTCTTGTGTGTCTTGGGGTATCTTGGTCACTTTCTTTATTAAGTTGGGGTGTTTTTACTAATGACATATGGAATAATATTTACCATCGGTGCATCGAATAGATTGGTGGGGTCCTATCGAATCACTTCATGTTATGAACATTGTTTCAACTGATCGCACTAACGCAAGATTTCACCTAGGTCTATATGTGAATATGTTAACATAATATACGAAAGCTAAATTTCCAACCTGATTACAAAATACAGGTCATGATGCAGAGATATTGCTGCCGCGATGACTCCATAATCAAATGGAAAGTAGCAAAGTTGCTAACTTAAAGAAGCAACAAATAATGAGTGTTCAACTGACATGCAAACCTACAACCAACACCTATGAACCATAACACTACATCTCAACTGGAAAGGTTCAATGAAAAAAGATTACGAGCACATTCTCTATCAGACCTCTGTCCTCTGAAAATGGAATCGAACTTAGTGGGAAAGAAATTTTGAGAAGGAATTGTAGAGATCTGCATGGAATTAGATGAAATAGAAATTCTCTCAAGAGAAAGAACTCTGTGAAGCTTGATAAAACGTGGAACTCATCAAACACGTTAAGCTTCTACTTGCCTAGATACAGAAAATGATATTTTCCATAAAACAATTAAGCACAACCAAAATTAAATAATTATTCCAAAACAAAAGTGCGTTGATGAGTGCTAATGGAAACATGCCCAACTTTGTTATGCTGATATATGAGGAGTTTTTGATCTTTGTTCATGCAGCTTTGACAAGGCAAACTTCTTCTCTCTTTCACCTTCTTCGTATATGTATACAGAGCTGGCACGCGCACATTATATACATTGTTGCTATGAATTAATATGAACTTTTGCGTGCAAGTACTGAAGTACAATACTAAGCAACAACACGGACACTTATGGGGTGCGATTGCATGTGTGGTGGCTGTCATTGTTGTTGGTTGTCATTGGTACACGAACAACATCCCTAGACACAGTTTCATTGTATGGCTTGCTATGAATAACGCTATGAAAACATTGGATAAACTCAGAAAGTGGGGCACGGTGTCATCAGACCTCTGTTTACTCCAGTGAAACTGAATCCATTGCTCACCTTGATTTTGAGTGCACCTACTCGAAATCTATCTGGAATCATTTCCTGAGACTGTTGGGCTACAATAGACAGGTTCTCAATTGGCTGGAAGAAGTCGCTTGGTGTAGGAGATGCTTTGCTGGTAATAAAATGGATAACACCTTGCGCAAGCTCACTTTCAATGCCACAATATACCATATATGGGCCGAACGGAACAGAAGAGTGCACCAGAATACCCACATTATAGCTGTTGAATTAGCATCTCGCATATATGATGAAGTACGCCTAAAATTAGCAGTCATTGAAAAGGAAGTAATTGACTCAGCTGCAAATAGATAGTTTTCAATGCATGGAACTCACACGTGCATTTTCGCCTTGACGCACCAATCTACTGTAGCTGGTCCAAGCCACCCGTAGGCTGGTGCAAAGTGAACACAGATGGGTCTCCTCAAGGTGCCCTAGGGGGCCATGGAGCTGTTTTAAGAGATGCACAAGGTGTAGTCATAGCAGCATGTGCAGGATCATCGCCAGGACACTCTGTGATTAAGCACGAACTGCATGGTATCGAAGCTGCCCTTAATCTGATGGAAAAACACGGTATCAATAAGGCTATTTTCAGCACCGACTCAACATATGCCTTGTCCAATCTCACAAGGAATGAACCTACTCCGTGGGATCTTCGACACTTAACCAAACGAATCAAGCGTGGACTAATGCAGCTTGCGGACTACAAAATTTAACACCACTACCGAGAGACCAATAGGGTGGCTGACCACCTAGCATGATTACTTCCTCCTTTTGAGTTTCTAGAAATAGATCCTAGCTTTTTTGATGAGAATGTAAAGAACTATCTACATGAAGATGCTATAGGGAGAAAATACAAAAGAATGTAATATCTTGAACAATTTTTTTTTTAGGTTCTGGGATCCTTAATAAACCCGGGCTCCATTTTACAAAAAATAAAAAAAATAATATATATATATATATACACAATAGTATTCAGGGATATAATTTAAATTTCTACAAATAACAATATTTTTCTAATCACTGACGCATTTTTTAAATTTATTTTTCTAATCACAAACAAGACCAAAATAAATTATAGATTTTCCTTTGCATTGACCTAAACCATATCCTCAACTAAAATCAAACGGTAGTCGATAACTTATGACTGAAAAACTAAAACTTCTCTCGACTCCCTTCCAAAAACCTAACCAACCATTTTCCACAAGAAGTCTAATTTTGTTAACTTGGTTGGGGCTTAGTTATAGTTGCCACATTGACACCAATTTGGTCAAAACATGGAGAAACTTATTTTGATTTTTTTAAACAGGAGAGAAAAAAAAATCCCTAACCTTACGACTTGCATCCTCTTCAACCTCTTCACCATTTAAATGACCTAAAATAATTAGAGAAACTTTTCTATTCCCGTGATATTTGATATCCATTATCAAAGCTTTCCCGTTGAACAAAAGCATTAGAAACCTCTAAACTTACAAAACTTGAATCAACACCAAATCAAAATCATTGCATTCCAAAGCCTCTTATATTTTAAAACACAACCCAAATGTCAAAATCAAGTTTTGAACAGAAAAAACAAAAAAAAACCCTCTCGAATAGAAGGAAAACTAAAATACCCATCAAACAATGAAATTTTTAATTGAATCAACCTAAATCATCTTTTTAGTTTCAAGTTCCTAAAATAAATAGTACATTTAATCACCCCATAAGTGCACTTTTAGAATTCTTTAACTAATTATATTTGTGCATTCAAAAAGTTTACACAAGAAAACGCGGAGAGAAGCTTTAAAAATGGAAAAAGTTTCCTGTCTGATCGAGGATGGAGAAAAGGGCAAGAAAAGATAGAGATCATAATGTTCTCTCACTTTTTTTAAAATTAATTTATCTCACATCTTTTGACTAAATTAATGACAACCTACCATTAATCTATATCGTGTGTCTTGGGGTATCTTGGTCACTTTCTTTATTAAGTTGGGGTGTTTTTAGTAAATTGGGTAGTTAATTTAGTTTTGATGCTCCTAATAAAACATGGGGTGAAAAGAACATTCATTTTGAATTATTGGGGTGTTTGGTTTGCTAGAAAAATTTCAATTATAGGAGTTAGTTTGGAGTGTTAAAAATAAAAAACTACTTCTACAATAACATGGAGATGCTTTATTTATTTTGGGGTGATTCTAGTAAAACACGACGTGAAACCCTAAATAAATAATAATTGAGGATCAGTGTTGGGCTGATGTTGGGGCTCGTAATTTCTCAAGATCATCATGACACGTGTATGGCTCAGCGGTGTGACCGTTTTTATTTATCATCAGCTACTCCCCCCGAGTTAGTGAGTCGTCACATCGGTTCTTGAAGGAATGTGCCGCTTATGATGATTGAATCAGTATCGTTTCTTGAGCCGCACGTTGCATAAATTAAACGTGAGTCGGTCTAGCGAAAAAGAGGCGGGAACCCAATATCTATTTAGGTCATCCGCAGTATAGAGTCTGACCCTTCTCTTTGTTGTTTAAGATAATGCTCTGATTAGAAAAGATTGTTCATCTTCTTCATGGCTCAACAAAACCATCTTGACGATGCAACATTGGCCAAGGGCCCAGAGTCTTTCAAAGACTGGGTTTTGTCCGAGCCTGGCCTTGCCGAAATCCGTATGAAGTTTGGGGTCCCTGAGGACCTGCCATTAAATGTCCTGTCGGGTGACCAAATGCCAATGTCACCTCCGTCCGGTTTCATCTGCTTACATCGTGGGATGCTTCAAACTGGAGTATGCTTTCCAATTCTGGACGTGATTTGGGAGTTCATGGATCTCCTGGGGATTCCTCTGGCCCAGTTGGGGCTTCATGAATATATGATCATCTTCCTGATTCTGATCAGTGCTAAGGAGGTCGGCGTCAATGTGACTCTGCGAGTAATTCAGTTGTTGAATTCTCCCCGACTGAAGAGTAACGTTGTCTGTAAGATGACATCGTCGGCTTGCTTTGTCAATTTTCCCGATGATTTCAAGTTCTGGTAGAAGTATTGCTTCTTGGCCCCTGCAGATTCGAAGTATTTTCGATGTACAGGTCACCCTACTGAAAGCAAGGAGGTTTCCCAATACTCCTCAAACCTTAGAGGAGCAAAACACAATGGAGACATTTTGCGGCTTGCCAAAGAGGAACGTGGTCGATGTCATAAGAGTTTCCAACTTCATCCATAGTGGGCTGTGGGACAACTGGCACGTTGCCCCCACTTTGTACCGAGTATCGCAAATTAAGTTGGAAGATGGGCCCTTCAAGGAAGATGAATGCTGCTGGGGCCAAAGTTCTCGTTCTATCTGACGTGGAGGAGCTGTCTGGAACGCTTGCCTCTTTTGTGAAGAAAATGTCATGTGTTATAATGAGGTTTCCTTCAGCATGACCCACTCTAGTAAGAGAGGAACGCGAGTCTGCTAATCCTGTCGGGGCGGAGACTGATGTGTCTGGCTTGGAGAAAGATTACTTGCAGTTTGCAGGGGTTGTAGACAGGTCGAATCTCAATGTCGCGCAGGCCGAAACTTTGAATGATCGTCTGGTGCGGGTTGTAATGGCGGCTTCTACTGTTGTTGGGGTTGTGCCGATAGAAGGCTTCTGTGAATACCCGCCTGAGGTTGTGGAATCTGATCGTCCCACTAGTGCGCTTTCTGATAATAGTCGTAGTGTTGCAGGCCAGGTTTCCCATAGTTCGCATTGTTCACCGTCTCGTTCCAGACCACAGCTAGAAGTATTGGAGGGTCCTTTGGATAATTCACTCCCTCCTCTCCCTTCAGATCTCGTCGAGTCGTCTCGCACCAAAGGATCGGTTGTTCGTGACAAATGAAAGGCCACGAAAAAGAGTTTGAGGATGATGACAATCGTAAAGGGTGTTGCCGATGTAATTCATGAACTGGGAAAGCTTCATCCGGATGCGCGGATAAGCCTGTTTGCTCTGGACTTGGTAAAAATGAGTTCACAGGTCTGGCACTAAGAGGTAGATGTAGAGTATGCCCTAAAAAGCATATAAGCTGGTTTCACAGTTGACTAATGGATTGTGCTCCAAAACCTGAGGAGGATACGCTAGAAGGGTGTATGGACAAGGGCTTGAAGTACCTTATGTTGGGTATGTCTCACCTGAGCCAGGTGGTCATTGCTAAGACGGAAGTCGAGACAGCTTGTGAGAGGGTATACACCTTGGAGCGAGTCTTCTCGCACATGCAGGCGCTATATTCTGCTGCGCTTTATGAAATTGATCGGCTACAGAAGCAAGTTGAAGAAAAGAGGCTGGATCAATCAACCGTGGCGGCTGAGACTCAAGGGGCTCGTCTAGATGTCCATGAGCGTGATCTGTCAGAGGCGGTGTTCGAGAGAGATAGACTCAAACAGGAGTTGGACCGAACCCTCCGAAACATAGAGGTTTCGCAGAAAGCTGCGGCTAAGGCGCGTTGTGAACTGTTGTCTCTTGCTGAAGAGAAGGCTTCGAAGGAGGCCGAGCGGGTTGCTTAGAAGCAACAGCTAGAATCTGATGTGGAGTTCTATGCTTGAGAGGCAAGGATGGCTGAGGACTAGCTCGAATTGGGGTGACATGAGCTTAGTGCTGTGAAGAGCAGTTTGGCCACAGAGCAGTCTTGGGTCAACTCGCTGACTGGCAAGTTGGAGCGTGAACTTATTAATGCGAAGGTGTGAGAGGAGGAGCTTCTTCAGAAACAAGGCAAATGCGAGTTTCGCTGGGTTGTACATGGCACGCTGGAGCTGATGAATAAGGAGCATCCAGAATGGGATCTCGGCCGTTATATGAAGATGTCGTACGTAGACTTGTTTGTTACCTCTGCGTCATCGGACTAGGAAGACAATTTGGGACCTGATGTCCAGGCCGTGGCGCGTGTGGATGCAACTCCTGCTCCTTCTTCCACTAGGTCATGATGCAAAGATATTGCTGCCGCGATGACTCCATAATCAAATGAAAAGTAGCAAAGTTGCTAACTTAAAAAAGTAAAAAATAATGAGTGAAATTCAATTTTCAACTGGCATGCAAACCTACAACCAACACTACATCTCAACTGGAAAGGTTCAATGAAAAAAGATTATGAGCACATTCTCTATCAGACCTCTGTCCTCTGAAAATGGAATTGAACTTAGTGGGAAAGAAATTTTGAGAAGGAATTGTAGAGATCTGCATGGAATTAGATTAAATAGAAGGTCTCTCAAGAGGGAGAACTCTGTGAAGCTTGATAGAACTTGGAACTCACCAAACACGTTAAGCTTCTACTTGCATAGATACAAAAAATTTTATTTTCCAGAAATAGAAAGGAGGTACTCTAAGGTTTCAGAATTACAGAAATGAGTCCCCTGATCACTAATAATGGCTCGTGGTGTATCGAAAAGGGATAAAATGTGTTCTTTGATAAACCTGACAACTTTGTTGTTGTCATTGTTCTGGCATGTCACAGTCTCTACCCATTTGGACACATAGTCCACTGCAAGCAAAATATACAAATATCCAAAAGAACGTGGAAAATGTCATATGTCTCAATGACTAGGATGGGGTTAGGGGGCATCATATGTCTCCGGGACAGTGCACCTAAATTTTGGCATCTATCACAAGAACGACAATAATTGTTAGTGTCCTTAAATAATGTAGGCCAATATAATCCCAACTGTAAAGTTTTTGCAGCGGTCTTTTTCATAGGAAAATGGCCTCCACAAGCTGCACTATAACAAAAATGTAAGACACTTTCAATCTCACCTTCAGGAATACAGCATCTCATGATTTGGTCGGGGCAATACTTATATAGATAAGGATCATCCCAATAAAAAAAATTTGCCTCGACAAAAAATTTGCGCTTGTCTTGAGCACTCCATTATGATGGAACTTCGCCGGAAACAAAGTAATGAACAATTTGCTCATGTAACATATTAATCAATTCTTCTTCTTGTGAGCCATCAAGCACGGAAGAAATAATAACAGGAAATGTATCACCTGGTTCAAGGAATGCATGTTTAAGTCCTTCAGACAATAGAGCTAGGTCAACTTTTGGAGTTTCCAACTTTGTTAGGATAAAGTGAACTCTGTGAAGCTTGATAGAACTTGGAAATCACCAAACACGTTAAGCTTCTACTTGCCTAGATACAGAAAATGATATTTTCCATAAAACAACTAAGCACAACCAAAATTAAATAATTATTCCAAAACAAATGGGCATTGATGAGTGCTAATGGAAACATGCCCAACTTTGTTATGCTGATATATGAAGAGTTTTTGTTCTTTGTTCATACAGCTTGGACAAGGCAAACTTCTTCTCTTTTTCACCTTCTTCTTATATGTATACAGATATGGCACTCGCACATTATATACATTGTTGCTATGAATTAATATGAACTTTTACGTGCAAGTACAGTACTAAGCAACAACACGGACACTTATGGGGTGCGATTACAATATACAATAGTATTCAGGGAAATAATTTAAATTTCTACAAATAACATTATTTTTCTAATTACAGATGCATTTTTTAAATTTATTTTTCTAATCACAAACCACACCAAAATAAATTAAAGATTTTCCCTTGCATTGACCTAAACCATATCCTCAACTAAAATCAAACAGTAGTCGATAACTTATGAAACTGAAAACCTTAAAAACTTATCTCGACTCCCTTCTCACGACTCCCTTCCAAAAACCTAACCAACCATTTTCCACAAGAAGTCTAATTTTGTTAACTCGGTTGCGGCTTAGTTACAGTTGCCACGTTGATACTAATTTGGTCAAAACATGGAGAAACTTTTTTTTTTTTTTAAATAGTAGAGAGAAAAAAATATCCCTAAACTTACGATTTGCATCCTCTTCAACCTCTTCACCATTTAAATGATCTAAAATAATTAGAGAAACTTTTCTATTCCCATGATATTTGATATTCATTATCGGAGCTTTCCAGTTGAACAAAAGCATTAAAACCTCTAAACTTTCGAAACTTGAATCAACCCCAAATCAAAATCATTGCATTCCAAAGCCTCTTATATTTTAAAACACAACCCAAATGTCAAAATCAAGTTTTGAATAGAAAAAACACAAGAAACCCTCTCGAATAGAAGGAAAACTAGAATACCCAACCATTAATGAAATTTTGAATTGAATCAACCTAAACCATCTTTTTAGTTTCAAGTTCCTAAAATCAATAGTACATTGAATCGCCCCATAAGTGCACATTTAGAATTCCTTAACTAATTATATTTGTGCATTCAAAAAGTTTACACAAGAAAACGCGGAGAGAAGCTTTGAAAATGGAGAAAGTATCCCATCTGATGGTGGATGGAGAAAAGGGCTAGAAAAGATAGAGATCATAATGTTCTCTCACTTTTTTTTAAAATTAATTTATCTCACATCTTTTAACTAAATTAATGACAACCTACCATCAATCTATCTCTTGTGTCTCTTGGGGTATCTTGGTCACTTTCTTTATTAAGTTCGGGTGTTTTTAGTAAATTGGGTAATTAATTTAGTTTTAATGCTCCTAATAAAACATGGGGTGAAAAGAACATTCATTTTGAATTATTGGGGTGTTTAGTTTGCAAGAAAATTTTCAATTATAGGAGTTAGTTTGGAGTGTTAAAAATAAAAAAAACTACTTCTACAATAACATGGAGATGCTTTATTTATTTTGGGGCGATTCTAGTAAAACATGAGGTGAAACCCTAAATAAATAATAATTGAGGATCAGTGTTGGTTTGATGTTGGGCTAGTAATTCCTCGAGATCATCATGACACGTGTATGACTCAGCGGTGTGACCATTTTTATGTATCATCAACTACTCCCCCCGAGTTAGTGGGCCGTCACATCGGTACGCTAAGTCATCTCTTGAAGGGATGTGCCGCTTATGATGATTGAGTCAATATCGTTGCTTGAGCCGCACGCTGCATTAATTGAACGTGAGTCGGTAGAGCAAAAAAGAGGCGGGAACCCAATCTCTATTTAGGTCATCCGCAGTGTAGAGTCTGACTCTTCTCTTTGTTGTTGAAGATAATGCTCTGATTAGAAAAGATTGTTCATCTTCTTCATGGCTCAACAAAACCTTCTTGACGATGCAACCTTGGCCAAGGCCTATAGTTTTTTGAAGACTGGTTGTTGTCCGAGCCTGGCCTTGCCGAAATCCTTATGAAGTTTGGGGTCCCTGAGGACCTGCCATTATATGTCTTGACAGGTGACAAAACGCCAATGTCACCTCCGGCCGGTTTCATCTGGTTACATCATGGGATGATACAAACTGGAGTGTGTTTTCTAGTTCTGGACGTGATTTGGGAGTTCATGGATCTTCTGGGGATTCCTCCAGCCCAGTTGGGGCTTAATGAATATTTGATCACACTACACCAAAAACCCCCATTAGCAACGGTTCTATACCGTGGGCGTAACCCATTGCCACGGCTAAGAGCCGTGGGCTACAGAGGCGTCGCGAAATTCTTTGTAACGGCTATAAACCGTTGCTAAACATTGTAGCAACGGTTTTATGCTTCAATAGGGGTGGTGATTTTCATCATTTAGCCACGGTTTTAAACCGTTGCAAGAAGCATAGCAACGGTTTTTAGCCGTGGCAAAAATAGCCACGATTTTAAGCCGTGATAAAGTAGGGATACTAGCAACGGTTTTAAACCGTGTCTAATTAAGTAGCAACGGTTTTAAGCCGTGGCTAACCCTAGCCACGGTTTTTAGCCGTTGCAATAGTTAGCCACGGTTGAAAACCGTGGCAACATTTTTTTTTTTTTTTTTTTTTTTTGCTATCAAATGACTTTGAGTCATTGAGTCAAAATCTATCAAATAATGGAGGCAAAGTAATGTAATTAATGGAGGCAAAGTAATGTAATTAATAAGAAAATGTATTACATTGAGTCAAAATCTATCAAATAATATCTCAAATACAATGATAGTCAAGGAAATAGTCATCTGAAATGATAGTAGAAGATTTGAAATAATATACTCAGTTGCTAAATGTAGTATGTTTTTGTCATGCTCATCAACCCATTCGATGGCCTCTGGAATTTCTTCAAGGATTTTCTCAACAAGTTCAACTATCCCAAGCTTTATAGCCAGCAGAAGGGGTTCTTTAATGTTGTCAGTCTCTTCGGAAGACATGTTACTTGAACCATGTATTGTTATCAGCTTATTTCCCAGCTTTAGTGCATAATTATGCTTGTCCTTCACATCATCCACTATTCTTAAACATCGACAACCTGCATGTTGCTTCTTATAGTCAACTTTAGGACTAGAACTTGCAGATATTTGAACTCAGTAATATGAAGCTAGTTCGGAATGTATTGAAAATTTGGGTTATTTATCAATTCATTTGTAAAGTACATACATCTAATAAACCGTTGGATTCCTGCAAGAAGAAAGATAATAAGTCAGTCCTTGGAATCGGAACAAAGAATATTAGGAAATAAGACTTCAAACTTCTTTAGGAGTCTGATTATTTAATTTCTTGCATTAGTGGCACTATCAATCACGACAACAACTAATTTGCTAGTTATGTTGTCTCCTTCATCTCTCAATTTGACACATGCAAATCAAGAAATGGTCCAAAAAAAAAAATCTTAACAGAATGTTGAATGAGAAAGCTTACTTGTACATTATAAAAAAAAAAAAAAAATAGAAGTATGGTTTCGATGGGGATGCTGTACCTGATATAGACCTGTTCTCGAGCTCCATCACCTTTGCATTCCTCCCGTGTCTGCTGACAGGAAGACCTGTTCAAATAGATTTTTTTTTAAATCCCTAACAGAATGTTGAATGAGAAACTTGTTTCTATTCAAAGTAATTAGTTATTAGTTTGCCTCCTGTACATGTGTTTGTGTGATGATCAATGACACTCTTTAAAATGATTTACTTTTTTATCAGTGTCTTTAATCTTCAATTACTAATAAGAATAGGAATAGAGTAATAAAACAAAGCAAAGATGTCATACAAATGTAGACGATAATTGCCAGCATCTCCATTGGAATGAATGCAGATAATCCAATATTCTGGTATTTGTACATCGTCCCACTCCTGAAGGATGCAGGTGATTGGGCTAAAAGATGTAGAGGTGTAATCCCCGACAAAGTACGAGCCAAAGCGAGTGAAGGACACTTCTCAATTATCTTTAGTGCCAAACCTGTTTTATGTGCATACCAAATACTTCTCAGGCTCACATATGATGAACTTTTTGCATAATCATATGTGCAGGAAAGAAAAGAGCAGAGTACCATAATGTTCACCCTTCACAGCAGCATGAAGAATGGTAGACAAGTCATTTCTTCGATGTAGATTCTCATTTCTATTACTCTCTAAAAGAAAGTGGAGTATTTCCCTCCTCCCATATGCTGCAGCCCAAAACAAAGGTGTCTCTCCAAGCATATGTTCACTGAAACATTTAGATTTTGTTAAAAGGATCATACTTTAGCAAACATGGGATACAAGTAGAAGTTAAAATTATAATAAAATTGAAGTAAAACAAAAGATTACCGATCCGGATCGACATAAGTAAACATTATTAGTCAGCTGAGTGATCTTATCTGAAGCGCGATTAGCTACGTACATCCCTGACAATGTGAACAAAATAAAAATCAAATCTTGTGACAAATTGGTAAAAAATAGGCATGTTAGGATCAGAACATCTGAAACTCTATAAATCTGATGGCAGAGAATCAGAATAGGGTGTAATCAAAGTGAGTACCTGTGCTGGTTCTGGAATCAGCGCCCAGGATGACACCGATGATGGTAGTTCCCATTGAGTGAGGAGCATTCAGATTGAGATCCATGGCTTCAAATGGGAGATATAAATGCGACAAAAGATATCTGTAAGGCAAATAAATTGCATAAACCAAGTAGTAGTCAACAAAATGACAGTGCAAAAGTGCTCTTTGCTTCCTTTGAAGTTCAACTCTACACAAATAAGCAACCCATCTAAACGAACCATAAATGTGTTTTGGGGTACTTTTAACAGACATAATAAGTAGCTCAGAATTCATCACAAAACCAAACTTTTGCTATCCCAATTTGATCAATCGTCGCAATGAAAAAGTGAAGACAGTTTCAAAACTGTTGCAACAAATAAAAAGGATCGTTGCTACTTATCTACAAAAAGACCTACAAAAAAAAAAAAAACTGTGTTTCTCTTTGCAATATTTTTGGAATTTACATCTATAGAGTTTGACAATCAATTAATCATCAAACTTTTGCATTTCCAGCTAGTGAAAGACAGTGGAAATTGGGCTGAAACTGTGACAAGACTACATTTTCATCCATTGTGTGTGTGGGAACATGTGTTCCTGATCCAAACAAACCAAATTATAAGATAACAATAATGAGCATTGCCAAAACAAAACAGTGGTTCCCATTGCTGGAAATGCTGGAGAACCAACTACTCCATTGGATACACAACTGCATACAAGTTTAAAATAAGAGAAAAGATATAGGTTGTTGTGCACCACTTAAGAGAATAACATAAACTAAGTACTACAAATGGATGAAGAAAAGAACAATCAATGTCAAATAATGTTCCATGTTTTGAGATGAAAATTAGTTTGTGTTTCATTCCAAAACACAAAGGAGTGATAATGTTCAAATCCTATAATCATTTCAAAATCTTCAAACAACAGATCTATTCAATTTCCAAATTTAATTGACTGTTACAATTTAGAAAGCAGAAACATATCGAAATGCAGAATAGGAGAAACGAAATCAAAATCATATTTACCAAATCCTCTTGAAATTCAAAATAATGTTCAGATTCCTTTAAGGCATTTTATCTTAGCTAAACGTGGCTTCACATGCAGTGAAAAGTACGGCAACTAACAATTTTCCCTTTTCTTTATATCAATTTCTCTTATTTATTAGTGTACATCGAATTTCTTCATTGCTTATAGATATTCCAATTCGAAATATTATTTACCATCAGGAAAGAAAGGAGCAAAGATAAATACCTGATATACAATAACAAAGTTATCCTTGATTAGGTCTTGATTCAAGCCACCAAGATAATCTGACAGAACCTCTGCCACTCTAGAAAGGAACTAAAATCAAAAAGTTAAATCTCAGTGATTCACAAAATCTTGCATTTTCATCTGTTATCGACTACAACTAACCATTGGAACAAAGTTATTAACAAACCTCAATTGCCATCAAAGGCGGCATTTCGACCTGAGTGCATGCCATAAATGTGATCCCCTCGCGAACAATCTTGAAAAGATAGTGCGTTGGAGAAGCAATCACAGGTGGAAGCTGTGACAACCAAATGAGATCAACCAAAAGTCAATGCAAGAGTAAGTTAGCAATTAGCAAATTAAAGAGAATACAGTTCTTACATATTTCTGTAAACCTATTTGTTTCCATATAGTGAGTGACTTAATAAGGAGACAACCAACTCAATGTTTTGATAGAATATTTCAATGGCAATCAATCAAACAAAGTAAATGATCCTAACTGAACTATAAAAAACCCAATCCAATATTTGGTTTTGGGGACTATGTTCAGCTCCAACTAAAGCATTAAGTCAATAGGCAAATCACAGTTTTGAATCAAAATTGAGTCAATAATAAAACCTCAATCTTTGTTTCTTTGGTTTCTCAGTAACCCAATTCACAATTTCACAATTCAACTAAATGGATGTTCTTATAAACTACTGATTTCAACTAACCAAAGAAAATAAATGATCCCCGCAAACAATAAAAAGCACCTAAACAGCAATTGTATTCACATAAATAAGAAAACCCATATTGCAGAGTGTCGCAGCAGCGTGTTCGCATGAAGGCCACTGCATCGCAGCAGCTCAGAACACAGCACAGCAATAGGACGCTCTGCGACGCAACAGCGTCCATCAGCCTAACACGTATCCACCATCTCGCCACGGCCTTACCACCAGTCCAAGCCGCAGCACAGTCCGCAGCAACCAGTGCCCAGTCCTTCCAGTCCGCAGCCTCTCCCTGCTCCGAAAAATAGGGGACACTCTGTTTTACAGCAGAGTGCCCTACAGTGCATATCAATTTCCATTAAAAAATCGCTACCAACCTAAAAAATTGATGAATAGAGCATAGCTCGAAAGAAAACTCCAAACAGTCATCAAAACATAGCTCGAAACCAGAGCATTCTCTGTATTTTGTTGGGTATACATCTCTGTTTTATATACTGAAAAAGCATCCCAAATCCCAAAACTTTACCAAGTAAGAGTATCTCATTGATAAGAACTGAAAACTTGTCATCATAGATTGCTAGCCTCTAAAGGTATTAACATCTTCAATAAATACCATGTTATAAAACTGAACAAATTATGAGAAAGTGAACTGTAGAGAATATTTAAAGAAGGGAACCCACATCCAAATGGAGAAGCATGTAAGATCATGGTTAGAAAAAGTTTATCCCCTTAACTCCAAAGAAAAAATTTATCCTTTAACTAATAAAAAATTTATCTGCAATTAAATAACAAAAAACCATAAGCATAATTCAATTAGAACAAAAAGAACTGAAATAACCCATTTCATATAAAGTTCATACCTTTCAAGCCCTTGCCTCACTCCATATGCTGTAACATGTTTATAGAATGCATCCCATATGCACTACCCAAACCAGTTCAACAAGTCTTGAATCCTAACCATTCAAAAAAGAAAACTAAGCAAATTTATTGAACAATCAATACCAACAATCAAGGTCACCTGGATAGAAGAGTTATCAAAAACATATTTTCTATTTCATTTGCTACCTCTTTTGGATCAGCAAGCATGTTGACAATGGCTGTGTCAATAGCATCTTGGTTCTCAAGTCTTGAGGCTCTAGCTGCATGCAAGACAATAGTATCTTTGTCCATGTCTCTGTTGAAAACTTACAGTGGATATCATTTCAATTTTAAGAGGTGCGAACCGAGTTATGAAAGAATGTAGTGCATTACCTGTCTAGAGCTCAACATTGTCAACACGCTATAAAAATTGTAAATATATATTTATATATACAGGCAGCTCCCTAGATAACAGAAACCAAGTAACCAATTAACAGAAGTGGGGTGTATATCACAACCAAATTGTCATGGTCCTAAACTTTTAAAATGATTTTCCTAGAAATAGCAACTGCACAGCAGTGTACAAGAGGTTCTATGAGTGTGGCCAAAGCATCCCTTATATCAAGCTCAACTATTAATGGATTATTCATGCTCATCAAGAAGATATGGAGTTGAGGGCACTTGAGGAAGGTCCATAAAGGATATTCCTTTCAACTACCTTCATGTTTCATTGGGATTCAAACTTGATTTTGTAGTTTGTCTTCTTTCATGTATTCATATTTCTAGGTGCCTTTGTGATCTCTCACTCAATTTATACTCTGATTTCTAATGAATATATTGGTATGCTTGATCTTCAAAAGAAAAACATAGCAAACCCATTGGGATTCATAGAACACAACTTGATGCGCACAATATGGCATACACAACCCTATTACAACTTTGCACACACATACCCATGAGAAAATTGCTGTAGAGATATGAATCCAAGTCCTTCCCTTTGATGCCATGTGAAATAAACAATTGCAATAAGAGCTCGAGTCGTTAGCAAAATGGTGAATTTTAAACTATGTGGTACATGCATGCCCAACACAATGTAATAATCATTCACATTAACTAGGCAAACAATAAATAAGTCGTGTACCTCTATCAGGTTTCGGTCAACAATGAGGCGATTTAGAGTAAGGGTTCCGGTTTTGTCACCGCAGAGAACATCCATTCCTGCCATTTCTTCAATTGCAGTCATCCGTTTTGTGATTTCACCCTTTTAAGAAAATACAGACACAAATTTCAGATTAAAAGAAACCATTACGAAAACAAAGATATGCATTTCTTATGAAAAGCACCCTTTAAGAAAATACAGATATAAATTTCACATCAAAAGCACCTACATATACAGATTTCAGAACATAACTAGGAGAAAATGACGCGGATGTCAATAATAAGATAGTGAAGGCACACACACTCACCGTCCTACAGTAGTTTGAGGTAAAAGGACATGAACCCAAATAATTGCAGAAGGAAGCTAAATGCCAGAAAAACACAAATGACAGTCAAAACAGAAAGTCCCAACAACGTCAAAGAGAAGTTGGCATTACTCTGAGCACTGAGGAGGAGACCCCAAAGCTCTTTCATGAACTTTCCAATATTTTTCTCCATGAATCCAGTAATCTGGATTTGAACTTGCTTCCCATTAATCTCCTATATCAAACGGAATAGTCAACACCCACACAAGACACACACACTATAATTGAACCAAAATTAAGAAGAAAGAGAAGCTCACCTTTCCATCCAGAAGACCATACATAAAATTGATAAGAAATTCATCTTCAAACCCAAGAAGCTCAGTCACCCTATGTGCAATCCAAGCCTTGACGACATCCATCTTTACTTTCGAAACATCCACCTACATAATCCAAGCCTTGACGACATCCATCTATTAAGAACCCCTAATCTGAAACACATAAAAAACAACATTACTAGTACAGTGGTGAGACAGATCGCCAAGAAATAGCCAGGAAGACGGTTCCTAGAAAGACATAAGTTACCTGAGAAAGCCAAGTGCAGCTTGAGTGACACCGGCGAAGAAAGTGGCAGTAAATGCAAGCCGACGATACTCTTTTGCATTTTTAACTGGATTAATTTCATCCTGAAGGAGAGTCCCTAGCAACAGAGACACCACAGCCACGGGTCCAATGGCAATATCTCTTGAACTTCCCATGAAAGCGTAAATCAATGGAGGAACAAAGCTCGAGTCTAAATACACATCAAGGAACATAAAATAAATCACAAAATCTAACAGACTAAATGAGCAGATGCAAGTTTTTTTCAATCAGAAAAATAACTTACATAGTCCATACTGGGGATCCAGATTAGCAAGCTTTGCATACCCAATGTCCTATTATACACATCAGATAATTGTTAGATTCTGCAGTTCAAATTTTTATTCTTTGAATTAAACAAAGTTATATAGCTACCTGAGGAATGCATAGACTTGCAATAGTGAGTCCCGCAATGAGATCTCCCTTAAATTTAGCTAGAGTGTAATGTCTCCCCCACTCAAGAATAGGAAAAATGGCCTGGATGCCAAGAATGAACTTTCTAGACTTTGGTTGGTCCTTGAAAGAACGCAAAGGGTCATCTGCGAAGAAAGCCTCCTTCAATGTGTTTTTTACATCCTTCAACAAGTTTTGCTGAGAGGGTTTCCCAACCTTGTGGATATGCAGTGTTGGTGGTCCTTCTGCATGGCGATGTGAGGATGACATACTTCTCGCATCAATCTCCTTTGTGTTAAATTTGTCCTTTGAACGAGCCATTGGAGAAGGTCACTGTCAAAGATGATCACAAATTCTTAAGTTCACCTGTAATGCAACAAAACCAGAAAAATGTGATCAGATAAACCTATAATGCTGCATCCCACAATGATACATATATAATATCAAAATTAATTGTTAAAAGACTAATTGGCAAAACCAACCAGGCCACTTTCAGTAATTTCGCGGCATTATCTCCTGCTGATGCACCATCGCTGTACAATAGGAAATGTATGGAAATGAATAAACTAGCAAAAAAAATGTCTTTCAGGTAATATTCCATATGCATAAAGGATAGAGTTTACCTTATGTAAACAGAATATAGCAAAATTGATGCACATGCAGTGTCAAGACCAACCATCCGAGGTTTAACCTAGAGATCTGCTAGGACAAAATGAACTCAAGTCAAATGATTGAACCATCTAGAATCAGCAACAGACCAGTTTGAGTTCCTAGCAAATCCATGCTGCAAAAGAGGGTGAATTTGACGAAGATAAATTTAGGAACAAGAAACAAGGCTGTTTTTTGAAAAAAAAAATTGTAAGCATAAACTGTAGAGTTTGTAAAGTAGATCGGCAAGAAGATCCATCAATGCACATACATATTCAAAATGTAAAATATCTATAAACCGAAGGCCATTAAGTGTTAATTAACTAGGTTATAGTGTTGGTTATGCGCTAGTCAGTAATCATGCATCTATTAACTAGCGAGAATAGAAGTACAATGATACTTCAAAAGCAAGGTCATATGAAGATCAGTAGAAACATTACAAGAGACTGGAAAAAAAAATACAAAACCAACCATACCTGTTGGATTGCACCAGGTCCAAACTGTGGGAAACAATGTGGGACTCCTCCACTAATTCACAATTAGAAATGAAGTTAGTATCATTCGTAACCATCTAGGGGCTTAAGAAATAATATTAGCAAAACTCAAAGAAAATAAGTTGAGGTCATGCGAGGGCTAAAGCAAATAACCTAATGGGTTTCTGCCCATTAAATACGGCGTCCGGACGAACATAGAGCAAGTCCTTCCCACTTGGAACTTTCCATGATGTAATGCACCCTCCAAATAAGTAAATCTCTGCCTGACTGGACACAAATGATGTGATCAACACTCCAAGTTTTTAGCATTATCACTATTAATTGTGTGAAGGAAACAAATGCATGAAAAGTATGAAACTATTTCATTCGAATTGAAAGGTAAGACTCCAATGTGGTTGATCAAGAAATTCACAAAACCCATCATTACTTGAACAAATTGAAGGTAAAGAATGTAAATTCAATACCTTCCACCAGCAGAATTCAAAACTACTTTGGGCAAGCCCTTCAGTGAGTTTGATTCCTTGAGCAGTCTTGGTGTTCGAACTCAAACTGGCAAATGTCACCACATTTTTTCTGAATTACAAAACCAATAGATCATTTAGCCAAACCCCATTATAGTAAACAGATCAAACAGACAAAAAATTACAACTTTTCATCGAAATCACATTGAATTACTCTAGATTAAAGAAATGCTAATAGTAACTTGATTGAATTTAAATAGAGAGAAGAGGGTTTGGTCACCTTGTGCGTCGTGGGCGATTGAAGGATGAGAGGTTTAGAGTCAAAGTAAAACCTTCAATGGGGGTGTAAAACCAGGCTTCATCATCAACAATCTTCTTCGGGAGCGGAGAAATTGATCCATTCGGGGGAAATTGATCCATTCGGAGAAATCTTCTTCTTCTCCTCTTCAGAAATCGAGCTGGAGAAAAGAAGAAAGTGAGTTCTAGGGTTTGCTTTGCTGAAAAAAGAAAAAAAATAAGAAGAAGAGATCAACAAAGAGATCTAAAGAATAAGGAGATCTAAAGAAGAAGAAGGAGATCTTACCTTCTCTTCTTCTTCTTCTTCTTCTTCTTCTTCTTCTTCTATCATCCTCTCCTTCATTCGTCCTTCTTCTTCCCTGCTTCGAGAGTCTGTTTCGTCCCTGCTTCTTCTTCTATCGTCCTCTCCTTCTTTCGTCCATCTTCTTCCCTGTTTCGTCCTTCTTCTTCTTCCCTGTTTCGTCCTTCTTCTTCTTCTTCCCTGCTTCTCCTTCTTTCATCCTTCTTCTACTTTCGAGAATCTGTTTTTCATCAAATTTTTTCGCCAAAGCGCGAAAATCTCCCTCCAAAGCGCGAAACCATTTTGGCCAAAGCGTGAAAGTAAAAAAAAATTTAGCTACGGTTTCAAACCGTTGGCATGTTTAGCCACGGTTATAAACCGTTGGCAGTTATAGCCACGGTTTAAAACCGTAGCAACCCTTTTGATGTAGTGTTTTTTTCCCGCCGTTTTATTTTTAGCCACGGTTTTAAACCGTTGGCCGTTATAGCCACGGTTTTTAGCCGTGGCAAATAAACCAACGGCTTAGAGCCGTGGCCACCTCCCCGTAGCTAAACAAGCCTTTTGGTGTAGTGTCATCTTCCTGATTCTGATCAGTGCTAAGGAGGCCGGCGTCAGCGTGACTCAGCGAGTAATTCAGTTGCTGAATTCTCCTCAACTGAAAGGTAATGTTGTCTGTAAGATGACATCGTCGACTTGCTTTGTGAATTTTCCCAATGATTTCAAGTTCTGGTAGAAGTATTGCTTTTTGGCCCCTACAGATTCGAAGTATTTTCGATGCAAGGGTCACCCGCTCGAGCGAGAGTTCAGGTCGCTTTGTAAGTTCAACCCTTTCTTGTGACTTTGATATGTTTGATCCTGGGCTAGCTAATCATTGCTTGTGTTTCCTCGCAGGGAGGTTTCCCAATACTCCTCTAACCTTAGAGGAACAAAACACAATGGAGACGTATTGCGACTTGCCAAAGAGGAATGTGGTCGATATCATTACAGTTTCCAACTTCATCCATAGTGGGTTGTGGGACAACTGGCACGTTGCCCCCACTTTGTACTGAGTATCGCAAATTAAGTTGGAAGATGGGCCATTTAAGGAAGAGGAATGTTGCTGGGGCCAAAGCTCTCGTTCTATCTGATGTGGAGGAGCCGTCTGAAACGCTTGCCTCTTTTGTGAGTAAAAGGTCATGTGTTAGAATGAGGTTTCCTTCAGCATGACCTACTCCAGTAAGAGAGGAACGCGAGTCTGCTAAGCCTATCGCGGCGGAGAATGATGTGTCTGGTGCGGGTCGCATTCTCAATGACGCGTAGTCCGAAGCTTTGAATGATTGTCTAGTGCGGGTAGCAATGGCGCCTTCTATTGTTGCTAGGGTTGTTCGGACAGAAGGCTTCTGTGAAGACCCGCCTGAGGTTGTGGAATCTTATCGTCCCACTGGTGCGCTTTCTGATAGTAGTCGTAGTGTCGCAGGCCAGGTTTCCCATAGTTCGCATTGTTCACTGTCTCGTTCCAGACCTCAGCTAGAAGTATTGGAGGTCCTTTGGATAATTCACTCCCTCCTCTCCCTTCGGATCCTGTTGAGTCGTCTAGCACCAAAGGGTCGGCTATTCATGACAAATGAAAGGCCACGGAGGAGACCATGAAAACGATGACAATCGTAAAGTGTGGTGCCGGTGTAATTCATGAACTGGGAAAGCTTTATCCGGATGCGCGGATAAGCCTGTTTGCTCTGGACTTGGTAAAAATGAGCTCACAGGTCTGGCACCAAGAGGTAGACGTAGAGTATGCTCCTAAAAGCATATAAGCAGGCTTCACAGCTGACTAATGGATTGTGCTCCAAAACCCGAAGAGGATACACTAGAAGGGTGTATGGACAAGGGCTTGAAGTACCTTATGTTGAGTATGTCTCACTTGAGCCACATGGTCATTGGTAAGACGGAAGTCGAGACAGCTCGTGAGAGGGTATACACCTTGGAGTGTGTTTTCTTGCACATGCAGGCGCTATATTCTGCTGCGCTTTATGAAATTGATCGGCCACAGAAGCAAGTTGAAGAGAATAGGCTGGGTCAATCAACCGTGGCCGCTGAGACTCAAGGGGCTCATCTAGAGGTCCATGTGTGTGATCTGTTAGAGGCGGTGTTCGAAAGAGATAGACTCAAACAGGAGTTTGACCGGACCCGCCGAAAGGTAGAGGTTTCGTAGACAGCTACTGCTAAGGCACGTTCTGAAGTGCGGTCTCTTGCTGAAGAGAAGGCTTCGAAGGAGGCCGAGCTGGCTGCTCAGAAGCAATAGCTAGAATCTGATGTGGAGTTCTATGCTCGAGAGGCGAGGAAGGCCGAGGACCAGCTCGAATTGAAGTGGCATGAGCTTAGTGCTGCGAAGAGCAGTTTGGCCACAGAGCAGTCTTGGGTCAACTTGCTAACTGGCAAGTTGGAGATATTGGAGCGTGAACTTATTAATGCGAAGGTGTGAAAAGAGGAGTTTTTTTAGAAACAAGGCAAATGCGAGTTTCGCTTAATGGTACATGGCAGGTTGGAGCTGTTGGCGCTGATGAATGAGGAGCATTTGAAGTGGGATCTCGGCCGTTATATGAAGATGTCGTACGTAGACTTGTTTGTTACCTCTACGTCAACGGACTAGGAAGACAGTTTGGGACCTGATGTCCAGGCCGTGGTGCGTGTGGACGCAACTCCTGTTCCTTCTTCCACGAGGCTTAGCTTTTCTGTTTCTATACTTTCTCCTGATAAGGAGTAGACTTTGTAAGTTTGTACCCCTTTTCATTTTGACCATTAATGAAAACAATTTTATCCATTTTGTGTTTGTTGTCTCTATTGCATGTTTTTCGTTTTGCATTGTCGTCTTGCTTTGGCACAGGCTTGTTGAATCAATAGGGCGTCGACTGGTCTGTCTGTGATAGAAAGCTTGACCGTTTTGCATTGCAAATTAGTTAGGGTCATCGTTGTGTAGTCATGTCCAATAGTGGGCATGTTGCAGATATTTTAACAGATGGTTGAGTTGCTCGAGCTGTGTCTTGTCCTCAAGGTAAGCTGCTTGAGGCTTACCTAACTTATCTGATCGATCTGCTGCAACTGTTGCTATGGGTGGGTTGCGCTGGCCGAGCGTATGTGTGGGAGTGTTCATGCCGAGTCAGGCGTTGTAAGCTCGGGTTTGAATCCTAAGTAGCTTTTATCTGGGCACTAGCTGTACGACTTTTGTATCGACGTGAGTGGCCTTTGCTAATATGAGAATGTCAATCCATTTGAGTGTGAAGATGCTGACTCAACTAGATTCATGTTTGCGACCGCTGTTTCGAATGAGAGCGGTGGTCGGGTGGCAAGTTGCTTGGGGCTCCCACCTTCTGAACCATCTATGCCTGAGCAATGTGGGCTATAGGTTCGGGGAGTGAAGATTTGAAGACTATGCTGAAGAGCAGCATCCCCGTGGCTAGTCGTCGACATTAGTTAAGGACTGACTAGTCTCCCACCTTTCGAACTATCTACACCCGCCCCACGCGATGGGGGCTACAAGTTCGAGTAAAAAGGGTTTGGCGACCATGCTAAAAAGCAGTGGTCCCATGGCAAGCCATCAAGATCACTTCGGGAATGACTAGTCTCCCACCTTCCAAATCATCTACACCTGTGCACATCAAGCTACAAATTAGGGAGTTTTCTGAGGCCACGCTGAAATGCAGTGGTCCTATGGCAAGTCATCGGAATTAGTTCGCGACTGACTAGGCTTCCACCTTATAGACTATCTACAAGTCCAGGGTTGGTAATTTGGCAGTCACGCTAAAAAGAAGTGGTTCCATGATGAACCATCGGAATCATTTTGTTGTGTTTTGAAATAGTATTTCACAATGCTTTAAAAGTGAATATCTTTGCTTTTAACGATATATTATTTGAGGTTAAATCAATTGTGAACCTCAATCTACTTTATACCAGGACCTAATAATTTGGATTACTGAATAATGAAGGTAACATAAATTGGATGAATACAGGCATAAACCTTATATATCACCAATAAAAAACTTACTAGCAAGAATATAAAATTAGTGACAATTGAAATCTTTATAAAAAATTTCAGAGAAAAAACTACTTGATAAGGGAACACAGCCATCACCCTGGCTAGAGAATCACCTGCATCCACAATGGTTGGCTTACAGGGAACTATAGTTGAAAAAAAGAAGAAGCAAATCACTTATAATACAACAAATGAATCATTCACAATATAAATTCATTCTTACTAAAGTAATCAAGTCGGCCATAGGAAGAAGAATTGCAAACTTTATGAATTCCAGAAAGCGAGCAAACCCTCACATTACTCGCTATATGAGCCCGCTGTATGATTTAGATATCACCATTGAATCACTACAAAATGATTAGGTATTATGAGACCAAAATCCAAAGCATGGTGAGAGATGGACAACAAAATGAGCCTAGGGGCTAGTGGTAATGTGAGTGTGATTGGGATTGAAGGAATGTAGTAGGGATTGATGGTAGAGGAGGTAATGATGCCATTGGAGTAGTAGGGGTGGCAAGCAAACTGGGAAGGGGAGGAAATGTGACCTTTGAAACAGTGGGGGTAGTAGGCAAACTGGGCAAGGGAGGTAATGTGACTTTTGGAACAGCAGCGTCAGTAGGCAAACTGAGTTGGGGAGGCAATCCAAACTTTGGAATATGGGTGTTGTAGGCAAACTGGGAAGGAAAGAAATGTTGCCTTTGAAATAGTTGGTGTGACAGGCATGGTCAGCAAGCTAGGCAGGGGGGAGTTTGGGGTTGGGCAAAGTGGGAAATTGAGTACTTGGCAAGGGTGGCATTGTGAGCTTTGGTAGAGTGGGGACGCTAGGAAGGGGAGGTAATTGGTTTGGGGGCATTTGTGGAAATCTAGGAATATACAGTGTCAGAATGAAAGACAATGGAGGCATCGTTGCCTTTGGAAAAGGTGGAATGTCGGGCAGTGACAGGTGGTGAAGCAGTTTGTAACCGATGTGTGCTAGGCTCACATTGACGCATGACAGTGCCAATGCAATGATCATAGTGCAACAAAGTGCTTCGAAAAATCCATTATTATAAAACTTATAATAACCAAGGTGTGAAGAAGGTTAACAAAATCATGTAGAAATTAATTCAAGTTGCTTTTGTAATGAGAATTCACATCTAAGTTATGGGATTTTATAGGGAGTCGAAACAAAGATTTATAGGGAGCCGAAAACAAGATTATACTCCGTTGTTGTCTTCGGAAGGGGTCGAGCATTATATTCTTGTAATCTCTTTTATTTCAATTCGCATTGTATTCAGATGCTTGTAGTGTTAAGTCTTTTGTATCCGCCTCAAGGTGCTTGTTGTTACATCTTTCTAATAATCAATACATTTTGATTATGAAATTCTTGTTTTATTTCTTAAATGATTGTAAATCACAGAAGTCTCTTAAGAACTCTAAACTCACTATTGACTACGAAAAGGGAAACAAACAACTTTAAGCAAACTAATTGTTGATGGAGATAACTTGATTTTGACCTCGATGTGAATTCAGATAGCTTTCGTGGATCATTTAGCGGGCTGTCAAAACATTACATAGTTTACTGAATAGCAAACCTTGCAGTGGGATGGATCTCTATGCCGATGAATGTCGGGGGTATGTGTTCCTGCTTGCCATTTCCATTAGGACTCGCTAGGCGGGAGAGTTGACTGCTCCTATACCGCTAAAAAATGGTGTCCTTTCTGTCTTTAGGCCTTGCACTGGGTCAGGCTGCTCTGCGTGATAGTGAGGCCTAGTGACAGCCTCATGTCGTAGGTTGGTCTCCACGTATTGTCCCTTCTGAGTTGTTAGCAGTATACTTAACCCACTAGTGAAGGGTGGAGACCACTGCTCCCATTTAGTGTAGCCACGGTGTTCCCAGGATGAGGTTGGATGACGATGGTGCGTCTACCACCACGAAGTCCAGAAATAGGACATTCTTCAGCTGCTATTTTCCAACTAAAGTAGCTAATCTTATCTTTTCGATGGGAAAGCATTTCTCCCCGCTGAATCCGATCAGTGGGTGCTCTGATGGCACTAGGTTTTCCTCCTTGAGGTCCATGCTGCGAAAAGCATTGTAGAACAGAATGTTGAGCGAGCTTCTTGTCTCAACGAGAACTTTCTTCACTTCCCTCTTGTGCGGAGATGACAAAGGCATCGTTGTGCGGTGCTCGAACTCTATTGAGGTCCTTGTCCGTGAAAGTTAAAGTGAGAATGGGGTTCTAAATTTTTGAATAGCAAACTCGTCTATCTTCATTCGCGGGTTATCTCTGCATATCCAGCAGAGTTTGCTTGTGGGACATATGCGACTGGTCTTCATTCGGTCCGACTTCATGAAGGACGTATATTATCCTAGGAGTCTCCCTCTCTACCTCTTTGACTGACTGCCCCTGTCCCTGGTCTATTCTGGCCGCTTCTCAAACTTCAGGAAGTCTTTCAATTTGCCCTTGCGGAACCATTGCTATACTTCATACCTCAGACTTTTGCAGTCATTGGTGTTGTGGACGCCTTCTTTGTGGACGCACAGTACTTGTCGTTGTCTCTTCTAGCAGGGTTTTCGCGTATCTTCGGGGGCCACTTCCATTGCTCCCAATTTTTCATGGAGTTTAGTACATCCGACATACTAGCATTTAGGGGTGTCATGACTCTGGATCCAACGTAGTTGGATGATTTCTCTAGCCTGGGACGATCAGGAGCCAGTCAGTTGTAAGAGCACTTCCTATTGCTCTGCTTCTCATCCCCGTGTCTTTTTCCCTCCTTCTTATCCTTAGAAGCTGAGGACTTCCTGCTGCCTTCGGCCTCCTTCTTAGAAGTCCTTCACTCCTCCAGATTGATGTGTCTTTGGATGCTCTTGAGGAGCTCTGCCATGTCCAGAAGGGGCTCCAAGGTGAGGTCCTCAAAGAGCTTTTCCTCTTTGAGGCTCGCAGTAAATGCCATCACAGCTGTATCGTCGCTACACCCGTCGATGAGGGTCAGCTCATTGTTGAAGTGTGTGACGTACTCTCAGATCATCTCGCCAGACCTCTACCTAGAAAGAGTATGTAGTGCAGGCCTTTAAAGAAATGCTGACTTCCGACAAATTGTCAATGCAATGGTCCCGTGGCAAACCATCGGAATTAGTTGGCGACTGACTAGGCCCCCACCTTCTAGACTATCTACACTCGCACAATGGGAGCTACAAGTCCAGGGTAGGTAATTTGGCGGTCACACTAAAAGGCAGTGGTTCCATGATGAACCATCGGAATCATTTTGTCGTGTTTTGAAATAATATTTTACAATGCTTTAAAGGTGAATATCTTTGCTTTTTATGATATATTATTTGAGGTTAAATCAATTGTGACCCTCAATCTAATTTATACCAGGACCTAATAATTTGGATTACTGAATAATGAAGGTAACAAAAATGGGATGAATACAGGCATAAACCTTATATCACCAATAAAAAACTTATGAGCAAGAATATAAAATTAGTGACAATTGAAATCTTTATAAAAAATTTCAGATAAAAAACTTCTTGATAAGGGAACACAGCCATCACCCTGGCTAGAGAATCACCTGCATCCACCATGGTTGGCATACAGGGATGCACAACATCACAAATTAAAAAAATGGCCACATGTAGGAACTATATAGTTGAAAAAAAGAAGAAGAAGCAAATCACTTATAATACAACAAATGAATCATTCACAATATAAATTCATTCTTACTAAAGTAATCAAGTCGGCCATAGGAAGAAAAATTGCAAACTTTATGAATTCCAGAGAGTGAGCAAACCCTCACATTATTCGCTATATGAGCCCGCTGTATGATTCAGATATCACCATTGAATCACTACAAAATGATTAGGTATTATGAGACCAAAATCCAAAGCATGGTGATAGATGGACAACAAAATGAGCCTAGGGGCTGGCGGTAATGTGAGTGTGATTGGGATTGAAGGAATGTAGTAGGGATTTATGGTAGAGGAGGTGATGATGCCATTGGAACAGTGGGGGTGGCAAGCAAACTGGGCACGGGAGGAAATGTGACCTTTGAAACAATGGGGGTAGTAGGCAAACTGGGCAAGGGAGGTAATGTGACCTTTGGAACAACAGCGTCAGTAGGCAAACTGAGCTGGAGAGGCAATCCAAACTTTGGAATATGGGTGTAGTAGGCAAACTGGGAAGGAAAGAAATGTTGCCATTGAAATAGTTGGTGTGACAGGCATGGTCAGCAAGCTAGGCAGTGGGGGGAGTCTGGGGTTGGGCAAAGTGGGCAATTGAGTACTTGGCAAGGGTGGTATTGTGAGCTTTGGTAGAGTGGGGACGCTAGGCAGGGGAGGTAATTGGTTTGGGGGCATTGGTGGCAATGTAGGAATAGACAGTGTCGGAATGGAAGACAATGGAGGCATCGTTGCCTTTGGAAAAGGTGGAATGTCGATCAGTGACAGGTGGTGGAGCAGTTTATAACCGATGTGAGCTAGGCTCACATTGATGCATGACATTGCCAATGCAATGATCATAGTGCAACAAAGTGCTTAGAAAAATTCATTATTATAAAACTTATAATAAGCAAGGTGTCAAGAAGGTTTACCAAATCATGTAGAAATTAATTCAAGTTGCTTTTGTAATGAGAATTCACATCTAAGTTATGGGATTTTATAGGGAGTCGAAAACAAGATTATACTCCGTTGTCATTTTTGAAAGGGGTCGAGCATTGTATTCTCGTAATCTCTTTTATTTCAATTCGCATTGTATTCAGATGCTTGTAGTGCTCAGTCTTTTGAATCCGCCTCAAGGTGCTTGTTGTTACATCTTTCTAATAATCAATACAGTTTGATTATGAAATTCTTGTTTTATTTCTCAAATGATTGTAAATCACATAAGTCTCTTAACAACTCTAAACTCAGTATTGACTATGAAAAGGGAAACAAACAACTTTAAGCAAACTAACTGTTGATGGTGATAAATTGATTTTGACCTCAAAGTGAATTCGGATAGCTTTCGCGGATCATTTAGCGGACTGTCAAAATGTTACATAGGTTACTGAATAGCAAACCTTGCAGAGGGATGGATCTCTATGCCGGTGAAATTTCGGGGGTATGTTTTCCTGCTTTCCATTTCCATTAGGACTCGCTAGGCGGGAGAGTTGACTGCTCCTATACCGCTCAAAAATGGAGTCCCTTCCGTCTTTAGGCCTTGCACTGGGTCAGGCTGCTCTGCGTGATGTAGATGAATCTGGGATAGCTCTATCTATTTCAGTGAGGCCTAGTAATAGCCTCATGTCGTAGGTTGGTCTCCACGTATTGTCCCTTCTGAGTTGTTAGCAGTATACTTAACCCACTAGTGAAGGGTGGAGACCACTGCTTCCATTTAGTGTAGCCACGGTGTTCCCAGGACAAGGTTGTATGACGATGGTGTGTCTACAACCATGAAGTCGAGAAATAGGACATTCTTCAGGTGCTATTTTCCAACTACGATGGCTAATCTTATCTTTTAAATTGGGAAAACATTTCTCCCCGCTGAATCCGATCAGCGGGTGCTCTGATGGCACTAGGTTTTCCTCCTTGAGGTCCATGCTGCGAAAAGCATTGTAGAACATAATGTTGAGCGAGCTTCTTGTGTCAACGAGAGCTCTCTTCACTTCCCTATTTGCGATGGAAACGGAGATGATAAAGGCATCGTTGTGTGGTGCTCGGACTCCATTGAGGTCCTTGTCCATGAAAGTTAAAGTAAAAATGGGGTTCTGAATTTTTGAATTGCAAACTCGTCTGTCTTCATTCGCGGGTTATCTCTACATATCCAGCATAGTTCGCTTGCGGGACATATGCGTCTGGTCTTCATTCGGTCCAATTTCATGAAAGACGTATATTATCCTAGGAGTCTCCCTCTCTTCCTCTTTGACTGACTGCCTTTGTCCCTGGTCTATTTTGGCCGCTTCTCAGACTTCAGGAAGTCTTTCAATTTGCCCTTGCGGATCCATTGCTATACTTCATACCTCAGACTTTTGCAGTCATTGGTGTTGTGGTCGCCTTCTTTGTGGTACACACAGTACTTGCCGTTGTCTCTTCTAGCAGGGTTTCCGCGTATCTTCGGGAGCCACTTCCATTGCTCCCAATTTTTCATGGAGTTTAATACATCCGACATACTAGCATTTAGGGGTGTCATGACTCTGGATCCAACGTAGTTGGATGACTTCGCTAGCCTAAGACGATCAGGATCCAGTCTGTTGTAAGAGCGCTTCCTCTTGCTCCGCTCCTCATCCCCATGTCTCTTTCCCTCCTTCTTCTCTTTAGAAGCTGAGGGCTTCCTGTTGCCTTTCGGTCTCATTCTTAGCGGTTCTTGAAACCTCCAGGGTGATGTGTCTCTGGACGCTCTTAAGGAGCTCTGCCATGTCCAAAGGGGACTCCAAGGTGAGGTCCTCGAAGAGTTTTTCCTCTTTCAGGCCCGCAGTGAATGCCATCACAGCTGTATCTTTGCTACACCCATCTATGAGGGTTAGCTCGTTGTTGAAGCGTGTGACGTACTCTCAGAGCATCTCGCCGGACCTCTACCTAGAGAGAGTATGTAGTGCATGCCTTTTCTAAAACGCTGACTTTCGACGAAACGTGTCAAGAATTCCTTCGCTAATGTTTTGAAGGAGTCGATTGACTTCGGTGGAAGACTATGGAACCACGACAATGCATGGCCTTTAAGACTGGTGGGAAAGGTTCTGCACATGACGGGTTCAGATTCTTCCTTGAGCGCCATTAACTATTTTTAATGGCGTAGATGATCGAAAGGATCTATAGTTTCATCGTAGGAATCGAGCTACGAGGGAGTGCACTTTCTCGAAAGTGTTTCACTCATGATCCGATGCACAAAGGGTGGGACAGATAGGCGATAGAGTACGTCCGGATTGTGCGCTCCTCTACGGATAGGGTTTTCGAGACCGAGCATCTTTGTTTTGACAGTTGGATCAGCGTTAGCCGCATAGCTTCCCTTAGTCCAATTGGAATTGGTGGGGGCCTGGCTCTCCTATGCTAGCTCCCTATCATCTATTGTATGTGGAGGTCCGTGATGTTCATGGTCTTCATCAATAGCTAGTGGATTCTATCGTGTGAGTGTCTCCACCGCCTTGATAGCCTGCTGTATTTGGAATGTCAGCACCTCGGTTATGGGGTCTGTCGTTGCCGCCGTTGGTGCAGGAGCGTGAGTAGGTTGTCCAGGCATGGCAGGAACTGGTATTGGGATAGCCGGAGCGTTGGATGTATCCCTTGGTTCATTGTTGCATGACCTAGTGATCATCATCTCTCTGGGATTTTGTAGGAGACGACGCTTAGCGTAAAGTTAAGAACTATGTCATCCCCACGGACGGCGCCAAACTAATGCAGTTGATTTTCGCTCCATGCTTTGACCATGTTCCTGCAAACCTACTGACCTGCACAAGTAATGCACGTGAGCCACAAACCTAAAAGAGAGATTTTGTAAGGATCTGAGGATGGTGTAATATCTTAACAAGGATTTTGTAGCATACCTTAGTTTACCAACTTCATGTCTTATTTATAGTGCAAGGAGTCCTGGTTTAACCAGGTCATCGTAGGCGTAGTTTAGGGAGGAGATCTTCGTAGAGATCCCTCTCTAATTAAGAGTCGTGCTGTAAAAGGGAAGTTTCATGTTAGCTATGCACTCTTAGATATGCAGGAGATAGTTCCCAATCCAAGAACAATCCGTAGAAGGGAGTTTCCCTGTGTAAAAGATAATCTAGTGTTTGCTTCCTAGTTTGAAGCAAACAACAGCTTTAGTTGCCCGTCTGAAACTAATCCTCGAGATACTTGCTTGAAGAGGACTTATGGGTATCATGGATAGTTGTGAGACGTGTGGGCCTAGCATGTTGTGAGATTCTGGGTCCGCTTGGCGGACTGAAGTCGAACCGGCTTAGATCCGCTTTGGTTGGATCTGTGTTGGGCAGATGCTTGAGCCTGTTGTTCCTCGAGATCATCATGACACGTGTTCAGCTCAGGAGTGTGACCTTTTTTATGCATCATCAGGTATTAATTGCAAATACCTATTAATATACATGTGGAAAATGGGAAAGTTGGAAGCATAAAAAAATCATGAAGCGGCACTGAATGGTCTTTTGTAATCAAAATGTGTATAAATTCATTTGCTATTATTAGCCTGCAAATAGATCTCCACAATATATACCCGTCAAGCTGGAAATATGATTTCTAAATGCAAAAGCTTACGTGTAGGAATAAGTTCATCAGAGAGAAATGGGAACAAGAGATGTGGATACCCTTACATCATCTTTCCACCGGACAACTGCTTCTTCTGAGAGAATAACTTTTTAAGGTTTTGAAAAGCTGATGAAGCATCATTGGTCTTCTTCCATGGAGATACCCTCAATTGCACTTATATTCTTGAATAAAAAACAAATAAATGATAACTCAATCAAACCTGCCTTTAGGGTTCCATTTGGGTTTCTCCGGAAAACCACCTGACAATCTTTCAGAGCCATCTAAAATTCCCTGATGCAATTTATGCAAATAGATAGAAATTTTTGACAAAACCAATTGAGGGAAATAAAAATCAAGAAATTGACGAATCGACAACAAATCTATCTCATCATTCCGTCGGAATTTGAAATGCTTTGGAGTATTCAAGATTGGATCTTCTGGGGTCAAATTGAACCTCAAACTCCTCTTATGAGGAGTTGAAGTCTTTTCTATGGATTTGTCGCCTCATCTTCTTCGATTTCGAGTGTATAGTAACCATTACCGCTTATGCTACTTATCATGAAGGAGAGATTGAATAGTTTCGGAGATTGGGAGAGATTAAGATTGACTAGGGTTCTGTTTTGGGGCTTTGTTTTCCGGTGGTAAAGTTCTCGCCAAAATGGAGTATGTGAACGCTATTAAAAGGGTTTAGATGTGCAAAATTTGTACGTTGTTTGTGCATATATGGCCAGCCACACATTCTACTGTGGATAACTCTATGCCAGTATCCAGTTTAATCTGTGGAATAGCTATCCCAAAAATTTTGCATATATTCAGGCACATCATCAGTTTTATGTCCATTTTGTGACTCTGTATTTTTGCACAGTACCTGGGGTCGTCGTGCATCTGTATCAGTGGAGATGCCTGGTTTTTTGTGCCTGGCTTATGTCTGGATGTTGCCATGCACTTGTTTTGCTGACGTGGCACTTAATATCAGTTTTGCCAAACTCATCATCCCATCCATGAAAACTACTTCTCATCCATGGCCAAACCCATCATTTCATCCATCAAAACATATTTTAAATCCCATCATCTTATCGATGGCCAAACCCATCATCCCATCCATCGATGGCCAAACTCATCATCCCATCCTTGTTTGGAGGCATGTTTAGGAGGTCCTCTCTCCAAACAATTTTTAATGTCACATCAGCAAAAACAGGTGCATAGCACCATCATGGCATAAACCAAGCACAACATACCAGACACTGTAGAATTTTTGCTCATTATTTGAGAATAGTGAGTTTTGTAGTTGTTAATTAATGCCTATAACTTTCTCAAATTTTTTAGTTTGGGACGCAAGATGGTATATTCACTACACCAAAAATGCCCATTAGCAACGGTTTTGAACCATGGGGGTAACCCATTGTCATGGCTTAGAGCAGTGGGCTGTAGAGGCGTCGCTAAATCCCCAGTAACGGCTAAAAACCGTGGGAAAAATATTAGCAACGGATTTATACTCGAGGACGGTTGATGATTTAGCCACGGTTCTAAACTGTTGCAAAAACGTTAACCACGGTTTTAAGCCGTGGCCATGCAAGTTATGGCCACGGTTCTAAGCCGTTGCAATATTTTTAGCCACGATTTTAAGCCATGGCCAGTACTAGCCACGGTTATAAGCCGTGGCAAGGTATGGCCACGGTTATTAGTTGTTGCAATAGTTAGCCACGGTTTTAAGTCGTGGCAAATTTTTTTTTTTTTTGGTCACGGTGTTAAGCCAATGCAGTTCTACTGACATTTTGACCCACTATAAGCCAATAAAGAAGTGATCAAAGTCGGGTCACATGGAACAAATATATTGATCCCACTTCATACCATGGGACTAAATATTTTGGTACTTCTGGGTGTGAATAAGAGAAGAGTGAATCAATATCAATTTGGTTCCATTGACCATCAACTGGAGTAATTTTGATTTTCGATACAGTTTATTGATGACAAACATCATTTACAAATCAGGAAATACAAATTAAACCATCCACCTCGGATTTATTGCATTGCACAACAATATCATCCTCACTAGCCTTATTACGTACAAACACATTAAAATTAAGTAAAATCAACAGCTTGGTGTAGCCAAATCATCAGCTTGTTTTCTGCAAGAGAAAAAAACAGGAGAAGCTTAGTATTCAGACTGTCAAATTTGTATCATTCTGTAATGAACTTTAAGTATATGTAGAGAGAGGCTGTGTACCAAAAGGCGCATCTTTAAGATTGCAATGATCTCCTCATGATCTACTCTTGTTTGTGTATATGCCTCGACCTTCTCCATCTCCTACATAATAGATTCAGCAATTGGTAAAATATCGACCTTATAAGTTTATCCCTTAATAGACCTAAAAAATATGTAAAGGAATTGATGGCACACCTCAAGCCATAATGTCAGCTTAGGCCTTCCTATTGTGATGTCATAATTCTTTACATCCAACAATAAGCGAGCGTATTGCTGAAAGAATGGTATGTAGGCAATATTCACCTGAAGGTCACATACAAATGTTAACTCAATCATTAGACGCAATAAGGATGAACTGAAAAAGATAAAACAGAAAATATCTAACGCGGAGGAAAAGATATATAAGTTACCAGGCTGAACTGGCCAAGGAAGAAAGGCCCGTCATCGAATTTGGTGATAGCAGTTTCCAGGTGATCGAAGGTAGGATCTGACGCAGGTAAGTGATGCAAATCAGTCCTTGATCATGTATATACTTGAAGTCTATTTCAGACTAAATTTATAAAATAAAGTGTTTAGTCTTACCAGCATTTGCATTCTGTTTTAGTGCAGCCATCACGACGGTAGTGAAGGTGTCTGTGTAGGACAACAACTCTTCCGCAAACTCGCTTTTGATGGGATCCTAAATTGTGCAGAATAAACATGAACTAGTGAGAATGCAAGGCCTATAGCATGAATTTTCTATTAAGCATAGAAACATAAGTTAGGCATCTTTACCTCAGGGAGAAGGGCAGGTCCTTCAAAGTGCCTATCGATATACTTCATCAAATCAATACTCTCTCCTCTGATTTCATTATTATGTTCCAAAGCAGGTACCTGTAAAAATGGAATTTTTGTATAAGTGGACAATCAAATAGATTGAGAATGTGTTTTCAAAGAACACGTTATGGTGTAAGATGATTTTGGTTTACCAATATCACCTTATTTGCAGGGTAGACTTTCTCCTTGTACCAAGCAGGCCTGTTTACTAGATCAAGGCCTGTTTATTTGTGACTTTGATCACTTCTTTATTGACTTGCATCAAAAGAGAAATCTATTTCAACTTCTTCTGATCCTATAAGACTACATCAAAAGAGAAACCCATTTCAACTTCTTGTGACCTATAGTACTAATTTGGATTTTTCATGTATAAGATGTGAACAACAACAGAAAACACTCATTTAAACTTCTTTCAATAAAAAAGAGAGATACCCATTGATCTACAAGATCATAAGAGAGATGCCCACTGAAATTTTTTAGAATTTGATTAAATCACAAATAAAAAATAAAAAAACACCATTTGAAGTGTTTTGATCTATGAAATCACAACCAATAAAGAGCTAGAGAAGAATCTTAACATACCTTGGTGGCTAGAGCTAGTATCTAAGCTTCTAGGGGGAGTAGTAGTAGAAGTTGAAGTATGTGAATTTGTAGTCTGAGATAGTTTAGGTTTCTTGACAGTTGAAGAAGACCCAGAAGAACCAGCAGCAGCAGTGGTGGTAGTACATATAAAGGCCAGTGAATGTCGTGGCTTCCCCATGTACAGAAAACCAAAAACAGTAATATTAAAGGGCAGTGAATGCCTTGGTAGTATTAGTAGCTAAATAGGCCTTTTGGTGTAGTGTATAAGAATGCAAATACGTTATCTTTTAGCATGAAAAGACTGCTAAAGATCAAACTTAACAGTAATATTTCAGTTAAACAGAAAACATAGTTTAAGAGCTACTAGAAGTGATGGATGAATACTCACAGATACTGAAGAACTTCAGATACTGAAGCTTTACTTAGACCCAATTTAGAAATTACATCTACCAACCTGAAAAAACAAGACAAATAAAATCCAAACAAGTGAACTATAAAAAACCAGAAGCTACCAGTAGCAGAGCAAGAATTTTGGGTTAGAAAATAGTTCAACTCTGATCAATGAGTAATCATTCTTTAAATGTTATTTAGGTGCAAAAGCTTAATGATGACGTATCAAGTTGAGAAATGTTTCTATTATTTACATTCTATGTTAGGAAAGGTCAATGTGGGGTATGATTATTTGTTGTTCTTTTTTATATATAAAGTAATATATTCACTGACTTAAGGAGAAAAGAATCGGTGTTCCAGATCCGAGGTTTAGAGTTTTTTCTAAGGTCTAGATGATAGCATGACACATACTGAGCAATCTATAGAGTGATAGCTGAGCAATGGCCATGCATACTACGATGCAATTCAGAGAAATTGATGACACTCTATTTGATAATATATCAGTTATTATCACTTATACACAAGAAGAAACAAGCATTAAAAAAGATCAGCTTATATTAGCGGAGAATATATCACAACTTTGTGGTACTGGGGTTCCTTTTTGTTTTCGACTGAACCATCATGTGCAAGGAGGACTGGACCAAGCAGTGACCGAGTCTGAGCTTTGCCTAAATCTTGGCAGTGTTCTTAGAAAAATGCCTAAGCTGATTGCACAGATGTAAATAGGAGATATGGATATGCTTAATGCTTGAAGCAAACCTTTTTTCTTTAGATGAAGCCAAATCCTTGAACAGCTGAAACTCTGTTGAATACAACTCGAACAATAGATTTTGACTCTGAGATGCATTTCCCAATTGGTAGGCATGTTCAACAACTGCCAAATAAGAACCATTAGGCAATATTAAAAACATCAGGTCTGCAGAGTTCGACCAAATATGCACGAATATGTAATAAAGAAATATAGAATGTTTTCACAAGAAAACATGTTTCTATAAGAAACTTTGTGCCTCTTTTTCCCCTACTTCTTAGCCTAGGAGCAACTAAAGTCCATTTTCAAAAGCAACCAATGTTAAAGACATCAGTAAAGTCTGATATCACTCAACTAAGTCAAACAAGTCCAAGCAAAATAATGATCCACCATACCCAAGATTACTCAAACTTTGACTTTAACAATCCTTGGATGTATTTAACAAATAAAGCAACAGAGTTCACAAAGAATAAAAATAAAAGAAAACTTCTATTGCTGTAAACTGAATCGATCATAACATACCAACAGATCCAACCATATGACGGAGAAGAGAGGCAACATGCCCATGGAGGGCAGAGATGAAACCTTCCAACTGTTTTTTGGAGGTTGCAGCATCATGAAGAAAAAAAAAATCATAAAGAAGAAAATCAGATTTTCAATGCCCTAAATCTCCAATCAACATTGTCGTAACTTTCAATTTTCCTCTTTCTCGGCAGAAACATACCATTGTCTAACATGTTTTTCACTAGATGAACTGAATATGCGTTACGTGCAAGCGTAAGAAGATCTGGCTAGAGCTCCTTAAATATGGAATCTCGTTCAGGTTGGGTACAGTACTTGACACAAGTCTAATATGAAACAAGCAAAGCCCTACTGCAGTTAATAGTAAATCAAATGAAAATGGAAGAGAAGTCAGCAAGAGAATAATATTTACCTGCAAAACCCGAGAAGATACATGGGACATGGCAATTTTAGGTATCTTCCCCTTCATCTTCTGTATAGCTTCACTCACCATTCTTAAAATATTAAAATGAACAAAGTTAGCCATATTACTAAAATATTTCTACAAAAGAACCCCATTATTAAAAATGAACTTCTTACTTCGATCTGTCTTCTTTAGCAATATTGCGCCGCCTCATTTTCTCCCATAGGGCTGCAAGCTCCTATACAAACCAAATATGAAATGTAACAAAGAATTCTATTTTTTAAAAATAATCCTTTGACCAATCAAAAAAATCCATAACCCCTAAAAGAACTTGGTGCTTACAGGTTGAAGATCATAGTTTTTCTTCCTCTTCTTCTTCTTTGCCTCTGTTTCTGCCTACAATAAGTTAAAACCAAAAAGATGATGCATCTTTGACTTGATGTAGCACTGACATTACACGAATCTACATTACCAAGAAATATCATAATCTCATATAGGATATTTTTATGAAGACTAGGATGTTGATCCACATAAAAACTGAAATAAAATACCACATGAACTCCCATGAACAGAGAGATATTTCCCTTCATAGATAATATTTATGCTTTGCAGCTTGTGCAGGAGTTAAAGATATAATTGCGAAAGAAACCACTGACAATCTGGTAAATGAGAAGTACGGGCTATTTTCAAACTGAAGACCATCAATGAAAACACACCAACACTAATTCGAAAAATGATAATTATTATAAAATATGGATGTTGGCGATAAAAATGAAACAAACTTCCATTTCCAAAATATTTAATGATAACAGCAACAATCTGAAAAGTGACTGACCTTGCCTTGAAGACGAGCTTCTCGCTTAGATTTCGGCTCATTCGCCTTCTCTGATTGATCTTTATGCTTGGAGGGGGACTTATTAAAGGGTTTCGTCAATCCCTTCTTTGGAAAATTTGTGGATTTCGATTGAACAGACTTTGGCTTCTTGAAAACCAAATTTACAGAACAGCATAATAAGGGCGATGAGCTAAATCAAAACCAAATTCTAATATTCCAAAAAAAGAAAAAAGGAAGTATAATAACAATACTTAGCACCCAGACCTCACTTCCTTTGTGTTTATGTACTGAGCACGTATGGTTTCTAATTTTCGTCTTCTATGTTTTAATGGTATTCCTGGACAGACCAAGTACGAGTATTACTCCAAACAGTCTTGAACTACTCAAGTTATAATATACGTGTACAATGAAAAAAAAAATAAGACGAAGAAGAAAGAAAGAAAGAAATCATGTCAGTTCATATATCATCAAGAAGGTCAAGAAGACATTTTAATTATTCGAAGATCCATGCCAGCAAGAAAACTCATAGAAGTTTGATGAATTAAATATCTGAGTTTGATGAGAATTCTTATTGCCTGAAGTTTGATATGGAGTTGTGAACCGACTCCCTCCAGTTGTTGGAACTTGATCCTTGCAGATAACTGTTTTTGCATCGTTAAGGGAGCATGCTGGACAAAAGTCGGAGAAGATAATATCAAACATACAGAATATTGCCATTGCTCTAATCTTGGTAGAGATATTTAAACAACATACCATCATCCTGACTCTCAGTTTCTGTGTCGGTTTCATCTTCACTGAATTCGTTCACCTTGGGCTTAATGTTTAGCCATTTCTTCATTACTATTGAAGGCCAAAAAGCCTGCATAAAGTAGTCAACTCTGAGAAATATTAATTCCTCAATCGAACCCCCATTAAATCAAACCTTTTGTAGGGAAAACAAAGAGTTAAGTTCAGATTTTTAGTGAATCAAACATATTGTAAAGTACCGAAAAAAATCAGTGGAGTTGAAGAAGCAAACTTTAACAAAGTAAAAAACATAAATCATAAATATAGGGATAAATCAAAAAAAATTCCCAAACAATAAATGAAGGAGTGGGTTGATGGATTGACTTTAAAATATGGCATAATTGTCTAATGCATGCATTTGCTTAAAGCCTTAAACTGATGAGTGATTCTAATTGTTAAGTGGAAACAAACCATGTGCGCGCAATTGCTGCCTAGAATACTTACATGCAAAAACTTCTCCATTGTCCTATCCACTGGTAAAAGAGCAAGGTATTCAATTGCACATAGAAAAAACTTCTCCATACTCCCTTCTTCCTAAGGTTTCACATTGGTTCAACCCGAGGCATATAAAAAAGGAGATGCCAAACACAGTTTAAAGCATAGAAACGTAAGCTCAACATAAGGCATAAGAAAAGTGAGATGTCAAACACATTTTAAAGCATATAAACAATTGCAATTATGGTACAGTAGAAACTCAAATAATTAAATTTAGTACCCAAACATGACGCGCAGAAGTGCTAGAGTACAATTGCACTAGCAGATTGATGCTTGGTAGTCATTGTTATCTAAATATATCAAGGATATAAGCACTAAACAAGAAGGTTATGACACTAAAAAGTGAATACCTGACATAAGTGGTAGAGAAATACTGAAAGCATGTCAGGTGTTGAAGCACACTTTGGATGATGATTCACATGGAAAGTTTTGTATGTGCAGAGAAAACCTAACCTGAATACAAAACACAGATCATTCCTTATCAATTTTAACATCTAAATAACTTGACAATAGTGAAGTTTCTTCACTGATGACAAAACCAAACAATAACAATCCAATTTTTATCAAGCAAAAAACCCAATTTAAACTTTCTCCCTAATCGATTGAGATTCAAAGTAAAACCTTCAATGGGGGTGTAGATCTGATGAAATCCTCCATAGTCTTGGGATGCCGACAGTCTTCAACAGGAAAAACAAAAAAGTTCATTTAACATTTAACATAAAAACCAAAAATTTATTCAATGGGTTGTTGGGAAATCATATCAGGCTTGCAAAACCAGGCTTCATCATCAACAATCTTCTTCGGGAGCGGAGAAATTGATCCATTCGGGGGAAATTGATCCATTCGGAGAAATCTTCTTCTTCTCCTCTTCAGAAATTGAGCTGGAGAAAAGAAGAAAGTGAGTTATAGGGTTTGCTTTGCTGAAAGAAGAAAAAAAAATTAGAAGAAGAGATCAACAAAGAGATCTAAAGAATAAGTAGATCTAAAGAAGAAAAAGGAGATCTTACCTTCTCAAACTTTCTTCTTTTTCTTCTTCTTCTTCTTCTTCTTCTATCGTCCTTTCCTTCTTTCGTCCTTCTTCTTCCCTGCTTCAAGAATCTGTTTCGTCCCTGCTTCTTCTTCTATGGTCCTCTCCTTCTTTCGTCCTTCTTCTTCCCTTGTGAGAATCTGTTTTTCATCAATTTTTTTCGCCAAAGCGCGAAACTATTTTGCCAAAGCGCGAAAGTGAAATTTTTTTTAGCTACGGTTTTAAACCGTTGGTAGTTTTAGCCACGGTTATAAACCGTTGGCAGTTATAGCCACGGTTTAAAACCGTGGCAACCCTTTTGGTGTAGTGTTTTTTGGCCACGATTTTATTTTTTAGTCACGGTTTTACACCGTTGGCCGTTATAGCCACGGTTTTTAGCCGTGGCAAATAAACCAACGGCTTAGAACCGTGGCCACCTCCCCGTAGATAAACAAGCCTTTTGGTGTAGTGATTGTTGTGAAATTGACAATTGATTGTTTGGTCTCTCATGCTCTAGCAATTGGGAGCTAGGAAGAGAAGTGCAGAATGACTGCAATTGTAGGATAATGTGGGCTTGGAGAAGTGGGCAAAATGCAGGTGCCAAAGGCAAAGGAAAGAGCCATTGGCACTAATGCACTATAGGCCACAGGACTAACTAGTCGATGATCATTAATGCGAATGTAGTACATGAAACTCTATTGAAGTCATGAAAGAGTTACAATATCAGGTTTTGATCAGTGGAACATAAGGAATGATATTGAACATGAAATCCATATCGATTAAGTTAGACATGATGTGGCAATGACACTTAATAACCAGCTCTTTGAAAAGTTCTGGTATTAGTTTTCAGATTCATCCCTATTGTGGTTGCCATCCCTTGAGATTTGTGTTAGATATGGTACATACGTTGTTTGATCAAAGATATTATTGATAAGGATAATGGTTGAAGTCACAAATTTCTTATGTTAAAATAAAAAAGAAAATTTAGATGAAGATCAACATTAGCTGTTGGAATCTTTCAAGAACTAGCTTATTTGTAGTTTTTTATTGTTTTACTTTTCAGAGTCCATGTGCTTCATGGTTATTGTTTTGACCTTTTCTATTTATTAGGGAAGGGGATGAAGAACATTTTTCTCAAGATGATTTAGCAATTGATTGTTGCCTATCAAGATCACGAGTTTATGCTTTGTCCACCAAGGAACCATCAGGACAATTTTCACTTGGTGAGTTTAACCTATAGCTTAAAACTCATTCGTTCATCTCTTAGCCTGGTTGAAGAGTTTCAGGAAATTTTCTGTAATGAATGATGAAGGAGCAAGTGAGTGGTGTAAATTTGATGTACCTTTATGATCTTGATTTTAATGATAAGGTTTGGGATCCTCAAAACCCCAGCTTGCCTTTAAAAAAAAAAACAATTGTCTAACTAATATCTCAATATGAATGATCATAAAATTCGAATTCATTGACAAATTACAAAGCAATATAACCATAATAGAGTACACCCTCTACAATGAAACCAACATACAACAAATCTACCACCACAATACAAATATAGTAAAATGGACAGAATGACAAGTACTAAATGAAAGCTACACGTTAAAGATTTTAAACATTGTTGGCAAACTTAACTTTAACAGCTTATGCAACTTATGGGGTCGTGGTTGAATGGGGTATTATGGGAAGAGATGGGATGGGCAAGTCCTTAGGCAGGCCAGGGATCGCAGGTAGTGGTAGCAATTCAGGATTAGGCATAGGTAGTTAAGGCTTTGGCAGAGTTGGGATTGTTGGTAGAGGAGGCAAGTTAGGTATTGGTAGAGTTGGTAGTGTTGGTAGAGTTGGTAGTGTTGGTAGGGTTGGTAGAGTTGGTAGAGTTGGTAGTGTTGGTAGGGTTGGTAGAGTTGGTAGTATTGCTTCAAGCTTGCGCAGACCGGATACTGGTGGCAAGTTGGGCAGCTCTGGTTTTGGCAATGCAGGAAGAGGTGGCAACTCCGGTTTGGGCAAAGGTACCGGGAGACTTGGAAGTGGAAGCAATTCAGGCTTGGGAAGCCCTGGAACAACCGGCAATTTCATCCCTAAGAGAATGCGGCCTGCATGAACAACCACATCGTCGCAGTTCATCAAGGAGGAAACGAGCAACAAAGGTAACATAATATGGAGATAAGCCATGATTAAATGACAACCGAGAGCCAAAGATGCCTTAGCAACTTAAGGGTGCAATTGTTCTTGCCAGACTGTGTTTACACTCTATTTGGAATTGTATGGTTTTATAGGAGATTTATGAAAGGAACTAGTGTCTGAGATCAGAGTGTGCTATTGGTTGGCTGTAGATGTGGGTAAGAAGCTGGAACATATTGTTAAGTTTTGGATTTCACTATCTCATTACCTCACATGCAAGTTTTGGATTTCCTTGAGCCGACCTAATCAAACTTAATCAAACTGACGAACCAAAACTACTTATGGTCTCTGGGATCTAAAAGTATTCAGAACTAAATATACAGCGATAAGACATCAAACAGTCGATGGATTGTTGCCGAACGTGTGGCACGGATTAGCGCTAATACGAAAAGACTCCAGTCTAATCACTAACAGGTTCAAGCCAGGACCAACCTAGGCTAATTATCTCATTATTTCAAATACTTCACATGCAAGTTTTGGATTTACTTGAGCCGACCTCTAATTGATAACAACTTAATCAAACTGACGAACAAAAATGACTTATGGTGTCGGGGATCCAAAAGTATTCAGAACTATATATACAGTGATGAGATATCAAACAGTGGACAGATTGTTGCTGAACATGTGGAACGGATTGGCGCTAATACGAAAAGACTCCAGTCTAATCACTACCAGGCCCATGTCAGAACCAACCTAGGATAATTATCTCATTACTTCAAATACCTCACAAGCAAGTTTTGGATTTACGTGAGCCGACCTCTGATTGATAACAACTTAATCAAACTGACGAACCAAAACGAATTATGGTGTCGGGGATCCAAAAGTATTCAGAACTATATATACAGTGATGAGATATCAAACAGTGGACAGATTGTTGCTGAACAAGTGGAACGGATTGGCGCTAATGCGAAAAGGCCCCAATTCTAGTCACTAATGACATATGGAATATTTACCATCGGTGCATCGAATAGATTGGTGGGGTCCTATCGAATCACTTCATGTTATGAACATTGTTTCAACTGATCGCACTAACGCAAGATTTCACCTAGGTCTATATGTGAATATGTTAACATAATATACGAAAGCTAAATTTCCAACCTGATTACAAAATACAGGTCATGATGCAGAGATATTGCTGCCGCGATGACTCCATAATCAAATGGAAAGTAGCAAAGTTGCTAACTTAAAGAAGCAACAAATAATGTGTTCAACTGACATGCAAACCTACAACCAACACCTATGAACCATAACACTACATCTCAACTGGAAAGGTTCAATGAAAAAAGATTACGAGCACATTCTCTATCAGACCTCTGTCCTCTAAAAATGGAATCGAACTTAGTGGGAAAGAAATTTTGAGAAGGAATTGTAGAGATCTACATGGAATTAGATGAAATAGAAATTCTCTCAAGAGAGAGAACTCTGTGATGCTTGATAGAACGTGGAACTCACCAAACACGTTAAGCTTCTACTTGCCTAGATACAGAAAATGATATTTTCCATAAAACAATTAAGCACAACCAAAATTAAATAATTATTCCAAAACAAAAGGGCGTTGATGAGTGCTAATGGAAACATGCCCAACTTTGTTATGCTGATATATGAGGAGTTTTTGTTCTTTGCTCATACAGCTTTGACAAGGCAAACTTCTTCTCTCTTTCACCTTCTTCGTATATGTATACAGAGATGGCACGCGCACATTATATACATTGTTGCTATGAATTAATATGAACTTTTGCGTGCAAGTATTGCAGATAAAGGGGGGCAAATAAATAAATCATAGATAATTTAATTCTTAAAATAAATAAATAAATATGATTAAACCGCAGCTTAACTGACCCTATAGGGTTTACCAAACCAGGCCCGAAGGCTACAATACTGTTGCCACTTAATATCCTCGTCGCCTCTATCTCGCAGGGAGACTTGCTTTCGCTTCTGTCCGTTGTCTCCACCTTGCAAAGACGGCTTATCCACGACAAAGCACATGTGCTTCTAATAATCAGGTGAAAACTCAAAAAATCTTAACTGGTGAGTCTCGAACCTGCGACCTCTTTCAAGAAGAGTTGATGTCCGATCAACTGAGCTACAATTGGTGGACAACTGTTAATATTAAGAATGTTACCGTCCAATTGCTTAGCTGAAGCAGGCTACCGTGAAGACTGAAGAGTGTCGATGAGAAGCAAACGAGCAAGAGAGAGAGTAAGACCACCTCCATAAATCGATCTATGTCTAATCGAAATCGTATTGTGCGATTGGAGAAATCAATCTCCGTTGAAATCGTCTTGTGTGATTGGAGGGGATTGGAGAAAATCGATCTTTATCGAAATCATTTTGGGCAATTGAGAAGGCGAAGAGGTGAACTTTCGAAGGGTTTGCGATTTTTTGTATATTTGTATTTTATTATCTATGAGAGGGGCAATCTAAAATTTTAAAGGGGGGTGGGGGAAGATTGCAAATATTGTTAGTTTAGTGGGATTTCTTAAAAAGCTAAGGGGGGCAATTGCCCCCTAAGCTATAAGGTAGATCCGCCCATGCAAGTACAGTACTAAGCAACAACACAGACACTTATGGGGTACGATTGCATGTATGGTGGTTGTCATTGTTGTGGGTTGCAGAATTCTCTATGGGAAATGGAGTGAAGTTAGACATACAACACGACTATGTATTATTCTTCCATCTCTCAATCTTGCGTATATTATGCTTTACAATATACAATAGAATAACAGTAAAGAGTGGAGCAGTCTGATTTGGTACACGAACAACATCCCTAGACACAGTTTCATTGTATGGCTTGCCATGAATAACGCTATGAAAACATTGGATAAACTCAGAAAGTGGGGCACAGTGTACCTCTGTTTACTATGCTCCAGTGAAACTGAATCCATTGCTCACCTTTATTTTGAGTGCACCTACTCGAAATCCATCTGGAATCATTTCCTGAGACTGTTGGGCTACAATAGACAGGTTCTCAATTGGCTGGAAGAAGTCGCTTGGTGTAGGAGACGCTTTGCTGGTAATAAAATGGATAACACCTTGCGCAAGCTCACTTTCAATGCCACAATATACCATATATGGGCTGAACGGAACAGAAGAGTGCACTAGAATACCCACATTATCGCTGTTGAATTAGCATCTCGCATATATGATGAAGTACGCCTAAAATTAGCAGTCATTGAAAAAGAAGTAATCGACTCAGCTGCAAATAGACAATTTTCAATGCATGGAACTCACACGTGCATTTTCGCCTTGACGCACCAATCTACTTTAGCTGGTCCAAGCCACCCGTAGGCTGGTGCAAAGTCAACACAGATGGGTCTCTTCAAGGTGCCCTAGGGGGCCATGGAGCTGTTTTAAGAGATGCACAAAGTGTAGTGATAGCAGCATGTGCAGGATCATGGCCAGGACACTCTGTAATTAAGCACGAACTGCATGGTGTCGAAGCTGCCCTTAATCTGATGGAAAAACACGGTATCAATAAGGCTATTTTCAGCACCGACTCAACATATGCCTTATCCATTCTCACAAGGAATGAACCTACTCCGTGGGATCTTCGACACTTAACCAAACGAATCAAGTGTGGACTAATGCAGCTTGCGGACTACAAAATTAAACACCACTACCGAGAGACCAACAGGGTGGCTGACCACCTAGCAGGATTACTTCCTCCCTTTGAGTTTCTGGAAATAAATCCTAGCTTTTTTGATGAGAATGTAAAGAACTATCTACATGAAGATCCTATAGGGAGAAAATACAAAAGAATGTAATATCTTGAACAATTTTTTTTTTAGGTTCTGGGATCCTTAATAAACCCTGGCTCCATTTTACAAAAGAAAAAATATATATATACAATAGTATTCAGGGGGATAATTTAAATTTCTACAAATAACAATATTTTTCTAATAACAGACGCATTTTTTAAATTTATTTTTCTAATCACAAACCACACCAAAATAAATTAAAGATTTTCCCTTGCATTGACCTAAACCATATCCTCAACTAAAATCAAACGGTAGTCGATAACTTATGACTGAAAACCTAAAACTTCTCTCGACTCCCTTCCAAAAACCTAACCAACCATTTTCCACAAGAAGTCTAATTTTGTTAACTCGGTTGGGACTTAGTTACAGTTGCCACATTGACACTAATTTGGTCAAAACATGGAGAAACTTTTTTTTTTTAAATAGGAGAGAGAAAAAATATATCCCTAACATTACGACTTGCATCCTCTTCAACCTCTTCACCATTTAAATGACCTACAATAATTAGAGAAACTTTTCTATTCCCATGATATTTGATATCCATTATCGAAGCTTTCCCGTTGAACAAAAGCATTAGAAACCTCTAAACTTACGAAACTTGAATCAACACCAAATCAAAATCATTGCATTCCAAAGCCTCTTATATTTTAAAACACAACCCAAATGTCAAAATCAAGTTTTGAACAGAAAAAACACAAAAAACCCTCTCGAATAGAAGGAAAACTAAAATACCCATCAAATAATGAAATTTTGAATTGAATCAACCTAAATCATCTTTTTAGTTTAAAGTTCCTAAAATCAATAGTACATTTAATCACCCCATAAGTGCACATTTAGAATTCTTTAACTAATTATATTTGTGCATTCAAAAAGTTTACACAAGAAAACGTGGAGAGAAGTTTTAAAAATGGAAAAAGTTTCCTATCTGATCGAGGATGGAGAAAAGGGCTAGAAAAGATAGAGATCATAATGTTCTCTCACTTTTTTTAAAACTAATTTATCTCACATCTTTTGACTAAATTAATGACAACCTACCATTAATCTATCTCGTGTGTCTTGGGGTATCTTGGTCACTTTCTTTATTAAGTTGGGGTGTTTTTAGTAAATTGGGTAGTTAATTTAGTTTTGATGATCCTAATAAAACATGGGGTGAAAAGAAAATTCATTTTGAATTATTGGGGTGTTTGGTTTGCTAGAAAAATTTCAATTATAGGAGTTAGTTTGGAGTGTTAAAAATAAAAAACTACTTCTACAATAACATGGAGATGCTTTATTTATTTTGGGGTGATTCTAGTAAAACATGAGGTGAAACCCTAAATAAATAATAATTGAGGATCAGTGTTGGGCTGATGTTGGGGCTCGTAATTCCTCGAGATCATCATGACACGTGTATGGCTCAGCGGTGTGACCGTTTTTATTTATCATCAGCTACTCCCCCCGAGTTAGTGAGCCGTCACATCGGTTCGCAAAGTCATCTCTTGAAGGAATGTGCCGCTTATGATGATTGAGTCAGTATCATTTCTTGACCCACACGCTACATTAATTGAACATGAGTCGGTCTAGCGAAAAAGAGGCGGTAACCCAATCTCTATTTAGGTCATCCACAGTGTAGAGTCTGACCCTTCCCTTTGTTGTTTAAGATAATGCTCTGATTAGAAAAGATTGTTCATCTTCTTCATGGCTCAACAAAACCTTCTTGACGATGCAACCTTGGCCAAGGGCCTAGAGTTTTTCAAAGACCGGTTGTTGTCCGAGCCTGGCCTTGCTGAAATCCGTATGAAGTTTGGGGTCCCTGAAGACCTGCCATTATATGTCCTAACGGGTGACCAAATGCCAACGTCACCTTCGGCCGGTTTCATCTGCTTACATCGTGGGATGCTTCAAACTGGAGTATGTTTTCCAGTTCTAGACGTGATTTGGGAGTTCATGGATCTCCTGGGGATTCCTCCGGCCCAATTGGAGCTTCATGAATATATGATCATCTTCCTGATTCTGATCAGTGCTAAGGAGGCCGCCGTCAATGTGACTATGCGAGTAATTCAATTGTTGAATTCCCCGACTGAAGGGTAACATTGTCTGTAAGATGACATTGTCGGCTTGCTTTGTCAATTTGCCCGATGATTTCAAGTTCTGGTAGAATTATTGCTTCTTGGCCCTTGCAGATTCGAAGTATTTTCGATGCAAGGGTCACCCGCTCGACCGAGAGTTCGGGTCGCTTCGTAAGTTCAACCCTTTCTTGTGACTTTGATATGTTTGATCGTGGGCTAGCTAAACATTGCTTGTGTTTCTTCGCAGGGAGGTTTCCCAATACTCCTCAAACCTTAGAGGAGCAAAACACAATGGAGACGTTTTGCGGCTTGCCAAAGAGGAACATGGTCGATGTCATAAGAGTTTCCAACTTCATCCATATTGGGCTGTGGGACAACTGGCACGTTGCCCCCACTTTGTACCGAGTATCGCAAATTAAGATGGAAGATGGGCCCTTCAAGGAAGATGAATGTTGCTGGGGCCAAAGCTCTCGTTCTATCTGACGTGGAGGAGCCATCTGAAACACTTGCCTCTTTTGTGAGGAAAAGGTCATGTGTTAGAATGAGGTTTCCTTCAGCATGACCCACACAGTAAGAGAGGAACGCGAGTCTGCTAAGCCTGTCGGGACGGAGACTGATGTGTCTGGCTTGGACAAAGATTACTTGCAGTTTGCAGGGGTTGTAGACAGGTCGAATGTCAATGACGTGCAGGCCAAAGCTTTGAATGATCGTCTGGTGCGGGTCGCAATGGCGGCTTCTACTGTTGTTGGGGTTGTTCCAACAGAAGGCTTCTATAATGACCCGCCTGAGGTTGTGGAATCTGATAGTGGTCGTAGTGTCGCAGGCCAGGTTTCCCATAGTTCGCATTGTTCACGATCTCGTTCCAGACCACAGCTAGAAGTATTGGAGGGTCATTTGGATAATTCACTCCCTATTCTCCATTCGGATCCCGTCGAGTCGTCTCGCACCAAAGGATCGGTTGTTCATGACAAATGAAAGGCCACGGAAAAGAGTCTGAGGACGATGACAATCGTAAAGGGTGTTGCCGATGTAATTCATGAACTGGGAAAGCTTCATCCGGATGCGCGGATAAGCCTGTTTGCTCTGGACTTGGTAAAAATGAGTTCACAGGTCTGGCACCAAGAGGTAGACGTAGAGTATGCTCCAAAAAGTATATAAGCAGGCTTCACAGCTGACTAATGGATTGTGCTCCAAAACCCGAGGACGATATGCTAGAAGGGTGTATGGACAAGGGCTTGAAGTACCTTATGTTGGGTATGTCTCACTTGAGCCACGTGGTCATTGCTAAGACGGAAGTCGAGAGAGCTCATGAGAGGGTATACACCTTGGAGCGAGTCTTCTCGCACATGCAGGCGCTATATTCTGCTGCGCTTTATGAAATTGATCGGCCACAGAAGGAAGTTGACGAGAAGAGGCTGGATCAATCAACCATGGCCGCTGAGACTCAAAGGGCTCGTCTAGATGTCCTTGAGCGTGATCTGTCAGAGGCGGTGTTCGAGAGAGATAGACTCAAACAGGAGTTGGACCGAACCCGCCAAAACGTAGAGGTTTCGCAGAAAGCTGCGGCTAAGGCGCATTCTGAACTGCTGTCTCTTGCTGAAGAGAAGGCTTCGAAGGAGGCCGAGCGGGCTGCTCAGAAGCAACAGCTAGAATCTGATGTGGAGTTCTATGCTCGAGAGGCGAGGAAGGCCGAGGACCAGCTCGAATTGGAGTGACATGAGCTTAGTGCTGTGAAAAACAGTTTGGCCACAGAGCAGTCTTGGGTCAACTCGCTAACTGGCAAGTTGGAGCTATTGGAGCGTGAACTTATTAATGCGAAGGTGTGAGAGGATGAGCTTCTTCAGAAACAAGGCAAATGCGAGTTTCGCTGGTTTGTACATGGCACGCTAGAGCTGATGAATGAGGAGCATCCGGAATGGGATCTCGGCCGTTATATGAAGATCTCGTACGTAGACTTATTTGTTACCTTTGCGTCATCGGACTAGGAAGAAAATTTGGGACCTGATGTCCAGGCCATGGCACGTGTGGATGCAACTCCTGCTCCTTCTTCCACTAAGTAACAAATAATGTGTGAAATTCAATTTTCAACTGACATGCAAACCTACAACCATCACTAATGAACCATAACACTACATCTCAACTGGAAAGGTTCAATGAAAAAAGATTACGAGCACATTCTCTATCAGACCTCTGACCTCTGTCAAGAGAGAGAACTCTGTGAAGCTTGATAGAACTTGGAACTCACCAAACACGTTAAGCTTCTACTTGCATAGATACATAAAATTTTATTTTCCAGAAATAGAAAGGAGGTACTCTAAGGTTTCAGAATTACACAAATGAGTCCCCTGATCACTAATAATGGCTCGTGGTGTATCGAAACGGGATAAAATGTGTTCCTTGATAAACTTGACAACTGTGTTGTTGTCATTGTTCCGGCATGTCACAGTCTCTACCCATTTGGACACATAGTCCACTGCAAGCAAAATATACAAATATCCAAAAGAGCGTTGAAAATGTCATATGTCTCAATGACTAGGATGGGGTTAGGGGGCATCATATGTCTTCGGGACAGTGCACCTAACTTTTGGCATCTATCACAAGAACAACAATAATTGTTAGTGTCCTTAAATAATGTAGGCCAATATTATCCCAACTGTAAAGTTTTTTTGCAACGGTCTTTTTCATAGGAAAATGGCCTCCACAAGCTGCACTATAACAAAAATGTAAGACACTTTCAATCTCACCTTCTGGAATACAGCGCCTCATGATTTGGTCGGGGCAATACTTATATAGATAAGGATCATCCCAATAAAAAAAATTTGCCTCGACAAAAAATTTGCGCTTATCTTGAGCACTCCATTATGATGGAACTTCGCCGGAAACCAAGTAATTAACAATTTGCTCACGTAACATATTAATCAATTCTTCTTCTTGTGAGCCATCAAGCACGGAAGAAATAATAACAGGAAATGTATCACCTGGTTCGAGGAATGCATGTTTAAGTCCCTCAGGCAATAGAGCTAGGTCAACTTTCGGAGTTTCCAACTTTGTTAGGATAAAGTGAACTCTGTGAAACTTGATAGAACTTTGAAATCACCAAACACGTTACGCTTCTACTTGCCTAGATACAGAAAATGATATTTTCCATAAAACAACTAAGCACAACCAAAATTAAATAATTATTCCAAAACAAATGGGCATTGATGAGTGCTAATGGAAACATGCCCAACTTTGTTATGCTGATATATGAGGAGTTTTTGTTCTTTGTTCATACAGCTTGGACAAGACAAACTTCTTCTCTTTTTCACCTTCTTTGTATATGTATACCGAGATGGCACGCACACATTATATACATTGTTGCTATGAATTAATATGAACTTTTACGTGCAAGTACAATACTAAGCAACAACACGGACACTTATGGGGTGCGATTACAATATACAATAGTATTCAGGGAGATAATTTAAATTTCTACAAATTACATTATTTTTCTAATTACAAATGCATTTTTTAAATTTATTTTTCTAATCACAAACCACACCAAAATAAATTAAAAATTTTCCCTTGCATTGACCTAAACCATATCCTCAACTAAAATCAAACGGTAGTCGATAACTTATGACTGAAAACCTAAAAAACTTCTCTCGACTCCCTTCCAAAAACCTAACCAACCATTTTCCACAAGAAGTCTAATTTTGTTAACTCGGTTGGGGCTTAGTTACAGTTGCCACGTTGACACTAATTTGGTCAAAACATGGAAAAACTTTTTTTTTTTTTTTAATAGTAGAGAGAAAAAAAATATCCCTAAACTTACGACTTGCATCCTCTTCAACCTCTTCACCATTTAAATGACCTGAAATAATTAGAGAAACTTTTCTATTCCCATGATATTTGATATCCATTATCGAAGTTTTCCAGTTGAACAAAAGCATTAGAAACCTCTAAACTTGCGAAACTAGAATCAACACCAAATCAAAATCATTGCATTTCAAAGCCTCTTATATTTTAAAACACAACCCAAATGTCAAAATCAAGTTTTGAATAGAAAAAACACAAGACACCCTCTCGATTAGAAGGAAAACTAGAATACCCAACAAACAATGAAATTCTGAATTGAATCAACCTAAATCATCTTTTTAGTTTCAAGTTCCTAAAATCAATAGTACATTTAATCACCCCATAAGTGCATATTTAGAATTCTTTAATTAATTATATTTGTGCATTCAAAAAGTTTACAAAAGAAAACGCGGAGATAAGCTTTGAAAATGGCGAAAGTATCCCGTCTGATGGTGGATGGAGAAAAGGGCTAGAAAAGAAAGAGATCATAATGTTCTCTAACTTTTTTTAAAATTAATTTATCTCACATCTTTTGACTAAATTAATGACAACCTACCATTAATCTATCTCTTGTGTCTCTTGGGGTATCTTGGTCACTTTCTTTATTAAGTTGGGGTGTTTTTAGTAAATTGGGTAGTTAATTTAGTTTTGATGCTCCTAATAAAACATGGGGTGAAAAGAACATTCATTTTGAATTATTGGGGTGTTTGGTTTGCAAGAAAATTTTCAATTATAGGAGTTAGTTTGGAGTGTTAAAAATAAAAAAAAACTACTTCTACAATAACATGGAGATGCGTTATTTATTTTGGGGTGATTCTAGTAAAACATGAGGTGAAACCCTAAATAAATAATAATTGAGGATCAGTATTGGCTGATGTTGGGCCCGTAATTCCTCGAGATCATCATGACATGTGTATGGCTTAGCAGTGTGACCATTTTTATGTATCATCAGCTACTCCCCCCGAGTTAGTGGGTCGTCACATCGGTTCGCTAAGTCATCTCTTGAAGGGATGCGCCGCTTATGATGATTGAGTCACTATCGTTGCTTGAGCCGCACGCTGCATTAATTGAACGTGAGTCGGTCTAGCAACCTTGGCCAAGGGCCTAGAGTTTTTCAAAGACTGGTTGTTGTCCGAGCTTGGCCTTGCCGAAATCCGTATGAAGTTTGGGACCTGCCATTATATGTCCTGACGGGTGACCAAACGCCATTGTCACCTCCGGCCGGTTTCATCTGCTTACACCATGGGATGCTTCAAACTGGAGTGTGTTTTCTAGTTCTGGACGTGATTTGGGAGTTCATGGATCTTCTCGGGATTCCTCCGGCCCAGTTGGGGCTTAATGAATATATGATCATCTTCCTGATTCTAATCAGTGCTAAGGAGGCCGGCGTCAGTGTGACTCTGCGAGTAATTCAGTTGCTGAATTCTCCTCGACTGAAGGGTAACGTTGTCTGTAAGATGACATCGTCGGCTTGCTTTGTGAATTTGCCCGATGATTTCAAGTTCTGGTAGATGGATTGCTTCTTGGCCCCTATAGATTCAAAGTATTTTCGATGCAAGGGTCACCCGATTGAGCGAGAGTTCAGGTCGCTTCGTAAGTTCAACCCTTTCTTGTGACTTTGATATGTTTAATCGTGGGCTAGCTAATCATTGCTTGTGTTTCTTCGCAGGGAGGTTTCCCAATACTCCTCTAACCTTAGAGGAACAAAACACAATGGAGACGTATTGCGGCTTGCCAAAGAGGAACGTGGTCGATATCATTAGAGTTTCCTACTTCATCCATAGTGGGTTGTGGGACAACTAGCACGTTGCCCCCACTTTGTACCGAGTATCGCAAATTAAGTTGGAAGATGGGCCCTTTAAGGAAGAGGAATGTTGCTGGGGCCAAAGCTCTCGTTCTATCTGACTTGGAGGAGCCATCTGAAATGCTTGCCTCTTTTGTGAGTAAAAGGTCATGTGTTAGAATGAGGTTTCCTTCAGCATGACCTACTCCAGTAAGAGAGGAACGCGAGTCTGCTAAGCCTATCGCGGCGGAGAATGATGTGTCTGGTGCGCGTCACAATCTCAATGACGCGTAGTCTGAAGCTTTGAATGATCGCCTGGTGCGGGTCACAATGGCGCCTTCTATTGTTGCTAGTTCGCATTGTTCACCATCTCGTTCCAGACCACAGCTAGAAGTATTGGAGGGTCCTTTGGATAATTCACTCCTTCTTCTCCCTTCGGATCCTGTCGAGTCGTCTTGCACCAAAGGGTCGGCTATTGATGACAAATGAAAGGCCACGAAGGAGAGCATGAAAACGATGACAATCGTAAAGGGTGGTGCCGGTGTAATTCATGAACTGGGAAAGCATCATCCAGATGCGCGGATAAGCCTGTTTGCTTTGAACTTGGTAAAAATGAGTTCACAGGTCAGGCACCAAGAGGTAGACATAGAGTATGCTCCTAAAAGCATATAAGCAGGCTTCACAGCTGACTAATGGATTGTGCTCCAAAACCCGAAGAGGATACACTAGAAGGGTGTAAGGACAAGGGCTTGAAGTACCTTATGTTGAGTATGTCTCACTTGAGCCACATGGTCATTGCTAAGACGGAAGTCGAGACAGCTCGTGAGAGGGTATACACCTTGGAGTGTGTTTTCTCGCACATGCAGGCGCTATATTCTGCTGCGCTTTATGAAATTGATCGGCTACAGAAGCAAGTTGAGGAGAAGAGGCTAGATCAATCAACCGTGGCTGCTGAGACTCAAGGGGCTCGTCTAGAGGTCCTTGAGTGTGATCTGTTAGAGGCGGTGTTCGAGAGAGATAGACTCAAACAGGTGTTGGACCTAACCCGCCGAAACGTAGAGGTTTTGCAGACAGCTGCGGCTAAGGCGCATTTTGAACTGCGGTCTCTTGCTTAAGAGAAGGCTTCGAAGGAGGCCGAGCGGGCTGCTCAGAAGCAACAGCTAGAATCTGATGTGGAGTTCTATGCTCGATAGGTGAGGAAGGCTGAGGACCAACTCGAATTGGAGTGGCATGAGCTTAGTGTTGTGAAGAGCAGTTTGGCCCAAGAGCAGTCTTGGGTTAAATCGCTAACTGGCAAGTTGGAGCTATTGGAGCGTGAACTTATTCATGCGAAGGTGTGAGAGGAGGAGCTTTTTCAGAAACAAGGCAAATGCGAGTTTTGCTGGGTTGTACATGGCAGGCTGGAGCTGTCGGCGCTGATGAATGAGGAGCATCTGAAGTGGGATCTTGGCCGTTATTTGATGATGTCGTACGTAGACTTGTTTGTTACATCTGCGTCATCGGACTAGGAAGACAGTTTGGGACCTGATATCCAGGCCGTGGCGCGTGTGGACGCAACTCCTGTTCCTTCTTCCACGAGGCTTAGCTTTTCTGTTTCTATATTTTCTCCTGATAAGGACTAGACTTTGTATGTTTGTACCCCTTTCTGTTTTGACCATTAATGAAAGCAATTTTATCCATTTTGTGTTTGTTGTCTCTATTGCATGTTTTTCGTTTCGCATTGTTGTCTTGCTTTGGCACAGGCTTGTTGAATCAATAGGACGTCGACTGGTCTGTCTGTGATAGAGAGCTTGACCGTTTTTCATTGCAAATTACTCAGGGTCATCGTTGTGTAGTCATGTCCGATAGTGGGCATGTTGCAAACATTTTAACCGAGGGTTGAGTTGCTCGAGCTGTGTCTTGTCCCCAAGGTAAGCTGCTTGAGGCTTACCTCACTTATCTGATCGATCTGTTGCAAATGCTGCTATGGGTGGGTTGCGCTGGCCGAGCGTATGTGTCGGAGTGTTCATGCCGAGTCAGACGTTGTAAGCTCGGGTTGGAATCCTAAGTAGCTTTTATCTGGGCACTAGATGTACGAATTTTGTATCGGTGTCAGTGGCCTTTGTTAATATGAGAATGTCAGTCCATTTGAGTGTGAAGACGCTGACTCAACTAGATTCATGTTTGCGACCGCTGTTTCGAATGAGAGCAGTGGTCGCGTGGCAAGTTGCTTGGGGCTCCCACCTTCCGAACCATATATGCCCGAACAATGTGGGCTCTAGGTTCGGGGAGTGAAGATTTGGCGACTATGCTAAAGAGCAGCAACCCCGTGGCGAGTCGTTGACATCTGTTAAGGACTGACTAGTCTCCCACCTTTCGAACTATCTACACCCGCCCCACGCAAATTTAAAAAATAGCCGCATGTAGGAACTATATAGTTGAAAAAAAGAAGAAGCAAATGACTTATAATAAAACAAATGAATCATTCACAATATAAATTCATTCTTACTAAAGTAATCAAGTCGGCCATAGGAAGAAGAATTGCAAACTTTATGAATTCCGGAAAGCAGGCAAACCCTCACATTACTCGCTATATGAGCCCGCTGTATGATTCAGATATCACCATTGAATCACTACAAAATGATTAGGTATTATGATACCAAAATCCAAAGCATGGTGAGAGATGGACAACAAAATGAGCCTAGGGGCTGGTGATAATGTGAGTATGATTGGGATTGAAGGAATGTAGTAGGGATTGATGGTAGAGGAGGTAATGATGCCATTGGAACAGTAGGGGTGGCAAGCAAACTGGGTAGGGGAGGAAATGTGACCTTTGAAACAGTGGGGTAGTAGGCAAACTGGGCAAGGGAGGTAATGTGACTTTTGGAATAGCAGCGTTAGTAGGCAAACTGAGCTGGGGAGGCAATCCAAACTTTGGAATATGGGTGTAGTAGGCAAACTAGGAAGGAAAGAAATGTTGCCTTTCAAATAGTTGGTTTGTCAGGCATGGTCAGCAAGCTAGGCAGTGGGGGGAGTCTGGGGTTGGGCAAAGTGGGAAATTGTGTACCTGGCAAGGGTGGCATTAGGAGCTTTGGTAGAGTGGGGACGCTAGGCAGGGGAGGTAATTGGTTTGGGAGCATTTGTGGCAACGTAGGAATAGACAGTGTCGGAATGGAAGAAATGGAGGCATCGTTGCCTTTGGAAAAGGTGGAATGTCGGGCAGTGAAAGGTGGTGAAGCAATTTGTAACCGATGTGTGCTAGGCTCACATTGACGCATGACATTGCCAATGCAATGATCATAGTGCAACAAAGTGCTTAGAAAAATCCATTATTATAAAACTTATAATATGCAAGGTGTCAAGAAGGTTTGCAAAATCATGTAGAAATTAATTCAAGTTGCTTTTGTTATGAGAATTCACATCTAAGTCATGGGATTTTATAGGGAGTCGAAACAAAGATTTATAGGAAGCCGAAAACAAGATTATACTCCGTTGTTGTCTTCGGAAGGGGTCGAGCATTGTATTCTCGTATTCTCTTTTATTTCAATTCGCATTGTATTCAGATGCTTGTAGTGTTAAGTCTTTTGTATCCGCCTCAAGGTGCTTGTTGTTACATCTTTCTAATAATCAATACATTTTTATTCTGAAATTCTTGTTTTATTTCTTAAACGATTGTAAATCACATAAGTCTCTTCAGAACTCTAAACTCAATATTGACTACGAAAAGGGAAACAAACAACTTTAAGCAAACTAATTGTTGATGGAGATAACTTGATTTTGACCTCGAAGTGAATTCGAATAGCTTTCGCGGATCATTTAGCGGGCTGTCAAAACATTACATAGGTTACTGAATAGCAAACCTTGTAGTGGGATGGATCTCTATGCCGATGAATGTCGGGGGTATGTGTTCCTGCTTGCCATTTCCATTAGGACTTGCTAGGCGGGAGAGTTGACTGCTCCTGTACCGCTCGAAAATGGGGTCCCTTCTGTCTTTAGGCCTTGCACTGGGTCAGGCTGCTTGGCGTGATGTAGCTGAATCTGGGATAACTCTATCTGTTTCAGTGAGGCCTAGTGACAACCTCATGTCTTAGGTTGGTCTCCACGTATTGTCTCTTCCGTGTTGTTAGCAGTATACTTAACACACTAGTGAAGGGTGGAGACCACTGCTTCCATTTAGTGTAGCCATGGTCTTCCCAGGATGAGGTTGTATGATGATGGTGTGTCTACCACCATGAAGTCTAGAAATAGGACATTCTTCAGCTGCTAATTTCCAACTAAGGTAGCTAATCTTATCTTTTCGATGGGAAAGCATTTCTCCCCACTGAATCCGATCAGTGGGTGCTCTGATGGCACTAGGTTTTCCTCCTTGAGGTCCATGCTGCGAAAAGCATTGTAGAACAGAATGTTGAGCGAGCTTCTTGTCTCAACGAGAGATTTCTTCACTTCCCTCTTTGCGATGCAAATGGAGATGACAAAGGCATCGTTGTGCGGTGCTCGAACTCTATTGAGGTCCTTGTCCGTGAAAGTTAAATTGAGAATGGGGTTCTAAATTTTTGAATAGCAAACTCGTCTGTCTTCATCCGCGGGTTATCTCTGCATATCCAGCAGAGTTTTCTTGTAGGACATATGCGACTGGTCTTCATTCGGTCCGACTTCATGGACGTATATTATGCTAGGAGTCTCCCTCTCTACCTCTTTGACTGACTGCCCTTGTCCCTGGTCTGTTCTGGCCGCTTCTCAGACTTCAAGAAGTCTTTCAATTTACCCTTGCGGATCCATTGCTATACTTCATACCTCAGACTTTTGCAGTCATTGGTGTTGTGGCTGCCTTCTTTGTGGTACGCACAGTACTTGCCGTTGTCTCTTCTAGCAGAGTCTCCGCATATCTTCGGGGGCCACTTCAATTCCTCCCAATTTTATGGAGTTTAATACATCCGACATACTAGCATTTAAGGGTGTCATGACTCTGGATCCAACGTAGTTGGATGATTTCTCTAGCCAGGGACGATCAGGATCCAGTCAGTTGTAAGAGCGCTTCCTCTTGCTCCGCTCCTCATCCCCGTGTCTTTTTCCCTCTTTCTTTTCCTTAGAAGCTGTGGACTTCATGTTGCCTTCGGCCTCCTTCTTAGTAGTTCTTCACTCCTCCAGATTGATGTGTCTTTGGATGCTCTTGAGGAGCTCTGCCATGTCCAGAAGGGGCTCCAAGGTGAGGTCCTCGAAGAGCTCTTCCTCTTTGAGGCTCGCAGTGAATGCCATCACAGCTGTATCGTCGCTACACCCGTCGATTAGTGTCAGCTCGTTGTTGAAGTGTGTGACGTACTCTCAGAGCATCTCGCCAGACCTCTACCTAGAGAGAGTATGTAGTACAGGCCTTTTCAGAAATGCTGACTTCCAACAAATTGTCAATGTAGTGGTCCCGTGGCAAACCATCGGAATTAGTTCGCGATTGACTAGGCCCACACCTTCTAAACTATCTACACTCGCACAATGGGAGCTACAAGTCCAGGGTAGGTAATTTGGCGGTCACGCTAAAAAGCAGTGGTTCCATAATGAACCATCGGAATCATTTTGTCGTGTTTTGAAATAATATTTCACTATGCTTTAAAGGTGAATATCTTTGCTTTTTATGATATATTATTTGAGGTTAAATCAATTGTGACCCTCAATCTACTTTATACCAGGACCTAATAATTTGGATTACTGAATAATGAAGGTAACTATAATTGGATGAATACAGGCATAAACCTTATATATCACCAATAAAAAACTTACGAGCAAGAATATAAAATTAGTGACAATTGAAATCTTTATAAAAAATTTCAGATAAAAAACTTCTTGATAAGGGAACACAACCATCACCCTGGCTAGAGAATCACCTGCATCCACCATGGTTGGCATACAGGGATGCACAACATCGCAAATTAAAAAAATAGCCGCATGTAGGAACTATATAGTTGAAAAGAAGAAGAAGAAGCAAATCACTTATAATACAACAAATGAATCATTCACAATATAAATTCATTCATACTAAAATAATCAAGTCGGCCATAGGAAGAAAAATTGCAAACTTTATGAATTCCAGATAGCGGGCAAACCCTCACGTTACTCGCTATATAAGCCCGCTGTATGATTCAGATATCACCATTGAATCACTACAAAATGATTAGGTATTATGAGACCAAAATCCAAAGCATGGTGAGAGATGGACAACAAAATGAGCCTAGGGGCTGGCGGTAATGTGAGTGGGATTGGGATTGAAGGAATGTAGTAGGGATTGATGGTAGAGGAGGTAATGATGCCATTGGAATAGTGGGGGTGGCAAGAAAACTAGGCACGGGAGGAAATGTGACCTTTGAAATAGTGGGGGTAGTAGGCAAACTGGGCAAGGGAGGTAATGTGACCTTTGGAACAGCAGCGTCAGTAGGCAAACTGAGCTGGGGAGGCAATCCAAACTTTGGAATATGGGTGTAGTAGGCAAACTGGGAAGGGAAGAAATGTTGCCTTTGATATAGTTGGTGTGACAGGCATGGTCAGCAAGCTAGGCAGTGGGGGGAGTCTGGGGTTGGGCAAAGTGGGAAATTGAGTACTTGGCAAGGGTGGCATTGTGAGCTTTGGTAGAGTGGGGATGCTAGGCAGGGGAGGTAATTGGTTTGGGGGCATTGGTGGCAATGTAGGAATAGACAGTGTCGGAATGGAAGAAATGTATGCCAAAACACTTCTCTCGACTCCCTTCTCACGACTCCCTTCCAAAAACCTAACCAATCATTTTCCACAAGAAGTCTAATTTTGTTAACTCGGTTGGGGCTTAGTTACAATTGCCACGTTGACACTAATTTGGTCAAAACATGGAGAAACTTATTTTTTTTTTAAATAAGAGAGAGAAAAAAAATATCCCTAAACTTACGACTTGCATCCACTTCAACCTCTTCACCATTTAAATGACCTAAAATAATTAGAGAAACTTTTCTATTCCCATGATATTTGATATCCATTATCGAAGCTTTCCAGTTGAACAAAAGCATTAGAAACCTCTAAACTTGCGAAACTTGAATCAACACAAAATCAAAATCATTGCATTCCAAAGCCTCTTATATTTTAATACACAACCCAAATGTCAAAATCAAGTTTTGAATAGAAAAAACACCAATAACACTCTCGAATAGAAGGAAAACTAGAATACCCAACAAACAATGAAATTTTGAATTGAATCAACCTAAATCATCTTTTTAGTTTCAAGTTCCTAAAATCAATAGTACATTTAATCACCCCATAAGTGCACATTTAGAATTCTTTAACTAATTATATTTGTGCATTCAAAAAGTTTACACAAGAAAACGCGGAGAGAAGCTTTGAAAATGGCGAAAGTTTCCCGTCCGATGGTGGATGGAGAAAAGGGCTGGAAAAGATAGAGATCATAATGTTCTCTCACTTTTTTTTAAATTAATTTATCTCACATCTTTTGACTAAATTAATGACAACCTGCCATTAATCTATCTCTTGTGTGTCTTGGGGTATCTTGGTCACTTTCTTTATTAAGTTGGGGTGTTTTTAGTAAATTGGGTAGTTAATTTAGTTTTGATGCTCCTAATAAAACATGGGGTTAAAAGAACATTCATTTTGAATTATTGGGGTGTTTGGTTTGCTAGAAAATTTTCAATTATAGGAGTTAGTTTGGAGTGTTAAAAATAAAAAAAACTACTTCTACAATAACATGGAGATGCTTTATTTATTTTGGGGTGATTCTAGTAAAACATGAGGTGAAACCCTAAAAAAATAATAATTGAGGATCAGTGTTGGGCTGATGTTGGGCTCGTAATTCCTCGAGATCATCATGACACGTGTATGGCTAAGCGGTGTGACCATTTTTATGTATCATCAGCTACTCCCCCCGAGTTAGTGAGCCGTCACATCGGTTCGCTAAGTCATCTCTTGAAGGGATGTGTTGCTTATGATGATTGGGTCAGTATCGTTGCTTGAGTCGCACGCTGCATTAATTGAACGTGAGTCGGTCTAACGAAAAAGAGGCGGGAGCCCAATATCTATTTAGGTCATCCGCAGTGTAGAGTCTGACGCTTCTCTTTGTTGTTGAAGATATAATGCTCTGATTAGAAAAGATTTTTCATCTTCTTGGCTCAACAAAACCTTCTTGACGATGCAACCTTGGCCAAGGGCCTAGAGTTTTTCGAAGACTGGTTGTTGTTCGAGCCTGGCCTTGCCAAAATTTGTATGAAGTTTTGGGTCCCTGAGGACCTGCCATTATATGTCCTGACAGGTGACCAAACGCCAATGTCATCTCCGGCCGGTTTCATTTGCTTACATCGTGGGATGCTTCAAACTGGAGTGAGTTTTCCAGTTCTGGACGTGATTTGGGAGTTTATGGATCTCCTGGGGATTCCTCCGGCCCAGTTGGGGCTTAATGAATATATGATCATCTTCTTGATTTTGATCAGTGCTAAGAAGGCCGGCGTCAGTGTGACTCTGCGAGTAATTCAGTTGCTGGATTCTCCCCGACTGAAGGGTAACGTTGTCTGTAAGATGACATCGTCGGCTTGCTTTGTGAATTTTCCCGATGATTTCAAGTTCTGGTAGAAGTATTGCTTCTTGGCCCCTACAGATTCGAAGTATTTTCGATGCAAGGGTCACCCGCTCGAGCGAGAGTTCAGGTCGCTACGTAAGTTCAACCCTTTCTTTTGACTTTGATATGTTTGATCGTGGGCTAGCTAATCATTGCTTGTGTTTCTTCGCAGGGAGGTTTCCAATACTCCTCTAACCTTAGAGGAACAAAACACAATGGAGATGTCTTGCTGCTTGCCAAAGAGGAACATGGTCGATGTCATAAGAGTTTCCAACTTCATCCATAGTGGGCTGTGGGATAACTGGCACGTTGCCCCCACTTTGTACCGAGTATTGCAAATTAAGTTGGAAGTTGGACCCTTCAAGGAAGAGGAATGCTACTGGGGCCAAAGCTCTCGTTCTATCTGGCGTGGAGGAGCAGTCTGAAACGCTTGCCTCTTTTGTGAGGAAAAGGTCATGTGTTAGAATGAGGTTTCCTTCAGCATGACCTACTCCAGTAAGAGAGGAACGTGAGTCTGCTAAGCCTGTCGGGGCGGAGAATGATGTGTCTGGTTTGGAGAAAGATTACTTGCAGTTTGCAGGGGTTGTAGACAGGTCGAATCTCAATGACGCGCAGGGCGAAGCTTTGAATGATTGTCTGGTGCGGGTCGCAATGGCGCCTTCTACTGTTGCTAGGGTTGTTCCGACAGATGGCTTCTGTGAAGACCCGCTTGAGGTTGTGGAATTTGATCGTCCCACTGGTGCGCTTTCTGATAGTGGTCATAGTGTCGCAGGCCAAGTTTCCCATAGTTCGCATTGTTCACCGTCTCATTCCAGACCACAGCTAGAAGTATTGGAGGGTCCTTCGGATAATTCACTCCCTCCTCTCCCTTTGGATCCCGTCGAGTCGTCTCGTACCAAAGGGTCGGCTGTTCATGACAAATGAAAGGCAACGGAGGAGAGCCTGAGGATGACGACAATCGTAAGGGGTGGTGCTGGTGTAATTCATGAACTGGGAAAGCTTCATCCGGATGCGCGGATAAGCCTGTTTGCTCTGGACTTGGTAAAAATGAGTTCACAGGTCTAACACCATGAGATAGACGTAGAGTATGCTCCAAAAAGCATATAAGCAGGCTTCACAGCTGACTAATGGATTGTGCTCCAAAACCCGAGGAGGATACGCTAGAAGGGTGTATGGACAAAGGGCTTTAAGTACCTTATGTTGAGTATGTCTCACTTGAGCCACGTGGTCATTGCTAAGACGGTAGTCGAGACAGCTCGTGAGAGGGTATACACCTTGGAGCGTGTTTTCTCGCACATGCAGGCGCTATATTCTGCTGCGCTTTATGAAATTGATCGGCTACAGAAGCAAGTTGAGGAGAAGAGGCTGGATCAATCAACCGAGGCCGCTGAGACTCAAGGTGCTCATCTAGAGGTCCTTGAGCATGATCTGTTAGAGGCGGTGTTCGAGACAGATAGACTCAAACAAGAGTTGGATCGGACCCGCCGAAACGTAGAGGTTTCGCAGAAAGCTGCGGCTAAGGCGCGTTTTGAACTGCGGTCTCTTGCTGAAGAGAAGGCTTCGAAGTAAGCCGAGTGGGCTGCTCAGAAGCAATAGCTAGAATCTGATGTGGAGTTCTATGCTCGAGAGGCGAGGAAGGCCGAGGACTAGCTCGAATTGGAGTGGCATGAGCTTAGTGCTGTGAAGAGCAGTTTGGCCACAGAGCAGTCTTGGGTCAACTCGCTAACCGGCAAGTTGGAGCTATTGGAGCGTGAACTTATTAATGTGAAGGTGTGAGAGGAGGGGCTTCTTCAGAAATAAGGCAAATACAAGTTTCGCTTGGTTGTACATGGCAGGTTGGAGCTGTTGGCGCTGATGAATGAGGAGCATCCGAAATGGGATCTCAGCCGTTATATGAAGATGTCATACGTAGACTTGTTTGTTACCTCTACGTCATCGGACACGGAAGACAGTTCGGGACCTGATGTCCAGGCCGTGGCGCATGTGGACGCCACTCCTGCTCCTTCTTCCACTAGGCTTAGCTCTTCTGTTTCTATACTTTCTCCTGATAAGGAGTAGACTTTGTATGTGTGTACCCCTTTCCGTTTTGACAATTAATGAAAACAGTTTTATCTATTCCGTGTTTGTTGTCTCTATTGCATGTTTTTCGTTTCGCATTGTCGTCTTGCTTTGGCATAGGCTAGTTGAATCAATAGAACATCAACTGGTCTGTCTGTGATAGAGAGCTTGACCGTTTTGTGCTGCAAATGACTCAGGGTCATCGTTGTGTAGACATGTCTGATAGTGGGCATGTTTTGGACATTTTAGCAGAGGGTTGAGTTGCTCGAGCTGTGTCTTGTCCCCAAGGTAAGCTGCTTGAGGCTTACCTCACTTGTCAGATCGGTCGGCAGTAGCTGCTGCTATAGGCGAGTTCCGCTGGCCGAGTGTATGTGTCAGAGCGTTCATGCCGAGTAAGGCGTCGTAAGCTCAGGTTGGCATCCTAAGTAGCTTTTATCTTGGCACTGGTAGTACTACCTTTGTATCGACATGAGTGGCCTTCGCTAATATGAGAATGTCAGTCTATTTGAGCGTGAAGATGCTGACTCAGCTAGATTCATGTTTGCGGCCACTGTTTTGAAGGAGAGCGGTGGTCGCGTGGCAAGTTGCTTGGGGATCCCACCTTTTGAACCATCTATGCCCGAGAAATCTGAGCTATAAGTTCGGGGAGTGAAGATTTGGTGACTATGCTGAAGAGCAGCAACCCCGTGGCTAGTCGTCGACATCAGTTAAGGACTGACTAGTCTCCCACCTTTCGAACTATCTACACCTGCCCCCCTCAATGGGGGCTACAAGTTCAAGTAAAAAGGGTTTGGCGACCAGGCCGAAAAGCAGTGGTCCCGTGGCAAGCCGTCGAGATCACTTCAGGATTGACTAGGCTTTCACTTTCCAAATCATCTACACCTGTGCACATCAAGCTACAAATTTGGGAGTTTTCGACGGCCACGCTGAAGCAGTGCTCCCGTGGCAAGCCATCGGAATCAGTTCGCGGCTTACTAGGCTCCCACCTTCTAGACTATCTACACTCGCACAATGGGAGCTACAAGTCCAGGGTTGGTAATTTGGCCGCCACGCTAAAAAGCATTGGTTCCATGATGAACCATCGGAATCATTTTGTTGTGTTTTGAAATAATATTTCACAATGCTTTAAAGGTGAATATCTTTGCTTTTTAAGATATATTATTTGAGGTTAAATCAATTGTGACCCTCAATCTACTTTATACCAGGACCTGACAATTTGGATTACTGAATATTGAAGGTAACAAAAATTGGATGAATACATGCATAAACCATATATATCACCAATAAAAAACTTACGAGCAAGAATATAAATTAGTGGCTACTGAAATCTTTATAAAAAATTTCAGATAAAAAACTTCTTGATAAGGGAACACAACCATTACCCTGGCTAGAGAATCACCTGCATCCACCATGGTTGGCATACAGGGATGCACAACATCGCAAATTCAAAAATAGTCGCATGTAGGAACTATATAATTGAAAAAAAAAGAGCAAATCACTTATAATACATAATAAATGAATCATTCACAATATAAATTCATTCTTACTAAAGTAATCAAGTCAGCCATAGGAAGAAGAATTACAAACCTTATGAATTCCAGAGAGCGGGCAAACCCTCACATTACTCACTATATGAGCCTGCTGTATGATTCAGATATCACCATTGAATCACTACAAAATGATTAGGTATTATGAGACCAAAATCCAAAGCATGGTGAGAGATGGACAACAAAATGAGCCTAAGGGGTGGTGGTAATGTAATTGGGATTGAAGGAATGTAGTAGGAATTGATGGCAGAGGAGGTAATGATGCCATTGGAACAGTGGGGGTGGCAAGCAAACTGGGCAAGGGAGGTAATGTGACCTTTGAAACAATGGGGGTAGTAGGCAAACTAGGCAAGGGAGGTAATGTGATATTTGGAACAGCAGTGGCAGTAAGCAAACTGAGTTGGGGAGGCAATCCAAACTTTGGAATATGGGTGTAGTAGGAAAACTGGGAAGGGAAGAAATGTGGCCTTTGAAACAGTTGGTGTGACAGGCATGGTCAGCAAGCTAGGCAGTGGGGGGAGTCTAGGGTTGGGCAAAGTGGGAAATTGAGTACTTGGTAAGGGTGGCATTGTGAGCTTTGGTAGAGTGGGGATGCTAGGCAGGGGAGGTAATTGGTTTGGGGGCATTGTTGGCAATGTAGGATTAGACAGTGTCGGAGTGGAAGACAATGAAGGCATCGTTGCCTTTGGGAAAGGTGGAATGTCGGGCAGTGACAGGAGGTGAAGCAGTGTGTAACCGATGTGTGCTAGGCTTACATTGATGCATGACATTGCCAATGCAATGATCATAGTGCAACAAAGTGCTTAGAAAAAACCATTATTATAAAACTTATAATAAGCAAGGTGTTAAGAAGGTTTACCAAATCATGTATACAAATTAAGGTTTACCAAATCATGTAGAAATTAATTCAAGTTGCTTTTGTAACGAGAATTAACATCTAAGTTATGGGATTTTATAGAGAGTCAAAAACAAGATTATACTTTGTTGTCGTCTTCGGAAGGGGTTGAGCACTGTATTCTCGTAATATCTTTTATTTCAATTAGCATTGTATTCAGATGCTTGTTGTGCTCATACTTTTGTATCCGCCTCAAGGTGCTTGTTGTTACATCTTTCCAATAATCAATACAGTTTGATTATGAAATTCTTGTTTTATTTCTTAAACAATTGTGAATCACATACGTCTCTTAAGAACTCTAAACTCAATATTGACTACGAAAAGGGAAACAAACAACTTTAAGCAAACTAACTGTTGATGGAGATAAATTGATTTTGACCTCAAAGTGAATTCGGATAGCTTTCGCGGATCATTTAGCGGACTGTCGAGACGTTACATAGGTTACTGAAGAGGAAACCTTGCAGAGGGACGGATCTCTATGCCGAAGAAATGTCAGGGGTATGCGTTCCCGCTTGCCATTGCAATTAGGACTCGCTTGGCGGGAAAGTTGAATGTTCCTATACTGCTCGAAAATGGTGTCCCTTCTATCTTTAGGCCTTGCACTGGGTCAGGCTGCTCTGCGTGATGTAGCTGAATCTAGGAGAACTCTATCTGTTTTAGTGCGGCCTAGTGGCAGCTTCGTGCTATAAGTTGGTCTCCACGTAATGTCCCTTCTGAGTTGTTAGCAGTATACTTAACACACTAGTGAAGGGTGGAGACCACTGCTTCCATTTAGTGTAGCCACGGTCTTCCCCAGATAAGGTTTGTATGACGATGGTGTGTCTATCACCATGAAGTCCAGAAATAGGACATTCTTCAGCTGCTATTTTCGAGCTACGGTGGCTAATCTTATCTTTTCGATGGGAAAGCATTTCTCCCCGCTGAATCCAATCAGCGAGTGCTCTGATGGCACTAGGTTTTCCTCCTTGAGGTCCATGCTGCGAAAAGCATTGTAGAACAGAATGTTGAGCGAGCTTCTTGTGTCAATGAGAGCTCTCTTCACTTCCCACTTTGCGATTGAAACGAAGATGACCAAGGCGGGGCGGTGCTCGGACTCCATCGAGATCCTTGTCCGTGAAAGTTAAAGTGGGAATGGGGTTCTGAATTTTTGAATAGAAAACTCGTCCGTCTTCATCCACGGGTTATCTCTGTATATCCAGCAGAGTTTGCTTGCAGGACATATGCGACTGGTCTTCATTCGGTCCGACTTCATCAAGGACGTATATTATCCTAGGAGTCTCCCTCTCTACCTTTTTGGCTGACTACCCCTGTCCCTAGTCTGTTCTGGCTGCTTCTCAGACTTCAGGAAGTCTTTCAATTTGCCCTTGCTGATCCAGTGTTATACTTCATACCTCAGACTTTTGCAGTCATTTGTGTTGTGGCCACCTTCTTTGTGGTACGCATAGTACTTGTCGTTGTCTCTTCTGGCAGGGTCTCCACGTATCTTTGGAGGCCACTTCAATTCCTCCCAATTTTTCATGGAGTTGAATACATCCGACAGACTAGCATTTAGTGGTGTCACGGCTTTGGATCCAACGTAGTTGGATGACTTTTCTAGCCTGGGATGATCAGGATCCAGTCTGTTGTAAGTGTGCTTCCTCTTGCTCTGCTCCTCATCCCCGTGTCTTTTTCCTTCCTTCTTCTCCTTAGAAGCTAAAGACTTCCTGTTGCCTTCGGTCTCCCTCTTAGCGGTCCTTGACTCCTCCAGGGTGATGTATCTCTAGACTCTCTTGAGGAGCTCTGCCATGTCCAAAGGGGGCTCCAAGGTGAGGTCCTCGAAGAGCTTTCCCTCTTTGAAGCCCGCAGTGAATGCCATCACAGCTAACTTCCGACGAAACGTGTTAAGAATTCCTTTGCTAAAGTTTTGATGGAGTCTATAGACTTCTGTAGAAGGCTATGGAACCACGTCAATGCAAGGCATTTAGGACTGGTGGGAAAGGTTCTACACATGACGGATTCGAATCCTTCCTTGACTACCATTAAGTGTTGGTAATGGCGTAAATGATCAAAAGGATCCATAGTTTTGTCGTAGGAATCGAGCTACGGGGGAGTGAACTTTCTCGAAAGTGATTCACTCATGATCCGGTGCACAAAAGGTGGGACATAGAGGCGATATAGTACGTCCGGATCGTGTGCTCTTCCGCGGATAGGGTTTCCGGGACCGAGCATCTCTGTCCTGGTGCCTGGATCAGTGTTATTCGAATAGCTTCCCTTAGTCCAATTGGAATTGGCGGGGGCCTGGCTCTCTTACGCTAGCTCCCTATCGTCCACTGTAGGTGGAGGTCTATGTTGTTCCTAGTCTTCATCAGCAGCAAGTGGATTCTATCGTGTGAGTGTCTCCAACGACTTGATAACATGTTGTACTCGGAATGTCAACACCTCAGTTATGGAGTTTGTTGTTGCCGTCGTTGGTGCAGGAGCGTGAGTAGATAGTCCGTGCACGGCAGGAACTGGTATTGGGATTGCCGAAGCGTTGGACGTATCCCCTGGTTTGTTGTTGCGTGACCTAGTGATCATCATCTCTCTGGGATTTGGTAGGAGACATCTCTTAGTGTAAATTTAAGAACTATTTCGTCCCCACGGACGGCGTCAAACTAATGCAGTCGATTTTCACTCCCTACTTTGACCATGTTCCTGCTAACCTGCTGACCTGTACAATTAACACACGTGATCCACAGACCTAAAAGAGGCTTTTTGTAGGGATCTGAGGAAGCTGTAATATTGTAACAGGGATTTTGTAGCGTACCTTAGCTTACCAACCTCATGTCTTATTTATAGTACAAGGAGTCCTGGTTTAACCAGGCCATCGTAGGCATAGTTTAGGGAGGAGGTCCCACTCTAATTAAGAGTCGTGTTATTAAAGGGAAGTTTCATGTTAGCTCTGCTAGATACGCGGGAGATAGTTCCCAATTCCAAGAAAAATTCGTAGAAGGAAGTTTCTCTGTGTGCAAGATACTCTGGTGTTTGCTTCCTAGTTTGAAGCAAATAACAGTTGTAGTTGCCCGTCCGAAGCTAATCCTTGAAATACTTGCCTGAAGAGGACTTATGGGTATCGTGGATAGTTGTAAGACGTGTGGGCCTAGCATGCTATGAGAGTCTGGGTCCGCTTGGCAGACTTAAGTTGAACAGGCTTAGATCCGCTTGGGCTGGATATGTGTTGGGCCGATGCTTGAGCCCGTAGTTCCTCGAGATCATCATGACATGTGTTCGGATCAGGATTGTCACCGCTTTTATGTATCATCGGGTATTAATTGGAAATACCTATTGATATACATGTGGAGAATGGGAAAGTTGGAAGCATAAAAAAATCATGAAGCAACACTTAATGGTCTTTTGTAATCAAAAAGTCCAAATTCATTAGCTATTATTAGCCTACAAATAGATCTCCACAATAAATACCCGTCAAGCTGGAAATATGATTTCTAAATGCAAAAGCTTACGTGTAAGAATAAGTTCATCAGAGAGAAATGGGAACAAGAGATGTGGATACCCTTACATCATCTTTCCACTGGACAACTGCTTCTTCTGAGAGAATAACTTTCTAAGGTTTTGAAGAGCTGATGAAGCATCATTTGTCTTCTTCCATGGGGATACCCTCAATTGCGCATATATTCTTGAATAAAAAACAATGAAATGAAAACTAAATCAAGCCTGCCTTTAGGGTTCCATTTGGGTTTTTCCAGAAAACCACCTGACAATCTTTCAGAGCCATCTCAAATTCCTTGATGCAATTTATGTAAATAGATAGAATTTTTTGACAAAACCAATTGGGGGAAATCAAAATCAAGAAATTGATGAATCGACAACAAATCTATCTCACCATTCTGTCGGAATTTGAAATGCTTTGGAGTTTTCAAGATTGGATCTTTTGGGGTCAAATTGGACCTCAAACGCCTCATATGGGGAGTTGAAGTATTTTCTATGGATCTGTTCGCCTCCTCTTCTTCGATTTCGAGTGTATAGTAACCATTACCACTTATGCTACGCATCATGAAGGAGAGATTGAATAGTTTCGGAGATTGGGAGAGATTGAGAATGACTAGGGATCAGTTTATGGGCTTTGTTTTCGGGTGGTAAAGTTCCCGCCAAAATGGAGTATGTGAACGTTATTAGAAGGGTTTAGATGTGCAAAATTTGAACGTTGTTTGTGCATATATGGACAGCCACACATTCTACTGTGGATAACTCAATGCCAGTATCCAGATTTATCTGTGGAATAGCTATCCAGAAAATTTTGCATATATTCAGGCACAACATCAGTTTTATGTCCATCTAATGCTTTGTGACTCTGTATTTTGCACAGTACCTGGGGTTGTTGTGCATCTGTATCAGTGGAGATGCCTGGTTTTTTATGCCTGGCTTAATATCTGTTTTGCCAAACTCATCATCCCATCCATCAAAACTACTTCTCATCCATGGCCAAACCAATCATTTCATCCATCAAAACAAATTTTAAATCCCATCATCGCATCTCATCATCTTATCGATGGCCAAACTCATCATCCCATCCCTGTTTGGAGGCATGTTTAGGAGGTCCTTTCTCCAAACAAATTTTAATGTCACATCAGCAAAAACTGGTGCATAGCACCATCCAAGCACAACATACCAGACACTGTAGAATTTTTGCTCAATACTTGAGAATAGTGAGTTTTGTAATTGTTAATTAATGCCTATAACTTTCTCCAATTTTTGAGTTTTGGACGCAAGAAGGTATATTATTGTGCAATTTACAGTTGACTGTTTGGTCTCTCATGCTCTAGCAATTGGGAGCTAGGAAGAGAAGTGCAGAATGATTGCAATTGTAGGATAATGTGGGCTTAGAGAAGTGGGCAAAATACAGGTGTCAAAGGCAGAGGAAAGAGCCATCGGCACTAATGCACTATGAGAGCCACGGGACTAACCTGTCGATGATCATTAATGCGAATGCAGTACATGAAACTCTATTGAAGTCATGAAAGAGTTACAATATCATATTTTGATCAGTGGAACAAAAGGAATGATATTGAACATGAACTCAATATCGATTAAGTTAGACATGATATGTTGCAATGACACTTAATAACCAACTCTTTGAAAGGCTCTGGTATTAGTTTCAGATTCATCCCTATTGCGGTTGCCACACTTGAGACTTGTGTTAGATATGGTACATACGTTGTTTGATCAAAGTTATTAGTGATAAGGATAATATTATAAGGATAATGGTTTAAGTCACAGATTTCTTATGTTTAAATAAAAAAGAGAAGTAAGATGAAGATCAACATTAGCTGCTGGAATCTTTCAAGAACTAGCTTATTCGTAGTTTTTTTATTGTTTTACTTTTCGAGTCCGTGTGCTTCATGATTATTGTTCTAACCTTTTCTATTTGTTAGGGAAGGGGATGAAGAACTTTTTTGTAAAGATGATTAAGCAATTGATTGTTTCCTATCAAGATCACGAGTTTAGGCTTGTCCACCAAGAAACCATCTAGACAACTTTTCACTTGGTGAGTTTAGCCTTTAGCTTAAAACTCATTCGTTCATCTCTTAGCCTGGTTGAAGAGTTTTAGGAAATTTTTTGTAATGAATGATGAAAGAGCAAGTGAGTGGTGTAAATTTGATGTACCTTTATGCTCTTGATTTTATTGATAAGGTTTGAGATCCTCCCCCAACTTGCCTTTCAAAAAAATGGACCCTACAAATTACAAAGCAATATAACCATAATAGTGTACACCCTCTACAATGAAACCAACATACAACAAATATACCACCACAATACAAATACAGTAAAATGGACAGAATGACAAGTACTAAATGAAAGGTACACATTAAAGATTTTTAATATTGTCGGCAAACTTAATCAAACTGATGAACCAAAACTACTTATGGTCTCTGGGATCTAAAAGTATTCAAAACTAAATATACAGTGATGAGACATCAAACAGTCAATGGATTGTTACCGAACTTGTGGCACGGATTAGCGCTAATACGAAAAGACTCCAGTCTAATCACTAATAGGCTCAAGCCAGGACCAACATAGGCTAATTATCTCATTATTTCAAATACCTCACATGCAAGTTTTGGATTTACTTGAGCCGACCTCTGTTTGATAACAACTTAATCAAGCAGATGAACCAAAACTACTTATGGTCTTTGGGATCTAAAAGTATTCAAAACTAATTATATAGTCATGAGACATCAAACAGTTGATGGACTGTAACTGAACTTGTGGCACGGATTAGCACTAATACGAAAAGACTCTTGTCTAATTACAAAGCGGCTCAAGCCAGGACCAACCTAGGCTAATTATCTCATTATTTCAAATACCTCACATGCAAGTTTTGGATTTACTTGAACCGACCTCTGTTTGATAACAACTTAATCAAACAGATGAACCAAAACTACTTATGGTCTCTGGGATCTAAAAGTATTCAGAACTAAATATACAGTGATGAGACATCAAACAGTCGATGGATTGTTACCGAACGTGTGGCACGGATTGGCGCTAATACGAAAAGACTCCAGTCTAATCACTAATGACATATGGAATATTTACCATTGGTGCATCGAATAGATTGGTGGGGTCCTATCGAATCACTTCATATTATGAACATTGTTTCAACTGATTGCACTAATGCAAGATTTCACCTTGGTCTATATGTGAATATGTTTGTTAACATAATATACGAATGAAAAGTAGCAAAGTTGCTAACTTAAAGAACAGGTCATGATGCAGAGATATTGCTACCGCAAAGACTCCATAATCAAATGAAAAGTAGCAAAGTTGCTAACTTAAAGAAGCAACAAATAATGTGGGCTATAGGTTCAGGGAGTGAAGATTTGGCTATTATGCTGAAGAGCCGCAGCCCCGTGGCGAATCGTCGACATCAGTTAAGGACTGACTAGTCTCCCACCTTTCAAACTATCTATACCCGCCCTACGTGATGGGGGCCACAAGTTCGAGTAAAAAGGGTTCGACGACCAGGCTGAAAAGCAGTGGTCCCGTGGCAAACCGTCGACATCAGTTCGGGACCGATTAAGCTCCCACCTTCCAAATCATCTACATTTGTGCACATCAAGCTACAAATTTGGGAGTTTTCGGCGGCCATGCTGAAATGCAGTGGTCCCGTGGCAAGCCATCGGAATTAGCTCGCGGCTGACTAGTCACCTACCTTCTAGACTATCTATACTCGCACAATGGGAGCTACAAGTCTATGGTTGGTAATTTGGCCGCTGCGCTAAAAATTTGTGGTTCCATGATGAACCATCGGTATCATTTTGTTGTGTTTTGAAATAATATTTCACAATGCTTTAAAGGTGAATATCTTTGCTTTTTACGAAATATTATTTGAGGTAAAATCAATTGTGACCCACAATCTACTTTATACCAGGACCTGATATTTTGGATTACTGAATAATAAAGGTAACAGAAATTGGATGAATACATGCATAAACCTTATATATCACCAATAAAAAACTTACGAGCAAGAATATAAATTAGTGGCTACTGAAATCATTATAAAAAATTTCAGATAAAAAACTTCTTAATAAGGGAACACAACCATCACTCTGGCTAGAAAATCACCTGCATCCACCGTGGTTGGCATACAAGGATGCACAACATCGCAAATTAAAAAATATCCCCATGTAGGAACTATATAATTGAAAAACAATGACCAAATCACTTAAAATACAACAAATGAATCATTCACAATATAAATTCATTCTTACTAAAGTAATCAAGTCGGCCATAGGAAGAAGAACTGCAAACTTTATGAAGTCCAGAGAGCGGGCAAACCCTCACATTACTCGCTATACGAGCCCGCAGTATGATTAAGATATCACCATTGAATCACTACAAAATGATTAAGTATTATGAGACCAAAATCCAAAGCATGGTGAGAGATGGACAACAAAATGAGCCTAGGGGCTGGCGGTAATGTGAGTGTGATTGGGATTGAAGGAATGTAGTAGGGATTGATGGTAGAGGAGGTAATGATTCCATTGGAACAATGGGGGTGGCAAGCAAACTGGGCACGGGAGGAAATGTGACCATTGAAACAGTGGGGGTAGTAGGCAAACTGGGCAAGGGAGGTAATGTGACTTTTGGAACAGCAACGTCACTAGGCAAACTGAGCTGGGGAGGCAATCCAAACTTTGGAATATGGGTGTAGTAGGCAAACTGGGAAGGGAAGATATGTTCCTTTGAAATAGTTTGTGTGACAGGCATGGTCAGCAAGCTCGACAGTGGGGGGAGTCTGGGGTTGGGCAAAGTGGGCAATTGAGTACTTGGCAAGGGTGGCATTGTGAGCTTTGGTAGAGTGGGGATGAAAGGAAGGGGAGGTAATTGGTTTGGGGGCATTGGTGGCAATGTAGGAATAGACAGTGTCGGAATGGAAGACGATGGAGGCATCGTTGCCTTTGGAAAAGGGGGAATGTCGGGCAGTGACAGGTGGTGAAGCAGTTTGTAACCGATGTGAGCTAGGCTCACATTGATGCATGACATTGCCAATGCAATGATCATAGTGCAACAAAGTGCTTAGAAAAATTCATTATTATAAAACTTATAATAAGCAAGGTGTCAAGAAGGTTTACCAAATCATGTAGAAATTAATTCAAGTTGCTTTTGTAATGAGAATTCACATCTAAGTTATGGGATTTTATAGGGAGTCGAAAACAAGATTATACTCCGTTGTCGTCTTCGGAAGGGGTCGAGCACTGTATTCTCGTAATCTCTTTTATTTCAATTCGCATTGTATTCAGATGCTTGTAGTGCTCAGTCTTTTGTATTCGCCTCAAGGTGTTTGCTGTTACATCTTTATAATAATCAATAAAGTTTGATTATGAAATTCTTGTTTTATTTCTTAAATGATTGTAAATCACATAAGTCTCTTAAGAACTCTAAACTCAATATTGACTACGAAAAGGGAAACAAACAACTTTAAGCAAACTAACTGTTGATGGAGATAAATTGATTTTGACCTCGAAGTGAATTCGGATAGCTTTCGCGGATCATTTAGCGGACAGTCAAAATATTACATAGGTTACTGAATAGCAAACCTTGCAGAGGGATGGATCTCTATGCCGATGAAATGTCGGGGGTATGTGTTCCTGCTTGCCATTTCCATTAGGACTCGAGGCGGGAGAGTTGACTGCTCCTGTACAGCTCGAAAATGGTGTCCCTTCTGTCTTCAGACCTTGCACTGGGTCAGGCTACTCTGTGTGATGTAGCTGAATCTGGGATAACTCTATCTATTTCAGTGAGGCCTAGTAATAGCCTCATGTCGTAGGTTGGTCTCCACGTATTGTCCCTTCTGAGTTATTAGCAGTATACTTAACACACTAGTGAAAGCTGGAGACCACTGCTTCCATTTAGTGTTGCCACGGTCTTCCCAGGATGAGGTTGTATGAAGATGGTGCGTCTACCACCATGAAGTCTAGAAATAGGACATTCTTCAGCTGCTATTTTCCAACTACAATGGCTAATCTTATCTTTTCGATGGGAAAGCATTTCTCCCCGCCGAATCCGATCAGCGGGTGCTCTGATGGCACTAGGTTTTCCTCCTTGAGGTCCATGCTACGAAAAGCATTGTAGAACATAATGTTGAGCGAGCTTCTTGTGTCAACGAGAGCTCTCTTCACTTCCCTCTTTGCGATGGAAACGGAGATGACAAAGGCATCGTTGTGCGGTGTTCGGACTCCATTGAGGTCCTTGTCCGTGAAAGTTAAAGTGAGAATGGGGTTCTGAATTTTTGAATAGCAAACTTGTCTGTCTTCATCCGCGGGTTATCTCTGCATATCCAGTAGAGTTCGCTTGCGGGACATATGTGTCTGGTCTTCATTCGATCCGACTTCATGAAGGGCGTATATTATCCTAGGAGTCTCCCTCTTTGACTGACTCCCCCTGTCCCTAGTCTGTTCTGGCTGCTTCTCAGACTTCAGGAAGTCTTTCAATTTGCCCTTGCGGATCCAGTGCTATACTTCATACCTCAGACTTTTGCAGTCATTGTTGTTATGGGCGCCTTCTTTGTGGTACTCACAGTACTTGTCATTGTCTCTTCTAGCAGGGTATTCGCGTATCTTCGGGGGCCACTTCCATTGCTCCCAATTTTTCATGGAGTTTAATACATCCGACATACTAGCATTTAGGGGTGTCACGACTCTGGATCCAATGTTGTTGGATGACTTCTCTAGCCTGGGACGATCAGGATCCAGTATATTGTAAGAGCGCTTCCTCTTCCACTCCTCATCCTCGTGTCTCTTTCTCTCCTTCTTCTCTTTAGAAGCTGAGGGTTTCTTGTTGTCTTTCGGTCTCTTCTTAGAGGTCCTTGACTCCTCCAGGGTGATGTGTCTCTGGACGCTCTTAAGGAGCTCTGCCATGTCAAAAGGGGGCTCCAAGGTGAGGTCCTCGAAGAGCTTTTCCTCTTTTAGGCCCCCAATGAATGCCATCACAGCTGTATCTTTGCTACACCCTTCTATGAGGGTCAGCTCGTTGTTGAAGGGTGTGACGTACTCTCAGAGCATCTCGCCAGACCTCTACCTAGAGAGAGTATGTAGTGCAGGCTTTTTCTAAACGCTGACTTCCGACGAAACGTGTCAAGAATTCCTTCGCTAATGTTTTGAAGGAGTCGATTGACTTTGGTGGAAGACTATGGAACCACGACAATGCATGGCCTTTAAGACTGGTGGGAAAGGTTTTGCACATGACGGATTCAGATCCTTCCTTGAGCGCCATTAAGTGTTTGTAATGGCGTAGATGATCGAAAGGATCTATAGTTTCGTCGTAGGAATCGAGCTACGGGGGAGTGCACTTTCTCGAAAGTGCTTCACTCATGATCCGATGCACAAAGGGTGGGACAGAGAGGCGATATAGTACGTCCGGATCGTGCACTCCTCTGCGGATAGGGTTCCCGAGACCGAGCATCTTTGTTATGGCAGCTGGATCAACGTTAGCTGCATAGCTTCCCTTAGTCCAATAGGAATTGGTGGGGGCCTGGCTCTCCTGCGGTAGCTCCCTATCATCTATTGTAGGTGGAGGTTTGTGATGTTCATGGTCTTCATCAACAGCCAGTGGATTCTGTCGTGTGAGTGTCTCCACCGCCTTGATAACCTACTGTATTTGGAATGTCAGCACCTCGGTTATGGGGTCTGTCATTGCCGCCGTTGGTGCAGGAGCTTGAGTAGGTTGTCCAGGCAGGGCAGGAACTGGTATTGGGATAGCCGGAGCGTTGGATGTATCCCTTGGTTCATTGTTGCATGACCTAGTGATCATCATCTCTTTGGGATTTTGTAGGAGACGACGCTTAGTGTAAAGTTAAGAACTATGTCGTCCCCACGGGCGGCGCCAAACTAATGCAGTCGATTTTCGCTCCATGTTTTGACCATGTTCCTGCAAACCTGCTAACCTGCACAAGTAATGCACGTGAGCCACAAACCTAAAAGAGAGATTTTGTAAGGATTTGAGGAAGGTTTAATATCTTAACAGGGATTTTTGTAGCGTACCTTAGTTTACCAACCCCAAGTCTTATTTATAGTGACAGGAGTCCTGGTTTAACCAGGTCATCGTAGGCGTAGTTTAGGGAGGAGATCTTCGTAGAGATCCCTCTCTAATTAAGAGTCGTGCTGTAAAAGGGAAGTTTCATGTTAGCTATGCACTCCTAGATATGCGGGAGATAGTTATCCAAGAACAATCCGTAGAAGGGAGTTTCCCTGTGTAAAAGATAATCTGGTGTTTAATACCTAGTTTGAAGCAAATAGCATCTTTAGTTGCCCGTCCGAAGCTAATCCTCGAGATACTTGCCTGAAGAGGACTTATGGGTATCGTGGATAGTTGTGAGACGTGTGGGCCTAGCATGTTGTGAGATTCTGGGTCCGCTTAGCGGACTAAAGTCGAACCGGCTTAGATCCGCTTGGGCTGGATCTGTGTTGGGCAGATGCTTGAGCCCGTAGTTTCTCGAGATCATCATAACACGTGTTTAGCTCAGGAGTGTGACCGCTTTTATGCATCATCAGGTATTAATTGCAAATACCTATTAATATACATGTGGAAGATGGAAAGTTGGAAGCATAAAAAAATCATGAAGCAGCACTGAATGGTCTTTTGTAATCAAAATGTCCAAATTCATTTGCTATTATTAGCCTGCAAATAGATCTCCACAATATATACCCGTCAAGCTGGAAATATGATTTCTAAATGCAAAAGCTTACGTGTAGGAATAAGTTCATTAGAGAGAATAACTTTTTAAGGTTTTGAAAAGCTGATGAAGAATCATTGGTCTTCTTCTATGGGGATACCCTCAATTGCACTTATATTCTTGAATAAAAAACAAAGAAATGATAACTCAATCAAGCCTGCCTTTAGGGTTCCATTTGGGTTTCTCCGGAAAACCTCCTGACAATCTTTCAGAGCCATCTCGAATTCCCTGATGCAATTTATGCAAATAGATAGAAATTTTTGACAAAACCAATTAAGGGAAATCAAAATCAAGAAATTTACGAATCACAACAAATCTATCTCATCATTCCGTCGGAATTTGAAATGCTTTGGACCTCAAACGCCTCTTATGGGGAGTTGAAGCCTTTTTTATGGATCTGTTCGCCTCATCTTCTTCGATTTCGAGTGTATAGTAACCATTACCGCTTATGCTACTTATCATGAAGGAGAGATTGAATAGTTTCGGAGATTGGGAGAGATTGAGATTGACTAGGGTTCTGTTTTGGGGCTTTGTTTTCGGGTGGTAAAGTTCCCGCCAAAATGGAGTATGTGAACGTTATTAAAAGGGTTTAGACGTGCAAAATTTGTACGTTGTTTGTGCATATATGGACAACCACACATTCTACTGTGGATAACTCTATGCCAGTATCCAGTTTAATCTGGGGAATAGCTATCCCGAAAATTTTGCATGTATTCAGGCACATCATCAATTTTATGTCCATCTAATGCTTTGTGACTCTGTATTTTGCACAGTACCTGGGGTCGTCGTGCATCTGTATCAGTGGAGATGCCTGGTTTTTTGTGCCTTGCTTATGTCTGGATGCTGCCATGCACCTGTTTTGCTGATGTGGCACTTAATATCTGTTTTGCCAAACTCATCATCCCATCCATCAAAACTACTTTTCATCCATGGCCAAACCCATCATTTCATCCATCAAAACAAATATTAAATCCCATCATCGCATCCCATCATCTTATCGATGGCCAAACCCATCATCCCATCCTTGTTTGGAGGCATGTTTAGGAGGTCCTCTCTCCAAACAATTTTTAATGTCACATCAGCAAAAACAGGTGCATGGCACCATCATGGCATAAACCAAGCACAACATACCAGACACTGTAGAATTTTTGCTCATTATTTGAGAATAGTGAGTTTTGTAGTTGTTAATTAATGCTTATAACTTTCTCCAATTTTTTAGTCTGGGACGCAAGATGGTATATTGTTGTGCAATTGACAATTGATTGTTTGGTCTCTAATGCTCTTGCAATTGGGAGCTAGGAAGACAAGTGTAGAATGACTGCAATTGTAGGATAATATGGGCTTGGAGAAGTGGGCAAAATGCAGGTGTCAAAGGCAAAGGAAAGAGCCATTGGCACTAATGCACTATCACTACAACAATTAATAAAGGCATTTTTCAAGAAAAAGTTTCCTTGAAAAAAATTAAAATTTTGTTGGAAAAAACTTTTAACAAAGAAAAAATTTGTTATTAGGTTCCTGGAGGCATCCCCGTAGCTAAATGTTTTTACCAAGAAATTAGTTTTTTGTTGGTGAAATGAATGATAAGTCAATGAAATATGGTGCTGGTAGTACTGACAATTACCAAGGAACTTTGTTGATAAAAATCAAATATCTTTACCTACAAATTTTGTTTTGTAAGAAAATTTTACCTATGAATTTTTTTTCTCGAAAAAACTTAGAACCTTCAAAGAAAATTGTCGTGGGAAAAGGTAATACCTTTAACATAGAACTTTTTCGTTGGTAAAATGAATTTATACCAACAAAAGTTATCATAGGTACCTCTAACAATTACATTGGAAAATATTTCCAATGATATTTTTTTATACCAAAACAATCATTCTCTGTTCTTATACGACTCAATCTACCTCTCAAACTCTCTTAGGACACCAACCACAACCTCCCAAACTCTAAGGACACCACTCTTGATGGTAAGACCCCAACAGTTAGAGCTTGGCGGATGGTACCACTAGGTCATGGGTTCAAACCCAGCTTGCGGCATCTTTATGGATTCTGGGATCCTATAAAAACCCTACTTGCCTTTCAAAAAAAAAAAAAAAAAAAACCCCATTATAGAAATTCGTATATGATTTTATTTATTTTTAGGCTAAATGGGAATCGAACTCATGACCTATAGAAGAATCTATTGCAATCTTTACCAGTTGAGCTATTTGAATAATTGTGTTGTGAGAAGCAACTTTATAGCTTCTTAAATCAAAATACTCTTATTTTGCAATAAAAAAAATCATTGCTACATATATAATAGGGATCAATAAATAATATTTTGTCACTATAAATCATGACTAAATATTTTCACGACTATAAGTTTTATGTGAAATAATATTTACCACTTTTAGCAATGAAAATAATTCACAATAACACCATTATAATTAGCAACAAAATAGTAATAGCATTTCATTGCTAGATATGTTATTGAAATTGGTTATATCACCAATGGAACAAAATTAAATTATTGTAAATAAGAAAACGAGCCTTAATAAGAAGAAAAAATAAAGTTCATGGAAATTTTACCAATCTTTAGCAACAAAAAAAATTTACCTATAATATTATAGTTAATAATAAAATAATATTTTATTGTTAAAGAAATTTTATTCGATTTTTTAGATGACATAATATCAATTCTACTAATAAAATTTTCAACGAACTAATATTTTTCTGCTGTAAAGAAGTTAGGAGCTATAAACATAAATAATTTTCATGAAATTTTTTTCATTGTAAATAATAAAATAAATCACTGTAATAACATGATAATTAATTAAAGAAAATTTAGTTTCATTGTTGAAGAGACATGAACAAGTGTTATAGTGCATGTACCAAGAAAATGTTTGTTAATAATATTAATTTTTATTAGCAGTGAAACAATTTATTGTAAATGACATCATAATTACTAACAAACTAAAATTTTGTTGACATAGAAATATTTTGTTGCTAAATAATGTTGATGAAAAATTGGTTTTGGAAGGAGTATTTTGCGCCAACTCTTTAACAAAGAAAAATTGCCAACAAAATATATTTTACTACAAAAAGTGACAACTTTATGGCTTTTCCAGTGAATTTTTTTTTTGTTAGAAATACTAACATATTAACAAGGAAAATAAAATTTGTTAGTAGATAACACATTTCTTGTAGTGAGTATACCAATTTTCAACAAAATAATGATTTGTCGCTATAAAATAGTGAGTGAGCTTTAACGAGAACAAATTTTCATGAAAGTAATTAATTTTTTTTACGTGGAAAACAATTTGCTACTAACAATGTTGCCAATAGCTTTAATGATTTCCTTGCTACAAAGATTTCATTACAAAAATATATTATTTCCAACAAAATAAAAAATGTTGCCAATAGTGAAAAAATTTTAACGAAATATTAGTTTTTTGCTATAAATTAATAAACGAGCTTTAACAAGAAAAAAACTAGTGGAAAAAATTATTAATCATTATCAACGAACCGAATCATTACCAATAATGTAATTATTGTCTAGAAAAACATATTTCTTTATTAAAGAGAGATGAATAAATGTTAATATTCTGTTAACAAGAAAAATAATTAGTTGTTAAAAATAGTCTTCTTTAGTAGCAAAATATTTCATTCCAGATGATACCATAATTAATAAGGAACTAGTATTTTGTTATAAAAATGTTTCGTTGTTAAATCAATTCGGCTAGAAATTAGGTTTGGAGGGAATGCTTCCCACCACCTATTTAACTAGGAAAATTTTTCACAAAATATATTTTGTAGAAAAAAAGTAACAAGTTTATGACTTTTTCAATGAAATTTTTTTCGTTGACAATGATACCCTATTAATAAGGAAATTGAAATTCGTGGAAAAAAATTTTGTTGGTAAATGATAGATTTCTTGTAGTGTATGAGGGCCACAGGACTAACTAGTCGATGATCATTAATGCGAATGTAGAACATGAAACTCTATTGAAGTCATGAAAGAGTTACAATATCAGGTTTTGATCAGTGGAACATAAGGAATGATATTGAACATGAAATCCATATCGATTAAGTTAGACATGATGTGGCAATGACACTTAATAACCAGCTCTTTGAAAAGTTCTGGTATTAGTTTTCAAATTCATCCCTATTGTGGTTGCCATCCCTTGAGATTTGTGTTAGATATGGTACATACGTTGTTTGATCAAAGATATTATTGACAAGGATAATATTATAAGGATAATGGTTGAAGTCACAAATTTCTTATGTTTAAATAAAAAAGAAAATTTAGATGAAGATCAACATTAGCTGCTGGAATCTTTCAAGAACTAGCTTATTTGTAGTTTTTTTTATTGTTTTACTTTTCGAGTCCGTGTGCTTTATGGTTATTGTTTTGACCTTTTCTATTTATTAGGGAAGGGGATGAAGAACATTTTTCTCAAGATGATTTAGCAATTGATTGTTGCCTATCAAGATCACGAGTTTATGCTTTGTCCACCAAGGAACCATCTGGACAATTTTCACTTGGTGAGTTTAACCTATAGCTTAAAACTCATTCGTTCATCTCTTAGCCTGGTTGAAGAGTTTCAGGAAATTTTCTGTAATGAATGATGAAGGAGCAAGTGAGTGGTGTAAATTTGATGTACCTTTATGATCCTGATTTTAATGATAAGGTTTGGGATCCTCAAAACCCCAGCTTGCCTTTAAAAAAAAAACGATTGTCTAACTAATATCTCAATATGAATGATCATAAAATTCGAATTCATTGACAAATTACAAAGCAATATAACCATAATAGAGTACACCCTCTACAATGAAACCAACATACAACAAATCTACCACCACAATACAGATATAGTAAAATGGACAGAATGACAAGTACTAAATGAAAGCTACACGTTAAAGATTTTAAATATTGTTGGCAAACTTAACTTCAACAGCTTATGCAACTTATGGGGTCGTGGTTGAATGGGGTATTATGGGAAGAGATGGGATGGGCAAGTCCTTAGGCAGGGCAGGGATCGCAGGTAGTGGTAGCAATTCAGGATTAGGCATAGGTAGTTAAGGCTTTGGCAGAGTTGGGATTGTTGGTAGAGGAGGCAAGTTAGGTATTGGTAGAGTTGGTAGTGTTGGTAGTGTTGGTAGGGTTGGTAGAGTTGGTAGAGTTGGTAGTGTTGGTAGGGTTGGTAGAGTTGGTAGTATTGCTTCAAGCTTGCGCAGACCGGATACTGGTGGCAAGTTGGGCAGCTCTGGTTTTGGCAATGCAGGAAGAGGTGGCAACTCCGGTTTGGGCAAAGGTACCGGGAGACTTGGAAGTGGAAGCAATTCAGACTTGGGAAGCCCTGGAACAACCGGCAATTTCATCCCTAAGAGAATGCGGCCTGCATGAACAACCACATCGTCGCAGTTCATCAAGGAGGAAATGAGCAACAAAGGTAAGATAATATGGAGATAAGCCATGATTAAATGACAACCGAGAGCCAAAGATGCCTTAGCAACTTAAGGGTGCAATTGTTCTTGCCAGACTGTGTTTACACTCTATTTGGAATTGTATGGTTTTATAGGAGATTTATGAAAGGAACTAGTGTCTGAGATCAGAGTGTGCTATTGGTTGGCTGTAGATGTGGGTAAGAAGCTGGAACATATTGTGTAAGTTTTGGATTTCACTATCTCACTACCTCACATGCAAGTTTTGGATTTCCTTGAGCCGACCTAATCAAACTTAATCAAACTGACGAACCAAAACTACTTATGGTCTCTGGGATCTAAAAGTATTCAGAACTAAATATACAGCGATGAGACATCAAACAGTCGATGGATTGTTGCCGAACGTGTGGCACGGATTAGCGCTAATACGAAAAGACTCCAGTCTAATCACTAACAGGCTCAAGCCAGGACCAACCTAGGCTAATTATCTCATTATTTCAAATACTTCACATACAAGTTTTGGATTTACTTGAGCCGACCTCTAATTGATAACAACTTAATCAAACTGACGAACCAAAACGACTTATGGTGTCGGGGATCCAAAAGTATTCAGAACTATATATACAGTGATGAGATATCAAACAGTGGACAGATTGTTGCTGAACATGTGGAACGGATTGGCGCTAATACGAAAAGACTCCAGTCTAATCACTATCAGGCCCATGCCAGAACCAACCTAGGATAATTATCTCATTACTTCAAATACCTCACAAGCAAGTTTTGGATTTACGTGAGCCGACCTCTGATTGATAACAACTTAATCAAACTGACGAACCAAAACGACTTATGGTGTCGGGGATCCAAAAGTATTCAGAACTATATATATAGTGATGAGATATCAAACAGTGGACAGATTGTTGCTGAACATGTGAAACGGATTGGCGCTAATACGAAAATACTCCAGTCTAATCACTAACAGGCCCATGCCAGAACCAACCTAGGCTAGTTATCTCATTACTTCAAATACCTCACATGCAAGTTTTGGATTTACTGGAGCCGACCTCTGATTGATAACAACTTAATCAAACTGACGAACCAAAACGACTTATGGTGTCGGGGATCCAAAAGTATTCAGAACTATATATACAGTGATGAGATATCAAACAGTGGACAGATTGTTGCTGAACATGTGGAACGGATTGGCGCTAATACGAAAAGGCCATGATGCAGAGATATTGCTGCCGCGATGACTCCATAATCAAATGGAAAGTAGCAAAGTTGCTAACTTAAAGAAGCAACAAATAATGAGTGTTCAACTGACATGCAAACCTACAACCAACACCTATGAACCATAACACTACATCTCAACTGGAAAGGTTCAATGAAAAAAGATTACGAGCACATTCTCTATCAGACCTCTGTCCTCTGAAAATGGAATCGAACTTAGTGGGAAAGAAATTTTGAGAAGGAATTGTATAGATCTGCATGGAATTAGATGAAATAGAAATTCTCTCAAGAGAGAGAACTCTGTGAAGCTTGATAGAACGTGGAACTCACCAAACACGTTAAGCCTCTACTTGCCTAGATACAGAAAATGATATTTTCCATAAAACAATTAAGCACAACCATAATTAAATAATTATTCCAAAACAAAAGGGCGTTGATGAGTGCTAATGGAAACATGCCCAACTTTGTTGCAACTTTGTTATGCTGATATATTTGGAGTTTTTGTTCTTTGTTCATACAGCTTTGACAAGGCAAACTTCTTCTCTCTTTCACCTTCTTCGTATATGTATACAAAGATGGCACGCGCACATTATATACATTGTTGCTATGAATTAATATGAACTTTTGTGTGCAAGTACACAGGGGCGGAGCCAGGATTGCAAATAAAGGGGGGCAAATAAATAAAACATAGATAATTTATTTTTTAAAATAAATAAATAAATAAATATGATTAAACCACAGCTTAACTGGCCCTATAGAGCTTACCAAACCAGGCCCGAAGGCTACAATATATTGTTGCCACTTAATATCCTCGTCGCCTCTATCTCCCAGGGAGACTTATGGGGTGCAAAGACTTGAAGTACAGTAAGTACTAAGCAACAACACGGACACTTATGGGGTGCGATTGCATGTATGGTGGTTGTCATTGTTGTTGGTTGCAGAATTCTCTGTGGGAAATAGAGTGAAGTTAGACATACAACACGACTATGTATTATTCTTCCATCTCTCAATCTTGCGTATATTATGCATTACAATATACAATAGAATAACAGTAAAGAGTGGAGTAGTCTGATTTGGTACACGAACAACATCCCTAGACACAGTTTCATTGTATGGCTTGCCATGAATAATGCTATGAAAACATTGGATAAACTCAGAAAGTGGGGCACGGTGTCATCAGACCTCTGTTTACTATGCTCCAGTGAAACTGAATCCATTGCTCACCTTTATTTTGAGTGCACCTATTTGAAATCCATCTGGAATCATTTCCTGAGACTGTTGGGCTACAATAGACAGATTCTCAATTGGCTGGAAGAAGTGGCTTGGTGTAGGACACACTTTGCTGGTAATAAAATGGATAACACCTTGCGCAAGCTCACTTTCAATGCCACAATATACCATATATGGGCCGAACGGAACAGAAGAGTGCACCAGAATACCCACATTATAGCTGTTGAATTAGCATCTCACATATATGACGAAGTACGCCTAAAATTAGCAGTCATTGAAAAGGAAGTAATTGACTCGGCTGCAAATAGACAGTTTTCAATGCATGGAACTCACACGTGCATTTTTGCCTTAACGCACCAATCTACTGTAGTTGGTCCAAGCAACCCGTAGGCTGGTGCAAAGTCAACACAGATGGGTCTCTTCAAGGTGCCCTAGGCGGCCATGGAGCTGTTTTAAGAGATGCACAAGGTGTAGTCATAGCAGCATGTGCAGGATCATCGCCAGGACACTCTGTGATTAAGCACGAACTGCATGGTATCAAAGCTGCCCTTAATCTGATGGAAAAACACGATATCAATAAGGTTATTTTCAGCACCGACTCAACATATGCCTTGTCCATTCTCACGAGGAATGAACCTACTCCGTGGGATCTTCGACACTTAACCAAACGAATCAAGCGTGGACTAATGCAGCTTGCGGACTACAAAATTCAACACCACTACCGATCCGGGGCTTAGTTACAGTTGCCACATTGACACTAATTTGGTCAAAACATTGAGAAACTTTTTTTTTTAAATAGGAGAGAGAAAAAATATATCCCTAACCTTACGACTTGCATCCTCTTCAACCTCTTCACCATTTAAATGACCTAAAACAATTAGAGAAACTTTTCTATTCCCATGATATTTGATAGCCATTATCGAAGCTTTCCCGTTGAACAAAAGCATTAGAAACCTCTAAACTTACGAAACTTGAATCAACACCAAATCAAAATCATTGCATTCCAAAGCCTCTTATATTTTAAACAACCCAAATGTCAAAATCAAGTTTTGAACAGATAAAACACAAAAAACCTCTGGACTAGAAGGAAAACTAAAATACCCATCAAACAATGAAGTTTTGAATTGAATCAACCTAAATCATCTTTTTAGTTTCAAGTTCCTAAAATCAATAGTACATTTAATCACCCCATAAGTGCACATTTAGAATTCTTTAACTAATTATATTTGTGCATTCAAACAATTTACACAAGAAAATGCCGAGAGAAGCATTAAAAATGGAAAAAGTTTCCTGTCTGATCGAGGATGGAGAAAAGGGCTAGAAAAGATAAAGATCATAATGTTCTCTCACTTTTTTTAAAATTAATTTATCTCACATCTTTTGACTAAATTAATGACAACCTACCATTAATCTATCTCTTGTGTGTCTTGGGGTATCTTGGTCACTTTCTTTATTAAGTTGGGGTGTTTTTACTAATGACATATGGAATAATATTTACCATCGGTGCATCGAATAGATTGGTGGGGTCCTATCGAATCACTTCATGTTATGAACATTGTTTCAACTGATCGCACTAACGCAAGATTTCACCTAGGTCTATATGTGAATATGTTAACATAATATACGAAAGCTAAATTTCCAACCTGATTACAAAATACAGGTCATGATGCAGAGATATTGCTGCCGCGATGACTCCATAATCAAATGGAAAGTAGCAAAGTTGCTAACTTAAAGAAGCAACAAATAATGAGTGTTCAACTGACATGCAAACCTACAACCAACACCTATGAACCATAACACTACATCTCAACTGGAAAGGTTCAATGAAAAAAGATTACGAGCACATTCTCTATCAGACCTCTGTCCTCTGAAAATGGAATCAAACTTAGTGGGAAAGAAATTTTGAGAAGGAATTGTAGAGATCTGCATGGAATTAGATGAAATAGAAATTCTCTCAAGAGAGAGAACTCTGTGAAGCTTGATAAAACGTGGAACTCATCAAACACGTTAAGCTTCTACTTGCCTAGATACAGAAAATGATATTTTCCATAAAACAATTAAGCACAACCAAAATTAAATAATTATTCCAAAACAAAAGTGCGTTGATGAGTGCTAATGGAAACATGCCCAACTTTGTTATGCTGATATATGAGGAGTTTTTGATCTTTGTTCATGCAGCTTTGACAAGGCAAACTTCTTCTCTCTTTCACCTTCTTCGTATATGTATACAGAGCTGGCACGCGCACATTATATACATTGTTGCTATGAATTAATATGAACTTTTGCGTGCAAGTACTGAAGTACAATACTAAGCAACAACACGGACACTTATGGGGTGCGATTGCATGTGTGGTGGCTGTCATTGTTGTTGGTTGTCATTGGTACACGAACAACATCCCTAGACACAGTTTCATTGTATGGCTTGCTATGAATAACGCTATGAAAACATTGGATAAACTCAGAAAGTGGGGCACGGTGTCATCAGACCTCTGTTTACTCCAGTGAAACTGAATCCATTGCTCACCTTGATTTTGAGTGCACCTACTCGAAATCTATCTGGAATCATTTCCTGAGACTGTTGGGCTACAATAGACAGGTTCTCAATTGGCTGGAAGAAGTCGCTTGGTGTAGGAGATGCTTTGCTGGTAATAAAATGGATAACACCTTGCGCAAGCTCACTTTCAATGCCACAATATACCATATATGGGCCGAACGGAACAGAAGAGTGCACCAGAATACCCACATTATAGCTGTTGAATTAGCATCTCGCATATATGATGAAGTACGCCTAAAATTAGCAGTCATTGAAAAGGAAGTAATTGACTCAGCTGCAAATAGATAGTTTTCAATGCATGGAACTCACACGTGCATTTTCGCCTTGACGCACCAATCTACTGTAGCTGGTCCAAGCCACCCGTAGGCTGGTGCAAAGTGAACACAGATGGGTCTCCTCAAGGTGCCCTAGGGGGCCATGGAGCTGTTTTAAGAGATGCACAAGGTGTAGTCATAGCAGCATGTGCAGGATCATCGCCAGGACACTCTGTGATTAAGCACGAACTGCATGGTATCGAAGCTGCCCTTAATCTGATGGAAAAACACGGTATCAATAAGGCTATTTTCAGCACCGACTCAACATATGCCTTGTCCAATCTCACAAGGAATGAACCTACTCCGTGGGATCTTCGACACTTAACCAAACGAATCAAGCGTGGACTAATGCAGCTTGCGGACTACAAAATTTAACACCACTACCGAGAGACCAATAGGGTGGCTGACCACCTAGCATGATTACTTCCCCCTTTTGAGTTTCTAGAAATAGATCCTAGCTTTTTTGATGAGAATGTAAAGAACTATCTACATGAAGATGCTATAGGGAGAAAATACAAAAGAATGTAATATCTTGAACAATTTTTTTTTTAGGTTCTGGGATCCTTAATAAACCCGGGCTCCATTTTACAAAAAATAAAAAAATTAATATATATATATACACAATAGTATTCAGGGATATAATTTAAATTTCTACAAATAACAATATTTTTCTAATCACAGACGCATTTTTTAAATTTATTTTTCTAATCACAAACAAGACCAAAATAAATTATAGATTTTCCTTTGCATTGACCTAAACCATATCCTCAACTAAAATCAAACGGTAGTCGATAACTTATGACTGAAAAACTAAAACTTCTCTCGACTCCCTTCCAAAAACCTAACAACCATTTTCCACAAGAAGTCTAATTTTGTTAACTTGGTTGGGGCTTAGTTATAGTTGCCACATTGACACCAATTTGGTCAAAACATGGAGAAACTTATTTTGATTTTTTTAAACAGGAGAGAGAAAAAAAAATCCCTAACCTTACGACTTGCATCCTCTTCAACCTCTTCACCATTTAAATGACCTAAAATAATTAGAGAAACTTTTCTATTCCCGTGATATTTGATATCCATTATCAAAGCTTTCCCGTTGAACAAAAGCATTAGAAACCTCTAAACTTACGAAACTTGAATCAACACCAAATCAAAATCATTGCATTCCAAAGCCTCTTATATTTTAAAACACAACCCAAATGTCAAAATCAAGTTTTGAACAGAAAAAACAAAAAAAAACCCTCTCGAATAGAAGGAAAACTAAAATACCCATCAAACAATGAAATTTTTAATTGAATCAACCTAAATCATCTTTTTAGTTTCAAGTTCCTAAAATAAATAGTACATTTAATCACCCCATAAGTGCACTTTTAGAATTCTTTAACTAATTATATTTGTGCATTCAAAAAGTTTACACAAGAAAACGCGGAGAGAAGCTTTAAAAATGGAAAAAGTTTCCTGTCTGATCGAGGATGGAGAAAAGGGCAAGAAAAGATAGAGATCATAATGTTCTCTCACTTTTTTTAAAATTAATTTATCTCACATCTTTTGACTAAATTAATGACAACCTACCATTAATCTATATCGTGTGTCTTGGGGTATCTTGGTCACTTTCTTTATTAAGTTGGGGTGTTTTTAGTAAATTGGGTAGTTAATTTAGTTTTGATGCTCCTAATAAAACATGGGGTGAAAAGAACATTCATTTTGAATTATTGGGGTGTTTGGTTTGCTAGAAAAATTTCAATTATAGGAGTTAGTTTGGAGTGTTAAAAATAAAAAACTACTTCTACAATAACATGGAGATGCTTTATTTATTTTGGGGTGATTCTAGTAAAACACGACGTGAAACCCTAAATAAATAATAATTGAGGATCAGTGTTGGGCTGATGTTGGGGCTCGTAATTCCTCAAGATCATCATGACACGTGTATGGCTCAGCGGTGTGACCGTTTTTATTTATCATCAGCTACTCCCCCCGAGTTAGTGAGTCGTCACATCGGTTCTTGAAGGAATGTGCCGCTTATGATGATTGAATCAGTATCGTTTCTTGAGCCGCACGTTGCATAAATTAAACGTGAGTCGGTCTAGCGAAAAAGAGGCGGGAACCCAATATCTATTTAGGTCATCCGCAGTATAGAGTCTGACCCTTCTCTTTGTTGTTTAAGATAATGCTCTGATTAGAAAAGATTGTTCATCTTCTTCATGGCTCAACAAAACCATCTTGACGATGCAACATTGGCCAAGGGCCCAGAGTCTTTCAAAGACTGGGTTTTGTCCGAGCCTGGCCTTGCCGAAATCCGTATGAAGTTTGGGGTCCCTGAGGACCTGCCATTATATGTCCTGTCGGGTGACCAAATGCCAATGTCACCTCCGTCCGGTTTCATCTGCTTACATCGTGGGATGCTTCAAACTGGAGTATGCTTTCCAATTCTGGACGTGATTTGGGAGTTCATGGATCTCCTGGGGATTCCTCTGGCCCAGTTGGGGCTTCATGAATATATGATCATCTTCCTGATTCTGATCAGTGCTAAGGAGGTCGGCGTCAATGTGACTCTGCGAGTAATTCAGTTGTTGAATTCTCCCCGACTGAAGAGTAACGTTGTCTGTAAGATGACATCGTCGGCTTGCTTTGTCAATTTTCCCGATGATTTCAAGTTCTGGTAGAAGTATTGCTTCTTGGCCCCTGCAGATTCGAAGTATTTTCGATGTACAGGTCACCCTACTGAAAGCAGGGAGGTTTCCCAATACTCCTCAAACCTTAGAGGAGCAAAACACAATGGAGACATTTTGCGGCTTGCCAAAGAGGAACGTGGTCGATGTCATAAGAGTTTCCAACTTCATCCATAGTGGGCTGTGGGACAACTGGCACGTTGCCCCCACTTTGTACCGAGTATCGCAAATTAAGTTGGAAGATGGGCCCTTCAAGGAAGATGAATGCTGCTGGGGCCAAAGTTCTCGTTCTATCTGACGTGGAGGAGCTGTCTGGAACGCTTGCCTCTTTTGTGAAGAAAATGTCATGTGTTATAATGAGGTTTCCTTCAGCATGACCCACTCTAGTAAGAGAGGAACGCGAGTCTGCTAATCCTGTCGGGGCGGAGACTGATGTGTCTGGCTTGGAGAAAGATTACTTGCAGTTTGCAGGGGTTGTAGACAGGTCGAATCTCAATGTCGCGCAGGCCGAAACTTTGAATGATCGTCTGGTGCGGGTTGTAATGGCGGCTTCTACTGTTGTTGGGGTTGTTCCGATAGAAGGCTTCTGTGAATACCCGCCTGAGGTTGTGGAATCTGATCGTCCCACTAGTGCGCTTTCTGATAATAGTCGTAGTGTTGCAGGCCAGGTTTCCCATAGTTCGCATTGTTCACCGTCTCGTTCCAGACCACAGCTAGAAGTATTGGAGGGTCCTTTGGATAATTCACTCCCTCCTCTCCCTTCAGATCTCGTCGAGTCGTCTCGCACCAAAGGATCGGTTGTTCGTGACAAATGAAAGGCCACGAAAAAGAGTTTGAGGATGATGACAATCGTAAAGGGTGTTGCCGATGTAATTCATGAACTGGGAAAGCTTCATCCGGATGCGCGGATAAGCCTGTTTGCTCTGGACTTGGTAAAAATGAGTTCACAGGTCTGGCACTAAGAGGTAGATGTAGAGTATGCCCTAAAAAGCATATAAGCTGGTTTCACAGCTGACTAATGGATTGTGCTCCAAAACCTGAGGAGGATACGCTAGAAGGGTGTATGGACAAGGGCTTGAAGTACCTTATGTTGGGTATGTCTCACCTGAGCCAGGTGGTCATTGCTAAGACGGAAGTCGAAACAGCTTGTGAGAGGGTATACACCTTGGAGCGAGTCTTCTCGCACATGCAGGCGCTATATTCTGCTGCGCTTTATGAAATTGATCGGCTACAGAAGCAAGTTGAAGAGAAGAGGCTGGATCAATCAACCGTGGCGGCTGAGACTCAAGGGGCTCGTCTAGATGTCCATGAGCGTGATCTGTCAGAGGCGGTGTTCGAGAGAGATAGACTCAAACAGGAGTTGGACCGAACCCTCCGAAACATAGAGGTTTCGCAGAAAGCTGCGGCTAAGGCGCGTTGTGAACTGTTGTCTCTTGCTGAAGAGAAGGCTTCGAAGGAGGCCGAGCGGGTTGCTTAGAAGCAACAGCTAGAATCTGATGTGGAGTTCTATGCTCGAGAGGCAAGGATGGCTGAGGACTAGCTCGAATTGGGGTGACATGAGCTTAGTGCTGTGAAGAGCAGTTTGGCCACAGAGCAGTCTTGGGTCAACTCGCTGACTGGCAAGTTGGAGCGTGAACTTATTAATCCGAAGGTGTGAGAGGAGGAGCTTCTTCAGAAACAAGGCAAATGCGAGTTTCGCTGGGTTGTACATGGCACGCTGGAGCTGATGAATAAGGAGCATCCAGAATGGGATCTCGGCCGTTATATGAAGATGTCGTACGTAGACTTGTTTGTTACCTCTGCGTCATCGGACTAGGAAGACAATTTGGGACCTGATGTCCAGGCCGTGGCGCGTGTGGATGCAACTCCTGCTCCTTCTTCCACTAGGTCATGATGCAAAGATATTGCTGCCGCGATGACTCCATAATCAAATGAAAAGTAGCAAAGTTGCTAACTTAAAAAAGTAAAAAATAATGAGTGAAATTCAATTTTCAACTGGCATGCAAACCTACAACCAACACTACATCTCAACTGGAAAGGTTCAATGAAAAAAGATTATGAGCACATTCTCTATCAGACCTCTGTCCTCTGAAAATGGAATTGAACTTAGTGGGAAAGAAATTTTGAGAAGGAATTGTAGAGATCTGCATGGAATTAGATTAAATAGAAGGTCTCTCAAGAGGGAGAACTCTGTGAAGCTTGATAGAACTTGGAACTCACCAAACACGTTAAGCTTCTACTTGCATAGATACAAAAAATTTTATTTTCCAGAAATAGAAAGGAGGTACTCTAAGGTTTCAGAATTACAGAAATGAGTCCCCTGATCACTAATAATGGCTCGTGGTGTATCGAAAAGGGATAAAATGTGTTCTTTGATAAACCTGACAACTTTGTTGTTGTCATTGTTCTGGCATGTCACAGTCTCTACCCATTTGGACACATAGTCCACTGCAAGCAAAATATACAAATATCCAAAAGAACGTGGAAAATGTCATATGTCTCAATGACTAGGATGGGGTTAGGGGGCATCATATGTCTCCGGGACAGTGCACCTAAATTTTGGCATCTATCACAAGAACGACAATAATTGTTAGTGTCCTTAAATAATGTAGGCCAATATAATCCCAACTGTAAAGTTTTTGCAGCGGTCTTTTTCATAGGAAAATGGCCTCCACAAGCTGCACTATAACAAAAATGTAAGACACTTTCAATCTCACCTTCAGGAATACAGCGCCTCATGATTTGGTCGGGGCAATACTTATATAGATAAGGATCATCCCAATAAAAAAAATTTGCCTCGACAAAAAATTTGCGCTTGTCTTGAGCACTCCATTATGATGGAACTTCGCCGGAAACAAAGTAATGAACAATTTGCTCATGTAACATATTAATCAATTCTTCTTCTTGTGAGCCATCAAGCACGGAAGAAATAATAACAGGAAATGTATCACCTGGTTCAAGGAATGCATGTTTAAGTCCTTCAGACAATAGAGCTAGGTCAACTTTTGGAGTTTCCAACTTTGTTAGGATAAAGTGAACTCTGTGAAGCTTGATAGAACTTGGAAATCACCAAACACGTTAAGCTTCTACTTGCCTAGATACAGAAAATGATATTTTCCATAAAACAACTAAGCACAACCAAAATTAAATAATTATTCCAAAACAAATGGGCATTGATGAGTGCTAATGGAAACATGCCCAACTTTGTTATGCTGATATATGAAGAGTTTTTGTTCTTTGTTCATACAGCTTGGACAAGGCAAACTTCTTCTCTTTTTCACCTTCTTCTTATATGTATACAGATATGGCACTCGCACATTATATACATTGTTGCTATGAATTAATATGAACTTTTACGTGCAAGTACAGTACTAAGCAACAACACGGACACTTATGGGGTGCGATTACAATATACAATAGTATTCAGGGAAATAATTTAAATTTCTACAAATAACATTATTTTTCTAATTACAGATGCATTTTTTAAATTTATTTTTCTAATCACAAACCACACCAAAATAAATTAAAGATTTTCCCTTGCATTGACCTAAACCATATCCTCAACTAAAATCAAACAGTAGTCGATAACTTATGAAACTGAAAACCTTAAAAACTTATCTCGACTCCCTTCTCACGACTCCCTTCCAAAAACCTAACCAACCATTTTCCACAAGAAGTCTAATTTTGTTAACTCGGTTGCGGCTTAGTTACAGTTGCCACGTTGATACTAATTTGGTCAAAACATGGAGAAACTTTTTTTTTTTTTTAAATAGTAGAGAGAAAAAAATATCCCTAAACTTACGATTTGCATCCTCTTCAACCTCTTCACCATTTAAATGATCTAAAATAATTAGAGAAACTTTTCTATTCCCATGATATTTGATATTCATTATCGGAGCTTTCCAGTTGAACAAAAGCATTAAAACCTCTAAACTTTCGAAACTTGAATCAACCCCAAATCAAAATCATTGCATTCCAAAGCCTCTTATATTTTAAAACACAACCCAAATGTCAAAATCAAGTTTTGAATAGAAAAAACACAAGAAACCCTCTCGAATAGAAGGAAAACTAGAATACCCAACCATTAATGAAATTTTGAATTGAATCAACCTAAACCATCTTTTTAGTTTCAAGTTCCTAAAATCAATAGTACATTGAATCGCCCCATAAGTGCACATTTAGAATTCCTTAACTAATTATATTTGTGCATTCAAAAAGTTTACACAAGAAAACGCGGAGAGAAGCTTTGAAAATGGAGAAAGTATCCCATCTGATGGTGGATGGAGAAAAGGGCTAGAAAAGATAGAGATCATAATGTTCTCTCACTTTTTTTTAAAATTAATTTATCTCACATCTTTTAACTAAATTAATGACAACCTACCATCAATCTATCTCTTGTGTCTCTTGGGGTATCTTGGTCACTTTCTTTATTAAGTTCGGGTGTTTTTAGTAAATTGGGTAATTAATTTAGTTTTAATGCTCCTAATAAAACATGGGGTGAAAAGAACATTCATTTTGAATTATTGGGGTGTTTAGTTTGCAAGAAAATTTTCAATTATAGGAGTTAGTTTGGAGTGTTAAAAATAAAAAAACTACTTCTACAATAACATGGAGATGCTTTATTTATTTTGGGGCGATTCTAGTAAAACATGAGGTGAAACCCTAAATAAATAATAATTGAGGATCAGTGTTGGTTTGATGTTGGGCTAGTAATTCCTCGAGATCATCATGACACGTGTATGACTCAGCGGTGTGACCATTTTTATGTATCATCAACTACTCCCCCCGAGTTAGTGGGCCGTCACATCGGTACGCTTAGTCATCTCTTGAAGGGATGCGCCGCTTATGATGATTGAGTCAATATCGTTGCTTGAGCCGCACGCTGCATTAATTGAACGTGAGTCGGTAGAGCAAAAAAGAGGCGGGAACCCAATCTCTATTTAGGTCATCCGCAGTGTAGAGTCTGACTCTTCTCTTTGTTGTTGAAGATAATGCTCTGATTAGAAAAGATTGTTCATCTTCTTCATGGCTCAACAAAACCTTCTTGACGATGCAACCTTGGCCAAGGCCTATAGTTTTTTGAAGACTGGTTGTTGTCCGAGCCTGGCCTTGCCGAAATCCTTATGAAGTTTGGGGTCCCTGAGGACCTGCCATTATATGTCTTGACAGGTGACCAAACGCCAATGTCACCTCCGGCCGGTTTCATCTGGTTACATCATGGGATGATACAAACTGGAGTGTGTTTTCTAGTTCTGGACGTGATTTGGGAGTTCATGGATCTTCTGGGGATTCCTCCAGCCCAGTTGGGGCTTAATGAATATTTGATCACACTACACCAAAAACCCCCATTAGCAACGGTTCTATACCGTGGGCGTAACCCATTGCCACGGCTAAGAGCCGTGGGCTACAGAGGCGTCGCGAAATTCTTTGTAACGGCTATAAACCGTTGCTAAACATTGTAGCAACGGTTTTATGCTTCAATAGGGGTGGTGATTTTCATCATTTAGCCACGGTTTTAAACCGTTGCAAGAAGCATAGCAACGGTTTTTAGCCGTGGCAAAAATAGCAACGGTTTTTAGCCGTGGCAAAAATAGCCACGGTTTTAAGCCGTGATAAAGTAGGGATACTAGCAACGGTTTTAAACCGTGTCTAATTAAGTAGCAACGGTTTTAAGCCGTGGCTAACCCTAGCCACGGTTTTTAGCCGTTGCAATAGTTAGCCACGGTTGAAAACCGTGGCAACATTTTTTTTTTTTTTTTTTTTTTTTGCTATCAAATGACTTTGAGTCATTGAGTCAAAATCTATCAAATAATGGAGGCAAAGTAATGTAATTAATAAGAAAATGTATTACATTGAGTCAAAATCTATCAAATAATATCTCAAATACAATGATAGTCAAGGAAATAGTCATCTGAAATGATAGTAGAAGATTTGAAATAATATACTCAGTTGCTAAATGTAGTATGTTTTTGTCATGCTCATCAACCCATTCGATGGCCTCTGGAATTTCTTCAAGGATTTTCTCAACAAGTTCAACTATCCCAAGCTTTATAGCCAGCAGAAGGGGTTCTTTAATGTTGTCAGTCTCTTCGGAAGACATGTTACTTGAACCATGTATTGTTATCAGCTTATTTCCCAGCTTTAGTGCATAATTATGCTTGTCCTTCACATCATCCACTATTCTTAAACATCGACAACCTGCATGTTGCTTCTTATAGTCAACTTTAGGACTAGAACTTGCAGATATTTGAACTCAGTAATATGAAGCTAGTTCGGAATGTATTGAAAATTTGGGTTATTTATCAATTCATTTGTAAAGTACATACATCTAATAAACCGTTGGATTCCTGCAAGAAGAAAGATAATAAGTCAGTCCTTGGAATCGGAACAAAGAATATTAGGAAATAAGACTTCAAACTTCTTTAGGAGTCTGATTATTTAATTTCTTGCATTAGTGGCACTATCAATCACGACAACAACTAATTTGCTAGTTATGTTGTCTCCTTCATCTCTCAATTTGACACATGCAAATCAAGAAATGGTCCAAAAAAAAAAATCTTAACAGAATGTTGAATGAGAAAGCTTACTTGTACATTATAAAAAAAAAAAAAAAATAGAAGTATGGTTTCGATGGGGATGCTGTACCTGATATAGACCTGTTCTCGAGCTCCATCACCTTTGCATTCCTCCCGTGTCTGCTGACAGGAAGACCTGTTCAAATAGATTTTTTTTTAAATCCCTAACAGAATGTTGAATGAGAAACTTGTTTCTATTCAAAGTAATTAGTTATTAGTTTGCCTCCTGTACATGTGTTTGTGTGATGATCAATGACACTCTTTAAAATGATTTACTTTTTTATCAGTGTCTTTAATCTTCAATTACTAATAAGAATAGGAATAGAGTAATAAAACAAAGCAAAGATGTCATACAAATGTAGACGATAATTGCCAGCATCTCCATTGGAATGAATGCAGATAATCCAATATTCTGGTATTTGTACATCGTCCCACTCCTGAAGGATGCAGGTGATTGGGCTAAAAGATGTAGAGGTGTAATCCCCGACAAAGTACGAGCCAAAGCGAGTGAAGGACACTTCTCAATTATCTTTAGTGCCAAACCTGTTTTATGTGCATACCAAATACTTCTCAGGCTCACATATGATGAACTTTTTGCATAATCATATGTGCAGGAAAGAAAAGAGCAGAGTACCATAATGTTCACCCTTCACAGCAGCATGAAGAATGGTAGACAAGTCATTTCTTCGATGTAGATTCTCATTTCTATTACTCTCTAAAAGAAAGTGGAGTATTTCCCTCCTCCCATATGCTGCAGCCCAAAACAAAGGTGTCTCTCCAAGCATATGTTCACTGAAACATTTAGATTTTGTTAAAAGGATCATACTTTAGCAAACATGGGATACAAGTAGAAGTTAAAATTATAATAAAATTGAAGTAAAACAAAAGATTACCGATCCGGATCGACATAAGTAAACATTATTAGTCAGCTGAGTGATCTTATCTGAAGCGCGATTAGCTACGTACATCCCTGACAATGTGAACAAAATAAAAATCAAATCTTGTGACAAATTGGTAAAAAATAGGCATGTTAGGATCAGAACATCTGAAACTCTATAAATCTGATGGCAGAGAATCAGAATAGGGTGTAATCAAAGTGAGTACCTGTGCTGGTTCTGGAATCAGCGCCCAGGATGACACCGATGATGGTAGTTCCCATTGAGTGAGGAGCATTCAGATTGAGATCCATGGCTTCAAATGGGAGATATAAATGCGACAAAAGATATCTGTAAGGCAAATAAATTGCATAAACCAAGTAGTAGTCAACAAAATGACAGTGCAAAAGTGCTCTTTGCTTCCTTTGAAGTTCAACTCTACACAAATAAGCAACCCATCTAAACGAACCATAAATGTGTTTTGGGGTACTTTTAACAGACATAATAAGTAGCTCAGAATTCATCACAAAACCAAACTTTTGCTATCCCAATTTGATCAATCGTCGCAATGAAAAAGTGAAGACAGTTTCAAAACTGTTGCAACAAATAAAAAGGATCGTTGCTACTTATCTACAAAAAGACCTACAAAAAAAAAAAAAACTGTGTTTCTCTTTGCAATATTTTTGGAATTTACATCTATAGAGTTTGACAATCAATTAATCATCAAACTTTTGCATTTCCAGCTAGTGAAAGACAGTGGAAATTGGGCTGAAACTGTGACAAGACTACATTTTCATCCATTGTGTGTGTGGGAACATGTGTTCCTGATCCAAACAAACCAAATTATAAGATAACAATAATGAGCATTGCCAAAACAAAACAGTGGTTCCCATTGCTGGAAATGCTGGAGAACCAACTACTCCATTGGATACACAACTGCATACAAGTTTAAAATAAGAGAAAAGATATAGGTTGTTGTGCACCACTTAAGAGAATAACATAAACTAAGTACTACAAATGGATGAAGAAAAGAACAATCAATGTCAAATAATGTTCCATGTTTTGAGATGAAAATTAGTTTGTGTTTCATTCCAAAACACAAAGGAGTGATAATGTTCAAATCCTATAATCATTTCAAAATCTTCAAACAACAGATCTATTCAATTTCCAAATTTAATTGACTGTTACAATTTAGAAAGCAGAAACATATCGAAATGCAGAATAGGAGAAACGAAATCAAAATCATATTTACCAAATCCTCTTGAAATTCAAAATAATGTTCAGATTCCTTTAAGGCATTTTATCTTAGCTAAACGTGGCTTCACATGCAGTGAAAAGTACGGCAACTAACAATTTTCCCTTTTCTTTATATCAATTTCTCTTATTTATTAGTGTACATCGAATTTCTTCATTGCTTATAGATATTCCAATTCGAAATATTATTTACCATCAGGAAAGAAAGGAGCAAAGATAAATACCTGATATACAATAACAAAGTTATCCTTGATTAGGTCTTGATTCAAGCCACCAAGATAATCTGACAGAACCTCTGCCACTCTAGAAAGGAACTAAAATCAAAAAGTTAAATCTCAGTGATTCACAAAATCTTGCATTTTCATCTGTTATCGACTACAACTAACCATTGGAACAAAGTTATTAACAAACCTCAATTGCCATCAAAGGCGGCATTTCGACCTGAGTGCATGCCATAAATGTGATCCCCTCGCGAACAATCTTGAAAAGATAGTGCGTTGGAGAAGCAATCACAGGTGGAAGCTGTGACAACCAAATGAGATCAACCAAAAGTCAATGCAAGAGTAAGTTAGCAATTAGCAAATTAAAGAGAATACAGTTCTTACATATTTCTGTAAACCTATTTGTTTCCATATAGTGAGTGACTTAATAAGGAGACAACCAACTCAATGTTTTGATAGAATATTTCAATGGCAATCAATCAAACAAAGTAAATGATCCTAACTGAACTATAAAAAACCCAATCCAATATTTGGTTTTGGGGACTATGTTCAGCTCCAACTAAAGCATTAAGTCAATAGGCAAATCACAGTTTTGAATCAAAATTGAGTCAATAATAAAACCTCAATCTTTGTTTCTTTGGTTTCTCAGTAACCCAATTCACAATTTCACAATTCAACTAAATGGATGTTCTTATAAACTACTGATTTCAACTAACCAAAGAAAATAAATGATCCCCGCAAACAATAAAAAGCACCTAAACAGCAATTGTATTCACATAAATAAGAAAACCCATATTGCAGAGTGTCGCAGCAGCGTGTTCGCATGAAGGCCACTGCATCGCAGCAGCTCAGAACACAGCACAGCAATAGGACGCTCTGCGACGCAACAGCGTCCATCAGCCTAACACGTATCCACCATCTCGCCACGGCCTTACCACCAGTCCAAGCCGCAGCACAGTCCGCAGCAACCAGTGCCCAGTCCTTCCAGTCCGCAGCCTCTCCCTGCTCCGAAAAATAGGGGACACTCTGTTTTACAGCAGAGTGCCCTACAGTGCATATCAATTTCCATTAAAAAATCGCTACCAACCTAAAAAATTGATGAATAGAGCATAGCTCGAAAGAAAACTCCAAACAGTCATCAAAACATAGCTCGAAACCAGAGCATTCTCTGTATTTTGTTGGGTATACATCTCTGTTTTATATACTGAAAAAGCATCCCAAATCCCAAAACTTTACCAAGTAAGAGTATCTCATTGATAAGAACTGAAAACTTGTCATCATAGATTGCTAGCCTCTAAAGGTATTAACATCTTCAATAAATACCATGTTATAAAACTGAACAAATTATGAGAAAGTGAACTGTAGAGAATATTTAAAGAAGGGAACCCACATCCAAATGGAGAAGCATGTAAGATCATGGTTAGAAAAAGTTTATCCCCTTAACTCCAAAGAAAAAATTTATCCTTTAACTAATAAAAAATTTATCTGCAATTAAATAACAAAAAACCATAAGCATAATTCAATTAGAACAAAAAGAACTGAAATAACCCATTTCATATAAAGTTCATACCTTTCAAGCCCTTGCCTCACTCCATATGCTGTAACATGTTTATAGAATGCATCCCATATGCACTACCCAAACCAGTTCAACAAGTCTTGAATCCTAACCATTCAAAAAAGAAAACTAAGCAAATTTATTGAACAATCAATACCAACAATCAAGGTCACCTGGATAGAAGAGTTATCAAAAACATATTTTCTATTTCATTTGCTACCTCTTTTGGATCAGCAAGCATGTTGACAATGGCTGTGTCAATAGCATCTTGGTTCTCAAGTCTTGAGGCTCTAGCTGCATGCAAGACAATAGTATCTTTGTCCATGTCTCTGTTGAAAACCTACAGTGGATATCATTTCAATTTTAAGAGGTGCGAACCGAGTTATGAAAGAATGTAGTGCATTACCTGTCTAGAGCTCAACATTGTCAACACGCTATAAAAATTGTAAATATATATTTATATATACAGGCAGCTCCCTAGATAACAGAAACCAAGTAACCAATTAACAGAAGTGGGGTGTATATCACAACCAAATTGTCATGGTCCTAAACTTTTAAAATGATTTTCCTAGAAATAGCAACTGCACAGCAGTGTACAAGAGGTTCTATGAGTGTGGCCAAAGCATCCCTTATATCAAGCTCAACTATTAATGGATTATTCATGCTCATCAAGAAGATATGGAGTTGAGGGCACTTGAGGAAGGTCCATAAAGGATATTCCTTTCAACTACCTTCATGTTTCATTGGGATTCAAACTTGATTTTGTAGTTTGTCTTCTTTCATGTATTCATATTTCTAGGTGCCTTTGTGATCTCTCACTCAATTTATACTCTGATTTCTAATGAATATATTGGTATGCTTGATCTTCAAAAGAAAAACATAGCAAACCCATTGGGATTCATAGAACACAACTTGATGCGCACAATATGGCATACACAACCCTATTACAACTTTGCACACACATACCCATGAGAAAATTGCTGTAGAGATATGAATCCAAGTCCTTCCCTTTGATGCCATGTGAAATAAACAATTGCAATAAGAGCTCGAGTCGTTAGCAAAATGGTGAATTTTAAACTATGTGGTACATGCATGCCCAACACAATGTAATAATCATTCACATTAACTAGGCAAACAATAAATAAGTCGTGTACCTCTATCAGGTTTCGGTCAACAATGAGGCGATTTAGAGTAAGGGTTCCGGTTTTGTCACCGCAGAGAACATCCATTCCTGCCATTTCTTCAATTGCAGTCATCCGTTTTGTGATTTCACCCTTTTAAGAAAATACAGACACAAATTTCAGATTAAAAGAAACCATTACGAAAACAAAGATATGCATTTCTTATGAAAAGCACCCTTTAAGAAAATACAGATATAAATTTCACATCAAAAGCACCTACATATACAGATTTCAGAACATAACTAGGAGAAAATGACGCGGATGTCAATAATAAGATAGTGAAGGCACACACACTCACCGTCCTACAGTAGTTTGAGGTAAAAGGACATGAACCCAAATAATTGCAGAAGGAAGCTAAATGCCAGAAAAACACAAATGACAGTCAAAACAGAAAGTCCCAACAACGTCAAAGAGAAGTTGGCATTACTCTGAGCACTGAGGAGGAGACCCCAAAGCTCTTTCATGAACTTTCCAATATTTTTCTCCATGAATCCAGTAATCTGGATTTGAACTTGCTTCCCATTAATCTCCTATATCAAACGGAATAGTCAACACCCACACAAGACACACACACTATAATTGAACCAAAATTAAGAAGAAAGAGAAGCTCACCTTTCCATCCAGAAGACCATACATAAAATTGATAAGAAATTCATCTTCAAACCCAAGAAGCTCAGTCACCCTATGTGCAATCCAAGCCTTGACGACATCCATCTTTACTTTCGAAACATCCACCTACATAATCCAAGCCTTGACGACATCCATCTATTAAGAACCCCTAATCTGAAACACATAAAAAACAACATTACTAGTACAGTGGTGAGACAGATCGCCAAGAAATAGCCAGGAAGACGGTTCCTAGAAAGACATAAGTTACCTGAGAAAGCCAAGTGCAGCTTGAGTGACACCGGCGAAGAAAGTGGCAGTAAATGCAAGCCGACGATACTCTTTTGCATTTTTAACTGGATTAATTTCATCCTGAAGGAGAGTCCCTAGCAACAGAGACACCACAGCCACGGGTCCAATGGCAATATCTCTTGAACTTCCCATGAAAGCGTAAATCAATGGAGGAACAAAGCTCGAGTCTAAATACACATCAAGGAACATAAAATAAATCACAAAATCTAACAGACTAAATGAGCAGATGCAAGTTTTTTTCAATCAGAAAAATAACTTACATAGTCCATACTGGGGATCCAGATTAGCAAGCTTTGCATACCCAATGTCCTATTATACACATCAGATAATTGTTAGATTCTGCAGTTCAAATTTTTATTCTTTGAATTAAACAAAGTTATATAGCTACCTGAGGAATGCATAGACTTGCAATAGTGAGTCCCGCAATGAGATCTCCCTTAAATTTAGCTAGAGTGTAATGTCTCCCCCACTCAAGAATAGGAAAAATGGCCTGGATGCCAAGAATGAACTTTCTAGACTTTGGTTGGTCCTTGAAAGAACGCAAAGGGTCATCTGCGAAGAAAGCCTCCTTCAATGTGTTTTTTACATCCTTCAACAAGTTTTGCTGAGAGGGTTTCCCAACCTTGTGGATATGCAGTGTTGGTGGTCCTTCTGCATGGCGATGTGAGGATGACATACTTCTCGCATCAATCTCCTTTGTGTTAAATTTGTCCTTTGAACGAGCCATTGGAGAAGGTCACTGTCAAAGATGATCACAAATTCTTAAGTTCACCTGTAATGCAACAAAACCAGAAAAATGTGATCAGATAAACCTATAATGCTGCATCCCACAATGATACATATATAATATCAAAATTAATTGTTAAAAGACTAATTGGCAAAACCAACCAGGCCACTTTCAGTAATTTCGCGGCATTATCTCCTGCTGATGCACCATCGCTGTACAATAGGAAATGTATGGAAATGAATAAACTAGCAAAAAAAATGTCTTTCAGGTAATATTCCATATGCATAAAGGATAGAGTTTACCTTATGTAAACAGAATATAGCAAAATTGATGCACATGCAGTGTCAAGACCAACCATCCGAGGTTTAACCTAGAGATCTGCTAGGACAAAATGAACTCAAGTCAAATGATTGAACCATCTAGAATCAGCAACAGACCAGTTTGAGTTCCTAGCAAATCCATGCTGCAAAAGAGGGTGAATTTGACGAAGATAAATTTAGGAACAAGAAACAAGGCTGTTTTTTGAAAAAAAAAATTGTAAGCATAAACTGTAGAGTTTGTAAAGTAGATCGGCAAGAAGATCCATCAATGCACATACATATTCAAAATGTAAAATATCTATAAACCGAAGGCCATTAAGTGTTAATTAACTAGGTTATAGTGTTGGTTATGCGCTAGTCAGTAATCATGCATCTATTAACTAGCGAGAATAGAAGTACAATGATACTTCAAAAGCAAGGTCATATGAAGATCAGTAGAAACATTACAAGAGACTGGAAAAAAAAATACAAAACCAACCATACCTGTTGGATTGCACCAGGTCCAAACTGTGGGAAACAATGTGGGACTCCTCCACTAATTCACAATTAGAAATGAAGTTAGTATCATTCGTAACCATCTAGGGGCTTAAGAAATAATATTAGCAAAACTCAAAGAAAATAAGTTGAGGTCATGCGAGGGCTAAAGCAAATAACCTAATGGGTTTCTGCCCATTAAATACGGCGTCCGGACGAACATAGAGCAAGTCCTTCCCACTTGGAACTTTCCATGATGTAATGCACCCTCCAAATAAGTAAATCTCTGCCTCACTGGACACAAATGATGTGATCAACACTCCAAGTTTTTAGCATTATCACTATTAATTGTGTGAAGGAAACAAATGCATGAAAAGTATGAAACTATTTCATTCGAATTGAAAGGTAAGACTCCAATGTGGTTGATCAAGAAATTCACAAAACCCATCATTACTTGAACAAATTGAAGGTAAAGAATGTAAATTCAATACCTTCCACCAGCAGAATTCAAAACTACTTTGGGCAAGCCCTTCAGTGAGTTTGATTCCTTGAGCAGTCTTGGTGTTCGAACTCAAACTGGCAAATGTCACCACATTTTTTCTGAATTACAAAACCAATAGATCATTTAGCCAAACCCCATTATAGTAAACAGATCAAACAGACAAAAAATTACAACTTTTCATCGAAATCACATTGAATTACTCTAGATTAAAGAAATGCTAATAGTAACTTGATTGAATTTAAATAGAGAGAAGAGGGTTTGGTCACCTTGTGCGTCGTGGGCGATTGAAGGATGAGAGGTTTAGAGTCAAAGTAAAACCTTCAATGGGGGTGTAAAACCAGGCTTCATCATCAACAATCTTCTTCGGGAGCGGAGAAATTGATCCATTCGGGGGAAATTGATCCATTCGGAGAAATCTTCTTCTTCTCCTCTTCAGAAATCGAGCTGGAGAAAAGAAGAAAGTGAGTTCTAGGGTTTGCTTTGCTGAAAAAAGAAAAAAAATAAGAAGAAGAGATCAACAAAGAGATCTAAAGAATAAGGAGATCTAAAGAAGAAGAAGGAGATCTTACCTTCTCTTCTTCTTCTTCTTCTTCTTCTTCTTCTTCTTCTATCATCCTCTCCTTCATTCGTCCTTCTTCTTCCCTGCTTCGAGAGTCTGTTTCGTCCCTGCTTCTTCTTCTATCGTCCTCTCCTTCTTTCGTCCTTCTTCTTCTTCCCTGTTTCGTCCTTCTTCTTCTTCCCTGTTTCGTCCTTCTTCTTCTTCTTCCCTGCTTCTCCTTCTTTCATCCTTCTTCTACTTTCGAGAATCTGTTTTTCATCAAATTTTTTCGCCAAAGCGCGAAAATCTCCCTCCAAAGCGCGAAACCATTTTGGCCAAAGTGTGAAAGTAAAAAAAAATTTAGCTACGGTTTCAAACCGTGGGCATGTTTAGCCACGGTTTAAAACCGTAGCAACCCTTTTGATGTAGTGTTTTTTTCCCGCCGTTTTATTTTTTAGCCACGGTTTTAAACCGTTGGCCGTTATAGCCACGGTTTTTAGCCGTGGCAAATAAACCAACGGCTTAGAGCCGTGGCCACCTCCCCGTAGCTAAACAAGCCTTTTGGTGTAGTGTCATCTTCCTGATTCTGATCAGTGCTAAGGAGGCCGGCGTCAGCGTGACTCAGCGAGTAATTCAGTTGCTGAATTCTCCTCAACTGAAAGGTAATGTTGTCTGTAAGATGACATCGTCGACTTGCTTTGTGAATTTTCCCAATGATTTCAAGTTCTGGTAGAAGTATTGCTTTTTGGCCCCTACAGATTCGAAGTATTTTCGATGCAAGGGTCACCCGCTCGAGCGAGAGTTCAGGTCGCTTTGTAAGTTCAACCCTTTCTTGTGACTTTGATATGTTTGATCGTGGGCTAGCTAATCATTGCTTGTGTTTCCTCGCAGGGAGGTTTCCCAATACTCCTCTAACCTTAGAGGAACAAAACACAATGGAGACGTATTGCGACTTGCCAAAGAGGAATGTGGTCGATATCATTACAGTTTCCAACTTCATCCATAGTGGGTTGTGGGACAACTGGCACGTTGCCCCCACTTTGTACTGAGTATCGCAAATTAAGTTGGAAGATGGGCCATTTAAGGAAGAGGAATGTTGCTGGGGCCAAAGCTCTCGTTCTATCTGATGTGGAGGAGCCGTCTGAAACGCTTGCCTATTTTGTGAGTAAAAGGTCATGTGTTAGAATGAGGTTTCCTTCAGCATGACCTACTCCAGTAAGAGAGGAACGCGAGTCTGCTAAGCCTATCGCGGCAGAGAATGATGTGTCTGGTGCGGGTCGCATTCTCAATGACGCGTAGTCCGAAGCTTTGAATGATTGTCTAGTGCGGGTAGCAATGGCGCCTTCTATTGTTGCTAGGGTTGTTTGGACAGAAGGCTTCTGTGAAGACCCGCCTGAGGTTGTGGAATCTTATCGTCCCACTGGTGCGCTTTCTGATAGTAGTCGTAGTGTCGCAGGCCAGGTTTCCCATAGTTCGCATTGTTCACTGTCTCATTCCAGACCTCAGCTAGAAGTATTGGAGGTCCTTTGGATAATTCACTCCCTCCTCTCCCTTCGGATCCTGTCGAGTCGTCTAGCACCAAAGGGTCGGCTATTCATGACAAATGAAAGGCCACGGAGGAGACCATGAAAACGATGACAATCGTAAAGTGTGGTGCCGGTGTAATTCATGAACTGGGAAAGCTTTATCCGGATGCGCGGATAAGCCTGTTTGCTCTGGACTTGGTAAAAATGAGCTCACAGGTCTGGCACCAAGAGGTAGACGTAGAGTATGCTCCTAAAAGCATATAAGCAGGCTTCACAGCTGACTAATGGATTGTGCTCCAAAACCCGAAGAGGATACACTAGAAGGGTGTATGGACAAGGGCTTGAAGTACCTTATGTTGAGTATGTCTCACTTGAGCCACATGGTCATTGGTAAGACGGAAGTCGAGACAGCTCGTGAGAGGGTATACACCTTGGAGTGTGTTTTCTTGCACATGCAGGCGCTATATTCTGCTGCGCTTTATGAAATTGATCGGCCACAGAAGCAAGTTGAAGAGAATAGGCTGGGTCAATCAACCGTGGCCGCTGAGACTCAAGGGGCTGTGTGTGATCTGTTAGAGGCGGTGTTCGAAAGAGATAGACTCAAACAGGAGTTTGACCGGACCCGCCGAAAGGTAGAGGTTTCGTAGACAGCTACTGCTAAGGCACGTTCTGAAGTGCGGTCTCTTGCTGAAGAGAAGGCTTCGAAGGAGGCCGAGCTGGCTGCTCAGAAGCAATAGCTAGAATCTGATGTGGAGTTCTATGCTCGAGAGGCGAGGAAGGCCGAGGACCAGCTCGAATTGAAGTGGCATGAGCTTAGTGCTGCGAAGAGCAGTTTGGCCACAGAGCAGTCTTGGGTCAACTTGCTAACTGACAAGTTGGAGATATTGGAGCGTGAACTTATTAATGCGAAGGTGTGAAAAGAGGAGTTTTTTTAGAAACAAGGCAAATGCGAGTTTCGCTTGGTGGTACATGGCAGGTTGGAGCTGTTGGCGCTGATGAATGAGGAGCATTTGAAGTGGGATCTCGGCCGTTATATGAAGATGTCGTACGTAGACTTGTTTGTTACCTCTACGTCAACGGACTAGGAAGACAGTTTGGGACCTGATGTCCAGGCCGTGGTGCGTGTGGACGCAACTCCTGTTCCTTCTTCCACGAGGCTTAGCTTTTCTGTTTCTATACTTTCTCCTGATAAGGAGTAGACTTTGTAAGTTTGTACCCCTTTTCATTTTGACCATTAATGAAAACAATTTTATCCATTTTGTGTTTGTTGTCTCTATTGCATGTTTTTCATTTTGCATTGTCGTCTTGCTTTGGCACAGGCTTGTTGAATCAATAGGGCGTCGACTGGTCTGTCTGTGATAGAAAGCTTGACCGTTTTGCATTGCAAATTAGTTAGGGTCATCGTTGTGTAGTCATGTCCAATAGTGGGCATGTTGCAGACATTTTAACAGATGGTTGAGTTGCTCGAGCTGTGTCTTGTCCTCAAGGTAAGCTGCTTGAGGCTTACCTAACTTATCTGATCGATCTGCTGCAACTGTTGCTATGGGTGGGTTGCGCTGGCCGAGCGTATGTGTGGGAGTGTTCATGCCGAGTCAGGCGTTGTAAGCTCGGGTTTGAATCCTAAGTAGCTTTTATCTGGGCACTAGCTGTACGACTTTTGTATCGACGTGAGTGGCCTTTGCTAATATGAGAATGTCAATCCATTTGAGTGTGAAGATGCTGACTCAACTAGATTCATGTTTGCGACCGCTGTTTCGAATGAGAGCGGTGGTCGGGTGGCAAGTTGCTTGGGGCTCCCACCTTCTGAACCATCTATGCCTGAGCAATGTGGGCTATAGGTTCGGGGAGTGAAGATTTGAAGACTATGCTGAAGAGCAGCATCCCCGTGGCTAGTCGTCGACATTAGTTAAGGACTGACTAGTCTCCCACCTTTCGAACTATCTACACCCGCCCCACGCGATGGGGGCTACAAGTTCGAGTAAAAAGGGTTTGGCGACCATGCTAAAAAGCAGTGGTCCCATGGCAAGCCATCAAGATCACTTCGGGAATGACTAGTCTCCCACCTTCCAAATCATCTACACCTGTGCACATCAAGCTACAAATTAGGGAGTTTTCTGAGGCCACGCTGAAATGCAGTGGTCCTATGGCAAGTCATCGGAATTAGTTCGCGACTGACTAGGCTTCCACCTTCTAGACTATCTACAAGTCCAGGGTTGGTAATTTGGCAGTCACGCTAAAAAGAAGTGGTTCCATGATGAACCATCGGAATCATTTTGTTGTGTTTTGAAATAGTATTTCACAATGCTTTAAAAGTGAATATCTTTGCTTTTAACGATATATTATTTGAGGTTAAATCAATTGTGATCCTCAATCTACTTTATACCAGGACCTAATAATTTGGATTACTGAATAATGAAGGTAACATAAATTGGATGAATACAGGCATAAACCTTATATATCACCAATAAAAAACTTACTAGCAAGAATATAAAATTAGTGACAATTGAAATCTTTATAAAAAATTTCAGAGAAAAAACTACTTGATAAGGGAACACAGCCATCACCCTGGCTAGAGAATCACCTGCATCCACAATGGTTGGCTTACAGGGAACTATAGTTGAAAAAAAGAAGAAGCAAATCACTTATAATACAACAAATGAATCATTCACAATATAAATTCATTCTTACTAAAGTAATCAAGTCGGCCATAGGAAGAAGAATTGCAAACTTTATGAATTCCAGAAAGCGAGCAAACCCTCACATTACTCGCTATATGAGCCCGCTGTATGATTTAGATATCACCATTGAATCACTACAAAATGATTAGGTATTATGAGACCAAAATCCAAAGCATGGTGAGAGATGGACAACAAAATGAGCCTAGGGGCTAGTGGTAATGTGAGTGTGATTGGGATTGAAGGAATGTAGTAGGGATTGATGGTAGAGGAGGTAATGATGCCATTGGAGTAGTAGGGGTGGCAAGCAAACTGGGAAGGGGAGGAAATGTGACCTTTGAAACAGTGGGGGTAGTAGGCAAACTGGGCAAGGGAGGTAATGTGACTTTTGGAACAGCAGCGTCAGTAGGCAAACTGAGTTGGGGAGGCAATCCAAACTTTGGAATATGGGTGTTGTAGGCAAACTGGGAAGGAAAGAAATGTTGCCTTTGAAATAGTTGGTGTGACAGGCATGGTCAGCAAGCTAGGCAGGGGGGAGTTTGGGGTTGGGCAAAGTGGGAAATTGAGTACTTGGCAAGGGTGGCATTGTGAGCTTTGGTAGAGTGGGGACGCTAGGAAGGGGAGGTAATTGGTTTGGGGGCATTTGTGGAAATCTAGGAATATACAGTGTCGGAATGAAAGACAATGGAGGCATCGTTGCCTTTGGAAAAGGTGGAATGTCGGGCAGTGACAGGTGGTGAAGCAGTTTGTAACCGATGTGTGCTAGGCTCACATTGACGCATGACAGTGCCAATGCAATGATCATAGTGCAACAAAGTGCTTCGAAAAATCCATTATTATAAAACTTATAATAAGCAAGGTGTGAAGAAGGTTAACAAAATCATGTAGAAATTAATTCAAGTTGCTTTTGTAATGAGAATTCACATCTAAGTTATGGGATTTTATAGGGAGTCGAAACAAAGATTTATAGGGAGCCGAAAACAAGATTATACTCCGTTGTTGTCTTCGGAAGGGGTCGAGCATTATATTCTTGTAATCTCTTTTATTTCAATTCGCATTGTATTCAGATGCTTGTAGTGTTAAGTCTTTTGTATCCGCCTCAAGGTGCTTGTTGTTACATCTTTCTAATAATCAATACATTTTGATTCTGAAATTCTTGTTTTATTTCTTAAATGATTGTAAATCACAGAAGTCTCTTAAGAACTCTAAACTCACTATTGACTACGAAAAGGGAAACAAACAACTTTAAGCAAACTAATTGTTGATGGAGATAACTTGATTTTGACCTCGATGTGAATTCAGATAGCTTTCGTGGATCATTTAGCGGGCTGTCAAAACATTACATAGTTTACTGAATAGCAAACCTTGCAGTGGGATGGATCTCTATGCCGATGAATGTCGGGGGTATGTGTTCCTGCTTGCCATTTCCATTAGGACTCGCTAGGCGGGAGAGTTGACTGCTCCTATACCGCTCAAAAATGGTGTCCTTTCTGTCTTTAGGCCTTGCACTGGGTCAGGCTGCTCTGCGTGATATAACTGAATCTGGGATAACTCTATCTGTTTCAGTGAGGCCTAGTGACAGCCTCATGTCGTAGGTTGGTCTCCACGTATTGTCCCTTCTGAGTTGTTAGCAGTATACTTAACCCACTAGTGAAGGGTGGAGACCACTGCTCCCATTTAGTGTAGCCACGGTGTTCCCAGGATGAGGTTGGATGACGATGGTGCGTCTACCACCATGAAGTCCAGAAATAGGACATTCTTCAGCTGCTATTTTCCAACTAAAGTAGCTAATCTTATCTTTTCGATGGGAAAGCATTTCTCCCCGCTGAATCCGATCAGTGGGTGCTCTGATGGCACTAGGTTTTCCTCCTTGAGGTCCATGCTGCGAAAAGCATTGTAGAACAGAATGTTGAGCGAGCTTCTTGTCTCAACGAGAACTTTCTTCACTTCCCTCTTGTGCGGAGATGACAAAGGCATCGTTGTGCGGTGCTCGAACTCTATTGAGGTCCTTGTCCGTGAAAGTTAAAGTGAGAATGGGGTTCTAAATTTTTGAATAGCAAACTCGTCTATCTTCATTCGCGGGTTATCTCTGCATATCCAGCAGAGTTTGCTTGTGGGACATATGCGACTGGTCTTCATTCGGTCCGACTTCATGAAGGACGTATATTATCCTAGGAGTCTCCCTCTCTACCTCTTTGACTGACTGCCCCTGTCCCTGGTCTATTCTGGCCGCTTCTCAAACTTCAGGAAGTCTTTCAATTTGCCCTTGCGGAACCATTGCTATACTTCATACCTCAGACTTTTGCAGTCATTGGTGTTGTGGACGCCTTCTTTGTGGACGCACAGTACTTGCCGTTGTCTCTTCTAGCAGGGTTTTCGCGTATCTTCGGGGGCCACTTCCATTGCTCCCAATTTTTCATGGAGTTTAGTACATCCGACATACTAGCATTTAGGGGTGTCATGACTCTGGATCCAACGTAGTTGGATGATTTCTCTAGCCTGGGACGATCAGGAGCCAGTCAGTTGTAAGAGCACTTCCTCTTGCTCTGCTTCTCATCCCCGTGTCTTTTTCCCTCCTTCTTATCCTTAGAAGCTGAGGACTTCCTGCTGCCTTCGGCCTCCTTCTTAGAAGTCCTTCACTCCTCCAGATTGATGTGTCTTTGGATGCTCTTGAGGAGCTCTGCCATGTCCAGAAGGGGCTCCAAGGTGAGGTCCTCAAAGAGCTTTTCCTCTTTGAGGCTCGCAGTAAATGCCATCACAGCTGTATCGTCGCTACACCCGTCGATGAGGGTCAGCTCATTGTTGAAGTGTGTGACGTACTCTCAGATCATCTCGCCAGACCTCTACCTAGAAAGAGTATGTAGTGCAGGCCTTTAAAGAAATGCTGACTTCCGACAAATTGTCAATGCAATGGTCCCGTGGCAAACCATCGGAATTAGTTGGCGACTGACTAGGCCCCCACCTTCTAGACTATCTACACTCGCACAATGGGAGCTACAAGTCCAGGGTAGGTAATTTGGCGGTCACGCTAAAAGGCAGTGGTTCCATGATGAACCATCGGAATCATTTTGTCGTGTTTTGAAATAATATTTTACAATGCTTTAAAGGTGAATATCTTTGCTTTTTATGATATATTATTTGAGGTTAAATCAATTGTGACCCTCAATCTAATTTATACCAGGACCTAATAATTTGGATTACTGAATAATGAAGGTAACAAAAATGGGATGAATACAGGCATAAACCTTATATCACCAATAAAAAACTTATGAGCAAGAATATAAAATTAGTGACAATTGAAATCTTTATAAAAAATTTCAGATAAAAAACTTCTTGATAAGGGAACACAGCCATCACCCTGGCTAGAGAATCACCTGCATCCACCATGGTTGGCATACAGGGATGCACAACATCACAAATTAAAAAAATGGCCACATGTAGGAACTATATAGTTGAAAAAAAGAAGAAGAAGCAAATCACTTATAATACAACAAATGAATCATTCACAATATAAATTCATTCTTACTAAAGTAATCAAGTCGGCCATAGGAAGAAAAATTGCAAACTTTATGAATTCCAGAGAGTGGGCAAACCCTCACATTATTCGCTATATGAGCCCGCTGTATGATTCAGATATCACCATTGAATCACTACAAAATGATTAGGTATTATGAGACCAAAATCCAAAGCATGGTGATAGATGGACAACAAAATGAGCCTAGGGGCTGGCGGTAATGTGAGTGTGATTGGGATTGAAGGAATGTAGTAGGGATTTATGGTAGAGGAGGTGATGATGCCATTGGAACAGTGGGGGTGGCAAGCAAACTGGGCACGGGAGGAAATGTGACCTTTGAAACAATGGGGGTAGTAGGCAAACTGGGCAAGGGAGGTAATGTGACCTTTGGAACAACAGCGTCAGTAGGCAAACTGAGCTGGAGAGGCAATCCAAACTTTGGAATATGGGTGTAGTAGGCAAACTGGGAAGGAAAGAAATGTTGCCATTGAAATAGTTGGTGTGACAGGCATGGTCAGCAAGCTAGGCAGTGGGGGGAGTCTGGGGTTGCGCAAAGTGGGCAATTGAGTACTTGGCAAGGGTGGTATTGTGAGCTTTGGTAGAGTGGGGACGCTAGGCAGGGGAGGTAATTGGTTTGGGGGCATTGGTGGCAATGTAGGAAAAGACAGTGTCGGAATGGAAGACAATGGAGGCATCGTTGCCTTTGGAAAAGGTGGAATGTCGATCAGTGACAGGTGGTGGAGCAGTTTATAACCGATGTGAGCTAGGCTCACATTGATGCATGACATTGCCAATGCAATGATCATAGTGCAACAAAGTGCTTAGAAAAATTCATTATTATAAAACTTATAATAAGCAAGGTGTCAAGAAGGTTTACCAAATCATGTAGAAATTAATTCAAGTTGCTTTTGTAATGAGAATTCACATCTAAGTTATGGGATTTTATAGGGAGTCGAAAACAAGATTATACTCCGTTGTCATTTTTGAAAGGGGTCGAGCATTGTATTCTCGTAATCTCTTTTATTTCAATTCGCATTGTATTCAGATGCTTGTAGTGCTCAGTCTTTTGAATCCGCCTCAAGGTGCTTGTTGTTACATCTTTCTAATAATCAATACAGTTTGATTATGAAATTCTTGTTTTATTTCTCAAATGATTGTAAATCACATAAGTCTCTTAACAACTCTAAACTCAGTATTGACTATGAAAAGGGAAACAAACAACTTTAAGCAAACTAACTGTTGATGGTGATAAATTGATTTTGACCTCAAAGTGAATTCGGATAGCTTTCGCGGATCATTTAGCGGACTGTCAAAATGTTACATAGGTTACTGAATAGCAAACCTTGCAGAGGGATGGATCTCTATGCCGGTGAAATTTCGGGGGTATGTTTTCCTGCTTTCCATTTCCATTAGGACTCGCTAGGCGGGAGAGTTGACTGCTCCTATACCGCTCAAAAATGGAGTCCCTTCCGTCTTTAGGCCTTGCACTGGGTCAGGTTGCTCTGCGTGATGTAGATGAATCTGGGATAGCTCTATCTATTTCAGTGAGGCCTAGTAATAGCCTCATGTCGTAGGTTGGTCTCCACGTATTGTCCCTTCTGAGTTGTTAGCAGTATACTTAACCCACTAGTGAAGGGTGGAGACCACTGCTTCCATTTAGTGTAGCCACGGTGTTCCCAGGACGAGGTTGTATGACGATGGTGTGTCTACAACCATGAAGTCGAGAAATAGGACATTCTTCAGGTGCTATTTTCCAACTACGATGGCTAATCTTATCTTTTAAATTGGGAAAACATTTCTCCCCGCTGAATCCGATCAGCGGGTGCTCTGATGGCACTAGGTTTTCCTCCTTGAGGTCCATGCTGCGAAAAGCATTGTAGAACATAATGTTGAGCGAGCTTCTTGTGTCAACGAGAGCTCTCTTCACTTCCCTATTTGCGATGGAAACGGAGATGATAAAGGCATCGTTGTGTGGTGCTCGGACTCCATTGAGGTCCTTGTCCATGAAAGTTAAAGTAAAAATGGGGTTCTGAATTTTTGAATTGCAAACTCGTCTGTCTTCATTCGCGGGTTATCTCTACATATCCAGCATAGTTCGCTTGCGGGACATATGCGTCTGGTCTTCATTCGGTCCAATTTCATGAAAGACGTATATTATCCTAGGAGTCTCCCTCTCTTCCTCTTTGACTGACTGCCTTTGTCCCTGGTCTATTCTGGCCGCTTCTCAGACTTCAGGAAGTCTTTCAATTTGCCCTTGCGGATCCATTGCTATACTTCATACCTCAGACTTTTGCAGTCATTGGTGTTGTGGTCGCCTTCTTTGTGGTACACACAGTACTTGCCGTTGTCTCTTCTAGCAGGGTTTCCGCGTATCTTCGGGAGCCACTTCCATTGCTCCCAATTTTTCATGGAGTTTAATACATCCGACATACTAGCATTTAGGGGTGTCATGACTCTGGATCCAACGTAGTTGGATGACTTCGCTAGCCTAAGACGATCAGGATCCAGTCTGTTGTAAGAGCGCTTCCTCTTGCTCCGCTCCTCATCCCCATGTCTCTTTCCCTCCTTCTTCTCTTTAGAAGCTGAGGGCTTCCTGTTGCCTTTCGGTCTCATTCTTAGCGGTTCTTGAAACCTCCAGGGTGATGTGTCTCTGGACGCTCTTAAGGAGCTCTGCCATGTCCAAAGGGGACTCCAAGGTGAGGTCCTCGAAGAGTTTTTCCTCTTTCAGGCCCGCAGTGAATGCCATCACAGTTGTATCTTTGCTACACCCATCTATGAGGGTTAGCTCGTTGTTGAAGCGTGTGACGTACTCTCAGAGCATCTCGCCGGACCTCTACCTAGAGAGAGTATGTAGTGCATGCCTTTTCTAAAACGCTGACTTTCGACGAAACGTGTCAAGAATTCCTTCGCTAATGTTTTGAAGGAGTCGATTGACTTCGGTGGAAGACTATGGAACCACGACAATGCATGGCCTTTAAGACTGGTGGGAAAGGTTCTGCACATGACGGGTTCAGATTCTTCCTTGAGCGCCATTAACTATTTTTAATGGCGTAGATGATCGAAAGGATCTATAGTTTCATCGTAGGAATCGAGCTACGAGGGAGTGCACTTTCTCGAAAGTGTTTCACTCATGATCCGATGCACAAAGGGTGGGACAGATAGGCGATAGAGTACGTCCGGATTGTGCGCTCCTCTACGGATAGGGTTTTCGAGACCGAGCATCTTTGTTTTGACAGTTGGATCAGCGTTAGCCGCATAGCTTCCCTTAGTCCAATTGGAATTGGTGGGGGCCTGGCTCTCCTATGCTAGCTCCCTATCATCTATTGTATGTGGAGGTCCGTGATGTTCATGGTCTTCATCAACAGCTAGTGGATTCTATCGTGTGAGTGTCTCCACCGCCTTGATAGCCTGCTGTATTTGGAATGTCAGCACCTCGGTTATGGGGTCTGTCGTTGCCGCCGTTGGTGCAGGAGCGTGAGTAGGTTGTCCAGGCATGGCAGGAACTGGTATTGGGATAGCCGGAGCGTTGGATGTATCCCTTGGTTCATTGTTGCATGACCTAGTGATCATCATCTCTCTGGGATTTTGTAGGAGACGACGCTTAGCGTAAAGTTAAGAACTATGTCATCCCCACGGACGGCGCCAAACTAATGCAGTTGATTTTCGCTCCATGCTTTGACCATGTTCCTGCAAACCTACTGACCTGCACAAGTAATGCACGTGAGCCACAAACCTAAAAGAGAGATTTTGTAAGGATCTGAGGATGGTGTAATATCTTAACAGGGATTTTGTAGCGTACCTTAGTTTACCAACTTCATGTCTTATTTATAGAGCAAGGAGTCCTGGTTTAACCAGGTCATCGTAGGCGTAGTTTAGGGAGGAGATCTTCGTAGAGATCCCTCTCTAATTAAGAGTCGTGCTGTAAAAGGGAAGTTTCATGTTAGCTATGCACTCTTAGATATGCAGGAGATAGTTCCCAATCCAAGAACAATCCGTAGAAGGGAGTTTCCCTGTGTAAAAGATAATCTAGTGTTTGCTTCCTAGTTTGAAGCAAACAACAGCTTTAGTTGCCCGTCTGAAACTAATCCTCGAGATACTTGCTTGAAGAGGACTTATGGGTATCATGGATAGTTGTGAGACGTGTGGGCCTAGCATGTTGTGAGATTCTGGGTCCGCTTGGCGGACTGAAGTCGAACCGGCTTAGATCCGCTTTGGTTGGATCTGTGTTGGGCAGATGCTTGAGCCTGTTGTTCCTCGAGATCATCATGACACGTGTTCCGCTCAGGAGTGTGACCTTTTTTATGCATCATCAGGTATTAATTGCAAATACCTATTAATATACATGTGGAAAATGGGAAAGTTGGAAGCATAAAAAAATCATGAAGCGGCACTGAATGGTCTTTTGTAATCAAAATGTGTATAAATTCATTTGCTATTATTAGCCTGCAAATAGATCTCCACAATATATACCCGTCAAGCTGGAAATATGATTTCTAAATGCAAAAGCTTACGTGTAGGAATAAGTTCATCAGAGAGAAATGGGAACAAGAGATGTGGATACCCTTACATCATCTTTCCACCGGACAACTGCTTCTTCTGAGAGAATAACTTTTTAAGGTTTTGAAAAGCTGATGAAGCATCATTGGTCTTCTTCCATGGAGATACCCTCAATTGCACTTATATTCTTGAATAAAAAACAAATAAATGATAACTCAATCAAACCTGCCTTTAGGGTTCCATTTGGGTTTCTCCGGAAAACCACCTGACAATCTTTCAGAGCCATCTAAAATTCCCTGATGCAATTTATGCAAATAGATAGAAATTTTTTACAAAACCAATTGAGGGAAATAAAAATCAAGAAATTGACGAATCGACAACAAATCTATCTCATCATTCCGTCGGAATTTGAAATGCTTTGGAGTATTCAAGATTGGATCTTCTGGGGTCAAATTGAACCTCAAACGCCTCTTATGGGGAGTTGAAGTCTTTTCTATGGATTTGTCGCCTCATCTTCTTCGATTTCGAGTGTATAGTAACCATTACCGCTTATGCTACTTATCATGAAGGAGAGATTGAATAGTTTCGGAGATTGGGAGAGATTAAGATTGACTAGGGTTCTGTTTTGGGGCTTTGTTTTCCGGTGGTAAAGTTCTCGCCAAAATGGAGTATGTGAACGTTATTAAAAGGGTTTAGATGTGCAAAATTTGTACGTTGTTTGTGCATATATGGCCAGCCACACATTCTACTGTGGATAACTCTATGCCAGTATCCAGTTTAATCTGTGGAATAGCTATCCCAAAAATTTTGCATATATTCAGGCACATCATCAGTTTTATGTCCATTTTGTGACTCTGTATTTTTGCACAGTACCTGGGGTCGTCGTGCATCTGTATCAGTGGAGATGCCTGGTTTTTTGTGCCTGGCTTATGTCTGGATGTTGCCATGCACTTGTTTTGCTGACGTGGCACTTAATATCAGTTTTGCCAAACTCATCATCCCATCCATGAAAACTACTTCTCATCCATGGCCAAACCCATCATTTCATCCATCAAAACATATTTTAAATCCCATCATCTTATCGATGGCCAAACCCATCATCCCATCCATCGATGGCCAAACTCATCATCCCATCCTTGTTTGGAGGCATGTTTAGGAGGTCCTCTCTCCAAACAATTTTTAATGTCACATCAGCAAAAACAGGTGCATAGCACCATCATGGCATAAACCAAGCACAACATACCAGACACTGTAGAATTTTTGCTCATTATTTGAGAATAGTGAGTTTTGTAGTTGTTAATTAATGCCTATAACTTTCTCAAATTTTTTAGTTTGGGACGCAAGATGGTATATTCACTACACCAAAAATGCCCATTAGCAACGGTTTTGAACCATGGGGGTAACCCATTGTCATGGCTTAGAGCAGTGGGCTGTAGAGGCGTCGCTAAATCCCCAGTAACGGCTAAAAACCGTGGGAAAAATATTAGCAACGGTTTTATACTCGAGGACGGTTGATGATTTAGCCACGGTTCTAAACTGTTGCAAAAACGTTAACCACGGTTTTAAGCCGTGGCCATGCAAGTTATGGCCACGGTTCTAAGCCGTTGCAATATTTTTAGCCACGATTTTAAGCCATGGCCAGTACTAGCCACGGTTATAAGCCGTGGCAAGGTATGGCCACGGTTATTAGTTGTTGCAATAGTTAGCCACGGTTTTAAGTCGTGGCAAATTTTTTTTTTTTTTGGTCACGGTGTTAAGCCAATGCAGTTCTACTGACATTTTGACCCACTATAAGCCAATAAAGAAGTGATCAAAGTCGGGTCACATGGAACAAATATATTGATCCCACTTCATACCATGGGACTAAATATTTTGGTACTTCTGGGTGTGAATAAGAGAAGAGTGAATCAATATCAATTTGGTTCCATTGACCATCAACTGGAGTAATTTTGATTTTCGATACAGTTTATTGATGACAAACATCATTTACAAATCAGGAAATACAAATTAAACCATCCACCTCGGATTTATTGCATTGCACAACAATATCATCCTCACTAGCCTTATTACGTACAAACACATTAAAATTAAGTAAAATCAACAGCTTGGTGTAGCCAAATCATCAGCTTGTTTTCTGCAAGAGAAAAAAACAGGAGAAGCTTAGTATTCAGACTGTCAAATTTGTATCATTCTGTAATGAACTTTAAGTATATGTAGAGAGAGGCTGTGTACCAAAAGGCGCATCTTTAAGATTGCAATGATCTCCTCATGATCTACTCTTGTTTGTGTATATGCCTCGACCTTCTCCATCTCCTACATAATAGATTCAGCAATTGGTAAAATATCGACCTTATAAGTTTATCCCTTAATAGACCTAAAAAATATGTAAAGGAATTGATGGCACACCTCAAGCCATAATGTCAGCTTAGGCCTTCCTATTGTGATGTCATAATTCTTTACATCCAACAATAAGCGAGCGTATTGCTGAAAGAATGGTATGTAGGCAATATTCACCTGAAGGTCACATACAAATGTTAACTCAATCATTAGACGCAATAAGGATGAACTGAAAAAGATAAAACAGAAAATATCTAACGCGGAGGAAAAGATATATAAGTTACCAGGCTGAACTGGCCAAGGAAGAAAGGCCCGTCATCGAATTTGGTGATAGCAGTTTCCAGGTGATCGAAGGTAGGATCTGACGCAGGTAAGTGATGCAAATCAGTCCTTGATCATGTATATACTTGAAGTCTATTTCAGACTAAATTTATAAAATAAAGTGTTTAGTCTTACCAGCATTTGCATTCTGTTTTAGTGCAGCCATCACGACGGTAGTGAAGGTGTCTGTGTAGGACAACAACTCTTCCGCAAACTCGCTTTTGATGGGATCCTAAATTGTGCAGAATAAACATGAACTAGTGAGAATGCAAGGCCTATAGCATGAATTTTCTATTAAGCATAGAAACATAAGTTAGGCATCTTTACCTCAGGGAGAAGGGCAGGTCCTTCAAAGTGCCTATCGATATACTTCATCAAATCAATACTCTCTCCTCTGATTTCATTATTATGTTCCAAAGCAGGTACCTGTAAAAATGGAATTTTTGTATAAGTGGACAATCAAATAGATTGAGAATGTGTTTTCAAAGAACACGTTATGGTGTAAGATGATTTTGGTTTACCAATATCACCTTATTTGTAGGGTAGACTTTCTCCTTGTACCAAGCAGGCCTGTTTACTAGATCAAGGCCTGTTTATTTGTGACTTTGATCACTTCTTTATTGACTTGCATCAAAAGAGAAATCTATTTCAACTTCTTCTGATCCTATAAGACTACATCAAAAGAGAAACCCATTTCAACTTCTTGTGACCTATAGTACTAATTTGGATTTTTCATGTATAAGATGTGAACAACAACAGAAAACACTCATTTAAACTTCTTTCAATAAAAAAGAGAGATACCCATTGATCTACAAGATCATAAGAGAGATGCCCACTGAAATTTTTTAGAATTTGATTAAATCACAAATAAAAAATAAAAAAACACCATTTGAAGTGTTTTGATCTATGAAATCACAACCAATAAAGAGCTAGAGAAGAATCTTAACATACCTTGGTGGCTAGAGCTAGTATCTAAGCTTCTAGGGGGAGTAGTAGTAGAAGTTGAAGTATGTGAATTTGTAGTCTGAGATAGTTTAGGTTTCTTGACAGTTGAAGAAGACCCAGAAGAACCAGCAGCAGCAGTGGTGGTAGTACATATAAAGGCCAGTGAATGTCGTGGCTTCCCCATGTACAGAAAACCAAAAACAGTAATATTAAAGGGCAGTGAATGCCTTGGTAGTATTAGTAGCTAAATAGGCCTTTTGGTGTAGTGTATAAGAATGCAAATACGTTATCTTTTAGCATGAAAAGACTGCTAAAGATCAAACTTAACAGTAATATTTCAGTTAAACAGAAAACATAGTTTAAGAGCTACTAGAAGTGATGGATGAATACTCACAGATACTGAAGAACTTCAGATACTGAAGCTTTACTTAGACCCAATTTAGAAATTACATCTACCAACCTGAAAAAACAAGACAAATAAAATCCAAACAAGTGAACTATAAAAAACCAGAAGCTACCAGTAGCAGAGCAAGAATTTTGGGTTAGAAAATAGTTCAACTCTGATCAATGAGTAATCATTCTTTAAATGTTATTTAGGTGCAAAAGCTTAATGATGACGTATCAAGTTGAGAAATGTTTCTATTATTTACATTCTATGTTAGGAAAGGTCAATGTGGGGTATGATTATTTGTTGTTCTTTTTTATATATAAAGTAATATATTCACTGACTTAAGGAGAAAAGAATCGGTGTTCCAGATCCGAGGTTTAGAGTTTTTTCTAAGGTCTAGATGATAGCATGACACATACTGAGCAATCTATAGAGTGATAGCTGAGCAATGGCCATGCATACTACGATGCAATTCAGAGAAATTGATGACACTCTATTTGATAATATATCAGTTATTATCACTTATACACAAGAAGAAACAAGCATTAAAAAAGATCAGCTTATATTAGCGGAGAATATATCACAACTTTGTGGTACTGGGGTTCCTTTTTGTTTTCGACTGAACCATCATGTGCAAGGAGGACTGGACCAAGCAGTGACCGAGTCTGAGCTTTGCCTAAATCTTGGCAGTGTTCTTAGAAAAATGCCTAAGCTGATTGCACAGATGTAAATAGGAGATATGGATATGCTTAATGCTTGAAGCAAACCTTTTTTCTTTAGATGAAGCCAAATCCTTGAACAGCTGAAACTCTGTTGAATACAACTCGAACAATAGATTTTGACTCTGAGATGCATTTCCCAATTGGTAGGCATGTTCAACAACTGCCAAATAAGAACCATTAGGCAATATTAAAAACATCAGGTCTGCAGAGTTCGACCAAATATGCACGAATATGTAATAAAGAAATATAGAATGTTTTCACAAGAAAACATGTTTCTATAAGAAACTTTGTGCCTCTTTTTCCCCTACTTCTTAGCCTAGGAGCAACTAAAGTCCATTTTCAAAAGCAACCAATGTTAAAGACATCAGTAAAGTCTGATATCACTCAACTAAGTCAAACAAGTCCAAGCAAAATAATGATCCACCATACCCAAGATTACTCAAACTTTGACTTTAACAATCCTTGGATGTATTTAACAAATAAAGCAACAGAGTTCACAAAGAATAAAAATAAAAGAAAACTTCTATTGCTGTAAACTGAATCGATCATAACATACCAACAGATCCAACCATATGACGGAGAAGAGAGGCAACATGCCCATGGAGGGCAGAGATGAAACCTTCCAACTGTTTTTTGGAGGTTGCAGCATCATGAAGAAAAAAAAAATCATAAAGAAGAAAATCAGATTTTCAATGCCCTAAATCTCCAATCAACATTGTCGTAACTTTCAATTTTCCTCTTTCTCGGCAGAAACATACCATTGTCTAACATGTTTTTCACTAGATGAACTGAATATGCGTTACGTGCAAGCGTAAGAAGATCTGGCTAGAGCTCCTTAAATATGGAATCTCGTTCAGGTTGGGTACAGTACTTGACACAAGTCTAATATGAAACAAGCAAAGCCCTACTGCAGTTAATAGTAAATCAAATGAAAATGGAAGAGAAGTCAGCAAGAGAATAATATTTACCTGCAAAACCCGAGAAGATACATGGGACATGGCAATTTTAGGTATCTTCCCCTTCATCTTCTGTATAGCTTCACTCACCATTCTTAAAATATTAAAATGAACAAAGTTAGCCATATTACTAAAATATTTCTACAAAAGAACCCCATTATTAAAAATGAACTTCTTACTTCGATCTGTCTTCTTTAGCAATATTGCGCCGCCTCATTTTCTCCCATAGGGCTGCAAGCTCCTATACAAACCAAATATGAAATGTAACAAAGAATTCTATTTTTTAAAAATAATCCTTTGACCAATCAAAAAAATCCATAACCCCTAAAAGAACTTGGTGCTTACAGGTTGAAGATCATAGTTTTTCTTCCTCTTCTTCTTCTTTGCCTCTGTTTCTGCCTACAATAAGTTAAAACCAAAAAGATGATGCATCTTTGACTTGATGTAGCACTGACATTACACGAATCTACATTACCAAGAAATATCATAATCTCATATAGGATATTTTTATGAAGACTAGGATGTTGATCCACATAAAAACTGAAATAAAATACCACATGAACTCCCATGAACAGAGAGATATTTCCCTTCATAGATAATATTTATGCTTTGCAGCTTGTGCAGGAGTTAAAGATATAATTGCGAAAGAAACCACTGACAATCTGGTAAATGAGAAGTACGGGCTATTTTCAAACTGAAGACCATCAATGAAAACACACCAACACTAATTCGAAAAATGATAATTATTATAAAATATGGATGTTGGCGATAAAAATGAAACAAACTTCCATTTCCAAAATATTTAATGATAACAGCAACAATCTGAAAAGTGACTGACCTTGCCTTGAAGACGAGCTTCTCGCTTAGATTTCGGCTCATTCGCCTTCTCTGATTGATCTTTATGCTTGGAGGGGGACTTATTAAAGGGTTTCGTCAATCCCTTCTTTGGAAAATTTGTGGATTTCGATTGAACAGACTTTGGCTTCTTGAAAACCAAATTTACAGAACAGCATAATAAGGGCGATGAGCTAAATCAAAACCAAATTCTAATATTCCAAAAAAAGAAAAAAGGAAGTATAATAACAATACTTAGCACCCAGACCTCACTTCCTTTGTGTTTATGTACTGAGCACGTATGGTTTCTAATTTTCGTCTTCTATGTTTTAATGGTATTCCTGGACAGACCAAGTACGAGTATTACTCCAAACAGTCTTGAACTACTCAAGTTATAATATACGTGTACAATGAAAAAAAAAATAAGACGAAGAAGAAAGAAAGAAAGAAATCATGTCAGTTCATATATCATCAAGAAGGTCAAGAAGACATTTTAATTATTCGAAGATCCATGCCAGCAAGAAAACTCATAGAAGTTTGATGAATTAAATATCTGAGTTTGATGAGAATTCTTATTGCCTGAAGTTTGATATGGAGTTGTGAACCGACTCCCTCCAGTTGTTGGAACTTGATCCTTGCAGATAACTGTTTTTGCATCGTTAAGGGAGCATGCTGGACAAAAGTCGGAGAAGATAATATCAAACATACAGAATATTGCCATTGCTCTAATCTTGGTAGAGATATTTAAACAACATACCATCATCCTGACTCTCAGTTTCTGTGTCGGTTTCATCTTCACTGAATTCGTTCACCTTGGGCTTAATGTTTAGCCATTTCTTCATTACTATTGAAGGCCAAAAAGCCTGCATAAAGTAGTCAACTCTGAGAAATATTAATTCCTCAATCGAACCCCCATTAAATCAAACCTTTTGTAGGGAAAACAAAGAGTTAAGTTCAGATTTTTAGTGAATCAAACATATTGTAAAGTACCGAAAAAAATCAGTGGAGTTGAAGAAGCAAACTTTAACAAAGTAAAAAACATAAATCATAAATATAGGGATAAATCAAAAAAAATTCCCAAACAATAAATGAAGGAGTGGGTTGATGGATTGACTTTAAAATATGGCATAATTGTCTAATGCATGCATTTGCTTAAAGCCTTAAACTGATGAGTGATTCTAATTGTTAAGTGGAAACAAACCATGTGCGCGCAATTGCTGCCTAGAATACTTACATGCAAAAACTTCTCCATTGTCCTATCCACTGGTAAAAGAGCAAGGTATTCAATTGCACATAGAAAAAACTTCTCCATACTCCCTTCTTCCTAAGGTTTCACATTGGTTCAACCCGAGGCATATAAAAAAGGAGATGCCAAACACAGTTTAAAGCATAGAAACGTAAGCTCAACATAAGGCATAAGAAAAGTGAGATGTCAAACACATTTTAAAGCATATAAACAATTGCAATTATGGTACAGTAGAAACTCAAATAATTAAATTTAGTACCCAAACATGACGCGCAGAAGTGCTAGAGTACAATTGCACTAGCAGATTGATGCTTGGTAGTCATTGTTATCTAAATATATCAAGGATATAAGCACTAAACAAGAAGGTTATGACACTAAAAAGTGAATACCTGACATAAGTGGTAGAGAAATACTGAAAGCATGTCAGGTGTTGAAGCACACTTTGGATGATGATTCACATGGAAAGTTTTGTATGTGCAGAGAAAACCTAACCTGAATACAAAACACAGATCATTCCTTATCAATTTTAACATCTAAATAACTTGACAATAGTGAAGTTTCTTCACTGATGACAAAACCAAACAATAACAATCCAATTTTTATCAAGCAAAAAACCCAATTTAAACTTTCTCCCTAATCGATTGAGATTCAAAGTAAAACCTTCAATGGGGGTGTAGATCTGATGAAATCCTCCATAGTCTTGGGATGCCGACAGTCTTCAACAGGAAAAACAAAAAAGTTCATTTAACATTTAACATAAAAACCAAAAATTTATTCAATGGGTTGTTGGGAAATCATATCAGGCTTGCAAAACCAGGCTTCATCATCAACAATCTTCTTCGGGAGCGGAGAAATTGATCCATTCGGGGGAAATTGATCCATTCGGAGAAATCTTCTTCTTCTCCTCTTCAGAAATTGAGTTGGAGAAAAGAAGAAAGTGAGTTATAGGGTTTGCTTTGCTGAAAGAAGAAAAAAAAATTAGAAGAAGAGATCAACAAAGAGATCTAAAGAATAAGTAGATCTAAAGAAGAAGAAGGAGATCTTACCTTCTCAAACTTTCTTCTTTTTCTTCTTCTTCTTCTTCTTCTTCTTCTTCTATCGTCCTTTCCTTCTTTCGTCCTTCTTCTTCCCTGCTTGAAGAATCTGTTTCGTCCCTGCTTCTTCTTCTATGGTCCTCTCCTTCTTTCGTCCTTCTTCTTCCCTTGTGAGAATCTGTTTTTCATCAATTTTTTTCGCCAAAGCGCGAAACTATTTTGCCAAAGCGCGAAAGTGAAATTTTTTTTAGCTACGGTTTTAAACCGTTGGTAGTTTTAGCCACGGTTATAAACCGTTGGCAGTTATAGCCACGGTTTAAAACCGTGGCAACCCTTTTGGTGTAGTGTTTTTTGGCCACGATTTTATTTTTTAGTCACGGTTTTACACCGTTGGCTGTTATAGCCACGGTTTTTAGCCGTGGCAAATAAACCAACGGCTTAGAGCCGTGGCCACCTCCCCGTAGATAAACAAGCCTTTTGGTGTAGTGATTGTTGTGAAATTGACAATTGATTGTTTGGTCTCTCATGCTCTAGCAATTGGGAGCTAGGAAGAGAAGTGCAGAATGACTGCAATTGTAGGATAATGTGGGCTTGGAGAAGTGGGCAAAATGCAGGTGCCAAAGGCAAAGGAAAGAGCCATTGGCACTAATGCACTATAGGCCACAGGACTAACTAGTCGATGATCATTAATGCGAATGTAGTACATGAAACTCTATTGAAGTCATGAAAGAGTTACAATATCAGGTTTTGATCAGTGGAACATAAGGAATGATATTGAACATGAAATCCATATCGATTAAGTTAGACATGATGTGGCAATGACACTTAATAACCAGCTCTTTGAAAAGTTCTGGTATTAGTTTTCAGATTCATCCCTATTGTGGTTGCCATCCCTTGAGATTTGTGTTAGATATGGTACATACGTTGTTTGATCAAAGATATTATTGATAAGGATAATGGTTGAAGTCACAAATTTCTTATGTTAAAATAAAAAAGAAAATTTAGATGAAGATCAACATTAGCTGTTGGAATCTTTCAAGAACTAGCTTATTTGTAGTTTTTTATTGTTTTACTTTTCAGAGTCCATGTGCTTCATGGTTATTGTTTTGACCTTTTCTATTTATTAGGGAAGGGGATGAAGAACATTTTTCTCAAGATGATTTAGCAATTGATTGTTGCCTATCAAGATCACGAGTTTATGCTTTGTCCACCAAGGAACCATCAGGACAATTTTCACTTGGTGAGTTTAACCTATAGCTTAAAACTCATTCGTTCATCTCTTAGCCTGGTTGAAGAGTTTCAGGAAATTTTCTGTAATGAATGATGAAGGAGCAAGTGAGTGGTGTAAATTTGATGTACCTTTATGATCTTGATTTTAATGATAAGGTTTGGGATCCTCAAAACCCCAGCTTGCCTTTAAAAAAAAAAACAATTGTCTAACTAATATCTCAATATGAATGATCATAAAATTCGAATTCATTGACAAATTACAAAGCAATATAACCATAATAGAGTACACCCTCTACAATGAAACCAACATACAACAAATCTACCACCACAATACAAATATAGTAAAATGGACAGAATGACAAGTACTAAATGAAAGCTACACGTTAAAGATTTTAAACATTGTTGGCAAACTTAACTTTAACAGCTTATGCAACTTATGGGGTCGTGGTTGAATGGGGTATTATGGGAAGAGATGGGATGGGCAAGTCCTTAGGCAGGCCAGGGATCGCAGGTAGTGGTAGCAATTCAGGATTAGGCATAGGTAGTTAAGGCTTTGGCAGAGTTGGGATTGTTGGTAGAGGAGGCAAGTTAGGTATTGGTAGAGTTGGTAGTGTTGGTAGAGTTGGTAGTGTTGGTAGGGTTGGTAGAGTTGGTAGAGTTGGTAGTGTTGGTAGGGTTGGTAGAGTTGGTAGTATTGCTTCAAGCTTGCGCAGACCGGATACTGGTGGCAAGTTGGGCAGCTCTGGTTTTGGCAATGCAGGAAGAGGTGGCAACTCCGGTTTGGGCAAAGGTACCGGGAGACTTGGAAGTGGAAGCAATTCAGGCTTGGGAAGCCCTGGAACAACCGGCAATTTCATCCCTAAGAGAATGCGGCCTGCATGAACAACCACATCGTCGCAGTTCATCAAGGAGGAAACGAGCAACAAAGGTAACATAATATGGAGATAAGCCATGATTAAATGACAACCGAGAGCCAAAGATGCCTTAGCAACTTAAGGGTGCAATTGTTCTTGCCAGACTGTGTTTACACTCTATTTGGAATTGTATGGTTTTATAGGAGATTTATGAAAGGAACTAGTGTCTGAGATCAGAGTGTGCTATTGGTTGGCTGTAGATGTGGGTAAGAAGCTGGAACATATTGTTAAGTTTTGGATTTCACTATCTCATTACCTCACATGCAAGTTTTGGATTTCCTTGAGCCGACCTAATCAAACTTAATCAAACTGACGAACCAAAACTACTTATGGTCTCTGGGATCTAAAAGTATTCAGAACTAAATATACAGCGATAAGACATCAAACAGTCGATGGATTGTTGCCGAACGTGTGGCACGGATTAGCGCTAATACGAAAAGACTCCAGTCTAATCACTAACAGGTTCAAGCCAGGACCAACCTAGGCTAATTATCTCATTATTTCAAATACTTCACATGCAAGTTTTGGATTTACTTGAGCCGACCTCTAATTGATAACAACTTAATCAAACTGACGAACAAAAATGACTTATGGTGTCGGGGATCCAAAAGTATTCAGAACTATATATACAGTGATGAGATATCAAACAGTGGACAGATTGTTGCTGAACATGTGGAACGGATTGGCGCTAATACGAAAAGACTCCAGTCTAATCACTACCAGGCCCATGTCAGAACCAACCTAGGATAATTATCTCATTACTTCAAATACCTCACAAGCAAGTTTTGGATTTACGTGAGCCGACCTCTGATTGATAACAACTTAATCAAACTGACGAACCAAAACGAATTATGGTGTCGGGGATCCAAAAGTATTCAGAACTATATATACAGTGATGAGATATCAAACAGTGGACAGATTGTTGCTGAACAGGTGGAACGGATTGGCGCTAATGCGAAAAGGCCCCAATTCTAGTCACTAATGACATATGGAATATTTACCATCGGTGCATCGAATAGATTGGTGGGGTCCTATCGAATCACTTCATGTTATGAACATTGTTTCAACTGATCGCACTAACGCAAGATTTCACCTAGGTCTATATGTGAATATGTTAACATAATATACGAAAGCTAAATTTCCAACCTGATTACAAAATACAGGTCATGATGCAGAGATATTGCTGCCGCGATGACTCCATAATCAAATGGAAAGTAGCAAAGTTGCTAACTTAAAGAAGCAACAAATAATGTGTTCAACTGACATGCAAACCTACAACCAACACCTATGAACCATAACACTACATCTCAACTGGAAAGGTTCAATGAAAAAAGATTACGAGCACATTCTCTATCAGACCTCTGTCCTCTAAAAATGGAATCGAACTTAGTGGGAAAGAAATTTTGAGAAGGAATTGTAGAGATCTACATGGAATTAGATGAAATAGAAATTCTCTCAAGAGAGAGAACTCTGTGATGCTTGATAGAACGTGGAACTCACCAAACACGTTAAGCTTCTACTTGCCTAGATACAGAAAATGATATTTTCCATAAAACAATTAAGCACAACCAAAATTAAATAATTATTCCAAAACAAAAGGGCGTTGATGAGTGCTAATGGAAACATGCCCAACTTTGTTATGCTGATATATGAGGAGTTTTTGTTCTTTGCTCATACAGCTTTGACAAGGCAAACTTCTTCTCTCTTTCACCTTCTTCGTATATGTATACAGAGATGGCACGCGCACATTATATACATTGTTGCTATGAATTAATATGAACTTTTGCGTGCAAGTATTGCAGATAAAGGGGGGCAAATAAATAAATCATAGATAATTTAATTCTTAAAATAAATAAATAAATATGATTAAACCGCAGCTTAACTGACCCTATAGGGTTTACCAAACCAGGCCCGAAGGCTACAATACTGTTGCCACTTAATATCCTCGTCGCCTCTATCTCGCAGGGAGACTTGCTTTCGCTTCTGTCCGTTGTCTCCACCTTGCAAAGACGACTTATCCACGACAAAGCACATGTGCTTCTAATAATCAGGTGAAAACTCAAAAAATCTTAACTGGTGAGTCTCGAACCTGCGACCTCTTTCAAGAAGAGTTGATGTCCGATCAACTGAGCTACAATTGGTGGACAACTGTTAATATTAAGAATGTTACCGTCCAATTGCTTAGCTGAAGCAGGCTACCGTGAAGACTGAAGAGTGTCGATGAGAAGCAAACGAGCAAGAGAGAGAGTAAGACCACCTCCATAAATCGATCTATGTCTAATCGAAATCGTATTGTGCGATTGGAGAAATCAATCTCCGTTGAAATCGTCTTGTGTGATTGGAGGGGATTGGAGAAAATCGATCTTTATCGAAATCATTTTGGGCAATTGAGAAGGCGAAGAGGTGAACTTTCGAAGGGTTTGCGATTTTTTGTATATTTGTATTTTATTATCTATGAGAGGGGCAATCTAAAATTTTAAAGGGGGGTGGGGGAAGATTGCAAATATTGTTAGTTTAGTGGGATTTCTTAAAAAGCTAAGGGGGGCAATTGCCCCCTAAGCTATAAGGTAGATCCGCCCATGCAAGTACAGTACTAAGCAACAACACAGACACTTATGGGGTGCGATTGCATGTATGGTGGTTGTCATTGTTGTGGGTTGCAGAATTCTCTATGGGAAATGGAGTGAAGTTAGACATACAACACGACTATGTATTATTCTTCCATCTCTCAATCTTGCGTATATTATGCTTTACAATATACAATAGAATAACAGTAAAGAGTGGAGCAGTCTGATTTGGTACACGAACAACATCCCTAGACACAGTTTCATTGTATGGCTTGCCATGAATAACGCTATGAAAACATTGGATAAACTCAGAAAGTGGGGCACAGTGTACCTCTGTTTACTATGCTCCAGTGAAACTGAATCCATTGCTCACCTTTATTTTGAGTGCACCTACTCGAAATCCATCTGGAATCATTTCCTGAGACTGTTGGGCTACAATAGACAGGTTCTCAATTGGCTGGAAGAAGTCGCTTGGTGTAGGAGACGCTTTGCTGGTAATAAAATGGATAACACCTTGCGCAAGCTCACTTTCAATGCCACAATATACCATATATGGGCTGAACGGAACAGAAGAGTGCACTAGAATACCCACATTATCGCTGTTGAATTAGCATCTCGCATATATGATGAAGTACGCCTAAAATTAGCAGTCATTGAAAAAGAAGTAATCGACTCAGCTGCAAATAGACAATTTTCAATGCATGGAACTCACACGTGCATTTTCGCCTTGACGCACCAATCTACTTTAGCTGGTCCAAGCCACCCGTAGGCTGGTGCAAAGTCAACACAGATGGGTCTCTTCAAGGTGCCCTAGGGGGCCATGGAGCTGTTTTAAGAGATGCACAAGGTGTAGTGATAGCAGCATGTGCAGGATCATGGCCAGGACACTCTGTAATTAAGCACGAACTGCATGGTGTCGAAGCTGCCCTTAATCTGATGGAAAAACACGGTATCAATAAGGCTATTTTCAGCACCGACTCAACATATGCCTTATCCATTCTCACAAGGAATGAACCTACTCCGTGGGATCTTCGACACTTAACCAAACGAATCAAGCGTGGACTAATGCAGCTTGCGGACTACAAAATTAAACACCACTACCGAGAGACCAACAGGGTGGCTGACCACCTAGCAGGATTACTTCCTCCCTTTGAGTTTCTGGAAATAAATCCTAGCTTTTTTGATGAGAATGTAAAGAACTATCTACATGAAGATCCTATAGGGAGAAAATACAAAAGAATGTAATATCTTGAACAATTTTTTTTTTAGGTTCTGGGATCCTTAATAAACCCTGGCTCCATTTTACAAAAGAAAAAATATATATATACAATAGTATTCAGGGGGATAATTTAAATTTCTACAAATAACAATATTTTTCTAATAACAGACGCATTTTTTAAATTTATTTTTCTAATCACAAACCACACCAAAATAAATTAAAGATTTTCCCTTGCATTGACCTAAACCATATCCTCAACTAAAATCAAACGGTAGTCGATAACTTATGACTGAAAACCTAAAACTTCTCTCGACTCCCTTCCAAAAACCTAACCAACCATTTTCCACAAGAAGTCTAATTTTGTTAACTCGGTTGGGACTTAGTTACAGTTGCCACATTGACACTAATTTGGTCAAAACATGGAGAAACTTTTTTTTTTTAAATAGGAGAGAGAAAAAATATATCCCTAACATTACGACTTGCATCCTCTTCAACCTCTTCACCATTTAAATGACCTACAATAATTAGAGAAACTTTTCTATTCCCATGATATTTGATATCCATTATCGAAGCTTTCCCGTTGAACAAAAGCATTAGAAACCTCTAAACTTACGAAACTTGAATCAACACCAAATCAAAATCATTGCATTCCAAAGCCTCTTATATTTTAAAACACAACCCAAATGTCAAAATCAAGTTTTGAACAGAAAAAACACAAAAAACCCTCTCGAATAGAAGGAAAACTAAAATACCCATCAAATAATGAAATTTTGAATTGAATCAACCTAAATCATCTTTTTAGTTTAAAGTTCCTAAAATCAATAGTACATTTAATCACCCCATAAGTGCACATTTAGAATTCTTTAACTAATTATATTTGTGCATTCAAAAAGTTTACACAAGAAAACGTGGAGAGAAGTTTTAAAAATGGAAAAAGTTTCCTATCTGATCGAGGATGGAGAAAAGGGCTAGAAAAGATAGAGATCATAATGTTCTCTCACTTTTTTTAAAACTAATTTATCTCACATCTTTTGACTAAATTAATGACAACCTACCATTAATCTATCTCGTGTGTCTTGGGGTATCTTGGTCACTTTCTTTATTAAGTTGGGGTGTTTTTAGTAAATTGGGTAGTTAATTTAGTTTTGATGATCCTAATAAAACATGGGGTGAAAAGAAAATTCATTTTGAATTATTGGGGTGTTTGGTTTGCTAGAAAAATTTCAATTATAGGAGTTAGTTTGGAGTGTTAAAAATAAAAAACTACTTCTACAATAACATGGAGATGCTTTATTTATTTTGGGGTGATTCTAGTAAAACATGAGGTGAAACCCTAAATAAATAATAATTGAGGATCAGTGTTGGGCTGATGTTGGGGCTCGTAATTCCTCGAGATCATCATGACACGTGTATGGCTCAGCGGTGTGACCGTTTTTATTTATCATCAGCTACTCCCCCCGAGTTAGTGAGCCGTCACATCGGTTCGCAAAGTCATCTCTTGAAGGAATGTGCCGCTTATGATGATTGAGTCAGTATCATTTCTTGACCCACACGCTACATTAATTGAACATGAGTCGGTCTAGCGAAAAAGAGGCGGTAACCCAATCTCTATTTAGGTCATCCACAGTGTAGAGTCTGACCCTTCCCTTTGTTGTTTAAGATAATGCTCTGATTAGAAAAGATTGTTCATCTTCTTCATGGCTCAACAAAACCTTCTTGACGATGCAACCTTGGCCAAGGGCCTAGAGTTTTTCAAAGACTGGTTGTTGTCCGAGCCTGGCCTTGCTGAAATCCGTATGAAGTTTGGGGTCCCTGAAGACCTGCCATTATATGTCCTAACGGGTGACCAAATGCCAACGTCACCTTCGGCCGGTTTCATCTGCTTACATCGTGGGATGCTTCAAACTGGAGTATGTTTTCCAGTTCTAGACGTGATTTGGGAGTTCATGGATCTCCTGGGGATTCCTCCGGCCCAATTGGAGCTTCATGAATATATGATCATCTTCCTGATTCTGATCAGTGCTAAGGAGGCCGCCGTCAATGTGACTATGCGAGTAATTCAATTGTTGAATTCCCCGACTGAAGGGTAACATTGTCTGTAAGATGACATTGTCGGCTTGCTTTGTCAATTTGCCCGATGATTTCAAGTTCTGGTAGAATTATTGCTTCTTGGCCCTTGCAGATTCGAAGTATTTTCGATGCAAGGGTCACCCGCTCGACCGAGAGTTCGGGTCGCTTCGTAAGTTCAACCCTTTCTTGTGACTTTGATATGTTTGATCGTGGGCTAGCTAAACATTGCTTGTGTTTCTTCGCAGGGAGGTTTCCCAATACTCCTCAAACCTTAGAGGAGCAAAACACAATGGAGACGTTTTGCGGCTTGCCAAAGAGGAACATGGTCGATGTCATAAGAGTTTCCAACTTCATCCATAGTGGGCTGTGGGACAACTGGCACGTTGCCCCCACTTTGTACCGAGTATCGCAAATTAAGATGGAAGATGGGCCCTTCAAGGAAGATGAATGCTGCTGGGGCCAAAGCTCTCGTTCTATCTGACGTGGAGGAGCCATCTGAAACACTTGCCTCTTTTGTGAGGAAAAGGTCATGTGTTAGAATGAGGTTTCCTTCAGCATGACCCACACAGTAAGAGAGGAACGCGAGTCTGCTAAGCCTGTCGGGACGGAGACTGATGTGTCTGGCTTGGACAAAGATTACTTGCAGTTTGCAGGGGTTGTAGACAGGTCGAATGTCAATGACGTGCAGGCCGAAGCTTTGAATGATCGTCTGGTGCGGGTCTCAATGGCGGCTTCTACTGTTGTTGGGGTTGTTCCAACAGAAGGCTTCTATAATGACCCGCCTGAGGTTGTGGAATCTGATAGTGGTCGTAGTGTCGCAGGCCAGGTTTCCCATAGTTCGCATTGTTCACGATCTCGTTCCAGACCACAGCTAGAAGTATTGGAGGGTCATTTGGATAATTCACTCCCTATTCTCCATTCGGATCCCGTCGAGTCGTCTCGCACCAAAGGATCGGTTGTTCAAGACAAATGAAAGGCCACGGAAAAGAGTCTGAGGACGATGACAATCGTAAAGGGTGTTGCCGATGTAATTCATGAACTGGGAAAGCTTCATCCGGATGCGCGGATAAGCCTGTTTGCTCTGGACTTGGTAAAAATGAGTTCACAGGTCTGGCACCAAGAGGTAGACGTAGAGTATGCTCCAAAAAGTATATAAGCAGGCTTCACAGCTGACTAATGGATTGTGCTCCAAAACCCGAGGAGGATATGCTAGAAGGGTGTATGGACAAGGGCTTGAAGTACCTTATGTTGGGTATGTCTCACTTGAGCCACGTGGTCATTGCTAAGACGGAAGTCGAGAGAGCTCATGAGAGGGTATACACCTTGGAGCGAGTCTTCTCGCACATGCAGGCGCTATATTCTGCTGCGCTTTATGAAATTGATCGGCCACAGAAGGAAGTTGACGAGAAGAGGCTGGATCAATCAACCATGGCCGCTGAGACTCAAAGGGCTCGTCTAGATGTCCTTGAGCGTGATCTGTCAGAGGCGGTGTTCGAGAGAGATAGACTCAAACAGGAGTTGGACCGAACCCGCCAAAACGTAGAGGTTTCGCAGAAAGCTGCGGCTAAGGCGCATTCTGAACTGCTGTCTCTTGCTGAAGAGAAGGCTTCGAAGGAGGCCGAGCGGGCTGCTCAGAAGCAACAGCTAGAATCTGATGTGGAGTTCTATGCTCGAGAGGCGAGGAAGGCCGAGGACCAGCTCGAATTGGAGTGACATGAGCTTAGTGCTGTGAAAAACAGTTTGGCCACAGAGCAGTCTTGGGTCAACTCGCTAATTGGCAAGTTGGAGCTATTGGAGCGTGAACTTATTAATGCGAAGGTGTGAGAGGATGAGCTTCTTCAGAAACAAGGCAAATGCGAGTTTCGCTGGTTTGTACATGGCACGCTAGAGCTGATGAATGAGGAGCATCCGGAATGGGATCTCGGCCGTTATATGAAGATCTCGTACGTAGACTTATTTGTTACCTTTGCGTCATCGGACTAGGAAGAAAATTTGGGACCTGATGTCCAGGCCATGGCGCGTGTGGATGCAACTCCTGCTCCTTCTTCCACTAAGTAACAAATAATGTGTGAAATTCAATTTTCAACTGACATGCAAACCTACAACCATCACTAATGAACCATAACACTACATCTCAACTGGAAAGGTTCAATGAAAAAAGATTACGAGCACATTCTCTATCAGACCTCTGACCTCTGTCAAGAGAGAGAACTCTGTGAAGCTTGATAGAACTTGGAACTCACCAAACACGTTAAGCTTCTACTTGCATAGATACATAAAATTTTATTTTCCAGAAATAGAAAGGAGGTACTCTAAGGTTTCAGAATTACACAAATGAGTCCCCTGATCACTAATAATGGCTCGTGGTGTATCGAAACGGGATAAAATGTGTTCTTTGATAAACTTGACAACTGTGTTGTTGTCATTGTTCCGGCATGTCACAGTCTCTACCCATTTGGACACATAGTCCACTGCAAGCAAAATATACAAATATCCAAAAGAGCGTTGAAAATGTCATATGTCTCAATGACTAGGATGGGGTTAGGGGGCATCATATGTCTTCGGGACAGTGCACCTAACTTTTGGCATCTATCACAAGAACAACAATAATTGTTAGTGTCCTTAAATAATGTAGGCCAATATTATCCCAACTGTAAAGTTTTTGCAACGGTCTTTTTCATAGGAAAATGGCCTCCACAAGCTGCACTATAACAAAAATGTAAGACACTTTCAATCTCACCTTCTGGAATACAGCGCCTCATGATTTGGTCGGGGCAATACTTATATAGATAAGGATCATCCCAATAAAAAAAATTTGCCTCGACAAAAAATTTGCGCTTATCTTGAGCACTCCATTATGATGGAACTTCGCCGGAAACCAAGTAATTAACAATTTGCTCACGTAACATATTAATCAATTCTTCTTCTTGTGAGCCATCAAGCACGGAAGAAATAATAACAGGAAATGTATCACCTGGTTCGAGGAATGCATGTTTAAGTCCCTCAGGCAATAGAGCTAGGTCAACTTTCGGAGTTTCCAACTTTGTTAGGATAAAGTGAACTCTGTGAAACTTGATAGAACTTTGAAATCACCAAACACGTTACGCTTCTACTTGCCTAGATACAGAAAATGATATTTTCCATAAAACAACTAAGCACAACCAAAATTAAATAATTATTCCAAAACAAATGGGCATTGATGAGTGCTAATGGAAACATGCCCAACTTTGTTATGCTGATATATGAGGAGTTTTTGTTCTTTGTTCATACAGCTTGGACAAGACAAACTTCTTCTCTTTTTCACCTTCTTTGTATATGTATACCGAGATGGCACGCACACATTATATACATTGTTGCTATGAATTAATATGAACTTTTACGTGCAAGTACAATACTAAGCAACAACACGGACACTTATGGGGTGCGATTACAATATACAATAGTATTCAGGGAGATAATTTAAATTTCTACAAATTACATTATTTTTCTAATTACAAATGCATTTTTTAAATTTATTTTTCTAATCACAAACCACACCAAAATAAATTAAAAATTTTCCCTTGCATTGACCTAAACCATATCCTCAACTAAAATCAAACGGTAGTCGATAACTTATGACTGAAAACCTAAAAAACTTCTCTCGACTCCCTTCCAAAAACCTAACCAACCATTTTCCACAAGAAGTCTAATTTTGTTAACTCGGTTGGGGCTTAGTTACAGTTGCCACGTTGACACTAATTTGGTCAAAACATGGAAAAACTTTTTTTTTTTTTTTAATAGTAGAGAGAAAAAAAATATCCCTAAACTTACGACTTGCATCCTCTTCAACCTCTTCACCATTTAAATGACCTGAAATAATTAGAGAAACTTTTCTATTCCCATGATATTTGATATCCATTATCGAAGTTTTCCAGTTGAACAAAAGCATTAGAAACCTCTAAACTTGCGAAACTAGAATCAACACCAAATCAAAATCATTGCATTTCAAAGCCTCTTATATTTTAAAACACAACCCAAATGTCAAAATCAAGTTTTGAATAGAAAAAACACAAGAAACCCTCTCGATTAGAAGGAAAACTAGAATACCCAACAAACAATGAAATTCTGAATTGAATCAACCTAAATCATCTTTTTAGTTTCAAGTTCCTAAAATCAATAGTACATTTAATCACCCCATAAGTGCATATTTAGAATTCTTTAATTAATTATATTTGTGCATTCAAAAAGTTTACAAAAGAAAACGCGGAGAGAAGCTTTGAAAATGGCGAAAGTATCCCGTCTGATGGTGGATGGAGAAAAGGGCTAGAAAAGAAAGAGATCATAATGTTCTCTAACTTTTTTTAAAATTAATTTATCTCACATCTTTTGACTAAATTAATGACAACCTACCATTAATCTATCTCTTGTGTCTCTTGGGGTATCTTGGTCACTTTCTTTATTAAGTTGGGGTGTTTTTAGTAAATTGGGTAGTTAATTTAGTTTTGATGCTCCTAATAAAACATGGGGTGAAAAGAACATTCATTTTGAATTATTGGGGTGTTTGGTTTGCAAGAAAATTTTCAATTATAGGAGTTAGTTTGGAGTGTTAAAAATAAAAAAAAACTACTTCTACAATAACATGGAGATGCGTTATTTATTTTGGGGTGATTCTAGTAAAACATGAGGTGAAACCCTAAATAAATAATAATTGAGGATCAGTATTGGCTGATGTTGGGCCCGTAATTCCTCGAGATCATCATGACACGTGTATGGCTTAGCAGTGTGACCATTTTTATGTATCATCAGCTACTCCCCCCGAGTTAGTGGGTCGTCACATCGGTTCTCTAAGTCATCTCTTGAAGGGATGCGCCGCTTATGATGATTGAGTCACTATCGTTGCTTGAGCCGCACGCTGCATTAATTGAACGTGAGTCGGTCTAGCAACCTTGGCCAAGGGCCTAGAGTTTTTCAAAGACTGGTTGTTGTCCGAGCTTGGCCTTGCCGAAATCCGTATGAAGTTTGGGACCTGCCATTATATGTCCTGACGGGTGACCAAACGCCATTGTCACCTCCGGCCGGTTTCATCTGCTTACACCATGGGATGCTTCAAACTGGAGTGTGTTTTCTAGTTCTGGACGTGATTTGGGAGTTCATGGATCTTCTCGGGATTCCTCCGGCCCAGTTGGGGCTTAATGAATATATGATCATCTTCCTGATTCTAATCAGTGCTAAGGAGGCCGGCGTCAGTGTGACTCTGCGAGTAATTCAGTTGCTGAATTCTCCCCGACTGAAGGGTAACGTTGTCTGTAAGATGACATCGTCGGCTTGCTTTGTGAATTTGCCCGATGATTTCAAGTTCTGGTAGATGGATTGCTTCTTGGCCCCTATAGATTCAAAGTATTTTCGATGCAAGGGTCACCCGATTGAGCGAGAGTTCAGGTCGCTTCGTAAGTTCAACCTTTCTTGTGACTTTGATATGTTTAATCGTGGGCTAGCTAATCATTGCTTGTGTTTCTTCGCAGGGAGGTTTCCCAATACTCCTCTAACCTTAGAGGAACAAAACACAATGGAGACGTATTGCGGCTTGCCAAAGAGGAACGTGGTCGATATCATTAGAGTTTCCTACTTCATCCATAGTGGGTTGTGGGACAACTAGCATGTTGCCCCCACTTTGTACCGAGTATCGCAAATTAAGTTGGAAGATGGGCCCTTTAAGGAAGAGGAATGTTGCTGGGCCAAAGCTCTCGTTCTATCTGACGTGGAGGAGCCATCTGAAATGCTTGCCTCTTTTGTGAGTAAAAGGTCATGTGTTAGAATGAGGTTTCCTTCAGCATGACCTACTCCAGTAAGAGAGGAACGCGAGTCTGCTAAGCCTATCGCGGCGGAGAATGATGTGTCTGGTGCGGGTCACAATCTCAATGACGCGTAGTCTGAAGCTTTGAATGATCGCCTGGTGCGGGTCACAATGGCGCCTTCTATTGTTGCTAGTTCGCATTGTTCACCATCTCGTTCCAGACCACAGCTAGAAGTATTGGAGGGTCCTTTGGATAATTCACTCCTTCTTCTCCCTTCGGATCCTGTCGAGTCGTCTTGCACCAAAGGGTCGGCTATTGATGACAAATGAAAGGCCACGGAGGAGAGCATGAAAACGATGATAATCGTAAAGGGTGGTGCCGGTGTAATTCATGAACTGGGAAAGCATCATCCAGATGCGCGGATAAGCCTGTTTGCTTTGAACTTGGTAAAAATGAGTTCACAGGTCAGGCACCAAGAGGTAGACATAGAGTATGCTCCTAAAAGCATATAAGCAGGCTTCACAGCTGACTAATGGATTGTGCTCCAAAACCCGAAGAGGATACACTAGAAGGGTGTAAGGACAAGGGCTTGAAGTACCTTATGTTGAGTATGTCTCACTTGAGCCACATGGTCATTGCTAAGACGGAAGTCGAGAGAGCTCGTGAGAGGGTATACACCTTGGAGTGTGTTTTCTCGCACATGCAGGCGCTATATTCTGCTGCGCTTTATGAAATTGATCGGCTACAGAAGCAAGTTGAGGAGAAGAGGCTAGATCAATCAACCGTGGTTGCTGAGACTCAAGGGGCTCGTCTAGAGGTCCTTGAGTGTGATCTGTTAGAGGCGGTGTTCGAGAGAGATAGACTCAAACAGGTGTTGGACCTAACCCGCCGAAACGTAGAGGTTTTGCAGACAGCTGCGGCTAAGGCGCGTTTTGAACTGCGGTCTCTTGCTTAAGAGAAGGCTTCGAAGGAGGCCGAGCGGGCTGCTCAGAAGCAACAGCTAGAATCTGATGTGGAGTTCTATGCTCGATAGGTGAGGAAGGCTGAGGACCAACTCGAATTGGAGTGGCATGAGCTTAGTGTTGTGAAGAGCAGTTTGGCCCAAGAGCAGTCTTGGGTCAAATCGCTAACTGGCAAGTTGGAGCTATTGGAGCGTGAACTTATTCATGCGAAGGTGTGAGAGGAGGAGCTTTTTCAGAAACAAGGCAAATGCGAGTTTTGCTGGGTTGTACATGGCAGGCTGGAGCTGTCGGCGCTGATGAATGAGGAGCATCTGAAGTGGGATCTTGGCCGTTATTTGATGATGTCGTACGTAGACTTGTTTGTTACATCTGCGTCATCGGACTAGGAAGACAGTTTGGGACCTGATATCCAGGCCGTGGCGCGTGTGGACGCAACTCCTGTTCCTTCTTCCACGAGGCTTAGCTTTTCTGTTTCTATATTTTCTCCTGATAAGGACTAGACTTTGTATGTTTGTACCCCTTTCTGTTTTGACCATTAATGAAAGCAATTTTATCCATTTTGTGTTTGTTGTCTCTATTGCATGTTTTTCGTTTCGCATTGTTGTCTTGCTTTGGCACAGGCTTGTTGAATCAATAGGACGTCGACTGGTCTGTCTGTGATAGAGAGCTTGACCGTTTTTCATTGCAAATTACTCAGGGTCATCGTTGTGTAGTCATGTCCGATAGTGGGCATGTTGCAAACATTTTAACCGAGGGTTGAGTTGCTCGAGCTGTGTCTTGTCCCCAAGGTAAGCTGCTTGAGGCTTACCTCACTTATCTGATCGATCTGTTGCAACTGCTGCTATGGGTGGGTTGCGCTGGCCGAGCGTATGTGTCGGAGTGTTCATGCCGAGTCAGACGTTGTAAGCTCGGGTTGGAATCCTAAGTAGCTTTTATCTGGGCACTAGATGTACGAATTTTGTATCGGTGTCAGTGGCCTTTGTTAATATGAGAATGTCAGTCCATTTGAGTGTGAAGACGCTGACTCAACTAGATTCATGTTTGCGACCGCTGTTTCGAATGAGAGCAGTGGTCGCGTGGCAAGTTGCTTGGGGCTCCCACCTTCCGAACCATATATGCCCGAACAATGTGGGCTCTAGGTTCGGGGAGTGAAGATTTGGCGACTATGCTAAAGAGCAGCAACCCCGTGGCGAGTCGTTGACATCTGTTAAGGACTGACTAGTCTCCCACCTTTCGAACTATCTACACCCGCCCCACGCAAATTTAAAAAATAGCCGCATGTAGGAACTATATAGTTGAAAAAAAGAAGAAGCAAATGACTTATAATAAAACAAATGAATCATTCACAATATAAATTCATTCTTACTAAAGTAATCAAGTCGGCCATAGGAAGAAGAATTGTAAACTTTATGAATTCCGGAAAGCAGGCAAACCCTCACATTACTCGCTATATGAGCCCGCTGTATGATTCAGATATCACCATTGAATCACTACAAAATGATTAGGTATTATGATACCAAAATCCAAAGCATGGTGAGAGATGGACAACAAAATGAGCCTAGGGGCTGGTGATAATGTGAGTATGATTGGGATTGAAGGAATGTAGTAGGGATTGATGGTAGAGGAGGTAATGATGCCATTGGAACAGTAGGGGTGGCAAGCAAACTGGGTAGGGGAGGAAATGTGACCTTTGAAACAGTGGGGTAGTAGGCAAACTGGGCAAGGGAGGTAATGTGACTTTTGGAATAGCAGCGTTAGTAGGCAAACTGAGCTGGGGAGGCAATCCAAACTTTGGAATATGGGTGTAGTAGGCAAACTAGGAAGGAAAGAAATGTTGCCTTTCAAACAGTTGGTTTGTCAGGCATGGTCAGCAAGCTAGGCAGTGGGGGGAGTCTGGGGTTGGGCAAAGTGGGAAATTGTGTACCTGGCAAGGGTGGCATTAGGAGCTTTGGTAGAGTGGGGACGCTAGGCAGGGGAGGTAATTGGTTTGGGAGCATTTGTGGCAACGTAGGAATAGACAGTGTCGGAATGGAAGAAATGGAGGCATCGTTGCCTTTGGAAAAGGTGGAATGTCGGGCAGTGAAAGGTGGTGAAGCAATTTGTAACCGATGTGTGCTAGGCTCACATTGACGCATGACATTGCCAATGCAATGATCATAATGCAACAAAGTGCTTAGAAAAATCCATTATTATAAAACTTATAATATGCAAGGTGTCAAGAAGGTTTGCAAAATCATGTAGAAATTAATTCAAGTTGCTTTTGTTATGAGAATTCACATCTAAGTCATGGGATTTTATAGGGAGTCGAAACAAAGATTTATAGGAAGCCGAAAACAAGATTATACTCCGTTGTTGTCTTCGGAAGGGGTCGAGCATTGTATTCTCGTATTCTCTTTTATTTCAATTCGCATTGTATTCAGATGCTTGTAGTGTTAAGTCTTTTGTATCCGCCTCAAGGTGCTTGTTGTTACATCTTTCTAATAATCAATACATTTTTATTCTGAAATTCTTGTTTTATTTCTTAAACGATTGTAAATCACATAAGTCTCTTCAGAACTCTAAACTCAATATTGACTACGAAAAGGGAAACAAACAACTTTAAGCAAACTAATTGTTGATGGAGATAACTTGATTTTGACCTCGAAGTGAATTCGAATAGCTTTCGTGGATCATTTAGCGGGCTGTCAAAACATTACATAGGTTACTGAATAGCAAACCTTGTAGTGGGATGGATCTCTATGCCGATGAATGTCGGGGGTATGTGTTCCTGCTTGCCATTTCCATTAGGACTTGCTAGGCGGGAGAGTTGACTGCTCCTGTACCGCTCGAAAATGGGGTCCCTTCTGTCTTTAGGCCTTGCACTGGGTCAGGCTGCTCGGCGTGATGTAGCTGAATCTGGGATAACTCTATCTGTTTCAGTGAGGCCTAGTGACAACCTCATGTCTTAGGTTGCTCTCCACGTATTGTCTCTTCCGTGTTGTTAGCAGTATACTTAACACACTAGTGAAGGGTGGAGACCACTGCTTCCATTTAGTGTAGCCATGGTCTTCCCAGGATGAGGTTGTATGATGATGGTGTGTCTACCACCATGAAGTCTAGAAATAGGACATTCTTCAGCTGCTAATTTCCAACTAAGGTAGCTAATCTTATCTTTTCGATGGGAAAGCATTTCTCCCCACTGAATCCGATCAGTGGGTGCTCTGATGGCACTAGGTTTTCCTCCTTGAGGTCCATGCTGCGAAAAGCATTGTAGAACAGAATGTTGAGCGAGCTTCTTGTCTCAACGAGAGATTTCTTCACTTCCCTCTTTGCGATGCAAATGGAGATGACAAAGGCATCGTTGTGCGGTGCTCGAACTCTATTGAGGTCCTTGTCCGTGAAAGTTAAATTGAGAATGGGGTTCTAAATTTTTGAATAGCAAACTCGTCTGTCTTCATCCGCGGGTTATCTCTGCATATCCAGCAGAGTTTTCTTGTAGGACATATGCGACTGGTCTTCATTCGGTCCGACTTCATGGACGTATATTATGCTAGGAGTCTCCCTCTCTACCTCTTTGACTGACTGCCCTTGTCCCTGGTCTGTTCTGGCCGCTTCTCAGACTTCAAGAAGTCTTTCAATTTACCCTTGCGGATCCATTGCTATACTTCATACCTCAGACTTTTGCAGTCATTGGTGTTGTGGCTGCCTTCTTTGTGGTACGCACAGTACTTGCCGTTGTCTCTTCTAGCAGAGTCTCCGCATATCTTCGGGGGCCACTTCAATTCCTCCCAATTTTTATGGAGTTTAATACATCCGACATACTAGCATTTAAGGGTGTCATGACTCTGGATCCAACGTAGTTGGATGATTTCTCTAGCCAGGGACGATCAGGATCCAGTCAGTTGTAAGAGCGCTTCCTCTTGCTCCGCTCCTCATCCCCGTGTCTTTTTCCCTCTTTCTTTTCCTTAGAAGCTGTGGACTTCATGTTGCCTTCGGCCTCCTTCTTAGTAGTTCTTCACTCCTCCAGATTGATGTGTCTTTGGATGCTCTTGAGGAGCTCTGCCATGTCCAGAAGGGGCTCCAAGGTGAGGTCCTCGAAGAGCTCTTCCTCTTTGAGGCTCGCAGTGAATGCCATCACAGCTGTATCGTCGCTACACCCGTCGATTAGTGTCAGCTCGTTGTTGAAGTGTGTGACGTACTCTCAGAGCATCTCGCCAGACCTCTACCTAGAGAGAGTATGTAGTGCAGGCCTTTTCAGAAATGCTGACTTCCAACAAATTGTCAATGTAGTGGTCCCGTGGCAAACCATCGGAATTAGTTCGCGATTGACTAGGCCCACACCTTCTAAACTATCTACACTCGCACAATGGGAGCTACAAGTCCAGGGTAGGTAATTTGGCGGTCACGCTAAAAAGCAGTGGTTCCATAATGAACCATCGGAATCATTTTGTCGTGTTTTGAAATAATATTTCACTATGCTTTAAAGGTGAATATCTTTGCTTTTTACGATATATTATTTGAGGTTAAATCAATTGTGACCCTCAATCTACTTTATACCAGGACCTAATAATTTGGATTACTGAATAATGAAGGTAACTATAATTGGATGAATACAGGCATAAACCTTATATATCACCAATAAAAAACTTACGAGCAAGAATATAAAATTAGTGACAATTGAAATCTTTATAAAAAATTTCAGATAAAAAACTTCTTGATAAGGGAACACAACCATCACCCTGGCTAGAGAATCACCTGCATCCACCATGGTTGGCATACAGGGATGCACAACATCGCAAATTAAAAAAATAGCAGCATGTAGGAACTATATAGTTGAAAAGAAGAAGAAGAAGCAAATCACTTATAATACAACAAATGAATCATTCACAATATAAATTCATTCATACTAAAATAATCAAGTCGGCCATAGGAAGAAAAATTGCAAACTTTATGAATTCCAGATAGCGGGCAAACCCTCACGTTACTCGCTATATAAGCCCGCTGTATGATTCAGATATCACCATTGAATCACTACAAAATGATTAGGTATTATGAGACCAAAATCCAAAGCATGGTGAGAGATGGACAACAAAATGAGCCTAGGGGCTGGCGGTAATGTGAGTGGGATTGGGATTGAAGGAATGTAGTAGGGATTGATGGTAGAGGAGGTAATGATGCCATTGGAACAGTGGGGGTGGCAAGAAAACTAGGCACGGGAGGAAATGTGACCTTTGAAATAGTGGGGGTAGTAGGCAAACTGGGCAAGGGAGGTAATGTGACCTTTGGAACAGCAGCGTCAGTAGGCAAACTGAGCTGGGGAGGCAATCCAAACTTTGGAATATGGGTGTAGTAGGCAAACTGGGAAGGGAAGAAATGTTGCCTTTGATATAGTTGGTGTGACAGGCATGGTCAGCAAGCTAGGCAGTGGGGGGAGTCTGGGGTTGGGCAAAGTGGGAAATTGAGTACTTGGCAAGGGTGGCATTGTGAGCTTTGGTAGAGTGGGGATGCTAGGCAGGGGAGGTAATTGGTTTGGGGGCATTGGTGGCAATGTAGGAATAGACAGTGTCGGAATGGAAGAAATGGAGGCATCGTTGCCTTTGGAAAAGGTGGAATGTCGAGCAGTGACAGGTGGTGGAGCAGTTTGTAACCGATGTGAGCTAGGCTCACATTGATGCATGACATTGCCAATGCAATGATCATAGTGCAACAAAGTGCTTAGAAAAATTCATTATTATAAAACTTATAATAAGCAAGGTGTCAAGAAGGTTTACCAAATCATGTAGAAATTAATTCAAGTTGCTTTTGTAATGAGAATTCACATCTAAGTTATGGGATTTTATAGGGAGTCGAAACAAAAATTTATAGGGAGTCAAAAACAAGATTATACTTCGTTGTCATCTTCGAAAGGGGTCAAGCATTGTAGAGGGATGGATCTCTATGCCGATGAAATGTCGGGGGTATGTGTTCCTGCTTGCCATTTCCATTAGGACTCGCTAGGCGGGAGAGTTGACTGCTCATGTACAGCTCGAAAATGGTGTCCCTTCTGTCTTTAGCCCTTGCACTGGGTCAGGCTGTTCTGCGTGATGTAGATGAATCGGGGATAACTCTATCTATTTTAGTGAGGCCTAGTAATAGCCTCATGTCGTAGGTTGGTCTCCACGTATTGTCCCTTCTGAATTGTTAGCAGTATACTTAACCCACTAGTGAAGGGTCGAGACCACTGCTTCCATTTAGTGTAGCCAGAGTCTTCCCAGGATGAGGTTGTATGACGATGGTGCATCTACCACCATGAAGTCCAGAAATAGGACATTCTTCAGCTGCTATTTTCCAACTACGGTGGCTAATCTTATCTTTTCGATGGGAAAACATTTCTCCCCGCTGAATCCGATCAGCGGGTGCTTTGATGGCACTAGGTTTTCCTTCTTGAGGTCCATGCTGCGAAAAGCATTGTAGAACATAATGTTGAGCGAGCTTCTTGTGTCAACGAGAGCTCTCTTCACTTCCCTCTTTGCGATGGAAACGGAGATGACAAAGGCATCGTTGTGCGGTGCTCGGACTCCATTGAGGTCCTTGTCCGTGAAAGTTAAAGTGAGAATGGGGTTCTGAATTTTTGAATAGCAAACTCGTCTGTCTTCATCCGCGGGTTATCTCTGCATATCCAGCATAGTTCGCTTGCGGGACATATGCGTCTGGTCTTCATTCGGTCCGACTTCAGGAAGGATGTATATTATCCTAGGAGTCTCCCTCTCTACCTCTTTGACTGACTCCCCCTGTCCCTGGTCTGTTCTGGCTGCTTCTCAGACCTCAGGAAGTCTTTAAATTTTCCCTTGCGGATCCAGTGCTATACTTCATACCTCAGACTTTTGCAGTCATTGGTGTTGTGACCGCCTTCTTTGTGGTACGCACAGTACCTGCCGTTGTCTCTTCTAGCAGGGTCTCCGCGTATCTTCGGGGGAAACTTCCATTGCTCCCAATTTTTCATGGAGTTTAATACATCCGACATACTAGCATTTAGGGGTGTCACGACTCTGGATCCAACGTAGTTGGATGACTTATCTAGCCTAAGACGATCAGGATCCAGTCTGTTGTAAGAGCGCTTCCTCCTGCTCTGCTCCTCATCCCCGTGTCTCTTTCCCTCCTTCTTCTCTTTAGAAGCAGAGGGCTTCCTGTTTCCTTTTGGTCTCCTTCTTAGCGGTTCTTGACTCCTCCAGGGTGATGTGTCTCTGGACGCTCTTAAGGAGCTCTGCCATGTCCAAAGGGGACTCCAAGGTGAGGTCCTCGAAAAGCCTTTCCTCTTTGAGGCCCGCAATGAATGCCATCACAGCTGTATATTTGCTACACCCGTCTATGAGGGTCGGCTTGTTGTTGAAGCGTGTGACATACTCTCAGAGCATCTCGTTGGACCTCTACCTAGAGAGAGTATGTAGTGCATGCCTTTTCTAAAACACTGACTTTCGTCGAAACGTGTCAAGAATTCTTTCGCTAATGTTTTGAAGGAGTCGATTGACTTCGGTGGAAGGCTATGGAACCACGACAATGCATGGCCTTTAAGACTGGTGGGAAAGGTTCTGCACATGATGGATTCAGATTCTTCCTTGAGCGCCATTAACTGTTTGTAATGGCGTAGATGATCGAAAGTATCTATAGTTTCATCGTAGGAATAGAGCTACGGGGGATTGCACTTTCTCGAAAGTGCTTCACTCATGATCCGATGCACAAAGGGTGGGACAGAGAGGCGATATAGTACGTCCGGTTCGTGTGCTCCTCTGCGGATAGGGTTCCCGAGATCGAGCATCTTTGTTTTGACAGCTGGATCAGCGTTAGCCGGATAGCTTCCCTTAGTCCAATAGGAATTGGTGGGGGCCTGGCTCTCCTGCGCTAGCTCCTTATCATCTATTGTATGTGGAGGTTCGTGATGTTTCATGGTCTTCATCAACAGTGAGTGGATTCTATCGTGTGAGTGTCTCCACCGCCTTGATAACCTGCTGTATTTGGAATGTCAGCACCTCGGTTATGGGGTATGTCCTTGTCGGCGTTGGTGCAGGAGCGTGAGTAGGTTGTCCAGGCATGGCAGGAACTGGTATTGGGATAGCCGGAGCATTGGATGTATCCCTTGGTTCATTGTTGCATGACCTAGTGATCATCATCTCTCTGGGATTTTGTAGGAGACGACGCTTAGCGTAAAGTTAAGAACTATGTCGTCCCCACGGACAGCGCCAAACTAATGCAGACGATTTTCGCTCCATGCTTTGACCATGTTCCTGCAAACCTACTGACCTGCACAAGTAATGCACGTGAGCCACGAACCTAAAAGAGAGATTTTGTAAGGATCTGAGGAAGGTGTAATATCTTAACAGGGATTTTGTAGCGTACCTTAGTTTACCAACCTCATGTCTTATTTATAGTGCAAGGAGTCCTGGTTTAACCAGGTCATCGTAGGCGTAGTTTAGGGAGGAGATCTTCATTGAGACCCCTCTCTAATTAAGAGTCGTGTTGTAAAAGGGAAGTTTCATGTTAGCTATGCGGGAGATAGTTCCCAATCCAAGAACAATCCGTAGAAGGGAGTTTCCCTATGTAAAAGATAATCTGGTGTTTGCTTCCTAGTTTGAAGCAAAGAGCAGCTTTAGTTGCCCGTCCGAAACTAATCCTCGAGATACTTGCCTGAAGGGGACTTATGGGTATCGTGGATAGTTGTGAGACGTGTGGGCCTAGCATGTTGTGAGATTCTGGGTCCGCTTGGCTGACTGAAGTCGAACCGGCTTAGATCCGCTTGGGTTGGATCTGTGTTGGGCAGATGCTTGAGCTCGTAGTTCCTAAAGATCATCATGAGACGTGTTCAGCTCAGGAGTGTGACCGCTTTTATGCATCATCAGGTATTAATTGCAAATACCTATTAATATACATGTGGAAAATGGGAAAGTTGGAAGCATAAAAAAATCATGAAGCAGCACTGAATGGTCTTTTGTAATCAAAATGTGTATAAATTCAATTGCTATTATTATCCTGCAAATAGATCTCCACAATATATACCCGTCAAGCTGGAAATATGATTTCTAAATGCAAAAGCTTACGTGTAGGAATAAGTTCATCAGAGAGAAATGGGAACAAGAGATGTGGATACCCTTACATCATCTTTCCACCGGACAACTGCTTCTTCTGAGAGAATAACTTTTTAAGGTTTTGAAAAGTTGATGAAGCATCATTGGTCTTCTTCCATGGGGATACCCTCAATTGCACTTATATTCTTGAATAAAAAACAAAGAAATGATAACTCAATCAAGCCTGCCTTTAGGGTTCCATTTGGGTTTCTCCGGAAAACCACCTGACAATCTTTCAGAGCCACCTAAAATTCCCTGATGCAATTTATGCAAATAGATAGAAATTTTTGACAAAACCAATTAAGGGAAATAAAAATCAAGAAATTGACGAATCGACAACAAATCTATCTCATCATTCCGTTGGAATTTTAAATGCTTTGGAGTATTCAAGATTGGACCTTCTGGGGTCAAATTGAACCTCAAACGCCTCTTATGGGGAGTTGAAGTCTTTTCTATGGATTTGTTCGCCTCATCTTCTTCGATTTCGAGTGTATAGTAACCATTACCGCTTATGCTACTTATCATGAAGGAGAGATTGAATAGTTTCGGAGATTGGGAGAGATTGAGATTGACTAGGGTTCTGTTTTGGGGCTTTGTTTTCGGGTGGTAAAGTTCCCACCAAAATGGAGTATGTGAACGTTATTAAAAGGGTTTAGATATGCAAAATTTGTACGTTGTTTGTGCATATATGGACAGCCACACATTCTACTGTGGATAACTCTATACCAGTATCCAGTTTAATTTGTGGAATAGCTATCCCAAAAATTTTGCATATATTTAGGCACATCATCAGTTTTATGTCCATTTTGTGACTCTGTATTTTGCACAGTACCTGGGGTCGTCGTGCATCTGTATCAGTGGAGATGCCTGGTTTTTTGTGCCTGGCTTATGTCTGGATGTTGCCATGCACCTGTTTTGCTGATGTGGCACTTAATATCAGTTTTGCCAAACTCATCATCCCATCCATCAAAACTACTTCTCATCCATAGCCAAACCCATCATTTCATCCATCAAAACAAATTTTAAATCCCATCATCTTATCGATGGCCAAACCCATCATCCCATCCATCAATGGCCAAACTCATCATCCCATCCTTGTTTGGAGGCATGTTTAGGAGGCCCTCTCTCCAAACAATTTTTAATGTCACATCAGCAAAAACAGGTGCATAGCACCATCATGGCATAAACCAAGCACAACATACCAGACACTGTATAATTTTTGCTCATTATTTGAGAATAGTGAGTTTTGTAGTTGTTAATTAATGCCTATAACTTTCTCCAATTTTTTAGTTTGGGGCGCAAGATGGTATATTGTTGTGCAATTGACAATTGATTGTTTGGTCTCTCATGCTCTAGCAATTGGGAGCTAGGAAGAGAAGTGCAGAATGACTGCAATTGTAGGATAATGTGGGCTTGGAGAAGTGGGCAAAATGCAGGTGTCAAAGGCAAAGGAAAGAGCCATTGGCACTAATGCACTATAGGCCACAGGACTAACTAGTCGATGATCATTAATGCGAATGTAGTACATGAAACTCTATTGAAGTCATGAAAGAGTTACAATATCAGGTTTTGATCAGTGGAACATAAGGAATGATATTGAACATGAAATCCATATCGATTAAGTTAGACATGATGTGGCAATGACACTTAATAACTAGCTCTTTGAAAAGTTCTGGTATTAGTTTTCAGATTCATCCCTATTGTGGTTGCCATTCCTTGAGATTTGTGTTAGATATGGTACATACGTTGTTTGATCAAAGATATTATTGATAAGGATAATATTATAAGGATAATGGTTGAAGTCACAAATTTCTTATGTTTAAATAAAAAAGAAAATTTAGATGAAGATCAACATTAGCTGCTGGAATCTTTCAAGAACTAGCTTATTTGTAGTTTTTTTATTGTTTTACTTTTCAGAGTCTGTGTGCTTCATGGTTATTGTTTTGACCTTTTCTATTTATTAGGGAAGGTGATGAAACACATTTTTGTCAAGATGATTTAGCAATTGATTTTTTACTATCAAGATCACGAGTTTATGCTTTGTCCACCAAGGAACCATCTAGACAATTTTCACTTGTGAGTTTAACCTATAGCTTAAAACTCATTCGTTCATCTCTTAGCCTGGTTGAAGAGTTTCAGGAAATTTTCTGTAATGAATGATGAAGGAGCAAGTGAGTGGTGTAAATTTGATGTACCTTTATGATCTTGATTTTAATGATAAGGTTTGGGATCCTCAAAACCCCAGCTTGCATTTAAAAAAAAAACAATTGTCTAACTAATATCTAAATATGAATGATCATAAAATTCGAATTCATTGACAAAGTACAAAGCAATATAACCATAATAGAGTACACCCTCTACAATGAAACCAACATACAACAAATCTACCACCACAATACAAATATAGTAAAATGGACAGAATGACAAGTACTAAATGAAAGCTACACGTTAAAGATTTTAAATATTGTTGGCAAACTTAACTTCAACAGCTTATGCAACTTATGGGGTCGTGGTTGAATGGGGTATTATGGGAAGAGATGGGATGGGCAAGTCCTTAGTGTCACGGGCTTTCTTTTCACAAGTACTTCCCGTGCAGCACTAGCAACTTTGCTCCAAGTTATCAAAGAAAGCTAGTCAGCCTTGTCCACAAAAGACTTACTTAGACTTTGGAAAACTAAGCAAGCTAGGAACACACAAGAGAGCTAAAGAGAATTAGAACTTGTATTGCTTGAATTCTCTGAGGTGATTACAACAAATGAGGCCTTAGCCTATTTATACAACTCCACCTCCTCAATGGACGGTGGTGATCAATTTGATCCTACGGTCTATAATGAGTTTCTACACACTTCCTTAGAAATATCTAAGAACTAGAATCCTATGGAACTCTATGGAAGGTTCTAGAGAACTCTCTCTAGAACAATGTGGAATACTCTACATTATGTACACTTGCCAACCTCACTTGGCTAGGCAAGAAGATAGTTGTGACATTCTCCCCCACCTAATCAGGCGACGCCCTCGTTGCCTTCAAATCCTCGTACACTTTGATTTGCTCCTTGAATTGCCACAAATGTTGGATAGGCTCCCAGCTAGCTTCACTTTCTGGCAATCCTTTCCACTTGACGAGTAGTTCATGTGTGGGAGGCTGGTTGGAATGACGCACCACACGATCTGACAAGATAGACTCTGGTTCCTTGTCATGTTGGATTCTCATGCCCAGTGGTGCTCTTTGAGAAACTCCTCTATTTGGATCATCCTGATCTTCCTTGTACGGTTTTAGTAGGCTTACATGGAAGACTGGATGAAACTTGATCCTCGGCGGCAACTCGACCTTGTAAGCTTGCTTTCCCACTTTCTTGACTATAGGGAAAGGACCCTCATATCTCCTGATAAGGCCACGATGTAGTCCAGAAAGTCTGGCATGAGCATGCATCTTGACAAGCACAAGGTCTCCTACCTGAAACTCTCGGGGCCGTCTCTTTTTGTCAGCCCACTTCTTCATCCTCTTGGATGCCTTTTCCAGGTAAGCTCGAGCCTCATCAGCTTGATAATTCCATCCTTTGGCAAACTTGTAGGCTGATGGACTCACTCCAGTGTAGCCAGAGGCAATAGAACTTGTGGTCGTAGGCTGTTGTCCCATGACAATCTCAAAGGGGCTACGACCCGTCGCTTCACTCTTCTGCAAGTTGAAAGAGAATTGGGCAACATCTAGCAACTTAGCCCAATCTCGCTGGTTGGCACTCACATAGTGCCTAAGATATAACTCTAGCAAGGCATTCCTCCTTTCCGCTTGACCATCCGTTTGAGGATGAAAGCTAGTAGAGAAACTGAGGTCGGTACCTAATAACTTGAACAACTCAGTCCAGAATTTCCCCGTGAACCGAGTATCCCGATCACTGATGATAGATTTGGGCACACCCCAATACTTCACCACATGTTTGAGGAATAAATGTGCGGCTTGCTCGGCTGTGCACTCCTTGGGTGTGGGAATGAAGGTGGCATACTTTGAGAATCTGTCCACGACCACAAGTATCCAATTGCAACCCTCTGATGCAGGCAACCCAACTATGAAATCTAGGGAAACACTCTCCCAAGGTCTCTCTGGGATGGGGAGGGGTTCAAGTAAGCCTGCAGGTGATTGCTGCTCTACTTTGTCTTGTTGGCATACAAGACAAGTCTTCACATATGATTCGATATCATCCCTCATATGTGGCCAGTAATAGGAATCTTCAACAAGAGCAAGAGTCCGATGTATACCTGGATGTCCCGCCCACTTGCTATCATGGCATTCTTTCAAGACTTCCTTCCTTAGGTTGTCGTGAGGTGGAACATAGATTCGCCCTCCCTTAGAGTATATCAAGCCATTCTCCACCCAAAACCTTCTTCTCTTCCCATCTTTGACAAGAGCTATGATGGTTTGAGCCATGGAATCATGTGCCAATCCTTCCTGTATGCATCTCTTTAAGTTGCTTTGAGGTTGACTTATGTCAGCAAGTTCTCATTTTCTACTCAAAGCATCCGCAACAAGATTAGCTTTGCCAGGCTTGTACTCCAAAGTGTAATCGAACTCTGCCAAGAAATCTTGCCACCTAGCTTGTTTTGGTGTGAGCTTCTTTTGTGTCTGGAAGTAGCTAGTGGCAACATTGTCGGTCTTGACCACAAATTTGCTCCCAAGCAAGTAATGCCGCCATGTTTGTAGGCAATGCACAACTGCCGTCATTTCCTTCTCTTGTACTGTGTACCGCCTTTCAGTATCATTGAGCTTCCTGCTTTCAAAGGCAATAGGATGCCCTTCTTGCATCAATACCCCGCCAATAGCAAAGTCGGAAGCATCCGCGTGTACCTCAAAAGACATAGAATGGTTGGGAAGTGCCAACACCGGTTCTTCCACAATTGCCTTCTTTAATCCTTCGAAAGCTTGTTGGCATTTTGAACTCCAATCCCAACTTCGTCCCTTCTTGAGCAAGTCCGTCAATGGAGTGGCTATGGAAGAGTAGCCTTTGATGAACCTTCGGTAATAGTTCACCAAGCCAAGGAAAGATCTTAACTCGGTGACTTTGGTCGGTGGCTCCCATTCTTGGATGGCTTGTACCTTGGACTTGTCCATACGAAGCTTGCCTTTGCCAATGATATGACCCAAGAATGTCACCTCCTCTTGGGCAAATGAGCACTTCTCCTTTTTGACATAGAGCTCGTTCTCCTTCAAGGTTTGGAACACTTGCCTCAAGTGTTCCACATGTTCCTCCAATGTTTTACTATAGATCACAATGTCATCAAGGTACACAACTACGAACCGATCAAGGTAAGGAGCTAGTACCTTATTCATTAGAGTGCAAAATGTGGCCAGCGCATTAGTTAAACCAAATGGCATGACTAAGAACTCGTAAGACCCATACCTTGTAACACATGCCGTCTTTGGTTCATCTCCTTCGGCTATGCGGACTTGATAATATCCCGAGCGCAAGTCAAGCTTGGTAAAGTACCTTGCATCACCAAGTTGATCAAAGAGATCCGCAATAAGAGGAATCGGGTACTTGTTCTTGATAGTGACCTTGTTGAGTGCTCGATAGTCGATACAAAGTCGTAGGGATCCATCATGTTTCTTTTGAAATAAAAACGGCGCACCATATGGAGCTTTGGAGGGTCGGATATAACCAGCATCTAGTAATTCCTTCAATTGTCTTCTTAGCTCCTCGAGCTCAGGAGGTGCCATACGATAAGGAGCAAATGCGGGTGGTTTTGCTCCAACTTCTAACTCAATGGCATGATCCACCTCTCTCCTTGGTGGAAGCCTCTTAGGCAATTCGGCAGGCATAACGTCCTTGTACTCCTTGAGAACATCTTGGACGACTTTAGGTGCATTTGCCTCTCCATCCATGGGACCTTCGTCTTCCTTGAGGGTAGCCAAGTAAGTAGGCTCATTCCTCTTTACCCCTTTAGAAAGTTGAAGAGCGGACACCATTCTCTCCTTACTTATCTCCCGTACCACAGGCACAACACAAGGTTGTCCCTTTTCCATGATGCACATGGTGTTGGGATAAGGTACCAGAAAAGCCTTCACCATGTCCAAGAAATCTATACCCAAGTAGAATTTGTGATCATCAATTGGGGCAATAGTTATGTCGACTTTACCTTGCCATTGTCCAAGCCGAATATCGGTGCCACGAGCTACTCCTTCAATTGGGAGACTTTTAGCATTGACTCCCTTGATATAACCTTTCTCCTTCGTATATGATAGGCCAATTTCTTCAGCAAGGTCTTTGGCCATGTAGACTGTGTCGGCTCCGGTATCCACCATGGCTTTCAAAGTCTTGTCCCCCATCTCGGTCTCCACGTACATCCTTCCACGTGGTTGTTCTTCGACCTTAGCTTGAATGGCACTTAGGAGATTCATTGAGGCGATCCTCCTTTCCTCCTTTGCTTCTTCCTCCATGACAAGCGCGGCAAGTTTCCCTCGGTTGGGACACTCAAATGCCCGATGGGGTCCACTACATAAGAAGCAAGACATCTTCTTGGGTGATCCATCTCTTTTCTCCTTCCCCTTGTCTTTGGAGTACTTGTGTTCCTTGGAGGACTTTTCCTTGTCTCCCCCACCTTTGCCATCATTACTCGACCTTTTCCCTTGTCCCTTGGATGAGTCCTTTCTTTTGAACTCAATCAAGGATTCGGCCGCAGCCATAGCCGTTGCAAGGTCTTGCACACCTCGCCTCTTCAATTCTAATTTGGCCCAACCCGTTAGGCCATCAAGGAAGCTAAACAAAGCGTCCTTTTCTCCCATGTCAGGAATCTCCAAGAGCAACTCCGAGAACTCCTTCACATACTCCCTTATGTGGCCTTCCTTATGTTGAAGGCGACGAAGCTTGGCCCTAGCTTCGTTTTCGGCATCCTCCGGGTAGAATTGTCTCTTGAGTTCCTTCGTGAATTCTTCCCAAGTGTCGATGGTGCACAATCCTTTCTTGACATCTTCGGACCTTCTGCGCCACCAAACTGTAGCAACATCATTTAAATATAAGGAGACACTACGTACCTTTGATGCTTCATCTATTATGCCAACCGCATCAAAGTAGCGCTCCATGTTCCACAAGAAGTTGTCTATCTCCCTTGCACTCCTTGCCCCACCATAGGCCTTAGGTTTGGGAGCTTCGACTCTGTGGGTGACTGTCCCTGGCGTAGTCCCACCATTGGCTACCGCAGCCATGCACACCCTGAGTTGAGTTTCAAGTTTCTCAACTCTTTCTTTATAAGCTTCCATCTCTTCGTCTTTAGCAACAACTTTGGCTTCTAGGGACTCAATCTTTTTGGACACCATGTCCATTACTGTGTTTAAGGCTCCTTGCATCTCTTCCCGGAGCTCATGGTCCTCCCCATTGGACGCTTGCCCCTCGATGCGTTGGTCCATGTCTTCGACTTTCTCCCTCAAGTCGGACATGGTGGCACACAACTTTGCCAACCTTTCATCCATTGCAGCGATCAAGTCCTTTGACTTGTCCTTACGGACTTTCCCACCTTTGTCAGTGTTGCCAATTGCTGGGTTGTTGACCTCTGACGACATTCTCTTGTGTAGAATGATTTCACCAACCTTGCCAAACCTTGGATCTGATACCAACTGTCACGGGCTTTCTTTTCACAAGTACTTCCCGTGCGGCACTAGCAACTTTGCTCCAAGTTATCAAAGAAAGCTAGTCAGCCTTGTCCACAAAAGACTTACTTAGACTTTGGAAAACTAAGCAAGCTAGGAACACACAAGAGAGCTAAAGAGAATTAGAACTTGTATTACTTGAATTCTCTGAGGTGATTACAACAAATGAGGCCTTAGCCTATTTATACAACTCCACCTCCTCAATGGACGGTGATGATCAATTTGATCCTACGGTCTATAATGAGTTTCTACACACTTCCTTAGAAATATCTAAGAACTAGAATCCTATGGAACTCTATGGAAGGTTCTAGAGAACTCTCTCTAGAACAATGTGGAATACTCTACATTATGTACACTTGCCAACCTCACTTGGCTAGGCAAGAAGATAGTTGTGACATTAGGCAGGCCAGGGATCGCAGGTAGTGGTAGCAATTCAGGATTAGGCATAGGTAGTTAAGGCTTTGGCAGAGTTGGGATTGTTGGTAGAGGAGGCAACTTAGGTATTGGTAGAGTTGGTAGTGTTGGTAGCGTTGGTAGAGTTGGTAGTGTTGGTAGGGTTGGTAGAGTTGGTAGAGTTGGTAGTGTTGGTAGTGTTGGTAGTGTTGGTAGGGTTGGTAGAGTTGGTAGAGTTGGTAGTATTGCTTCAAGCTTGCGCAGACCGGATACTGGTGGCAAGTTGGGCAGCTCTGGTTTTGGCAAAGCAGGAAGAGGTGGCAACTCCGGTTTGGGCAAAGGTACCGGGAGACTTGGAAGTGGAAGCAATTCAGGCTTGGGAAGCCCTGGAACAACCGGCAATTTCATCCCTAAGAGAATGCGGCCTGCATGAACACCACATCGTCGCAGTTCATCAAGGAGGAAACGAGCAACAAAGGTAAGATAATATGGAGATAAGCCATGATTAAATGACAACCGAGAGCCAAAGATGCCTTAGCAACTTAAGGGTGCAATTGTTCTTGCCAGACTGTGTTTACACTCTATTTGGAATTGTATGGTTTTATAGGAGATTTATGAAAGGAACTAGTGTCTGAGATCAGAGTGTGCTATTGGTTGGCTGTAGATGTGGGTAAGAAGCTGGAACATATTATGTAAGTTTTGGATTTCACTATCTCATTACCTCACATGCAAGTTTTGGATTTCCTTGAGCCGACCTCTGTTTGGTAACAACTTGATCAAACTGACGAACCAAAACTACTTATGGTCTCTGGGATCTAAAAGTATTCAGAACTAAATATACAGCGATGAGACATCAAACAGTTGATGGATTGTTGCCAAACGTGTGGCACGGATTAGCGCTAATACGAAAAGACTCCAGTCTAATCACTAACAGGCTCAAGCCAGGACCAACCTAGGCTAATTATCTCATTATTTCAAATACTTCACATGCAAGTTTTGGATTTACTTGAGCCGACCTCTAATTGATAACAACTTAATCAAACTGACGAACCAAAACGACTTATGGTGTCGGGGATCCAAAAGTATTCAGAACTATATATACAGTGATGAGATATCAAACAGTGGACAGATTGTTGCTGAACATGTGGAACGGATTGGCGCTAATACGAAAATACTCCAGTCTAATCACTAACAGGCCCATGCCAGAACCAACCTAGGCTAGTTATCTCATTACTTCAAATACCTCACATGCAAGTTTTGGATTTACTTGAGCCGACCTCTGATTGATAACAACTTAATCAAACTGACGAACCAAAACGACTTATGGTGTTGCGGATCCAAAAGTATTCAGAACTATATATACAGTGATGAGATATCAAACAGTGGACAGATTATTGTGTAGAAAAGGCCCCAATTCTAGTCACTAATGACATATGGAATATTTACCATCGGTGCATCGAATAGATTGGTGGGGTCCTATCGAATCACTTCATGTTATGAACATTGTTTCAACTGATCGCACTAACGCAAGATTTCACCTAGGTCTATATGTGAATATGTTAACATAATATACGAAAGCTAAATTTCCAACCTGATTACAAAATACAGGTCATGATGCAGAGATATTGCTGCCGCGATGACTCCATAATCAAATTGAAAGTAGCAAAGTTGCTAACTTAAAGAAGCAACAAATAATGAGTGTTCAACTGACATGCAAACCTACAACCAACACCTATGAACCATAACACTACATCTCAACTGGAAAGGTTCAATGAAAAAAGATTACGAGCACATTCTCTATCAGACCTCTGTCCTCTGAAAATGGAATCGAACTTAGTGGGAAAGAAATTTTGAGAAGGAATTGTATAGATCTGCATGGAATTAGATGAAATAGAAATTCTCTCAAGAGAGAGAACTCTGTGAAGCTTGATAGAACGTGGAACTCACCAAACACGTTAAGCTTCTACTTGCCTAGATACACAAAATGATATTTTCCATAAAACAATTAAGCACAACCAAAATTAAATAATTATTCCAAAACAAAAGGGCGTTGATGAGTGCTAATGGAAACATGCCCAACTTTGTTATGCTGATATATGAGGAGTTTTTGTTCTTTGTTCATACAGCTTTGACAAGGCAAACTTCTTCTCTCTTTCACCTTCTTCGTTAATATAAATTAATATGAACTTTTGTGTGCAAGTACACAGGGGCGGAGCCAGGATTGCAGATAAAGGGGGGCAAATAAATAAATCATAGATAATTTATTTCTTAAAATAAATAAATAAATATGATTAAACCGCAGCTTAACTGACCCTATAGGGTTTACCAAATCAGGCCCGAAGGCTACAATATATTGTTGCCAGTTAATATCCTCGTCGCCTCTATCTCGCAGGGAGACTTATGGGGTGCGAAGACTTGAAGTACAGTACTAAGCAACAACAAGGACACTTATGGGGTGTGATTGCATGTATGGTGGTTGTCATTGTTGTTGGTTGCAAAATTCTCTGTGGGAAATGGAGTGAAGTTAGACATACAACACGACTATGTATTATTCTTCCATCTCTCAATCTTGCGTATATTATGCATTACAATATACAATAGAATAACAGTAAAGAGTGGAGCAGTCTGATTTGGTACACGAACAACATCCCTAGACACAGTTTCATTGTATGGCTTGCCATGAATAATGCTATGAAAACATTGGATAAACTCAGAAAGTGGGGCACGGTGTCATCAGACCTCTGTTTACTATTCTCTAGTGAAACTGAATCCATTGCTCACCTTTATTTTGAGTGCACCTATTCGAAATCCATCTGGAATCATTTCCTGAGACTGTTGGACTACAATAGACAGGTTCTCAATTGGCTGGAAGAAGTCGCTTGGTGTAGGACACGCTTTGCTGGTAATAAAATGGATAACACCTTGCGCAAGCTCACTTTCAATGTCACAATATACCATATATGGGTCGAACGGAACAGAAGAGTGCACCAGAATGCCCACATTATAGCTGTTGACTTAGCATCTAGCATATATGACGAAGTACGCCTAAAATTAGCAGTCATTGAAAAGGAAGTAATTGACTCAGCTGCAAATAGACAGTTTTCAATGCATGGAACTCACCCGTGCATTTTCGCCTTGACGCACCAATCTACTGTAGTTGGTCCAAGCCACCCGTAGGCTGGTGCAAAGTCAACACAGATGGGTCTCTTCAAGGTGCCCTAGGGGGCCATGGAGCTATTTTAAGAGATGCACAAGGTGTAGTCATAGCAGCATGTGCAGGATCATCACCAGGACACTCTGTGATTAAGCACGAACTGCATGGTATTGAAGCTGCCCTTAATCTGATGGAAAAACACGGTATCAATAAGGTTATTTTCAGCACCGACTCAACATATGCCTTGTCCATTCTCACGAGGAATGAACCTACTCCGTGGGATCTTCGACACTTAACCAAACGAATCAAGCGTGGACTAATGTAGCTTGCGGACTACAAAATTCAACACCACTACCGAGAGACCAACATGGTGGCTGACCACCTAGCAGGATTACTTCCTCCCTTTGAGTTTCTAGAAATAGATCCTAGCTTTTTTGATGAGAATGTAAAGAACTATCTACATGAAGATGCTATAGGGAGAAAATACAAAAGAATGTAATATCTTAAACAATTTTTTTTTTAGGTTCTGGGATCCTTAGTAAACCCTGGCTCCATTTTACAAAAAAAAAAAAAAAAAAAAAAAAAAAATATATATATATATATATATATATATATATATATACAATAGTATTCAGGGAGATAATTTAAACTTCTACAAATAACATTATTTTTCTAATTACAGATGCATTTTTTAAATTTATTTTTCTAATCACAAATCACACCAAAATAAATTATAGATTTTCCCTTGCATTGACCTAAACCATATCCTCAACTAAAATCAAACGGTAGTCGATAACTTATGACTGTAAACCTAAAAAACTTCTCTCGACTCCCTTCTCACGACTCCCTTCAAAAAACCTAACCAACCATTTTCCACAAGACGTCTAATTTTGTTAACTCGGTTGGGGCTTAGTTACAGTTGCCACGTTGACACTAATTTGGTCAAAACATGGAGAAACTTTTTTTTTTAAAATAGGAAAGAGAAAAAAATATCCCTAAACTTACGACTTGCATCCTCTTCAACCTCTTCACCATTTAAATGACATAAAATAATTAGAGAAACTTTTGTATTCCCATGATATTTGATATCCATTATTGAAGCTTTCCAGTTGAACAAAAGCATTAGAAACCTCTAAACTTGCGAAACTTGAATCAACACCAAATCAAAATCATTGCATTCCAATGCCTCTTATATTTTAAAACACAACCCAAATGTCAAAATCAAGTTTTGAATAGAAAAAACACAAGAAACCCTCTCGAATAGAAGGAAAACTAGAATACCCAACAAACAATGAAATTTTGAATTGAATCAACCTAAATCATCTTTTTAATTTCAAGTTCCTAAAATCAATAGTACATTTAATCACCCCATAAGTGCACATTTAGAATTCTTTAACTGATTATATTTGTGCATTCAAAAAGTTTACACAAGAAAACGCGGAGAGAAGCTTTGAAAATGGCGAAAGTTTCCCGACTGATGGTGTATGGAGAAAAGGGCTAGAAAAGATAGAGATCATAATGTCCTCTCACTTTTTTTTTAAAATTAATTTATCTCACATCTTTTGACTAAATTAATGACAACCTACCATTAATCTATCTCTTGTGTGTCTTGGGGTATCTTGGTCACTTTCTTTATTAAGTTGGGGTGTTTTTAGTAAATTGGGTAGTTAATTTAGTTTTGATGCTCCTAATAAAACATGGGGTGAAAAGAACATTCATTTTGAATTATTGGGGTGTTTGGTTTGCTAGAAAATTTTCAATTATAGGAGTTAGTTTGGAGAGTTAAAAATAAAAAAAAACTACTTCTACAATAACATGGATATGCTTTATTTATTTTGGGGTGATTCTAGTAAAACATGAGGTGAAACCCTAAATAAATAATAATTGAGGATCAGTGTTGGGCTGATGTTGGGGCTCGTAATTCCTCGAGATCATTATGACACATGTATGGCTCAGCGGTGTGACCATTTTTATGTATCATCAGCTACTCCCCCCGAGATAGTGGGTTGTCACATCGGTTCGCTAAGTCATCTCTTGAAGGGATGCACCGCTTATGATGATTGAGTCAGTATCGTTGCTTGAGCCGCACGTTGCATTAATTGAACGTGAGTCGGTCTAGCGAAAAAGAGGCGGGAACCCAATCTCTATTTAGGTCATCCACAGTGTAGAGTCTGACTCTTTTCTTTGTTGTTGAAGATAATGCTCTGATTAGAAAAGATTGTTCATCTTCTTTATGGCTCAACAAAACCTTCTTCACGATGCAACTTTGGCCAAGTGCCTAGAGTTTTTCGAAGACTGGTTGTTGTCCGAGCCTAGCCTTGCCGAAATCCGTATGAAGTTTGGGGTCCCTGAGGACCTGCCATTATATATCCTGTCAGGTGACCAAAAGCCAATGTCACCTCCGGCCGGTTTCATCTGCTTACATCATGGGATGCTTCAAACTGGAGTGTGTTTTCTAGTTCTGGACGTGATTTTGGAGTTCATGGATCTCCTGGGGATTCCTCCGGCCTAGTTGGGGCTTAATGAATATATGATCATCTTCCTGATTCTGATCAGTGCTAAGGAGGCCGGCGTCAGCGTGATTCTCCGAGTAATTCAGTTGTTGAATTCTCCCCAACTAAAGGGTGACGTTGTCTGTAAGATGACATCGTCGACTTGCTTTGTGAATTTGCCCGATGATTTCAAGTTCTGGTAGAATTATTGCTTCTTGGCCCTTGCAGATTTGAAGTATTTTCGATGCAAGGGTCACCGGCTCGAGCGAGAGTTCAGGTCGCTTCGTAAGTTCAGCCCTTTCTTGTGACTGATATTCACATAATTATTACATACTATACCTCCTAACTTATGTTTGTTAGTGTTTCGAATAGTGTATTTTAGTTTAATTATCTTATTTTTGTATTTTTGTAGGATTTGGAGTTTAAATAACAAAAGTGCATTAGCGTGACGAATAATTGTGATTCATAGCCAAATTGACGAAGTGGAGCCAGAGACACTCGAGCCAAAAATTAAGAGAACCAAAGAAAAAAATAAAGAAAATTAGTTTTGAATTTTGGTGAAACAAAGAAGTAGTATGGATGAACATAGCCAAACCCACCTTTCAAGGGGTGGGACTCCTTTGTTTGTAAATTGGGCTTCCAAATTCTATTGGGCTTTCAAATTCCATTGGGGTCCAAATTGGATTGGGTTTTTCCATTTGTATTGGGCATTGAATTTCCAATTGGGCCCAATAAGGGTTTTCTTTTAACCATAACAGCCTTTTGTTTTAGAAGTGGATTGATTTCTAAAGTCGGGAACCAATAGGAGGAGGACTCTGTTTGTTTTAACAAGAGGAAAATATGTAGCAAGAAAGGAGTTTTGGGGGGGCTAGAACATAAATGCAGCAGCAACAGTAGCCGAGGACAGCAGAGGAGAAAGTGTTGTCTAGCACAACAAAGTGGACACGCAGCGGCAACGACGACGCAGCAGGGCTGTCCAGAACGCAGCAGCAGCAGTGTACGCAGCAGCAGGGTGCGCATCACTGATTTGCCACGCGCTGCCATGCCGATGAAACTCCACACCATTTTTACTGTTATCACCTCCACTATGCTTCACTAAACTCCATGCAAGGTGAAGAGACGAACTCCTAGATGTAACGTACTTAATTAGTATTTGATTCGTTTTACGCTTTCACGATGAATAATGGTGTTTAATGATTTTCGCTTTTATTTAATATAGAAATTTATGTTATTTTAGTGACAAAGATTTCATAAATTTCTTCGTAGATTATTACTATTCCGGTGGTTGTCGTTTTCTTCTCCATATAAGTTTAGTCACAATTTTCTTATGTGTGAAATTTTTAATGATCAATTGATTCCGGTGGGTTAGTTATATTTGATCGTCTTTTTTTACGTTATTGTCTCCGGATATATTGTAAGTTTAGGATATCACATATGACCAACCTTTGTGTTTTCTAGAAAATGTGAAATCTAAAATCCATTTACATTAGGATATATTAATGCATTAAAGACTATTTTTCCAATTATATTGTTTGGGATGTGAAACACGTATCGAGTCATCATAGCGAATCAATACTAGTTGGCGCGTGAAATCTAGGAGGGATTCTTGGAACCTTGTGACTTCTCCAAACTTGATTTTTGTTAAACTAAATTTAATTTCATATTTTAAAATTGCTAAAATTTCTTACTTTTAGTTTTGCGTAGTTTTTCTTCCTTAACCTTGTTTTGTAGATCGTTTTTCCTCGTGGGATCGACACGCCAATCTTTACTACAATTGACCGCGTGTACTGTTTGGGCGTAATCAAATTTTGGCGCCGTTGCCGGGGAACAAGCGTCATTCTACAAGGAAGGTTTCGAGTATTATCTTTCTTGCTCATTGTTTTATTTTATTTTATTTTATTCTATTTTTAGGTTTTAGGTCCAGTTTAATTTTTATTTTATTTTATTTCTAAAAAAAATATTTAAAAAATTAAAAATTAAAAAAAAAAACCATTGGGGGAGTGAGTTGGAATAGAGACCACTTAGGGAGACTAATCAGGATCCCAAATTTAGAACACCCACAAATTCACATTGAGGCCAAATTAAGTTCTACTTCTAATTCTAACACTATAAGTAATCACGAAGATGACCATGTTCAATCGCTAAAGGACTATCTCCACCCCAGGCGCACTGCTACTCCATCGCGTATCATGTTTGCACCAAGTACACCAAAGCTAGATTTTAAGCTGGGTATGATACAATTATTACCCACTTTTCATGGACTAGAGAGTGAGAATTCTTATGTTCACATTAGGGAATTCGAGGAAGTTGTGGCCACTTTTTACAACAAAGTTGAGGCTGTAGACTCGGTTAGACTAAGGTTTTTTCCTTTTTCCCTTAAGGAAAAAGCGAAGAGTTGGCTATACTCTTTGCGACCAAGGTCTATAGGTTCGTGGGAGGATATGACCCAAGCATTTTTTAATAAATACTTTCCTCACCACAAAACCAACGGTTTAAAGAGACAGATTTCTACCTTCACCCAAAAGAATAGCGAGACATTATATCAAGTGTGGGAAAGGTTCAAGGATCTTTTGAATACATGCCCACACCATGGGTATGAGAGTTGGTGCTTAGTCAGTTATTTTCATGAAGGGCTCACCAGTAGAGAACATCAGTTCATTGAGATGATGTGTAATGGAGAGTTTTTGCAAAAGGACCCTGACGAGGCCATTGAGTACCTGAATGACTTAGCTGAAAAGGCCCATAATTGGACTAGTCCAAGTGCTACTGAGAGCACGGATAGAACATGCCCAGCTGGAGTTTACTAACTTAGGGAAGATGATAGCCTTATAGCCCAACTTGATAGAGTAACTAGGGAGTTAGAGGCACTTAAGACCAAGGATGGTAGGCTCACACATACTGTTGCCAGAATTGAGCTACAGGATGCATGTTTTATATGCGGGGGAGTTGAACACTTCGCATAGGATTGCCCAACCTTGACTGAGATGAGAGGGATTTATGAGGAACAATGTAACGCCTTAGGGATGTACAAGAAGCCTTATTCACCATTCTCTAACACTTACAATTCTGGCTGGAGAGATCACCCTAACTTTGGCTGGAGGTCCGAGGCCGACCAACCCACACACTCATAGGCACAACCACCTAGGTCATACCCTGCACCTCCGTACAATGCGCAATCTAACAAAAGTTCCTTATCAGACACATTGCATGCATTTATAGAGGCACAAGGTAAAACTAATCAAAAATTTGAGGTTGCATTGACACAAATGGCAGAAGAGAACAAGGAGATCAAAAGCCAGATAACCAAGCTGACAAGTTCATTAACAGTACAAGAACGGGGCCAAATTCCGTCACAGCCTCAAGCAAATCCGAAGGGCCAACTTATGGCACAAACCTCTACTTCAGACTCTCAGAATGTCAAAGAGGTTAATGCCATCGCTACTCGGAGTGGTAAGATTTTAGATGGGTCAAGCTCGTCCACGACTATAGGCACCTCCCCAAGTGCAAAGGAGAGCATCCCTGATGATGAGCCCAACAAGAACATTCCAGTTTCAGTTCCTTTTCCTCAAGCACTACGACCTACTGGAAAGAAATCAGAAATGCATGGTGAGATTCTAGAACACTTGAAACAGGTTAAAATTAACTTACCTTTGCTGCATGTGATTAAACAGGTACCAACTTATGCGAGGATCATCAAGGATCTATGCACTATCAAGAGAAAACATCATGTCAAGAAGACTGCCTTCTTGACAGAATAGGTAAGCGCGGTGATTGAGCACCCATGTACAAAGATCCAGGGTGTCCTACAGTCACCTGCCAGATTGGGACTCATGAGTTCGGCCAAACCTTGTTGGATTTAGGGGCAAGTGTAAATCTGATGCCATATTCTATTTACTTGCGACTGGGTCTAGGAGAGATTAAACCCACAACCGTGGTACTACAATTGGCCGATAGATCGGTTAAGAAGCCAAGAGGAATAGTCGAGGATGTCTTGCTTCAGATTGATAAGTTTTATTATCCCGTGGACTTTCTTATTTTAGATAGTCATTCTGCGGTTAATATGGCGTCTACAGTTCCGATTATTTTAGGTAGACCTTTTCTTGCCACAGCTAACGCTCTTATCAATTGCAGGAACGGTCTAATGAAGCTGTCTTTTGGGAACATGACTCTGGAGGTCAACATATTCAATATTAGCAAGAAACCACGTGATGATGATGAATGTCATCATACCTACATGATAGACACGCTGATATCAGATGAGGCGCTCCTAAGCGCAGATTCTGAAACCTTAGAGTACCTCCTTTCTATTTCTGATTTTGAGAATTCACTTTATCCTGACAATGCTTTTGATATTTTTGTTGTTTCAGGGTTAAAGGATAAAGGAGGGCGACAATGGCAACCATGCTTTGAGGAGTTGCCAAAGGAAAGACAGAAACCACAACCATCCACCGTGGAAACTCCAAAAGTTGACCTAGCTCCACTGCCTGAGGGACTTAAACATGCATTCCTCGGACCAGGTGATATCTTTCCTGTTATTATTTCTTTCGTACTTGATAGCTCATAAGAAGAAGAATTGATTAATATGTTACGTGAGCACAAATCTGCATTAGGTTGGACTATAGCTAACATTAAAGGTATTAGCCCCTTAATATGTTCCCATAGGATCCACTTAGAAGAAGGAGCTAACCCCCGTAGAGATCCTCAAACACGACTTAACCCTACTATGAAAGAGGTGGTGAAAAAGGAAGTTTTAAAATTGTTAGATGCAGGCATCATTTATCCCATCTCTGATAGCGAGTGGGTTAGTCCAACTCAAGTAGTTCCCAAGAAATCGGGAATAACAGTGGTGACTAATGTTGAGGGGGTGACTGTTCCTACTAAGGTAGTTACAGGGTGGCGCATGTGCATTGATTATAGGAAACTTAATTCTGCCACCCACAAGGATCACTTCCCACTTCCATTCATAGACCAAATCTTAGAGCGAGTAGCTGGTCATTCTTTCTATTGCTTTCTAGATGGGTATTTAGGATATTATCAGATTGAGATTGCATTAGAGGATCAGGATAAGACCACTTTCTCATGTCCTTTTGGTACTTATGCTTTTCGGCGTATGCCATTTGGTTTGTGTAATGCACCAGCTACTTTTCAGCAATGCATGATGAGTATTTTTAGTGACATGGTTGAAAAATATATGGAAGTTTTCATGGATGATTTGACTATTTTTGGTGATTCCTTTGATTCATGTTTACTTTACTTGAAGGCTGTTTTAAGTAGATGTGAAGAGAAGGGTCTGGTGCTTAATTGGGAAAAATGTCATTTCATGGTTTCCTATGGAATAGTTCTGAGACACATAGTTTCTAATAAAGGAATCGAGGTTGATAAAGCTAAAATTGAATTGATTTCTAAATTACCTACACCTAAAAGTTTCAAGGATGTGAGATCATTTCTAGGGCACGCGGGTTTTTATAGGAGGTTCATACAAAATTTTTCTGCCATCTCTAGACCATTAAGCAGGCTCCTGGTCAAAGATGTCGTGTTCCAATGGACACAAGAGTGTGAGGACGCCTTCCGAACACTCATTGATAGGCTCACCTCTGCCCCCATCATGCAGCCACCAGATTGGACTTTACCATTTGAGATAATGTGTGATGCAAGCAACTATGCTATGGGGGCAGTCTTTGGACAATGAAGGGAAGGGAAGCCATTTGTTGTTTACTATTCTAGTCGAACACTTAATGATGCTCAAGAGAATTATTCGACTACTTAAAAAGAGTTGCTCGCTGTAGTTTTTGCTTTACATAAATTTCGTGCTTATTTGATTGGTACACCTATCACTGTTTTTACTGACCATGCAGCTCTTAAGTTCCTTCTTTCTAAAAAGGATGCTAAGGCAAGATTGATTAGGTGGATTTTACTTCTGCAGGAATTTGATCTAACTATAAAGGATAAGAAGGGGGTCGAGAATGTTGTTGCGGATCACTTGTCTCGTTTGGAGTTCAGTGACTCTGCCAATGGCCCACCCATCCGTGATGACTTCCCTGATGAACACCTATTCGCTGCCACTCAAGTACCATGGTATGCACAGATTGTTAATTACTTGGTTTCCGACGAAGTTCCATCATCATGGAGTGCTCAAGATAAACGCAAATTTTTGGTCGAGGTAAGAAATTTTTATTGGGATGATCCTTATCTATATAAGTATTGCCCCGACCAAATCATGAGGCGTTGTATCCCTAAAGGTGAGATTGATGGTGTCTTACATTTTTGTCATAGTGAAGCTTGTGAAGGCCATTTTTCTATGAAAAAGACTGCTACAAAATTTTTACAGTCTGGATTATATTGGCCTACATTGTTTAAGGACACTAACAATTATTGTTGTTCTTGTGATAGATGCCAGAAGTTAGGTGCATTGTCCCGAAAACACATGATGCCCCTTAACCCCATCTTAGTCATTGAGATATTTGATTGTTGGGGGATTGATTTTATGAGACCTTTTCCACCTTCCTTTGGATATTTGTATATTTTGCTTGCAGTGGACTATGTGTCCAAATGGGTTGAGGCTGTGGCGTGCTGAAACAATGACAACAACACTGTTGTCAAGTTTATCAAAGAACACATTCTATCCCGTTTCGGTACACCACGAGTCATTATTAGTGATCAGGGGACTCATTTCTGTAATCGCTCTTTTGAAGCTTTGATGCGCAGGTATGGAGTTCATCACAAGGTTGCCAATGCCTATCATCCACAGACAAATGGCCAAGCTGAGTTGGCAAATCGAGAAGTAAAACAAATCTTGGAGAAGATGGTGAATCCTGATAGGAAGGATTGGTCCTTGCGCCTTCCTTATGCACTTTGGGCTTACCGTACCGCTTATAAGACAATTCTCGGGATGTCTCCATATCGGCTTATATATGGAAAAGCCTGTCATTTACCTGTTGAATTAGAACATTGCGCTTATTGGGCCGTAAAAAACACTAACTTTGATCTCAATGATGCAGGTATTCAGCGAAAACTTCAGTTGGCTGAAATTGAGGAGTTGCGCAATGATGCCTATGACAATTCTCGATTATACAAGGCGAAGATGAAAACAACTCATGATAAGCAAATTCTGAGGAAACATTTCGAGCCCGACCAACGAGTCTATCTCTATGACTCATGACTTCACCTTCATCCTGCCAAGCTAAGATCGAGATGGACGGGCCCATTCATGGTAAAACAAGTTTTTCCCAATGGGTCCATAGAAATTGAAGATCCAACAGATGAGAGAGTATTTAGAGTAAATGGGTAACGTTTGAAGCACTATGTGGAGCGAGTAGAGGTGCCAGAAGAGATCTCTCCGGTTGCCCCTGTCTACTTGATTTGATGTTCTCCACCCTATCTTTAGTTTAGGTTTTTATTTTTATTTTCATTTTTCATTTATTATTATTATTATTTTTTATTTTAGTTTAGGTTTTTGCTTTTATGTTTTTCTTTTAGTGTTTTAGGTTATTTTAGGTGTTGCTACTGGAGTCACTTGGAGCCCTTCATCCCATATGTTCCTTTCTCCCGTCGGTATGATTTTCATATATTTTGGTGACTGTGAGGACATTGTCTATTTGAAATTGGTAGAGCTTCACCATGGTAATATCACTCTAACCCTCCTCTTTTCTTTTTTTTCCATCATTTGTCATGATTATTATTTTATACATTGAGGACAATGTTTGGTTTAGGTTTGGGGGTGTGGTTTCTTGGATTTTTTGTTCAATTTTCAAAAATCTTTGAGCTTAAAACATATTTTACAATTAAATCGAGTCATTTTTGTGTTCTACTCAATCTCCATTGAATATTTAGATGATTACGGTAATTGTGTAGAATCTTTATGAAAATGCATTCGAAATCTGAACTCTTGGTGAATTTAAAAAAAAAAGTGAAAAAAAGGGTTTTGAGTTTATTTTATTTTATTTTAGAGAATATTTCTGTTGCCTTTAATTTTGAGAAAACACATACTAGCACGTGTCACATAGTTATATTAGTGAAAAACATGATATTTGATATTATCCTTATGTTAGATGTATTTCGTGAGATTTTTCAACTCGACTATTCATGCACTATAAGCCTAGTCAACATGATTTGAAGTTGATTAGTGAGATATTGAACTAGAAAACCTTATAATAATAGTGGAGACTTAACCCGTGTGAGTTTTGAGTCATTCTTTATTTCTTGAGGGTTATTAATTACACTCTGATTTTTTTTGAGTCCGCATTATTTCATTGATGATCTCATTATTCTTGATTTTCTTATTGATTGCTTTAAGAATGACATAAAATTGAATCTTTACACTAGAACTTCGTGCTTTATTTAGTTGAGATGTCCTAGTACTAACTAGAACTTATGAAGTGATATAGGCATTTCTTTCTTTAAACCATTTTTTTTAGCCTTTTAGCCTACCCAATAATAATTATCCATTTGGAGCACTTTGAGCCTTTATATAGCCTTCTCTTTGTTATCCCCATTCCCAATAGCTACTCCAATCAAGGAGTAATACCTCTATTAATTTATCCTTACCCAATTTTCTGAGAATGTATACGATGAGATATATTTATGGAATGGGCAAATAGAAAGAGTTGAAAATAGATATTTCATGCGCCCTCAAAGTAAAAGTGTTTGATTGTATAAACGGGGAAAAACATGTAAAAAAAAAATTTGAAAAAAAAAATAATGAAGAAAAAGTTAATTGTGTACAACACTGATTTGTTCTTCAATGCCCTATGTGTTTATTCGAGGGTGTAGCCATCCTCCAAAAATTCTAGTATTCTTTTTGTCCATTATTGTTTGCCATAATCCAAACCCCATTATAACCTAATAAAGACCTAATTGATCTTAAGTGAAAGTTGGTTCAGTAGATGTGGAGATTGAATAGGCAAGAACTATGGTGTTTGATTCAACATTCTCAAAAGTAATCAATATTCCTGTCCATGAGATCATATTCATTTCACTCTTTGAAAATTTCATTTTTCATGATGATTATATGTGAGACGTTTGCATTTTTCATAATTTATATTATTTTCCTCACATATAAACTGAGTGTCCAATCTCTGAGTGTTTTATTTCTGAGTGACATGAGAGATTTGTTGTCGAAGCGTACTTTCTAAAGGTTATCTCGTCACATGTTTACTATGAGACGAAGAATTATGTTGATAAGGTTCCTCACAAACACACACTTCGAGTTGAGAATGATTATGAAATTTATTTAACCTTTAGATACTATTAAATTATTGTACTCTATTGATATACTTTTGTGACAGTTTTAGTTTGTTGTTTTTCTTGAATTCTAAGCAATTCGAAAATTACTCTAAGGAAAATAAAGGAGAATGCTCACATTTTTGCATTATGTTTTTAGAAAATAGATTTTGTTTTATTGAGTCAGTAATGTTTGGGGGTAACATTTCTGGAAACCCTCACGAGACTATAACTCGTCCACTAGAGGTAATCTAGGGGTTTAAAGCCTTGTTGCACGTTAAGGTAAGTGCAACCGTGATTCCTACGTAAGTGAGTTAGGATTTTATTCTTAATTTTGTTTTGCTCGAGGATTAGCAAAATGTAGGTTTGGGGGTATTTGATATTCACATAATTATTACATAATATACCTCCTAACTTATGTTTGTTAGTGTTTCGAATAGTGTATTTTAGTTTAATTATCTTATTTTTGTAGGATTTGGAGTTTAAATGACAAAAGTGCATTAGCGTGACGAATAATTGTGATTCATAGCCAAATTGACGAAGTGGAGCCAGAGACACTCGAGCCAAAAATTAAGAGAACCAAAGAAAAAAAATAAAGAAAATTAGTTTAGAATTTTGGTGGAACAAAGTAGTATGGATGAACATAGCCAAACCCACCTTTCAAGGGGTGGGACTCCTTTGTTTGTAAATTGGGCTTCCAAATTCTATTGGACTTCCAAATTCCATTGGGGTCCAAATTGGATTGGGTTTTTCCATTTGTATTGGGCATTGAATTTCCAATTGGGCCCAATAAGGGTTTTCTTTTAACGATAACAGCTGTCAGGACTCAAGGTCAGAGGCCTTCCTAATGGTCTCAAAACTCAATGTTCCTTTTTGAAAAGTGCCCAAATGCTTAGCATCTATATTATAGGGGGAAGGTTTGAGCTCTTGACTGTGAGGACGTGTTGCCTCCATTGCATAGTCAGGCCAGACTGTACCGCTAGCATTTTTATTGTTCTCTTTGCATTGCTTTTCAACTTCAAACTTGTATTTCCATCGATCGATGGCATCAAACTAGTCTTGAGCAACGTCCTTCCGAACGTTCCTCCCCATTGTAATCTATTGAATGTGAATGAGAGCTTTTACTGACTATTGTGCATTGTTATATTGTCAACAGATTGATATTGTGCATTCTCAAGTTAATATTTGTGCCCGTCAAAGTAATTACTCATAGGCTTACTAGTGAATTGGATAGCTAGTGCCGCACAGATTGCTAGTCCGTGACAGTTGGTATCAGAGCCAGAGTTTGTTGAATGCAAACCAGGATGCAGGAACTAAATGAGCGCCTTAGCGCTATGGAGGAACGACAGGCTAGTCGAATGCATAGACTAGAAAGCAGAATGGACCAGTTGAACACTTTGGGAGAACAGATTAGTCGGTTAGATGGACTCTTTTCACTGGCAGACAGAGTGGATTCGCTGGCTGAGCACGTTGATAACTTAGAGGGACGGACAGTTGCTATGGAAGAGTCGCCTCACCCCACAGCTCAGGTGATGAGTGACTTCCAATTACAGTTGGAGGACTTATTTGCAAGGGTTGGCTTGCTCACTAAGGCCACAGGGACGACGGATCACCATAGGATGAAAGTGCCTGAGCCAAAGTCATATGCTGGGGCACGGGATGGGAAGGAGTTAGAGAACTTCTTGTTTGATCTGGAGCAGTATTTTCGCGCGGTGAACCTCGAATCAGAAGAAGCCAAGGTTACCATGGCGACCATGTACTTAGCAGGTGATGCGAAACTATGGTGGAGAACCAAATATGTAGATATGGAAGAAGGTCGCATCCTTATTAGAACTTGGGCAGACCTCAAGAAGGAACTCAGAAATCAATTCTTGCCTGAGAACACTGATTTCTTAGCAAGGAGGAAGCTCCACACCATCAAACAGACAGGCAATATTCGAGACTATGTCCGACAATTCTCAACTTGCTTGCTAGATATTCGAGACATGTCTGAGAAGGACAAAGTTTTCTGTTTCATGGAACAAGCTCAGCCGCTTCTACAAGCAGAATTGCAAAGGCAGAAGGTGACAGATATTACAAGTGCTATTGCGGCAGCAGAAATGTTTAGCGATTATATGCCCATGACTGGATCCACTTCACTCAATCACTCCACAGCTAGAACTGGCAGTACCAATTCAAGCTCAGGGTCAAATGCTCGCTCACCTCACCAAAACTGGGGAAACTCAAGTCAGAACCGAGGAAACTACAATTCCCGGCTGTCCAACCAGAATTGGAGTTCCAACAAAAATTGGAATGCTAGCTCTAGCAACTCAAATTACAACAACAAAGGAGGGCAAAACTACTCTGGGCAGTGGAGACCATCTGCCCCTGCCCCATGCATTCTTTAAAATAGCAGGGATCACCCAACAGACAAATGTCCATCCAAACCAGCTCTACACTCATTAATGTCATTGCTTCAAGCAGAACCTTCTAACTCGACCGCATCGAGCTCGAACCCCACCAACAGTGAGACCTCCCAAATGGGAGCTCTACGCAAGCTCAATGCTGTCAAAGGAGAAATGTATGAGCACCCACACAAGAAGGCTTTGCAATTCATCGACATCACTATCAATGGGTTCCCTTCCCAAGCATTGTTGGATTCCGAAGCGACAGACAATTTTATTGCCCCAGATGAAGCTAGACGTGTGGGTCTGAACTTAGAAGGAGATGTGGGTAAGTTGAAAGCTGTCAACTCTGAGGCAATCTCTATTGATGGTATGGCTAGAGCTGTGCCACTACAGGTTGGTCCATGGGAAGGAAGATCAAACTTCTTGGCCGTTCCACTTGATGATTTTAAAGTGATTCTTGGCCAAGAATTCTTTCGAGGAGCTGCAGCAGGACCATTACCTTTCATGGACTCCTTGGGTTTTTCGGACCCAGACTACGCATTGTACCAACCTCAATTCGACCAACAACTCATGATAGAATATTGTCGGCGCTCCAAGTCAAGAGAGGCTTGGCCAAAGGAGAAGATACGTACTTAGCTGTCGCAAAGCTAGAGATGGAAGATGATACTAGCAAAATCCCTGAGGAAGTTGCCCAAGTTATTGCTGACTTCAGCGAAGTGATGCCGAATGAATTGCCAAAGAATCTACCTCCCAGAAGGCTCATTGATCACGAAATTGAGTTAGTCCCTGGTGCCAAGCCACCCGCACGTAGTCCATATCGCATGAGCCCTCCAGAACTGACCGAATTGAGAACACAACTAGATGGCTTGTTGGAGTCGGGATTCATTCAGCCCTCTAAAGCACCTTATGGGGCACCTGTTCTTTTTCAGCGGAAACATGATGGCAGTCTTCGCCTTTGAGTTGATTATAGAGCCTTGAACAAAGTCACTATAAAGAACAAATACCCGCTGCCGCTCATTGCAGACTTATTCGACCAACTTGGATCCGCCAGATACTTCACAAAACTCGGCTTGAGATCAGGTTACCATCAAGTCCGCATTGCTGCTGGTGACAAACCCAAAACTGCTTGTTCTACTAGATATGGGTCATATGAGTTCCTAGTAATGCCCTTTGGCTTGACCAATGCTCCAGCTACATTTTGCACCCTTATGAATGGCATGTTCCGTCACCTTCTGGACAAGTCTGTGGTTGTCTATCTTGACGACATTGTGGTTTATAGTGGGACTATAGAAGAACACCTACATCATTTGCGAGAAGTGTTCCAAATCCTTAGGGATAATCATCTCTTTGTCAAGAAGGAAAAGTGCTCATTCGGCCAGACCCAGATCAATTTCTTGGGTCATGTTATTGGCAATGGCAAGATTCGGATGGACATGGAGAAAGTCAAGGCAATCCATGATTGGAACTCTCCTAAGAACATGTCTCAACTACGTTCTTTCCTTGGACTCGCAAACTATTATCGTCGCTTCATAAGGGACTACTCTAAGAGAGTTGTTGCCCTGACAAATTTGTTGAAACAAGACCGAACATGAGAATGGGATAGGCAGTGTGAAGCTTCATTCCAAGACTTGAAATTGGCCGTGATGAAAGATCCAGTATTGGCCTTGCCAGACATCACCAAACCCTTTGAAGTACAAACAGATGCATCTGACTATGCCTTAGGGGGAGTTTTACTTCAAGATGGTCACCCGGTAGCATATGAGAGTCGAAAGTTGAATGATACAGAGTCTCGTTACTCAGCTCAGGAAAAGGAATTGCTAGCCATTGTACATTGTTTACGAGTGTGGAGACACTACCTCTTGGGGTCTCAAGTCCTTGTTAAAACGGATAATGCTGCAGCAAGCCATTTCCTTACTCAGAAGATGCTAACCTCCAAGCAATCTCGATGGCAGGAAAAATTAGCAGAATTTGACTTAGTATTGGAATACAAGCCAGGGCGCACTAACAATGTAGCTGATGCACTCAGTAGAAGGGCAGACCTTGCAGTGCTAACCCATACTGGTCCGAGTCACACCATCTTGGAGAAAATCAAAGTAGGCCTACAGACAGATCCACAAGCGAAGGCGATTACAGAGTTGATCAAGCAGGGCAAAACTCGACGGTTCTGGATAAAAGATGGAGCAATACTCACAATTGGTAATCGCCTCTATGTTCCGTGAACTTCGGGTATGAGGAAAGAACTTTTGAGAGAATGCCATGACACCCATTGGGCGGGACATCCAGGTTGGAGACGAACACTTGCATTGCTAGAGAGGGGGTACTATTGGCCGCAGATACAGGAGGATGTAATGGCCTACGTTCGAACCTGCCTTATTTGCCAGCAAGATAAGGTTGAAAGAGATCGACCAGTAGGCTTACTAGAGCCCCTGCCTATTCCAACTCGTCCTTGGGAAAGTGTTTCCATGGACTTCATTACGGGGTTACCAAAAGTGGAGGATTTCAGAAGTATCCTTGTAGTTGTTGACCGATTCTCAAAGTAATAGACATTTGTGCCGACCGGACTGACTTGCACAGCCAAAGATACGGCGCAATTGTTCCTCAAGCATGTAGTGAAGTATTGGGGACTGCCCGAAAACATTGTTAGCGATCGTGATGCTAGCTTCACAGGAAAATTCTGGAAGGAGTTGTTCAAGCTCTTGGGATCCAAACTTAATATGTCGACAAGCCAACATCCCCAATCCGACGGACAGACTGAGCGCTTTAACTCTATGCTTGAAGAATACCTTCGTCATTTTGTAAGTGCAAACCAGAAAAATTGGGTGGGACTACTTGATGTTGCACAATTCTGTTTCAACTTACAAAAGAGCTCAGCTACTCACTCCAGCCCCTTTCAGTTGGTTACTGGTCAGCAACCATTGACACCACATACAGTACTTACCGGATACCAAGGACCCAGCCCAAGAGCTCTTGAATTTGTCAAAGCCTGGCAGAAAAACATTGAAGTTGCTCGAGCCTATCTTGAGAAAGCCTCCCGTCACATGAAGAAATGGGCCGACAAGAAACGACGAATTGATCCTTTTGAAGTCGGGGACTTGGTATTGGTGAAGCTAGATATGTTCAACAAGTATAAAAGGACAGCTAGAGCACACAACAATCTGTTTCGCAAGTATGAGGGACCGATACAGATTATTGAGAAAGTCGGCAAAGTCTCATATCGCGTCAAGTTACCACATTGGCTCCGTTTCACCCATCCTGTCTTCCATGCAAGTAACTTGAAGTCCTACTATGCAGATGCCGCTGATCCCACAAGAAATGTATCTACCCGCGCATTGCCTAAGCATCCTACTAAGCCAGATCGAGAAGTGGAAGAAATCTTAGCTGACCGCCTCATCAACAACACAGGCCCGGATAGAGAGTATTTGGTCAAGTGGCAGGATGAACCTCCTTCAGAGATCAGTTCGGAGCTAATCGAGCATCTGCTGCCATACCTCTCAAAGCTGGAAGAGTACTTGGAAAAGTTCGCTGCGAGGGCGTCAGCGAATTGAGTGTGGGAGAGTGTCAGGACTCAAGGTCAGAGGCCTTCCTAATGGTCTCAAAACTCAATGTTCCCTTTTGAAAAGTGCCCAAATGCTTAGCATCTATATTATAGGGGGAAGGTTTGAGCTCTTGACTGTGAGGACGTGTTGCCTCCATTGCATAGTCGGGCCAGACTGTACCGCTAACATTTTTATTGTTCTCTTTGCATTGCTTTTCAACTTCAAACTTGTATTTCCATCGATCGATAGCATCGAACTAGTCTTGAGCAACGTCCTTCCGAACGTTCCTCCCCATTGTAATCTATTGAATGTGAATGAGAGCTTTTACTAACTATTGTGCATTGTTATATTGTCTACAGATTGATATTGTGCATTCTCAAGTTAATATTTGTGCCCGTCAAAGTAATTACTCATAGGCTTACTAGTGAATTGGATAGCTAGTGCCGCACGGATTGCTAGTCCGTGACAACAGCCTTTTGTTTTAGAAGTGGACTTGATTTCTAAAGTGGGGAACCAATAGGAGGAGGACATGTTTGTTTTAACAAGAGGAAAATATGTAGCAAGAAAGGAGTTTTGGGGGGGCTGGAACAAAAACGCAGCAGCAACAGTAGCCGAGGACAGCAGAGGAGAAAGTGTTGTCTAGCACAGCAAAGCGGACACGCATCGGCAACGACGACGCAGCAGCGTTGTCCAGAACGCAGCAGCAGCAGTGTGCACAGCAGCAGCGGAGTAGAAACGCAGCAGCAGCAGCAGGGTGCGCATCACTGATTTGCCACGCGCTGCCATGCCGATGAAACTCCACACAATTGTTATTGTTATCACCTCCACTATGCGTCACTAAACTCCACGCAAGGTGAAGAGACGAACTCTTAGATGTAACGTACTTAATTAGTATTTGATTCGTTTTACGCTTTCATGGTGTTTAATGATTCTCGTTTTTATTTAATATAAAAATTTATGTTATTTTAATGACCAAGATTTCATAAATTTCTTCGTAGATTATTATTATTCTGGTGGTTGTCATTTTCTTCTCCATATAAGTTTAGTCGCGCTTTTCTTATGTGTGGAATTTTTAATGATCAATTGATTCCGGTGGGTTAGTTATATGTGATCGTCTTTTATTACGTTATTGTCTCCGGATATATCGTAAGTTTAGGATATCACATATGACCAACCTTTGTGTTTTCTAGAAAAAGTGAAATCTAAAATCCATTTACATTAGGATATATTAATGCATTAAAGACTATTTTTCCGATTATATTGTTTGGGATGTGAAACACGTAATCGAGTCATCATAGCGAATCAATACTAGTTGGCGCGTGAAATCTAGGACGGATTCTTGGAACCTTGTGATTTCTCCAAACTTGATTTTTATTAAACTAAATTTAATTTCATATTTTAAAATTGCTAAAATTTCTTACATTTAGTTTTGCATAGTTTTTCTTCCTTGACCTTGTTTTGTAGATCGTTTTTCCTCGTGAGATTGACACCCCAATCTTTACTGCAATTGACCGCGTGTACTGTTTGGGTGTAATCAGTGACTTTGATATGTTTGATCGTGGGAAAGCTAATCATTGCTTGTGTTTCTTCGCAGGGAGGTTTCCCAATACTCCTATAACCTTAGTGGAACAAAACACAATGGAAACGTATTGCGGCTTGCCAAAGAGGAACGTGGTCGATATCATTAGAATTTCCAACTTCATCCATAGTGGGCTGTGGGACAACTGGAACGTTGCCCCCACTTTGTACCGAGTATCGCAAATTAAGTTGGAAGATGGGCCCTTTAAGGAAGAGGAATGCTGCTGGGGCCAAAGCTCTCATTCTATCTAACGTGGAGGAGTCATCTGAGATGCTTGCCTCTTTTGTGAGTAAAAGGTCATGTGTTAGAATGAGGTTTCCTTCAGCATGACCTACTTCAGTAAGAGAGGAACGCGAGTCTGCTAAGCCTGTCGGGGAGGATAATGATGTGTCTGGTGCGGGTCGCAATCTCAATGATGCGCAGTCCGAAGCTTTGAATGATCGTTTGGTGCGGGTCGCAATGGTGTCTTCTATTGTTGCTAGGGTTGTTCCGACAGAAGGCTTCTGTGAAGACCCGCTTGAGGTTGTGGAATCTGATCGTCCCACTGGTGCACTTTCTGATAGTGGTCGTAGTGTCGCAGGCTAGGTTTCCTATAGTTCAGATTGTTCACCGTCTCGTTCCAGACCACAGCTAGAAGTATTGGAGGGTCCTTTGGATAATTCACTCCCTCCTCTCCCTTCGAATCCCGTCGAGTCATCTCGCACCAAAGGGTCGGCTATTCATGACAAATGAAAGGCTATGAGGAGAGCATGAAAACGACGACAATCGTAAAGGGTGGTGCCGGTGTAATTCATGAACTGGGAAAGCTTCATCCGGATGCGCGGATAAGCTTGTTTGCTCTGGACTTGGTAAAATTGAGTTCATAGGTCTGGCACCAAGAGGTAGACGTAGAGTATGATCCTAAAAGCATATAAGCAGGCTTCACGGCTGACTAATGGATTGTGCTCCAAAACCCGAGGAGGATACACTAAAAGGGTGTATGGACAAGGGCTTGAAGTACCTTATGTTGAGTGTGTCTCACTTGAGCCACATGGTCATTGCTAAGACGGAAGTCGAGACAGCTCATGAGAGGGTATACACCTTGGAACGTGTTTTCTCGCACATGCAGGCGCTATATTCTGCTGCACTTTATGAAATTGATCGGCTACAGAAGCAAGTTGAGGAGAAGAAGCTGGATCAATCAACTGTGGCCTTTGAGACTCAAGGGGCTCATCTAGAAGTCCTTGAGTGTGATCTGTTAGAGGTAGTGGTCGAGAGAGATAGACTCAAACAGGAGTTGGACAGGACCCGCAGAAACATAGAGGTTTCGCAGAAAGTTGCGGCTAAGGCGCGTTCTGAATTGCGGTCTCTTGCTGAAGAGAAGGCTTCGAAGGAGGCCGAGCGGGTTGCTCAGAAACAACAGCTAGAATCTGATGTTGAGTTCTATGCTCAAGAGGCGAGGAAGGCCCGAGGACCAGCTCGAATTGGAGTGGCATGAGCTTAGTGCTGTGAAAAGCAATTTGGCCACAGAGCAGTCTTGGGTCAACTCGCTCTCTGAAAAGTTGGAGCTATTGGAGCGTGAAATTATTAATGCGAAGGTGTGAGAGGAGGAGCTTTTTCAGAAACAAGGCAAATGCGAGTTTCGCTGGGTTGTACATGGCAGGCTGGAGCTGTTGGCGCTGATGAATGAGGAGCATCTGAAATGGGATCTCGGCCGTTATATGAAGATGTCGTACGTAGACTTATTTGTTACCTCTGCGTCTTCGGACTAAGAAGACAGCTTGGGACCTGATGTCCAAGCCGTGGCACTCGTGGACGCAACTCCTGTTCCTTCTTCCACGAGGCTTAGCTTTTCTGTTTCTATACTTTCTCATGATAAGGAGTAGACTTTGTATGTTTGTACCCCTTTTAGTTTTGACCATTAATGAAAACAATTTTATCCATTTTGTGTTTGTTGTCTCTATTGCATGTTTTTCGTTTCGCATTGTCGTCTTGCTTTGGCAAAGGCTAGTTGAATCAATAGGACGTCGACTGGTCTATCTGTGATAGAGAGCTTGACCGTTTTGCGTTTGAAATTACTCAGGGTCATCGTTGTGTAGTCATGTCCGATAGTGGGCATGTTGTAGACATTTTAACCGAGGGTTGAGTTGCTCGAGTTGTGTCTTGTCCCCAAGGTAAGCTGCTTGAGTCTTACCTCACTTATCTGATCGATCTGCTGCAAGTACTACTATGGGTGGGTTGCGCTGGCCGAGCGTATATGTCGGAGTGTTCATGTCGAGTCAGGCATTGTAAGCTCGAGTTGGAATCCTAAGTAGCTTTTTATCTGGGCACTAGCTGTACGACTTTTGTTTCGGCGTGAGTGGCCTTTGCTAATATGAGAATGTCAGTCCATTTGAGTGTGAAGACGCTGACTCAACTAGATTCATGTTTGAGACCGCTGTTTCGAATGAGAGCGGTGGTCGCATGGAAAGTTGCTTGGGGATCCCACCTTCCGAACCATCTATGCCCGAGCAATGTGGGCTATAGGTTCGGGGAGTGAAGATTTGGCGACTATGCTGCAGACAGCAGCCCCGTGGTGAGTCGTCGACATCAGTTAAAGACTGACTAGTCTCCCACCTTTCGAACTATCTGCACCTGCACCACGCGATGGGGGCTACAAGTTCGATTAAAAAGGGTTTGGAGACCATTCTAAAAAGCAGTGGTCCCGTGGCAAGCCATCAAGATCACTTCGGGGCTGACTAGGCTCCCACCTTCCAAATCATCTACACCTGTGCACATCAAGCTACAATATTGGGAGTTTTCATAGGCCACGCTGAAATGCAGTGGTCCCGTGGCAAGCCATCGGAATTAGTTCGCAACTGACTAGGCCCCCACCTTCTAGACTATCTACACTCGAACAATGGGAGCTACAAGTCCAAGGTTGGTAATTTGGCGGTCACCCTAAACAGCAGTGGTTCCATGATGAACCATCGGAATCATTTTGTTGTGTTTTGAAATAATATTTCACAATGCTTTAAAGGTGAATATCTTTGCTTTTAACGATATATTATTTGAGGTTAAATCAATTGTGACCCTCAATCTACTTTATACCAGGACCTAATAATTTGGATTACTGAATAATGCAGGTAACATAAATTGGATGAATACAGGCATAAACCTTATATATCACCAATAAAAACTTACTAGCAAGAATATAAAATTAGTGACAATTGAAATCTTTATAAAAATTTTCAGATAAAAAACTTCTTGATAAGGGAACACAGCCATCACCCTGGCTAGAGAATCACCTGCATCCACCATGGTTGGCATACAGGGATGCACAACATCGTAAATTAAAAAAATAGCCGCATGTAGGAACTATATAGTTGAAAAAAAAGAAGCAAATCACTTATAATACAACAAATGAATCATCCACAATATAAATTCATTCTTACTAAAGTAATCAAGTCGGCCATAGAAAGAAGAATTGCAAACTTTATGAATTCCAGAAAGCGGGAAAACCCTCACATTACTCGCTATATGAGCCCATTGTATGATTCAGATGTCACCAGTGAATCACTACAAAATGATTAGGTATTATGAGACCAAAATCCAAAGCATGGTGAGATATGGACAACAAAATGAGCCTAGGGGCTGGCGGTAATGTGAGTGTGATTGGGATTGAAGGAATGTAGTAGGGATTGATGGTAGAAGAGGTAATGTTGTGCGATGCTCGGACTCCATTGAGGTCCTTGTCCGTGAAAGTTAAAATGAGAAAGGGGTTCTGAATTTTTGAATAGCAAACTCGTCTGTCTTCATCCGCGGGTTATCTCTACATATCTAGCAGAGTTCGCTTACGGAACATATGCGACTGGTCTTCATTCGGTTCGACTTCATGAAGGACGTATATTATCCTAGGAGTCTCCCTCTCTACCTCTTTGACTGACTGCCCCTGTCCCTGGTCTGTTCTGGCCGCTTCTCAGACTTAGGAAGTCTTTCAATTTGCCCTTGCGGATCCAGTGCTATACTTCATACCTCAGACTTTTGCAGTCATTGGTGTTGTGGCCACCTTCTTTGTGGTACGCACAGTACTTTCCGTTGTCTCTTCTAGCAGGGTCTCCGCGTATCTTCGGGGGGAACTTCAATTACTCCCAATTTTTCATGGAGTTTAATACATCCGACATACTAGCATTTAGGGGTGTCATGACTCTGGGTCCAACGTAGTTGGATGACTTCTCTAGCCTGGGACGATCAGGATCCAGTCAGTTGTAAGAGCGCTTCCTCTTGCTCCGCTCCTCATCCCCGTGTATTTTTCCCTCCTTCTTTTCCTTAGAAGCTGACGACTTCCTGTTGCATTCGGCCTCCTTCTTAGCAGTCCTTCACTCCTCCCTTGGCGTTTTTGAGGAGCTCTGCCATGTCCAGAAGGGGCTCCAAGGTGAGGTCCTCGAAGAGCTTTTCCTCTTTGAGGCTCGCAGTGAATGCCATCACAACTGTATCGTCGCTACACCCATCGATGAGGGTCAGCTCATTGTTGAAGCGTGTGACGTACTCTCAGAGCATCTCGCCGGACCTCTACCTAGAGAGAGTATGTAGTGCAGGCTTTTTCAGAAACGCTGACTTCTGACAAATTGTCGATGCAGTGGTCTCGTGGCAAACCATCGAAATTAGTTCGCGATTGACTAGTCCCCCACCTTCTAGATTATCTACACTCGCACAATGGGAGCTACAAGTCCAGGGTTGGTAATTTGGCAGTCACGCTAAAATGCAGTGGTTCCATGATGAACCATCAGAATCATTTTGTTGTGTTTTAAAATAATATTTCACAATGCTTTAAAGGTGAATATGTTTGCTTTTTCCGATATATTATTTGAGGTGAAATCAATTGTGACTCTCAAACTACTTTATACCAGGACCTAATAATTTGGATTACTGAATAATGAAGGTAACAAAAATTGGATGAATATAGGCATAAACCTTATATATCACCAATAAAAAACTTACGAGCAAGAATATAAAATTAGTGACAATTGAAATCTTTATAAAAAATTTCAGATAAAAAACTTCTTGATCAGGTAACACAGCCATCACCATGGCTAGAGAATCACCTGCATCCACCATGGTTGGCATACAGGGATGCACAACATCGCAAATTAAAAAAATAGCCGCATGTAGGAACTATATAGTTGAAAAAAAGAAGAAGCAAATCACTTATAATACAACAAATGAATCATTCACAATATAAATTCATTCTTACTAAAGTAATCAAGTCGACCATAGGAAGAAAAATTACAAACTTTATGAATTTCAGAGAGCGAGCAAACCCTCACATTACTCGCTATATGAGCCCATTGTATGATTCAGATGTCACCATTGAATCACTACAAAATGATTAGGTATTATGAGACCAAAATCCAAAGCATGGTGAAAGATGGACAACAAAATGAGCCTAGGGGCTGGCAGTAATGTGAGTGTGATTGGGATTGAAGGAATGAAGTAGGGATTGATGGTAGAAGAGGTAATGATGCCATTGGAACAGTAGGGGTGGCAAGCAAACTGGGCATGAGAGGAAATGTGACCATTGAAACAGTGGGGGTAGTAGGCAAACTGGGCAAGGGAGGAAATGTGACCTTTGGAACAGCAACGTCAGTAGGCACACTGAGCTGGGGAGGCAATCCAAACTTTGGAATATGGGTGTAGTAGGCAAACTGGGAAGGTAAGAAATGTTGCCTTTGAAATAGTTGGTGTGACAGGCATGGTCAGCAAGCTAGGCAGTGGGGGGAGTCTTGGGTTGGGCAAAATGGGCAATTGAGTACTAGGCAAGGGTGGCATTGTGAGCTTTGGTAGAGTGGGTACGCTAGGCAAGGGAGGTAATTGGTTTGGGGGCATTGGTGGCAATGTAGGTATAGACAGTGTCGGAATGGAAGACAATGGAGGCATCGTTGCCTTTGGAAAAGGTGGAATGTCGGGCAGTGACAGGTGGTGGAGCAGTTTGTAACCGATATAAGCTAGGCTCACATTGATGCATGACATTTCCAATGCAATGATCATAGTGCAAAAAAGTGCTTAGAAAAATTTATTGTTATAAAACTTATAATAAGCAAGGTGTCAAGAAGGTTTACCAAATCATGTGGAAATTAATTCAAGTTGTTTTTGTAATGAGAATTCACATCTAAGTTATGGGATTTTATAGGGAGTCGAAACAAAGATTTATAGGGAGTCGAAAACAAGATTATACTCCGTTGTCGTCTTCCGAAGGGGTCGAGCACTGTATTCTCGTAATCTCTTTTATTTCAATTCACATTGTATTTAGATGCTTGTAGTGTTCAGTCTTTTGTATCCGCCTCAAGGTGCTTGTTGTTACATCTTTCTAATAATCAATACAGTTTGATTATGAAATTCTTGTTTTATTTCTTAAATGATTGTAAATCACATAAGTCTCTTAAGAACTCTAAACTCAATATTGACTACGAAAAGTGAAACAAACAACTTTAAGCAAACTAATTGTTGATGGAGATAAATTGATTTTGACCTCGAAGTGAATTCGGATAGCTTTCGCGGATCATTTAGTGGACTGTAAAAATGTTACATAGGGTACTGAATAGAAAACCTTGTAGAGGGATGGATCTCTATGCCGATGAAATGTAGGGGGTATGTGTTTCTGCTTGCCATTTCCATTAGGACTCGCTAGGCGAGATAGTTGACTGCTCCTGTACAGCTCGAAAATGGTGTCCCTTCTTTCTTTAGACCTTGCACTGGGTCAAGCTGCTCTGCGTGATGTAGATGAATCCGGGATAACTCTATTTGTTTCAGTGAAGCCTAGTAATAGCCTCATGTCGTAGGTTGGTCTCCACGTATTGTCCCTTCTGAGTTGTTGGCAGTATAGTTAACCCACTAGTGAAGGGTGGAGACCACTGCTTCCGTTTAGTTTAGCCACGGTCTTCCCAAGATGAGGTTCTATGACTATGGTGCGTCTACCACCATGAAGTCCAGAAATAGGACATTCTTCAGCTGCTATTTTCCAACTACTGTGGCTAATCTTATCTTTTCGATGGGAAAGCATTTCTCCCCGCTGAATCCGATCAGCGGGTGCTCTGATGGCACTATGTTTTCCTCCTTGAGGTCCATGCTGCGAAAAGCATTGTAGAAAATAATGTTGAGCGAGCTTCTTGTGTCAATGAGAGCTCTCTTCACTTCCCTCTTTGCAATGGAAACGGAGATGACAAAGGCATCGTTGTGCGATGCTCGGACTCCATTGAGGTCCTTGTCCGTGAAAGTTAAAATGAGAATGGGGTTCTAAATTTTTGAATAGCAAACTCGTCTGTCTTCATCCGCGGGTTATCTCTACATATCCTGCAGAGTTCGCTTACGGAACATATGCGACTGGTCTTCATTCGGTCCGACTTCATGAAGGACGTATATTATCCTTGGAGTCTCCCTCTCTACCTCTTTGACTGACTGCCCCTGTCCCTGGTCTGTTCTGGCCGTTTCTCAGACTTCAGGAAGTCTTTCAATTTGCCCTTGCGGATCCAGTGCTATACTTCATACCTCAGACTTTTGCAGTCATTGGTGTTGTGGCTGCCTTCTTTGTGGTACGCACAGAACTTTTCATTGTCTCTTCTAGCAAGGTCTCCGCGTATCTTCGGGGGGAACTTCAATTCCTCCCAATTTTTCATGGAGTTTAATACATCCGACATACTAGCATTTAGGGGTGTCATGCCTCTGGATCCAACATAGTTGGATGACTTCTCTAGCCTGGGACGATCAGGATCAAGTCAGTTGTAAGAGCGCTTCCTCTTGCTCCGCTCCTCATTCCCAAGTCTTTTTCCCTCCTTCTTTTCCTTCGAAGCTGAGGGCTTCCTGTTGCCTTTCGGTCTCCTTCTTAGCGGTTCTTGACTCCTCCAGGGTGATGTGTCTCTGGACGCTCTTAAGGAGCTCTGCCATTTCCAAAGGGGGCTCCAAGGTGAGGTCCTCGAAGAGCTTTTCCTCTTTGAGGCCCGCAATGAATGCCATCAAAGCTGTATATATATTTGCTACACCCGTCTATGAGGGTCAGCTCGTTGTTGAAGCGTGTGACATACTCTCAGAGCATCTCGCCGGACTTCTACCTAGAGAGAATATTTAGTGCATGCCTTTTCTAAAACAATGACTTTCGTCGAAACGTGTCAAGAATTCCTTCGCTAATGTTTTGAAGGAGTCGATTGACTTCGATGGAAGGCTATGGAACCACGACAATGCATGGCCTTTAAGACTGGTGGGAAAGGTTCTGCACATGACAGATTCAGATCCTTCCTTGAGCGCCATTAAGTGTTTGTAATGGCGTAGATGATCAAAAGGATCTATAGTTTCATCGTAGGAATCGAGCTACGGGGGAGTGCACTTTCTCGAAAGTGCTTCACTCATGATCCGATGCACAAAGGGTAGGACAGAGACTCGATATAGTACGTCCGGATCGTGCGCTCCTCTGCGGATAGGGTTCCCGAGACCGAGCATCTTTGTTCTGGTAGCTGGATCAGCGTTAGCCGCATAGCTTCCCTTAATCCGATAGGAATTGGTGGGGGTCTGGCTCTCCTGTGCTAGCTCCCTATCGTCTATTGTAGGTGGAGGTTCATGATGTTCATGGTCTTCATCAATAGTGATTGGATTCTGTCGTGTGAGTGTATCCACCGCCTTGATAACCTGTTGTATTTGGAATGTCAGCACCTCGGTTATGGGGTCTTTCGTTGCCGCCATTGGTGTAGGAGCGTGAGTAGGTTGTCCAGGCTTGGCAGGAACTGGTATTGGGATAGACGGAGCATTGGATGTATCCCTTGGTTCATTGTTGCATGACCTAGTGATCATCATCTCTCTAGGATTTTGTAGGAGACGACGCTTAGGGTAAAGTTAAGAACTATGTCATCCCCACGGACGGTGCCAAACTAATGCAGTCGATTTTCGCTCCCTACTTTGAGCATGTTCCTGCAAACCTGCTGACCAGCACAAGTAATGCACGTGAGCCACAAACCTAAAAGAGAAATTTTGTAAGGAACTGAGGAAAGTGTAATATCTTGACAGGGATTTTGTAGCGTACCTTAGTTTACCAACCTCATGTCTTATTTATAGTGCAAGGAGTTTTGGTTTAACCAGGTTATCGTAGGCGTAGTTTAGGGAGGAGATTTTCGTAGAGATCCCTCTCTAATTAAGAGTCATGCTGTAAAAGGGAAGTTTCATGTTAGCTATGCACTCTTAGATATGCGGGAGATAGTTCCCAATCCAAGAACAATTCGTAGAAGGGAGTTTCCTGTGTAAAAGATAATTTGGTGTTTGCTTCCTAGTTTGAAGCAAATAGCAGCTTTAGTTGCCCGTCCAAAGCTAATCCTCAAGATACTTGCCTGAAGAGGACTTATGGGTATCGTGGATAGTTGTGAGACGTGTGGACCTAGCATGTTGTGAGATTCTGGGTCCGCTTGGCTGACTGAAGTCAAACCGGCTTAGATCCGGTTGGGCTGGATCTGTGTTGGGCAGATGCTTGAGCCCGTAGTTCCTCGAGATCATCATGACATGTGTTCAGCTCAGGAGTGTGACCGTTTTTATGCATCATCAGGTATTAATTGCAAATACCTATTAATATACTGTGGAAAATGGGGAAGTTGGAAGCATAAAAAATCATGAAGCAGCACTGAATGGTCTTTTGTAATCAAAATGTCCAAATTCATTTGCTATTATTAGCCTGCAAATAGATCTCCATAATATATACCCGTCAAGCTGGAAATATGATTTCTAAACGCAAAAGCTTACGTGTAGGAATAAGTTCATCAGAGAGAAATGGGAACAAGAGATGTGGATACCCTTACATCATCTTTCCACCGGACAACTGCTTATTCTGAGAGAATAACTTTGTAAGGTTTTGAAAAGCTGATGAAGCATCATTGGTCTTCTTCCATGGGGATACCTTCAATTGCACTTATATTCATGAATAAAAAACAAAGAAATGATAACTCAATCAAGCCTGCCTTTAGGGTTCCATTTGGGTTTCTCCGGAAAACCACATGACAATATTTCAGAGCCATCTCAAATTCCCTGATGCAATTTATGCAAATAGATAGAAATTTTTGACAAAACCAATTGAGGGAAATCAAAATCAAGAAATTGACGAATTGACAACAAATCTATCTCATCATTCCGTCGGAATTTGAAATGCTTTGGAGTATTCAAGATTGGATCTTCTGGGGTCAAATTGGACCTCAAACGCCTCTTATGGGAAGTTGAAGTCTTTTCTATGGATCTGTTCGCCTCATCTTCTTCATTTCGAGTGTATAGTAACCATTACCGCTTATGCTACTTATCATGAAGGAGAGATTGAATACTTTCGGAGATTGGGAGAGATTGAGATTGACTAGGGTTCTGTTTTGGGGCTTTGTTTATGGGAGGTAAAGTTCCCGCCAAAATGGAGTATGTGAACGTTATTAAAAGGGTTTAGATGTGCAAAATTTGTACGTTGTTTGTGCATATATGGACAGCCACACATTCTACTGTGGATAACTCTATGCCAGTATCCACTTTAATCTCACTACACCAAAATGGTTGTTTAGCTACGGGGAGGTGGCCACGGCTCTAAGCCGTTGGTTTATTTGCCACGGCTAAAAACCGTGGATAGCGTGGCCAACAGCCTAAAACCGTGGCTACAAAAATAGTTGGCCACGGCCAAAAACCATTGCTATATTGTGCAACGGCCAACAACCGTTGCTAAACTAAATCATTTTGCACGTGCTGCGCTCCTGCGAGTGAGTGATTTGGAGAGTAATTTCGCGCTCTGGCGAAAATGGGGAGAGTGGATTTCGCGCTCTGGCGAAAATGGGTTTCGCGCTTTGGCGAAAAAATTTGGGGAAAAAATTTGGCGCTGTCATTGCGAAAAATTGGCGAAAAAGAATTTGCTTCGACCTAAATCAGAGTTAGAGAGGTTTGGCGCAGAGGAGAAGAATGACGAAAGAAGGAGAGGACGAACTGAAGAAGAACATGAAGAACCGAAGCAGATTCTCAAACTTTTCTTCTCCTTCTTCTTCTTTAGATCTTGCGAGAATCGAGCTGAAGAAGAACATCAAATTGGTTCAGATCTCCTTCCAGGTAAGATCCTTCTTCTTCTTTAGATATCTTCTTCTTTTTCAGATCTGTTTCAAGAGAATAAAATCCTTCAAGAACCCACACAAAATTTGACCTTTATAAATTTTTCTCTGATGACCCCATTTCCTATTTTGATCCCAAACCATGGGATTTGAGTACCCTTTTGTTCTTTGAGTGCAGGGAGAGTGAACAATAAGTGGGATTTTAGATACCCAGAAGCAAAGATGATTGCGGAGAAGCCAGGTTGGGTTAGGCATGAAGGAATGCAGATTTTCTCCATTGATATTCAACCTGGTGGCATCAGGTTTGCAACTGGTGGAGGAGATCACAAGGTAGCTTCTTTTTCATTCTTGGTTTTATCTTCGGTTATTTCATTACAATCAGGTTGAGTTTTTTCTTCTGTTGTTCAACTTCAATCATGATTCTTGTGAGTGGGTTTTCAACTTGGGAAATTTTGATGTATTGGAAAGTTATTTTTATTTGAGGATCCTTACTTTTGCTTGAATTGAATTAGGTTGTCATCCGTTTAGGGTTCTAGTTAGTCTCAGGATTAAAATATTGTATATGAGGTGTTTCCTTTCTTGGAAAGTGAATATATTTAGAGTAGTAGTTTGGGAATTTACAACTTCATTTACTGGGTTTAGCTACTTGGATGGTTTAAGCTATTCTAAGATTAGAATGTATATGCTGGAAAGCTTTAATTTTTGTCCTTAGAGACTCTTCAGTAATGTCGAAATATTGAGATTTGTTCATGTTCAGAATATACAATTCAAATATATTATGGGCAAGGAGAAAGAAAATTTACGATACAAAAGTTGGAATACCCATGTAAAAATGAAACTATGAGGATGATGTTCAGGTAAGATTTATGTGAAATTTATAAAGGAAGATGAGTACAATGAGGATGATGTTCATGACTGGTTATTAGTTTTATTAAAAAATGTAATTTAGTAAATATACTTTTTGATGATAGTGTTGAAATTCCACTGCAAAGCAAAACAAAACAGTTTGATTTTTTTTTTGTTGATCTCTTCTTATTTTTTTTTTCTTCTTTCAGCAAAGCAAACCCTAGAACTCACTTTATTCTTTTCTCGAGCTCGATTTCTGAAGAGGAGAAGAAGAAGACTAAGATAACACTCAAAACAACAGGTAAGCTATTCAACATTCTCTCATTTCCTGTCTTTGTTCATTGCCTCATTGGATTGTGAAACATATGGGTGAGATTCTAATTGGGGTGTTGGGGTGTTTGGCAGCTGTTGGAGGTCAAGTACATTTCCTCTATGTGATGGAACTCATGTGAAGCACAACAAAGACACTGGAGATAAGGTTGTTCCTTTGCTATTGAAGAAGTGGTAGAAGAACTACTTGGTGAGTATAGGGTCTTCTTTAATTTTTTGAGACTTTTGTTAAGCACTAATGTTTATTATGTACAAGGGAACATTTCAATTGGAGGGATTTGAGTCTGCTACTATGTATAGACCATCAACATGATTTACTCAATAGTCTTCTTTAGCCATGTTTGTGTGTTTGTATTGTTACGAGCATGATCATTTGGGTATTCTAGCTTAATTGGTTTAAATGTTTTTTAGCTTAATTGCAAAAGAGGTAATGAAACAAAGAAACATATACTCAATTGGCCTCAATAGCAATATGCTGTATCCATGGGTTGGGAAAATTTAAGCTTTAGATTCGATTTTAATATGAAAAGTGGACTACTCTTAAGATTTAAAATTCATTTTAACTATGAAAATTTGGACAGTGCATATAATTTTATAGCAAGCAAAAGTCCCCTCTTTTAGTAGATGTCAATAATTGATTATACAAGTCTCTATAATGTGTGTGTAGTTTCTCTCATGATTGCTCTTATGTTTCTGTAATCTAGATTTGTTCCTCCTGTGAAAACTGTAGAATCTGCCTTTCTACTCACCTTGCAACTCTTTAGGCAACATTTGGTTTTAAGACATTCACTTAGAAGCAGTATTAGTTTTTCAGGAATGAACAATTTACATAGCTGACAATCTGGTTTGGGTTTCAGGTTTCAAAGAAGCAATTTCACTGTGATGGATGTGGAGTTTGCAGGTTGAATCCTCTATCCTTGTTCCATACAATGTTTTTTGTAGTAATTATTCAAAATTTGAATAATCTGAAGTTTTTTATCTTATGTTTTTGCTGTTACAGAATCGGAGGCGAAGAGAACTTCATCCACTGCAATAAATGTGGTAAGTAAGCTGCTTGAGTGGTCATTCTTCCTAGGTTTCATGTTTTCAGTTCTTGTAAACTAATTGGTGTTGTCTGGCGTGATGATCTCTTCTTCAGAATGTTGTTACGCAAGGTATTCCTTCACTTGAATAATTTATATTTTTGTTCAACTATCAAAGACCAAGCCAGTTTTCATCTTCAGATGGCTGCTAATTTGTTTATGTAAGTAACTCAATGCTATCAAATTTATTTATTTTGGTTTTTTCAAAAGCTTTCAAAGTGAATCTGGTTCTTGAACTTACAAATTAGTTTGTCACTTATTAAAATACAAACAGTAAGATATTAGATCAGTTTGTCATTTTACCATTCTTCTTACTGTTGGTCTTGTAGTTGATCTTATGAATATTGATAACATTCAAAGAGCCACTGAATGCAGTAACTTGTACATTACATGAATACAATAGAAAAGGGCATTTCAGATAGGCAACAACATTCAACAACCAAGCAAGAAAGTTGAAGCCTGTTATGCCTATTGTTGGAAACCAGTGACGAAACAAATCTACTCCAAAACCTGTAAACATAAACATTTCCTAATTAAACTCTGAAAATGTAAGAATCCAAATGTACTTGCAATTAATTTAAACCTTCAGAAAAAGTAAACGTATCCAAATCTAGACCAACTAGGAAACCAGGTACTAAAATAAAATACTCATTACTAATAACACCACATTACTTACCGAGCAAAGCCATGGAAAGTCCTGATTTCTCTATTCTTTAACATGCCTCCTGCAACTTCGTGAGTGCTTTCACCAATAATTCTTCAAAACAGTAGATAAGCAAGCACTAACCAGAAGAACAATCAGGGAAACTTAACAGAATCCCGGAATAATATCAATGATGTGAATCACATCACAAGCATGAAAAATTGATTGGTGGAAAGACTCATTTAACCTGAAACAAGCTTATGAATATCATCTTGAAGTGAAACACAAACTTTGAAGCAGAAATAGCGAATGCGATCTGCTTGATGATTGACATGTGGAAGTTGAATCAACAATTCAAACATGAAGCAAACAAGGTTTGTTCATACGACCATAGTTATCAAAACTCATATCGATATAAAACCCAAATTTAAGATATATGTATCTTATTGTCTCGTATAATGTTTATATATATATATATATAAATAAAGCAAGTTGGTATTTAAATAGTACTGGTGTAAGATATGAGAGTCATTCATCATTCACATGAATCCAAAAAGAAAGCCTATATCACTTTGTATCCGTTAAAATAAACATGCCATGTAGGACTTTAGGCACCGAAACATTTTCAGTGCCCACCCTATACTGGCTAAATGCTATATCTTCGAGTAAACACACACACAAGGAGTTCATTTGAAAAACTACCCACAAAGATGGATTGCGATTTCGAGTTGTGTGGAGAAAGCCTACACTTGTTTTTTTCATATCTGCTTGTTGCTTCCTTCGTACATAAGCAAAGCCTTTTTGACTCGTTGGCAAAACCTCTTCCTTTTTATTTATTTATTTATTTTTATTTTATGCTTGTCCATTTGCGTACGATAATTTTTGTGGTTTCCTTGCATGAAAGTTATTTTTTTGGGGGAGGAGGGGGTTTGCTGTCAAAATGAGAAGATGAAATGTTTGATGTTTAATCCAAAGAGGGTAGATAAGACATAAGTAAAGAGCTTAGTGGAAAAAGTATAAAATAAAAATAAGAATTTTTTTTTTAAAAATTTAAAAATTCAATCCTGACTGTACGGTACATGTTAGGTACCATCCGATACATATGATATTTCTTGTACGTACACGGTACATCCATTAAGGTGTAAAGATGATATATGCCTGTGGTATATATTTGGATACCATTAAGTTATATACGGTACGATGTTGACAATTATGCATGCAACAATTACCACACTTGATTCATCACAAAATCTTTTAAATCTTGTTATCAACTTTTAGAATCTTGTTCGTGCATCACTTTTGTTTATTTAGACCTTTAAACACAAAGTTGAAAGAAGCGCATAACCACAACTATCGTTTGTCATTGGATCATATTCATCATGAAGATTGCTAGGCTTTCGTATTTCTAGCAATACAATGCAGTGAGGATTTTGACCACAAAACTAACAAACTTCCTGAACTTCTCTGTTATCTTTGATAAAGTTCCAGGCAGTGCGTCCTGAAGACATCTCTTTCACTTCTTATTCTTGCATCTTATCTCTGACAACCAATTTCTTGTGTGTGAACTCATAATTTTGTTGCATGGGTTTATTATGTGGCAGTGAAAATAATTATACAGAAAAGATACAAAACAACTTTGCAATAAGTAGAAATTTTTTAGTATTAGAAACTTTTTTTCGTAACAATAAAATCTGGGACAACAATGATTACCCTTCAGGTTGTTTAGAATATTGAGAGGAACATACAATTGTTCTTGGATTGCGAAAATCCCCTATGAATCTAAACTGTTGATGCAAAATGCTGTCTTGAGATATGCCAGAGCTCAATCAAATAAAATATGCCTAAACTGAGTGGTAGACCTGGTCTGAAAAAAATTCTATCTGATCAGGATAATGGGGTGAAGGACACCTTGCATACTCACTGCTCTTTATTTATTTATATTTATCCGATGCTTGTCGCTTTCTAAGCTTTCTTAGTTTGAAATTTGAACTCAGAGCTAGTCACGGGTTAGTTTAATAATTTCCACACCTTCCTGCTATTCTCAGGTGTGATGCCAACAATTTGCTTGCAACAATTTGCACACGTTCAATCCAAACACGTGAAGGGAGCATTGTGATGGCCCTCGACTGTAATGCTGCTGTAGCCAGTCGGGATGCTTTAGCAAAGACTGTATATTCCAGATTGTTTGACTGGTATGGTACTTTGGTTATAGCATAGTGTTACATAGGGTGTTACATGCGGGTTTTTATAGCAGCTTATCATAGCATTAACGTATTGATTTATTTCAGGCTTGTTGATAAGATTAATAGGTCTGTTGGGCAAGACGCACAATCCCAGATGCAAATCGGTGTATTGGATATTTATGGCTTTGAATGCTTCAAGAATAACAGGTCATTTTCGTTATCCAAGATTTATGCAAAATACAAATTTCATAATTAGTTACTTTTGTTGATTATATCTATTTATTATGATTTATAAGCAACAATTCTTTTGACAACTATGAATACAGAGAACCTTTTTCAAAACACTGGTATAGCAGTTAGTAATGAACTCCACATAATTTGTTGGAATCTGAGTCCAAATCACCCGCTCCATGGAGTAGGGATCGGATTTTGTGCGTCACCTAATAATTTACACACATTGGCATGTTTAATAAACAATTACTTGTATCCTTGTAAACATTTTATCTTTTTTGAAATAGATAATAAGAAATATTAATTTAATCAGGAAACTTAACCACAAAAACTCTTTTTAAAGCGTGCCTAAATCATAGTTAACTAATTAGTTTTGATATCTTTTAACAAGTCTAGCTTTTGAGGAAAAATATTGGCTAGTTAATGTTTTTTTTTACTATTGCATATTTTTTTCCACTCAAGTGTGAAATGAATCATAACAAATAGAATGTTAATGATTTGAGTTTGAATGTTAGTTATTTACTTTTCTTCCTGACATACACAGATTTCTTCTTCTTTTTCTTGAAAGTATGAACTTTGAACATGTGTTCCTGCTAAAGGGTTGAAGCTAGGATGCACAAGTCACAAGGCAAAACCAAAAAGTGATTCGGGAGTGGTAATGTCTAATGGGGATGTTATAATTGTGGGTGGTCACATTGCTTTGTTGGTGACAGTGGGGATTAGAAATTGGTATTCCTGTTTGGTCATGTTAGAAATTGGGGATGTTATATTTGAATTTCATAATGTTTAATTTGTGCAACTTTACGTGGACAACTGCCTTGCACACTTGGATGAGATGATGGGCTTGAAGGCAATGCTCATGAAAGCCGATCTCTTTCATCTCGTTTCAGGCATGTGGAAGACTCCGGCGGAGCGCTGCTTTTTGTGGATGGGTGGGTTCAAGCCCTCTGAAATCATCGAGTTTGCGACCAGCAGCAAGCTCGCAGCATTGCGTCTCTCGCAGCAGCAGCAACAGCATCAACCGCAGTTCGTCCCTGGCCCTGCCCATAGAATTAGACCAAGAGGGAAAACCTGAATCAACACAGGTTAGTCAGCATTGCGTCTCTCATATCATATCATATTGCATGAATCTATCATATTTTGTATAGATGACAAGCTTCCATTGGTCAAAAGCCATTTTGCTAGACATATTGGATATTCTTCTTTTTTATCCATGAATGTCAAAGAATAACAACTTAGCTTCCATATTGGATTTTTTTTTACTGAAAACTGTTTTGAACAGTTGATTTGTAGTGTTTTTGTGTTGCATTCCTTTGTATGGGATCACAAAATAGGTTTTACGAGTGAAATTAGATCTGATGAGGCTCAGATAGTAGTTTTATAGGTCTTTTTGAGCTATTATTTAGAGGAACTGATGGAATTTGACATTATGAGCTGAAGTTCATTCAATTAGTTGGATTTGCAAGCAAATTTTGCTAGGTTTTAGTTAATGCGAGACAATAGAACTTCTAGTCAGTTATAAGTCTTAGGTAGATTGTATTTCTTGTGATTAATGATGAAATGTGAAGCTGATCAGTTCATTTTAGACTGTTTTATACTCTATTTGGGCTTTGTACGCCAAATTACATTAGCTGATCAGTTCATTTTGTTCGACATAATTATCTTTGGTTGTTACCCTACTAACAATGAAGATAAACACTCGAACAAAAACGACGACTTAAATGAAAAAGCTTAACAATGTAAATGATTGACCTAGCTTGATATTCTAATCAACCATTTCTTCGTTGTCATCTTTGTTTCTTTCACCATTATTTGGTTTCTATATTCAGTTGGTTTCTCTATCACATTAGTTCTGTCCTGAGGAAATCACGCAACTCTAGTTTATTTTGACAGTTAATACATTCTGCAGACTCACATGTCCCATTTGTTAGTCTAGCCAACCTTTGTTGTCTAGTATCACTTTAGGCCGACCGAAATCATTAGCATTTCATCAACCTCCTGATGAACTTTTACTGTCCTTGATATTTGACTTTGTGATTTCTAGCTCTTGTTAGTTCAAGTGTATAGTTTCCAATCGGCAAAGCCCATTATTATACCGTGTGCTGTGCTCCACATGCGAATGTCTGTAATGGAGTCTAGATCGTCTACACCTGGGTGGACAGTTTGAGATTCTCCATTATCAGTGACATGAATATTAATTGGTGTCACTTTAAATACCCTAGGAGAACCCATTGAAAAGAAACTTGGAATTCGACGCTGGATAATTTGGATTTTATTCTTAGCATTTATACAATCTAAATTCTTTGTTGTGATATATACCTTCAGATTCCTAGGTAGATTTGTTGTTTTTTTTCTTCTGTTGGTATTCCTTGCATGTATTTCAGCTTCTACCACCTGAAGAATCTACAAGGGAAAATCGCTGGTATGGTTACGCATGTTGTACACAGCATAAAAGTGAAGAACAGCTCGTAAAAGAAATCATGTTTGTTGACCAACTAGGGGAAATAATATGTAACAATTTGGTCCTGCAGAAAGTTGTGTAAATTGTGTTATGTAAAGTCTTATTTATTCTGTTCAATAAAAGTGCGTATTCCATTTATTGAAGCCTCATCATCTATATTCTCTGGACAAGTTTGCTGAAAATATTGGTCTAAGCATCATGTTCCTCTCAACTGCAGGTCATCTCTAGATATACCCGTCAAAGATGTTCAACATGACGGATGAGAGCAATGTTCAACGAAAACGAGCAATGCTTCTAGATAAGGTACCATCAATATCTCTATACGCATCATCGAGATTTGTTTGGTGAAAATTTAATGACATGCATGGCAATGTGGTCCTATGCGAAAACATGTGGTCCAAGTCCAATTTTTGATCCCCACCTAAACCCTTACAGTGATCAATTCATGTTGTTTTTAAGATGACTTAATGGCAGATGCAACTTATAGCCATGTAGAAGTTGAGATCAAATAACAAACTAATAATGCTGTTTTATTTGTTTTATATATTATTGTTATTATTTTTTTTTCTGAAAATACTATAAATTTAAATTTAAGTCTGGGAGCTGCTGTTCAAAGGCAAAACTAATGATCTTCTTGTTTGTCTGGGAGTTGTTGTTCAAAGGCAAAAGGATGCAGAACATATTAATGACATTGAACCTCTAAAAGACGTAGAAGCTGATGATCTGTCTCAGTTGTCCACTTCTAAGAGCGAAAGCCCAACAGATATGCCACTAGAAGAAGAAGAAGAAGAAGAAGAAGATGTAGATGTCACTGATTTAGATTCGGATAGGTATGTTAAGACAAATGATTTACTTGAAGGCCAACGGCAATATAATTCTGTTATTCACTCAATTCAGGAAAAGGTAAACTTTGAGTCTCTACCTCTGTTGATTTTCTTTGAATTTTATCTTCCAATAACTTCAGCAGTTCATCCTTTATGCCCTATATGCATGTTTGGGTTGATTTTGCATGCATGTGACATCGAGTTAGTTTTCATATTACTGGCTTTTATGAGAATGTTACGACATGCTACTATAAGGTAACGTCTACCTTCCATCATTGAAAACTCTACAGGTTACTGAGCAACCGTCTATGCTTCAAGGTGGAGAACTAAGACCTTACCAGCTGGAAGGACTTCAATGGATGCTTTCTTTGTTCAACAACAACCTAAATGGCATTTTGGCTGATGAGATGGGATTAGGGAAGACAATTCAAACCATATTATTGATTGCATATCTCATGGAGAACAAAGGTGTAACTGGACCATACTTAATAGTTGCTCCTAAGGCTGTGCTCCCTAACTGGGTTCATGAATTTGCAACTTGGGCTCCTAGGTAGAGTGAGTTTTGGTTTTGGTTTTTTTTTTTTTTTAATCTCCTATTATGCTGTCAGTATATTTCATATTCAGCATACTTGTGGATGCAGCATTGGTACAGTTCTGTATGACGGACGCCAAGATGAAAGGAAAACAACGAGGGAGGAGTATGCGGGGGAGGGAAAATTCAATGTGATGATCACCCACTATGATCTGATAATGAGGGACAAAGACAAAGCATTTCTTAAGAAAATTAGCTGGCACTACATGATTATTGATGAAGGACATAGATTAAAGGATCACGAGTGCGCTCTTGCGAAGACTCTCACAGGGTATGTTACATGCACAATCTCAAATATCCACTAGTTAAATTTAGTCATGGAGGCTATTTCAGCATATTTCTCTTACAACCCTCAATTTATAAAGCATGTCATGAATTATCTTTTTAGATTTGCATTTTTTACTGATTAGAAAAATCTATTATGGAACTCAAAACACAAACAGATGCATCACACTGTGCCTGACATGTGTGCCCTGTGTGACAAAAGTGTATCTGCTGAAACCTTTGGTTAAGATGTTTATATGTGTGTGCTTTTCATGTGCTTTTTGTCAATGCCTAGATCATATGATTATTTACTAGCTGATGTCAAGTCCAATACAGCTTAAGTATTCCATACTAAACCAACATTTATAAAATGGTAGAAATTAGAGTGATATATAGTCTAGAGAGGGAAACAAATACGACATCAAAAGCTAAATAACGTCCAGCAATGAAACCAATATGATTCACTGAACCTTGAAAGGTTCCTCAGTCAGTATAAACACAAGTTGATTTTTCTTTCTCATTCAAAAGGCGATAAGAATAAGTAGTTTAACTGATAAAAGTAGCCTGAAGAGGATTTGTTATTTGTAATGAACACTAATAAAAGAGTTGGATATTTTTAATGAAGTTCATATTTTTGGTAGATTGTCGTTTCTGGTTTGTTTCTATAACTGGGCTCATATCTCTCAAATCTATGTAACTTTGCATCTTAATAGTAGAATTGTTTTATAGACTAGGATGTGTTCCTCCCTGTGATAATTGAAGCGAAACTAATTTAGTGGACAGTGCACACTTTGTTTCATTAAGATTTAGTCGAGTGCTAGCTGCTACTTATTGGTGTTTATAAGTGATGTTATAGAAGTTTCAATTAATCATTTAGACTATTTCTATCAATGTCAAGCTATTGAAATATAGAGATCAGTTAGTTATGCGTTAATGCAGTTATGTGATAAGATAAAGTTCTTACGATATGTTACGCTCGTAAACAAGCTTCATTATTTCAGTAACTTACCTCTTTTTGTACAGGTAATGTAGGGTAACAATGTAATCCACAGTCTTAAATTATGTTTGCACTTGGTTTATATTTACCTTACCTCTTTTTGTACATGTAATGTAGGGTCCTGCAAAATCCATAGCATGGGATGGTATGGATGAACAACACTGTTGCTGTGCTGCCAATGGATGAACAACGTGCCATTGCATTTGGTCTGATGAAAATTGATGAAGAAGGGGCATTATTGAATTTGCTGAAAAAGCAAATGCTGGAATTTGCGGATCAGAGGTTGTGAATGATCTGAATTGATGCACGTGCTGTAATGAATTGTGAATGATCTAAATTTCTGCTGTAATGAATTGTAAATGTTGCTGCTGTAATGAATTGTTGGAATTTGCTGATCAGAGGTTGTAAATGCTGTTTTTAAATTTAATAAAAAGTCGTATTAAATTTTACTTACCTGATGTAAGAATTGATGCACGTGCTGAATTATACTTACCTATAAGATGTAATAAAAAGTCATTTGATAGCAAAAAAAAAAAAAATTTGAATTTTTTTACTAGCTACGGCTTAAAACCGTTGCTAACATTTTAGTCACGGTTTTAAGCCGTGGCTAAATCATCTACCGTCCTGAACATAAAACCATTGCTAAAATTTTAGCCACGGTTTATAGCCGTTACGGATGATTTCGCGACGCCTCTACAGCCCACGGTTCTAAGCCGTGCCAATGGGTTACCCCCACGGTTTAAAACCGTTGCTAATGGCCATTTTTGGTGTAGTGTCTGTGGAATAGCTATCCGGAAAATTTTGCATATATTCAGGCACATCATCAGTTTTATGTCCATTTTGTGACTCTGTATTTTGCACAGAACCTGGGGTCGTCGTGCATCTGTATCAGTGGAGATGCCTGGTTTTTTGTGCCTAGCTTATGTCTGGATGTTGCCATGCACCTGTTTTGTTGACGTGGCACTTATTATCTGTTTTGCCAAACTCATCATTTCATCCATCAAAACAAATTTTAAATCCCATCATCGCATCCCATCATCTTATCTATGGCCAAACCCATCATCCCATCCATCGATGGCCAAACTCATCATCCCATCCTTGTTTGGAGGCATGTTTAGGAGGTCCTCTCTCCAAACAATTTTTAATGTCACATCAGCAAAAACAGGTGCATAGCACCATCATGGCATAAACCAAGCACAACATACCAGACACTGTAGAATTTTTGCTCATTATTTGAGAATAGTGAGTTTTGTAGTTGTTAATTAATGCCTATAACTTTCTCCAATTTTTTAGTTTGGGACACAAGATGGTATATTGTTGTGCAATTGACAATTGATTGTTTGGTCTCTAATGCTCTAGCAATTGGGAGTTAGGAAGAGAAGTGAAGAATGACTGCAATTGTAGGATAATGTGGGCTTGGAGAAGTGGGCAAAATGCAGGTGTCAAAGGCAAAGGAAAGAGCCATTGGCACTAATGCACTATAGGCCACAGGACTAACTAGTCGATGATCATTAATGCGAATGTAGTACATGAAACTCTATTGAAGTCATGAAAGAGTTACAATATCAAGTTTTGATCAGTGGAACATAAGGAATGATATTGAACATGAAATCCATATCGATTAAGTTAGACATGATGTGGCAATGACACTTAATAACCAGCTCTTTGAAAAGTTCTGGTATTAGTTTTCAGATTCATCCCTATTGTGGTTGCCATCCCTTGAGATTTGTGTTAGATATGGTACATACGTTGTTTGATCAAAGATATTATTGATAAGGATAATATTATAAGGATAATGGTTGAAGTCACAAATTTCTTATGTTTAAATAAAAAAGAAAATTTAGATGAAGATCAACATTAGCTGCTGGAATCTTTCAAGAACTAGCTTATTTATAGTTTTTTTTTATTGTTTTACTTTTCAGAGTCCGTGTGCTTCATGGTTATTGTTTTGACCTTTTCTATTTATTAGGGAAGGGGATGAAGAACATTTTTCTCAAGATGATTAAGCAATTGATTGTTGCCTATCAAGATCACGAGTTTATGCTTTGTCCACCAAGGAACCATCTGGACATTTTTCACATGGTGAGTTTAACCTATAGCTTAAAACTCATTCGTTCATCTCTTAGCCTGGTTGAAGAGTTTCAGGAAATTTTCTGTAATGAATGATGAAGGAGCAAGTGAGTGGTGTAAATTTGATGTATCTTTATGATCTTGATTTTAATGATAAGGTTTGGGATCCTCAAAACCCCAGCTTGCCTTTCAAAAAAAAACAATTGTCTAACTAATATCTCAATATGAATGATCATAAAATTCGAATTCATTGACAAATTACAAAGCAATATAACCATATTAGAGTACACCCTCTACAATGAAACCAACAACAACAAATCTACCACCACAATACAAATATAGTAAAATGGACAGAATGACAAGTACTAAATGAAAGCTACACGTTAAAGATTTTAAATATTGTTGGCAAACTTAACTTCAACAGCTGATGCAACTTATGGGGTCGTGGTTGAATGGGGTATTATGGGAAGAGATGGGATGGGCAAGTCCTTAGGCAGGCCAGGGATCGCAGGTAGTGGTAGCAATTCAGGATTAGGCATAGGTAGTTAAGGCTTTGGCAGAGTTGGGATTGTTGGTAGAGGAGGCAAGTTAGGTATTGGTAGAGTTGGTAGTGCTGGTAGAGTTGGTAGTGGTAGTGTTGGTAGAGTTGGTAGAGTTGGTAGTGTTGGTAGTGTTGGTAGGGTTGGTAGAGTTGGTAGAGTTGGTAGTATTGCTTCAAGCTTGCGCAGACCGGATACTGGTGGCAAGTCGGGCAGCTCTGGTTTTGGCAATGCAGGAAGAGGAGGCAACTCCGGTTTGGGAAGCCCTGGAACAACCGGCAATTTCATCCCTAAGAGAATGCGGCCTGCATGAACAACCACATCGTCGCAGTTCATCAAGGAGGAAACGAGCAACAAAGGTAAGATAATATGGAGATAAGCCATGATTAAATGACAACCGAGAGCCAAAGATGCCTTAGCAACTTAAGGGTGCAATTGTTCTTGCCAGACTGTGTTTACACTCTATTTGGAATTGTATGGTTTTATAGGAGATTTATGAAAGGAACTAGTATCTGAGATCAGAGTGTGCTATTGGTTGGCTGTAGATGTGGGTAAGAAGCTGGAACATATTGTGTAAGTTTTGGATTTCACTATCTCATTACCTCACATGCAAGTTTTGGATTTCCTTGAGCCGACCTCTGTTTGGTAACAACTTAATCAAACTAACGAACCAAAACTACTTATGGTCTCTGGGATCTAAAAGTATTCAGAACTAAATATACAGCGATGAGACATCAAACAGTCGATGGATTGTTGCCAAACGTGTGGCACGGATTAGCGCTTATACGAAAAGACTCCAGTCTAATCACTAACAGGCTCAAGCCAGGACCAACCTAGGCTAAATATCTCATTATTTCAAATACTTCACATGCAAGTTTTGGATTTCCTTGAGCCGACCTCTGTTTGGTAACAACTTAATCAAACTGACGAACCAAAACAACTTATGGTCTCTGGGATCTAAAAGTATTCAGAACTAAATATACAGCAATGAGACATCAAACAGTCGATGGATTGTTGCTGAACGTGTGGCACGGATTAGCGCTAATACGAAAAGACTCCAGTCTAATCACTAACAGGCTCAAGCCAGGACCAACCTAGGCTAATTATCTCATTATTTCAAATACCTCACATGCAAGTTTTGGATTTACTTGAGCCGACCTCTAATTGATAACAACTTAATCAAACTGACAAACCAAAACGACTTATGGTGTCGGGGATCCAAAAGTATTCAGAACTATATATACAGTGATGAGATATCAAACAGTGGACAGATTGTTGCTGAACATGTGGAACGGATTGGCGCTAATACGAAAAGACTACAGTCTAATCACTACCAGGCCCGTGCCAGAACCAACCTAGGATAATTATCTCATTACTTCAAATACCTCACATGCAAGTTTTGGATTTACTTGAGCCGACCTCTGATTGATAACAACTTAATCAAACTGACGAACCAAAACGACTTATGGTGTCGCGGATCCAAAAGTATTCAGAACTATATATACAGTGATGAGATATCAAACAGTGGACAGATTGTTGCTGAACATGTGGAACGGATTGGCGCTAATACGAAAAGGCCCCAATTCTAGTCACTAATGACATATGGAATATTTACCATCGGTGCATCGAATAGATTGGTGGGGTCCTATCGAATCACTTCATGTTATGAACATTGTTTCAACTGATCGCACTAACGCAAGATTTCACCTAGGTCTATATGTGAATATGTTAACATAATATACGAAAGCTAAATTTCTAACCTGATTACAAAATACAAGTCATGATGCAGAGATATTGCTGCCGCCATGACTCCATAATCAAATGGAAAGTAGCAAAGTTCAACTGACATGCAAACCTACAACCAACACCTATGAACCATAACACTACATCTCAACTGGAAAGGTTCAATGAAAAAAGATTACGAGCACATTCTCTATCAGACCTCTGTCCTCTGAAAATGGAATCGAACTTAGTGGGAAAGAAATTTTGAGAAGGAATTGTAGAGATCTGCATGGAATTAGATGAAATAGAAATTCTCTCAAGAGAGAGAACTCTGTGAAGCTTGATAGAACGTGGAACTCACCAAACACGTTAAAACACAAAATCAAAATCATTGCATTCCAAAGCCTCTTATATTTTAAAACACAACCCAAATGTCAAAATCAAGTTTTGAACAGATAAAGCACAAAAAACCCTCTCGAATAGAAGGAAAACTAAAATACCCATCAAACAATGAAATTTTGAATTGAATCAACCTAAATCATCTTTTTAGTTTCAAGTTCCTAAAATCAATAGTACATTTAATCACCCCATAAGTGCACATTTACAATTCTTTAACTAATTATATTTGTGCATTCAAAAAGTTTACACAAGAAAATGCGGAGAGAAGCTTTAAAAATGGAAAAAGTTTCCTGTCTGATCGAGGATGGAGAAAAGGGCTAGAAAAGATAAAGATCATAATGTTCTCTCACTTTTTTTAAAATTAATTTATCTCATCTTTTGACTAAATTAATGACAACCTACCATTAATCTATCTCTTGTGTGTCTTGGGGTATCTTTGTCACTTTCTTTATTAAGTTGGGGTGTTTTTAGTAAATTGGGTAGTTGATTTAGTTTTGATGCTCCAAATAAAACATGGGGTGAAAGGAACATTCATTTTGAATTATTGGGGTGTTTGGTTTGCTAGAAAAATTTCAATTATAGGAGTTAGTTTGGAGTGTTAAAAATAAAAAACTACTTCTACAATAACATGGAGATGCTTTATTTATTTTGGGGTGATTCTAGTAAACATGAGGTGAAACCCTAAATAAATAATAATTGAGGATCAGTGTTGGGCTGATGTTGGGGCTCGTAATTCCTCGAGATCATCATGACACGTGTATGGCTCAGCGGTGTGACCGTTTTTATTTATCATCAGCTACTCCCCCCGAGTTAGTGGGTCGTCACATTGGTTTGGAAAGTCATCTCTTGAAGGAATGTGCCGCTTATGATGATTGAGTCAGTATCATTTCTTGAGCCGCACGCTGCATTAATTGAACGTGAGTCGGTCTAGCAAAAAAGAGGTGGGAACCCAATCTCTAGTTAGGTCATCCGCAGTATAGAGTCTGACCCTTCTCTTTGTTGTTTAAGATAATGCTCTGATTATAAAAGATTGTTCATCTTCTTCATTGCTCAACAAAACTTTCTTGACGATGCAACCTTGGCCATGGGCCTAGAGTTTTTCGAAGATTGGTTGTTGTCCGAGTCTGGCCTTTCCAAAATCCGTATGAAATTTGGGGTCCCTGAGGACCTTCCATTATATGTCATGACGGGTGACCAAACGCCAATGTCACCTTCGGCCGATTTCATCTGCTTACATCATGGGATGCTTCAAACTGGAGGGTGTTTTCTAGTTCTGGACGTGATTTTGGAGTTCATGGATCTCCTGGGGATTCCTCCGGCCTAGTTGGGGCTTAATGAATATATGATCATCTTCCTGATTCTGATCAGTGCTAAGGAGGCCGGCGTTAATGTGACTCTGAGAGTAATTCAGTTGCTGAATTCTCCCCGACTGAAGAGTAATGTTGTCTGTAAGATGACATCGTCGGCTAGCTTTGTGAATTTGCCAGATGATTTCAAGTTCTGGTAGAAGTATTGCTTCTTGGCCCCTGCAAATTCGAAGTATTTTCGATGCAAGGGTCACCCGCTCGAGCGAGAGTTCAGGTCGCTTCGTAAGTTCAACCCTTTCTTGTGACTTTGATATGTTTGATCGTGGGCTAGCTAAACATTGCTTGTATTTCTTTGCAGGGAGGTTTCCCAATACTCCTCTAACCTTAGAGGAGCAAAACACAATGGAGACGTTTTGCGGCTTGCCAAAGAGGAACGTGGTCGATGTCATAAGAGTTTCCAACTTCATCCATAGTAGACTGTGGGACAACTAGCACATTGCCCCCACTTTGTACCGAGTATCGCAAATTAAGTTTGAAGATGGGCCCTTCAAGGAAGATGAATGCTGCTGGGGCCAAAGCTCTCGTTCTATCTGACATGGAGGAGCCGTCCGAAACGCTTGCTTCTTTTGTGAGGAAAAGGTCATGTGTTAGAATGAGGTTTCCTTCAGCATGACCCACTCCAGTAAGAGAGGAACGCGAGTCTGCTAAGCCTGTCGGGGCGGAGACTGATGTGTCTGGCTTGGAGAAAGATTACTTGCAGTTTGCAGGGGTTGTAGACAGGTCGAATCTCAATGACGCGTAGGCCGAAGCTTTGAATGATCGTCTGGTGCCGGTCGCAATGGCGGCTTCTACTGTTGTTGGGGTTGTTCCGACAGAAGGCTTCTATGAAGACCCGCCTGAGGTTGTGGAATTTGATCGTCCCACTAGTGTCGCAGGCCAGGTTTCCCATAGTTCGCATTGTTCACCGTCTCGTTCCAGACCACAGCTAGAAGTATTGGACGGTCCTTTGGATAATTCACTCCCTCCTCTCCCTTCGGATCCCGTCGAGTTGTCTCGCACCAAAGTGTCGGCTGTTCGTGACAAATGAAAGGCCACGAAAAAGAGTCTGAGGACGATGACAATCGTAAAGGGTGTTGCCGATGTAAATCATGAACTGGGAAAGCTTCATCCGGGACAGTGCAAATAGGCTGGCACCAAGAGGTAGACATAGAGTATGCTCCAAAAAGCATATAAGCAGGCTTCACAGCTGACTAATGGATTGTGCTCCAAAACTCAAGGAGGATACGCTAGAAGGGTGTATGGACAAGGGCTTGAAGTACCTTATGTTGGGTATATCTCACTTGAGCCACGTGGTCATTGCTAAGACAGAAGTCGAGACAACTCGTGAGAGGGTATACACCTTGGAGCGAGTCTTCTCGCACATGCAGGCGCTATATTCTGTTGCGCTTTATGAAATTGATCGGCTGCAAAAGCAAGTTGACGAGAAGAGGCTGGATCAATCAACCGTGGTTGCTGAGACTCAAGGGGCTCGTCTAGATGTCCTTGAGCGTGATCTGTCAGAGGCGGTGTTCGAGAGAGATAGACTCAAACAGGAGTTGGACCGAACCCGCCGAAACGTAGAGGTTTCGCAGAAAGTTGCGGCTAAGGCGCGTTCTGAACGGTTGTCTCTTGCTGAAGAGAAGGCTTCGAAGGAGGCCGATCGGGCTGCTCAGAAGCAACAGCTCGAATCTGATGTGGAGTTCTATGCTCGAGAGGCGAGGAAGGCCGATGACCAGCTCGAGATGGAGTGACATGAGCTTAGTGCTGTGAAGAGCAGTTTGGCCACAGAGCAGTCTTGGGTCAACTCGCTGACTGACAAGTTGGAGCTATTGGAGTGTGAACTTATTAATGCGAAGGTGTGAGAGGAGGAGCTTCTTCAGAAACAAGGCAAATGCGAGTTTCGCTAGGTTGTACATGGCACGCTGGAGGTGATGATTGAGGAGCATCCGGAATGGGATCTCGGCCGTTATATGAAGATGTCGTATGTAGACTTGTTTGTTACCTCTGCGTCATCAGACGAGGAAGACAATTTGGGACCTGATGTCCAAGCCGTGGCGCGTGTGGATGCAACTCTTGCTGCTTCTTCCACTAGGTCATGATGCAGAGATATTGCTGCCGCGATGACTCCATAATCAAATGAAAAGTAGCAAAGTTGCTAACTTAAAGAAGCAACAAATAATGAGTGAAATTCAATTTTCTACTGACATGCAAACCTACAACCAACACTAATGAACCATAACACTACATCTCAACTGGAAAGGTTCAATGAAAAAACATTACGAGCAAATTCTCTATTAGACCTCTGTCCTTTGAAAATGGAATTGAACTTAGTGGGAAAGAAATTTTGAGAAGGAATTGTAGAGATCTACATGGAATTAGATGAAATAGAAGTTATCTCAAGAGAGAGAACTCTGTGAAGCTTGATAGAACTTGGAACTCACCAAACACGTTAAGCTTCTACTTGCATAGATACATAAAATTTTATTTTCCAGAAATAGAAAGGAGGTACTCTAAGGTTTCAGAATTACAAAAATGAGTCCCCTGATCACTAATAATGGCTCGTGGTGTATCGAAACGAGATAAAATGTGTTCTTTGATAACCTGACAACTGTGTTGTTGTCATTGTTCCGGCATGTCACAGTCTCTACCCATTTGGACACATAGTCCACTGCAAGCAAAATATACAAATATCCAAAAGAATGTGGAAAATGGCATATGTCTCATTGACTAGGATGGGGTTAAGGGGCATCATATGTCTCCGGCCGGGACAGTGCACCTAACTTCTGGCATCTATCACAAGAACGACAATAATTGTTAGTGTCCTTAAATAATGTAGGCCAATATAATCCCGACATTAAAGTTTTTGCAGCGGTCTTTTTCATAGTAAAATGGCATCCACAAGCTGCACTATAACAAAAATGTAAGACACTTTCAATCTCACCTTCAGGAATACAGCGCCTCATGATTTGGTCGGGGCAATACTTATATAGATAAGGATCATCCCAATAAAAAAAATTTGCCTCGACAAAAAATTTGCGCGTATCTTGAGCACTCCATATGATGGAACTTCGCCGGAAACCAAGTAATTAACAATTTGCTCACGTAACATATTAATCAATTCTTCTTCTTGTGAGCCATCAAGCACGGAAGAAATAATAACAGGAAATGTATCACCTGGTTCGAGGAATGCATGTTTAAGTCCCTCAGACAATAGAGCTAGGTCAACTTTCGGAGTTTCCAACTTTGTTAGGATAAAGTGAACTCTGTGAAGCTTGATAGAACTTGGAACTCACCAAACACGTTAAGCTTCTACTTGCCTAGATACAGAAAATGATATTTTCCATAAAACAATTAAGCACAACCAAAATTAAATAATTATTCCAAAACAAATGGGCATTGATGATTGCTAATGGAAACATGCCCAACTTTGTTATGCTGATGTATGAGGAGTTTTTGTTCTTTGTTCATACAGCTTGGACAAGGCAAACTTCTTCTCTTTTTCACCTTCTTTGTATATGTATACAGAGATGGCACGCGCACATTATATACATTGTTGCTATGAATTAATATGAACTTTTACGTGCAAGTACAGTACTAAGAACCAACACGGACACTTATGGGGTGCGATTACAATATACAATAGTATTCAGGGAGATAATTTAAACTTCTACAAATAACATTATTTTTCTAATTACAGATGCATTTTTTAAATTTATTTTTCTAATCACAAATCACACCAAAATAAATTAAAGATTTTCCCTTGCATTGACCTAAACCATATCCTCAACTAAAATCAAACGGTAGTCGATAACTTATGACTGAAAACCTAAAAAACTTCTCTCGACTCCCTTCTCACGACTCCCTTCAAAAAACCTAACCAACCATTTTCCACAAGAAGTCTAATTTTGTTAACTCGATTGGGGCTTAGTTACAGTTGCCACGTTGACACTAATTTGGTCAAAACATGGAGAAACTTTTTTTTAAATAGGAGAGAGAAAAAAATATCCCTAAACTTACGACTTGCATCCTCTTCAACCTCTTCACCATTTAAATGACCTAAAATAATTAGAGAAACTTTTCTATTCCCATGATATTTGATATCCATTATTGAAGCTTTCCAGTTGAACAAAAGCATTAGAAACCTCTAAACTTGCGAAATTTGAATCAACACCAAATCAAAATCATTGCATTCCAAATCCTCTTATATTTTAAAACACAACCCAAATGTCAAAATCAAGTTTTGATTAGAAAAAACACAAGAAACCCTCTCGAATAGAAGGAAAACTAGAATACCCAACAAACAATGAAATTTTGAATTGAATCAACCTAAATCATCTTTTTAGTTTCAAGTTCCTAAAATCAATAGTACATTTAATCACCCCATAAGTGCACATTTAGAATTCTTTAACTGATTATATTTGTGCATTCAAAAAGTTTACACAAGAAAATGCGGAGAGAAGCTTTGAAAATGGCGAAAGTTTCCCGACTGATGGTGTATGGAGAAAAGGGCTAGAAAAGATAGAGATCATAATGTTCACTCACTTTTTTTTAAAATTAATTTATCTCACATCTTTTGACTAAATTAATGACAACCTACCATTAATCTATCTCTTGTGTGTCTTGGGGTATCTTGGTCACTTTCTTTATTAAGTTGGGGTGTTTTTAGTAAATTGGGTAGTTAATTTAGTTTTGATGCTCCTAATAAAACATGGGGTGAAAAGAACATTCATTTTGAATTATTGGGGTGTTTGGTTTCCTAGAAAATTTTCAATTATAGGAGTTAGTTTGGAGAGTTAAAAATAAAAAAAACTACTTCGACAATAACATGGATATGCTTTATTTATTTTGGGGTGATTCTAGTAAAACATGAGGTGAAACCCTAAATAAATAATAATTGAGGATCAGTGTTGGGCTGATGTTGGGGCTCGTAATTCCTTGAGATCATTATGACACATGTATGGCTCAGTGGTGTGACCATTTTTATGTATCATCAGGTACTCCCCCCGAGTTAGTGGGCCGTCACATCGGTTCGCTAAGTCATCTCTTGAAGGGATACGCCGCTTATGATGATTGAGTCAGTATCATTGCTTCAGCCGCACGCTGCATTAATTGAACGTGAGTCGGTCTAGCGAAAATGAGGCGGGAACCCAATCTCTATTTAGGTCATCCGCAGTGTAGAGTCTGACTCTTTACTTTGTTGTTGAAGATAATGCTCTGATTAGAAAAGATTGTTCATCTTCTTTATGGCTCAACAAAACCTTCTTCACGATGCAACTTTGGCCAAGGGCCTAGAGTTTTTTGAAGACTGGTTGTTGTCCGAGCCTGGCCTTGCCGAAATCCGTATAAAGTTTGGGGTCCCTGAGGACCTGCCATTATATGTCCTGTCAGGTGACCAAACGCTAATGTCACCTCCGGCCGGTTTCATCTGCTTACATCATGGGATGCTTCAAACTGGAGGGTGTTTTCTAGTTCTGGACGTGATTTTGGAGTTCATGGATCTCCTGGGGATTCCTCGGGCTAGTTGGGGCTTAATGAATATATGATCATCTTCCTGATTCTGATCATTGCTAAGGAGGCTGGCGTCAGCGTGATTCTCCGAGTAATTCAGTTGTTGAATTCTCCCCGACTGAAGGGTAACATTGTCTGTAAGATGACATCGTCGACTTGCTTTGTGAATTTGCCCGATGATTTCAAGTTCTGGTAGAAGTATTGCTTCTTGGCCCTTGCAGATTCGAAGTATTTTCTATGCAAGGGTCACCCGCTCGAGTGAAAGTTCAAGTCGCTTCGTAAGTTCAGCCCTTTCTTGTGACTGATATTCACATAATTATTACATACTATACCTCCTAACTTATGTTTGTTAGTGTTTCGAATAGTGTATTTTAGTTTAATTATCTTATTTTTGTATTTTTGTAGGATTTGGAGTTTAAATAACAAAAGTGCATTAGCGTGACGAATAATTGTGATTCATAGCCAAATTGACGAAGTGGAGCCGGAGACACTCGAGCCAAAAATTAAGAGAACCAAAGAAAAAAAATAAAGAAAATTAGTTCTGAATTTTGGTGAAACAAAGAAGTAGTATGGATGAACATAGCCAAACCCACCTTTCAAGGGGTGGGACTCCTTTGTTTGTAAATTGGGCTTCCAAATTCTATTGGGCTTCCAAATTCCATTGGGGTCCAAATTGGATTGGGTTTTTCCATTTGTATTGGGTATTGAATTTCCAATTGGGCCCAATAAGGGTTTTCTTTTAATCATAACAGCCTTTTGTTTTAGAAGTGGATTTGATTTCTAAAGTCGGGAACTAATAGGAGGAGGACTTTGTTTGTTTTAACAAGAGGAAAATACATAGCAAGAAAGGAGTTTTTTTTTTGGGGGGGGGGGGGGGGGGGGGGGGGGGCTGGAACAAAAACGCAGCAGCAACAGTAGCCGAGGACAGCAGAGGAGAAAGTGTTGTCTAGCACAGCAAAGTGGACACGTAGCGGCAACGACGACGCAGCAGGGCTGTCCAGAACGCAGCAGCAGCAGTGTGCGTAGCAGCAGAGTAGAAATGCAGCAGCAGGATGCGCATCACTGATTTGCCACGCGCTGCCTTGCCGATGAAACTCCACACCATTTTTACTGTTATCACCTCCACTATGCTTCACTAAACTCCACGCAAGGTGAAGAGACGAACTCCTAGATGTAATGTACTTAATTAGTATTTGATTCGTTTTACGCTTTCACGATGAATAATGGTGTTTAATGATTTTTGCTTTTATTTAATATAGAAATTTATGTTATTTTAGTGACAAAGATTTCATAAATTTCTTCGTAGATTATTATTATTCCGGTGGTTGTCGTTTTCTTCTCCATATAAGTTTAGTCACAATTTTCTTATGTGTGGAATTTTGAATGATCAATTGATTCCGGTGGGTTAGTTATATGTGATCGTCTTTTATTACGTTATTGTCTCCGGATATATCGTAAGTTTAGGATATCACATATGACCAACCTTTGTGTTTTCTAGAAAATGTGAAATCTAAAATCCATTTACATTAGGATATATTAATGCATTAAAGACTATTTTTCCGATTATATTGTTTGGGATGTGAAACACGTATCGAGTCATCATAGCGAATCAATACTAGTTGGCGCGTGAAATCTAGGAGGGATTCTTGGAACCTTGTGACTTCTCCAAACTTGATTTTTATTAAACTAAATTTAATTTCATATTTTAAAATTGCTAAAATTTCTTACATTTAGTTTCGCGTAGTTTTTCCTTGACCTTGTTTTGTAGATCATTTTTCCTTGTGGGATCAACACCCCAATCTTTACTGCAATTGACCGCGTGTACTGTTTGGGAGTAATCAAATTTTGGCGCCGTTGCCGGGGAACAAGCGTCATTCTACAAGGAAGGTTTCGAGTATTATCTTTCTTGCTCATTGTTTTATTTTATTTTATTCTATTTTTAGGTTTTAGGTCCAGTTTAATTTTTATTTTATTTTATTTTATTTCTTAAAAAAATATTTTAAAAATTAAAAATAAATAAATAAATTGGGGGAGTGAGTTGGAATAGAGACCACTTAGGGAGACTAATCAGGATCCCAAATTTAGAACACCCACAAATTCACATTGAGGCCAAATTAAGTTCTACTTCTAATTCTAACACTATAAGTAATCACGAAGATGACCATGTTCGGTCGCTAAAGGACTATCTCCACCCCAGGCGCACTGCTACTCCATCGTGTATCATGTTTGCACCAAGTACACCAAAGCTAGATTTTAAGCTGGGTATGATACAATTATTACCCACTTTTCATGGCCTAGAGAGTGAGAATCCTTATGTTTACATTAGGGAATTCGAGGAAGTTGTGGCCACTTTTCACAACAAAGTTGAGGCTGTAGACTCAGTTAGACTAAGGTTTTTTCCTTTTTCCCTTAAGGAAAAAGCGAAGAGTTGGCTATACTCTTTGCGACCAAGGTCTATAGGTTCGTGGGAGATATGACCCAAGCATTTTTTAATACATACTTTTCTCACCACAAAACCAACGGTCTAAAGAGACAGATTTCTACCTTCACCCAAAAGAATAGCGAGACATTATATCAAGTGTGGGAAAGGTTCAAGGATCTTTTGAAAACATGCCCACACCATGGGTATGAGAGTTGGCACTTAGTCAGTTATTTTCATGAAGGGCTCACCAGTAGAGAACATCAGTTCGTTGAGATGATGTGTAATGAAGAGTTTTTGCAAAAGGACCCTGACGAGGCCATTGAGTACCTGAATGACTTAGCTGAAAAGGCCCATACTTGGACTGGTCCAAGTGCTACTGAGAGCATGGATAGAACACGCCCAACTGGAGTTTACTTAGGGAAGAGGATAGCCTTAGAGCCCAACTTGATTGAGTAACTAGGGAGTTAGAGGCACTTAATACCAAGGATGGTAGGCCCACACATACTGTTACCAGAATTGAGTTACAGGACGCCTGTTTTATATGCGGGGGAGTTGAACACTTCGCACAGGATTGCCCAACCTTGACTGAGATGAGAGGGGTTTATGAGGAACAATGTAAAGCCTTAGGGATGTACAAGAAGCCTTTTTCACCATTCTCTAACACTTACAATTCTGGCTGGAGAGATCACCCTAACTTTGGCTGGAGGTCCGAGGCCGACCAACCTACACACTCACAGGCACAACCACCTAGGTCATACCCTGCACCTCCGTACAATGCGCAATCTAACAAAAGTTCCTTATTAGACACATTGCATGCATTTATAGAGGCACAAGGTAAAACTAATCAAAAATTTGAGGTTGCATTGGCACAAATGGCAGAAGAGAACAAGGAGATCAAAAGCCAGATAACCAAGCTGACAAGTTCATTAACAGTACAAGAATGGGGTAAATTCCGTCACAGCCTCAAGCAAATCCGAAGGGCCAACTTATGTCACAAACCTCTACTTCAGACTCTCAGAATGTCAAAGAGGTTAATGCCATCGCTACTCGGAGTGGTAAGATTTTAGATGGGTCAAGCTCATCCACGACTATAGGCACCTCCCCAAGTGCAAAGGAGAGCATCCCTGAGGATGAGCCAAACAAGAACATTCCAGTTTCAGTTCCTTTTCCTCAAGCACTACGACCTACTGGAAAGAAATCGAAAATGCATGGTGAGATTCTAGAACACTTGAAACAGGTTAAAATTAACTTACCTTTGCTGCATATGATTAAACAGGTACCAACTTATGCGAGGATCATCAAGGATCTATGCACTATCAAGAGAAAACATCTTGTCAAGAAGACTGCATTCTTGACAGAATAGGTAAGCGCGGTGATTGAGCAGAGGACACCACCCAAGTACAAAGATCCAGGGTGTCCTACAGTCACCTGCCAGATTGGGACTCATGAGTTCGGCCAAGCCTTGTTGGATTTAGGGGCAAGTGTAAATCTGATGCCATATTCAATTTACTTGCGACTGGGTCTAGGAGAGATTAAACCCACATCCGTGGTACTACAATTGGCCGATAGATCGGTTAAGAAGCCAAGAGGAATAGTCAAGGATGTCTTGCTTCAGATTGATAAGTTTTATTATCCCGTGGACTTTCTTATTTTAGATAGTCATTCTGCGGTTAATATGGAGTCTACAGTTCCGATTATTTTAGGTAGACCTTTTCTTGCCACAGCTAACGCTCTTATCAATTGTAGGAACGGTCTAATGAAGCTGTCTTTTGGGAACATGACTCTGGAGGTCAACATATTCAATATTAGAAAGAAACCACGTGATGATGATGAGTGTCATCATACCTACATGATAGACACGCTGATATCAGAGGAGGCGCTCCTGAGCGCAGATTCTGAAACCTTAGAGTACCTCCTTTCTATTTCTGATTTTGAGAATTTACTTTATCCTGACAATGCTTTTGATATTTTTGTAGTTTCAGGGTTAAAGGATAAAGGAGGGCGACAATGGCAACCATGCTTTGAGGAGTTGCCAAAGGAAAGACAGAAACCACAACCATCCACCGTGGAAACTCCGAAAGTTGACCTAGCTCCACTGCCTGAGGGACTTAAACATGCATTCCTCGGACCAGGTGATACCTTTCCTGTTATTATTTCTTCCGTGCTTGATAGCTCACAAGAAGAAGAATTGATTAATATGTTACGTGAGCACAAATCTACATTAGGTTGGACTATAGCTAACATTAAAGGTATTAGCCCCTTAATATGTTCCCATAGGATCCACTTAGAAGAAGAAGCTAACCCCCGTAGAGATCCTCAAAGACGACTTAACCCTACTATGAAAGAGGTGGTGAAAAAGGAAGTTTTAAAATTGTTAGATGCAGACATCATTTATCCCATCTCTGATAGCAAGTGGGTTAGTCCAACTCATGTAGTTCCCAAGAAATCGGGAATAACAGTGGTGACTAATGATGAGGGGGTGACTGTTCCTACTAAGGTAGTTACAGGGTGGCGCATGTGCATTGATTATAGGAAACTTAATTCTGCCAGCCGCAAGGATCACTTCCCACTTCCATTCATAGACCAAATCTTAGAGCGAGTAGCTGGTCATTCTTTCTATTGCTTTCTAGATGGGTATTTAGGATATTATCAGATTGAGATTGCATTAGAGGATCAGGATAAGACCACTTTCTCATGTCCTTTTGGTACTTATGCTTTTCGGCGTATGCCATTTGGTTTGTGTAATGCACCAGCTACTTTTCAGCGATGCATGATGAGTATTTTTAGTGACATGGTTGAAAAATATATGGAAGTTTTCATGGATGATTTGACTGTTTTTGGTGATTCCTTTGATTCATGTTTACTTCACTTGAAGGCTATTTTAAGTAGATGTGAAGAGAAGGGTCTGGTGCTTAATTGGGAAAAATGTCATTTCATGGTTTCCTATGGAATAGTTCGGAGACACATAGTTTCTAATAAAGGAATCGAGGTTGATAAAGTTAAAATTGAATTGATTTCTAAATTACCTACACCTAAAAGTGTCAAGGATGTGAGATCATTTCTAGGGCACGCGAGTTTTTATAGGAGGTTCATACAGAATTTTTCTGCCATCTCTAGACCATTAAGTAGCCTCCTGGTCAAAGATGTGTTCCAATGGACACAAGAGTGTGAGGACGCCTTCCGAACACTCATTGATAGGCTCACCTCTGCCCCCATCATGCAGCCACCAGATTGGACTTTACCATTTGAGATAATGTGTGATGCAAGCAACTATGCTATGGGGGCAGTCTTGGGACAACGAATGGAAGGGAAGCCATTTGTTGTTTACTATGCTAGTCGAACACTTAATGATGCTCAAAAGAATTATTCGACTACTTAAAAAGAGTTGCTCGCTGTAGTTTTTGCTTTACATAAATTTCGTGCTTATTTGATTGGTACACCTATCATTGTTTTTACTGACCATGCAGCTCTTAAGTTCCTTCTTTCTAAAAAGGATGCTAAGGCAAGATTGATTAGGTGGATTTTACTTCTGCAGGAATTTGATCTAACTATAAAGGATAAGAAGGGGGTCAAGAATGTTGTGGCGGATCACTTGTCTCGTTTGGAGTTCAGTGACTCTGCCAATGGCCCACCCATCCGTGATGATTTCCCTGATGAACACCTATTCGCCGCCACTCAAGTACCATGGTATGCACACATTGTTAATTACTTGGTTTCCGGCGAAGTTCCATCATCATGGAGTGCTCAAGATAAACGCAAATTTTTGGTCGAGGTAAGAAATTTTTATTGGGATGATCCTTATCTATATAAGTATTGCCCCGACCAAATCGTGAGGTGTTGTATCCATGAAGGTGAGATTGATGGTGTCTTACATTTTTGTCATAGTGCAGCTTGTGGAGGCCATTTTTCTATGAAAAAGACTGCTACAAAATTTTTACAGTCTGGATTATATTGGCCTACATTGTTTAAGGACACTAACAATTATTGTCGTTCTTGTGATAGATGCCAGAAGTTAGGTGCATTGTCCCGGAGACACATGATGCCCCTTAACCGCATCTTAGTCATTGAGATATTTGATTGTTGGGGGATTGATTTTATGGGACCTTTTCCACCTTCCTTTGGATATTTGTATATTTTGCTTGCAGTGGACTATGTGTCCAAATTGGTTGAGGCTGTGGCGTGCCGAAACAATGACAACAACACTGTTGTCAAGTTTATCAAAGAACACATTCTATCCCGTTTCGGTACACTACGAGCCATTATTAGTGATCAGGGGACTCATTTCTGTAATCGCTCTTTTGAAGCTTTGATGCGCAGGTATGGAGTTCATCACAAGGTTGCCAATGCCTATCATCCGCAGACAAATGGCCAAGCTGAGTTGGCAAATCGAGAAGTAAAACAAATCTTGGAGAAGATGGTGAATCCTGATAGGAAGGATTGGTCCTTGCGCCTTCCTGATGCACTTTGGGCTTACCGTATCTCTTATAAGACAATTCTCGGGATGTCTCCATATCGGCTTATATATGGAAAAGCCTGTCATTTACCTGTTGAGTTAGAACATCGCGCTTATCGGGCCGTAAAAAACACTAACTTTGATCTCAATGATGCAGGTATTCAGCGGAAACTTCAGTTGGCTGAAATTGAGGAGTTGCGGAATGATGCCTATGACAATTCTCGATTATACAAGGCGAAGATGAAAACAGCTCATGATAAGAAAATTCTGAGGAAACATTTCGAGCCCAACCAACGAGTCTATCTCTATGACTCTAGACTTCACCTTCATCCTGGCAAGCTAAGATCGAGATGGACGGGCCCATTCATGGTAAAACAAGTTTTTCCCAATGGGTCCATAGAAATTGAAGATCCAACAGAAGGGAGAGTATTTAGAGTAAATGGGCAATGTTTGAAGCACTATGTGGAGCGAGTAGAGGTGCCAGAAGAGATCTCTCCGGTTGCCCCTGTCTACTTGATTTGATGTTCTTCACCCTATCTTTAGTTTAGGTTTTTATTTTTATTTTCATTTTTCATTTATTATTATTATTATTATTATTTTTAGTTTAGTTTAGGTTTTTGCTTTTATGTTTTTCTTTTAGTGTTTTAGGTTATTTTAGGTGTTGCTACTGGAGTCACTTGGAGCCCTTCATCCCATATGTTCATTTCTCCCGTCGGTATGATTTTCTTATATTTTGGTGACTGTGATGACATTGTCTATTTGAAATTGGTAGAGCTTCACCATGGTAATATCACTCTAACCCTCCTCTTTTTTTCCATCATTTGTCATGATTATTATTTTATACATTGAGGACAATGTTTGGTTTAGGTTTGGGGGTGTGGTTTCTTGGATTTTTTGTGCAATTTTCAAAAATCTTTGAGCTTAAAACATATTTTACAATTAAATCGAGTCATTTTTGTGTTCTACTCAATCTCCATTGAATATTTAGATGATTACGGTAATTGTGTAGAATCTTTATGAAAATGCATTCGAAATCTGAACTCTTGGTGAATTTAAAAAAAAAGTGAAAAAAAGGGTTTTGAGTTTATTTTATTTTATTTTAGAGAATATTTCTGTTGCCTTTAATTTTGAGAAAACACATACTAGCACGTGTCACATAGTTATATTAGTGGAAAACATGATATTTGATATTATCCTTATGTTAAATGTATTTCGTGAGACGTTTCAACTCGACTATTCATGCACTATAAGCCAAGTCAACATGATTTGAAGTTGATTAGTGAGATATTGAACTAGAAAACCTTATAATAATAGTGGAGATTTAACCCGTGTGAGTTTTGAGTCATTCTTTATTTCTTGAGGGTTATTAATTACACTCTGATTTTTTTTGAGTCCGCATTATTTCATTGATGATCTCATTATTCTTGATTTTCTTATTGATTGCTTTAAGAATGACATAAAATTGAATCTTTACACTAGAACTTCGTGCTTTATTTAGTTGAGATGTCCTAGTACTAACTAGAACTTATGAAGTGATATAGGCATTTCTTTCTTTAAACCATTTTTTTTAGCCTTTTAGCTTACCCAATAATAATTATCCATTTGGAGCACTTTGAGCCTTTATATAGCCTTCTCTTTGTTATCCCCATTCCCAATAGCTACTCCAATCAAGGAGTAATACCTCTATTATTTTATCCTAACCCAATTTTCTGAGAATGTATACGATGAGATATATTTATGGAATGGGCAAATAGAAAGAGTTGAAAATAGATATTTCATGCGCCCTCAAAGTAAAAGTGTTTGATTGTATAAACGGGGAAAAGCATGTAAAAAAAAATTTGAATAAAAAAATAATGAAGAAAAAGTTAATGGTGTACAACATTGATTTGTTCTTCAATGCCCTATGTGTTTATTCAAGGGTGTAGCCATTCTCCGAAAATTCTAGTGTCCTTTTTGTCCATTATTGTTTACCATAATCCAAGCCCCATTATAACCTAATAAAGACCTAATTGATCTTAAGTGAAAGTTGGTTCCGTAGATGTGGAGATTGAATAGACAAGAACTATGGTGTTTGATTCAACATTCTCAAAAGTAATCAATATTCCTGTCCATGAGATCATATTCATTTCACTCTTTGAAAATTTCATTTTTCATGATGATTATATGTGAGACGTTTGCATTTTTCATAATTTATATTATTTTCCTCACATATAAACTGAGTGTCCAATCTCTGAGTGTTTTATTTCTGAGTGACATGAGAGATTTGTGGTCGAAACGTACTTTCTAAAGGTTATCTCGTCACATGTTTACTATGAGACGAAGAATTATGTTGATAAGGTTCCTCACAAACACACACTTCGAGTTGAGAATGATTATGAAATTTATTTAAACTTTAGATACTATTAAATTATTGTACTCTATTGATATACTTTTGTGACAGTTTTAGTTTGTTGTTTTTCTTGAATTCTAAGCAATTAGAAAATTACTCCTAAGGAAAATAAAGGAGAATGCTCACGTTTTTGCATTATGTTTTTAGAAAATAGATTTTATTTTACTGAGTCAGTAATGTTTGGGGGTAACATTTCTGGAAACCCTCACGAGACTATAACTCGTCCACTAGAGGTAATCTAGGGGTTTAAAGCCTTGTTGCACGTTAAGGTAAGTGCAACCGTGATTCCTACGAAAGTGAGTTAGGATTTTATTCTTAATTTTGTTTTGCTCGAGGACTAGCAAAATGTAGGTTTGGGGGTGTTTGATATTCACATAATTATTACATAATATACCTTCTAACTTATGTTAGTTAGTGTTTCGAATAGTGTATTTTAGTTTAATTATCTTATTTTTGTAGGATTTGGAGTTTAAATGACAAAAGTGCATTAGCGTGACGAATAATTGTGATTCATAGCCAAATTGACGAAGTGGAGCCAAAGACACTCGAGCAAAAAATTAAGAGAACTAAAGAAAAAAATAAAGAAAATTAGTTTTGAATTTTGGTGGAACAAAGTAGTATGGATGAACATAGCCAAACCCACCTTTCAAGGGGTGGGACTCCTTTGTTTGTAAATTGGGCTTCCAAATTCTATTGGGCTTCCAAATTCCACTGGGGTCCAAATTGGATTGGGTTTTTCCATTTGTATTGGGCATTGAATTTCCAATTGGGCCCAATAAGGGTTTTCTTTTAACCATAACAGCCTTTTGTTTTAGAAGTGGATTTGATTTCTAAAGTGGGGAACCAATAGGAGGAGGACATGTTTGTTTTAACAAGAGGAAAATATGTAGCAAGAAAGGAGTTTTGGGGGGGCTGGAACAAAAACACAGCAGCAGCAGTAGCCGAGGACAGCAGAGGAGAAAGTGTTGTCTAGCACAGCAAAGTGGACACGCATCGGCAACGACGACGCAGCAGCGCTATCCAGAACGCAGCAGCAGCAGCAGGGTGCGCATCACTGATTTGCCACGCGCTGCCATGCCGATGAAACTCCACACCATTGTTGCTGTTATCACCTCCACTATGCGTCACTAAACTCCACGCAAGGTGAAGAGACGAACTCTTAGATGTAACGTACTTAATTAGTATTTGATTCGTTTTACGCTTTCATGGTGTTTAATGATTCTCATTTTTATTTAATATAGATATTTATGTTATTTTAGTGACAAAGATTTCAAAAATTTCATCGTAGATTATTATTATTCCGATGGTTGTCGTTTTCTTCTCCATATAAGTTTAGTCACGCTTTCCTTATGTGTGGAATTTTTAATGATCAATTGATTCCGGTGGGTTAGTTATATGTGATCGTCTTTTATTACGTTATTGTCTCCGGATATATCGAAAGTTTAGGATAACACATATGACCAACCTTTGTGTTTTCTAGAAAAAGTGAAATCTAAAATCCATTTACATTAGGATATATTAATGCATTAAAGGCTATTTTTCCGATTATATTGTTTGCGATGTGAAACACGTAATTGAGTCATCATAGCGAATCAATACTAGTTGGCGCGTGAAATCTAGGAGGGATTCTTGGAACCTTGTGACTTCTCCAAACTTGATTTTTATTAAACTAAATTTAATTTCATATTTTAAAATTGCTAAAATTTCTTACATTTAGTTTCACGTAGTTTTTCTTCCTTGACCTTGTTTTGTAGATCGTTTTTCCTCGTGAGATTGACACCCCAATCTTTACTGCAATTGACTGCGTGTACTGTTTGGGTGTAATCAGTGACTTTGATATGTTTGATCGTGGGCAAACTAATCATTGCTTGTGTTTCTTCGCAGGGAGGTTTCCCAATACTCCTATAACCTTAGAGGAACAAAACACAATGGAAACGTATTGCGGCTTGCCAAAAAGGAACGTGGTCGATATCATTAGAGTTTCCAACTTCATCCATAGTGGGCTGTGGGACAACTGGCACGTTGCCCCCACTTTGTACCGAGTATCGCAAATTAAGTTGGAAGATGGGCCCTTTAAGGAAGAGGAATGCTGCTGGGGCCAAAGCTCTCGTTCTATCTAACGTGGAGGAGTCATCTGAAATGCTTGCCTCTTTTGTGAGTAAAAGGTCATGTGTTAGAATGAGATTTCCTTTAGCATGACCTACTTCAGTAAGAGAGGAACGCGAGTCTGCTAAGCCTGTTGGGGACGAGAATGATGTGTCTGGTGCGGGTCGCAATCTCAATGACGCGCAGTCTGAAGCTTTGAATGATCGTTTGGTGCGGGTCGCAATGGTGTCTTCTATTGTTGCTAGGGTTGTTCCAACAGAAGGCTTCTGTGAAGACCCGCTTGAGGTTGTGGAATCTGATCGTCCCACTGGTGCGCTTTTTGATAGTGGTCGTAGTGTCGCAGGCTAGGTTTCCCATAGTTCAGATTGTTCACCGTCTCGTTCCAGACCACAGCTAGAAGTATTGGAGGGTCCTTTGGATAATTCACTCCCTCCTCTCCCTTCGGATCCCGTTGAGTCATCTCGCACCAAAGGGTCGGCTATTCATGACAAATGAAAGGCTACGGAGGAGAGCATGAAAACGACGACAATCGTAAAGGGTGGTGCCGGTGTAATTCATGAACTGGGAAAGCTTCATCTGGATGCGCGGATATGCTTGTTTGCTCTGGACTTGGTAAAAATGAGTTCACAGGTCTGGCACCAAGAGGTAGACGTAGAGTATGCTCCTAAAAGCATATAAGCAGGCTTCACAGCTGACTAATGGATTGTGCTCCAAAACCTGAGGAGGATACACTAAAAGGGTGTATGGACAAGGGCTTGAAGTACCTTATGTTGAGTATGTCTCAGTTGAGCCACATGGTCATTGCTAAGACAGAACTCGAGACAGCTCATGAGAGGGTATACACCTTGGAACGTGTTTTCTCGCACATGCAGGCGCTATATTCTGCTGCACTTTATGAAATTGATCTGCTACAGAAGTAAGTTGAGGAGAAGAGGCTGGATCAATCAACCGTGGCCTCTAAGACTCAAGGGGCTCGTCTAGAGTGTGATTTGTTAGAGGCGGTGTTCGAGAGAGATAGACTCAAACAGGAGTTGGACAGGACCCGCCGAAACGTAGAGGTTTCGCAGAAAGTTGCAGCTAAAGCGCTTTCTGAATTGTGGTCTCTTGCTGAAGAGAAGGCTTCGAAGGAGGCCGAGCGGGCTACTCAGAAGCAACTGCTAGAATTTGATGTGGAATTCTATGCTCGAGAGGCGAGGAAGGCCCGAGGACCAGCTCGAATTAGAGTGGCATGAGCTTAGTGCTGTGAAGAGCAGTTTGGCCACAGAGCAGTCTTGGGTCAACTCGCTCACTGGAAAGTTGGAGCTATTGGAGCTTGAAACTATTAATGCGAAGGTGTGAGAGGAGGAGCTTTTTCAGAAACAAGGAAAATGCGAGTTTCGTTGGGTTGTACATGGCAGGCTGGAGCTGTTGGCGCTGATGAATGAGGAGCATCTGAAGTGGGATCTCGGCCGTTATATGAAGATGTCGTACGTAGACTTATTTGTTACCTCTGCATCATCGGACTAAGAAGACAGCTTGGGACCTGATGTCCAGGCCGTGGCACACGTGGACGCAACTCTTGTTCCTTCTTCCACGAGGCTTAGCTTTTCTGTTTCTATACTTTCTCATGGTAAGGAGTAGACTTTGTATGTTTGTACCCCTTTTAGTTTTGACCATTAATGAAAACAATTTTATCCATTTTGTGTTTGTTGTCTCTATTGCATGTTTTTCGTTTCGCATTGTCGTCTTGCTTTGGCACAGGCTAGTTGAATCAATAGGACGTCGACTGGTCTGTCTGTGATAGAGAGCTTGACCGTTTTACGTTTCAAATTACTCAGGGTCATCGTTGTGTAGTCATGTCCGATAGTGGGCATGTTGCAGACATTTTAACAGAGGGTTGAGTTGCTCGAGTTGTGTCTTGGCCCTAAGGTAAGCTGCTTGAGGCATACCTCACTTATCTGATCGATCTGCTGCAACTACTACTATGGGTGGGTTGCCCTGGCCGAGCGTATATGTCGGAGTGTTCATGTCGAGTCAGGCGTTGTAAGCTCGGGTTGGAATCATAAGTAGCTTTTATCTCGGCACTAGCTGTACGACTTTTGTTTCGGCGTGAGTGGCCTTTGCTAATATGAGAATGTCAGTCCATTTGAGTGTGAAGACGCTGACTCAACTAGATTCATGTTTGCGACCGCTGTTTCGAATGACAGTGGTGGTCGCGTGGCAAGTTGCTTGGGGATCCCACCTTCCGAACCATCTATGCCCGAGCAATGTGGGCTATAGGTTCGGGGAGTGAAGATTTGGCGACTATGCTGAAGACAGCAGCCCCGTGGCGAGTCGTCGACATCAGTTAAGGACTGACTAGTCTCCCACCTTTCGAACTATCTACACCCGCCCCACGCGATGGGGGCTACAAGTTCGATTAAAAAGGGTTTGGCGACCATTCTAAAAAGCAGTGGTCCCGTGGCAAGCCATCAAGATCACTTCGGGGCTGACTAGGATCCCACCTTCCAAATCATCTACACCTGTGCACATCAAACTGCAATATTGGGAGTTTTCTGAGGCCACGCTAAAATGCAGTGGTCCCGTGGCAAGCCATCAGAATTAGTTCGCAACTGACTAGGCCCCCACCTTCTAGACTATCTACACTCGCACAATGGGAGCTACAAGTCCAAGGTTGGTAATTTGGCGGTCACGCTAAACAGCAGTGGTTCCATGATGAACCATCGGAATCATTTTGTTGTGTTTTGAAATAATATTTCACAATGCTTTAAAGGTGAATATCTTTGCTTTTAACGATATATTATTTGAGGTTAAATCAATTGTGACCCTCAATCTACTTTATACCAGGACTTAATAATTTGAATTACTGAATAATGCAGGTAACATAAATTGGATGAATACAGGCATAAACCTTATATATCACCAATAAAAACTTACTAGCAAGAATATAAAATTAGTGACAATATATTGAAATCTTTATAAAAAATTTCAGATAAAAAACTTCTTGATAAGGGAACACAGCCATCACCCTGGCTAGAGAATCACCTGCATCCACCATGGTTGGCATACAGGGATGCACAACATCGCAAATTAAAAAAATAGCCGCATGTAGGAACTATATAGTTGAAAAAAAAGAAGCAAATCACTTATAATACAACAAATGAATCATCCACAATATAAATTCATTCTTACTAAAGTAATCAAGTCAGCCATAGAAAGAAGAATTGCAAACTTTATGAATTCCAGAAAGCGGGCAAACCCTCACATTACTCGCTATATGAGCCCGCTGTTGATGGAGATAAATTGATTTTGACCTCGAAGTGAATTCGGATAGCTTTCGTAGATCATTTAGTGGATTGTCAAAATGTTACATAGGGTACTGAATAGCAAACCTTGTAGAGGGATGGATCTCTATTCCGATGAAATGTCGGGGGTATGTGTTTCTGCTTGCCATTTCCATTAGGACTCGCTAGGCGGGTGAGTTGACTGCTCCTGTACAGCTTGAAAATGGTGTCCCTTTTGTCTTTAGACCTTGCACTGGGTCAGGCTGATCTGCGTGATGTAGATGAATCTGGGATAACTCTATTTGTTTCAGTGAAGCCTAGTAATAGCCTCATGTCGTAGGTTGGTCTCCACGCATTGTCCCTTCTGAGTTGTTAGCAGTATACTGAACCCACTAGTGAAGGGTGGAGACCACTGCTTCCATTTAGTGTAGCCACGGTCTTCCCAAGATGAGGTTGTATGACTATGGTGCGTCTACCACCATGAAGTCCAGAAATAGGACATTCTTCAGCTGCTATTTTCTAACTACTGTGGCTAATCTTATCTTTTCGATGGGAAAGCATTTCTCCCCGCTGAATCCGATCAGCGGGTGCTCTGATGGCACTATGTTTTCCTCCTAGAGGTCCATGCTGCGAAAAGCATTGTAGAAAATAATATTGAGCGAACTTCTTGTGTCAAAAAGAGATCTCTTCACTTCCCTCATTGCGATGGAAACGGAGATGACAAAGGCATCGTTGTGCGATGCTCGGACTCCATTGAGGTCCTTGTCCGTGAAAGTTAAAATGAGAATGGGGTTCTGAATTTTTGAATAGCAAACTCGTCTGTCTTCATCTGCGGGTTATCTCTACATATCCAGCAGAGTTCGCTTACGGAACATATGCGACTGGTCTTCATTCGGTCCGACTTCATGAAGGACGTATATTATCCTAGGAGTCTCCCTCTCTACCTCTTTGACTGACTGCCCCTGTCCCTGGTCTGTTCTGGCCGCTTCTCAGACTTCAGGAAGTCTTTCAATTTGCCCTTGCGGATCCAGTGCTATACTTCATACCTCAGACTTTTGCAGTCATTGGTGTTGTGGCCGACTTCTTTGTGGTACGTACAGTACTTTCCATTGTCTCTTCTAGCAGGGTCTCCGCGTATCTTCGGGGGGAACTTCAATTCCTCCCAAATTTTCATGGAGTTTAATACATCCGACATACTAGCATTTAGGGGTGTCATGACTCTGGGTCCAACGTAGTTGGATGACTTCTCTAGCCTGGGACGATCAGGATCCAGTCAGTTGTAAGAGCGCTTCCTCTTGCTCCGCTCCTCATCCCCGTATCTTTTTCCCTCCTTCTTTTCCTTGGAAGCTGACGACTACCTGTTTCCTTCTACCTCCTTCTTAGCAGTCCTTCACTCCTCCCTTGGCGCTCTTGAGGAGCTCTGCCATGTCCAGAAGGGGCTCCAAGGTGAGGTCCTCGAAGAGCTTTACCTCTTTGAGGCTCGCAGTGAATGCCATCACAACTGTATCGTCCCTACACCCATCGATGAGGGTCAGCTCATTGTTGAAGTGTGTGACATACTCTCAGAGCATCTCGTCGGACCTCTACCTAGAGAGAGTATGTAGTGCAGGCTTTTTCAGAAACGCTGACTTCCGACAAATTGTCAATGCAGTGGTCCCGTGGCAAACCATCGAAATTAGTTCGCGATTGACTAGTCCCCCACCTTCTAGATTATCTACACTCGCACAATGGGAGCTACAAGTCCAGGGTTGGTAATTTGGCAGTCACGCTAAAATGCAGTGGTTCCATGATGAACCATCGGAATCATTTTGTTGTGTTTTGAAATAATATTTCACAATGCTTTAAAGGTGAATATCTTTGCTTTTTCAGATATATTATTTGAGGTTAAAGCAATTGTGACTCTCAATCTACTTTATACATGGACCTAATAATTTGGATTACTGAATAATGAAGGTAACAAAAATTGGATGAATACAGGCATAAACCTTATATATCACCAATAAAAAACTTACGAGCAAGAATATAAAATTAGTGACAATTGAAATCTTTATAAAAAATTTCAGATAAAAAACTTCTTGATCAGGGAACACAGCCATCACCCTGGCTAGAGAATCACCTGCATCCACCATGGTTGGCATACAGGGATGCACAACATCAAAAATTAAAAAAATAGCTGCATGTAGGAACTATATAGTTGGAAAAAAAAAGAAGAAGCAAATCACTTATAATACAACAAATGAATCATTCCCAATATAAATTCATTCTTACTAAAGTAATCAAGTCGACCATAGGAAGAAAAATTGCAAACTTTATGAAATTTAGAGAGCAGGCAAACCCTCACATTACTCGCTATATGAGCCCGTTGTATGATTCAGATATCACCATTGAATCACTAGAAAATGATTAGGTATTATGAGACCAAAATCCAAAGCATGGTGAAAGATGGACAACAAAATGAGCCTAGGGGCTGGCGGTAATGTGAGTGTGATTGGGATTGAAGGAATGTAGTAGGGATTGATGCTAGAAGAGGTAATGATGCCATTGGAACAGTAGGGGTGGCAAGCAAACTGGGCACGGGAGGAAATGTGACCATTGAAACAGTGGGGGTAGTAGGCAAACTGGGCAAGGGAGGTAATGTGACCTTTGGAATAGCAGCGTCAGTAGGCAAACTGAGCTAGGGAGGTAATCCAAACTTTGGAATATGGGTGTAGTAGGCAAACTGGGAAGGGAAGAAATGTTGCCTTTGAAATAGTTGGTGTGACGGGCATGGTCAGCAAGCCAGGCAGTGGGGGGAGTCTTGGGTTGGGTAAAGTGGGCAATTGAGTACTTGGCAAGGGTGGCATTGTGAGCTTTGGTAGAGTGGGGACGCTAGGCAAGGGAGATAATTGGTTTGGGGGCATTGGTGGCAATGTAGGAATAGACAGTGTCGGAATGGAAGACAATGGAGGCATCGTTGCCTTTGGAAAAGGTGGAATGTCGGGCAGTGACAGGTGGTGGAGCAGTTTGTATCCGATGTAAGCTAGGCTCACATTGATGCATGACATTGCCAATGCAATGATCATAGTGCAACAAAGTGCTTAGAAAAATTCATTATTATAAAACTTATAATAAGCAAGGTGTCAAGAAGGTTTACCAAATCATGTAGAAATTAATTCAAGTTGTTTTTGTAATGAGAATTCACATCTAAGTTATGGGATTTTATAGGGAGTCGAAAACAAGATTATACTCCGTTGTCGTTTTTCGAAGGGGTCGAGAACTGTATTCTCGTAATCTCTTTTATTTCAATTCGCATTGTATTTAGATGCTTGTAGTGTTCAGTCTTTTGTATCCGCCACAAGGTGCTTGTTGTTACATCTTTCTAATAATCAATACAGTTTGATTATGAAATTCTTGTTTTATTTCTTAAATGATTGTAAATCACACAAGTCTCTTAAGAACTCTAAACTCAATATTGACTACGAAAAGGGAAACAAACAACTTTAAGCAAACTAATTATTGATGGAGATAAATTGATTTTGACCTTGAAGTGAATTCGGATAGCTTTCGCGGATCATTTAGTGGACTGTCAAAATGTTACATAGGGTACTGAATAGAAAACCTTGTAGAGGGATGGATCTCTATGCCGATGAAATGTCAGGGGTATGTGTTTCTGCTTGCCATTTCCATTAGGACTCGCTAGGCGGGAGAGTTGACTGCTCCTGTATGGCTCGAAAATGGTGTCCCTTCTTTCTTTAGACCTTGCACTGGGTCTGGCTGCTCTGCGTGATGTAGATGAATCTGGGATAACTCTATCTATTTCAGTGAGGCCTAGTAATAGCCTCATGTCGTAGGTTGGTTCTCCACGTATTGTCCCTTATGAGTTGTTAGCAGTATACTTAACCCACTAGTGAAGGGTGGAGACCATTGCTTCCATTTAGTTTAGCCACGGTCTTCCCAAGATGAGGTTGTATGACGATGGTGCGTCTACCACCATGAAGTCCAGATATAGGACATTCTTCAGCTGCTATTTTCCAACTACGGTGGCTAATCTTATCTTTTCGATGGGAAAGCATTTCTCCCCGCTGAATCCGATTAGCGGGTGCTCTGATGGCACTATGTTTTCCTCCTTGAGGTCCTTGCTGCGAAAAGCAGTGTAGAAAATAATGTTGAGCGAGCTTCTTGTGTCAACGAGAGCTCTCTTTACATCCCTCATTGCGATGGAAACGGAGATGACAAAGGCATCGTTGTGTGGTGCTCGGACTCCATTGAGGTCCTTGTCCGTGAAAGTTAAAATGACAATGGGGTTCTGAATTTTTGAATAGCAAACTCGTCTGTCTTTATCCGCGGGTTATCTCTGCATATCCAGCAGAGTTCGCTTGCGAAACATATGCGACTGGTCTTCATTTGGTTCGACTTCATGAAGGACGTATATTATCCTAGGAGTCTCCCTCTCTACCTCTTTGACTGACTGCCCCTGTCCCTGGTCTGTTCTGGCCATTTCTCAGACTTCAGGAAGTCTTTCAATTTGCCCTTGCGGATCCAGTGCTATACTTCATACCTCAGACTTTTGCAGTCATTGGTGTTGTGGCCGCCTTCTTTGTGGTACGCACAGTACTTTTCGTTGTCTCTTCTAGCAGGGTCTTCGCGTATCTTCGGGAGGAACTTCAATTCATCCCAATTTTTCATGGAGTTTAATACATCCGACATACTAGCATTTAGGGGTGTCATGACTCTGGATCCAACATAGTTGGATGACTTCTCTAGCCTGGGACGATTATGATCCAGTCAATTGTAAGTGCGCTTCCTCTTGCTCCGCTCCTCATTCCCGTGCCTTTTTCCCTCCTTCTTTTCCTTCGAAGCTGAGGGCTTCCTGTTGCCTTTCGGTCTCCTTCTTAGCGGTTCTTGACTCCTCCAGGGTGATGTGTCTCTGGACGCTCTTAAGGAGCTCTGCCATGTCCAAAGGGGGCTCCAAGGTGAGGTCCTCGAAGAGCTTTTCCTCTTTGAGGCCCGCAATGAATGCCATCAAAGTTGTATATTTGCTACACCCGTCCATGAGGGTCAGCTCGTTGTTGAAGCGTGTGACATACTCTCAGAGCATCTCGCTGGACCTCTACCTTGAGAGAGTATTTAGTGCATGCCTTTTCTAAAACAATGACTTTCGTCGAAACGTGTCAAGAATTCCTTCGCTAATGTTTTGAAGGAGTCGATTGACTTTGGTGGAAGGCTATGAAACCACGACAATGCATGGCCTTTAAGACTGGTGGGAAAGGTTCTGCACATGACAGATTCAGATCCTTCCTTGAGCGCCATTAAGTGTTTGCAATGGCGTAGATGATCGAAAGGATCTATAGTTTCATCGTAGGAATCGAGCTACGGGGGAGTGCACTTTCTCGAAAGTGCTTCACTCATGATCCGATGCACAGAGGGTAGGACAGAGAGGCGACATAGTACGTTCGGATCGTGCGCTCCTCTGCGGATAGGGTTCCCGAGACCGAGCATCTTTGTTCTGGTAGCTGGATCAGAGTTAGCCGCATAGCTTCCCTTAGTCCGATAGGAATTGGTGGGGGCCTGGCTCTCATGTGCTAGCTCCCTATCGTCTATTGTAGGTGGAGGTTCATGATGTTCATGGTCTTCATCAACAGCGATTGGATTCTGTTGTGTGAGTGTCTCCACCGCCTTGATAACCTGTTGTATTTGAAATGTCAGCACCTCGGTTATGGGGTCTGTCGTTGCCGCCGTTGGTGCAGGTGCGTGAGTAGGTTGTCCAGGCATGGCAGGAACAGGTATTGGGATAGCCGGAGCGTTGGATGTATCCCTTGGTTCATTGTTGCATGACCTAGTGATCATCATCTCTCTAGGATTTTGTAGGAGATACGCTTAGTGTAAAGTTAAGAACTATGTCGTCCCCACGGACGGCGCCAAACTAATGCACTCGATTTTCGCTCCCTACTTTGACCATGTTCCTGCAAACCTGTTGATCTGCACAAGTAATGCACGTGAGCCACAAACCTAAAAGAGAAATTTTGTAAGGATCTGAGGAAAGTGTAATATCTTAACAGGGATTTTGTAGCGTACCTTAATTTACCAACCTCATGTCTTATTTATAGTGCAAGGAGTTCTGGTTTAACCAGGTCATCGTAGGCGTAGTTTAGGGAGGAGATCTTCGTAGAGATCCCTTTCTAATTAAGAGTCATGCTATAAAAGGGAAGTTTCATGTTAGCTATGCACTCTTAGATATGCGGGAGATAGTTCCCAATCCAAGAACAATCCGTAGAAGGGAGTTTCCTGTGTAAAAGATAATTTGGTGTTTGCTTCCTAGTTTGAAGCAAAGTTGCCCGTCCGAAGCTAATCCTCAAGATACTTGCCTGAAGAGGACTTATGGGTATCGTAGATAGTTGTGAGACGTGTGGACCTAGCATGTTGTGAGATTCTGGGTCCGCTTGGCGGACTGAAGTCGAACCGGCTTAGATCCGGTTGGGCTGGATCTGTGTTGGGCAAATGCTTGAGCCCGTAGTTCCTCGAGATCATCATGACACGTGTTCAGCTCAGGAATGTGACCGCTTTTATGCATCATCAGGTATTAATTGCAAATACCTATTAATATACATGTGGAAAATGGGAAAGTTGGAAGCATAAAAAAATCATGAAGCAGCACTGAATGGTCTTTTGTAATCAAAATGTACAAATTCATTTGCTATTATTAGACTGCAAATAGATCTCCACAATATATACCTGTCAAGCTGGAAATATGATTTCTAAATGCAAAAGCTTACGTGTAGGAATAAGTTCATCAGAGAGAAATGGGAACAAGAGATGTGGATACCCTTACATCATCTTTCCACCGGACAACTGCTTATTCTGAGAGAATAACTTTGTAAGGTTTTGAAAAGCTGATGAAGCATCATTGGTCTTCTTCCATGGGGATACCTTCAATTGCACTTATATTCATGAATAAAAAACAAAGAAATGATAACTCAATCAAGCCTGCCTTTAGGGTTCCATTTGGGTTTCTCCGGAAAACCACATGACAATATTTCAGAACCATCTCAAATGCCCTGATGCAATTTATGAAAATAGATAGAAATTTTTGACAAAACCAATTGAGGGAAATCAAAATCAAGAAATTGACGAATTGACAACAAATCTATCTCATCATTCCGTCGGAATTTGAAATGCTTTGGAGTATTCAAGATTGGATCTTCTGGGGTCAAATTGGACCTCAAACGCCTCTTATGGGGAGTTGAAGTATTTTCTATGGATCTGTTCGCCTCATCTTCTTCGATTTCGAGTGTATAGTAACCATTACCGCTTATGCTACTTATCATGAAGGAGAGATTGAATAGTTTCGGAGATTGGGAGAGATTGAGATTGATTAGGGTTATGTTTTGGGGCTTTGTTTTCGGGTGGTAAAGTTCCCGCCAAAATGGAGTATGTGAACGTTATTAAAAGGGTTTAGATGTGCAAAATTTGTACGTTGTTTGTGCATATATGGACAGCCACACATTCTACTGTGGATAACTCTATGCCAGTATCCACTTTAATTTGTGGAATAGCTATCCCGAAAATTTTGCATATATTCAGGCACATCATCAGTTTTATGTCCATTTTGTGACTCTGTATTTTGCACAGTACCTGGGGTCGTCATGCATCTGTATCAGTGGAGATGCCAGGTTTTTTGTTCCTGGCTTATGTTTGGATGTTGCCATGCACCTGTTTTGCTGATGTGGCACTTAATATCTGTTTTGCCAAACTCATCATCCCATCCATCAAAACTACTTCTCATCCATGGCCAAACCCATCATTTCATCCATCAAAACAAATTTTAAATCCCATCATCTTATCGATGGCCAAACCCATCATCCCCATCCATCGATGGCCAAACTCATCATCCCATCCTTGTTTGGAGGCATGTTTAGGAGGTCCTCTCTCCAAACAATTTTTAATGTCACATCAGCAAAAACAGGTGCATAGCACCATCATGGCATAAACCAAGCACAACATACCAGACACTGTAGAATTTTTGCTCATTATTTGAGAATAGTGAGTTTTGTAGTTGTTAATTAATACCTATAACTTTCTCCAATTAATGGTATATTGTTGTACAATTGACAATTGATTGTTTGGTCTCTCATGCTCTAGCAATTGGGAGCTAGGAAGAGAAGTGCAGAATGACTGCAATTGTAGGATAATGTGGGCTTGGAGAAGTGGGCAAAATGCAGGTGTCAAAGGCAAAGGAAAGAGCCATTGGCACTAATGCACTATAGGCCACAGGACTAACTAGTCGATGATCATTAATGCGAATGTAGTACATGAAACTCTATTGAAGTCATGAAAGAGTTACAATATCAGGTTTTGATCAGTGGAACATAAGGAATGATATTGAACATGAAATCCATATCGATTAAGTTAGACATGATGTGGCAATGACACTTAATAACCAGCTCTTTGAAAAGTTCTGGTATTAGTTTTCATATTCATCCCTATTGTGGTTGCCATCCCTTGAGATTTGTGTTAGATATGGTACATACGTTGTTTGATCAAAGATATTATTGATAAGGATAATATTATAAGGATAATGGTTGAAGTCACAAATTTCTTATGTTTAAATAAAAAAGAAAATTTAGATGAAGATCAACATTAGCTGCTGGAATCTTTCAAGAACTAGCTTATTTGTAATTTTTTTATTGTTTTACTTTTCGAGTCCGTGTACTTCATGGTTATTGTTTTGACATTTTCTATTTATTAGGGAAGGGGATGAAGAACATTTTTCTCAAGATGATTAAGCAATTGATTGTTGCCTATCAAGATCACGAGTTTATGCTTTGTCCACCAAGGAACCATCTGGACAATTTTCACTTGGTGAGTTTAACCTATATCTTAAAACTCATTCGCTCATCTCTTAGCCTGGTTGAAGAGTTTCAGGAAATTTTCTGTAATGAATGATGAAGGAGCAAGTGAGTGGTGTAAATTTGATGTACCTTTATGATCTTGATTTTAATGATAAGGTTTGGGATCCTCAAAACCCCAGCTTGCCTTTCAAAAAAAAACAATTGTCTAACTGATATCTCAATATAAATGATCATAAAATTCGAATTCATTGAAAAATTACAAAGCAATATAACCATAATAGAGTACACCCTCTACAATGAAACCAACATACAACAAATCTACCACCACAATACAAATATAGTAAAATGGACAGAATGACAAGTACTAAATGAAAGCTACACGTTAAAGATTTTAAATATTGTTGCCAAACTTAACTTCAACAGCTTATGCAACTTATGGGGTTGTGGTTGAATGGGGTATTATGGGAAGAGATGGGATGGGCAAGTCCTTAGGCAGGCCAGGGATCGCAGGTAGTGGTAGCAATTCAGGTTTAGGCATAGGTAGTTAAGGCTTTGGCAGAGTTGGGATTGTTGGTAAAGGTGGCAATTTAGGTATTGGTAGAATTGGTAGTGTTGGTAGAGTTGGTAGGGTTGGTAGAGTTGGTAGTGTTGGTAGGATAGGTAGAGTTGGTAGAGTTGGTAGTATTGTTTCAAGCTTGCGCAGATTGGATACTGGTGGCAAGTTGGGCAGCTCTGGTTTTGGCAATGCAGGAAGAGGTGGCAACTCCAGTTTGGGCAAAGGTACCAGGAGACTTGGAAGTGGAGGCAATTCAGGCTTGGGAAGCCCTGGAACAACCGGCAATGTCATCCCTAAGAGAATGCGACCTGCATGAACAACCACATCGTCGCAGTTCATCAAGGAGGAAACGAGCAACAAAGGTAAGATAATATGGAGATAAGCCATGATTGAATGACAATCGAGAGCAAAAGATGCCTTAGCAACTTAAGGGTGCAATTGTTCTGGTCAGACTGTGTTTACCGCTGAGACTCAAGGGGCACATCTAGAGGTCGTTGATGTGATCTGTTAGAGGCGGTGTTCAAGAGAGATAGACTCAAACAGGAGTTGGACCGAACCCGCCGAAATGTAGAGGTTTTGCAGATAGCTGCGGCTAAGGCGCATTCTGAATTGCGGTATCTTGCTGAAGAGAAGGCTTCGAAGGAGGCCGAGCGGGCTGCTCAGAACAACAGCTAGAATCTGATGTGGAGTTCTATGTTCAAGAGGCGAGGAAGGCCGAGGACCAGCTCGAATTGGAGTGGCATGAGCTTAGTGCTGTGAAGAGCAGTTTGGCCCAGGAGCAGTCTTGGGTCAACTCACTAACTGCCAAGTTGGAGCTATTGGAGCGTGAGCTTATTAATGCAAAGGTGTGAGAGGAGAAGTTTTTACAGAAACAAGGCAAATGCGAGTTTCGCTGGGTTGTACATGGCAGGTTGGAGATGTCGGCGCTGATGAATGAGGAGCATCTGAAGTGGGATCTCAGCCGTTATATGAAGATGTCGTACGTAGACTTGTTTGTTACCTCTGCGTAATCGGACTAGGAAGACAGTTTGGGACCTGATATCCAGGTCGTGGCGCGTGTGGACGCAACTCCTGTTCCTTCTTCCACGAGGCTTAGCTTTTCTGTTTCTATACTTTCTCCTGATAAGGAGTAGACTTTGTATGTTTGTACCCCTTTCCGTTTTGACCATTAATGAAAACAATTTTATCCATTTTGTGTTTGTTGTCTCTATTGCATGTTTTTCAATTGGTTTATCCATTAAGCAGTAGGGGAAGCTAAGAAGAGAGCGTATGATGCTCTTTATAATAGGCTAGGTACGAAGGAAGGGGAGAAGGATATTTTCAAGATAGCGAAGGCTAGAGAACGAAAAACTAGGGACTTGAGTCATGTTAAGTGTGTTAAGCACGAGGATGGAAGAGTCTTAATGCAGGATAAAGCTATTTTAGATAGATGGAAGGATTACTTTTGGAACCTACTCAATGGAACTCATGTAGGGGAGTTAAACTTGGAGGGGTATGTTTCACAGGAAGGGAGAGATCGCGTGTTCCATCGCAGAGTTAGTGCCACAGAAGTGAGAGAAGCTTTAAAAAGAATGAAGACAGGGAAGGCCGTTGGACCGGATGATATACCAATTGAAGCATGGAAATGTTTGGGAGAAGCTGGGATTCAATGGCTAACTAAGCTCTTTAATAGGATTTTGGACACTAGAAAAATGCCAGATTCATGGAGGCATAGCATTGTGGTACCAATTTATAAGAATAAAGGGGATATCAAAGATTGCTCGAACTATAGAGGGATAAAGCTTATGAGTCATACGATGAAACTTTGGGAGAGGGTTATAGAACAAAGACTTAGGAGTTTAACCACGATTTCGGAGAATCAATTTGGATTTATGCCAGGTAGGTCTACTACGGAGGCTATCTTCCTGCTTAGGCAAACTGTAGAAAAATATCGAGAGGCACGTAAGAGTTTGCATATGGTTTTTATTGATTTGGAGAAAGCATATGATAGGGTCCCCAGGGAGTTAATTTGGTGGGCGCTTGAAAGGAAGAAAGTGTCTCAATGTTATGTCGATATCATTAAGGATATGTATGAAGGGGTTGTAACAAGTGTTCGCTCAGTAGGTGGGCTGTCTAGTGAATTTCCAGTGACCGTAGGACTACATCAAGGGTCGGCGTTAAGTCCATATCTCTTTGCTTTGGTCATGGATGAGTTGACGAGACATCTGCAAGAAGATGTACCTTGGTGCATGTTATTTGCAGATGATATTGTCTTAATAGATGAGACTAGTGTAGGTTTAGGTCAGAAATTAGTTAAGTGGCGGGAGGCTTTAGAGAGTAAAGGTTTTAGAATTAGTCGTTCGAAGACGGAGTATCTGGTGTGCAACTTTGGGTGTGAACCAAGAGGGAGAAGTAATGCAATTGAGATCGAAGGTGTCGAGGTCCCGGAGTGTGAGGCTTTTCGATATTTAGGATCTATAATTCAAAAAAATGGGGCCATTGGAGCAGATGTAGACCACAGGATTAAAGCTGGTTGGTTGAAATGGCGAATGGCGTCAGGAGTATTATGCGATAAAAGGATGCCTGCAAGGCTAAAAGGGAAATGTTATAAGACAATTGTTCGACCAGCCATGCTATACGGTTCAGAATGTTGGGCTACTACAGGACAACATACGCATAGGATGGCAGTAGCAGAAATGCGTATGTTAAGGTGGATGTGTGGTAAAACTCGTAAGGATAAAATTAGAAATGAAAGAATTAGGAGATACTTGGGTGTAGCACCCATAGAAGAAAAAATTAGAGAAAGACGTTTAACTTGGTTTGGTCATGTGCGGAGGAGACCAAGCACGGCGCCAATTAGAAAATGTTTAGATTGGCAAGTTAATGGAGGGTGTAGACGGAGGGGACGACCGTTGAAAACTTGGATGACGACGGTGAATGAAGATATCAATGAACTTGGATTAGGTGAGGAAATGTGGGAAGATCGCATTGCTTGGAGAACTAAAATCCATGTAGCCGACCCCGAAAATCTCGGGAATGGGCTTTGATGATGATGATGATGATGATTGTCGTCTTGCTTTGGCACAGGCTTGTTGAATCAATAGGACGTCGACTGGTCTGTCTGTGATAGAAAGCTTGACCGTTTTGCAATGCAAATTACTCAGGGTCATCATTGTGTAGTCATGTTCGATAGTGGGCATGTTGCAGACATTTTAACTGAGGGTTGAGTTGCTCGAGCTGTCCTATCCCCAAGGTAAGCTGCTTGAGGCTTACCTCACTTATCTGATCGATCTGTTGCAACTGCTGCTATGGGTGGGTTGCGCTGGCCAAGCGTATGTGTCGGAGTGTTCATGCCGAGTCAGGCGTTCACTACACCAAAAACCCCCATTAGCAACGGTTCTATACCGTGGGCGTAAGCCATTGCCACGGCTAAGAGCCGTGGACTACAGGGGCGTCGCGAAATCCTTTGTAACGGCTATAAACCGTTGCTAAAATTGTAGCAACGGTTTTATGCTTGAAGAGGGGGCGTGATTTTCAGCAATTAGCAACGGTTATAAACCGTTGCAATAATAATAGCAACGGTTTTTATCCGTGGCAAAAATAGCCACGGTTTTAAGCCGTGACAAGGTGTAGATACTAGCAACGGTTTTAAACCGTGTCTAATTAAGTAGCAACGGTTTTAAGCCGTGGCTAACCCTAGCCACAGTTATAAGCCGTGGCAAGGTAGCCACGGTTTTTAGCCGTTGCAATAGTTAGCCACGGTTTAAAACCGTGGCAAATTTTTTTTTTTTTTTTTTTGTTGCTATCAAATGACTTTCACCATCAAAGTATAAGTAAACAAAGCACCCGTTTCAATATATCCTAGAAACGTTTTTTCTTCTTTTCTACACTAGCTTTAATGTCAAACAATTATCGACTGAAAATATTGGATGATTAAAAAAAATTCATTATACATAGAAGTCATGTTTTGAAAAACAGTATATGGAAATCTATCAATGAAATAACTGCTCAAGACTTGCAGTAGTTGAATTTGTTACTACCACAAGGGTGGTCACCGGAGAAAAAAAAAAAAAAAACCCCACATGAGAAAAAAAAAAAAGCCTTTTGGTTTTATTATCGATTTTTCTTCACTCTGTACTGTCGATCCTCATTACATAGATGTTAGCCAGAAGCATCCACTGGTGCTGCACCGTCTTCACTGGATGACACAGTACCCCATTGCTTAGACCCAATGCAAACTGGTGGGGTTTAGATGGATGGGCTGCAACCACCAGAGGATGCACACTCGGTTCGATCTCCCTGTTGAAAATGCACATGTTTAATAACAAAAGAAAGAAGAAGAGGAAGACTATATTTCAATTATTTGTAACATAATATACCTCATATACGCCATAGGGTGGATCCAACACTTCAGTGTATGTGTTGAAGCAGCTAGAACACCCACATTTCCATCTGCAAAGCTTGCATAAATGGATTCTCCATCACATGAATACCTAGCACATGTGATCCGGATCATTGGATCTTCAGGCACCCACTGTCCAAGGTAAGAACAAAGTAGAATTCAACAACGAATGCAAGCAATTTAAAAACGGAATGACCATTTGTATATGTTAGATTACAAGTGGCATACCTGTCTAAGAAGTTTAATTTGAAATTGTTTCGCATCAGGTGCTTCATCAGATGCATGAGACACTTCATGAATCACTAGTCTTGTCTCATGGACAACCAGCAACTGTGTCTCATTGCAGTGAAACTGCAGATAAATCCCCGCAGGTGGAGCTGAGTCTCGCCTAGTGGCTAGTGGGAGTAGGCAATGAGGCACTGCACTCTTTCCACCACTGTTGCTGATCTATGGTGTTCCAAACACATACCTAAGGAAAAAGAAAAGTCGGTTCATGTTACTGTATCATCCCAAAATCAGATAAACGTAGATAAATTTCGGAAATGGAATTGGTTCATACCTGTGTATCAGATAAAAGTAGATAAATTTTACTTTGTAACAATTTCCAAAGTAGAACAAGAAGCAGCAAGGAAAGAATATGAATAATCACCTTGAAAACCTCGGTATCGTCAACATATGAGATACCAATCAAATATTCAAGTCCCAAGAGAAGTAAAGACTTATTTTCTGGAGTTGATTCAAGTACGCGAATATGGGACTGCATAAGAAATAAAATATACAAATCAAGACAGGGAAAATTAGAAAAGAAGAAGGACTTAACGTTCCTGCTGACCTGAATATTCCAGGTGCTACATAATACAAGAAGCCCCACAAATCTGTCCAAAGAGACAGCGTGCAAGCCTGCAGCAACTCCACAGTACAGCTGCATGCATCAAGAGCATGAAGATCTATTGCAGCAGGAGCGTGAAGAACAGCACCTACAGCTGCAGCAGTCTTGCAAAAATCTAACAAGATAGCAGTCTTATATGAATACTATAAGATAGCAGCCTCATATTTACTTTAAGTAAACAGCTAATGGATATCATAAAAGACACAAGATTAGCAAAGTTTCAATGAGCTTAAGTGTTTCTCTTTTCACAGATCTGTTATAGAGGATTGAAAAGCAAAAGATGTAACAAAAAAAAAACTACAAGTGTCATTTCACAGTGTTCATCAAAAAGGTAGGGTCCCCTTCAATAGCCAATTTTAATGGACACTTCACTTGAGTAACATATCAGAAAGCTAAACAAATAACAAATATTCATGCTTGAGTCATTGTGAAGTAAAGCGTTCAAGAAAAAGTGCTCAAGAAATTTTCAACCGAAGAAGATTATGGATGCCTATATGAAATGCTCTAACTAATGAAAGGAAAAAGCCGCATGAAGAGCAGATAGATTTTCACCATTTCAGAGTGTGGTTCCTCTTAAATCTCTTTCCTCTAAAATGTCGTCAAATATGTTGCTCAACCTTTCTTGATGAAAACACAACTCTCTATGTATGCATACCGTGTTTGAGCGCCAATAACAAGCTATAAAACTTTAGATGTGTACAAATAAGCGATAAAGTTCTTCTGATGAGTATGTTTGGAACAAAACTACAAAAGATAGCCATGAAAAATCATGTAATTAAAAAAATGACCACATACGCACCTATAAGGAATCCAACAAGAGGGATTGGTTCTAACAGTTACTCAATTTTCTCAAGTCTTTGCCTGCAATTTTTATTTATTTTCTTATGTAAGCCAAGATCAGGATAAATGCAATGCATAACTTTGAAATTGACTTAAAAACACATATCATTACCGGATACACTTGCTAAAGAATGGATCTCTCATGAGATAAAATGCCAAGAGCATCTTTCGCCTCTTTACCTATCAACAAGAGATGAGAGCATATGACCATGTGAAGCCAAAGAAGACTAACCTCATTTTTCTCTGAGGTTGAAAGAGGGAAATGTCCATCAGATCTACCATGACCTAACAATTAACAAAGGAAGCAGGCCCATTGAACCACTGAAGCTGCAAGAACAACAGCACCATGAGCATAGAGAATCTTAAAGTTCTGATAAGAAAGGATCATTACATGACCAAATCCATAATAAATAAACACCTTTTATATTACTTGGAGGTTCCACTCTCATAGCTTGATGGAGTTGCAGCCTGCTCAACCATGTTGGATCAGATTTTGTTTTTGTGTACGAAGGGGGTGAGGATTGAGAACCCAATGATCAGTTGGGAGAGTGTTACTATGCATCATACGACAATCTTGTGGATCAGTTTGGCTTAAGCCCCTTTGTAATACCGTTATATCTTCCTGTAACATAACCTTTATCTTAAAAATAATACAAAATCAAAATAAAATAACACGGTAAAGAATGCTTACTTGTCGCATAGCTGAAAATTACTGCATTGCTTGCAGACCCAACGCATTCCAGATGCCATAAGATGACAACAATGAGTGCAAGCATACTGCAAGTGTACCATAATAAAATCTTCCTTCATCGGGGAGATAGTTTCACCAAGCTGTTGAATAATAGAGTCGTAAGAAAGCAATGAATATTATGTCTGTGCAAAAGAAGAAATAAAACTTTGAAAGGGAGTTTTAACAGCATAAGTGTTTTGTTGACGATAAGTGTTTTGTTGACGAGAGAGAGAGAGAGAGAGAAGCAAACAAGGAAAAAGAAAGATTCAGCTATAGAGATAGAAAGAATTGAATGATAAAGATGAGGCAGTCTGCTATTATTAACTAAGAAAGAATTGAATGATAAATATGAGCAGTTTGCTAATATTAACTAAGAAAGAATTGAATGATAAATATGAGGTAGGTGCTATTTCCAAGAGTTTAACTATTATAAGTCACTGAGAATGAGGTAAGAAATCTTAGCAACAAAATAATTACTAAGAGGTGGAAAATAAGGGAATTAACATTACTTTCCGCATCAGCAAAACATCCTTTGAGGCATTCCCAGAAAGATCAGTATGGACAGCAGCTTTTAAAGCCCTTTTTGTTATGGTCTTTTTGGTTTTTCCTTTCTTTTGTTGTTTCCTTCCATCTTCTTGCCACAGTTGATTTATCATGTCCTCAGCAGCACCAGGCCAATAGTCACCATCAAAATATGGCAACCGAGCAGCAGTGACCTTAGCCTTACATTCACCAGTGGTTACAAAGAAATGATCATATAAATTCGTGAGCTCGACCACAAAATTTTCCTTTGCAGCTTTTCGTAACATAGCCAAATACCTGACAGAGGTACATACCAGGTAGAGCTATCAGGCAGAAGATATGGAAATCCCATGCATGAATTACCCACCAAAAAATTGTCGGAAAAGACTATTCTGTGAGGATAATAGACTCACCATTCCCTGAGCTTATCAGATTTTGGCGTTTTCTGAATTTCAGGATGACAATATAAAATATAATCTTCGCCTTTTAATGGAGGGCATGCCCATATGTAGCAGCTTGTGAATCCCCGCTTCTTGCAATATTCCAGGTACCCTATCTGCAAAGAAAAGCATGATAGCAGCGTCACAACTCAACCCTAATATAAAAGTTCTAAAGGAATAAAATACTATCCATAGAACCACACAAATCAATCAATCTGTAACTCGACTACAAAGGGCCACGCTGAACCAGCATAACATTTAAAGGAAATAAGACTTCTATTTATGGAAACGAAAACAGCTCAGAATCTGAAAATGATTCACAGTGCTAATATGGTTACAGTTCAGTTTCAGAAGACAAAAGTTATTCTATATCAAAAACACACACCCCAAAAAAAGTAAAAAAATTTAGGACCCTTGCAAAATGAGTTATCAAAGGAAAAACTTATATTTCCTTTATTTCTTAACTATTAGGAGAAAAAAAGAAAGCTTTTGAATCATTTTAGTGAACTTAATTGAAATACTCAAGAGCAATTCAAACATTCCACTTAATACTAACATTTTGAATGTCCTTAAAGCAGTATGTGAGGACAACCAAACCATTTTGAATTGCCTTAATGAGAGCAGTCTGGGAGGATTCAACCAACCCACTTAGGCAGCTAACAGATTCGACCATTGAACCATCTAATTCAGTCCAAATTTCTGTCACAACTCAGCCCCCAGCTTGCTGTCACAAAACAGAGTCAGCCCCAAAACAGACCGGTTGAATTCCCTGTTGCTGCACTTGCTGTCTCAGCTTGATGTTGCAACTGGGCCCGTTGCATTGGTGGCAAAGATTGCATGAAATGCTGCGGCTGTTGATGTCAAAGTTAGTAAAGAGCTATACGATGTATTTTGCAGAATCTCTACTAGCAGTCCAAGTAAAAACCTTTAAAACTGAAAAAAAAAATTCCTGGAATAAATTTTTTTTAACATGAAAGCAAGGAAAGAAGCAGAGTTCAAACTACGTATGTCATGGCAAATTTGGAAAGAGTAGAGACACATGAAGATGAAGAGCACTTTATTAGAAATGGGCCATAACCACCATACTGATAGCATCCTATTATTATTGTGGAACCAGCCTCTAAAATTTCCACAAATCAATCAAAAATGCTCTCACAGTCTCTCAATACTATTTGTTGATATGGCTTTTTGGCACGTAGAAAATTGTCTATATTCCTCATGTTATGCAATCATATTTCTTTTGTTATTAAGTTTTGGTTGAATTTTATTATAGTACAATGCAACTGTAAGTCCAAAATATATTGCTTTTGCTTTTTCAAACACATTCATCAAAGAACCACCCAGAATTACGTCAACGTTGAAGAGTCAACATCACTAAACTATATATCATCTACCTATTGACCAAAAACAAATGATCCAAATTGAAAACTAAAGACAATAAGCTCACCAGAGTTGCCAACTCAAACTGCAGTCCCAACTCTTGCATTCACTAAAGACCAGACTGCTTCCCTAGCAAACTCATCTGCTCATAACCTGAATCCATCAAATTCCAAGCTATAAGAATTCTTTCAAGCATTTTATCAAACTGTTGCACACTAACTAGATTTTGCATAGAAACTGAAGATCAATTTGGACGAACAAATTCAAACCAAACCCATGAACAAAAACATGAGAAGAAATGGTGCCGCCATTATCAAAAGCAGATAAATCAGCACATGAAGAAGAAGAGAGCTTGGTAGATTGGGAGAGTGAGAAGGTGAAGGAACTTTTTGTTCATTTGGTTTCATTCAAGAAAATGGCGGCAGTAAGTAGTGGACCCATTTAGCTAACACCTGAAGTTTTGATTCTAACCTCAAATCTGATCCTAAGTAAAGCTGCAAGTTGGGCAGGCTCTACCCAACATTTACACAGCAACGAGCCTGTTGAATCTTTCCAAACTTGCCAAAATAACAATTGTACCAATGACATTTATTTTTAATAGGAAAACTGCATGAAATTAGACAAAAATGATAAACACTAGTCTTCGTGTGTGTGCATGAGTACTGACATAGTAATACTACTGTGTCTATTGCACAATGATGGCATGCACTATAGGGTCCGAGGTTCTTAGGAAAACATCAAAGTGACATTAACCACCATACTGAACAATTATAGGGCCATAAAATTTGATTGATGCATGCCAACAGGAAACATACAAAAATAGAAACTTTGGAACTAAAGATAAGAATGGATACCTCATCCTTTTGGCCAGACAATGCCTTCGCCAAGGCGTTCACTTCAACAACCTTCTGTGCAGCAAATGCAAGCCATGATTTGATTTCATCATCTAGCAAATGCAGCGTCTCCCAATGAGAATTCACAGTAATATCTGCCCCTGCAAGCTGCAAATCTGATATCATCAAAATTTATCAAATGAAGGGAGAGATACAATTATGCTTATACTATTGTATTCATGCTGTGTCTTCATTCAATGATACCATGTTTAACAAGGCAAAACACACGGACAAATTTTGTATCTTCTATGCTCTACATGAATGCAAAAGATGTGAAATTTGGGCTACATGACAGCAATGGGCTAGGTCAATGAAATGATCATGCTGTAAAATGCTGCATTACCACATCTTCTGATATGTAATTGTACTTAATCATCTAAAATTGAAAGGTTTCCTCAAAATGCTGCAAAGTGAAAGGAAGAAAAATTTAACTTTGTACTCAAAGCATATTGAATAAGAAAAAGGAAAATAATTATATAATATTACAATAATGCAGGTTTTTTTGACAGTGAAAAAACAATAGCTAAAGTATTCAAATGAAAGTGTAGTACTAAATTTTAATTAATTATCCATCACCACTGATTGCCTCTTCTCCTTGTTTTAATTGCAATAAACAAAGACAACATAAACAAAATGACAAGAACCAAGCAAACAAAATAGATTTTAAGTGTGGATGATAAACAAAATGATAGATGAAAGGGAGTGTAGTTTCTTCTATACCTCTGTTTTGATCATGTGGGTATCTAAATCTTCTCCAAAGTCATATAATATTGGATTCATGGAGAGGAACTAAAGAGAAGAAAACAAAAAACAATGATTCAATTATGATCATCATCCAATGAAAAAGGAGAAGTTTAGTGGTCTCCAAAGTCATATTTTGTGTGCCTCATCTATTCACAAAAGTTCACTATCAAAATTTTGGACTACACACCAGACCCAACATTCGAATAAAAACTAAAACTAAACAAGAATGTAGCAGCCTAATTCTCAATTCCATCAAAATAAAACTATTAATCTTGTCAAACCCACTTAAAAAAAAAATCAACAAGTTTTTCAAAAAGCATATTTTTGAAGAAGGTAAATGATGCTAATCGGTTCAGGAAATATATACCTAGTTCATGGGAATAGTATGCTTCAATCAAACATATAAGGTTCACTAAATATAAACTTATTTGACAATAAATTACATATGGTTTGATTGAAAAGAAACGAGTAGGTCAGGTTCACCTATGGTAAGCATGGATTGTTCTGCCTTTAAACCTAGACAAAGGGCATCCGTGCCAAAACATAATTATGATATACATTGTTGTTAACCTATCAGCACAGAAATGACAAGCCTCACCTTGCGGTGTGCATTATGAAAGCAAAAAGATCGAAAGAGGCATTACAAATGAGAGCAGCATTTTAAGAACAATTCCATTGGAGAATAATAAAAGCAGCCAAGCAATTGGTTATGATACAGAATGGCTACCATAATTAAGGATTTACAGAGTAGTTATATCATGTTTATTTACAGACATGATTTAAAATGGTATAGACAGTGTTCATATAAAATACACAACGATTATGGTTTTGAACATGTGATGATATTCACAGAGCGAAGTTAAGTTGGTCCCTGTAGATTGCAGAGATCCAAATGGGGAGAAAAATAAATGGATAAATGTATGGAACTAAATAATTTAATTTATTTATTTAGCAGGAGGAACATAGATAAAATACAGAGTAAATTTTTTTACTACTACTGCTCTATATCTTACACTTTGGCATGCAGGTACTGATCCAAAGTGATAGGTTTAGGACCACCAAACATGTTGATCAAGAAAAACTTTTCAATGCCGAGTTTGAAAAACTGGAAATTGTGACTCTTGGGCCAATCTGCCAAACATTCAAAGCAAAACATATAAAGTGATCAATAATGAGCAACCAAGAGCAACAAAAAGATGAAAACAAATTTTAATTGAAACCATGCATGAGATGTCATCAAGATTTACCCTTCATCTCAGAGTGTTTTGAGAACAAGGCAGTTTCCGCAAATTTAGCTTCCTTCGAATTTCCATCAACCACCGTCAACTGAAATACCAAAGATGCAAACAATCAGCACAGAAACTCACACTAAGCAGTTCAGAATGAACAGATCTTTATATAGTACCAACTTATAAATTCCATTCTATTAAACCACGTTCAGTAGTTTCAAAAGATAATAGGTATATGCAGAAATTTCCATTACCTGCAATGCCTAACATTCTTCATCTTGTATAACAGATAAAAAATTATTCTCTCTCGACTTCTACCTTCTGAAGATGACAGCCTTATTTTCACTATTTGATATTTATTGTACACTAATCATCTAAGATTTATCTGAACAAGCATATGGATTTTTATTTTCTATTCAGGTATAGCAATTCATTAGAACTGAAAAATGCGGGGTATGTGCATCAAAGAAAAATTGTTTTGGAAAAATTGATTATCAAATAGCAGGAACTCAGGTAAGCAATGATGAAAGTTGATAGTACCATCTCAAAATGAGGTCACCCTCAGCTGAAGTGGTAAAGTCATAGCGTGGTTGAACCAACTTCTTACAGGGTTTAAATATTGCTAGAAAACATCGATTCTTTAATCTTGGAGGCCATATTTTTCATTTATTTAAAGTCACAGTATATAAACTTTCTAGTGTACAACTACTGATTGTTGCTTCTAATATGATCCCTCAGTGCTTAATCATAGTTCTATGCAATAATAATAACATTCTATCCCAATACTTTGTGATTTATGGTCAGGCGAATCTCGAATTTAGGCTTATAGGATAACGAACAGGCTAGTGCGATAACTCGAGACAAGCACAGAAACTCGGTCTGTTGTGAAGGTAAGAACTATACCTAATACAGAATTACATTCTTAATTAATGATATGCATACAGGTATGAAAGTTATAAACATAAGCATTTATCATTGTTTGAAATAGCCAATGTCAAAGCTTTAGACTAAGATATATTCATTGGACTAATGAAAAAAGTGCTAGAAATGAAGGTCAAGTCATCCATAGTACATCATGTATTAATGAAAATATCGACACAAAAAAGATGAGTGTTCAAAATGTTTAATCATTCACCTTTCCATTAAGTGTAAGCTTTGCACAAGTTGGGTTCTCAGGATCTGTCTTGCCACAAGTTCCAAGAGGGAACTAACTGAGTGTAAATGAATCCCTTGAATCATTCAATGCATTACTTGCAGTAGGGTCAAGAGTGGTCAAGTAGAAGTATGGGATGCCCCAGCCTTTACCAGGTTTCCCATCACTAAATGAAACTACATTTCTGAATACATCGGAGAATAATAATGTCAATCAAAAATTAGTTTGGTGTAAAAAAATAACTTAGCCAAACTGTATGAAAATGTAAATAATTTACCCAAAGGGAGCTCCTCCCAAGTCACTGGAGATGATACTGCAGGAACAAAGTATCAATGTTAACATCATGGTCCAAATTCATATGAGGACTTAACCACAAATACAAATTTTGCTTCCCAGAACAAGGATAGTGGCTAATGCCACATTAATTTATCAAAAGAAACATATACGAGTCGTTCTTTTCATATTACATAGAGATCAAAAAATGCAGAAAGTATAGAATGTGTTCAAAGATCTCGTAAATGAGCTTTTCAATGCTTTCATGCTTTGTATCGTATTTGTAATCTTAAAAATAGTTGCTTGTTTGTTTGTTCAGTTTTCAGTTAAAATCTATACCTCAACAATTCTTTTATTCAGCCAGTCACAGACATGATGACATGTATTTAGACAGAATTGTAAAATGGGTGTTTTCATCATCATTGAGACAAACACAATCCAAGTGTTAGTCATAAAAATTGACAAGACTTCTTTTATCTCCACCAAATCAACTAACCCATTTTACAAAGAGAACCAAAGGTGCCTCCAACAAACCACATTTAACAATTATTAACCAAATCCAGCTACAACCAATTATATAAACCTAAGAATAACCATAACCCGTTTCATATAACCAAAGATAAAACACCGCTACAATCCACGAACACTTAAATTAGACTCATAAAAAATTCTAATTGGAAAAAATGGAAATAGAGAGAGAGAGAGAGAGAGATAGAGATTCACCTTAAGACCCCCCATGTGTTCTCAGAGACCAACCATCTAGCAAACACAGCAGCATCATTAGGATTTGGTTTTGTTTTCAATACAAGTTTTCTCCCCTGTACTGCAATTGAAGCTTCAAGGACAACAAAAACGAAGAAAAAACATAGAGCAGAGACTATTTTGGACACCATTTTACTTTACTGGATGATATGACATGATGGAGCAAAGGGTTTTGGTTGTTTGGGTTGCTCGAATTCTCCCTCTCTCTTTCCTTCTCCTTCTCTTTCTCCTTCTCTCTTTCCCTCTCCTTGAAATTTTAGGGTTAGATGCAAAGGGTTGAAAAGGGGGAGATGGAGCGGGAACGCATGGGAAGCAAAAATTTTTAGCAAAATTTCACCAGCCAGAAATCGACCTAATTCTCCACACCTTCACGTGCAACGCACGTGCACGTTTGCAACGGTTTTAAGCCGTGGGTCACTATAGCCACGGTTTTTAGCCGTGGCAAACACACCAACGGTTTAGAACCGTGGCCAAGCCTTTTTTTAGCCACGGTTTTTAGCCGTGGCAAACACACCAACGGCTTAGAACCGTGGCCACCCCTGTGTAGCTAATCAGGTCTTTTGGTGTAGTGGTTGTAAGCTCGGGTTGGAATCCTAAGTAGCTTTTATTTGGGCACTAGCTGTACGACTTTTGTATCGGCGTCAGTCGCCTTTGCTAATATGAGAATGTCAGTCCATTTGAGTGTGAAGACGCTGACTCAACTAGATTCATGTTTGCGACCGTTGTTTCGAATGAGAGCGGTGGTCGCGTGGCAAGTTGCTTGGGGATCCCACCTTCTGAACCATCTATGCCCGAGCAATGTGGGCTATAGGTTCGGGGAGTGAAGATTTGGCGACTATGCTGAAGGCAGCAGCCCCGTGGCGAGTCGTCGACATCAGTTAAGGACTGACTAGTCTCCCAGCTTTCGAACTATCTACACCCGCCCCACGCGATGGGGGCTACAAGTTCGATTAAAAAGGGTTTGGCGACCATTCTAAAAAGCAGTGGTCCCGTGGAAAGCCATCAAGATCACTTCGGGGCTGACTAGGCTCCCACCTTCCAAATCATCTACACCTATGCACATCAAGCTACAATATTGGGAGTTTTCTGAGGCCACGCTGAAATGCAGTGGTCCTGTGGCAAGCCATTGGAATTAGTTCGCAACTGACTAGGCCCCCACCTTCTAGACTATCTACACTCGCACAATGGGAGCTACAAGTCCATGGTTGGTAATTTGGCGGTCATGTTAAACAGCAGTGGTTCCATGATGAACCATCAGAATCATTTTGTTGTGTTTTGAAATAATATTTCACAATGCTTTAAAGGTGAATATCTTTGCTTTTTACGATATATTATTTGAGGTTAAATCAATTGTGACCATCAATCTACTTTATACCAGGACCTAATAATTTGGATTACTGAATAATGAAGGTAACATAAATTGGATGAATACAGGCATAAACCTTATATATCACCAATAAAAACTTAGTAGCAAGAATATAAAATTAGTGACAATTGAAATCTTTATAAAAAATTCAGATAAAAAAACTTCTTGATAAGGGAAAACAGCCATCACCCTGGCTAGAGAATCACCTGCATCCACCATGGTTGGCATACAGGGATGCACAACATCGCAAATTAAAAAAATAGCCGCATGTAGGAACTATATAGTTGAAAAAAAAAGAAGCAAATCACTTATAATACAACAAATGAATCATCCACAATATAAATTAATTCTTACTAAAGTAATCAAGTCGGCCATAGAAATAAGAATTGCAAACTTTATGAATTCCAGAAAGCGGGCAAACCCTCACATTACTCGCTATATGAGCCTGCTGTATGATTCAGATATCACCATTGAATCACTACAAAATGATTAGGTATTATGAGACCAAAAATCCAAAGCATGGTGAGAGATGGACAACAAAATGAGCCTAGGGGCTGGCGGTAATGTGAGTGTGATTGGGATTGAAGGAATGTAGTAGGGATTGATGGTAGAGGTGGTAATGATGCCATTGGAACAGTGGGGGTGGCAAGCGAACTGGGCACGGGAGGAAATGTCACCTTTGAAACAGTGGGGGTAGTAGGCAAACTGGGAAAGGGAGGCAATGTGACCTTTGGAACAACAGCAGTCAGTAGGCAAACTGAGCTGGGGAGGCAATCCAAACTTTGGAATATGGCTGTAGTAGGCAAACTGGGAAGGGAAGAAATGTTGCCTTTGAAATAGTTGGTGTGACAGGCATGGTCAGCAAGCTAGGTAGTGGGGGGAGTCTGGGGTTGGGAAAAGTGGGCAATTGAGTACTTGGCAAGGGTGGCATTGTGAGCTTTGGAAGAGTGAGGACGCTAGGCAGGGGAGGTAATTGGTTTGGGGGCATTGGTGGCAATGCAGGAATAGACAGTGTCGGAATGGAAGACAATGGAGGCATCGTTACCTTTGGAAAATGTGAAATGTCAAGCAGTGACAGGTGGTGGAGCAGTTTGTAACCAATGTGAGCTTGGCTCACATTGATGCATGACATTGCCAATGCAATGATCATAGTGCAACAAAGTGCTTAGAAAAATTCATTATTATAAAACTTATAATAAGCAAGGTGTCAAGAAGGTTTACCAAATCATGTAGAAATTAATTCAAGTTGCTTTTGTAATGAGAATTCACATCTAAGTTATGGGATTTTATAGGGAGTCGAAACAAAGATTTATAGGGAGTCGAAAACAAGATTATACTCCGTTGTCGTCTTCGATTCTCGTAACTCTTTTATTTCAATTCGCATTGTATTCAGATGCTTGTAGTGCTCAGTCTTTTGTATCCGCCCCAAGGTGCTTGTTGTTACATCTTTCTAATAATCAATACAGTTTGATTATGAAATTCTTGATTTATTTCTTAAATGATTGTAAATCACATAAGTCTCTTAAGAACTCTAAACTCGGTATTGACTACGAAAAGGGAAACAAACAACTTTAAGCAAACTAACTGTTGATGGAGATAAATTGATTTTGACCTCAAAGTGAATTCGGATAACTTTCGCGGATCATTGAGCGGACTGTCGAGACGTTACATAGGTTACTGAAGAGCAAACCTTGCAGAGGGACAGATCTCTATGCCGATGAAATGTCAGGGGTATGTGTTCCCGCTTGCCATTGCCATTAGGACTCGCTAGGTGGGACAGTTGACTGTTGCTGTACCGCTCGAAAATGGTGTCCCTTCTGTCTTTAGGCCTTGCACTGGGTCAGGCTGCTCTGCGTGATGTAGCTGAATCTAGGAGAACTCTAACTGTTTCAGTGCGGCCTAGTCGCATCTTCGTGCCGTAGGTTGGTCTCCACGTAATGTCCCTTCTGAGTTGTTAGCAATATACTTAACACACTAGTGAAGGGTGGAGACCACTGCTTCCATTTAGTGTAGCCATGGTCTTCCCCGGATGAGGTTGTATGACGATGGTGCATCTACCACCATGAAGTCCAGAAATAGGACATTCTTCAGCTGCTATTTTCCAACTACGGCGGCTAATCTTATCTATTCGATGGGAAAACATTTCTCCCCGCTGAATCCAATCAGCGGGTGCTCTAATGGCACTAGGTTTTCCTCCATGAGGTCCATGCTGCGAAAAGCATTGTAGAACATAATGTTGAGCGAGCTTTTTGTGTCAACGAGAGCTCTCTTCACTTCCCTCTTTGCGATGGAAACGGAGATGACAAAGGCATCGTTGTGCGGTGCTCGAACTCCATTGAGGTCCTTGTCCATGAAAGTTAAAGTGAGAATGGGGTTCTGAATTTTTGAATAGCAAACTCGTCTGTCTTCATCCACGGGTTATCTCTGCATATCCAGCATAGTTAGCTTGCGGGACATATGCGTCTGGTCTTCGTTCGATCCGACTTCATGAAGGACGTATATTATCCTAGGAGTCTCCCTCTCTACCTCTTTGACTGACTCCCCCTGTCCCTGGTATGTTCTGGCCGTTTCTCAGACTTCAGGAAGTCTTTCAATTTTCCCTTGCGGATCCAGTGCTATACTTCATACCTCAGACTTTTGCAGTCATTGGTGTTGTGGCCGCCTTCTTTGTGGTACGCACAGTACTTTTCATTGTCTCCGCGTATCTTCGGGGGGAATTTCAATTCCTCCCAATTTTTCATGGAGTTTAATACATCCGACATACTAGCATTTAGGGGTGTCATGACTCTGGATCCAACATAGTTGGATGACTTCTCTAGCCTGGGATGATCAGGATCCAGTCAGTTGTAAGAGCGCTTCCTCTTGCTCCGCTCCTCATTCCCGTGTCTTTTTCCATCCTTCTTTTCCTTCGAAGCCGAGGGCTTCCTATTGCCTTTTGGTCTCCTTCTTAGCGGTTCTTGAATCCTCCAGGATGATGTGTCTCTGGACGCTCTTAAGGAGCTCTGCCATTTCCAAAGGGGGCTCCAAGGTGAGGTCCTCGAAGAGCTTTTCCTCTTTGAGGCCCGAAATGAATGCCATCAAAGCTGTATATTTGCTACACCTGTCTATGAGGGTCAGCTCGTTGTTGAAGCGTGTGACATACTCTCGGAGCATCTCGTCGGACCTCTACCTAGAGAGAGTATGTAGTGCATGCCTTTTCTAAAACAATGACTTTCGTCGAAACGTGTCAAGAATTCCTTCGCTAATGTTTTGAAGGAGTCGATTGACTTCGGTGGAAGGCTATGGAACCATGACAATGCATGGCCTTTAAGACTGGTGGGAAAGGTTCTGCACATGACGGATTCAGATTCTTCCTTGAGCGCCATTAACTGTTTGTAATGGCGTAGATGATCGAAAGGATCTATAGTTTCATTGTAGGAATCGAGCTACGGGGGAGTGCACTTTTTTGAAAGTGCTCCACTCATGATCCGACGCACAAAGGGTGAGACAGAGAGGCGATATAGTACGTCCGGATCGTGCGCTCCTCTGCGGATAGCGTTCCCGAGACTGAGCATCTTTGTTTTGACAGCTGGATCAGCGTTAGCCGCATAGCTTCCCTTAGTCCAATAGGAATTGGTGGGGGCCCGGCTCTCCTGCGCTAGCTCCTTATCGTCTATTGTATGTGGAGGTTTGTGATGTTCATGGTCTTCATCAACAGCGAGTGGATTCTATCGTGTGAGTGTCTCCACCGCCTTGATAACCTGCTGTATTTGGAATGTCAGCACATCGGTTATGGGGTCTGTCGTTGTCGCCGTTGGTGCAGGAGCGTGAGTAGGTTGTCCAGGCATGGCAGGAACTGGTATTGGGATAGCCAGAGCGTTGGATGTATCCCTTGGTACATTGTTGCATGACCTAGTGATCATCATCTCTCTGGGATTTTGTAGGAGACGACGCTTATCGTAAAGTAAAGAACTATGTCGTCCAAACGGACGACGCCAAACTAATGCAGTCGATTTTCGCTCAATGCTTTGACCATGTTCCTGCAAACCTACTGACCTGCACAAGTAATGCACGTGAGCCACGAACCTAAAAGAGAGATTTTATAAGGATCTGAGGAAGGTGTAATATCTTAACAGGGATTTTGTAGCGTACCTTAGTTTACCAACCTCATGTTTTATTTATAGTGCAAGGAGTCCTGGTTTAACCAGATCATCGTAGGCGTAGTTTAGGGAGGAAATCTTCGTAGATATCCCTCTCTAATTAAGAGTCGTGTTGTGAAAGGGAAGTTTCATGTTAGCTATGCGGGAGATAGTTCCCAATCTAAGAACAATCCATAGAAGGTAGTTTCCCTGTGTAAAAGATAAACTGGTGTTTGCTTCCTAGTTTGAAGCAAAGTGCAGCTTCAGTTGCCCGTCCGAAACTAATCCTCGAGATACTTGTCTGAAGAGGACTTATGGGTATCGTGGATAGTTGTGAGACGTGTGGGCCTAGCATGTTGTGAGATTCTAGGTCCGCTTGGCGGACTGAAGTCGAACCGGCTTAGATCCGCTTGGGTTGGATTTGTGTTGGGTAGATGCTTGAGCCCGTAATTCCTCGAGATCATCATGACACGTGTTCAGCTCAGGAGTGCGACCGCTTTTATGCATCATCAGGTATTAATTGCAAATACCTATTAATAAACATGTGGAAAATGGGAAAGTGGGAAGCATAAAAAAATCATGAAGCAGCATTGAATGGTCTTTTGTAATCAAAATGTCCAAATTCATTTGCTATTATTAGCCTGCAAATAGATCTCCACAATATATACCCGTCAAGCTGGAAATATGATTTCTAAATGCAAAAGCTTACATGTAGGAATAAGTTCATCAGAGAGAAATGGGAACAAGAGATTTGGATACCCTTACATCATCTTTCCACCGGACAACTGCTTCTTCTGAGAGAATAACTTTGTAAGGTTTTGAAAAGCTGATGAAGCATCATTGGTCTTCTTCCATGGGGATACCTTCAATTGCACTTATATTCTTGAATAAAAAACAAAGAAATGATAACTCAATCAAGCCTGCCTTTAGGGTTCCATTTGGGTTTCTCTGGAAAACCACATAACAATCTTTCAGAGCCATCTCAAATTCCTTGATGCAATTTATGCAAATAGATAGAAATTTTTGACAAAACCAATTGAGGGAAATCAAAATCAAGAAATTGACGAATTGACAACAAATCTATCTCATCATTCCGTCGGAATTTGAAATGCTTTGGAGTATTCAAGATTGGATCTTCTGGGGTCAAATTGGACCTCAAACGCCTCTTATGGGGAGTTGAAGTCTTTTCTATGGATCTGTTCGCCTCATCTTCTTCGATTTCGATGTATAGTAACCATTACCGCTTATGCTACTTATCATGAAGGAGAGATTGAATAGTTTCGGAGATTGGGAGAGATTGAGATTGACTAGGGTTCTGTTTTGGGGCTTTGTTTTCGGGTGGTAAAGTTCCCGCCAAAATGGAGTATGTGACCGTTATTAAAAGGGTTTAGATGTGCAAAATTTGTACGTTGTTTGTGCATATATGGACAGCCACACATTCTACTGTGGATAACTCTATGCCAGTATCCACTATAATCTGTGGAATAGCTATCCCGAAAATTTTGCATATATTCAGGCACATCATCAGTTTTATGTCCATTTTGTGACTCTGTATTTTGCACAGTACCTGGGGTCGTCGTGCATCTGTATCAGTAGAGATGCCTGGTTTTTTGTGCCTGGCTTATGTCTGGATGTTGCCATGCACCTGTTTTGTTGACGTGGCACTTAATATCTGTTTTCCCAAACTCATCATTTCATCCATCAAAACAAATTTTAAATCCCATCATCTTATCGATGACCAAACCCATCATCCCATCCATCGATGGCCAAACTCATCATCCCATCCTTGTTTGGAGGCATGTTTAGGAGGTCCTCTCTCCAAACAATTTTTAATGTCACATCAGCAAAAACAGGTGCATAGCACCATCATGGCATAAACCAAGCACAACATACCAGACACTGTAGAATTTTTGCTCATTATTTGAGAATAGTGAGTTTTGTAGTTGTTAATTAATGCCTATAACTTTCTCCAATTTTTTAGTTTGGGACACAAGATGGTATATAGTTGTGCAATTGACAATTGATTGTTTGGTCTCTCATGCTCTAGCAATTGGGAGCTAGGAAGAGAAGTGAAGAATGACTGCAATTGTAGGATAATGTGGGCTTGGAGAAGTGGGCAAAATGCAGGTGTCAAAGGCAAAGGAAAGAGCCATTGGCACTAATGCACTATAGGCCACAGGACTAACTAGTCGATGATCATTAATGCGAATGTAGTACATGAAACTCTATTGAAGTCATGAAAGAGTTACAATATCAGGTTTTGATCAGTGGAACATAAGGAATGATATTGAACATGAAATCCATATCGATTAAGTTAGACATGATGTGGCAATGACACTTAATAACCAGCTCTTTGAAAAGTTATGGTATTAGTTTTCAGATTCATCCCTATTGTGGTTGCCATCCCTTGAGATTTGTGTTAGATATGGTACATACGTTGTTTGATCAAAGATATTATTGATAAGGATAATATTATAAGGATAATGGTTGAAGTCACAAATTTCTTATGTTTAAATAAAAAAGAAAATTTAGATGAAGATCAACATTAGCTGCTGGAATCTTTCAAGAACTAGCTTATTTGTAGTTTTTTTATTGTTTTACTTTTCAGAGTCCGTGTGCTTCATGGTTATTGTTTTGACCTTTTCTAATTATTAGGGAAGGGGATGAAGAACATTTTTCTCAAGATGATTAAGCAATTTATTGTTGCCTATCAAGATCACGAGTTTATGCTTTGTCCACCAAGGAACCATCTGGACATTTTTCACTTGGTGAGTTTAACCTATAGCTTAAAACTCATTCATTCATACAATACAAATATAGTAAAATGAAACCAACATACAACAAATCTACCACCACAATACAAATATAGTAAAATGGACAGAATGACAAGTACTAAATGAAAGCTACACGTTAAAGATTTTAAATATTGTTGGCAAACTTAACTTCAACAGCTTATGCAACTTATGGGGTCGTGGTTGAATGGGGTATTATGGGAAGAGATGGGATGGGCAAGTCCTTAGGCAGGCCAGGGATCGCAGGTAGTGGTAGCAATTCAGGATTAGGCATAGGTAGTTAAGGCTTTGGCAGAGTTGGGATTGTTGGTAGAGGAGGCAAGTTAGTTATTGGTAGAGTTGGTAGTGCTGGTAGAGTTGGTAGTGGTAGTGTTGGTAGAGTTGGTAGTGTTGGTAGTGTTGGTAGGTTTGGTAGAGTTGGTAGAGTTGGTAGTATTGCTTCAAGCTTGCGCAGACCGGATACTGGTGGCAAGTTGGGCAGCTCTGGTTTTGGCAATGCAGGAAGAGGTGGCAACTCCGGTTTGGGAAGCCCTGGAACAACCGGCAATTTCATCCCTAAGAGAATTCGGCCTGCATGAACAACCACATCGTCGCAGTTCATCAAGGAGGAAACGAGCAACAAAGGTAAGATAATATGGAGATAAGCCATGATTAAATGACAACCGAGAGCCAAAGATGCCTTAGCAACTTAAGGGTGCAATTGTTCTTGCCAGACTGTGTTTACACTATTTGGAATTGTATGGTTTTATAGGAGATTCATGAAAGGAACTAGTGTCTGAGATCAGAGTGTGCTATTGGTTGGCTGTAGTTGTGGGTAAGAAGCTGGAACATATTGTGTAAGTTTTGGATTTCACTATCTCATTACCTCACATGCAAGTTTTGGATTTCCTTGAGCCGACCTCTGTTTGGTAACAACTTAATCAAACTGACGAACCAAAACAACTTATGGTCTCTGGGATCTAAAAGTATTCAGAACTAAATATACAGCAATGAGACATCAAACAGTCGATGGATTGTTGCTGAACGTGTGGCACGGATTAGCGCTAATACGAAAAGACTCCAGTCTAATCACTAACAGGCTCAAGCCAGGACCAACCTAGGCTAATTATCTCATTATTTCAAATACCTCACATGCAAGTTTTGGATTTACTTGAGCCGACCTCTAATTGATAACAACTTAATCAAACTGACAAACCAAAACGACTTATGGTGTCGGGGATCCAAAAGTATTCAGAACTATATATACAGTGATGAGATATCAAACAGTGGACAGATTGTTGCTGAACATGTGGAACGGATTGGCGCTAATACGAAAAGACTACAGTCTAATCACTACCAGGCCCATGCCAGAACCAACCTAGGATAATTATCTCATTACTTCAAATACCTCACATGCAAGTTTTGGATTTACTTGAGCCGACCTCTGATTGATAACAACTTAATCAAACTGACGAACCAAAACGACTTATGGTGTCGCGGATCCAAAAGTATTCAGAACTATATATACAGTGATGAGATATCAAACAGTGGACAGATTGTTGCTGAACATGTGGAACGGATTGACGCTAATACGAAAAGGCCCCAATTCTAGTCACTAATGACATATGGAATATTTACCATCGGTGCATCGAATAGATTGGTGGGGTCCTATCGAATCACTTCATGTTATGAACATTGTTTCAACTGATCGCACTAACGCAAGATTTCACCTAGGTCTATATGTGAATATGTTAACATAATATACGAAAGCTAAATTTCTAACCTGATTACAAAATACAAGTCATGATGCAGAGATATTGCTGCCGCCATGACTCCATAATCAAATGGAAAGTAGCAAAGTTCAACTGACATGCAAACCTACAACCAACACCTATGAACCATAACACTACATCTCAACTGGAAAGGTTCAATGAAAAAAGATTACGAGCACATTCTCTATCAGACTTCTGTCCTCTGAAAATGGAATCGAACTTAGTGGGAAAGAAATTTTGAGAAGGAATTGTAGAGATCTGCATGGAATTAGATGAAATAGAAATTCTCTCAAGAGAGAGAACTCTGTGAAGCTTGATAGAACGTGGAACTCACCAAACACGTTAAATAATTATATTTTCCATAAAACAATTAAATACAAACCAAAATTAAATAATTATTCCAAAACAAAAGGGCGTTGATGAGTGCTAATGGAAACATGCCCAACTTTGTTATGCTGATATGTGAGGAGTTTTTGTTCTTTGTTCATACAGCTTTGACAAGGCAAACTTCTTCCCTCTTTCACCTTCTTCGTATATGTATACAGAGATGGCACGCGCACATTATATACATTGTTGCTATGAATTAATATGAACTTTTGCGTGCAAGTACACAGGGGAGGAGCCAGGATTGCAAATAAAGGGGGGCAAATAAATAAATCATAGATAATTTAATTCTTAAAATAAATAAATAAATATGATTAAACCGCAGCTTAACTGACCCTATAGGGTTTACCAAACCAGGCTCGAAGTCTACAATATTGTTGCCACTTAATATCCTCGTCGCCTCTATCTCGCGGGGAGACTTATGGGGTGCGAAGACTTGAAGTACAGTACTAAGCAACAACACGGACACTTATGGTTGCAGAATTCTCTGTGGGAAATGGAGTGAAGTTAGACATACAACACGACTATGTATTATTCTTCCATCTCTCAATCTTGCGTATATTATGCATTACAATATACAATAGAATAACAGTAAAGAGTGGAGCAGTCTGATTTGGTACACGAACAACATCCCTAGACACAGTTTCATTGTATGGCTTGCCATGAATAATGCTATGAAAACATTGGATAAACTCAGAAAGTGGGGCACGGTGTCATCAGACCTCTGTTACTATGCTCCAGTGAAACTGAATCCATTGCTCACCTTTATTTTGAGTGCACCTACTCGAAATCCATCAGGAGTCATTTCCTGAGACTGTTGGGCTACAATAGACAGGTTCTCAATTGGCTGGAAGAAGTCGCTTGGTGTAGGACACACTTTGCTGGTAATAAAATGGATAACACCTTGCGCAAGCTCACTTTCAATGCCACAATATACCATATATGGGCCGAACGGAATAGAAGAGTGCACCATATATGACGAAGTACGCCTAAAATTAGCAGTCATTGAAAAGGAAGTAATTGACTCAGCTGCAAATAGACAGTTTTCAATGCATGGAACTCACACGTGCATTTTCGCCTTGACGCACCAATCTACTGTGGCTAGTCTAAGCCACCCGTAGGCTGGTGCAAAGTCAACACAGATGGGTCTCTTCAAGGTGCCCTAGGGGGCCATGGAGCTGTTTTAAGAGATGCACAAGGTGTAGCCATAGCAGCATGTGCAGGATCATCGCCAGGACACTCTGTGATTAAGCACGAACTGCATGGTATCGAAGCTGCCCTTAATCTAATGGAAAAACACGGTATCAATAAGGCTATTTTCAGCACCGACTCAACATATGCCTTGTCCATTCTCACAAGGAATGAACCTACTCCGTGGGATCTTCGACACTTAGCCAAACAAATCAAGCGTGGACTAATGCAGCTTGCGGACTACAAAATTCAACACCACTACCGAGCAGGATTACTTCCTCCCTTTGAGTTTCTAGAAATAGATCCTAGCTTTTTTTTATGAGAATGTAAAGAACTATCTACATGAAGATGCTATAGGGAGAAGCATTTTTGAATTTAAATTTCTACAAATAACAATATTTTTCTAATCACAGAAGCATTTTTAAAATTTATTTTTCTAATCACAAACCACACCAAAATAAATTAAAGATTTTCCCTTGCATTGACCTAAACCATATCCTCAACTAAAATCAAACGGTAGTCGATAACTTATGAATGAAAACCTAAAACTTCTCTCGACTCCCTTCCAAAAACCTAACCAACCATTTTCCACAAGAAGTCTAATTTTGTTAACTCGAATGGGGCTTAGTTACAGTTGCCACATGCACACTAATTTGGTCAAAACATTGAGAAACTTTTTTTTTTAAATAGGAGAGAGAAAAAATATATCCCTAACCTTACGACTTGCATCCTCTTCAACCTATTCACCATTTAAATGACCTAAAATAATTAGAGAAACTTTTCTATTCCCATGATATTTGATATCCATTATCGAAGCTTTCCCGTTGAACAAAAGCATTAGAAACATCTAAACTTACGAAACTTGAATCAACACCAAATCAAAATCATTGCATTCCAAAGCCTCTTATATTTTAAAACACAACCCAAATGTCAAAATCAAGTTTTGAACAGATAAAACACAAAAAACCCTCTCGAATAGAAGGAAAACTAAAATACCCATCAAACAATGAAATTTTGAATTGAATCAACCTAAATAATCTTTTTAGTTTCAAGTTCCTAAAATCAATAGTACATTTAATCACCCCATAATTGCACATTTAGAATTCTTTAACTAATTATATTTGTGCATTCAAAAAGTTTACACAAGAAAACGCGGAGAGAAGCTTTAAAAATGGAAAAAGTTTCCTGTCTGATCGAGGATGGAGAAAATGGCTAGAAAAGATAGAGATCATAATGTTCTCTCACTTTTTTTAAAATTAATTTATCTCACATCTTTTGACTAAATTAATTACAACCTACCATTAATCTATCTCTTGTGTGTCTTGGGGTATCTTGGTCACTTTCTTTATTAAGTTGGGGTGTTTTTAGTAAATTGGGTAGTTAATTCAGTTTTGATGCTCCTAATAAAACATGGGGTGAAAGGAACATTCATTTTGAATTATTGGGGTGTTTGGTTTGCTAGAAAAATTTCAATTATAGGAGTTAGTTTGGAGTGTTAAAAATAAAAAACTACTTCTACAATAACATGGAGATGCTTTATTTATTTTGGGGTGATTCAAGTAAAACATGAGGTGAAACCCTAAATAAATAAGAATTGAGGATCAGTGTTGGGCTGATGTTGGGGCTCGTAATTCCTCGAGATCATCATAACACGTGTATGGCTCAGCGGTGAGACCATTTTTATTTATCATCAGCTACTCCCCCCGAGTTAGTGGGTCGTCACATCGGTTCGCAAAGTCTTCTCTTGAAGGAATGTGTCGCTTATGATGATTGAGTGAGTATCGTTTCTTGAGCCGCATGCTACATTAATTGAATGTGAGTCGGTCTAGCGAAAAAGAGGCGGGAACCCAATCTCTAGTTAGGTCATCCGCAGTGTAGAGTCTGACCCTTCTCTTTGTTGTTTAAGATAATGCTCTGATTAGAAAACATTGTTCATCTTCTTCATTGCTCAACAAAAACTTATTGACGATGCAACCTTGGCCACGGGCCTAGAGTTTTTCGAAGATTGGTTGTTGTCCGAGCCTAGCCTTTCCAAAATCTGTATGAAGTTTGGGGTCCCTGAGGACCTGCCATTATATGTCCTGACGGGTGACAAAACGCCAATGTCACCTCCGGCCGGTTTCATCTGCTTACATCGTGGGATGCTTCAAAATGAAATATGTTTTCCAGTTCTGAACGTGATTTGGGAGTTCATGGATCTCCTGGGGATTCCTCCGGCCCAGTTGGGGCTTAATGAATATATGATCATCTTCCTGATTATGATCAGTGCTAAGGAGGCCGGTGTCAATGTGACTCTGCGAGTAATTCAGTTGTTCAATTCTCCCCGACTAAAGGGTAACGTTGTCTGTAAGATGACATCGTCGGCTTGCTTTGTGAATTTGCCCGATGATTTCAAGTTCTGGTAAAAGTATTGCATCTTGGCCCCTGCAGATTCAAAGTATTTTCGATGCAAGAGTCACCCGCTCGAGCGAGAGTTCAGGTCGCTTCGTAAGTTCAACCCTTTCTTGTGACTTTGATATGTTTGATCGTGGGCTAACTAAACATTGCTTGTGTTTCTTCGCAGGGAGGTTTCCCAATACTCCTCTAACCTTATAGGAGCAAAACACAATGGAGACGTTTTGCGGCTTGCCAAAGAGGAAGTTGAATGCTGCTGGGGCCAAAGCTCTCATTCTATCTGACATGGAGGAGCCGTCTGAAACGCTTGCCTCTTTAGTGAGGAAAAGGTCATGTGTTAGAATGAGGTTTCCTTCAGCATGATCCACTCCAGTAAGAGAGGAACGCGAGTCTGCTAAGCCTGTCGGGGTGGAGACTGATGTGTCTGGCTTGGAGAAAGATTACTTGCAGTTTGCAGGGGTTGTAGACAGGTCGAATCTCAATGACGCGTAGGCCAAAGCTTTGAATGATCGTCTGGTGCGGGTTGCAATGGCGGCTTCTACTGTTGTTGGGGTTGTTCCGACAGAAGGCTTCAATGAAGACCCGCCTGAGGTTGTGGAATCTGATCGTCCCACTAGTGTCGCAGGCCAGGTTTCCCATAGTTCACATTGTTCACCGTCTCGTTCCAGACCACAGCTAGAAGTATTGGAGGGTCCTCTGGATAATTCACTCCCTCCTCTCCCTTCGGATTCCGTCAAGTTGTCTCGCACCAAAGGGTCGGTCTTTCGTGATAAATGAAAGGCCACGAAAAAGAGTCTGAGGATGATGACAATCGTAAAGGGTGTTGCCGATGTAATTCATGAACTGGGAAAGCTTCATCCGAATGCGCGGATAAGCCTGTTTGCTCTGAACTTGGTAAAAATCACTACAACACAAATGCTCATTAATAGCATTTGTTAATAGCGTTTTTGCCAAATATGCTATCAAAAGTCAAATTTTAATGACTTTAAAAATGAAAACGCTGTAAAAACTCGGGCGGGCTTTTTTGGCGCTCGCCTCTTTCATCTCTCCTTTTACTCAGCGCTCGCCTCCTTCATCTCTCATTCACCCTCCCTCCTCCTGTCTTCTCGCCATCTCCCTCACTGCTCCCTCCATCTCTCCATCGTCCTCCCTGCTCTCTCCATATCTCCATCTCCCTCACTGCTCCCTCCATCTGTTCATCGCCCTCACTGTTTCCTCATTGTACGGTTTGTGATTTTGGAAAATCTGAAGTTTTTGTTCCTTCGATTATGCATGATTTTTGTGTTTTCAACGTTTTCACAGTTTTTCATTCTCTTTCTATGTAGGTTTTATAGATGAAATCTCTGGTTCGTCTTTTAAGCTTTTGTTCCATCTGCAAGGTGTTTGAAACTATAAGTGTGACCAAACACCCTCAAAACGACATAGCAAAGTATTGTGCAGAGAAGAGAAGATCTGGTTTGATTTGAGTGTTTGAAGTAAAGGTACCTCTCTCTCTCTCTATTCCTTTCATCAACTTTTTCTTCTCTAAAACTCAAGCACTAAAAATCCGCCCAAACAGATTTTATTTAGGGATTTTTTTCCATAAATTTTAGGGATATGAGAGTTTAATCGAAAATAGGGTTTGAGTTTTTGCTGTTATTTTGGTGAAATTGTTCTAATGTTAATGTGCTTCTCATCGATTTTGATCATTTTTTGTGGTTTAATCGAAAAGGGTCGAGAAAATTTTCCATTTGGGGTTAAAACAAAGCAACAGTGACGGAGGGTTTCTTCCTCTTCTTCTTACTACTAATGCACTCACTTAATCATCTTTCTCTTGCTATTAACTAACTTCTATAAATACTAACTGAAACTCAGATTGCATTAGAAAGATGACATTTTTTTTAAATGTTTCGTTGAATTAGATTGATTTCTTGCTTGTGGTTTTTGTTTGTTTGGCTGCTATAAATTGAATTTTCTATTTTTCAATCAACGTAGAGCCATTTCATTTGTGTTATTTTGGCTTGACATTCAATTGGGTGCTTATATATTCTGTTAAGGATTTAAATTCCATTTTATTTCATTTAAATTTGCTGAATTTAACCTTCAACAAACGAATCGTACAGTTGATCTATGATTTTTTTTTTTTTTGATTTCTGAACTGGCTTTTTGGACTGCAACTATCTGATTCGGGAACCATATGAGAATAGTGAACTAGATTATTACTTGTATGAGGTAATATGCACACTACTATTGTTTCTGTTGTGAGTTCTATTGTTTACATTCAAGAATTTCACTCCATTTCTCTTATATTCTGCGAGGTTTTTGTTCTGCAATCAGATCTGTTGCAGCTGCGAGTGATGTTTTTGTATAGAAATGGTTATATGAATGGACTGATGGCAAAGTTTGTGGGGCAGAGAGACAGATACGTATAGATCGGTTCAATGCTAAGAACTCGACTAGGTTCTATTTTCTGCTCTCTACAAGAGCTGGGGGACTCGGAATAAATCTTGCAACTGCTGACACTGTTATAATATATGACAGGTTTTTACCTGTACAACCTTTCCCCCCCCTTTTCACGAAACATGGACTAAATTTGCATTTACTAACTGTTGTCTATTTGCAGTGATTGGAATCCTCATGTTGATTTGCAAGCAATGGCTAGGGCTCACCGGCTTAGTCAGACCAATAAGGTCATATTATATTTATTGAATATGTTTCTTGTAGACGAGTAACTTTTCTTTATTTTGGTTGAAGTTTGTAGAAGTTCTATTCTTGAATTTATTTTCTTTCCTTTTCCTGATGAATTTTGGTCAAATGTCATAGGTCATGACATATCGATTAATAACACGTGGAACCATTGAGGAAAGGATGATGCAAATGACCAAGAAAAAAATGGTTCTAGAGCATCTTGTTGTGGGGAAGCTTAAAGCACAAAATATTAATCAGGTACTCTGTATGCATATGTTGTAATAGAATGCAAACATTGTCCATCTTGGCATGTTATCTAAAGAAAGAGCTCCATGTACTAGATGTATACATTCTCTTGTGATTTTATCTAGATTGGCTTGTTTAGGTTGAGTTTATGAACTTCAGGATACAATCTCTCCCTTTTTCTGTTAGTGCAACAAGAAACACATGTCATTTTGCCAATACTTATTGGATACATTTCCTCTTTCTGCAAACTTTTGGGTGTGTCCGTATTATATTTTTTAATTTTCTCTGAACTTTCTCCTATTATCTGAATATAGTTTCAGGCATCACTAGCACAGAGTATAGTATCTGTTGTATCAAAAAGAATAAAATTTTGAATTACTAATTACTTGCATCAAATATGAGATGATAGCTCTCATGCACATTTGAATCTGTCATCTAGGAAGAATTAGACGACATTATAAGATAGGGTTTGTTATTGATGTCTGATGTATTCATGTTAGTTGTACTTGCACAACTTCCAGACAACCTCCTGGCATTTATTAGACCAATCTGATACATTTCTGCTAGGGCTTGATGTCATTGTAGTTTGTAATCTAAGTGTTTTCCTTTTCTTCTTGTGTAGGTTTCAGATTGAAGAACAGAACCTGCTCCCTTTATTCCATATAGTCATACTCGTGAGGTTAGGCCTGCATTTGGGAGTACAAGCTCTGTAATTCAATCACATGCGATGCATATCCCTGGTGTTCAGCAGCAGACGCTGCATTTCCCATGGCATGAAGCTTCTGGTTCAAGGGTTTTCAGTGATGAAGAATTTATCTTTGGTTTACAAGAATTACATTCACCTACTGTCGACCAAAACCCACTATTTTTCCCTGGATTGGCTCCGTTATCTACAGTCTTAAACTTTGGTGCCCATGGTATACAGATTCCTACACTTCCGCTGTTTGGTCCCACTGCTCAGGTGCAAGAAACTAGCCAACAGGGGCATCTTCAAACTCTCTCAAGGCCAATATTAAGTGCTGACAGATCCGAAATCTCTTTTGCACCTCCAGCTCTGACTGAGGAGCGAAACAGACTGCTACTGGAGGTTTGACCTTATCTATGACTTTGGGTTACTTTATTGTTGTTTATGTTTCTCAGTTTCTAAGGAGATGCTACCCTGGATGTTGCGTTATTCCTTAAAATGAATTTACTCCAGTTCTTATTACAGTGTCGAGGTAACATTTTCATGATGTTTACGTGTTATGATTATAGTATACTGGTTTCAGGTTTTAGGTATCATAATCATTCTCTAAATAATGTTGCACATTAATAATTTTACAATTTCCTCAAAATCAAACATGAAGAAAGATTTATTTGTTATTAGCTATGTTATCTCTTCTTTCTGTAGTTATGTTGTATATACTTTATAATAAATGGAAAGATTTTGAACTTTTTTGTTTTTCTTTTGACTCATCTAAAAGATGTGGAAACAAAAAAGTTTTGGTTTTGTTTAGAAATTTTAGTCCTTTTTACCCCCATCATATGAAAGCTGATTGATACTTAAAGGTGATTAATTGGTTGCAAATAATGTTGCTTTCTGGCACTACAAAAGTCTAAAAACCAGGGATTATGTGAGAAAGAACTTGAAAATTCAACACCTGAAGGAATGAGCAAGCAATCAAAATGAAAATTAACTCCATATTAGTAAACTGAAAAAGAAAAAAACTATTCATAAACTTGGCAATGTGACGCAACAATTTTGGTAAGGTTTTTGGGAACTTCCCAAAGGAATCCTTCAATATTTTCACTCATGTATAGGCATTTCATTGATTTCCTTCTGCAATTTTGGATTTCTTTACAGGTTGATTGGACACTTGAGTTGCACGGAAGATTTGTTCAAGCAGTGGAGCAGCTGGGCATGGATAAGGCAGTCCCTTCAAGAATTTTGAAACTTAAGGGCATCGATTGTCTTACTGGACACAACATTGCTAGTCATCTCCAGGTACATCTCTTCTTCAATTATATCTGTCTTTCTCTCTTTCATCAAATCCTTCCAAATTTGGGATAATTTATTTTTGTTCTTCTTGTTTTATGCTTTGTCTGAGATGAAAGGCAAGTGGGAAATACCTCTAAGCAATGAGCATGTGTAAAGCTTTTCTTTTCTATTTGCTAAAATTAAGGATGTCAGTTCACAAACTTCTTATGTACATTATACATGAAAGTATGTTAACTAAATCGATTTTAACTTAATATATAATCTTGGTTTAGGTTGTTCAGAAAATGATAGATCAATCATACTTTGAATGAAAATCATTTTTATCTCTGCCTGTGCCTCATGGAAATAATACAACTTTTCTCTTTTTCTGCTTCTGTCTGTTTAAGATAATGTGTTTTCTTGAAAGTTGAAGCAAGGAAAGAAGCCTCTGTCGCTTGCACCACCAACAATGGGCTTCGCTCCACATAATCCTATGCAACCTTTCCGACCCTTACACGTGTGGGGACATCAAACCATCGATCAATCCATGATGCACATGGTTGAAACATCTTGCACATTCACCATCTACATCGCGGCCTCTGTGGGAACCACCACCACCTCCTCCTCCATTAACAATAGCGCCACCACCACCATTGTTACATGACCCCTTGTATTGGCAAGCACATCCACATGTAAATACTCCACTCAATTATAAAGCCATTTACACATCAATATGTTTTACATCAAGATCTAATTAAGGGGATGTTTTTGTTCATTAGGTACCAAATTCTGTTACACAAGGGACTCCTTGCATGCCTCAAACACTGACACAGTCGGTAATTAACTTATTTATCTTTTCTTGAATTTTTTTTTATCCATACTATGTACTTCACATGTTTTGGATGGATCATACAAGATTGGACAAATATAATCAAACTCTGTTGGGTAAAATGAGTGCAGAGATATCCCACTCCACTAGTCTCAGACATGGCACTATAATCTTCCATATTTGTAAATTGTTTATCTTTTTTTTTTTTATGGTCATGTCTTGTTATGTACATGGCTTTTTGTCATTTCAGTAGTATGTTGATATGTAATGACAGTAATAAGTGTATATATATACATTTTATTTTTTTATTTTTTTGACTAATTAAATGTTATTTTGAGGATGGAAAAGCCATAGTTGGGCTGAGTGATTTCCCTATTACTTCCTGGGTAACTCGCTACTCGGTCCAAACTGACTAGTGACTAATGTTTGTGTAAACTGCATAAACAATATGTGAGTTATCAGCATCCATGGTGTCTACCATTAAGTGCTGTCCTAATAATTAAAGACTATACTTACCTATAAATAACATGGAAAATTAATTGAGTAGACATTTGAAGTGATGGTTGATGCCATTCAAAATTATGTTCTTTAAACCCTTTCTATGAGTTGTATGGTTTAATGTGATGTGTGTTATTCATGCTTGTGACGGTCTCTATCAGTGACGTGTGTACATGTTGCACATCGCATTTCCTTATGTGCAGCTAGTGCCAAAATATCTTCTTGTTAGAATGTAGCTTGACCTTGTTCTCTGTTGATTGGGTTCCTTGAGCTTTCTATAAGTATTCTGCGTTATCTCCTTCATTCCATTTTCTGCCAGTTTTAACATGACAAGTTGCAGGAGATAGCGTCAGAGGCAAGTTGACAAGTAAATTTTGATTTTTTTAAAAAAAATCTTATTTTTATCAAAATCATTTTGTGATAATTATATTTGACAAGTAATTAGTCTTTTTAACTTCCTTTTGTAGCGGTATATCCACCCATCAATCAGTTGGTTGAACAATGTGGCAAATTTCACTTACTGGACAAGCTATTAACAGAATTGTTGGCCCGAAATCATAAAGTATGCTCAAGAGTTCAAAATTTGATTTCTCTATAGTCATTATTTATCTGTGTAGTCGTTATTTCAGAAGTTTTTTTTGTTACAGGTTCTGATATTCTCACAGTGGACAAAGGTTTATTATATTATTGATTATTATTTCAGCGAGAAAGGTCTTGAGGTCTGTAGGATTGATGGCAGTGTGCAACTGAGTGAAAGAAGAAGACAGGTAGCTATTGCTATACTAAATGAAATTATCTTCTGTATCACCTTCTATTATAGAAAAATTTTAAGGTCTGCAAGAAGCATGATCTGCCTGCATATTATCATGAGCTTTAGTCTATTTCATTAAATTTGTAGGGGGCATCAGTCCATTTCATTATGAGCTTTAAATTTGTCTCCTACGGAGAAACATCAATAGATCTATGGTTACATTTGTATGTTTGGATCAAATTTCTTGTTCTTAAGCATTTCCATGAAAAATGCATTTTGGGTGTTTGTTTATTTCCATTATGTGTTCCATTCTAAGGATAGTATTAATTGATGGCTTGTCTTAATGCTTCTTTTATTTTTGAAGCATGGTAGTCAGTGGTGTTCTGCTTTTTGTTATCTTCATATTTAGCTTTTTGTTATCTTCATATTTAAAAATTCTTATAGCGGTGAATCAATCATGGCAAGCAAATTCAAGAATTCAATGATCCAGAAAGCAATTTCAAAATCTTTTTACTTAGTACCAGGGCTGGTGGACTTGGTATCAATCTCACTTCAGCTGACACTTGTATTCTGTATGATAGTGATTGGATAAATCCACTTTTTTTTTTCTTTCAACAGTTTTAAGGAATAAGGAGTTCTTAGGCTATTTGACTGACTGATTTCTGCATGTTCTCTACAGAATCCTCAAATGGATTTCTGGGCAACAATGGGCGTCTTGAAGATTCTCCTCCTCTCTTCCTGCGTCATCTTCCTATCTGCAACTGAGATTCATGAATTTTCTAGTCCACAGTCATGGAAAAACGATGTTTCTCTTACACAAGTACCACCCCCACTTGGTGTTGTACGAATCTATCTCCAAAAAAGAAGCATGAATTATGCTTTTGCCCGTGGATTCGTTTATGAAGGTGCATATGGCGATAGCAGCCAAAAGATAGATACACATCAAGCCTATGTTTTTGGAATTTTCTTGTTCCCATCAAGCCCCCCCAATGACATGAAGGTCTCTATTCATTTACTATAACTCCAAAGGGCCTGTTTGCATTTGTTCTATCTGATAGTACTCCCAACTGATAGATTTTGTGACTCGATGTAATACATTATCTCATTAATTATATTACTTTGCCTCCATTCATGGAAATGTTTAAGTTTGGAATGGTTAAAGAAATTAGTGTTATAATAGCATTTATGAAATTTCAAATTGATAGCAAATGAAATTAAATTTTTTTTTTTGCTATGTATACCTACCATAGCGTTTTTGAAATGCTATAAAAGGATCTACCATAGCGTTTTTAAAACACTATAACAGGCTAACTTTCTATAGCGGTTTAAAACCGCTATAATAGACCCAGGGTCTATTATAGCGCCGGCAGACATAGCATTTACTAAAACGCTATGGTATCCTACCATAACGTTTTTGAACCGCTATTAAAGGGCTTTTTTTTTAGTGAATGAGTTCACAGGTCTGGCACCAAGAGGTAGACGTAGAGTATGCTCCAAAAAGCATATAAGCAGGCTTCACAGCTGACTAATGGATTGTGCTCCAAAACTAGAGGAGGATACGCTAGAAGGGTGTATGGACAAGGGCTTGAAGTACCTTATGTTGGGTATATCTCACTTGAGCCACGTGGTCATTGCTAAGACGGAAGTCGAGACAGCTCGTGAGAGGGTATACACCTTGGAGCGAGTCTTCTCGCACATGTAGGCTCTATATTCTGCTGCGCTTTATGAAATTGAACGGCTACAGAAGCAACAGCTAGAATCTGATGTGGAGTTCTATGCTCGAGAGGCGAGGAAGGCCGATGACCAGCTCGAATTGGAGTGACATGAGCTTAGTGCTGTGAAGAGCAGTTTGGCCACAGAGCATTCTTGGGTCAACTCGCTGACTGGCAAGTTGGAGCTATTGGAGCATGAACTTATTAATGTGAAGGTGTGAGAGGAGGAGCTTCTTCAGAAACAAGGCAAATGCGAGTTTTGTTGGGTTGTACATGGCACGCTGGAGCTGATGAATGAGGAGCATCCGGAATGGGATCTCGGCCTTTATATGAAGATGTCGTACGTAGACTTGTTTGTTACCTCTGCGTCATCGGACGAGGAAGACAATTTGGGACCTGATGTCAAGGCCATGGCGCGTGTGGATGCAACTCCTGCTCCTTCCACTAGGTCATGATGCAGAGATATTGCTGCCGCGATGACTCCATAATCAAATGAAAAGTAGCAAAGTTGCTAACTTAAAGAAGTAACAAATAATGAGTGAAATTCAATTTTCAACTGACATGCAAACCTACCACCAACACTAATGAACCATAACACTACCTCTCAACTGGAAAGGTTCAATGAAAAAATATTACGAGCACATTCTCTATCAGACCTCTGTCCTTTGAAAATGGAAATGAACTTAGTGGGAAAGAAATTTTGAGAAGGAATTGTAGAGATCTGCTTGGAATTAGATGAAATAGAAGTTTTCTCAAGAGAGAAAACTCTGTGAAGCTTGATAGAACTTGGAACTCACCAAACACGTTCAGCTTCTACTTGCATAGATACATAAAATTTTATTTTCCAGAAATAGAAAGGAGGTACTCTAAGGTTTCAGAATTACAGAAATGAGTCCCTTGATCACTAATAATGGCTCGGGGTGTATCGAAACGGGATAAAATGTGTTCTTTGATAAACCTGACAACTGTGTTGTTGTCATTGTTCCAGCATGTCACAGTCTCTACCCATTTGGACACATAGTCCACTGCAAGCAAAATATACAAATATCAAAAAGAAGGTGGAAAATGTCATATGTCTCAATGACTAGGATGGGGTTAAGGGGCATCATATGTCTCCGGGACAATGCACCTAACTTCTGGCATCTATCACAAGAATGACAATAATTGTTAGTGTCCTTAAATAATGTAGGCCAATATAATCCCGACTGTAAAGTTTTTGCAGCGGTCTTTTTCATAGGAAAATGGCCTCCACAAGCTGCACTAAAATGTAAGACACTTTCAATCTCACCTTCAGGAATACAGCGCCTCATGATTTGGTCGGGGCAATACTAATATAGATAAGGATCATCCCAATAAAAAAAATTTGCCTCGACAAAAAATTTGCGCTTATCTTGAGCACTCCATTATGATGGAACTTCGCCAGAAACCAAGTAATTAACAATTTGCTCACGTAACATATTAATCAATTCTTCTTCTTGTGAGCCATCAAGCACGGAAGAAATAATAATAGGAAATGTATCACCTGGTTCGAGGAATGCATGTTTAAGTCCCTCAGACAATAGAGCTAGGTCGACTTTCGGAGTTTCCAACTTTGTTAGGATAAAGTGAACTCTGTGAAGCTTGATAGAACTTGGAACTCACCAAACACGTTAAGCTTCTACTTGCCTAGATACAGAAAATGATATTTTCCATAAAACAATTAAGCACAACCAAAATTAAATAATTATTCCAAAACAAATGGGCATTGATGAGTGCTAATGGAAACATGCCCAACTTTGTTATGCTGATATATGAGGAGTTTTTGTTCTTTGTTCATACAGCTTGGACAAGGCAAACTTCTTCTCTTTTTCACCTTCTTCGTATATGTATACAGAGATGGCACGTACACATTATATACATTGTTGCTATGATTTAATATGAACTTTTACGTGCAAGTACAGTACTAAGAACCAACACGGACACTTATGGGGTGCAATTACAATATACAATAGTATTCAGGGAGATAATTTAAACTTCTACAAATAACATTATTTTTCTAATTACAGATGCATTTTTTAAATTTATTTTTCTAATCACAAATCACACCAAAATAAATTAAAGATTTTCCCTTGCATTGACCTAAACCATATCTTCAACTAAAATCAAACGGTAGTCGATAACTTATGACTGAAAACATAAAAAACTTCTCTCGACTCCCTTCTCACGACTCCCTTCCAAAAACCTAACCAACCATTTTCCACAAGAAGTCTAATTTTGTTAACTTGGTTGGGGCTTAGTTACAGTTGCCACGTTGACACTAATTTTGTCAAAACATGGAGAAACTTTTTTTTTTTTAAATAGGAGAGAGAAAAAAATATCCCTAAACTTACGACTTGCATCCTCTTCAACCTCTTCACCATTTAAATGACCTAAAATAATTAGAGAAACTTTTCTATTCCCATGATATTTGATATCCATTATTGAAGCTTTCCAGTTGAACAAAAGCATTAGAAACCTCTAAACTTGCGAAACTTGAATCAACACCAAATCAAAATCATTGCATTCCAAAGCCTCTTATATTTTAAAACACAACCCAAATGTCAAAATCAAGTTTTGAATAGAAAAAACACAAGAAACCCTCTCGAATAGAAGGAAAACTAGAATACCCAACAAACAATGAAATTTTGAATTGAATCAAACTAAATCATCTTTTTAGTTTCAAGTTCCTAAAATCAATAGTACATTTAATCACCCCATAAGTGCACATTTAGAATTCTTTAACTGATTATATTTGTGCATTCAAAAAGTTTACACAAGAAAACGCGGAGAGAAGCTTTGAAAAAGGCGAAAGTTTCCCGACTGATGGTGTATGGAGAAAAGGGCTAGAAAAGATAGAGATCATAATGTTCTCTCACTTTTTTTTTAAATTAATTTATCTCACATCTTTTGACTAAATTAATGACAACCTACCATTAATCTATCTCTTGTGTGTCTTGGGGTATCTTGGTCACTTTCTTTATTAAGTTGGGGTGTTTTTAGTAAATTGGGTAGTTAATTTAGTTTTGATGCTCCTAATAAAACATGGGGTGAAAAGAACATTCATTTTGAATTATTGGGGTGTTTGGTTTGCTAGAAAGTTTTCAATTATAGGAGTTTGTTTGGAGAGTTAAAAATAAAAAAAAACTACTTCTCCAATAACATGGATATGCTTTATTTATTTTGGGGTGATTCTAGTAAAACATGAGGTGAAACCCTAAATAAATAATAATTGAGGATCAGTGTTGGGCTGATGTTGGGCTCTTAATTCCTCGAGATCATCATGACTCGTGTATGGCTCAACGGTGTGACCATTTTTATGTATCATCAGCTACTCCCCCCGAGTTAGTGGACCGTCACATCGGTTCGCTAAGTCATCTCTTGAAGGGATGCGCCGCTTATGATGATTGAGTCAGTATCATTGCTTGAGCCGCACGCTGCATTAATTGAACGTGAGTCGGCCTAGCGAAAAAGAGGCGGGAACCCAATCTCTATTTAGGTCATCCTCAGTGTAGAGTCTAACTCTTCTCTTTGTTGTTGAATATAATGCTCTGATTAGAAAAGATTGTTCATCTTCTTCATGGCTCAACAAAACCTTCTTCACGATGCAACCTTGGCCAAGGGCCTAGAGTTTTTTGAAGACTGGTTGTTGTCCGAGCCTGGCCTTGCCGAAATCCGTATGAAGTTTGGGGCCCCTGAGGACCTGCCATTATATCTCCTGTCAGGTGACCAAATGCCAATGTCACCTCCGGCCGGTTTCATCTGCTTACATCATGGGATGCTTCAAACTGGAGTGTGTTTTCTAGTTCTGGACGTGATTTGGGAGTTCATGGATCTCCTGGGGATTCCTCCGGCTCAGTTGGGGCTTAATGAATATATGATCATCTTCCTGATTCTGATCAGTGCTAAGGAGGTCGGCGTCAGCGTGACTCTGCGAGTAATTCAGTTGTTGAATTCTCCCCGACTGAAGGGTAACGTTGTCTGTAAGATGACATCGTCGACTTGCTTTGTGAATTTGCCTGATGATTTCAAGTTCTGGTAGAAGTATTGCTTCTTGGCCCTTGCAGATTCGAAGTATTTTCGATGCAAGGGTCACCCGCTCGAGCGAGAGTTCAGGTCGCTTCGTAAGTTCAGCCCTTTCTTGTGACTGATATTCACATAATTATTACATAATATACCTCCTAACTTATGTTTGTTAGTGTTTCGAATAGTGTATTTTAGTTTAATTATCTTATTTTTGTAGGATTTGGAGTTTAAATGACAAAAGTGCATTAGCGTGACGAATAATTGTGATTCATAGCCAAATTGACGAAGTGGAGCTGGAGACACTCGAGCCAAAAATTAAGAGAACCAAAGAAAAAAAATAAAGAAAATTAGTTTCGAATTTTGGTAAAACAAAGAAGTAGTATGGATGAACATAGCCAAACACATCTTTCAAGGGGTGGGATTCCTTTGTTTGTAAATCGGGCTTCCAAATTCCATTGGGGTCCAAATTGGATTGGGTTTTTCCATTTGTATTGGGCATTGAATTTCCAATTGGGCCCAATAAGGGTTTTCTTTTAACCATAACAGCCTTTTGTTTTAGAAGTGGATTTGATTTCTAAAGTGGGGAACCAATAGGAGGAGGACTCTGTTTGTTTTAACAAGAGGAAAATACGTAGCAAGAAAGGAGTTTTGGGGAGCAGCAACAGTAGCCGAGGACAGCAGAGGAGAAAGTGCTGTCTAGCACAGCAAAGTGGACACGCAGCGGAAACGACGATGCAGCAGGGCTGTCCAGAACGCAGCAGCAGCAGAGTAGAAACGCAGCAGCAGCAGGGTGCGCATCACTGATTTGCCACGCGCTGCCATGCCGATGAAACTCCACACCATTTTTGTTGTTATCACGTACACTATGCGTCACTAAACTCCACGCAAGGTGAAGAGACAAACTCCTAGATGTAACGTACTTAATTAGTATTTGATTCGTTTTACGCTTTCACGATGAATAATGGTGTTTAATGATTCTCGCTTTTATTTAATATAGAAATTTATGTTATTTTAGTGACAAAGATTTAATAAATTTCTTCGTAGATTATTATTATTCCGGTGGTTGTCGTTTTCTTCTCCATATAAGTTTAGTCACAATTTTCTTATGTGTGGAATTTTTAATGATCAATTGATTCCGGTGGGTTAGTTATATGTGATCGTCTTTTATTAAGTTATTGTCTTCGGATACATCGTAAGTTTAGGATATCACATATGACCAACCTTTATTTTTTCTAGAAAATGTGAAATCTAAAATCCATTTACATTAGGATATATTAATGCATTAAAGACTATTTTTCCGATTATATTGTTTGGGATGTGAAACACGTAATCGAGTCATCATAGCGAATCAATACTAGTTGGCGCGTGAAATCTAAGAGGGATTCTTGGAACCTTGTGACTTCTCTAAACTTGATTTTTATTAAACTAAATTTAATTTCATACTTTAAAATTGCTAAAATTTCTTACATTTAGTTTCGTGTAGTTTTTCTTCCTTGACCTTCTTTTGTAGATCATTTTTCCTCATGGGATCGACACCCTAATCTTTACTGCAATTGACCGCGTGTATTGTTTGGGCGTAATCAAATTTTGGCGTCGTTGCCGGGGAACAAGCGTCATTCTACAAGGAGGGTTTCGAGTATTATCTTTCTTGCTCATTGTTTTATTTTATTTTATTCTATTTTTAGGTTTTAGGTCCAGTTTAATTTTTATTTTATTTTATTTTATTACTAAAAAAATATTTAAAAAATTAAAAATTAAAAAAAAAACATTGGGGGAGTGAGTTGGAATAGAGACCACTTAGGGAGACAAATCATGATCCCAAATTTAGAACACCCACAAATTCACATTGAGGCCAAATTAAGTTCTACTTCTAATTCTAACACTATGAGTAATCACGAAGATGATCATATTCGGTCACTAAAGGACTATGTCCACCCGAGGCGCACTGTTATTCCATCATGTATCATGTTTGCACCAAGTACAACAAAGCAAGATTTTAAGCTGGGTATGATACAATTATTACCCACTTTTCATGGCCTAGAGAGTGAGAATCCTTATGTTCACATTAGGGAATTCGAGGAAGTTGTGGCCACTTTTCACAACAAAGTTGAGGCTGTAGACTCGGTTAGACTAAGGTTTTTTCCTTTTTCCCATAAGGAAAAAGCGAAGAGTTGGCTATACTCTTTGCGACCAAGGTCTATAGGTTCGTGAGAGGAGATGTCCCAAGCATTTTTTAATAAATACTTTCGTCACCACAAAATCAACGGTCTAAAGAGACAGATTTCTACCTTCACCCAAAAGAATAGCGAGACATTATATCAAGTGTGGAAAAGATTCAAGGATCTTTTGAATACATGCCCACACCATGGGTATGAGAGTTGGCGCTTAGTCAGTTATTTTTATGAGGGGTTCACCAGTAGAGAACGTCAGTTCGTTGAGATGATGTGTAATGGAGAGTTTTTGCAAATGGGCCCTGACGAGGCTATTGAGTACCTGAATGACTTAGCTGAAAAGGCCCATACTTGGACTGGTCAAAGTGCTACTGAGAGCACGAATAGAACACGCCCAGCTGGAGTTTACTAACTTAGGGAAGAGGATAGCCTTAGAGCCCAACTTGATAGAGTAACTAGGGAGTTAGAGGCACTTAAGACCAAGGATGGTAGGCCCACACATACTGTTGCCAGAGTTGAGCTACAGGACGCCTGTTTTATATGCGGGGGAGTTGAACACTTCGCACAGGATTGCCCAACCTTGACTGAGATGAGAGGGGTTTATGAGGAACAATGTAACGCCTTAGGGATGTACAAGAAGCCTTATTCACCATTCTCTAACACTTACAATTCTAGCTGGAGAGATCACCCTAACTTTGGCTGGAGGTCCGAGGCCGACCAACCTACACACTCACAAGCACAACCACCTAGGTCATACCCTGCACTTCCGTACAATGCGCAATCTAACAAAAGTTCCTTATCAGACACATTGCATGCATTTATAGAGGCACAAGGTAAAACTAATCAAAATTTTGAGGTTGGATTGACACAAATGGCAGAAGAGAACAAGGAGATCAAAAGCCAGATAACCAAGCTGACAAGTTCATTAACAGTACAAGAACGGGGTCAAATTCCGACACAGCCTCAAGCAAATCTGAAGGGCCAACTTATGGCACAAACTTCTACTTCAGACTCTCAGAATATCAAAGAGGTTAATGCCATCGCTACTCAGAGTGGTAAGATTTTAGATGGGTCAAGCTCGTCCACGACTATAGGCACCTCCCCAAGTGCAAAGGAGAGCATCCCTGAGGATGAGCCCAACAAGAACATTCCAGTTTCAGTTCCTTTTCCTCAAGCACTACGACCTACTGGAAAGAAATCGGAAATGCATGGTGAGATTCTAGAACACTTGAAACAGGTTAAAATTAATTTAAATTTGCTGCATGTGATTAAACAGGTACCAACTTATGCTAGGATCATCAAGGATCTATGCACTATCAAGAGGAAACATCATGTCAAGAAGACTGCCTTCTTGAGAGAACAGGTAAGCGCGGTGATTGAGCAGAGGACACCACCCAAGTACAAAGATCCATGGTGTCCTACAGTCACCTGCCAGATTGGGACTCATGAGTTCGGCCAAGCCTTGTTGGATTTAGGGGCAAGTGTAAATCTGATGCCATAATCTATTTACTTGCAACTAGGTCTAGGAGAGATTAGACTCACATCCGTGGTACTACAATTGGCCAATAGATCGGTTAAGAAGCCAAGAGGAATAGTCGAGGATGTCTTGCTTCAGATTGATAAGTTTTACTATCCCGTCGACTTTCTTATTTTAGATACTCATTCTGCGGTTAATATGGAATCTACAGTTCCGATTATTTTAGGTAGACCTTTTCTTGCCACAGCTAACGCTCTTATCAATTGCAGGAACGGTCTAATGAAGCTGTCTTTTGGGAACATGACTCTGGAGGTCAACATATTCAATATTAGCAAGCAACCATGTGATGATGATGAGTGTCATCATACCTACATGATAGACACGCTGATATCAGAGGTGGCGCTCCTGAGCGCAGATTCTGAAACCTTAGAGTACCTCCTTTCTATTTCTGATTTTTAGAATTCACTTTATCCTGACAATGCTTTTGATATTTCTGTTGTTTCAGGGTTAAAGGATAAAGGAGGGCGACAATGGCAACCATGCTTTGAGGAGTTGCCAAAGGAAAGACAGAAACCACAACCATCCACCGTGGAAACTCTGAAAGTTGACCTAGCTCCACTGCCTGAGGGACTTAAACATGCATTCCTCGGACCAGGTGATACCTTTCCTGTTATTATTTCTTTCGTGCTTGATTGCTCACAAGAAGAAGAATTGATTAATATGTTACGTGAGCACAAATCTGCATTAGGTTGGACTATAGCTGACATTAAAGGTATTAGCCCCTTAATATGTTCCCATAGGATCCACTTAGAAGAAGGAGCTAACCCCCGTAGAGATCCTCAAAGATGACTTAACCCTACTATGAAAGAGGTGGTGAAAAAGGAAGTTTTAAAATTGTTAGATGCAGGCATCATTTATCACATCTCTGATAGCAAGTGGGTTAGTCCAACTCAAGTAGTTCCCAAGAAATCGGGAATAACAATGGTGACTAATGATGAGGGGGTGACTATTCCTACTAAGGTAGTTACTGGGTGGCGCATGTGCATTGATTATAGGAAACTTAATTCTGCCACCCGCAAGGATCACTTCCCACTTCCATTCATAGACCAAATCTTAGAGCGAGTAGCTGGTCATTCTTTCTATTGCTTTCTAGATGGGTATTTAGGATATTATCAGATTGAGATTGCATTAGAGGATCAGGATAAAACCACTTTCACATGTCCTTTTGGTACTTATGCTTTTCGGTGTATGCCATTTGGTTTGTGTAATGCACCGGCTACTTTTCAGCGATGCATGATGAGTATTTTTAGTGACATGGTTGAAAAATATATGGAAGTTTTCATGGATGATTTGACTATTTTTGGTGATTCCTTTGATTCATGTTTACTTCACTTGAAGGCTGTTTTAAGTAGATGTGAAGAGAAGGGTCTGATGCTTAATTGGGAAAAATGTCATTTCATGGTTTCCTATGGAATAGTTCTGGGACACATAGTTTCTAATAAAGAAATCGATGTTGATAAAGCTAAAATTGAATTGATTTCTAAATTACCTACACCTAAAAGTGTCAAGGATGTGAGATCATTTCTGGGGCACGCGAGTTTTTATAGGAGGTTCATATAGAATTTTTCTTGTCTCGTTTGGAGTTCAGTGACTCTGCCAATGGCCCACCCATCCGTGATGACTTCCCTGATGAACACCTATTCGCCGCCACTCAAGTACCATGGTATGCACACATTGTTAATTACTTGGTTTCCGGCGAAGTTCCATCATCATGGAGTGCTCAAGATAAACGCAAATTTTTGGTCGAGGTAAAATTTTTTTATTGGGATGATCCTTATCTATATAAGTATTGCCCCGACCAAATCATGAGGTGTTGTATCCCTGAAGGTGAGATTGAAAGTGTCTTACATTTTTGTCATAGTGCAGCTTGTGGAGGCCATTTTTCTATGAAAAAGACCGCTACAAAATTTTTACAGTCTGGATTATATTGGCTTACATTGTTTAAGGACACTAACAATTATTGTCGTTCTTGTGATAGATGCCAGAAATTAGGTGCATTGCCCCGGAGACACATGATGCCCCTTAACCCCATCCTAGTCATTGAGATATTTGATTGTTGGGGGATTGATTTTATGGGACCTTTTCTACCTTCATTTGGATATTTGTATATTTTGCTTGCAGTGGACTATGTGTCCAAATGGGTTGAGGTTGTGGCGTGCCGAAACAATGACAACAACACTGTTGTCAAGTTTATCAAAGAACACATTCTATCCCGTTTCGGTACGCCACGAGCCATTATTAGTGATCAGGGGACTCATTTCTGTAATCGCTCTTTTGAAGCTTTGATGCGCAGGTATGGAGTTCATCACAAGGTTGCCCATGTCTATCATCCGCAGACAAATGGCCAAGCTGAGTTGGCAAATCGAGAAGTAAAATAAATCTTGGAGAAGATGGTGAATCCTGATAGGAAGGATTGGTCCTTGCGCCTTCCTGATGCACTTTGGGCTTACCGTACCGCTTATAAGACAATTCTCGGGATGTCTCCATATCGGCTTATATATGGAAAAGCCTGTCATTTACCTGTTGAGTTAGAACATCGCGCTTATTGGGTCGTAAAAAGCACTAACTTTGATCTCAATGATGCAGGTATTCAGCGGAAACTTCTCGATGCCTATGACAATTCTCGTAAAAAGCCTGTCATTTGCGGAATGATGCCTATGACAATTCTCGATTATACAAGGCGAAGATAAAAGCAGCTCATGATAAGCAAATTCCGAGGAAACATTTCGAGCCCAACCAACGAGTCTATCTCTATGACTCACGACTTCACCTTCATCCTGGCAAGCTAAGATCGAGATGGACGAGCCCATTCATGGTAAAACAAGTTTTTTCCCAATGGGTCCATAGAAATTGAAGATCCAACAGATGGGATAGTATTTAGAGTAAATGGGCAACGTTTGAAGCACTATGTGGAGCGAGTAGAGGTGCCAGAAGAGATCTCTCTGGTTGCCCCTGTCTACTTGATTTGATGTTCTCCACCCTATCTTTAGTTTAGGTTTTTATTTTTATTTTCATTTTTCATTTATTATTATTTATTTTTTTAGTTTAGTTTAGGTTTTTGCTTTTATGTTTTTCTTTTAGTGTTTCAGGTTATTTTAGGTGTTGCTACTGGAGTCACTTGGAGCCCTTCATCCCATATGTTCCTTTCTCCCGTCGGTATGATTTTCTTATATTTTGGTGACTGTGAGGACATTGTCTATTTGAAATTGGTAGAGCTTCACCATGGTAATATCACTCTAACCCTCCTCTTTTCTTTTTTCCATCATTTGTCATGATTATTATTTTATACATTGAGGACAATGTTTGGTTTAGGTTTGCGGGTGTGGTTTCTAGGATTTTTTGTGCAATTTTCAAAAATCTTTGAGCTTAAAACGTATTTTACAATTAAATCGATTCATTTTTGTGTTCTACTCAATCTCCATTGAATATTTAGATGATTATGATAATTGTGTAAAATCTTTATGAAAATGCATTCGAAATCTGAACTCTTGGTGAATTTTAAAAAAAAAAAAAGTGAAAAAAGGGTTTTGAGTTTATTTTATTCTATTTTAGAGAATATTTTTGTTGTCTTTAATTTTGAGAAAACACATACTAGCACGTGTCACATAGTTATATTAGTGGAAAACATGATATTTGATATTATCCTTATGTTAGATGTATTTCGTGAGACTTTTCAACTCGACTATTTATGCACTATAAGCCAAGTCAACATGATTTGAAGTTGATTAGTGAGATATTGAACTAGAAAACCTTAGAATAATAGTGGAGACTTAACCCGTGTGAGTTTTGAATCATTCTTTATTTCTTGAGGGTTATTAATTACACTCTGATTTTTTTTGAGTCCGCATTATTTCGTTGATGATCTCATTATTCTTGATTTTCTTATTGATTGCTTTAAGAATGACATAAAATTGAATCTTTACACTAGAACTTCGTGCTTTATTTAGTTGAGATGTCCTAGTACCAACTAGAACTTATGAAGTGATATAGGCATTTCTTTCTTTAAACCATTTTTTTTAGCCTTTTAGCCTACCCAATAATAAATATTCATTTGGAGCACTTTGAGCCTTTATATAGCCTTCTCTTTGTTATCCCCATTCCCAATACCTACTCCAATCAAAGAGTAATACCTCTATTATTTTATCCTTACCCAATTTTCTGAGAATGTATACGATGAGATATATTTATGGAATGGGCAAATAGAAAGAGTAGAAAATAGATATTTCATGCGCCCTCAAAGTAAAAGTGTTTGATTGTATAAACGGGGAAAAGCATGTAAAAAAAAATTTTGAAAAAAAAAATAATGAAGAAAAAGTTAATGGTGTACAACATTGATTTGTTCTTCAATGCCTTATGTGTTTATTCAAGGGTGTAGCCATTCTCCGAAAATTCTAGTATCCTTTTTGTCCATTATTGTTTGCCATAATCCAAGCCCCATTATAACCTAGTAAAGACCTAATTGATCTTAAGTGAAAGTTGGTTCAGTAGATGTGGAGATTGAATAGGCAAGAACTATGGTGTTTGATTCAACATTCTCAAAAGTAATCAATATTCCTATCCATGAGATCATATTCATTTCACTCTTTGAAAATTTCATTTTTCATGATGATTATATGTGAGATGTTTGCATTTTCCATAATTTATATTATTTTCCTCACATATAAACTGAGTGCCCAATCTCTTAGTGTTTTATTTCTGAGTGACATGAGAGATTTGTGGTCGAAGCGTACTTTCTAAAGGTTATCTCGTCAAATCTTTACTATGAGACGAAGAATTATGTTGATAAGGTTCCTCACAAACACACACTTCGAGTTGAGAATGATTATGAAATTTATTTAACCTTTAGATACTATTAAATTATTGTACTCTATTGATATACTTTTGTGACAGTTTTAGTTTGTTGTTTTTCTTGAATTCTAAGCAATTAGAAAATTACTCTAAAGAAAATAAAGGAGAATGCTCACATTTTTGCATTATGTTTTTAGAAAATAGATTTTGTTTTATTGAGTCAGTAATGTTTGGGGGTAACATTTCTGGAAACCCTCACGAGACTATAAATCGTCCACTAGAGGTAATCTAGGGGTTTAAAGCCTTGTTGCACGTTAAGGTAAGTGCAACCGTGATTCCTACAAAAGTGAGTTAGGATTTTATTCTTAATTTTGTTTTGCTCGAGGACTAGCAAAATGTAGGTTTGGGGGTATTTGATATTCACATAATTATTACATAATATACCTCCTAACGTATGTTTGTTAGTGTTTCGAATAGTGTATTTTAGTTTAATTATCTTATTTTTGTATTTTTGTAGGATTTGGAGTTTAAATGACAAAAGTGCATTAGCGTGACGAATAATTGTGATTCATAGCCAAATTGACGAAGAGGAGTCGGAGACACTCGAGCCAAAAATTAAGAGAACCAAAGAAAAAAATAAAGAAAATTAGTTTTGAATTTTTGTGGAACAAAGAAGTAGTATGGATGAACATAGCCAAACCCACCTTTCAAGGAGTGGGACTCCTTTGTTTGTAAATTGGGCTTCCAAATTCCATTGGGGTCCAAATTGGATTGGGTTTTTCCATTTGACAGGTGGTGAAGCAGTTTGTAACCGATGTGTGCTAGGCTCACATTGACGCATGACATTGCCAATGCAATGATCATAGTGCAACAAAGTGCTTAGAAAAATCCATTATTATAAAACTTATAATAAGCAAGGTGTCAAGAAGGTTTACAAAATCATGTAGAAATTAATTTAAGTTGCTTTTGTAATGAGAATTCACATCTAAGTGATGGGATTTTATAGGGAGTCGAAACAAAGATTTATAGGGAGCCGAAAACAAGATTATACTCCGTTGTCGTCTTCGGAAGGGGTCGAGCACTGTATTCTCGTAATCTCTTTCATTTCAATTCGCATTGTATTCAGATGCTTGTAGTGTTAAGTCTTTTGTATCCGCCTCAAGGTGCTTTGTTTTCTTTCTAATAATACATACAGTTTGATTATGAAATTCTTGTTTAATTTCTTAAACGATTGTAAATCACATAAGTATCTTAAGAACTCTAAACTCAATATTGACTACGAAAAGGGAAACAAACAACTTTAAGCAAACTAACTATTGATGGAGATAAATTGATTTTGACCTCGAAGTGAATTCGGATAGCTTTCGCGGATCATTTAGCGGGCTGTCAAAATTTTACATAGGTTACTGAATAGCAAACCTTGCAGTGGGATGGATCTCTATGCCGATGAATGTCGGGGGTATGTGTTCCTGCTTGCCATTTCCATTAGGACTCGCTAGGCGGGAGAGTTGACTGCTCCTGTACTGTTTGAAAATGGTGTCCCTTCTGTCTTTAGGCCTTGCACTGGGTCAGACTGCTTTCATAACATGAGATTGTGTATCGGGGGAGCTGGCTTAGACAAAATATCTTTCCTATCAAGGAATACCTTTGAATATCTCTCAGCAATTCATTTTAGCGTCGCAAATATTTTTGGTTTCACGCGACAAATGATTTTGCCAAATTTATGTTATCGAAGAGTACTAAAAAAAAAAACTTTGGGATTGCTCGATCTCATATGAGTTAGATTCCAAAATAACCAAAGCACTGAAGCAACGGAATCATCATACTCCTTTTTCACTCTCCCAAAAGCAAGGATGTTAAATGGGCGAACTAAGTATGGATGTAGTGTGATGTAGCTGAATCTAGGATAACTCTATCTGTTTCAGTGAGGCCTAGTGACAGCCTTATGTCGCAAGTTGGTCTCCACGTATTGTCCCTTCTGAGTTGTTAGCAGTATACTTAACATACTAGTAAAGGGTGGAGACCACTGCTTCCATTTAGTGTAGCCACGGTCTTCCCAGGATGAGGTTGTATGATGATGGTGCATTTACCACCATGAAGTCCAGAAATAAGACATTCTTCAGCTGCTATTTTACAACTAAGGTAGCTAATCTTATCTTTTCGATGGGAAAGCATTTCTCCCCGCTGAATCTGATCAGTGGGTGTTCTGATGGCACTAGGTTTTCATCCTTGAGGTCCATGCTTCGAAAAGCATTGTAAAACAGAATGTTGAGCGAGCTTCTTGTCTCAACGAGAGCTCTCTTCACTTCCCTCTTTGCGATGGAAACAGAGATGACAAAGTCATCGTTGTGCGGTGCTCGGACTCTATTGAGGTCCTTGTCCGTGAAAGTTAAAGTGAGAATGGGGTTCTGAATTTTTGAATAGCAAACTAGTCTGTCTTCATCCGCGGGTTATCTCTGCATATCCAGCAGAGTTCGCTTGCGGAACATATGCGACTGGTCTTCATTCGGTCCAACTTCATGAAGGACGTATATTATCCTAGGAGTCTCCCTCTCTACCTCTTTGACTGGCTGCCACTGTCCCTGGTCTGTTCTGGCGTCTTTTAATTTGCCCTTGCGGATCCAGTGCTATACTTCATACCTCAGACTTTTGCAGTCGTTGGTGTTGTGGCCGCCTACTTTGTGGTACGCACAGTACTTTCCATTGTCTCTTCTAGCAGGGTCTCCGCGTATCTTCGGGGGGAACTTCAATTCCTCCCAATTTTTCATGGAGTTTAATACATCCGACATACTAGCATTTAGGGGTGTCATGACTCTGGATCCAACGTAGTTGGATGACTTTTCTAGCCTGGGACTATCAGGATCCAGTCAGTTGTAAGAGCGCTTCTTCTTGCTCCGCTCCTCATCCCCGTGTCTTTTTCCCTCCTTCTTTTCCTTAGAAGCTGAGGACTTCCTGTTACCTTCGGCCTCCTTCTTAGCAGTCCTTCACTCCTCCAGATTTATGTGTCTCTGGGCTCTCTTGAGAAGCTCTGCCATGTCCAGAAGGGGCTCCAAGGTGAGGTCCTTGAAGAGCTTTTCCTCTTTGAGGCTCGCAATGAATGCCATAACAACTGTATCGTCGCTACACCCATCGATGAGGGTCAGCTCATTGTTGAAGCGTGTGACGTACTATCAGAGCATCTCGCTGGACCTCTACCTAGAGAAAGTATGTAGTGCAAGCTTTTTCAGAAACGTTGACTTCCGACAAATTGTCAATACAGTGGTCCCGTGGCAAACCATCGGAATTAGTTCGCGACTGACTAGGCCCCGACCTTCTAGATTATCTACACTCACACAATGGAAGCTACAAGTCCAGGGTTGGTAATTTGGCGGTCACGCTAAAATGCAGTGGTTCCATGATGAACCATCGGAATCATTTTGTTGTGTTTTGAAATAATATTTCACAATGCTTTAAAGGTGAATATCTTTGTTTTTTACGATATATTATTTGAGGTTAAATCAATTGTGACTCTCAATCTACTTTATACCAGGACCTAATAATTTGGATTACTGAATAATGAAGGTAACAAAAATTGGATGAATACAGGCATAAACCTTATATATCACCAATAAAAACTTACGAGTAAGAATATAAAATTATTGACAATTGAAATCTTTATAAAAAATTTCAGATAAAAAACTTCTTGATTAGGGAACACAGCCATCACCCTGGCTAGAGAATCACACGCATCCACCATGGTTGGCATACAGGGATGCACAACATCGTAAATTAAAAAAATAGCCGCATATAGGAACTATATAGTTGAAAAAAAAAAAAACAAATCACTTACACTACACCAAAAGGCCTTTTTAGCTACACGGAGGTGGCCACGGCTCTAAGCCGTTGGTTTATTTGCCACGGCCAAAAACCGTGGCTATAATGGCCAACGGCCTAAAATCGTGGCTAAAAAAAGGCTTGGCCACGGTTCTAAATGTTGGTGTGTTTTCCACGGTTCAAAACCGTGGCTATAGTGCCCAACGGCTTAAAATCGTTGCTAAACGGCACGTGTGTTGCACGTGGAAGTGTGGAGAAGTGGAGTCGATTTCTCGCGGGCGATTTCCGTTCCAAATTTTGCGTTCCCGCTCCAAAAATTTTGCGTTCCCACTTTTGTTTATAATCCTAAAATTTGTTCCATCTCCCCACAGATCTCCCGAAACCCTAAAGAATTTTTTGCGTCCCTTCTCCGGTTCTTGAAGGAGAGTTCGTCAAAGAAGAAGAATGTTTGAACACTGTTTTTGCTGCACGAAGAAGGAGATAGAGATAGAAAGATTGTCGTGAGTGAGTTCGCAAGGAAAGAGATTGCCGTGAGTGGGTATATGGAATTGCTTTGATTTCTTTTCTTGATTGGGTTTCTATTTGAGAAATTTCTAATGTTGTTCTCCTTTTTTCATGATTTTGAACCGGTTTGCTTTTGAAGAAGAGGTTTTGATTCGGTGATGTCGACATTGTGGGAAACAATTGAGTTTGTATGTTCATTACAGTTTTGGAGAATGTCTCTCTTATGGACATTCTCTCTTCTCTATTCGTACTTCTAGCTATGGTTTTCGCCTTGCAATCCCACTCATACTGTCGTTGCTTCCCTTCGAACACCACTGCAACAACTCGTCCTACATGCATTATCACTGGGGTAAGATTAAAATTGCTCCTTTCGAAAAATTGGACAATTTCTCCATACCATTTTGCATAATTTCATTGTATTGTTACATGCAACATCAGGGTTAGGTGCAGCAGCTGCATGTGAACTCTTCAGTCTAGGCTTCTATGTTGTTCTAGGTATTCAGTTCTTCAAAAATTTGTTATCATTTTTTCGTCAAATGCTGTGTAGAGATTTGGCTATACATGTGTTAATGATGTGTCCGAATGGAGAACCCCATTTGATGGAAGCCGAATGTTTCTTTGAGACCATAATGGATAGGTTTTCTTTGAAGAGATGACTATTTCTTATCCATTTATTAGTATAGATGTCAACTAATTTATAGAGGAACAAACTATCCCAACTTTGGGGATTATTGGATGGAAATGGCATCAAGATAACTTTTTATCTAGTTGGACATGTATTGTTAGGGACCTGTCTTTCGTAGTGTTTGTGAGGCAGCTATGTTTTTAACAAGAAATAAATTAAAAGGGGAGAAAAAGAAGCACAAACCATATAAAAATGATATTTAAGTGCTATATCTAGAGACTGAGCACCAGCCATAAAAAATTCATGTCAAGGAATCCTAATTCTTAATTTTAAAGACTGAAATGAACTTGCTTAGAAGGTATTGGTAACACTTGTCTGAAATTACACATATGGCAGTAATCATTATTTGTGTTGTTTTGTGTAGTCGTGTTTCTAACACACTTTACCTCGGGCTATTTTCTTGGGTTCTGGTTGTATGGGAGAGTTTGCTTAAAGCGCTGGTCCCTTATGGTGTTAGATTTTTGCTAAACTGATTGATAGGAAATAGAAGTGTCTAGGTTAGGCTTTCAAAATGCCTGTTTTCCTTCTTTTCAAGCTTTATGAACTGAACATTGTTTTGGTGTCCACTGACAAAAAGACCATGAAAGAAATTGATGTTTTATTCTTGTTTTCTCTGTGTCTGTTGATTCTTGTTGTCTGTAGACAATTTATTTAACTTAACATTGTGTGAATTGTGTTTCAGGATACTTTTAGAGGAAGAGTGTGTGAATGCCCTATTGTGCAAGGCGTAAAGTTTGTAGGCAATGGTTATACCCACTGTGAAGGTGAGTCTGGTTTGTGGTTCGATTCCAGTAAAAATCACGCAATAGTAGGCAACACCTCTTAGATATGTTTCAGTTGATATTGAGATTTATTATTATTATACTCATTTGCTATATTAGAAAGTAATTGTAGTTTTAGAATGACTTGTACACTTGCAAACATGAAATAGTGTGCATTTTGGTGATAAATGATAATAAATGTGTTAATATTACAGTTGTAATGAGTTTTAATAGCTCTTGCAAAAACTTCCTGTTGCTCCATTCTAAATCTTGTCGTCATCATCCTTGAAAATAATTGTGTTATACCAAATGATTGATATTAGTCAGTTGTGTTAACAAACTTATTACTGACAAAGGTCCAGTCCTCTATCCTAAAAACTTGAATTCTGAATACCTATAAATTTTGAAGGTTATAATCCTTGCACCACATCTACATACAAGGGCTCCAGTCTGCTATCCTAAAAACTTGATTCCGAGAACTTATAAATTTTGAAGGTTATAATCCTTGTACTACATCTACTAACAATGAATGCAGGGATATAAACTAATTTCCTTCATGCAAAACTTTGAATTATTGGCTTACCAAGTCAGCTGTTTGCCTTGATTCAACAGCATCAGGAGCTCTACGATGTGAAATTAACAATGGAGGCTGTTGGAGACGAACACAAGAAGGCATGACCTACTCTGCTTGCATAGTAAGTGCTTCAAAGCACAAATAACTTATCTTTTAATGGTTTTGTTCAACTATTAAACATTGTCACTTGAGTTGAATGCCCTTTATGGTAGTTTAACTTTATTGTGGGTTCTTCAGGACCCCTGCTCGTGCGCGCATCTATTATAAAATTATATGACATCATGTTCTCAACAGGTTTTTGCTTGCGCATGGAGTCCAGTGGGTTCACTTTTAGCATCAGGGTAAGTAGAAGTTCACTTGAGCAATGTGCTCAAAGGACACATCTGTTGATTGTTGTATGTGAATAGGAATTCTAGTTATGGCCTATGGGGCTTGAAATCTCTTGGGTATTTTTTTTTTTTTTGTAATTCTCTGAAGCTGCCTGTCTGACTCCCTTGCTTTGTTTATATTTCGCTGCCTCTTGTGGCTCTGGAGAAACAAAAATTAGTTGTTATTAGTGGCCTAGGATTATGTTGCAAATTGCAATGAATAAGAGTGCTCTTTGGATCATCCCTGTGAGCACCTCAATTATTTTAATGTCTGTTTAGACAACAGCTCCAAGAAGCAAAGAAGCAAAGAAAAGTTTTTCCCTGCCAACGGTTTAGTCTACTGCGAACTCTGCAATGAATAATCCCTGGCGAACTCTGCAATGAATAATTGAGTTGCAAGGAAGACCAATAAGGAGGTTAGAGACTGACGTTTAAAAGACAAAGGTAATAATTTCATTTACTTAGTCTACTGCAAGTCTTTAAGTAGCAATCTCAGAGTGTGTTCTTTTTAGTTAAGGTTGGAGAGGTGAGTAGCTTGAAGACAGGTAAAAACCCATTGAAATTGTTTATTGCAATTTCGTGATTTTGTTGTGAGTAGTGAGGAGAAACACTGATTTCAGGTTCTTATATTTTGCAAGATTTAACATGGTAGTTGTAGTTGCTATATATATGCATTTGAGTCTACACAATTTCTTCTGAATTAGAGATCATAACAATGATATGTTTTTTCAAATGCAGCTCTTCAATGCATGAACAAGGAGATAAGATTCCATCTCGAGGCATGATTGAAGAAAATCTGAAACAGAAGACAGATATGGAGACAAAGAACCTGGATGAGGAACAAAAACGAGTTGGCCGTGAGTTCAAGGAGATTCCTCCTTGGACGAAGCAGATCACAGTGAGAGGACTTGTTGCAAGTCTTGTCATTGGGGTCCTTTATAGTGTTGTTATTATGAAGCTTAACCTCACAACTGGGATCACTCCTAACCTCAATGTCTCTGCAGCTCTTGTTGCATTTGTGTTCATCCGGTTCTGGACGAAGCTGCTTATGAAGGCTGGATATGTGTCGACTGCATTCACTGAGCAGGAAAATACTGTAATTCAAACATGTACAGTCGCGTGTTATGCCGTTTCACTTGGAGGTTAGAGTCTATAAATCTATAAATACGTGGTGTTTTCAGAGAAATTTATCTTAAGTTTAATATGCTCCAAACATTTTGTGATTTGTTGCTCGGCAGGTGGATTTGGTTCCTACCTTTTGGGTCTCAATAAGAAGACATATGAACAAGCAGGGGTTGATACAGAAGGGAATGCTCCGGGAAGCTACAAGGAACCTGCTGTTGGTTGGATGACTGGTTTTCTTTTTGTGACATGCTTTGTTGGCCTGTTTGCCCTGGTTCCTCTCCGAAAGGTATGGTTTTCATTTGATTACCACTGAACGTTTTTTCTTTTTCGGGGGTTACAAATGCTTATTTGAATATTTCTTTATTCTGTACAGCAACAGGTTTTTGTCTCTTTTTGCAAATTGTTTCTATTTGAAGCATTTTTTTTTATTTTTTTAAATGGGGTTATGCCTTATTCAATCCTACGAAATGTGGTATACTCGACTTTAGTGATCAGTGGCTTTTGTCATGGATGTGGATGAAAGAGATTAGTAGTTTTCTTAATTTGTGGAGGTTATTTTAGCATTTCAACAGGTTATACAAAACCATTAAATGAGATTAGTAGTTTTCTTAATTTGTTCCACAGATCATGATAGTAGACTACAAATTAACTTACCCAAGTGGCACCGCAAGTGGGGTTCTCATTAATGGCTTCCACAGTCCTCAGCATGATAAGAATGCCAAGTACTTATCTCCTCAATACTACCCTTGCTTACAATCTAGCTCTGCATTAAAATCGGCTTTTAGTAAAATCTTGTTTTTATTGTAGAAAGTTGGTCCGTGGCTTCATTTTTGGATTGAAAGCCTGGAAGCAGACGTGTGTAACATTGTCTTTCTTTTCCATCCAATTAAAATTGCATTGTCATGGTTACCATTTAACTATTGACTTTAAGAACACTTTTGTTACAAGCAACGAAACTTAAAATCCTGACACTGAATTTGCATCCTGAAAAATGAAATAAAGTCTAAACAAGAGAAGGTATTCATTTCTGCAGATTTTACTTCAATTTCAGCACGACTTATGTTGGAGCAGGGATGATCTGTTCTCACTTAGTGAACTTTTCTTTGCTTCTTGGAGCTGTTGTCTAAACTGTGAGCAACTCAATTATTCATTGCAGAGTTCGCCAGGGATGATTTGCTCTTTTAATGCCTGTGAGCACCTCAATTATGTTGCAGAGTATGCAATCTGCATTCTACTCCAGTGCCTTGGTTGCAAAATCCAACTTGGCCACGCACGTTTACTCTTGCCAACACTGATGCAAAATCAAACTCTACATGACAACTCCTCTTTGAAATAACTAGCATGGAGCCATGGACTGTTATTTCAAGGTTCCCACTATTCTTTGCCATGATGTAGATTATGCATATGTTTGACAGTATTTGCTTACTCCTCTGTAGGCACTTGAGTTGAATGGTGAAGATCTTGCAGGACGTCCAGTGAGGCTTGATTTTGCACGTGAAAGGGGTGCATATACTCCTAGTACAGGGTATTGTTTTGATAACATAAATTATTCAAATATTTGTTTCAAACCAGCCATTAGAACTGATTGAAAGTTTATGTTGTCTTTTGCAGCAAAGAGTCTTATCAGAAAGGTGGTAAAAGCCAGGGACAAACTATATTTGTTAAAGGTTTTGATACCTCCCATGATGAGGTAAAAATCCATTCAGAGTTGATTTTATATTAAAAATCCATACAGAGTTGACTCATGAAACTCTTTTCTTGATTTTGAATCATTTATAGCTGATATTTTATATAAATAACAGTTAATAAAAGCTTAAAGAATAGTGATATGTTTATTGCAAACAAAGTCAAAGTGGCCTCTTTTCCTGAGCTCATGAACTTCAGCATTGGAGGTGTACACGTACTTAAAAATACGGCTTTATGGGAAGATCTGTTTTGTCTATGCCTTGATTAGTCCTTTCAGACATTGTCTTGTTACAATCATTTAGCAAAAAAATTGTCTTTTTTTTATATTGGATTTTTTTTTTCAGTCACATTTGAATTTTCCCACCATGTCTTCCTGTGTTTCTATAAGTTATATTCCCCCATAAAAGCTGATCATAAAGTTCCAGAGTTTGAAGTCATGTTGATTAGTCGCCTGTATGTATATTCACTATTCCATTGCATAACTTTTAGATGTTATGCACTTCTATTTGTTTAAGGGATTTTAAACAAACAATATTGAAATGTTTATTGTTGGGATATCATGATTATAAGATAAATTCTAAAAATTTTAGAAAAAAATTGGGGTATCCTAGCATATATCCAACATAACTCTATATTGAAAAGTTTTCCTCATTTAAAAATTTAATATCAACTCTTGAAGAGAATTTTCATTAAACATAGAGTTAACTCTTGTTTTCAATTTCCTTTCCCACCATAAATTAGATTATACAACTTTTTTGACTTCTACAAAGTGTCCACCCAATTGTTCAAAGTCCCAACTTTTCATCTCATTTGTCATCACACTTTCCTTATTGGCATAAAATCAGTTTTGTTCTCTTAGAGAATTCAAAAACTATATACATTAAATTGCTGCAAGGTGAAGAAGAAACACAGTGGTTGTAAACTCACTTTGCAACATTCATGGCTCCACAGACCATCTCAGCCTTCATTTTCATCTTGGTATTCATACCCTTCTCTGCTGCTCTGCCCTTCATCGTTTTGCATGGTGAGCTTCTCTTTAATTTCTCTTTTATATTGATTGAATTTAACATTTACAAAAGATGTTATGGATTGATTATAGATTGTATGTGTGTGATACTATATTGAAGGTTGATATATTGAAAGAAACAGTGAAGAAGAAGAAGAATTTTATTAATGGTAAACAACTGTTATGTGTGGTAGCAATAAATGGTTTTGATGTTGAAGTCCGTAGGGTGAAGATACCAGTTTACCTTTTATATAAGGAATGGGAGGGAGACAAACATGGGATCATTGTGGTTGATTTTTAGGTGAAACTGATTTGGTCCCAATTTTTAATTAGGGTTTAATCTCATTATTAATTTTCATTTGGAGTTAATATGGTATTGTATATGGTTATTGCTGTCTTTCTATATTTATGTTACACTTTCAGAATAATTTAAAGTTGCATCATGGACCTTCTCGAGTCGTATTTTAAGCTATACTGTGACAGGCATTAGTGGTTCCACTACCAAGCTTCGTTTAACAAGAATATAACGAATACGGAATACTACAGTCCTGCACAAGGTCTTTTATAAAAGCCCCTACATAACTGCTCAAATGAATCGTGCTGTGCATTATGATGTTTTTCTGCTTTTATCTTTTCACGTATTAGGACTAATCCTGATTATGTTGTGAGCCATCCAATCATCCCCTTGCAGTCTCAGTATATGAAACAGAGATGTACACCCTATTTTTTGCTGTTTTTATATTACTATGGAAACTGAGTAATGGTATATTGAGTACATAGTTCGACACAAATGCATGTTTGCATAAACATGCATTTGTGTGTGTATATGGTAGTAACACTTTGAAGCAAGAGCTGCAAGATTATCATTAATAGGTTTGTCTTCTGGAACTTTTCATCTCCTTGATGTCAGAGCTAGCTAGATTATAGTTTAGATAAATGGGGCTGATTAAATGCGGCGAGGTATTATTGTTTTCATTCTTGGGTTTGTTTGAGAGAGATGTTTTGATTTTTGGGTTGGTTTGTTTGATGAATTTGATTTGGTTTGTATAGGTTTCAGGTTATATTTGATAGGAAAAGTGCAATAAAGATGAGTGGGATGTCGGAGAAGGCGTATAATCGGTCGTTTAGTGGGTTTCCAGGGTTATGGTTTTGTATGGAGTTTTTGGCTCACATGGAGGTATGGGGATTTTTATAAAGGGAAGTCCAAAGTGTTCTCAAAGCTGGTACCATATGCAGTAGCAATAGCAATAGCAAATACAAGTTAAAGTAATGTACTTGCTTGGAATCCAAGACCTGCGGCAGGAATGAGTGCAAGCAGTGAAATGCAGCACCTAGATTGCATTAAAAAATCCGCAGATCATAACTGCCAGGACAGTGGGTACTCTGCAGTGAAACAGAGCGCACTCTGGTTTGCGACCAGCAGCAAGCTCGCATCAGTGCGTCCCTCGAAGAGCAACAGTTCGTCCCTCGCAGCAGCAGCAGCAGTGCGTACCTCGCATCATCAGCAGATCGTCCCTTGCAGTAAGTCCCAAAATCTGCTATTGTTTACTTTTTTTTTGCAGTTATATTTAGTTTTTTCTTTGTTTTGGAAACTTGGTTATTAGATGTATGAACTCCTTATATGGTTTTATTTGCTTTCAACTTTCAAGAATCTAGATTAGAGCTCTTTGTTTACTATCCGTATACATTAGTTTTTTATGCTCTTTGGTATTTTACAGTTTGCAGTCGCCATTACATCATAATGATTCCTAAACCTTAAATTTGTTTTTCTAAAAATATACCACATTGATTAATACACGGTTAGTATTTACTAAGTTTTGGCGGATTAATGAGGGCTATCTTATTTCGGGAGAATTATGTTATTCTTGTTCACTACGATAATTTTGAATATTTTAGATAATAGGAGAAATCTATTGAGGTAGGTGACCTTATCGGGTCTCTCTTTGTGACATTAATTTAGTTTGGCAACCGTTTCAGCTTCTCATGCATTCCTAGTTTTTCTGTATAGTTTTGTCTTATTACACTAGTAACTTTCTGTGACAGGTTTTGAATATTTTGCCAACGGACATAGCTGCATCGACTTCCCGAGCTATAAAATACTTGTGTAAGGTAATTTTCAAAAAAAAAATTTATTTTTTTCTGTACCTTTCCATGTTCTGAACATGCTATCCAAGAGTATAGTTTCCTCAGTTTGGAAGATTAAAGGCTTTTATCTAGCAGCTCAGTGAAGCAGTTTGGAATATTGCATTGTATATAATGATTTCTGCATCCCATGTTGTCTTGTGCATTTTGGTATTTAATGTTGGTAAGCTATAAGTGGAGATATAATAGTACAGACTTCACTTACTGTATTTGCTGTTACAACATGACGTCTTTCTTGTATGCATTCACGAGGTTAGGTGAGATTCCTTGGACCTATTGTGCAATTATTCAATGTAGTGAAAAATCATGGAAAAGACAAATATATCTTCTCTTAAGAAACTTCCATGTCTTGCAGTGTCAAATTGAAGTCTTAAACGGTGATGCTGATATTGCTTGACTTCTTATTTCTTCTTTATGTTCGTCATAATCATCATTGGAGTAAATGATGCTAAATTGGGGGAGGTTTCCATACTTATTCCCGATAATACTGCTAGTGCATTTAAGAATTTCTATAGCTTAAAGGGGTTGGAAGGTTGTATCTGTACACGGAGACAAATCTCAAACTGATCGCACAAAGTCACTTTCATTGTTCAAAGATGGAACATGCCCTTTAATGGTAATCAGCCACTTCAAAACTTTAGACATATTACTGTTTTAAGAACAATGACAGCAGCTGTAATGCATCCATGTGGGTTACCTTCTTTCACCCCTAATGTTTCCATGTAATTGAATGATGCTGTCAAGACCAAAGTATGGTGTTAGATGCTTTTACTTGAATCTTGTTTCCCTTGAGTATAAGTGAAGTCCTTGTGTTCTCTAGCATAGTTAAACAAACTATTTCCTAGTAGCAGCTATTCATAGTTACATGTTTTTTATTCTTAATGCTAACTAGATGTCACATGTTTGTGGCTCTGTTGCCTGTTCATTTGCAATTCGAGTAACTAATTTTGTTTCGTCATGACTTGATTCTTGTAGGATTGGATGCTGAGGAGTCATGTGAGGCAAGAGATGTGGAGAAACAAAAGGCGGCTGCAACTATAGTGAGCTAACAGGCAGATTGGTGTGTGGGAAGAGATGTGGCTCAGTTGGGATGTGTACTCTTGGTTCATACAACTTCTGGACGAGCCAACCTCTGGACTTGTCGCTAGAGCAGCAGCAATTGTGATGAGAACAGTGAGAAACACAGTGGACACAGGACGAACTGTAGTGTGCACCATTCACCAGTCTAGCATTGACATATTTGAAGCTTTCAATGAGCTATGCAAACTTCAAGAGTAGAGAACCAATGATGTTGTTCCACTTTCTTTGTATTTGAGATATTTAAGTTTGTGTGTGTGTCATTGTATTTGAGATATTATTTGATAGATTTTGTGACTCAATGTAATACATTATCTTATTAATTACATTACTTTGCCTCCATTCATGGAAATGTTTAAGTTTGGCACATTAAAATTTTTATTTTCTAGAAATAAAACTTATAAATTCATTTGATAGCAAAAAAAAAAAATAATATATAAAAAAAAAAAAATTGCAACGGCTAAAAACCGTGGCTAGTACTGGCCACGGCTTAAAACCATTGCTAAAACTATTGCAACGGCTTAGAACCGTGGCCATAACTTGCAACGGTTTTAAGCCATGGCTACTCCTGGCCACGGCTTAGAACCGTGGCTAAGATTGTGGCAACGGTTTATAACCGTGGCTCAATCATCAACCGTCCTTGAGATAAAATCGTTGCTAATATTTTAGCCACGGTTTTTAGCCGTTACTAGGGATTTAGCGACGCCTCTACAGCCCACGGCTCTAAGCCGTGACAATGGGTTACCCCCACGGTTTAAAACCGTTGCTAATGGGTATTTTTGGTGTAGTGTTATAATACAACAAATGAATCATTCACAATATAAATTCATTCTTACTAAAGTAATTAAGTCGACCATAGGAAGAAAAATTGCAAACTTTATGAATTTCAGAGAGCGGGAAAACCCTCACATTACTCGCTATATGAGCCCGTTGTATGATTCAGATATCACCATTGAATCACTACAAAATGATTAGGTATTATGAGACCAAAATCCAAAGCATGGTGAGAGATAGACAACAAAATGAGCCTAGGGGCTGGCGGTAATGTGAGTGTGATTGGGATTGAAGGAATGTAGTAGGGATTGATGGTAGAGGAGGTAATGATGCCATTGGAACAGTGGGGGTGGCAAGCAAACTGGGCACGGGAGGAAATGTGACCTTTGAAACAGTGGAGGTAGTACGCAAACTGGGCAAGGGAGGTAATGTGACCTTTGGAACAGCAGGCGTCAGTAGGCAAACTGAGCTGGGGAGGCAATCCAAACTTTGGAATATGGGTGTAGTAGGCAAACTGGGAAGGGAAGAAATGTTGCCTTTGAAATAGTTGGTGTGACAGGCATGGTCAGCAAGCTAGGCAGTGGGGGGAGTCTTGGGTTGGGCAAAGTGGGCAATTGAGTACTTGGCAAGGGTGGCATTGTGAGCTTTGGTAGAGTGGGGATGCTAGGCAGGGGAGGTAATTGGTTTGGGGGCATTGGTGGCAATGTAGGAATAGACAGTGTCAGAATGGAAGGACAATGGAGGCATCGTTGCCTTTGGAAAATGTGGAATGTCGGGCAGTGACAGGTGGTGGAGCAGTTTGTAACCGATGTAAGCTAGGCTCACATTGATGCATGACATTTCCAATGCTATGATCATAGTGCAAAAAAGTGCTTAGAAAAATTTATTGTTATAAAACTTATAATAAGCAAGATGTCAAGAAGGTTTACCAAATCATGTAGAAATTAATTCAAGTTGTTTTTGTAATGAGAATTCACATCTAAGTTATGGGATTATATAGGGAGTCAAAACAAAGAGTTATAGGGAGTCGAAAACAAGATTATACTTCGTTGTCGTCTTCCGAAGGGGTCGAGCACTATATTCTCGTAATTTCTTTTATTTCAATTCGCATTTTATTTAGATGCTTGTAGTGCTCAGTCTTTTGTATCCGCCTCAAGGTGCTTGTTGTTACATCTTTCTAATAATCAATACAGTTTGATTATGAAATTCGTGTTTTATTTCTTAAATGATTGTAAATCACATAAGTCTCTTAAGAACTCTAAACTCAATATTGACTACGAAAAGGGAAACAAACAACTTTAAGCAAACAAACTGTTGATGGAGATAAATTGATTTTGACCTCAAAGTGAATTCGGATAGCTTTCGCGGATCATTTAGTGGACTGTCAAAATGTTACATAGGGTACTGAATAGCAAACCTTGTAGAGGGATGGATCTCTATTCCGATGAAATGTCGGGGGTATGTGTTTCTGCTTGCCATTTCCATTAGGACTCGCTAGGCGGGAGAGTTGACTGCTCCTATACAGCTCGAAAATGGTGTCCCTTCTGTCTTTAGACCTTGCACTGGGTCAGGCTGATCTGCGTGATGTAGATGAATCTGGGATAACTCTATTTGTTTCAGTGAAGCCTAGTAATAGCCTCATGTCGTAGGTTGGTCTCCACGTATTGTCCCTTCTGAGTTGTTAGAAGTATACTTAACCCACTAGTGAAGGGTGGAGACCACTGCTTCCATTTAGTGTAGCCACGATCTTCCCAAGATGAGGTTTATGACGATGGTGCGTCTACCACCATGAAGTCCAGAAATAAGATGTTCTTCAGCTGCTATTTTCCAACTACGGTGGCTAATCTTATCTTTTCGATGGGAAAGCATTTCTCCCCGCTGAATCCGATTAGCGGGTGCTCTGATGGCACTTTGTTTTCCTCCTTGAGGTCCATGCTGCGAAAAGCATTGTAGAAAATAATGTTGAGCGAGCTTATTGTGTCAATGAGAGCTCTATTCACTTCCCTCTTTGCGATGGAAACGTAGATGACAAAGGCATCGTTTTGCGGTGCTCGGACTCCATTGAGGTCCTTGTCCGTGAAAGTTAAAATGAGAATGGGGTTCTAAATTTTTGAATAGCAAACTCGTCTGTCTTCATCCACTGGTTATCTCTGCATATCCAGCAGAGTTCGCTTGCTGAACATATGCGAATGGTCTTCATTCGGTCTGACTTCATGAAGGATGTATATTATCCTAGGAGTCTCCCTCTCTACCTCTTTGACTGACTGCCCCTGTCCCTGGTCTGTTGTGGCTGCTTCTCAGACTTCAGGATGTCTTTAAATTTTCCCTTGCGGATCCAGTGCTATACTTCATACCTCAGAATTTTGCAGTCATTGGTGTTGTGGCCGCCTTCTTTGTGGTATGCACAGTACTTTCCGTTGTCTCTTCTAGCAGGGTCTCCGCGTATCTTCGGGGGGAACTTCAATTCCTCCCAATTTTTCATGGAGTTTAATACATCCGACATACTAGCATTTAGGGGTGTCATGACTCTGGATCCAACATAGTTGGATGACTTATCTAGCCTGGGACGATCAGGATCCAGTCAGTTGTAAGAGCGCTTCCTCTTGCTCCGCTCCTCATCCCCGTGTCTTTTTCCCTCCTTCTTTTCCTTCGAAGCTGAGGACTTCCTATTGCCTTAGGCATCCTTCTTAGCAGTTCTTCACTCCTCCAGATTGATGTGTCTCTGGACGCTCTTGAGGAGCTCTGCCATGTCCAGAAAGGGATCCAAGGTGAGGTCCTCGAAGAGCTTTTCCTCTTTGAGGCTCGCAGTGAATGCCATCACAACTGTATCGTCGCTACACCCATCGATGAGGGTCAACTCGTTGTTGAAGCGTGTGACGTACTCTCAGAGCATCTCGCCGAACCTCTACCTAGAGAGAGAGTATGTAGTGCAGGCCTTTTCAGAAACGCTGACTTCCGACGAAACGTGTCAAGAATTCCTTCGCTAATGTTTTGAAGGAGTCGATTGACTTCGGTGGAAGGCTATGGAACCACGACAATGCATGGCCTTTAAGACTGGTGGGAAAGGTTCTGCACATGATAGATTCAGATCCTTCCTTGAGCGTCATTAAGTGTTTGTAATGGCGTAGATGATCGAAAGGATCTATAGTTTCATCGTAGGAATTGAGCTACGGGGGAGTGCACTTTCTCGAAAGTGCTTCACTCGTGATCCGATGCACAAAGGGTAGGACAGAGAGGCGATATAGTACGTCTGGATCGTGCGCTCCTCTGCTGATAGGGTTCCCAAGATCGAGCATTTTTGTTCTGGTAGCTGGATCAGCGTTAGCCGCATAGCTTCCCTTAGTCCAATAGGAATTGGTGGGGGGCTGGCTCTCCTGCGCTAGCTCCCTATCGTCTATTGTAGGTGGAGGTTCGTGATGTTCATGGTCTTCATCAACAGCGAGTGGATTCTATCGTGAGAGTATCTCCACCGCCTTGATAACCTGCTGTATTTGGAATGTCAGCACCTCTGTTATGGGATTTGTCGTTGCCATCATTGGTGCAGAAGCGTGAGTAGGTTGTCCAGGCATGGCAGGAACTAGTATTGGATAGCCGGAGCGTTGGATGTATCCCTTGGTTCATTGTTGCATGACCTAGTGATCATCATCTCTCTAGGATTTTTTAGGAGACGACGCTTAGTGTAAAGTTAAGAACTATGTCGTCCCCACGGACGGCGCCAAACTAATGCAGTCGATTTTCGCTCCCTGCTTTGACCATGTTCCTGCTGACCTGCACAAGTAATGCACGTGAGCCACAAACCTAAAAGAGAAATTTTGTAAGGATCCGAGGAAGGTGTAATATCTTAACAGGGATTTTGTAGCGTACCTTAGTTTACCAACCTCATGTCTTATTTATAGTGCAAGGAGTTCTGGTTTAACCAGGTCATCGTAGGCGTAGTTTAGGGAGGAGATCTTCGTAGAGATCCCTCTCTAATTAAGAGTCGTGCTGTAAAAGGGAAGTTTCATGTTAGCTATGCACTCTTAGATATGCGGGAGATAGTTCCTAATCCAAGAACAATCCGTAGAAGGGAGTTTCCCTGTGTAAATGATAATCTGGTGTTTGCTTCCTAGTTTGAAGCAAATAGTAGCTTTAGTTGCCCGTCCGAAGCTAATCCTCGAGATACTTGCCTGAAGAGGACTTATGGGTATCGTGGATAGTTGTGAGACGTGTGGGCCTAGCATGTTGTGAGATTCTGTGTCCGCTTGGCAGACTGAAGTCGAACCGGCTTAGATCCGGTTGGGCTGGATCTGTGTTGGGCAGATGCTTGAGCCCGTAGTTCCTCGAGATCATCATGACACGTGTTCAACTCAGGAGTATGACCGCTTTTATTCATCATCAGGTATTAATTGCAAATACCTATTAATATACATGTGGAAAATGGGAAAGTTGGAAGCATAAAAAAATCATGAAGCAGCACTGAATGGTCTTTTGTAATCAAAATGTCCAAATTCATTTGCTATTATTAGCCTGCAAATAGATCTCCACAATATATACCCGTCAAGCTGGAAATATGATTTCTAAATGCAAAAGCTTACGTGTAGGAATAAGTTCATCAGAGAGAAATGGGAACAAGAGATGTGGATACCCTTACATCATCTTTCCATCAGACAACTGCTTTTTCTGAGAGAATAACTTTGTAAGGTTTTGAAAAGTTGATGAAGCATCATTGGTCTTCTTCCATGGGGATACCTTCAATTGCACTTATATTCTTGAATAAAAAACAAATAAATGATAACTCAATCAAGCCTGCCTTTACGGTTCCATTTGGGTTTCTCCGGAAAACCACATGACAATCTTTCAGAGCCATCTCAAATTCCCTAATGCAATCGATGCAAAGAGATAGAAATTTTTGACAAAACCAATTGAGGGAAATCAAAATCAAGAAATTGACGAATTGACAACAAATCTTTCTCATCATTCCGTCGGAATTTGAAATGCTTTGGGGTATTCAAGATTGGATCTTCTGGGGTCAAATTGGACCTCAAACACCTCTTCAGGGGAGTTGAAGTCTTTTCTATGGATCTGTTCGCCTCATCTTCTTCGATTTCGAGTGTATAGTAACCATTACCGCTTATGCTACTTATCATGAAGGAGAGATTGAATAGTTTTGGAGATTGGGAGAGATTGAGATTGACTAGGGTTCTGTTTTGGGGCTTTGTTTTCGGGTGGTAAAGTTCCCGCCAAAATGGAGTATGTGAACGTTATTAAAAGGGTTTAGATGTGCAAAATTTGTATGCATATATGGACAGCCACACATTCTACTGTGGATAACTCTATGCCAGTATCCACTTTAATCTGTGGAATAGCTATCCCGAAAATTTTGCATATATTCAAGCACATCATCAGTTTTATGTCCATCTAATGCTTTGTGACTCTGTATTTTGCACAGTACCCGGGGTCGTCGTGCATCTGTATCAGTGGAGATGCCTGGTTTTTTGTTCCTGGCTTATGTTTGGATGTTGTCGTGCACCTGTTTTGCTGATGTGGCACTTAATATCTGTTTTGCCAAACTCATCATCCCATCCATCAAAACTACTTCTCATCCATGGCCAAACCCATCATTTCATCCATCAAAACAAATTTTAAATCTCATCATCGCATCCCATCATCTTATCGATGGTCAAACCCATCATCCCATCCATCGATGGCCAAACTCATCATCCCATCCTTGTTTGGAGGCATGTTTAGGAGGTCCTCTCTCCAAACAATTTTTAATGTCACATCAGCAAAAACAGGTGCATAGCACCATCATGGCATAAACCAAGCACAACATACCAGACACTGTAGAATTTTTGCTCATTATTTGAGAATAGTGAGTTTTGTAGTTGTTAATTAATGCCTATAACTTTCTCCAATTTTTTAGTTTGGGACACAAGATGGTATATTGTTGTGCAATTGACAATTGATTGTTTGGTCTCTCATGCTCTAGCAATTGGGAGCTAGGAAGAGAAGTGCAGAATGACTGCAATTGTAGGATAATGTGGGCTTGGAGAAGTGGGCAAAATGCAGGTGTCAAAGGCAAAGGAAAGAGCCATTGGCACTAATGCACTATAGGCCACAGGACTAACTAGTCGATGATCATTAATGCGAATGTAGTACATGAAACTCTATTGAAGTCATGAAAGAGTTACAATATCAGGTTTTGATCAGTGGAACATAAGGAATGATATTGAACATGAAATCCATATCGATTAAGTTAGACATGATGTGGCAATGACACTTAATAACTAGCTCTTTGAAAAGTTCTGGTATTAGTTTTCAGATTCATCCCTATTGTGGTTGCCATCCCTTGAGATTTGTGTTTGATATGGTACATACGTTGTTTGATCAAAGATATTATTGATAAGGATAATATTATAAGGATAATGGTTGAAGTCACAAATTTCTTATGTTTAAATAAAAAAGAAAATTTAGATGAAGATCAACATTAGCTGCTGGAATCTTTCAAGAACTAGCTTATTTGTAGTTTTTTTATTGTTTTACTTTTCGAGTCTGTGTGCTTCATGGTTATTGTTTTGACCTTTTCTATTTATTAGGGAAGGGGATGAAGAACATTTTTCTCAAGATGATTAAGCAATTGATTGTTGCCTATCAAGATCACGAGTTTATGCTTTGTCCACCAAGGAACCATCTGGACAATTTTCACTTGGTGAGTTTAACCTATAGCTTAAAACTCATTCGTTCATCTCTTAGCCTGGTTGAAGAGTTTCAGGAAATTTTCTGTAATGAATGATGAAGGAGCAAGTGAGTGGTGTAAATTTGATGTATCTTTATGATCTTGATTTTAATGATAAGGTTTGGGATCCTCAAAACCCCAGCTTGCCTTTAAAAAAAAAAAACAATTGTCTAACTAATATCTCAATATGAATGATCATAAAATTCGAATTCATTGACAAATTACAAAGCAATATAACCATAATAGAGTACACCCTCTACAATGAAACCAACATACAACAAATCTACCACCACAATACAAATATAGTAAAATGGACAGAATGACAAGTACTAAATGAAAGCTACACGTTAAAGATTTTAAATATTGTTGGCAAACTTAACTTCAACAGCTTATGCAACTTATGGGGTCGTGGTTGAATGGGGTATTATGGGAAGAGATGGGATGGGCAAGTCCTTACGCAGGCCAGGGATCGCAGGTAGTGGTAGCAATTCAGGATTAGGCATAGGTAGTTAAGGCTTTGGCAGAGTTGGGATTGTTGGTAGAGGAGGCAAGTTAGGTATTGGAAGAGTTGGTAGAGTTGGTAGTGTTGGTAGGGTTGGTAGAGTTGGTAGAGTTGGTAGTGTTGGTAGTGTTGGTAGGGTTGGTAGAGTTGGTAGAGTTGGTAGTATTGCTTCAAGCTTGCGCAGACCGGATACTGGTGGCAAGTTGGGCAGCTTTGGTTTTGGCAATGCAGGAAGAGGTGGCAACTCCGGTTTGGGCAAAGGTACCGGGAGACTTGGAAGTGGAAGCAATTCAGGCTTGGGAAGCCCTGGAACAACCGGCAATTTCATCCCTAAGAGAATGCGGCCTGCATGAACAACCACATCATCGCAGTTCATCAAGGAGGAAACGAGCAACAAAGGTAAGATAATATGGAGATAAGCCATGATTAAATGACAACCGAGAGCCAAAGATGCCTTAGCAACTTAAGGGTGCATGCAATTGTTCTTGCCAGACTGTGTTTACACTCTATATGGAATTGTATGGTTTTATAGGAGATTTATGAAAGGAACTAGTGTCTGAGATCAGAGTGTGCTATTGGTTGGCTGTAGATGTGGGTAAGAAGCTGGAACATATTATGTAAGTTTTGGATTTCACTATCTCATTACCTCACATGCAAGTTTTGGATTTCCTTGAGCCGACCTCTGTTTGGTAACAACTTGATCAAACTGACGAACCAAAACTACTTATGGTCTCTGGGATCTAAAAGTATTCAGAACTAAATATAAAGCGATGAGACATCAAACAGTCGATGGATTGTTGCCAAACGTGTGGCACGGATTAGTGCTAATACGAAAAGACTCCAGTCTAATCACTAACAGGCTCAAGCCAGGACCAACCTAGGCTAATTATCTCATTATTTCAAATACTTCACATGCAAGTTTTGGATTTACTTGAGCCGACCTCTAATTGATAACAACTTAATCAAACTGACGAACCAAAACGACTTATGGTGTCGGGGATCCAAAAGTATTCAGAACTATATATACAGTGATGAGATATCAAACAGTGGACAGATTGTTGTTGAACATGTGGAACGGATTGGCGCTAATACGAAAAGACTCCAGTCTAATCACTACCAGGCCCATGCCAGAACCAACCTAGGATAATTATCTCATTACTTCGAATACCTCACAAGCAAGTTTTGGATTTACGTGAGCCGACCTCTGATTGATAACAACTTAATCAAACTGACGAACCAAAACGACTTATGGTGTCGGGGATCCAAAAGTATTCAGAACTATATATACAGTGATGAGATATCAAACAGTGGACAGATTGTTGCTGAACATGTGAAACGGATTGGCGCTAATACGAAAAGACTCCAGTCTAATCACTACCAGGCCCATGCCAGAACCAACCTAGGATAATTATCTCATTACTTCGAATACCTCACAAGCAAGTTTTGGATTTACGTGAGCCGACCTCTGATTGATAACAACTTAATCAAACTGACGAACCAAAACGACTTATGGTGTCGGGGATCCAAAAGTATTCAGAACTATATATACAGTGATGAGATATCAAACAGTGGACAGATTGTTGTTGAACATGTGGAACGGATTGGCGCTAATACGAAAAGACTCCAGTCTAATCACTACCAGGCCCATGCCAGAACCAACCTAGGATAATTATCTCATTACTTCGAATACCTCACAAGCAAGTTTTGGATTTACGTGAGCCGACCTCTGATTGATAACAACTTAATCAAACTGACGAACCAAAACGACTTATGGTGTCGGGGATCCAAAAGTATTCAGAACTATATATACAGTGATGAGATATCAAACAGTGGACAGATTGTTGCTGAACATGTGGAACGGATTGGCGCTAATACGAAAAGGCCCCAATTCTAGTCACTAATGACATATGGAATATTTACCATCGGTGCATCGAATAGATTGGTGGGGTCCTATCGAATCACTTCATGTTATGAACATTGTTTCAACTGATCGCATTAACGCAAGATTTCACCTAGGTCTATATGTGAATATGTTAACATAATATACGAAAGCTAAATTTCCAACCTGATTACAAAATACAGGTCATGATGCAGAGATATTGCTGCCGCGATGACTCCATAATCAAATGGAAAGTAGCAAAGTTGCTAACTTAAAGAAGCAACAAATAATGAGTGTTCAACTGACATGAAAACCTACAACCAACACCTATGAACCATAACCCTACATCTCAACTGGAAAGGTTCAATGAAAAAAGATTACGAGCACATTCTCTATCAGACCTCTGTCCTCTGAAAATGGAATCGAACTTAGTGGGAAAGAAATTTTGAGAAGGAATTGTAGAGATCTGCATGGAATTAGATGAAATAGAAATTCTCTCAAGAGAGAGAACTCTGTGAAGCTTGATAGAACGTGGAACTCACCAAACACGTTAAGCTTCTACTTGCCTAGATACAGAAAATGATATTTTCCATAAAACAAATTAAGCACAACCAAAATTAAATAATTATTCCAAAACAAAAGGGCGTTGATGAGTGCTAATGGAAACATGCCCAACTTTGTTATGCTGATATATGAGGAGTTTTTGTTCTTTGTTCATACAGCTTGGACAAGGCAAACTTCTTCTCTTTTTCACCTTCTTCGTATATGTATACAGAGATGGCACGCGCACATTATATACATTGTTGCTATGAATTAATATGAACTTTTACGTACAAGTACAGTACTAATAACTAACAAGGACACTTATGGGGTGCGATTACAATATACAATAGTATTCAGGGAGATAATTTAAACTTCTACGAATAACATTATTTTTCTAATTACAGATGCATTTTTTAAATTTATTTTTCTAATCACAAATCACACCAAAATGAATTAAAGATTTTCCCTTGCATTGACCTGAACCATATCCTCAACTAAAATCAAACGGTAGTCGATAACTTATGACTGAAAACCTAAAAAACTTCTCTCGACTCCCTTCTCACGACTCCCTTCCAAAAACCTAACCAACCATTTTCCACAAGAAGTCTAATTTTGTTAACTCAGTTGGGGCTTAGTTACAGTTGCCACGTTGACACTAATTTGGTCAAAACATGGAGAAACTTTTTTCTTAAATAGGAGAGAGAAAAAAATATCCCTAAACTTACGACTTGCATCCTCTTCAACCTCTTCACCATTTAAATGACCTAAAATAATTAGAGAAACTTTTCTATTCCCATGATATTTGATATCCATTATTGAAGCTTTTCAGTTGAACAAAAGCATTAGAAACCTCTAAACTTGCGAAACTTAAATCAACACCAAATCAAAATCATTGCATTCCAAAGCCTCTTATATTTTAAAACACAACCCAAATGTCAAAATCAAGTTTTGAATAGAAAAAACACAAGAAACCCTCTCGAATAGAAGGAAAACTAGAATACCCAACAAACAATGAAATTTTGAATTGAATCAACCTAAATCATCTTTTTAGTTTCAAGTTCCTAAAATCAATAGTACATTTAATCACCCCATAAGTGCACATTTAGAATTCTTTAACTGATTATATTTGTGCATTCAAAAAGTTTACACAAGAAAACGCGGAGAGAAGCTTTGAAAATGGCAAAAGTTTCCCGACTGATGGTGTATGGAGAAAAGGGCTAGAAAAGATAGAGATCATAATGTTCTCTCACTTTTTTTTTAAATTAATTTATCTCACATCTTTTGACTAAATTAATGACAACCTACCATTAATCTATCTCTTGTGTGTCTTGGGGTATCTTGGTCACTTTATTTATTAAGTTGGGGTGTTTTTAGTAAATTGGGTAGTTAATTTAGTTTTGATGCTCCTAATAAAACATGGGGTGAAAAGAACATTCATTTTGAATTATTGGGGTGTTTGGTTTGCTAGAAAATTTTCAATTATAGGAGTTAGTTTGGAGAGTTAAAAATAAAAATAAACTACTTCTACAATAACATGGATATGCTTTATTTATTTTGGGGTGATTCTAGTAAAACATGAGGTGAAACCCTAAATAAATAATAATTGAGGATCAGTGTTGGGCTGATGTTGGGTCTCGTAATTCCTCGAGATCATTATGACACATGTATGGCTCAGCGGTGTGACCATTTTTATGTATCATCAGCTACTCCCCCCGAGTTAGTGGGCCGTCACATCGGTTCGCTAAGTCATCTCTTGAAGGGATGCGCCGCTTATGATGATTGAGTTAGTATCGTTGCTTGAGCCGCACGCTGCATTAATTGAACGTGAGTCGGTCTAGCAAAAAAGAGGCGGGAACCCAATCTCTATTTAGGTCATCTGTAGTGTAGAGTCCGACTCTTCTCTTTGTTGTTGAAGATAATGCTCTGATTAGAAAAGATTGTTCATCTTCTTTATGGCTCAACAAAACCTTCTTCACGATGCAGCTTTGGCCAAGGGCCTAGAGTTTTTCGAAAACTGGTTGTTGTCCGAGCCTGGCCTTGCCGAAATCCGTATGAAGTTTGGGGTCCCTGAGGACCTGCCATTATATATCTTGTCAGGTGACTAAACGCCAATGTCACCTCCGGCCGGTTTCATCTGCTTACATCATGGGATGCTTCAAACTGGAGTGTGTTTTCTAGTTCTGGACGTGATTTTGGAGTTCATGGATCTCCTGGGGATTCCTCCGACCTAGTTGGGGCTTAATGAATATATGATCATCTTCCTGATTCTGATCAGTGCTAAGGAGGCCGGCGTCAGCGTGATACTCCGAGTAATTCAGTTGTTGAATTCTCCCCGACTGAAGGGTAACGTTGTCTGTATAAGATGACATCGTCGACTTGCTTTGTGAATTTGCCCGATGATTTCAAGTTCTGGTAGAAGTATTGCTTCTTGACTTTGTTTCTTGGCCCTTTCTTGTGATTGATATTCACATAATTATTACATACTATACCTCCTAACTTATGTTTGTTAGTGTTTCGAATAGTGTATTTTAGTTTAATTATCTTATTTTTGTATTTTTGTAGGATTTGGAGTTTAAATAACAAAAGTGCATTAGCGTGATGAATAATTGTGATTCATAGCCAAATTGACGAAGTGGAGCCGGAGACACTCGAGCCAAAAATTAAGAGAACCAAAGAAAAAAAAAATTAGTTTTGAATTTTGGTGAAACAAAGAAGTAGTATGGATGAACATAGCCAAACCCACCTTTCAAGGGGTGGGACTCCTTTGTTTGTAAATTGGGCTTCCAAATTCTATTGGGCTTCCAAATTCCATTGGGGTCCAAATTGGATTGGGTTTTTCCATTTGTATTGGGCATTGAACTTCCAATTGGGCCCAATAAGGGTTTTCTTTTAACCATAACAGCCTTTTGTTTTAGAAGTGGATTTGATTTCTAAAGTCGGGAACCAATAGGAGGAAGACTCTGTTTGTTTTAACAAGAGGAAAATATGTAGCAAGAAAGGAGTTTTGGGGGGGCTGGAACAAAAATGCAGCAGCAACAGTAGCCGAGGACAGCAGAGGAGAAAGTGTTGTCTAGCACAGAAAAGTGGACACGCAACGGCAACGACGACGCAGCAGGGCTGTCCAGAACGCAGCAGCAGCAGTGTGCGCAGCAGCAGAGTAGAAACGCAGCAGCAGGGTGCGCATCACTGATTTGCCACGCGCTACCATGCCGATGAAACTCCACACCATTTTTACTGTTATCACCTCCACTATGCTTCACTAAACTCCATGCAAGGTGATGAGACGAACTCCTAGATGTAATGTACTTAATTAGTATTTGATTCGTTTTACGCTTTCACGATGAATAATGGTGTTTAATGATTTTCGCTTTTATTTAATATAGAAATTTATGTTATTTTAGTGACAAAGATTTCATAAATTTCTTCGTAGATTATTATTATTCCGGTGGGTGTCGTTTTCTTCTCCATATAAGTTTAGTCACAATTTTCTTATCTGTGAAATTTTTAATGATCAATTGATTCCGGTGGGTTAGTTATATGTGATCGTCTTTTATTACGTTATTGTCTCCGGATATATTGTAAGTTTAGGATATCACATATGACCAACCTTTGTGTTTTCTAGAAAATGTGAAATCTAAAATCCATTTACATTAGGATATATTAATGCATTAAAGACTATTTTTCCAATTATATTGTTTGGGATGTGAAACACGTATCGAGTCATCATAGCGAATCAATACTAGTTGGCGCGTGAAATCTAGGAGGGATTCTTGGAACCTTGTGACTTCTCCAAACTTGATTTTTATTAAACTAAATTTAATTTCATATTTTAAAATTGCTAAAATTTCTTACATTTAGTTTCGCGTAGTTTTTCTTCCTTGACCTTGTTTTGTAGATCGTTTTTCCTCGTGGGATCGACACGCCAATCTTTACTGCAATTGACCGCGCGTACTGTTTGGGCGTAATCAAATTTTGGCGCCGTTGCCGGGGAACAAGCGTCATTCTACAAGGAAGGCTTCGAGTATTATCTTTCTTGCTCATTGTTTTATTTTATTTTATTCTATTTTTAGGTTTTAGGTCCAGTTTAATTTTTATTTTATTTTATTTTATTTTATTTCTAAAAAAAATATTTAAAAAATTAAAAATTAAAAAAAAAACATTGGGGGAGTGAGTTGGAATAGAGACCACTTAGGGAGACTAATCAGGATCCCAAATTTAGAACACCCACAAATTCACATTGAGGCCAAATTAAGTTCTACGTCTAATTCTAACACTATAAGTAATCACGAAGATGACCATGTTCGGTCGCTAAAGGACTATCTCCACCCCAGGCGCACTGCTACTCCATCGTGTATCATGTTTGCACCAAGTACACCAAAGCTAGATTTTAAGCTGGGTATGATACAATTATTACCCACTTTTCATGGACTAGAGAGTGAGAATCCTTATGTTCACATTAGGGAATTCGAGGAAGTTGTGGCCACTTTTCACAACAAAGTTGAGGCTGTAGACTCGGTTAGACTAAGGTTTTTTCCTTTTTCCCTTAAGGAAAAAGCGAAGAGTTGGCTATACTCTTTGCGACCAAGGTCTATAGGTTCGTGGGAGGATATGACCCAAGCATTTTTTAATAAATACTTTCCTCACCACAAAACCAACGGTCTAAAGAGACAGATTTCTACATTCACCCAAAAGAATAGCGAGACATTATATCAAGTGTGGGAAAGGTTCAAGGATCTTTTGAATACATGCCCACACCATGGGTATGAGAGTTGGCGCTTAGTCAGTTATTTTCATGAAGGGCTCACCAGTAGAGAACATCAGTTCGTTGAGATGATGTGTAATGGAGAGTTTTTGCAAAAGGACCCTGACGAGGCCATTGAGTACTTGAATGACTTAGCTGAAAAGGCCCATACTTGGACTGGTCCAAGTGCTACTGAGAGCACGGATAGAACATGCCCAGCTGGAGTTTACTAACTTAGGGAAGAGGATAGCCTTATAGCCCAACTTGATACAGTAACTAGGGAGTTAGAGGCACTTAAGACCAAGGATGGTAGGCCCACACATACTGTTGCCAGAATTGAGCTACAGGACGCCTGTTTTATATGTGAGGGAGTTGAACACTTCGCACAGGATTGCCCAACCTTGACTGAGATGAGAGGGATTTATGAGGAACAATGTAACGCCTTAGGGATGTACAAGAAGCCTTATTCACCATTCTCTAACACTTACAATTCTAGCTGGAGAGATCACCCTAACTTTGGTTGGAGGTCCGAGGCCGACCAACCTACACACTCACAGGCACAACCACCTAGGTCATACCCTGCACCTCCGTACAATGCGCAATCTAACAAAAGTTCCTTATCAGACACATTGCATGCATTTATAGAGGCACAAGGTAAAACTAATCAAAAATTTGAGGTTGCATTGACACAAATGGCAGAAGAGAACAAGGAGATCAAAAGCCAGATAACTAAGCTGACAAGTTCATTAACAGTACAAGAACGGGGCCAAATTCCGTCACAGCCTCAAGCAAATCCGTAGGGCCAACTTATGGCACAAACCTCTACTTTAGACTCTCAGAATGTCAAAGAGGTTAATGCCATCGCTACTCGGAGTGGTAAGATTTTAGATGGGTCAAGCTCGTCCACGACTATAGGCACCTCCCCAAGTGCCAAGGAGAGCATCCCTGATGATGAGCCCAACAAGAACATTCCAGTTTCAGTTCCTTTTCCTCAAGCACTACGACCTACTGGAAAGAAATCGAAAATGCATGGTGAGATTCTAGAACACTTGAAACAGGTTAAAATTAACTTACCTTTGCTGCATGTGATTAAACAGGTACCAACTTATGCGAGGATCATCAAGGATCTATGCACTATCAAGAGAAAACATCATGTCAAGAAGACTGCCTTCTTGACAGAATAGGTAAGCGCGGTGATTGAGCAGATGACACCACCCATGTACAAAGATCCAGGGTGTCCTACAGTCACCTGCCAGATTGGGACTCATGAGTTCGGCCAAGCCTTGTTGGATTTAAGGGCAAGTGTAAATCTGATGCCATATTCTATTTACTTGTGACTGGGTCTGGGAGAGATTAAACCCACATCCGTGGTACTACAATTGGCCGATAGATCGATTAAGAAGCCAAAAGGAATAGTCGAGGATGTCTTGCTTCATATTGATAAGTTTTATTATCCCGTGGACTTTCTTATTTTAGATAGTCATTCTGCGGTTAATATGGAGTCTACAGTTCCGATTATTTTAGGTAGACCTTTTCTTGCCACAGCTAACGCTCTTATCAATTGCAGGAACGGTCTAATGAAGCTGTCTTTTGGGAACATGACTCTGGAGGTCAACATATTCAATATTAGAAAGAAACCACGTGATGATGATGAGTGTCATCATACCTACATGATAGACACGCTGATATCAGAGGAGGCGCTCCTGAGCGCAGATTCTGAAACCTTAGAGTACCTCCTTTCTATTTCTGATTTTGAGAAATCACTTTATCCTGACAATGCTTTTGATGTTTTTGTTGTTTCAGGGTTAAAGGATAAAGGAGGGCGACAATGGCAACCATGCCTTGAGGAGTTGCCAAAGGAAAGACAGAAACCACAACCATCCACCGTGGAAACTTCAAAAGTTGTCCTAGCTCCACTGCCTAAGGGACTTAAACATGCATTCCTCGGACCAGGTGATACCTTTCCTGTTATTATTTCTTCCATGCTTGATAGCTCACAAGAAGAAGAATTGATTAATATGTTACGTGACCACAAATATGCATTAGGTTGGACTATAGCTAACATTAAAGGTATTTGCCCCTTAATATGTTCCCATAGGATCCACTTAGAAGAAGGAGCTAACCCCCGTAGAGATCCTCAAAGACGACTTAACCCTACTATGAAAGAGGTGGTGAAAAAGGAAGTTTTAAAATTGTTAGATGCAGGCATCATTTATCCCATCTCTGATAGCAAGTGGGTTAGTCCAACTCAAGTAGTTCCCAAGAAATCGGGAATAACAGTGGTGACTAATAATGAGGGGGCGACTGTTCCTACTAAGGAAGTTACAGGGTGGCGCATGTGCATTGATTATAGGAAACTTAATTCTGCCACCCGCAAGGATCACTTCCCACTTCCATTCATAGACCAAATCTTAGAGTGAGTAGCTGGTCATTCTTTCTATTGCTTTCTAGATGGGTATTTAGGATATTATCAGATTGAGATTGCATTAGAGGATCAGGATAAGACCACTTTCTCATGTCCTTTTGGTACTTATGCTTTTCGACGTATGCCATTTGGTTTGTGTAATGCACCGACTACTTTTCAGCGATGCATGATGAGTATTTTTAGTGACATGGTTGAAAAATATATGGAAGTTTTCATGGATGATTTGACTGTTTTTGGTGATTCCTTTGATTCATGTTTACTTCACTTGAGGGCTGTTTTAAGTAGATGTGAAGAGAAGGGTCTGGTGCTTAATTGGGAAAAATGTCATTTCATGGTTTCCTATGGAATAGTTCTGAGACACATAGTTTCTAATAAAGGAATCGAGGTTGATAAAGCTAAAATTGAATTGATTTCTAAATTACCTACACCTAAAAGTGTCAAGGATGTGAGATCATTTCTAGGGCACGTGGGTTTTTATAGGAGGTTCATACATAATTTTTCTGCCATCTCTAGGCCATTAAGCAGCCTCCTGGTCAAAGATGTCGTGTTCCAATGGACACAAGAGTGTGAGGACGCCTTCCGAACACTCATTGATAGGCTCACCTCTGCCCCCATCATGCAGCCACCAGATTGGACTTTACCATTTGAGATAATGTGTGATGCAAGCAACTATGCTGTGGGGGCAGTCTTTGGACAACGAAGGGAAGGGAAGCCATTTGTTGTTTACTATGCTAGTCGAACACTTAATGATGCTCAAAAGAATTATTCGACTACTTAAAAAGAGTTACTCGCTGTAGTTTTTGCTTTACATAAATTTCGTGCTTATTTGATTGGTAAACCTATCACTGTTTTTACTGACCATGCAGCTCTTAAGTTCCTTCTTTCTAAAAAGGATGCTAAGGCAAGATTGATTAGGTGGATTTTACTTCTGCAGGAATTTGATCTAACTATAAAGGATAAGAAGGGGGTCGAGAATGTTGTGGCGGATCACTTGTCTCGTTTGGAGTTCAGTGACTCTGCCAATGGCCCACCCATCCGTGATGACTTCCCTGATGAACACCTATTCGCCGCCACTCAAGTACCATGGTATGCACACATTGTTAATTACTTGGTTTCCGGCGAAGTTCCATCATCATGGAGTGCTCAAGATAAACGCAAATTTTTGGTCGAGGTAAGAAATTTTTATTGGGATGATCCTTATCTATATAAGTATTGCCCCAACCAAATCATGAGGCGTTGTATCCCTGAAGGTGAGATTGATGGTGTCTTACATTTTTGTCATAGTGTAGCTTGTGGAGGCCATTTTTCTATGAAAAAGACTGCTACAAAATTTTTACAGGCTGGATTATATTGGCCTACATTGTTTAAGGACACTAACAATTATTGTCGTTCTTGTGATAGATGCCAGAAGTTAGGTGCATTGTCTCGGAGACACATGATGCCCCTTAACCCCATCTTAGTCATTGAGATATTTGATTGTTGGGGGATTGATTTTATGGGACCTTTTCCACCTTCCTTTGGATATTTGTATATTTTGCTTGCAGTGGACTATGTGTCCAAATGGGTTGAGGCTGTGGCGTGCCGAAACAATGACAACAACATTGTTGTCAAGTTTATCAAAGAACACATTCTATCCCGTTTCGGTACACCACGAGCCATTATTAGTGATCAGGGGACTCATTTCTGTAATCGCTCTTTTGAAGCTTTGATGCGCAGGTATGGAGTTCATCACAAGGTTGCCAATGCCTATCATCCGCAGACAAATGGCCAAGCTGAGTTGGCAAATCGAGAAGTAAAACAAATCTTGGAGAAGATGGTGAATCCTGATAGAAAGGATTGGTCCTTGCGCCTTCCTGATGCACTTTGGGCTTACCGTACCGCTTATAAGACAATTCTCGGGATGTCTCCATATCGGCTTATATATGGAAAAGCCTGTCATTTACCTGTTGAATTAGAACATTGCGCTTATTGGGCCGTAAAAAACACTAACTTTGATCTCAATGATGCAGGTATTCAGCGGAAACTTCAGTTGGCTGAAATTGAGGAGTTGCGGAATGATGCCTATGACAATTCTCGATTATACAAGGCGAAGATGAAAACAGCTCATGATAAGCAAATTCTGAGGAAACATTTCGGGCCCAACCAACGAGTCTATCTCTATGACTCACGACTTCACCTTCATCCTGGCAAACTAAGATCGAGATGGACGGGCCCATTCATGGTAAAACAAGTTTTTCCCAATGGGTCCATAGAAATTGAAGATCCAACAGATAGGAGAGTATTTAGAGTAAATGGGTAACGTTTGAAGCACTATGTGGAGCGAGTAGAGGTGCCAGAAGAGATCTCTCCGGTTGCCCCTGTCTACTTGATTTGATGTTCTCCACCCTATCTTTAGTTTAGGTTTTTATTTTTATTTTCATTTTTCATTTTTTATTTATTATTATTATTATTTTTAGTTTAGTTTAGGTTTTTGCTTTTATGTTTTTCTTTTAGTGTTTTAGGTTATTTTAGGTGTTGCTACTGGAGTCACTTGGAGCCCTTCATCCCATATGTTCCTTTCTCCCGTCGGTATGATTTTCTTATATTTTAGTGAATGTGAGGACATTGTCTATTTGAAATTGGTAGAGCTTCACCATGGTAATATCACTCTAACCCTCCTCTTTTCTTTTTTTTCATCATTTGTCATGATTATTATTTTATACATTGAGGACAATGTTTGGTTTAGGTTTGGGGGTGTAGTTTCTTGGATTTTTTGTTCAATTTTCAAAAATCTTTGAGCTTAAAACATATTTTACAATTAAATCGAGTCATTTTTGTGTTCTACTCAATCTCCATTGAATATTTAGATGATTACGGTAATTGTGTAGAATCTTTATGAAAATGCATTCGAAATCTAAACTCTTGGTGAATTTAAAAAAAAAAGTGAAAAAAGGGTTTTGAGTTTATTTTATTTTATTTTAGAGAATATTTCTGTTTCCTTTAATTTTGAGAAAACACATACTAGCACGTGTCACATAGTTATATTAGTGGAAAACATGATATTTGATATTATCCTTATGTTAGATGTATTTCGTGAGACTTTTCAACTCGACTATTCATGAACTATAAGCCAAGTCAACATGATTTGAAGTTGATTAGTGAGATATTGAACTAGAAAACCTTAGAATAATAGTGGAGACTTAACCTGTGTGAGTTTTGAGTCATTCTTTATTTTTTGAGGGTTATTAATTACACTCTAATTTTTTTTGAGTCCGCATTATTTCGTTGATGATCTCATTATTCTTGATTTTCTTATTCATTGCTTTAAGAATGACATAAAATTGAATCTTTACACTAGAACTTCGTGCTTTATTTAGTTGAGATGTCCTAGTACTAACTAGAACTTATGAAGTGATATAGGCATTTCTTTCTTTAAACCATTTCTTTTAGCCTTTTAGCCTACCCAATAATAATTATCCATTTGGAGCACTTTGAGCCTTTATATAGCCTTCTCTTTGTTATCCCCATTCCCAATAGCTACTCCAATCAAAGAGCAATACCTCTATTATTTTATCCTTACCCAATTTTCTGAGAATGTATACGATGAGATATATTTATGGAATGGGCAAATAGAAAGAGTTGAAAATAGATATTTCATGCGCCCTCAAAGTAAAAGTGTTTGATTGTATAAACGGGGAAAAACATGTAAAAAAAAATTTGAAAAAAAAAATAATGAAGAAAAAGTTAATGGTGTACAACATTGATTTGTTCTTCAATGCCCTATGTGTTTATTCAAGGGTGTAGCCATTCTCCAAAAATTCTAGTATCCTTTTTGTCCATTATTGTTTGCCATAATCCAAACCCCATTATAACCTAATAAAGACCTAATTGATCTTAAGTGAAAGTTGGTTCAGTAGATGTGGAGATTGAATAGGCAAGAACTATGGTGTTTGATTCAACATTCTCAAAAGTAATCAATATTCCTGTCCATGAGATCATATTCATTTCACTCTTTGAAAATTTCATTTTTCATGATGATTATATGTGAGGCGTTTGCATTTTTCATAATTTATATTATTTTCCTCACATATAAACTGAGTTTCCAATCTCTGAGTGTTTTATTTCTGAGTGACATGAGAGATTTGTTGTCAAAGCGTACTTTCTAAAGGTTATCTCGTCACATGTTTACTATGAGACGAAGAATTATGTTGATAAGGTTCCTCACAAACACACACTTCGAGTTGAGAATGATTATGAAATTTATTTAACCTTTAGATACTATTAAATTATTGTACTCTATTGATATACTTTTTTGACAGTTTTAGTTTGTTGTTTTTCTTGAATTCTAAGCGATTCGAAAATTACTCTAAGGAAAATAAAGGAGAATGCTCACATTTTTGCATTATGTTTTTAGAAAATAGATTTTGTTTTATTGAGTCAGTAATGTTTGGGGGTAACATTTCTGGAAACCCTCACGAGACTATAACTCGTCCACTAGAGGTAATCTAGGGGTTTAAAGCCTTGTTGCACGTTAAGGTAAGTGCAACCGTGATTCCTACGAAAGTGAGTTAGGATTTTATTCTTAATTTTGTTTTGCTCGAGGACTAGCAAAATGTAGGTTTGGGGGTATTTGATATTCACATAATTATTACATAATATACCTCCTAACTTATGTTTGTTAGTGTTTCGAATAGTGTATTTTAGTTTAATTATCTTATTTTTGTAGGATTTGGAGTTTAAATGACAAAGGTGCATTAGCGTGACGAATAATTGTGATTCATAGCCAAATTGACGAAGTGGAGCCAGAGAGACTCGAGCAAAAAATTAAGAGAACCAAAGAAAAAAAATAAAGAAAATTAGTTTAGAATTTTGGTGGAACAAAGTAGTATGGATGAACATATCCAAACCCACCTTTCAAGGGGTGGGACTCCTTTGTTTGTAAATTGGGCTTCCAAATTCTATTGGGCTTCCAAATTCCATTGGGGTCCAAATTGGAATGGGTTTTTCCATTTGTATTGGGCATTGAATTTCCAATTGGGCCCAATAAGGGTTTTCTTTTAACCATAACAGCCTTTTGTTTTAGAAGTGGATTTGATTTCTAAAGTGGGGAACCAATAGGAGGAGGACATGTTTGTTTTAATAAGAGGAAAATATGTAGCAAGAAAGGAGTTTTGGGGGGGCTGGAACAAAAATGCAGCAGCAACAGTAGCCGAGGACAGCAGAGGAGAAAGTGTTGTCTAGCACAGCAAAGTGGACACGCATCGGCAACGACGACGCAGCAGCGCTGTCCAGAACGCAGCAGCAGCAGTGTGCTCCGCAGCGCAGAGTAGAAACGCAGCAGCAGCAGCAGGGTGCGCATCACTGATTTGCCACGCGCTGCCATGCCGATGAAACTCCACACCATTGTTGCTGTTATCACCTCCACTATGCGTCACTAAATTCCACGCAAGGTGAAGAGACGAACTCTTAGATGTAACGTACTTAATTAGTATTTGATTCGTTTTACGCTTTCATGGTGTTTAATGATTCTCGTTTTTATTTAATATAGAAATTTATGTTATTTTAGTGACAAAGATTTCATAAATTTCTTCGTAGATTATTATTATTCCAGTGGTTGTCGTTTTCTTCTCCATATAAGTTTAGTCACGCTTTTCTTATGTGTGGAATTTTTAATGATCAATTGATTCCGGTGGGTTAGTTATATGTGATCGTCTTTTATTACGTTATTGTCTCCGGATATATCGTAAGTTTAGGATATCACATATGACCGACCTTTGTGTTTTCTAGAAAAAGTGAAATCTAAAATCCATTTACATTAGGATATATTAATGCATTAAAGACTATTTTTCTGATTATATTGTTTGGGATGTGAAACACGTAATCGAGTCATCATAGCGAATCAATACTAGTTGGCGCGTGAAATCTAGGAGGGATTCTTGGAACCTTGTGATTTCACCAAACTTGATTTTTATTAAACTAAATTTAATTTCATATTTTAAAATTGCTAAAATTTCTTACATTTAGTTTCGCGTAGTTTTTCTTCCTTGACCTTGTTTTGTAGATCGTTTTTCCTCGTGAGATTGACACCCCAATCTTTACTGCAATTGACCGCGTGTACTGTTTGGGTGTAATCAGTGACTTTGATATGTTTGATCGTGGGCAAGCTAATCATTGCTTGTGTTTCTTCGCAGGGAGGTTTCCCAATACTCCTATAACCTTAGAGGAACAAAACACAATGGAAACGTATTGCGGCTTGCCAAAGAGGAACGTGGTCGATATCATTAGAGTTTCCAACTTCATCCATAGTGGGCTGTGGGACAACTGGCACGTTGCCCCCACTTTGTACCGAGTATCGCAAATTAAGTTGGAAGATGGGCCCTTTAAGGAAGAGGAATGCTGCTAGGGCCAAAGCTATCGTTCTATCTAACGTGGAGGAGTCATCTGAAATGCTTGCCTCTTTTGTGAGTAAAAGGTCATGTGTTAGAATGAGGTTTCCTTCAGCATGACCTACTTCAGTAAGAGAGGAACGCGAGTCTGCTAAGCCTGTCGGGGCGGAGAATGATGTGTCTGGTGCGGGTCGCAATCTCAATGATGCACAGTCTGAAGCTTTGAATGATCGTTTGGTGCGGGTCGCAATGGTGTCTTCTATTGTTGCCAGGGTTGTTCCGACAGAAGGCTTCTGTGAAGACCCGCTTGCGGTTGTGGAATCTGATCGTCCCACTGGTGCGCTTTCTGATAGTGGTCGTAGTGTCGCAGGCTAGGTTTTCCATAGTTCAGATTGTTCACCGTCTCGTTCCAGACCACAGCTAGAAGTATTGGAGGGTCCTTTGGATAATTCACTCCCTCCTCCCCCTTCGGATCCCGTCGAGTCATCTCGCACCAAAGGGTCGGCTATTCATGACAAATGAAAGGCTACGGAGGAGAGCATGAAAATGACGACAATCGTAAAGGGTGGTGCCGGTGTAATTCATGAACTGGGAAAGCTTCATCCGGATGCGCGGATAAGCTTGTTTGCTCTGGACTTGGTAAAAATGAATTCACAGGTCTGGCACCAAGAGGTAGACGTAGAGTATGCTCCTAAAAGCATATAAGCAGGCTTCACAGCTGACTAATGGATTGTGCTCCAAAACCCGAGGAGGATACACTAAAAGGGTGTATGGACAAGGGCTTGAAGTACCTTATGTTGAGTATGTCTCACTTGAGCCACATGGTCATTGCTAAGACGGAAGTCAAGACAGCTCATGAGAGGGTATACACCTTGGAGCGGGTTTTCTCGCACATGCAGGCGCTATATTCTGCTGCACTTTATGAAATTGATCGGCTACAGAAGCAAGTTGAGGAGAAGAGGCTGGATCAATCAACTGTGGCCTCTGAGATGCAAGGGGCTCGTCTAGAGGTCCTTGAGTGTGATCTGTTAGAGGCGGTGTTCGAGAGAGATAGACTCAAATAGGAGTTGGACAGGACCCGCCGAAACATAGAGGTTTCGCAGAAAGTTGCGGTTAAGGCGCGTTCTGAATTGCGGTCTCTTGCTGAAGAGAAGGCTTCGAAGGAGGCCGAGCGGGTTGCTCAGAAACAACAGCTAGAATCTGATGTTGAGTTCTATGCTCGAGAGGCGAGGAAGGCTCGAGGACCAGCTCGAATTGGAGTGGCATGAGCTTAGTGCTGTGAAAAGCAGTTTGGCCACAGAGCAGTCTTGGGTCAACTCGCTCACTGGAAAGTTGGAGCTATTGGAACGTGAAATTATTAATGCGAAGGTGTGAGAGGAGGAGCTTTTTTAGAAACAAGGCAAATGCGAGTTTCACTGGGTTGTACATGGCAGGCTGGAACTGTTGGCGCTGATGAATGAGGAGCATCTGAAGTGGGAACTCGGCCGTTATATGAAGATGTCGTACGTAAACTTATTTGTTACCTCTGCATCATCGGACTAAGAAGACAGCTTGGGACCTGATGTCCAGGCCGTGGCACTCGTGGACGCAACTCCTGTTCCTTCTTCCATGAGGCTTAGCTTTTCTGTTTCTATACTTTCTCATGATAAGGAGTAGACTTTGTAAGTTTGTACCCCTTTTAGTTTTGACCATTAATGAAAACAATTTTATCCATTTTGTGTTTGTTGTCTCTATTGCATGTTTTTCGTTTCGCATTGTCGTCTTGCTTTGGCAAAGGCTAGTTGAATCAATAGGACGTCGATTGGTCTGTCTGTGATAGAGAGCTTGACCGTTTTGCGTTTCAAATTACTCAGGGTCATCGTTGTGTAGTCATGTCCAATAGTAGGCATGCTGCAGACATTTTAACCAAGGGTTGAGTTGCTCGAGTTGTGTCTTGTGCCCAAGGTAAGCTGCTTGAGGCTTACCTCACTTATCTGATCGATCTGCTGCAAGTACTACTATGGGTGGGTTGCGCTGGCCGAGCGTATATGTCGGAGTGTTCATGTCGAGTCAGGGGTTGTAAGCTCGGGTTGGAATCCTAAGTAGCTTTTATCTGGGCACTAGCTGTACGACTTTTGTTTCGGCGTGAGTGGCCTTTGCTAATATGAGAATGTCAGTCCATTTGAGTGTGAAGACGCTGACTCAACTAGATTCATGTTTGCGACCGCTGTTTCGAATGAGAGCGGTGGTCGCGTGGCAAGTTGCTTGGGGATCCCACCTTCCGAACCATCTATGCCCGAGAAATGTGGGCTATAGGTTCGGGGAGTGAAGATTTGGCGACTATGCTGAAGACAGCAGCCCCGTGGTGAGTCGTCGACATCAGTTAAGGACTGACTAGTCTCCCACCTTTCGAACTATCTGCACCTGCCCCACGCGATGGGGACTACAAGTTCGATTAAAAAGGGTTTGGCGACCATTCTAAAAAGCAGTGGTCCCGTGGCAAGCCTTCAAGATCACTTCGGGGCTGACTAGGCTCCCACCTTCCAAATCATCTACACCTGTGCACATCAAGCTACAACATTGGGAGTTTTCTGAGGCCACGCTGAAATGCAGTGGTCCCGTGGCAAGCCATCGAAAGTAGTTCGCAACTGACTAGGCCCCCACCTTCTAGACTATCTACACTCGCACAATGGGAGCTACAAGTCCAAGGTTGGTAATTTGGCGGTCACGCTAAACAGCAGTGGTTCCATGATGAATCATCGGAATCATTTTGTTGTGTTTTGAAATTAATAATATTTCACAATGCTTTAAAGGTGAATATCTTTGCTTTTAACGATATATTATTTGAGGTTAAATCAATTGTGACCCTCAATCTACTTTATACCAGGACCTAATAATTTGGATTACTGAATAATGCAGGTAACATAAATTGGATGAATACAGGCATAAACCTTATATATCACCAATAAAAACTTACTAGCAAGAATATAAAATTAGTGACAATTGAAATCTTTATAAAAAATTTCAGATAAAAAACTTCTTGATAAGGGAACACAGCCATCATCCTGGCTAGAGAATCACCTGCATCCACCATGGTTGGCATACAGGGATGCACAACATCGCAAATTAAAAAAACAGCCGCATGTAGGAACTATATAGTTGAAAAAAAAAGAAGCAAATCACTTATAATACAACAAATGAATCATCTACAATATAAATTCATTCTTACTAAAGTAATCAAGTCGGCCATAGAAAGAAGAATTGCAAACTTTATGAATTCCAGAAAGCGGGCAAACCCTCACATTACTCGCTATATGAGCCCATTGTATGATTCAGATATCACCATTGAATCACTACAAAATGATTAGGTATTATGAGACCAAAATCAAAAGCATGGTGAGAGATGGACAACAAAATGAGCCTAGGGGCTGGCGGTAATGTGAGTGTGATTGGGATTGAAGGAATGTAGTAGGGATTGATGGTAGAAGAGGTAATGATGCCATTGGAACAGTAGGGGTGGCAAGCAAACTGGGCACGGGAGGAAATGTGACCATTGAAACAGTGGGGGTAGTAGGCAAACTGGGCAAGGGAGGTAATGTGACCTTTGGAACAGCAGCGTCAGTAGGCAAACTGAGCTGGGGAGGCAATCCAAACTTTGGAATATGGGTGTAGTAGGCAAACTGGGAAGGGAAGAAATGTTGCCTTTGAAATAGTTGGTGTGACAGGCATGGTCAGCATGCTAGGCAGTGGGGGGAGTCTTGGGTTGGGCAAAGTGGGCAATTGAGTACTTGGCAAGGGTGGCATTGTGAGCTTTGGTAGAGTGGGGACGCTAGGAAGGGGAGGTAATTGGTTTGGGGGCATTGGTGGCAATGTAGGAATAGACAGTGTCGGAATGGAAGACAATGGAGGCATCGTTGCCTTTGGAAAAGGTGGAATGTCGGGCAGTGACAGGTGGTGGAGCAGTTTGTAACCGATGTAAGCTAGGCTCACATTGATGCATGACATTTCCAATGCAATGATCATAGTGCAAAAAAGTACTTAGAAAAATTTATTGTTATAAAACTTATAATAAGCAAGGTGACAAGAAGGTTTACCAAATCATGTAGAAATTAATTCAAGTTGTTTTTGTAATGAGAATTCACATCTAAGTTATGGGATTTTATAGGGAGTCGAAAACAAGATTATACTTCGTTGTCGTCTTCCGAAGGGGTCGAGCACTGTATTCTCGTAATCTCTTTTATTTCAATTCGCATTGTATTTAAATGCTTGTAGTGCTCAGTCTTTTGTATCCGCCTCAAGGTGCTTGTTGTTACATCTTTCTAATAATCAATACAGTTTGATTATGAAATTCTTGTTTTATTTCTTAAATGATTGTAAGTCACATAAGTCTCTTAAGAACTCTAAACTCAATATTGACCACGAAAAGGGAAACAAACAACTTTAAGCAAACTAACTGTTGATGGAGATAAATTGATTTTGACCTCGAAGTGAATTCGGATAGCTTTCGTAGATCATTTAGTGGACTGTCAAAATGTTACATAGGGTACTGAATAGCAAACCTTATAGAGGGATGGATCTCTATTCCGATGAAATGTCAGGGGTATGTGTTTCCCGCTTGCCATTGCCATTAAGACTCGCTAGGTGGGAGAGTTGACTGCTGCTGTACCGCTCGAAAATGGTGTCGCTTATGTCTTTAGGCCTTGCACTGGGTCAGGCTGCTCTGCGTGATGTAGCTGAATCTAGGAGAACTCTAACTATTTCAGTGCGGCCTAGTGGCAGCTTCGTGTCGTAGGTTGGTCTCCACGTAATGTCCCTTCTGAGTTGTTAGCAGTATACTTAACACACTAGTGAAGGGTGGAGACCACTGCTTCCATTTAGTGTAGCCACGGTCTTCCCCGGATGAGGTTGTATGACGATGGTGCATCTACCACCATGAAGTCCAAAAATAGGACATTCTTCAGCTGCTATTTTCCAACTACGGTGGCTAATCTTATCTATTCGATGGGAAAACATTTCTCCCCGCTGAATCCGATCAGCGGGTGCTCTAATGGCACTAGGTTTTCCTCCTTGAGGTCCATGCTGCGAAAAGCATTGTAGAACATAATGTTGAGCGAGCTTCTTGTGTCAACGAGAGCTCTCTTCACTTCCCTCTTTGCGATGGAAACGGAGATGACAACGGGGTCGTTGTGCGGTGCTCGAACTCCATTGAGGTCCTTGTCCATGAAAGTTAAAGTGAGAATGGGGTTCTGAATTTTTGAATAACAAACTCGTCTGTCTTCATCCGCGGGTTATCTCTGCATATCCAGCATAGTTTGCTTGCGGGACATATGCGTCTGGTCTTCATTCGGTCCGACTTCATGAAGGACGTATATTATCCTAGGAGTCTCCCTCTCTACCTCTTTGACTGACTCCCCCTGTCCCTGGTCTGTTCTGGTCGTTTCCCAGACTTCAGGAAGTCTTTCAATTTGCCCTTGCGGATCCAGTGCTATACTTCATACCTCAGACTTTTGCCGTCATTGGTGTTGTGGCCGCCTTCTTTGTGGTACGCACAGTACTTTTCGTTGTCTCTTCTAGCAGGGTCTCCGCGTATCTTCAAGGGGAACTTCAATTCCTCCCAATTTTTCATGGAGTTTAATACATCCGACATACTAGCATTTAGGGGTGTCATGACTCTGGATCCAACATAGTTGGATGACTTCTCTAGCCTTGGACGATCAGGATCCAGTCAGTTGTAAGAGTGCTTCCTCTTGCTCCGCTCCTCATCCCCGTGTCTTTTTCCCTCCTTCTTTTCCTTCGAAGCTGAGGGCTTCCTGTTGCCTTTCGGTCTCCTTCTTAGCGGTTCTTGACACCTCCAGGGTGATGTGTCTCTGGACGCTCTTAAGGAGCTCTTCCATGTCCAAAGGGGGCTCCAAGGTGAGGTCCTCGAAGAGCTTTTCCTCTTTGAGGCCCGCAATGAATGCCATCAAAGCTGTATATTTGCTACACCTGTCTATGAGGGTCAGCTCGTTGTTGAAGCGTGTGACATACTCTCAGAGCATCTCGCCGGACCTCTACCTAGAGAGAGTATGTAGTGCATGCCTTTTCTAAAACAATGACTTTCGTCAAAACGTGTCAAGAATTCCTTCGCTAATGTTTTGAAGGAGTCGATTGACTTCGGTGGAAGGCTATGGAACCACGACAATGCATGGCCTTTAAGACTGGTGGGAAAGGTTATGCACATGACAGATTCAGATTCTTCCTTGAGCGCCATTAATTGTTTGTAATGGCGTAGATGATCGAAAGGATTTATAGTTTCATCGTAGGAATCGAGCTACGGGGGAGTGCACTTTCTCGAAAGTGCTCCACTCATGATCCGATGCACAAAGGGTGAGACAAAGTGGCGATATAGTACGTCCGGATCGTGCGCTTTTCTGCGGATAGGGTCCCGAGACCGAGCATCTTCGTTTTGACAGCTGGATCAACGTTCGGCGCATAGCTTCCCTTAGTCCAATAGGAATTGGTGGGGGGCCGGCTCTCCTATGCTAGCTCCTTATCGTCTTTTGTATGTGGAGGTTTGTGATGTTCATGGTCTTCATCAACAGCGAGTGGATTCTATCGTGTGAGTGTCTCCACCACCTTGATAACCTGCTGTATTTGGAATGTCAGCACATCGGTTATGGGGTCTGTCGTTGCCGCCGTTGGTGCAGGAGCGTGAGTAGGTTGTCCAGGCATGGCAGGAACTGGTATTGGGATAGCCAGAGCGTTGGATGTATCCCTTGGTACATTGTTGCATGACCTAGTGATCATCATCTCTCTGGGATTTTGTAGGAGACGACGCTTAGCGTAAAGTAAAGAACTATGTCGTCCCCACGGATGGCGCCAAACTAATGCAGTCGATTTTTGCTCCATGCTTTGACCATGTTCCTGCAAGCCTACTGACCTGCACAAGTAATGCACGTGAGCCACGAACCTAAAAGAGAGATTTTATAAGGATCTGAGGAAGGTGTAATATCTTAACAGGGATTTTGTAGCGTACCTTAGTTTACCAACCTCATGTTTTATTTATAGTGCAAGGAGTCCTGGTTTAACCAGATCATCGTAGGCGTAGTTTAGGGAGGAAATCTTCGTAGATATCCCTCTCTAATTAAGAGTCGTGTTGTAAAAGGGAAGTTTCATGTTAGCTATGCGGGAGATAGTTCCCAATCCAAGAACAATCCGTAGAAGGGAGTTTCCCTGTGTAAAAGATAATCTGGTGTTTGCTTCCTAGTTTGAAGCAAAGAGAAGCTTTAGTTGCCCGTCCGAAACTAATCCTCGAGATACTTGTCTGAAGAGACTTATGGGTATCGTGGATAGTTGTGAGACGTGTGGGCCTAGCATGTTGTGAGATTCTAGGTCCGCTTGGCGGACTGAAGTCGAACCGGCTTAGATCCGCTTGGGTTGGATCTGTGTTGGGTAGATGCTTGAGCCCGTAATTCCTCGAGATCATCATGACACGTGTTCAGCTCAGGAGTGTGACCGCTTTTATGCATTATCGGGTATTAATTGCAAATACCTATTAATAAACATGTGGAAAATGGGAAAGTTGGAAGCATAAAAAAATCATGAAGCAACACTGAATGGTCTTTTGTAATCAAAATGTCCAAATTCATTTGCTATTATTAGCCTGCAAATAGATCTCCACAATATATACCCGTCAAGCTGGAAATATGATTTCTAAATGCAAAAGCTTACATGTAGGAATAAGTTCATCAGAGAGAAATGGGAACAAGAGATTTGGATACCCTTACATCATCTTTCCACCGGACAACTGCTTCTTCTGAGAGAATAACTTTGTAAGGTTTTGAAAAGCTGATGAAGCATCATTGGTCTTCTTCCATGGGGATACCTTCAATTGCACTTATATTCTTGAATAAAAAACAAAGAAATGATAACTCAATCAAGCCTGCCTTTAGGGTTCCATTTGGGTTTCTCTGGAAAACCACATGACAATCTTTCAGAGCCATCTCAAATTCCTTGATGCAATTTATGCAAATAGATAGAAATTTTTGACAAAACCAATTGAGGGAAATCAAAATCAAGAAATTGACAAATTGACAACAAATCTATCTCATCATTCCTTCGGAATTTGAAATGCTTTGGAGTATTCAAGATTGGATCTTCTGGGGTCAAATTGGACCTCAAACGCCTTTTATGGGAAGTTGAAGTCTTTTCTATGGATCTGTTCGCCTCATCTTCTTCGATTTCGAGTGTATAGTAACCATTACCGCTTATGCTACTTATCATGAAGGAGAGATTGAATAGTTTCAGAGATTGGGAGAGATTGAGATTGACTAGGGTTCTGTTTTGGGGCTTTGTTTTCGGGTGGTAAAGTTCCCGCCAAAATGGAGTATATATGTGAACGTTATTAAAAGGGTTTAGATGTGCAAAATTTGTACGTTGTTTGTGCATATATGGACAGCCACACATTCTACTGTGGATAACTCTATGCCAGTATCCACTTTAATCTGTGGAATAGCTATCCGGAAAATTTTGCATATATTCAGGCACATCATCAGTTTTATGTCCATTTTGTGACTCTGTATTTTGCACAGTACCTGGGGTCGTCGTGCATCTATATCAGTGGAGATGCCTGGTTTTTTGTGCCTGGCTTATGTCTGGATGTTGCCATGCACCTGTTTTGTTGACGTGGCACTTAATATTTGTTTTGCCAAACTCATCATTTCATCCATCAAAACAAATTTTAAATCCCATCATCTTATCGATGGCCAAACCCATCATCCCATCCATCGATGGCCAAACTCATCATCCCATCCTTGTTTGGAGGCATGTTTAGGAGGTCCTCTCTCCAAACAATTTTTAATGTCACATCAGCAAAAACAGGTGCATAGCACCATCATGGCATAAACCAAGCACAACATACCAGACACTGTAGAATTTTTGCTCACTATTTGAGAATAGTGAGTTTTGTAGTTGTTAATTAATGCCTATAACTTTCTCCAATTTTTTAGTTTGGGACACAAGATGGTATATTGTTGTGCAATTGACAATTGATTGTTTGGTCTCTCATGTTCTAGCAATTGGGAGCTAGGAGGAGAAGTGAAGAATGACTGCAATTGTAGGATAATGTGGGCTTGGAGAAGTGGGCAAAATGCAGGTGTCAAAGGCAAAGGAAAGAGCCATTGGCACTAATGCACTATAGGCCACAGGACTAACTAGTCGATGATCATTAATGCAAATGTAGTACATGAAACTCTATTGAAGTCATGAAAGAGTTACAATATCAGGTTTTGATCAGTGGAACATAAGGAATGATATTGAACATGAAATCCATATCGATTAAGTTAGACATGATGTGGCAATGACACTTAATAACCAAATCTTTGAAAAGTTCTGGTATTAGTTTTCAGATTCATCCCTATTGTGGTTGCCATCCCTTGAGATTTGTGTTAGATATGGTACATACGTTGTTTGATCAAAGATATTATTGATAATGATAATGGTTGAAGTCACAAATTTCTTATGTTTAAATAAAAAAGAAAATTTAGATGCAGGTCAACATTAGCTGCTGGAATCTTTCAAGAACTAGCTTATTTGTAGTTTTTTTATTGTTTTACTTTTCAGAGTCAGTGTGCTTCATGGTTATTGTTTTGACCTTTTCTATTTATTAGGGAAGGGGATGAAGAACATTTTTCTCAAGATGATTAAGCAATTGATTGTTGCCTATCAAGATCACGAGTTTATGCTTTGTCCACAAAGGAACCATCTGGACATTTTTAACTTGGTGAGTTTAACCTATAGCTTAAAACTCATTCGTTCATCTCTTAGCCTGGTTGAAGAGTTTCAGGAAATTTTCTGTAATGAATGATGAAGGAGCAAGTGAGTGGTGTAAATTTGATGTATCTTTATGATCTTGATTTTAATGATAAGGTTTGGTATCCTCAAAACCCCAGCTTGCCTTTCAAAAAAAAACAATTGTCTAACTAATATCTTAATATGAATGATCATAAAATTCGAATTCATTGACAAATTACAAAGCAATATAACCATAATAGAGTACACCCTCTACAATGAAACCAACATACAACAAATCTACCACCACAATACAAATATAGTAAAATGGACAGAATGACAAGTACTAAATGAAAGCTACACGTTAAAGATTTTAAATATTGTTGGCAAACTTAACTTCAACAGCTTATGCAACTTATGGGAAGAGATGGGATAGGCAAGTCCTTAGGCAGGCCAGGGATCGCAGGTAGTGGTAGCAATTCAGGATTAGGCATAGGTAGTTAAGGCTTTGGCAGAGTTGGTAGTGCTGGTAGTGCTGGTAGTGCTGGTAGTGCTGGTAGTGCTGGTAGTGCTGGGAGTGCTGGGAGTGCTGGGAGTGCTGGTAGTGCTGGTAGTATTGCTTCAAGCTTGCGCAGACCGGATACTGGTGGCAAGTTGGGCAGCTCTGGTTTTGGCAATGCAGGAAGAGGAGGCAACTCCGGTTTGGGAAGCCCTGGAACAACCGGCAATTTCATCCCTAAGAGAATGCGGCCTGCATGAACAACCACATCGTCGCAGTTCATCAAGGAGGAAACGAGCAACAAAGGTAAGATAATATGGAGATAAGCCATGATTAAATGACAACCGAGAGCCAAAGATGCCTTAGCAACTTAAGGGTGCAATTGTTCTTGCCAGACTGTGTTTACACTCTATTAGGAATTGTATGGTTTTATAGGAGATTTATGAAAGGAACTAGTGTCTGAGATCAGAGTGTGCTATTGGTTGGCTGTAGATGTGGGTAAGAAGCTGGAACATATTGTGTAAGTTTTGGATTTCACTATCTCATTACCTCACATGCAAGTTTTGGATTTCCTTGAGCCGACCTCTGTTTGGTAACAACTTAATCAAACTGACGAACCAAAACTACTTATGGTCTCTGGGATCTAAAAGTATTCAGAACTAAATATACAGCGATGAGACATCAAACAGTCGATGGATTGTTGCCAAACGTGTGGCACGGATTAGCGCTAATACGAAAAGACTCCAGTCTAATCACTAACAGGCTCAAGCCAGGACCAACCTAGGCTAATTATCTCATTATTTCAAATACTTCACATGCAAGTTTTGGATTTACTTGAGCCGACCTCTAATTGATAACAACTTAATCAAACTGACGAACCAAAACGACTTATGGTGTCGGGGATCCAAAAGTATTCAGAACTATATATACAGTGATGAGATATCAAACAGTGGACAGATTGTTGTTGAACATGTGGAACGGATTGGCGCTAATACGAAAAGACTCCAGTCTAATCACTACCAGGCCCATGCCATAACCAACCTAGGATAATTATCTCATTACTTCAAATACCTCACAAGCAAGTTTTGGATTTACGTGAGCCGACCTCTGATTGATAACAACTTAATCAAACTGACGAACCAAAACGACTTATGGTGTCGGGGATCCAAAAGTATTCAGAACTATATATACAGTGATGAGATATCAAACAGTGGACAGATTGTTGTTGAACATGTGGAATGGATTGGCGCTAATACGAAAAGACTCCAGTCTAATCACTACCAGGCCCATGCCAGAACCAACCTAGGATAATTATCTCATTACTTCAAATACCTCACAAGCAAGTTTTGGATTTACGTGAGCCGACCTCTGATTGATAACAACTTAATCAAACTGACGAACCAAAACGACTTATGGTGTCGGGGATCCAAAAGTATTCAGAACTATATATACAGTGATGAGATATCAAACAGTGGACAGATTGTTGTTGAACATGTGGAACGGATTGGCGCTAATACGAAAAGACTCCAGTCTAATCACTACCAGGCCCATGCCAGAACCAACCTAGGATAATTATCTCATTACTTCAAATACCTCACAAGCAAGTTTTGGATTTACGTGAGCCGACCTCTGATTGATAACAACTTAATCAAACTGACGAACCAAAACGACTTATGGTGTCGGGGATCCAAAAGTATTCAGAACTATATATACAGTGATGAGATATCAAACAGTGGACAGATTGTTGCTGAACATGTGGAACGGATTGGCGCTAATACGAAAAGGCCCCAATTCTAGTCACTAATGACATATGGAATATTTACCATCGGTGCATCGAATAGATTGGTGGGGTCCTATCGAATCACTTCATGTTATGAACATTGTTTCAACTGATCGCATTAACGCAAGATTTCACCTAGGTCTATATGTGAATATGTTAACATAATATACGAAAGCTAAATTTCCAACCTGATTACAAAATACAGGTCATGATGCAGAGATATTGCTGCCGCGATGACTCCATAATCAAATGGAAAGTAGCAAAGTTGCTAACTTAAAGAAGCAACAAATAATGAGTGTTCAACTGACATGAACCATAACACTACATCTCAACTGGAAAGGTTCAATGAAAAAAGATTACGAGCACATTCTCTATCAGACCTCTGTCCTCTGAAAATGGAATCGAACTTAGTGGGAAAGAAATTTTGAGAAGGAATTGTAGAGATCTGCATGGAATTAGATGAAATAGAAATTCTCTCAAGAGAGAGAACTCTATGAAGCTTGATAGAACGTGGAACTCACCAAACACGTTAAGCTTCTACTTGCCTAGATACAGAAAATGATATTTTCCATAAAACAATTAAGCACAACCAAAATTAAATAATTATTCCAAAACAAAAGGGCGTTGATGAGTGCTAATGGAAACATGCCCAACTTTGTTATGCTGATATATGAGGAGTTTTTGTTCTTTGTTCCTACAGCTTTGACAAGGCAAACTTCTCTCTTTCACCTTCCTCGTATATATACAGAGATGGCGCGCACACATTATATACATTGTTGCTATGAATTAATATGAACTTTTGTGTGCAAGTACACAGGAGCGGAGCTAGAATTGCAGATAAAGGGGGGCAAATAAATAAATCATAGATAATTTATTTCTTAAAATAAATAAATAAATATGATTAAACCGCAGTTTAACTGACCCTATAGGGTTTACCAAACCAGGTCCGAAGGCTACAATATATTGTTGCCAGTTAATATCCTCGTCGCCTCTATCTCGCAGGGAGACTTATGGGGTGCGATTGCATGTATGGTGGTTGTCATTGTTGTTGGTTGCAAAATTCTCTGTGGGAAATGGAGTGAAGTTAGACATACAACACGACTATATATTATTCTTCCATCTCTCAATCTTGCGTATATTATGCATTACAATATACAATAGAATAACAGTAAAGAGTGGAGCAGTCTGATTTGGTACACGAACAACATCCCTAGACACAGTTTCATTGTATGGCTTGCCATGGATAATGCTATGAAAACATTGGATAAACTCAGAAAGTGGGGCACGGTGTCATCAGACCTCTGTTTACTATGCTCCAGTGAAACTGAATCCATTGCTCACCTTTATTTTGAGTGCACCTATTCGAAATCCATCTGGAATCATTTCCTGAGACTGTTGGGCTACAATAGACAGGTTCTCAATTGGCTGGAAGAAGTCGCTTGGTGTAGGACACGCTTTGCTGGTAATAAAATGGATAACACCTTGCGCAAGCTCACTTTCAATGCCACAATATACCATATATGGGCCGAACGGAATAGAAGAGTGCACCAGAATACCCACATTATAGCTGTTGAATTAGCATCTCGCATATATGACGAAGTACGCCTAAAATTAGCAGTCATTGAAAAGGAAGTAATTGACTCAGCTGCAAATAGACAGTTTTCAATGCATGGAACTCACCCGTGCATTTTCGCCTTGACGCACCAATCTACTGTAGCTGGTCCAAGCCACCCGTAGGCTGGTGCAAAGTCAACACAGATGGGTCTCTTCAAGGTGCCCTAGGGGGCCATGGAGCTGTTTTAAGAGATGCACAAGGTGTAGTCATAGCAGCATGTGCAGGATCATCGCCAGGACACTCTGTGATTAAGCACGAACTGCATGGTATCGAAGCTGCACTTAATCTGATGGAAAAACACGGTATCAATAAGGTTATTTTCAGCACCGACTCAACAAATGCCTTGTCCATTCTCACGAGGAATGAACCTACTCCGTGGGATCTTCGACACTTAACCAAATGATTCAAGTGTGGACTAATGCAGCTTGCGGACTACAAAATTCAACACCACTACCGAGAGACCAACATGGTGGCTGACCACCTAGCAGGATTACTTCCTCCCTTTGAGTTTCTAAAAATAGATCCTAGCTTTTTTGATGAGAATGTAAAGAACTATCTACATGAAGATGCTATAGGGAGAAAATACAAAAGAATGTAATATCTTGAACAATTTTTTTTTTTAGGTTATGGGATCCTTAATAAACCCTGGCTCCATTTTACAAAATAAAAAATATATATATACAATAGTATTCAGGGACATAATTTAAATTTCTACAAATAATAATATTTTTCTAATCACAGAAGCATTTTTTAAATTTATTTTTCTAATCACAAACCACACCAAAATAAATTAAAGATTTTCCCTTGCATTGACCTAAACCATATCCTCAACTAAAATCAAACGGTAGTCGATAACTTATGACTGAAAACCTAAAACTTCTCTCAACTCCCTTCCAAAAACCTAACCAACCATTTTCCACAAGAAGTCTAATTTTGTTAACTCGGATGGGGCTTAGTTACAGTTGCCACATTGACACTAATTTGGTCAAAACATTGAGAAACTTTTTTTTTTTAATAGGAGAGAGAAAAAATATATCCCTAACCTTACGACTTGCATCCTCTTCAACCTCTTCACCATTTAAATGACCGAAAACAATTAGATAAATTTTTCTATTCCCATGATATTTGATATCCATTATCGAAGCTTTCCCGTTGAACAAAAGCATTAGAAACCTCTAAACTTACGAAACTTGAATCAACACCAAATCAAAATCATTGCATTCCAAAGCCTCTTATATTTTAAAACACAACCCAAATGTCAAAATCAAGTTTTGAACAGATAAAACACAAAAAACCCTCTCGAATAGAAGGAAAACTAAAATACCCATCAAACAATGAAATTTTGAATTGAATCAACCTAAATCATCTTTTTAGTTTCAAGTTCCTAAAATCAATAGTACATTTAATCACCCCATAAGTGCACATTTAGAGTTCTTTAACTAATTATATTTGTGCATTCAAAAAGTTTACACAAGAAAATGCGGAGAGAAGCTTTAAAAATGGAAAAAGTTTCCTGTCTGATCGAGGATGGAGAAAAGGGCTAGAAAAGATAAAGATCATAATGTTCTCTCACTTTTTTTAAAATTAATTTATCTCACATCCTTTGACTAAATTAATGACAACCTACCATTAATCTATCTCTTGTGTGTCTTGGGGTATCTTGGTCACTTTCTTTATTAAGTTGGGGTGTATTTAGTAAATTGGGTAGTTGATTTAGTTTTGATGCTCCAAATAAAACATGGGGTGAAAGGAACATTCATTTTGAATTATTGGGGTGTTTGGTTTGCTAGAAAAATTTCAATTATAGGAGTTAGTTTGGAGTGTTAAAGATAAAAAACTACTTCTACAATAACATGGAGATGCTTTATTTATTTTGGGGTGATTCTAGTAAAACATGAGGTGAAACCCTAAATAAATAATAATTGAGGATCAGTGTTGGGCTGATGTTGGGGCTCGTAATTCCTCGAGATCATCATGACACGTGTATGGCTCAGCAGTGTGACCGTTTTTATTTATCATTAGCTACTCCCCCCGAGTTAGTGGGTCGTCACATCGGTTCGCAAAGTCATCTCTTGAAGGAATGTGCCGCTTATGATGATTGAGTCAGTATCGTTTCTTGAGCCGCACGCTGCATTAATTGAACGTGAGTCGGTCTAGCAAAAAAGAGGTGGAAACCCAATCTCTAGTTAGGTCATCCGCAGTGTAGAGTCTGACCCTTCTCTTTGTTGTTTAAGATAATGCTCTGATTAGAAAAGATTGTTCATCTTTTTCATTGCTCAACAAAACTTTCTTGACGATGCAACCTTGGCCACGGGCCTAGAGTTTTTCGAAGACTGGTTGTTGTCCGAGTCTGGCCTTGCCAAAATCCGTATGAAATTTGGGGTCCCTGAGGACCTGCCATTATATGTCCTGACGGGTGACCAAACGCCAATGTCACCTTCGGCCGGTTTCATCTGCTTACATCGTGGGATGCTTCAAACTGGAATATGTTTTCCAGTTCTGGACGTGATTTGGGAGTTCATGGATCTCCTGGGGATTCCTCCGGCCAAATTGGGCTTAATGAATATATGATCATCTTCCTGATTCTGATCAGTGCTAAGGAGGCCGGCGTCAATGTGACTCTGCGAGTAATTCAGTTGCTGAATTCTCCCCGACTGAAGGGTAACATTGTCTGTAAGATGACATCGTCGGCTAGCTTTGTGAATTTGCCTGATGATTTCAAGTTCTGGTAGTAGTATTGCTTCTTGGCCCCTGCAGATTCGAAGTATTTTCGATGCAAGGGTCACCCGCTCGAGCGAGAGTTCAGGTCGCTTCGTAAGTTCAACCTTTACTTGTGACTTTGATGTGTTTGATCATGGGCTAGCTAAACATTGCTTGTGTTTCTTTGCAGGGAGGTTTCCCAATATTCCTCTAACCTTAGAGGAGCAAAACACAATGGAGACGTTTTGCGGCTTGCCAAAGAGAAACGTGGTCGATGTCATAAGAGTTTCCAACTTCATCCATAGTGGACTGTGGGACAACTAGCACATTGCCCCCACTTTGTACCGAGTATCGCAAATTAAGTTTGAAGATGGGCCCTTCAAGGAAGATGAATGCTGCTGGGGCCAAAGCTCTCGTTCTATCTGACATGGAGGAGCCGTCTGAAACGCTTCCTTCTTTTGTGAGGAAAAGGTCATGTGTTAGAATGAGGTTTCCTTCAGCATGACCCACTCCAGTAAGAGAGGAATGCGAGTCTGCTAAGCTTGTCGGGGCGGAGACTGATGTGTCTAGCTTGGAGAAAGATTACTTGCAGTTTGAAGGGGTTGTAGACAGGTCAAATCTCAATGACGCGTAGGCCGAAGCTTTGAATGATCGTCTAGTGCCGGTCGCAATGGCCACTTCTACTGTTGTTGGGGTTGTTCCGACAGAAGGCTTCTATGAAGACCCGCCTGAGGTTGTGGAATTTGATCGTCCCACTATTGTCGCAGGCCAGGTTTCCCATAGTTCGCATTGTTCACCGTCTCGTTCCAGACCACAGCTAGAAGTATTGGATGGTCCTTTGGATAATTCACTCCCTCCTCTCCCTTCGGATCCCGTAGAGTCGTCTCGCACCAAAGTGTCGGTTGTTCGTGACAAATGAAAGGCCACGAAAAAGAGTCTGAGGACGATGACAATTGTAAAGGGTGTTGCCGATGTAATTCATGAACTGGGAAAGCTTCATCTGGGACAGTGCAAATAGGCTGGCACCAAGAGGTAGACGTAGAGTATGCTCCAAAAAGCATATAAGCAGGCTTCACAGCTGACTAATGGATTGTGCTCCAAAACTCAAGGAGGATACGCTAGAAGGGTGTATGGACAAGGGCTTGAAGTACCTTATGTTGGGCATATCTCACTTGAGCCATGTGGTCATTGCTAAGACAGAAGTCGAGACAGCTCATGAGAGGGTATACACCTTGGAGCGAGTCTTCTCGCACATGCAGAAGCTATATTCTGTTGCACTTTATGAAATTGATCGGCTGCAAAAGCAAGTTGATGAGAAGAGGCTGGATCAATCAACCGTGGCCGCTGAGACTCAAGGGGCTCGTCTAGATGTCCTTGAGCGTGATTTGTCAGAGGCGGTGTTCGAGAGAGATAGACTCAAACAGGAGTTGGACCGAACCCGCCGAAACGTAGAGGTTTCGCAGAAAGTTGCGGCTAAGGCACGTTCTGAACGGTTGTCTCTTGCTGAAGAGAAGGCTTCGAAGGAGGCCGAGGGGGCTGGTCAGAAGCAACAACTAGAATCTGATGTGGAGTTCTATGCTCGAGAGGCGAGGAAGGCCGATGACCAGCTCGAATTGGAGTGACATGAGCTTAGTGCTGTGAAGAGCAGTTTGGCCACAGAGCAGTCTTGGGTCAACTCGCTGACTGACAAGTTGGAGCTATTGGAGCGTGAACTTATTAATGCGAATGTGTGAGAGGAGGAGCTTCTTCAGAAACAAGGCAAATGCGAGTTTCGCTAGGTTGTACATGGCACGCTGAAGCTGATGAATGAGGAGCATCCGGAATGGGATCTCGGCCGTTATATGAAGATGTCGTACGTAGACTTGTTTGTTACCTCCGCGTCATCAGACGAGGAAGACAATTTGGGACCTGATGTACAGGCCGTAGCGCGTGTGGATGCAACTCTTGCTCCTTCTTCCACTAGGTCATGATGCAGAGATATTGCTACCGCGATGACTCCATAATCAAATGAAAAGTAGCAAAGTTGCTAACTTAAAGAAGCAACAAATAATGAGTGAAATTCAATTTTCTACTAACATGCAAACCTACAACCAACACTAATGACCCATAACACTACATCTCAACTGGAAAGGTTCAATGAAAAAACATTACGAGCACATTCTCTATCAGACCTCTGTCCTTTGAAAATGGAATTGAACTTAGTGGGAAAGAAATTTTGAGAAGGAATTGTAGAGATCTACATGGAATTAGATGAAATAGAAGTTATCTCAAGAGAGAGAACTCTGTGAAGCTTGATAGAACTTGGAACTCACCAAACACGTTAAGCTTCTACTTGCATAGATACATAAAATTTTATTTTCCAGAAATAGAAAGGAGGTACTCTAAGGTTTCAGAATTACAGAAATGAGTCCCCTGATCACTAATAATGGCTCGTGGTGTATCGAAACGAGATAAAATGTGTTCTTTGATAAACCTGACAACTGTGTTGTTGTCATTGTTCCGGCATGTCACAGTCTCTACCCATTTGGACACATAGTCCACTGCAAGCAAAATATACAAATATCCAAAAGAATGTGGAAAATGTCATATGTCTCATTGACTAGGATGGGGTTAAGGGTCATCATATGTCTCCGGGACAGTGCACCTAACTTCTGGCATCTATCACAAGAACGACAATAATTGTTAGTGTCCTTAAATAATGTAGGCCAATATAATCCCGACATTAAAGTTTTTGCAACGGTCTTTTTCATAGGAAAATGGCATCCACAAGCTGCACTATAACAAAAATGTAAGACACTTTCAATCTCACCTTCAGGAATACAGCGCCTCATGATTTGGTCGGGGCAATACTTATATAGATAAGGATCATCCCAATAAAAAAAATTTCCTTGACAAAAAATTTGCGCGTATCTTGAGCACTCCATATGATGGAACTTCGCCGGAAACCAAGTAATTAACAATTTGCTCACGTAACATATTAATCAATTCTTCTTCTTGTGAGCCATCAAGCACGGAAGAAATAATAACAGGAAATGTATCACCTGGTTCGAGGAATGCATGTTTAAGTCCCTCAGACAATAGAGCTAGGTCAACTTTCGGAGTTTCCAACTTTGTTAGGATAAAGTGAACTCTGTGAAGCTTGATAGAACTTGGAACTCACCAAACACGTTAAGCTTCTACTTGCCTAGAGACAGAAAATGATATTTTCCATAAAACAATTAAGCACAACCAAAATTAAATAATTATTCCAAAACAAATGGGCATTGATGAGTGCTAATGGAAACATACCCAACTTTGTTATGCTGATATATGAGGAGTTTTTGTTCTTTGTTCATACAGCTTGGACAAGGCAAACTTCTTCTCTTTTTCACCTTCTTCGTATATGTATACAGAGATGGCATGCGCACATTATATACATTGTTTCTATGAATTAATATGAACTTTTACGTGCAAGTACAGTACTAAGAACCAACACGGACACTTATGGGCTGCGATTACAATATACAATAGTATTCAGGGAGATAATTTAAACTTCTACAAATAACATTATTTTTCTAATTACAGATGCATTTTTTAAATTTATTTTTCTAATCACAAATCACACCAAAATAAATTAAAGATTTTCCTTTGCATTGACCTAAACCATATCCTCAACTAAAATCAAACGGTAGTCGATAACTTATGACTGAAAACCTAAAAAACTTCTCTCGACTCCCTTCTCACGACTCCCTTCCAAAAACCTAATCAACCATTTTCCACAAGAAGTCTAATTTTGTTAACTCGGTTGGGGCTTAGTTACAGTTGCCACGTTGACACTAATTTGGTCAAAATATGGAGAAACTTTTTTTTTAAATAGGAGAGAGAAAAAAATATCCCTAAACTTACGACTTGCATCCTCTTCAACCTCTTCACCATTTAAATGACCTAAAATAATTAGAGAAACTTTTCTATTCCCATGATATTTGATATCCATTATTGAAGCTTTCCAGTTGAACAAAAGCATTAGAAACCTCTAAACTTGCGAAACTTGAATCAACACTAAATCAAAATCATTGCATTCCAAAGCCTCTTATATTTTAAAACACAACCCAAATGTCAAAATCAAGTTTTGAATAGAAAAAACACAAGAAACCCTCTCGAATAGAAGGAAAACTAGAATACCCAACAAACAATGAAATTTTGAATTGAATCAACCTAAATCATCTTTTTAGTTTCAAGTTCCTAAAATCAATAGTACATTTAATCACCCCATAAGTGCACATTTAGAATTCTTTAACTGATTATATTTGTGCATTCAAAAAGTTTACACAAGAAAACGCGGAAAGAAGCTTTGAAAATGGCAAAAGTTTCCCGACTGATGGTGTATGGAGAAAAGGGCTAGAAAAGATAGAGATCATAATGTTCTCTCACTTTTTTTTAAAATTAATTTATCTCACATCTTTTGACTAAATTAATGACAACCTACCATTAATCTATCTCTTGTGTGTCTTGGGGTATCTTGGTCACTTTCTTTATTAAGTTGGGGTGTTTTTAGTAAATTGGGTAGTTAGTTTAGTTTTGATGCTCCTAATAAAACATGGGGTGAAAAGAACAATCATTTTGAATTATTGGGGTGTTTGGTTTGCTAGAAAATTTTCAATTATAGGAGTTAGTTTGGAGAGTTAAAAATAAAAAAAACTACTTCAACCATAACATGGATATGCTTTATTTATTTTGGGGTGATTCTAGTAAAACATGAGGTGAAACCCTAAATAAATAATAATTGAGGATCAGTGTTGGGCTGATGTTGGGGCTCCTAATTCCTCGAGATCATTATGACACATGTATGGCTCAGTGGTGTGACCATTTTTATGTATCATCAGCTACTCCCCCCGAGTTAGTGGGCCGTCACATCGGTTCGCTAAGTCATCTCTTGAAGGGATACGCCGCTTATGATGATTGAGTCAGTATCGTTGCCTGAGCCGCACGCTGCATTAATTGAATGTGAGTCGGTCTAGCGAAAAAGAGGCGGAAACCCAATCTCTATTTAGGTCATCCGCAGTGTAGAGTCTGACTCTTCTCTTTGTTGTTGAAGATAATGCTCTGATTAGAAAAGATTGTTCATCTTCTTTATGGCTCAACAAAACCTTCTTCACGATGCAACTTTGGCCAAGGGCCTAGAGTTTTTTGAAGACTGGTTGTTGTCCGAGCCTGGCCTTGCCGAAATTCGTATGAAGTTTGGGGTCCCTGAGGACCTGCCATTATATGTCCTGTCAGGTGACCAAACGCCAATGTCACCTCCGGCCGGTTTCATCTGCTTACATCATGGGATGCTTCAAACTGGAGTGTGTTTTCTAGTTCTGGACGTGATTTTGGAGTTCATGGATCTCCTGGGGATTCCTCCGGCCTAGTTGGGGCTTAATGAATATATGATCATCTTCCTGATTCTTATCAGTGCTAAGGAGGTCGGCGTCAGCGTGATTCTCCGAGTAATTCAGTTGTTGAATTCTCCCCGACTTAAGGGTAACGTTGTCTGTAAGATGAGATCGTCGACTTGCTTTGTGAATTTGCCCGATGATTTCAAGTTCTGGTAGAAGTATTGTTTCTTGGCCCTTGCAGATTCGAAGTATTTTCGATGCAAGGGTCACCCGCTCGAGTGAGAGTTCAGGTCGCTTCATAAGTTCAGCCCTTTCTTGTGACTGATATTCACATAATTATTACATACTATACCTCCTAACTTATGTTTGTTAGTGTTTCGAATAGTGTATTTGAGTTTAATTATCTTATTTTTGTATTTTTGTAGGATTTGTAGTTTAAATAACAAAAGTGCATTAGCGTGACGAATAATTGTGATTCATAGCCAAATTGACGAAGTGGAGCCAGAGACACTCGAGCCAAAAATTAAGAGAACCAAAGAAAAAAAAAAAAAAAAATTAGTTCTGAATTTTGGTGAAACAAAGAAGTAGTATGGATGAACATAGCCAAACCCACCTTTCAAGGGGTGGGACTCCTTTGTTTGTAAATTGGGCTTCCAAATTCTATTGGGCTTCCAAATTCATTGGATTGGGTTTTTCCATTTGTATTGGGCATTGAATTTCCAATTGGGCCCAATAAGGGTTTTCTTTTAACCATAACAGCCTTTTGTTTTAGAAGTGGATTTGATTTCTAAAGTCGGGAACCAATAGGAGGAGGACTCTGTTTGTTTTAACAAGAGGAAAATACGTAGCAAGAAAGGAGTTTTGGGGGGGCTGGAACAAAAACGCAGCAGCAACAGTAGCCGAGGACAGCAGAGGAGAAAGTGTTGTCTAGCACAGCAAAGTGGACACGCAGCGGCAACGACGACGCAGCAGGGCTGTCCAGAACGCAGCAGCAGCAGTGTGCGCAGCAGCAGAGTAGAAACGCAGCAGCAGGGTGCGCATCACTGATTTGCCACGCGCTGCCATGCCGATGAAACTCCACACCATTTTTACTGTTATCACCTCCACTATGCTTCACTAAACTCCACGCAAGGTGAAGAGACGAACTCCTAGATGTAACGTACTTAATTAGTATTTGATTCGCTTTACGCTTTCACGGTGAATAATGGTGTTTAATGATTTTTGCTTTTATTTAATATAGAAATTTATATTATTTTAGTGACAAAGATTTCATAAATTTCTTCGTAGATTATTATTATTCCGGTGGTTGTCGTTTTCTTCTCCATATAAGTTTAGTCACAATTTTCTTATGTGTGGAACTTTTAATGATCAATTGATTCCTGTGGGTTAGTTATATGTGATCGTCTTTTATTACGTTATTGTCTCCGGATATATCGTAAGTTTAGGATATCACATATGACCAACCTTTGTGTTTTCTTGAAAATGTGAAATCTAAAATCCATTTACATTAGGATATATTAATGCATTAAAGATTATTTTTCCGATTATATTGTTTGGGATGTGAAACACGTATCGAGTCATCATAGCGAATCAATAATAGTTGGCGCGTGAAATCTAGGAGGGATTCTTGGAACCTTGTGACTTATCCAAACTTGATTTTTATTAAACTAAATTTAATTTCATATTTTAAAATTGCTAAAATTTCTTACATTTAGTTTCACGTAGTTTTTCTTCCTTGACCTTGTTTTGTAGATCATTTTTCCTTGTGGGATCAACACCCCAATCTTTACTGCAATTGACCGCGTGTACTGTTTGGGCGTAATCAAATTTTGGCGCCGTTGCCGGGGAACAAGCGTCATTCTACAAGGAAGGTTTCGAGTATTATCTTTCTTGCTCATTGTTTTATTTTATTTTATTCTATTTTTAGGTTTTAGGTCCAGTTTAATTTTTATTTTATTTTATTTTATTTCTAAAAAAATATTTAAAAAATTCATCATCATCATCATCAAAGCCCATTCCCAAGATTTAAAAAATTAAAAAAAAAAAAAAAAACATTGGGGGAGTGAGTTGGAATAGAAACCACTTAGGGAGACTAATCAGGATCCCAAATTTAGAACACCCACAAATTCACATTGAGGCCAAATTAAGTTCTACTTCTAATTCTAACACTATAAGTAATCACGAAGATGACCATGTTCGGTCGCTAAAGGACTATCTCCACCCCAGGCGCACTGCTACTCCATCATGTATCATGTTTGCACCAAGTACACCAAAGCTAGATTTTAAGTTGAGTATGATACAATTATGACCCACTTTTCATGGCCTAGAGAGTGAGAATCCTTATGTTTACATTAGGGAATTCGAGGAAGTTGTGGCCACTTTTCACAACAAAGTTGAGGCTGTAGACTCGGTTAGACTAAGGTTTTTTCCTTTTTCCCTTAAGGAAAAAGCGAAGAGTTGGATATACTTTTTGCGACCAAGGTCTATAGGTTCGTGGGAAGATATGACCCAAGCATTTTTTAATAAATACTTTCCTCACCACAAAACCATCGGTCTAAAGAGATAGATTTCTACCTTCACTAAAAAGAATAGCGAAACATTATATCAAGTGTGGGAAAGGTTCAAGGATCTTTTGAATACATGCCCACACCATGGGTATGAGAGTTGGCGCTTAGTCAGTTATTTTCATGAAGGGCTCACCAGTAGAGAACATCAGTTCGTTGAGATGATGTGTAATGGAGAGTTTTTGCAAAAGGACCCTGACGAGGCCATTGAGTACCTGAATGACTTAGCTGAAAAGGCCCATACTTGGACTGGTCCAAGTGCTACTGAGAGCACGGATAGAACACGCCCAGCTGGAGTTTACTTAGGGAAGAGGATAGCCTTAGAGCCCAACTTGATAGAGTAACTTGGGAGTTAGAGGCACTTAAGGCCAAGGATGGTAGGCCCACACATACTGTTGCCAGAATTGAGCTACAGGACGCCTGTTTCATATGCGGGGGAGTTGAACACTTCGCACAGGATTGCCCAACCTTGACTGAGATGAGAGGGGTTTATGAGGAACAATGTAATGCCTTAGGGATGTACAAGAAGCCTTATTCACCATTCTCTAACACTTACAATTCTGGCTGGAGAGATCACCCTAACTTTGGTTGGAGGTCCGAGGCCAACCAACCTACACACTCACAGGCACAACCACCTAGGTCATACCCTGCACCTCCGTACAATGCGCAATCTAACAAAAGTTCCTTATCAGACACATTGCATGCATTTATAGAGGCACAAGGTAAAACTAATCAAAATTTTGAGGTTGCATTGACACAAATGGCAGAAGAGAACAAGGAGATCAAAAGCCAGATAACCAAGCTGACAAGTTCATTAACAGTACAAGAATGGGGCCAAATTCCGTCACAGCCTCAAGCAAATCCGAAGGGCCAACTTATGGCACAAACCTCTACTTCAGACTCTCAGAATGTCAAAGAGGTTAATGCCATCGCTACTCGGAGTGGTAAGATTTTAGATGGGTCAAGCTCGTCCACGACTATAGGCACCTCCCCAAGTGCAAAGGAGAGCATCCCTGATGATGAGCCCAACAAGAACATTCCAGTTTCAGTTCCTTTTCCTCAAGCACTACGACCTACTGGAAAGAAATCAGAAATGCATGGTGAGATTCTAGAACACTTGAAACAGGTTAAAATTAACTTACCTTTGCTGCATGTGATTAAACAGGTACCAACTTATGCGAGGATCATCAAGGATCTATGCACTATCAAGTAGGGATAGCAACGGGGCGGATTGGGGCGGATATGAACAAATCCATCCCCGCCCCGCTGGAGATCACGGGTATTTATATCCGCCCCGAAAATCCGTTTACTATAATTTGTAAAAACCATCCCCGAACCGGACGGACTGGCGGATATCTGCCCCGCCCCAAATACCCGAAAAAAAAAAAAAAAAAAAAAAACACAGATTTCTCATAATTTCATTCTCAAATATCGAAAAAAAACCTATCGAACAAATCATTCCAGATTCTCAACAAATTACAAATATCGAACAAAAAACCATACAAAAATTACAAATATACCGAATTTCTCAACAAAATTACAAATTACAAAGATTTCTTACAAAAAAAAAAAAATTCGATCACTGATATATTACAAAAAAAAAAAAAAAAAACGATCTGATATCTGAGATATCTTTCTGAGTTCAGATCAGAGATCAGATTTGATCTTAGATCAGATCAGAGATCTGATGAGATCGGAACAGATTTGATCTGATCAGAGATCTGATGAGATCGGATCAGATTTGATCTTATCAGAGATCTGATTTGATCTTAGATCAGATCAGAGATCAGATTTGATCTTGATCAGATCTCAGATAGACCAGAGATCAGATTTAGATCAGATCTCAGATCAGATCAGATTTAGATCAGATCTCAGATCAGATCAGATTTAGATCAGATCTCAGATCAAATTTGATCAGATCTAAGATCAGATTTAGATCAGATCTCGGATCAAATTTATATCTAAATCTGATCAGATCTAAGATCTGGATCTGGATCTGGATCTAAGATCAGATCGTAGATCTTATTGCCAAGATCAGGGAAGGACTAGGAGAAGGAGAGAAGCAGAAGGGGCGACGAGTGACGACGAGCTGTGAGAGAGATCAGAGAAGAAGAGGTGGACTAGCTTCGCCTTCGACCCTTCGCTGTGAGAGAGAAGAAGAGGCGGACGGCCTCCGCCTGGACCGCCTTCGCTGTGAGCCTGTGAGAGAGAAGAAGTGACAGTGAGAGAGGAGAGAAGAGGCGGACGACGAGGGAATGAGGGAGATGCCTTCGCTCGAATCGCTCCTCGCCTCCTCGGCCCGTGTTCTCTGTGAGAGGGAATGAAGGAGAGGGAATAAGGTGTTATCTGTGACTGTGAGGGAGGGAATGAGGGAGAGGAATGGGTTGTTGTAACGAGGGAGAGGAGAGGGTATTGTTGTAACGAGGGAGAGGGACGGATAAGGGTTTAATCCTTTTATATAGGGGAAGGGTATTGTTGTAATGTTACTTAATAAACGGATATCCGCGGGGCGGATATGGCCAAATCCGTATCCGCCCCGAATAGTGAACGGATATGTTTTGGATACCCGAAATCACCCGAAAACCCATTCAACCATATCCAAAACCGCCCCAAACGGATTGGGTGGGGCGGATATCCGTGAAAATTCGCCCCACTGCCATCCCTACTATCAAGAGAAAACATCATGTCAAGAAGACTGCCTTCTTGACAGAATAGGTAAGCGCGGTGATTGAGCACCCATGTACAAAGATCCAGGGTGTCCTACAGTCACCTGCCAGATTGGGACTCATGAGTTCGGCCAAGCCTTGTTGGATTTAGGGGCAAGTGTAAATCTGATGCCATATTCTATTTACTTGCGACTGGGTCTAGGAGAGATTAAACCCACAACCGTGGTACTACAATTGGCCGATAGATCGGTTAAGAAGCCAAGAGGAATAGTCGAGGATGTCTTGCTTCAGATTGATAAGTTTTATTATCCCGTGGACTTTCTTATTTTAGATAGTCATTCTGCGGTTAATATGGCGTCTACAGTTCCGATTATTTTAGGTAGACCTTTTCTTGCCACAGCTAACGCTCTTATCAATTGCAGGAATGGTCTAATGAAGCTGTCCTTTGGGAACATGACTCTGGAGGTCAACATATTCAATATTAGCAAGAAACCACGTGATGATGATGAGTGTCATCATACCTACATGATAGACACGCTGATATCAGAGGAGGCGCTCCTGAGCGTAGATTCTGAAACCTTAGAGTACCTCCTTTCTATTTCTGATTTTGAGAATTCACTTTATCCTGACAATGCTTTTGATATTTTTGTTGTTTCAGGGTTAAAGGATAAAGGAGGGCGACAATGGCAACCATGCTTTGAGGAGTTGCCAAAGGAAAGACAGAAACCACAACCATCCACCGTGGAAACTCCAAAAGTTGACCTAGCTCCACTGCCTGAGGGACTTAAACATGCATTCCTCGGACCAGGTGATACCTTTCCTGTTATTATTTCTTTCGTGCTTGATAGCACACAAGAAGAAGAATTGATTAATATGTTACGTGAGCACAAATCTGCATTAGGTTGGACTTTAGCTAACATTAAAGGTATTAGCCCCTCAATATGTTCCCATAGGATCCACTTAGAAGAAGGAGCTAACCCCCGTAGACATCCTCAAAGACGACTTAACCCTACTATGAAAGAGGTGGTGAAAAAGGAAGTTTTAAAATTGTTAGATGCAGGCATCATTTATCCCATCTCTGATAGCAAGTGGGTTAGTCCAACTCAAGTAGTTCCCAAGAAATCGGGAATAACAATGGTGACTAATGATGAGGGGGTGACTGTTCCTACTAAGGTAGTTGCAGGGTGGCGCATGTGCATTGATTATAGGAAACTTAATTCTGCCACCTGCAAGGATCACTTCCCACTTCCATTCATAGACCAAATCTTAGAGCGAGTAGCTGGTCATTCTTTCTATTGCTTTCTAGATGGGTATTTAGGATATTATCAGATTGAGATTGCATTAGAGGATCAGGATAAGACCACTCTCTCATGTCCTTTTGGTACTTATGCTTTTCGGCGTATGCCATTTGGTTTGTGTAATGCACCGGCTACTTTTCAGCGATGCATGATGAGTATTTTTAGTGACATGGTTGAAAAATATATGGAAGTTTTCCTGGATGATTTGACTGTTTTTGGTGATTCCTTTGATTCATGTTTACTTCACTTGAAGGCTGTTTTAAGTAGATGTGAAGAGAAGGGTCTGGTGCTTAATTGGGAAAAATGTCATTTCATGGTTTCCTATGGAATAGTTCTGAGACACATAGTTTCTAATAAAGGAATCGAGGTTGATAAAGCTAAAATTGAATTGATTTCTAAATTACCTACACCTAAAAGTGTCAAGGATGTGAGATCATTTCTAGGGCACGCGGGTTTTTATAGGAGGTTCATACAGAATTTTTCTGCCATCTCTAGACCATTAAGCAGCCTCCTAGTCAAAGATGTCGTGTTCCAATGGACACAAGAGTGTGAGGACGCCTTCTGAACACTCATTGATAGGCTCACCTCTGCCCCCATCATGCAGCCACCAGATTGGACTTTACCATTTGAAATAATGTGTGATGCAAGCAACTATGCTGTGGGGGCAGTCTTGGGACAACGAAGGGAAGGGAAGCCATTCGTTGTTTACTATGCTAGTCGAACACTTAATGATGCTCAAAAGAATTATTCGACTACTTAAAAAGAGATGCTCGCTGTAGTTTTTGCTGTACATAAATTTCGTGCTTATTTGATTGGTACACCTATCATTGTTTTTACTGACCATGCAGCTTTTAAGTTCCTTCTTTCTAAAAAAGATGCTAAGGCAAGATTGATTAGGTGGATTTCACTTCTGCAGGAATTTGATCTAACTATAAAGGATAAGAAGGGGGTCGAGAATGTTGTGGTGGATCACTTGTCTCGTTTGGAGTTCAGTGACTCTGCCAATGGCCCACCCATCCGTGATGACTTCCCTGATGAACACCTATTCGCCGCAACTCAAGTACCACGGTATGCACACATTGTTAATTACTTGGTTTCCGGCGAAGTTCCATCATCATGGAGTGCTCAAGATAAACGCAAATTTTTGGTCGAGGTAAGAAATTTTTATTGGGATGATCCTTATCTATATAAGTATTGCCCCGACCAAATCATGAGGCGTTGTATCCCTGAAGGTGAGATTGATGGTGTCTTACATTTTTGTCATAGTGCAGCTTGTGGAGGCCATTTTTCTATGAAAAAGACTGCTACAAAATTTTTACAGCCTGGATTATATTGGCCTACATTGTTTAAGGACACTAACAATTATTGTCGTTCTTGTGATAGATGCCCGAAGTTAGGTGCATTGTCCCAGAGACACATGATGCCCCTTAACCCCATCTCAGTCATTGAGATATTTGATTGTTGGGGGATTGATTTTATGGGACCTTTTCCACCTTCCTTTGGATATTTGTATATTTTGCTTGCAGTGGACTATGTGTCCAAATGGGTTGAGGCTGTGGCGTGCCGAAACAATGACAACAACACTGTTGTCAAGTTTATCAAAGAACACATTCTATCCCGTTTCGGTACACCACGAGCCATTATTAGTGATCAGGGGACTCATTTCTGTAATCGCTCTTTTGAAGCTTTGATGCGCAGGAATGGAGTTCATCACAAGGTTGCCAATGCCTATCATCCGCAGACAAATGGCCAAGCTGAGTTGGCAAATCGAGAAGTAAAACAAATCTTGGAGAAGATGGTGAATCCTGATAGGAAGGATTGGTCCTTGTGCCTTCCTGATGCACTTTGGGCTTACCGTACCGCTTATAAGACAATTCTCGGGATGTCTCCATATCGGCTTATATATGGAAAAGCCTGTCATTTACCTGTTGAGTTAGAACATCGCGCTTATTGGGCCGTAAAAAACACTAACTTTGATCTCAATGATGCAGGTATTCAGCGGAAACTTCAGTTGGCTGAAATTGAGGAGTTGCGGAATGATGCCTATGACAATTTTCGATTATACAAGGCGAAGATGAAAGCAGTTCATGATAAGCAAATTCTGAGGAAACATTTCGTGCCCAACCAACGAGTCTATCTCTATGACTCTAGACTTCACCTTCATCCTGGCAAGCTAAGATCGAGATGGACGGGCCCATTCATGGTAAAACTAGTTTTTCCCAATGGGTCCATAGAAATTGAAGATCCAACAGATGGGAGAGTATTTAGAGTAAATGGGCAATGTTTGAAGCACTATGTGGAGCGAGTAGAGGTGCCAGAAGAGATCTCTCCGGTTGCCCCTGTCTACTTGATTTGATGTTCTCCACCCTATCTTTAGTTTAGGTTTTTATTTTTATTTTCATTTTCATTTTTCATTTTTCATTTATTATTATTATTTTTTTTAGTTTAGTTTAGGTTTTTGCTTTTATGTTTTTCTTTTAGTGTTTTAGGTTATTTTAGGTGTTGCTACTGGAGTCACTTGGAGCCCTTCATCCCATATGTTCCTTTCTCCCATCGGTATGATTTTCTTATATTTTGGTGACTGTGAGGACATTGTCTATTTGAAATTGGTAGAGCTTCACCATGGTAATATCACTCTAACCCTCCTCTTTTCTTTTTTTCCATCATTTGTCATGATTATTATTTTATACATTGAGGACAATGTTTGGTTTAGGTTTGGGGGTGTGGTTTCTTGGATTTTTTGTGCAATTTTCAAAAATCTTTGAGCTTAAAACATATTTTACAATTACATCGAGTCATTTTTGTGTTCTACTCAATCTCCATTGAATATTTAGATGATTACGGTAATTGTGTAGAATCTTTATGAAAATGCATTCGAAATCTGAACTCTTGGTGAATTTAAAAAAAAAAGTGAAAAAAAGGGTTTTGAGTTTATTTTATTTTATTTTAGAGAATATTTTTGTTGCCTTTAATTTTGAGAAAACACATACTAGCACGTGTCACATAGTTATATTAGTGGAAAACATGATATTTGATATTATCCTTATGTTAGATGTATTTCGTGAGACTTTTCAACTCGACTATTCATGCACTATAAGCCAAGTCAACATGATTTGAAGTTGATTAGTGAGATATTGAACTAGAAAACCTTAGAATAATAGTGGAGACTTAACCCGTGTGAGTTTTGAGTCATTCTTTATTTCTTGAGGGTTATTAATTACACTCTGATTTTTTTTGAGTCCGCATTATTTCGTTGATGATCTCATTATTCTTGATTTTCTTATTGATTGCTTTAAGAATGACATAAAATTGAATCTTTACACTAGAACTTCGTGCTTTATTTAGTTGAGATGTCCTAGTACTAACTAGAACTTATGAAGTGATATAGGCATTTCTTTATTTAAACCATTTTTTTTAGCCTTTTAGCCTACCCAATAATAATTATCCATTTGGAGCACTTTGAGCCTTTATATAGCCTTCTCTTTGTTATCCCCATTCCCAATAGCTACTCCAATCAAGGAGTAATACCTCTATTATTTTATCCTAACCCAATTTTCTGAGAATGTATACGATGAGATATATTTATGGAATGGGCAAATAGAAAGAGTTGAAAATAGATATTTCATGAGCCCTCAAAGTAAAAGTGTTTGATTGTATAAACGGGGAAAAGCATGTAAAAAAAATTTTGAATAAAAAAATAATGAAGAAAAAGTTAATGGTGTACAACATTGATTTGTTCTTCAATGCCCTATGTGTTTATTCAAGGGTGTAGCCATTCTACGAAAATTCTAGTATCCTTTTTGTCCATTATTGTTTGCCATAATCCAAGCCCCATTATAACCTAATAAAGACCTAATTGATCTTAAGTGAAAGTTGGTTCAGTAGATGTGGAGATTGAATAGGCAAGAACTATGGTGTTTGATTCAACATTCTCAAAAGTAATCAATATTCCTGTCCATGAGATCATATTCATTTCACTCTTTGAAAATTTCATTTTTCATGATGATTATATGTGAGACGTTTTCATTTTTCATAATTTATATTATTTTCCTCACATATAAACTGAGGGTCCAATCTCTGAGTGTTTTATTTCTGAGTGACATGAGAGATTTGTGGTCGAAGCGTACTTTCTAAAGGTTATCTCGTCACATGTTTACTATGAGACGAAGAATTATGTTGATAAGGTTCCTCACAAACACACATTTCGAGTTGAGAATGATTATGAAATTTATTTAACCTTTAGATACTATTAAATTATTGTACTCTATTGATATACTTTTGTGACAGTTTTAGTTTGTTGTTTTTCTTGAATTCTAAGCAATTAGAAAATTACTCTAAGGAAAATAAAGGAGAATGCTCACGTTTTTGCATTATGTTTTTAGAAAATAGATTTTGTTTTATTGAGTCAGTAATGTTTGGGGGTAACATTTCTGGAAACCCTCACGAGACTATAACTCGTCCACTAGAGGTAATCTAGGGGTTTAAAGCCTTGTTGCACGTTAAGGTAAGTGCAACCGTGATTCCTACGAAAGTGAGTTAGGATTTTATTCTTCATTTTGTTTTGCTCGAGGACTAGCAAAATGTAGGTTTGGGGGTATTTGATATTAGCATAATTATTACATAATATACCTTCTAACTTATGTTAGTTAGTGTTTCGAATAGTGTATTTTAGTTTAATTATCTTATTTTTGTAGGATTTTGAGTTTAAATGACAAAAGTGCATTAGCGTGACGAATAATTGTGATTCATAGCCAAATTGACGAAGTGGAGCCAGAGACACTCGAGCCAAAAATTAAGAGAACCAAAGAAAAAAATAAACAAAATTAGTTTTGAATTTTGGTGGAACAAAGTAGTATGGATGAACATAGCCAAACCCACCTTTCAAGGGGTGGGACTCCTTTGTTTGTAAATTGGGCTTCCAAATTCCATTGGGGTCCAAATTGGATTGGGTTTTTCCATTTGTATTGGGTATTGAATTTCCAATTGGGCCCAATAAGGGTTTTCTTTTAACCATAACAACCTTTTGTTTTAGAAGTGGATTTGATTTCTAAAGTGGGGAACCAATAGGAGGAGGACATGTTTGTTTTAACAAGAGGAAAATATGTAGCAAGAAAGGAGTTTGGGGGGGCTGGAACAAAAATGCAGCAGCAACAGTAGCCGAGGACAGCAGAGGAGAAAGTGTTGTCTAGCACAGCAAAGTGGACACGCATCGGCAACGATGACCCAGCAGCGCTGTCCAGAACGCAGCAGCAGCAGAGTAGAAATGCAGCAGCAGCAGCAGGGTGCGCATCACTGTTTTGCCACGTGCTGCCATGCCGATGAAACTCCACACCATTGTTGTTGTTATCACCTCCACTATGCATCACTAAACTCCACGCAAGGTGAAGAGACGAACTCTTAGATGTAACGTACTTAATTAGTATTTGATTCGTTTTATGCTTTCATGGTGTTTAATGATTCTCGTTTTTATTTGATATAGATATTTATGTTATTTTAGTGACAAAGATTTCATAAATTTCATCGTAGATTATTATTATTCCGGTGGTTGTCGTTTTCTTCTCCATATAAGTTTAATCACGTTTTTCTTATGTGTGGAATTTTTAATGATCAATTGATTCCGGTGGATTAGTTATATGTGATCGTCTTTTATTACGTTATTGTCTCCGGATATATCGTAAGTTTAGGATAACACATATGACCAACCTTTGTGTTTTCTAGAAAAAGTGAAATCTAAAATCCATTTACATTAGGATATATTAATGCATTAAAGACTATTTTTCCGATTATATTGTTTGGGATGTGAAACACGTAATCGAGTCATCATAGCGAATCAATACTAGTTGGCGCGTGAAATCTAGGAAGGATTCTTGGAACTTTGTGACTTCTCCAAACTTGATTTTTATTAAACTAAATTTAATTTCATATTTTATAATAGCTAAAATTTCTTACATTTAGTTTCGCGTAGTTTTTCTTCTTTGACCTTGTTTTGTAGATCGTTTTTCCTCGTGAGATTGACACCCCAATCTTTACTGCAATTGACCGCGTGTACTGTTTGGGTGTAATCAGTGACTTTGATATGTTTGATCGTGGGCAAGCTAATCATTGCTTGTGTTTCTTCGCAGGGAGGTTTCCCAATACTCCTATAACCTTAGAGGAACAAAACACAATGGAAACGTATTGCGACTTGCCAAAGAGAAACGTGGTCGATATCATTAGAGTTTCCAACTTCATCCATAGTGGGCTGTGGGACAACTGGCACGTTGCCCCCACTTTGTACCGAGTATCGCAAATTAAGTTGGAAGATGGGCCCTTTAAGGAAGAGAAATGCTGCTGGGGCCAAAGCTCTAGTTCTATCTAACGTGGAGGAGTCATCTGAAATGCTTGCCTCTTTTGTGAGTAAAAGGTCATGTGTTAGAATGAGGTTCCCTTTAGCATGACCTACTTCAGGAAGAGAGGAACGCGAGTCTGCTAAGCCTGTCGGGGCGGAGAATGATGTGTCTGGTGCGGGTCGCAATCTCAATGACGCGCAGTCTGAAGCTTTGAATGATCGTTTGGTGCGGGTCGCAATGGTGTCTTCTATTGTTGCTAGGGTTGTTCCGACAGAAGGCTTCTGTGAAGACATGCTTGAGGTTGTGGAATCTGATCGTCCCACTGGTGCGCTTTCTGATAGTAGTCGTAGTGTCGCAGGCTAGGTTTTCCATAGTTCAGATTGTTCACCGTCTCGTTCCAGACCACAGCTAGAAGTATTGGAGGGTCCTTTGGATAATTCACTCCCTCCTCTCCCTTCGGATCCCGTCGAGTCATCTCGCACCAAAGGGTCGGCTATTCATGACAAATGAAAGGCTATGGAGGAGAACATGAAAATGACGACAATCGTAAAGGGTGGTGCCGGTGTAATTCATGAACTAGGAAAGCTTCATCTGGATTCGCGGATAAGCTTGTTTGCTCTGGACTTGGTAAAAATGAGTTCATAGGTCTGGCACCAAGAGGTAGACGTAGAGTATGCTCCTAAAAGCATATAAGTAGGCTTCACAGCTGACTAATGGATGGTGCTCCAAAACCCGAGGAGGATACACTAAAAGGGTGTATGGACAAGGGCTTGAAGTACCTTATGTTGAGTATGTCTCAGTTGAGCCACATGGTCATTGCTAAGACGGAAGTCGAGACAGCTCATGAGAGGGTATACACCTTAGAGCGTGTTTTCTCGCACATGCAGGCGCTATATTCTGCTGCACTTTATGAAATTCATCGGCTACAGAAGCAAGTTGAGGAGAAGAGGCTGGATCAATCAACCGTGGCCTCTGAGACTCAAGGGGCTCGTCTAGAGGTCCTTGAGTGTGATCTGTTAGAGGCGGTGTTCGAGAGAGATAGACTCAAACAGGAGTTGGACAGGACCCGCCGAAACATAGAGGTTCGCAGAAAGTTGCGGCTAAGGCGCGTTCTGAATTGCGGTCTCTTGCTGAAGAGAAGGCTTCGAAAGAGGCCGAGCGGGCTGCTCAGAAGCAACAGCTAGAATCTGATGTGGAGTTCTATGCTCGAGAGGCGAGGAAGGCCCGAGGACCAGATCGAATTGGAGTGGCATGAGCTTAGTGCTGTGAAGAGCAGTTTGGCCACAGAGCAGTCTTGGGTCAACTCGCTCACTGGAAAGTTGGAGCTATCGGAGCATGAAATTATTAATGCGAAGGTGTGAGAGGAGGAGCTTTTTCAGAAACAAGGCAAATGCGAGTTTCGTTGGGTTGTACATGGCAGGCTGGAGCTGTTGGCGTTGATGAATGAGGAGCATCTGAAGTGGGATCTCGGCCGTTATATGAAGATGCCTTACGTAGACTTATTTGTTACCTCTGCATCATCGGACTAAGAAGACAGCTTGGGACTTGATGTCCAGGCCATGGCACTCGTGGACGCAACTCCTGTTCCTTCTTCCACGAGGCTTAGCTTTTCTGTTTCTATACTTTCTCATGATAAGGAGTAGACTTTGTATGTTTGTACCCCTTTTAGTTTTGACCATTAATGAAAACAATTTTATCCGTTTTGTGTTTGTTGTCTCTATTGCATGTTTTTCGTTTCGCATTGTCGTCTTGCTTTGGCACAGGCTAGTTGAATCAATAGGACGTCGACTGGTCTGTCTGTGATAGAGAGCTTGACCGTTTTACGTTTCAAATTACTCTGGGTCATCGTTGTGTAGTCATGTCCGATAGTGGGCATGTTGCAGACATTTTAACAGAGGGTTGAGTTGCTCGAGTTGTGTCTTGTCCCCAAGGTAAGCTGCTTGAGGCATACCTCACTTATCTGATCGATCTGCTGCAACTACTACTATGGGTGGGTTGCGCTGGCCGAGCGTATATGTCGGAGTGTTCATGTCGAGTCAGGCGTTGTAAGCTCGGGTTGGAATCCTAAGTAGCTTTTATCTGGGCACTAGCTGTACGACTTTTGTTTCGGCGTGAGTGGCCTTTGCTAATATGAGAATGTCAGTCCATTTGAGTGTGAAGACGCTGACTCAACTAGATTCATGTTTGCGACCGCTGTTTCGAATGACAGCGGTGGTCGCGTGGCAAGTTGCTTGGGGATCCCACCTTCCGAACCATCTATGCCCGAGCAATGTGGGTTATAGGTTCGGGGAGTGAAGATTTGGCGACTATGCTGAAGACAGCAGCCCCGTGGCGAGTCGTAGGAATCGAGCTACGGGGGAGTGCACTTTCTCGAAAGTGCTTCACTCATGATCCGATGCACAAAGGGTAGGACAGAGAGGCGATATAGTACGTCCGAATCGTGCGCTCCTCTGCGAATAGGGTACCCGAGACCGAGCATCTTTCTTCTGGTAGCTGGATTAGCGTTAGCCGCATAGCTTCCCTTAGTCCGATAGGAATTGGTGGGGGACTGGCTCTCCTGTGCTAGCTCCCTATCGTCTATTGTAGGTGGACGTTCATGATGTTAATGGTCTTCATCAACAGCGATTGGATTCTGTTGTGTGAGTGTCTCCACCGCCTTGATAACCTGTTGTATTTGGAATGTCAGCACCTCGGTTATGGGGTCTGTCGTTGCCGCCGTTGGTGCAGGAGTGTGAGTAGGTTGTCCAGGCATGGCAGGAACTGGTATTGGGATAGCCGGAGTGTTGGATGTATTCCTTGGTTCATTGTTGCATGCTAGTGATCATCATCTCTCTAGGATTTTGTAGGAGATGACGCTTAGTGTAAAGTTAAGAACTATGTCGTCCCCACGGACGGCGCCAAACTAATGCAGTCGATTTTCGCTCCCTACTTTGACCATGTTCCTGCAAACCTGCTGATCTGCACAAGTAATGCACGTGAGCCACAAACCTAAAAGAGAAATTTTGTAAGGATCTGAGGAAAGTGTAATATCTTAACATGGATTTTGTAGCGTACCTTAATTCACCAACCTCATGTCTTATTTATAGTGCAAGGAGTTCTGGTTTAACCAGGTCATCGTAGGCGTAGTTCAGGGAGGAGATCTTCGTAGAGATCCCTTTCTAATTAAGAGTCATGCTATAAAAGGAAGTTTCATGTTAGCTATGCACTCTTAGATATGCGGGAGATAGTTCCCAATCCAAGAACAATCCGTAGAAGGGAGTTTCCTATGTAAAAGATAATTTGGTGTTTGCTTCCTAGTTTGAAGCAAATAGCAGCTTTAGTTGCTCGTCCGAAGCTAATCCTCAAGATACTTGCCTGAAGAGGACTTATGGGTATTGTGGATAGTTGTGAGACGTGTGGACCTACCATGTTGTGAGATTCTGGGTCCACTTGGCGGACTGAAGTCGAACTGGCTTAGATCCGGTTGGGCTGGATCTGTGTTGGGCAGATGCTTGAGCCCGTAGTTCCTCGAGATCATCATGACACGTGTTCAGCTCAGGAGTGTGACCGCTTTTATGCATCATCAGGTATTAATTGCAAATACCTATTAATATACATGTGGAAAATGGGAAAGTTGGAAGCATAAAAAAATCATGAAGCAGCACTGAATGGTCTTTTGTAATCAAAATGTCCAAATTCATTTGCTATTATTAGCCTGCAAATAGATCTCCACAATATATACCCGTCAAGCTAGAAATATGATTTCTAAATGCAAAAGCTTACGTGTAGTAATAAGTTCATCAGAGAGAAATGGGAACAAGAGATGTGGATACCCTTACATCATCTTTCCATCGGACAACTGCTTCTTCTGAGAGAATAACTTTGTAAGGTTTTGAAAAGCTGATGAAGCATCATTGGTCTTCTTCCATGGGGACACCTTCAATTGCACTTATATTCATGAATAAAAAACAAAGAAATGATAACTCAATCAAGCCTGCCTTTAGGGTTCCATTTGGGTTTCTCCTGAAAACGACATGACAATATTTCAAAGCCATCTCAAATTCCCTGATGCAATTTATGAAAATAGATAGAAATTTTTGAAAAACCAATTGAAGGAAATCAAAATCAAAAAATTGAAGAATTGACAACAAATCTATCCCATCATTCCGTCGGAATTTGAAATGCTTTGGAGTATTCAAGATTGGATCTTCTGGGGTCAAATTGGACCTCAAACGCCTCTTATGGGCAGTTGAAGTATTTTCTATGGATCTGTTTGCCTCATCTTCTTCGATTTTGAGTGTATAGTAACCATTACAGCTTATGCTACTTATCATGAAGGAGAGATTGAATAGTTTCGGAGATTGGGAGAGATTGAGATTGACTAGGGTTCTGTTTTGGGGCTTTGTTTTCGGGTGGTAAAGTTCCCGCCAAAATGGAGTATGTGAACGTTATTAAAAGGGTTTAGATGTGCAAAATTTGTACGTTGTTTGTGCATATATGGACAGCCACACATTCTACTGTTGATAACTCTATGCTAGTATTCACTTTAATCTGTGGAATAGCTATCCCGAAAATTTTGCATATATTCAGGCACATCATCAGTTTTATGTCCATTTTGTGACTCTGTATTTTGCACAGTACCTGGGGTCTTCGTGCATCTGTATCAGTGGAGATGCCTGGTTTTTTGTTCCTGGCTTATGTTTGGATGTTGCCATGCACCTGTTTTGCTGATGTGGCACTTAATATCTGTTTTGCCAAACTCATCATCCCATCCATCAAAACAACTTCTCATCCATGGCCAAACCCATCATTTCATCCATCAAAACAAATTTTAAATCCCATCATCTTATCGATGGCCAAACCCATCATCCCTATCCATCGATGGCCAAACTCATCATCCCATCCTTGTTTTGAGGCATGTTTAGGAGGTCCTCTCTCCAAACAATTTTTAATGTCACATCAGCAAAAACAGGTGCATAGCACCATCATGGCATAAACCAAGCACAACATACCAGACACTGTAGAATTTTTGCTCATTATTTGAGAATAGTGAGTTTTGTAGTTGTTAATTAATGCCTATAACTTTCTCCAATTAATGGTATATTGTTGTGCAATTGACAATTGATTGTTTGGTCTCTCATGCTCTAGCAATTGGGAGCTAGGAAGAGAAGTGCAGAATGACTGCAATTGTAGGATAATGTGGGCTTGGAGAAGTGGGCAAAATGCAGGTGTCAAAGGCAAAGGAAAGAGCCATTGGCACTAATGCACTATAGGCCACAGGACTAACTAGTCGATGATCATTAATGCGAATGTAGTACATGAAACTCTATTGAAGTCATGAAAGAGTTACAATATCAGGTTTTGATCAGTGGAACATAAGGAATGATATTGAACATGAAATCCATATCGATTAAGTTAGACATGATGTGGCAATGACACTTAATAACCAGCTCTTTGAAAAGTTCTGGTATTAGTTTTCAAATTCATCCCTATTGTGGTTGCCATCCCTTGAGATTTGTGTTAGATATGGCACATACGTTGTTTGATCAAAGATATTATTGATAAGGATAATATTATAAGGATAATGGTTGAAGTCACAAATTTCTTATGTTTAAATAAAAAAGAAAATTTAGATGAAGATCAACATTAGTTGCTGGAATCTTTCAAGAACTAGCTTATTTGTAGTTTTTTTATTGTTTACTTTTCGAGTTCGTGTGCTTCATGGTTATTGTTTTGACCTTTTCTATTTATTAGGAAAGGGGATGAAGAACATTTTTCTCAAGATGATTAAGCAATTGATTGTTGCCTATCAAGATCACGAGTTTATGCTTTGTCCACCAAGGAACCATCTGGACAATTTTCACTTGGTGAGTTTAACCTATATCTTAAAACTCATTCGTTCATCTCTTAGCCTGGTTGAAGAGTTTCAGGAAATTTTCTGTAATGAATGATGAAGGAGCAAGTGAGTGGTGTAAATTTGATGTGCCTTTATGATTTTGATTTTAATGATAAGGTTTGGGATCCTCAAAACCCCAGCTTGCCTTTCAAAATAAAACAATTGTCTAACTAATGTCTCAGTATGAATGATCATAAATTCGAATTCATTGACAAATTACAAAGCAATATAACCATAATAGAGTACACCCTCTACAATGAAACCAACATACAACAAATCTACCACCACAATACAAATATAGTAAAATGGACAGAATGCAAGTACTAAATGAAAGCTACATGTTAAAGATTTTAAATATTGTTGCCAAACTTAACTTCAACAGCTTATGCAACTTATGGGGTCCTGGTTGAATGGGGTATTATGGGAAGAGATGGGATGGGCAAGTCCTTAGGCAGGCCAGGAATCGCAGGTAGTGGTAGCAATTCAGGTTTACGCATAGGTAGTTAAGGCTTTGGCAGAGTTGGGATTGTTGGTAGAGGTGGCAATTTAGGTATTGGTAGAATTGGTACTGTTGGTAGGGTTGGTAGAGTTGGTAGAGTTGGTAGTGTTGGTAGTGTTGGTAGGGTTGGTAGAGTTGGTAGTATTGCTTCAAGCTTGCACAGACCGTATACTGGTGGCAAGTTGGGCAGCTCTGGTTTTGGCAATGCAGGAAGAGGTGGCAACTCCAGTTTGGGCAAAGGTACCAGGAGACTTGGAAGTGGAAGCAATTCAGGCTTGGGAAGCCCTGGAACAACCGGCAATGTCATCCCTAAGAGATTGCGACCTGCATGAACAACCACATCGTCGCAGTTCATCAAGGAGGAAACGAGCAACAAGGGTAAGATAATATGGAGATAAGCCATGATTGAATGACAACCAAAAGCCAAAGATGCCTTAACAACTTAAGGCTGCAATTGTTCTTGCCAAACTATGTTTACCGCTGAGACTCAAGGGGCACATCAAGAGGTCCTTGATGTGATCTGTTAGAGGCGGTGTTCAAGAGAGATAGACTCAAACAGGAGTTGGACCGGACCTGCCGAAACGTAGAGGTTTTGCAGACAGCTGCGGCTAAGGCGCATTCTGAACTGCGGCCTCTTGCTGAAGAGAAGGCTTCGAAGGAGGCCGAGCGGGCTGCTCGGAAGCAACAGCTAGAATCTGATGTGGAGTTCTATGCTCGAGAGGCGAGGAAGGCCGAGGACCAGCTCGAACTGGAGTGGCATGAGCTTAGTGCTGTGAAGAGCAGTTTGGCCCAAGAGCAGTCTTGGGTCAACTCACTAACTGGCAAGTTGGAGCTATTGGAGCGTGAACTTATTAATACGAAGGTGTGAGAGGATGAGTTTTTTCAGAAACAAGGCAAATGCGAGTTTCGCTGGGTTGTACATGGCAGGTTGGAGCTGTCGGCGCTGATGAATGAGGAGCATCTGAAGTGGGATCTCAGCCGTTATATGAAGATGTCGTACGTAGACTTGTTTGTTACCTCTGCGTCATCGGACTAGGAAGACAGTTTGGGACCTGATATCCAGGTCGTGGCGCGTGTGGACGCAACTCCTGTTCCTTCTTCCACGAGGCTTAGCTTTTTTGTTTCTATACTTTCTCCTGATAAGGAGTAGACTTTGTATGTTTGTACCCCTTTCCGTTTTGACCATTAATGAAAACAATTTTATCCATTTTGTGTTTGTTGTCTCTATTGCATGTTTTTCGTTTCGCATTGTCGTCTTGCTTTGGCACAGGCTTGTTAAATCAATAGAACGTCGACTGGTCTGTCTGTGACAGAGAGCTTGACCGATTTGCATTGCAAATTACTCAGGGTCATCGTTGTGTAGTCATGTCCGATAGTGGGCATGTTGCAGACATTTTAAGTGAGGGTTGAGTTGCTCGAGCTGTCCTGTCCCCAAGGTAAGCTGCTTGAGGCTTACCTCACTTATCTGATCGATCTGTTGCAACTGCTGCTATGGGTGGGTTGCGCTGGCCGAGCATATGTGTCAGAGTGTTCATGCCGAGTCAGGCGTTGTAAGCTCGGGTTGTAATCCTAAGTAGCTTTTATCTGGGCACTAGCTGTACGACTTTTGTATCGGCGTCAGTGGCCTTTGCTAATATGAGAATGTCAGTCCATTTGAGTGTGAAGACGCTGACTCAACTAGATTCATGTTTGCGACCGCTGTTTCGAATGAGAGCGGTGGTCGCGTGGCAAGTTGTTTGGGGATCCCACCTTCCGAACCATCTATGCCCGAGCAATGTGGGCTATAGGTTCGGGGAGTGAAGATTTGGCGACTATGCTGAAGGCAGCAGCCCCGTGGCGAGTCGTCGACATCAGTTAAGGACTGACTAGTCTCCCACCTTTCGAACTATCTACACCCGCCCCACGCGATGGGGGCTACAAGTTCAATTAAAAAGGGTTTGGCGACCATTCTAAAAAGCAGTGGTCCCGTGGCAAGCCATCAAGATCACTTCGGGGCTGACTAGGCTCCCACCTTCCAAATCATCTACACCTATGCACATCAAGCTACAATATTGGGAGTTTTCTGAGGCCACGCTGAAATGCAGTGGTCCCGTGGCAAGCCATCGGAATTAGTTCGCAATTGACTAGGCCCCCACCTTCTAGACTATCTACGCTCGCACAATGGGAGCTACAAGTCCAGGGTTGGTAATTTGGCGGTCATGCTAAACAGCAGTGGTTCCATGATGAACCATCGGAATCATTTTGTTGTGTTTTGAAATAATATTTCACAATGCTTTAAAGGTGAATATCTTTGCTTTTAACGATATATTATTTTAGGTTAAATCAATTGTGACCCTCAATCTACTTTATACCAGGACCTCATAATTGGGATTACTGAATAATGAAGGTAACATAAATTGGATGAATACAGGCATAAACCTTATATATCACCAATAAAAACTTACTAGCAAGAATATAAAATTAGTTACAATTGAAATCTTTATAAAAAATTTCAGATAAAAAACTTCTTGATAAGGGAACACAGCCATCACCCTAGCTAGAGAATCACCTGCATCCACCATGGTTGGCATACAGGGATGCACAACATCGCAAATTAAAAAAATAGCCGCATGTAGGAACTATATAGTTGAAAAAATAAAAATAAAAAGCAAATCACTTATAATACAACAAATGAATCATCCACAATATAAATTCATTCTTACTAAAGTAATCAAGTCGGCCATAGAAAGAAGAATTGCAAACTTTATGAAATCCAGAAAGCGGGCAAACCCTCACATTACTCGCTATATGAGCCCGCTGTATGATTCAGATATCACCATTGAATTACTACAAATGATTAGGTATTATGAGACCAAAAATCCAAAGCATGGTGAGAGATGGACAACAAAATGAGCCTAGGGGCTGGCGGTAATGTGAGTGTGATTGGGATTGAAGGAATGTAGTAGGGATTGATGGTAGAGGAAGTAATGATGCCATTGGAACAGTGGGGGTGGCAAGCAAACTGGGCACGGGAGGAAATGTGACCTTTGAAACAGTGGGGGTAGTAGGCAAACTGGGAAAGGGAGGTAATGTGACCTTTGGAACAACATCAGTCAGTAGGCAAACTGAGCTGGGGAGGCAATCCAAACTTTGGAATATGGGTGTAGTAGGCAAACTGGGAAGGGAAGAAATGTTGCCTTTGAAATAGTTGGTGTGACAGGCATGGTCAGCAAGCTAGGCAGTGGGGGGAGTCTGGGGTTGGGAAAAGTGGGCAATTGAGTACTTGGCAAGGGTGGCATTGTGAGCTTTGGAAGAGTGGGGACGCTAGGCAGGGGAGGTAATTGGTTTGGGGGCATTGGTGGCAATGTAGGAATATAATGTGTCGGAATGGAAGACAATAGAGGCATCGTTGCCTTTGGAAAAGGTGAAATGTCGAGCAGTGACAGGTGGTGGAGCAGTTTGTAACCGATGTGACCTAGGCTCACATTGATGCATGACATTGCCAATGCAATGATCATAGTGCAACAAAGTGCTTAGAAAAATTCATTATTATAAAACTTATAATAAGCAAGGTGTCAAGAAGGTTTACCAAATCATGTAGAAATTAATTCAAGTTGCTTTTGTAATGAGAATTCACATCTAAGTTATGGGATTTTATAGGGAGTCGAAACAAAGATTTATAGGGAGTCAAAAACAAGATTATACTCCGTTGTCGTCTTCGAAAGGGGTCGAGCATTGTATTCTCGTAACTCTTTTATTTCAATACGGGCTCAGTCTTTTGTATCCGCCTCAAGGTGCTTGTTGTTACATCTTTCTAATAATCAATACAGTTTGATTATGAAATTCTTGATTTATTTCTTAAATAATTGTAAATCACATAAGTCTCTTAAGAACTCTAAACTCAGTATTGACTACGAAAAGGGAAACAAACAACTTTAAGCAAACTAACTGTTGATGGAGATAAATTGATTTTGACCTCAAAGTGAATTCGGATAACTTTCGCGGATCATTTAGCGGACTGTCGAGACGTTACATAGGTTACTGAAGAGCAAACCTTGCAAAGGGACAGATCTCTATGCCGATGAAATGTCAGGGGTATGTGTTCCCGCTTGCCATTGCCATTAGGACTCGCTAGGTGGGAGAGTTGACTGTTGTTGTACCGCTCAAAAATGGTGTCCCTTCTGTCTTTAGGCCTTGCACTGGGTCAGGCTGCTCTGCATGATGTAGTTGAATCTAGGAGAACTCTAACTGTTTCAGTGCGGCCTAGTGGCAGCTTCGTGCCGTAGGTTGGTCTCCACGTAATGTCCCTTCTGAGTTGTTAGCAGTATACTTAACACACTAGTGAAGGGTGGAGACGACTGCTTCCATTTAGTGTAGCCACGATCTTCCCCGGATGAGGTTGTATGACGATGGTGCATCTACCACCATGAAGTCCAGAAATAGGACATTCTTCAGCTGCTATTTTCCAACTACGGTGGCTAATTCGATGGGAAAACATCTCTCCCCGCTGAATCCGATCAGCGGGTACTCTAATGGCACTAGGTTTTCCTCCATGAGGTCCATGCTGCGAAAAGCATTGTAGAACATAATGTTGAGCGAGCTTCTTGTGTCAACGAAAGTTCTCTTCACTTACCTCTTTCCGATGGAAACGGAGATGACAAAGGCATTGTTGTGCGGTGCTCGAACTCCATTGAGGTCCTTGTCCATGAAAGTTAAAGTGAGAATGGGGTTCTGAATTTTTGAATAGCAAACTCGTTTGTCTTCATCCGCGGGTTATCTCTGCATATCCAGCATAGTTCGCTTGCGGGACATATGCGTCTGGTCTTCATTCGATCCGACTTCATGAAATACGTATATTATCCTAGGAGTCTCCCTCTCTACCTCTTTGACTGACTCCCCCTGTCCCTGGTCTGTTCTGGCCGTTTATCAGACTTCAGGAAGTCTTTCAATTTGCCCTTGCGGATCCAGTGTTATACTTCATACCTCAGAGTTTTGCAGTCATTGGTGTTGTGGCCGCCTTCTTTGTGGTACGCACAGTATTTTTCGTTGTCTCTTCTAGCCGGGTCTCCGCGAATCTTCGGGGGGAACTTCAATTTCTCCCAATTTTTCATGGAGTTTAATACATCCGACATACTAGCATTTTGGGGTGTCATGACTCTGGATCCAACATAGTTGGATGACTTCTCTAGCCTGGGACGATCAGGATCCAGTCAGTTGTAAGAGCGCTTCCTCTTGCTCCACTCCTCATCCCCGTGTCTTTTTACCTCCTTCTTTTCCTTCGAAGCTGAGGGCTTCCTGTTGCCTTTCGGCCTCCTTCTTAGCGGTTCTTGACTCCTCCAGGGTGATGTGTCTCTGGACGCTCTTAAGGAGCTCTGCCATTTCCAAAAGGGGCTCCAAGGTGAGGTCCTCGAAGAGCTTTTCCTCTTTGAAGCCCGAAATGAATGCCATCAAAGCTGTATATTTGCTACACCCGTCTATGAGGGTCAGCTCGTTGTTGAAGCGTGTGACATACTCTCAGAGCATCTCGCCGGACCTCTACCTAGAGAGAGTATGTAGTGCATGTCTTTTCTAAAACAATGACTTTCGTCGAAACGTGTCAAGAATTCCTTCGCTAATGTTTTGAAGGAGTCGATTGACTTCGGTGGAAGGCTATGGAACCACGACAATGCATGGCCTTTAAGACTGGTGGGAAAGGTTCTGCACATAACGGATTCAGATTCTTCCTTGAGCGCCATTAACTGTTTGTAATGGCGTAGATGATCGAAAGGATCTATAGTTTCATCGTCGGAATCGAGCTACGGGGGAGTGCACTTTTTCGAAAGTGCTCCACTCATGATCCGATGCACAAAGGGTGAGACAGAGAGGCGATATAGTACGTCCGGTTCGGGCGCTCCTCTGCGGATAGGGTTCCTGAGACCGAGCATCTTTGTTTTGACAGCTGGATCAGCGTTAGTAGCATAGCTTCCCTTAGTCCAATAGGAATTGGTGGGGGCCCGGCTCTCCTGCGCTAGCTCTTTATCGTCTATTGTATGTGGAGGTTTGTGATGCTCATGGTCTTCATCAACAGCTAGTGGATTCTATCGTGTGAGTGTCTCCACCGCCTTGATAACCTGCTGTATTTGGAATGTCAGCACATCGGTTATGGGGTCTATCGTTGCCGCCGTTGGTGCAGGAGCGTGAGTAGGTTGTCCAGGCATGGCAGGAACTGGTATTGGGATAGCCAGAGCGTTGGATGTATCCCTTGGTACATTGTTGCATGACCTAGTGATCATCATCTCTCTGGGATTTTGTAGGAGACGACGCTTAGCGTAAAGTAAATAACTATGTCGTCCCCACGGACGGCGCCAAACTAATGCAGTCGATTTTCGCTCCATGCTTTGACTATGTTCCTGCAAACCTACTGACCTGCACAAGTAATGCACGTGAGCCACGAACCTAAAAGAGAGATTTTATAAGGATCTGAGGAAGGTGTAATATCTTAACAGGGATTTTGCAGCGTACCTTAGTTTACCAACCTCATGTTTTATTTATAGTGCAAGGAGTCCTGGTTTAACCAGATCATCGTAGGCGTAGTTTAGGGAGGAAATCTTCGTAGATATCCCTCTCTAATTAAGAGTCGTGTTGTAAAAGGGAAGTTTCATGTTAGCTATGCGGAAGATAGTTCCCAATCTAAGAACAATCCGAAGAAGGGAGTTGTCACGCCCCGATTTTCGAAGGAAACGAAAATCCCAAAAAGCCACGTAGGATTATCCGTTTCCCCCAAAACTCGGGACGTGAAAATTCAATAATAACATAAACAAATAGCAGCAACAACTAAAACGAATAAAAAGTCTAACCCGGAGAAGACTGGCATGGCTAGCTCACTAGCGGAACTCCAGTAATGCAGCTCAAAATCTCTAAACCTGAAAGACTACTCGGCTACATTCCAAAAGGAATGTACCCAAGAAGCAAAAGCTCACTCGGGTCAGCAATAAAGCTGGTGTGAGAAATCTTCATCCCAAAATCAATAAATCCGCACATGACAACATTAAAATAAACCAATCAATAAATATCCACACCATCAGGTAGTTCCTCAATGAGGCAATGGTGTTATCATCCTAATAAATACATATGCATCATTTATCACTAATAAATAAAGTTTATGAGTTATCAATCCTCATAAATGCAACAACAGTACAATTCATAATTATATTAGACTATTATTGAAATATTAAACAAACACATTTTTCTACCTTTAGGAAGACATGTAGTTCTCATTCAATGATTGAATGAGCATTTAGTTTCTTCCTTAAAGGTAATCATGCACATACACAAAAAGAAATCTCGCTACTTTTCCACAATCGCACTCTCCTCCTGTGCCGAACACACCTCACCCAAGTGTGTCTCCCTTGCCTTCGAAACCACTCGGAGCGTACATGTTCCAAGTGGGGTGCCACCTCGAGGAACATGTCATCTCACCCGAAGTTCGATCCATGGCAAGCATTCTTCCTAAATCTACACGTACAACCGAACACACATGGAACGGTGCACCGAACACACCTCACCCAAGTCTGTCGCCCTTGCCATCGAAACCATTCGGAGCGTACATGTTCCAAGTGGGGTGCCACCTCGAGGAACATGTCATCTCACCCGAAGGTCGATCACTGGCAAGTACACTGATATGCAAGCAAGTCTGCATACCCAATAATATCACAAGTATACAAGCAAGTCTGTATACAAAAATTTCTTTTCTTTTCACATTCTTTTTTTTTTCGGAGTTGTGGAAAAGAGCATAAAAAATAAATAAATCCTCAAAACTCTTTTATGGTGACGCTTTGTCAACCATAAATAAATCAACCACAGTATCCACCATTCTGTTGGGGAAACAAGAAATATTTGACACATTACCAATTCACATATCTCATCTCTTTGCATCATATGAAAAACAATATGCACACCAATTCACATAACAATACAAACACTCAAGCTAAAACAAGTGCTCAGTTAAATTCCAACCAGTATCTATTACTAGAAAATCTTCTTCTAGCCCTAAACTAAATAAGGGTTTAATCATACATAAAACTAATACAGACAAGACATTATCCCATAAGCTAACACTTCTAACCAGTTGCAAAGAATGACAGGGGCAACAAATGCTGTCTAGAATGAAATGATGAGCTTACGAGTGCTACCAAAAGGGTAAAACACTGCTTACAATGTCAAGTTGAAGTCCAGATAGCCATATCAACGTTTATATTAATCACAAACTCTACCTTATAGGAACCCGACCAATATAAGTAGTGCAATCATAAAATATTTAGGAGCTGACATCAACACACTTTTATAGACGTAGGCCACAAACCCAGGTGTAAATGTAGCAGTTATTAAAGCATAAAAGCTATATGATGTAGCTGCCATAGCTTTCATGATCCAGGTAGAACCCATAACTAATTTCCCTCGTGTGAAAGAAATCAATGTTAATGCCAACTCATTTTATAATCTAACACCAAAATGCACACCAGGCCCCCGAAAACCAATATAATGCCTAAAGCCAGAAACACAAACAACAAGCCCCAGTATCATCAGGATCATATTTCAACAACAACAACCAAAATCGATACAAAAATAAAAAGAAGGGGATGAAAATAAACTCACCTATTATCCAAGAATCAAAACTCAATCAACGCGCGCTAACCATCTAGTAACCTCGCCTTTGCTGCCCTTTGATTTCCCAACTTTGATCCACTGCTCTCTGTATATAAAGGAAACCCCAGTTGACCCAATTCGCAGTCTTCCTCAACACGGGTACAGAGTATGTAGCCTATATAAAATTGAGTTTAACCAAACATCTGCCAAAACTTCAATTCAATCCATGTTTAGAATGTCAGTTTTCCATGGCAGACTTTTCTCCTCTCTGCCATTCTCCATATCTTTCATTTGGGCATATCGATACAGCTTCTCATTGAAAATCACTTGTGTGTCCTTCCCTTTTAAAATGCCATCATCGCCATATGCATCTTTCAAGAAGACAGCCCAATTCATCTCAGTTCCAGCCAAGTAAAACGTTCTAGGCTGCTTCAAAAGCATCTGGTAAGTATGCTTAGTAAGACTAAACTCCTGGAACTCCATTACAAAATAAACAAACAACTTCAAACCCCGCTAAGCGTAACAATGGATTGAACTGAACTGAAAGAGAGCAGTTCGCTGCAGCTGCTTTAACACCACATAAGACGCCATTTGTACCAAAGATTTGAAAACAATCCCACCCAAACATCCAGAAAAATTGAGTCTGACCACCTCTCAAACATTCATCACGGATCTCGAAAATCAAACAAATAAACCAAACACTTCCAACCCCATCACGTATAAACCAAACCCCACTACAAAACCATCGAGTCAACACCTCGCCTCCCACCTGTTCCACCTTCATCTCTCCATCAGCCTCGCCACCAATCACCTTCAGATTCCCCTTCTTCACGAGTTCATCTCTCTCATTGCCTGCTCCTTTGGTGAAGAAACAAAACAGGAAGGGAAAAAGGAGAAGGAAGGAAAAAGAAAAGGAAGAAGAAAAAAGGGTTTTGTTTCTTTTATATGGTGGGTGGCTATTCGCCCCCACCGAACTTCCGAATGCACCCATCCTATTTCACAAAATAAAAACCCTACTTATTAGTTTAATAAAAGCCCACAAACAAGCCCAAATACAATTGGGTAACAACCCATCAACATTAGGGTTTACAAAATTTTTATATTTATTTAATTAGGCGGGTATTACAGGAGTTTCCCTGTGTAAAAGATAATCTGGTGTTTGCTTCCTAGTTTGAAGCAAAGAGCAGCTTCAGTTGCCCGTCCGAAACTAATCCTCGAGATACTTGTCTGAAGAGGACTTATGGGTATCGTGGATAGTTGTGAGACATGTGGGCCTAGCATGTTGTGAGATTCTAGGTCCGCTTGGCGGACTGAAATCGAACCGGCTTAGATCCGCTTGGGTTGGATCTGTGTTGGGTAGATGCTTGAGCCCGTAATTCCTCGAGATCATCATGACATGTGTTCAGCTCAGAAGTGTGACCGCTTTTATGCATCATCAGGTATTAATTGCAAATACCTATTAACAAACATGTGGAAAATGGGAAAGTTGGAAGCATAAAAAAATCATGAAGCAGCACTGAATGGTCTTTTGTTATCAAAATGTCCAAATTCATTTGCTATTATTAGCCTGCAAATAGATCTCCACAATATATACCCGTCAAGCTGGAAATATGATTTCTAAATGCAAAAGCTTACATGTAGGAATAAGTTCATCAGAGAGAAATGGGAACAAGAGATTTGGATACCCTTACATCATCTTTCCACCGGACAACTGCTTCTTCTGAGAGAATAACTTTGTAAGGTTTTGAAAAGCTGATGAAGCATCATTGGTCTTCTTCCATGGGGATACCTTCAATTGCACTTATATTCTTGAATAAAAAACAAAGAAATGATAACTCAATCAAGCCTGCCTTTAGGGTTCCATTTGGGTTTCTCTGGAAAACCACATGACAATCTTTCAGAGCCATCTCAAATTCCTTGATGCAATTTATGCAAATAGATAGAAATTTTTGACAAAACCAATTGAGGGAAATCAAAATCAAGAAATTGACGAATTGACAACAAATCTATCTCATCATTTCGTCGGAATTTGAAATGCTTTGGAGTATTCAAGATTGGATCTTCTGGGGTCAAATTGGACCTCAAACGCCTCTTATGGGGAGTTGAAGTCTTTTCTATGGATCTGTTCGCCTCATCTTCTTCGATTTCGATGTATAGTAACCATTACCGCTTATGCTACTTATCATGAAGGAGAGATTGAATAGTTTCGAAGATTGGGAAAGATTGAGATTGACTAGGGTTCTGTTTTGGGGCTTTGTTTTCGGGTGGTAAAGTTCCCGCCAAAATGGAGTATGTGAACGTTATTAAAAGGGTTTAGATGTGCCTGGCTTATGTCTGGATGTTGCCATGCACCTGTTTTGTTGACGTGGCACTTGATATTTGTTTTGCCAAACTCATCATTTCATCCATCAAAACAAATTTTAAATCCCATCATCGCATCCCATCATCTTATCGATGGCCAAACCCATCATCCCATCCATCGATGGCCAAACTCATCATCCCATCCTTGTTTGGAGGCATGTTTAGGAGGTCCTCTCTCCAAACAATTTTTAATGTCACATCAGCAAAAACAGGTGCATAGCACCATCATGGCATAAACCAAGCACAACATACCAGACATTGTAGAATTTTTGCTCATTATTTTAGAATAGTGAGTTTTGTAGTTGTTAATTAATGCCTATAACTTTCTCCAATTTTTTAGTTTGGGACACAAGATGGTATATTGTTGTGCAATTGACAATTGATTGTTTGGTCTCTCATGCTCTAGCAATTGGGAGCTAGGAAGAGAAGTGAAGAATGACTGCAATTGTAGGATAATGTGGGCTTGGAGAAGTGGGCAAAATGCAGGTGTCAAAGGCAAAGGAAAGAGCCATTGGCACTAATGCACTATAGGCCACAGGACTAACTAGTCGATGATCATTAATGCGAATGTAGTACATGAAACTCTATTGAAGTCATGAAAGAGTTACAATATCAAGTTTTGATCAGTGGAACATAAGGAATGATATTGAACATGAAATCCATATCGATTAAGTTAGACATGATGTGGCAATGACACTTAATAACCAGCTCTTTGAAAAGTTCTGGTATTAGTTTTCAGATTCATCCCTATTGTGGTTGCCATCCCTTGAGATTTGTGTTAGATATGGTACATACGTTGTTTGATCAAAGATATTATTGATAAGGATAATATTATAAGGATAATGGTTGAAGTCACAAATTTCTTATGTTTAAATAAAAAAGAAAATTTAGATGAAGATCAACATTAGCTGCTGGAATCTTTCAAGAACTAGCTTATTTGTAGTTTTTTTATTGTTTTACTTTTCAGAGTCCGTGTGCTTCATGGTTATTGTTTTGACCTTTTCTATTTATTAGGGAAGGGGATGAAGAACATTTTTCTCAAGATGATTAAGCAATTGATTGTTGCCTATCAAGATCACGAGTTTATGCTTTGTCCACCAAGGAACCATCTGGACAATTTTCACTTGGTGAGTTTAACCTATAGCTTAAAACTCATTCGTTCATACAATACAAATATAGTAAAATGAAACCAGCATACAACAAATCTACCACCACAATACAAATATAGTAAAATGGACAGAATGACAAGTACTAAATGAAAGCTACACGTTAAAGATTTTAAATATTGTTGGCAAACTTAACTTCAACAGCTTATGCAACTTATGGGGTCGTGGTTGAATGGGGTATTATGGGAAGAGATGGGATGGGCAAGTCCTTAGGCAGGCCAGGGATCGCAGGTAGTGGTAGCAATTCAGGATTAGGCATAGGTAGTTAAGGCTTTGGCAGAGTTGGGATTGTTGGTAGAGGAGGCAAGTTAGGTATTGGTAGAGTTGGTAGTGCTGGTAGAGTTGGTAGTGGTAGAGTTGGTAGTGTTGGTAGTGTTGGTAGTGTTGGTAGTGTTGGTAGGGTTGGTAGAGTTGGTAGAGTTGGTAGTATTGCTTCAAGCTTGCGCAGACCGGATACTGGTGGCAAGTTGGGCAGCTCTGGTTTTGGCAATGCAGGAAGAGGTGGCAACTCCGGTTTGGGAAGCCCTGGAACAACCGGCAATTTCATCCCTAAGAGAATGCGGCTTGCATGAACAACCACATCGTCGCAGTTCATCAAGGAGGAAACGAGCAACAAAGGTAAGATAATATGGAGATAAGCCATGATTAAATGACAACCGAGAGCCAAAGATGCCTTAGCAACTTAAGGGTGCAATTGTTCTTGCCAGACTGTGTTTACACTCTATTTGGAATTGTATGGTTTTATAGGAGATTTATGAAAGGAACTAGTGTCTGAGATCAGAGTGTGCTATTGGTTGGCTGTAGATGTGGGTAAGAAGCTGGAACATATTGTGTAAGTTTTGGATTTCACTATCTCATTACCTCACATGCAAGTTTTGGATTTCCTTGAGCCGACCTCTGTTTGGTAACAACTTAATCAAACTGACGAACCAAAACTACTTATGGTCTCTGGGATCTAAAAGTATTCAGAACTAAATATACAGCGATGAGACATCAAACAGTCGATGGATTGTTGCCGAACGTGTGGCACGGATTAGCGCTAATACGAAAAGACTCCAGTCTAATCACTAACAGGCTCAAGCCAGGACCAACCTAGGCTAATTATCTCATTATTTCAAATACCTCACATGCAAGTTTTGGATTTACTTGAGCCGACCTCTAATTGATAACAACTTAATCAAACTGACAAACCAAAACGACTTATGGTGTCGGGGATCCAAAAGTATTCAGAACTATATATACAGTGATGAGATATCAAACAGTGGACAGATTGTTGCTGAACATGTGGAACGGATTGGCGCTAATACGAAAAGGCCCCAATTCTAGTCACTAATGACATATGGAATATTTACCATCGGTGCATCGAATAGATTGGTGGGGTCCTATCGAATCACTTCATGTTATGAACATTGTTTCAACTGATCGCACTAACGCAAGATTTCACCTAGGTCTATATGTGAATATGTGAACATAATATACGAAAGCTAAATTTCCAACCTGATTACAAAATACAGGTCATGATGCAGAGATATTGCTGCCGCGATGACTCCATAATCAAATGGAAAGTAGCAAAGTTGCTAACTTAAAGAAGCAACAAATAATGAGTGTTCAACTGACATGCAAACCTACAACCAACACCTATGAACCATAACACTACATATACAGCGATGAGACATCAAACAGTCGATGGATTGTTGCCGAACGTGTGGCACGGATTAGCGCTAATACGAAAAGACTCCAGTCTAATCACTAACAGGCTCAAGCCAGGACCAACCTAGGCTAATTATCTCATTATTTCAAATACCTCACATGCAAGTTTTGGATTTACTTGAGCCGACCTCTAATTGATAACAACTTAATCAAACTGACAAACCAAAACGACTTATGGTGTCGGGGATCCAAAAGTATTCAGAACTATATATACAGTGATGAGATATCAAACAGTGGACAGATTGTTGCTGAACATGTGGAACGGATTGGCGCTAATACGAAAAGACTACAGTCTAATCACTACCAGGCCCGTGCCAGAACCAACCTAGGATAATTATCTCATTACTTCAAATACCTCACATGCAAGTTTTGGATTTACTTGAGCCGACCTCTGATTGATAACAACTTAATCAAACTGACGAACCAAAACGACTTATGGTGTCGCGGATCCAAAAGTATTCAGAACTATATATACAGTGATGAGATATCAAACAGTGGACAGATTGTTGCTGAACATGTGGAACGGATTGGCGCTAATACGAAAAGGCCCCAATTCTAGTCACTAATGACATATGGAATATTTACCATCGGTGCATCGAATAGATTGGTGGGGTCCTATCGAATCACTTCATGTTATGAACATTGTTTCAACTGATCGCACTAACGCAAGATTTCACCTAGGTCTATATGTGAATATGTTAACATAATATACGAAAGCTAAATTTCTAACCTGATTACAAAATACAAGTCATGATGCAGAGATATTGCTGCCGCCATGACTCCATAATCAAATGGAAAGTAGCAAAGTTCAACTGACATGCAAACCTACAACCAACACCTATGAACCATAACACTACATCTCAACTGGAAAGGTTCAATGAAAAAAGATTACGAGCACATTCTCTATCAGACCTCTGTCCTCTGAAAATGGAATCGAACTTAGTGGGAAAGAAATTTTGAGAAGGAATTGTAGAGATCTGCATGGAATTAGATGAAATAGAAATTCTCTCAAGAGAGAGAACTCTGTGAAGCTTGATAGAACGTGGAACTCACCAAACACGTTAAGCTTCTACTTGCCTAAATACAGAAAATGATATTTTCCATAAAACAATTAAGCACAACCAAAATTAAATAATTATTCCAAAACAAAACGGCGTTGATGAGTGCTAATGGAAACATGCCCAACCACTACAAAAAAAATTGATATCAGCAACGGCTAAATCTCGTTGCTAAATGACCCAAAACCGTAGCTAAAAGGAATCAGCGATGGCACAACAACCGTAGCAATACCGTAGCTACTATTTTCGTCGCTATTTGAATCAGCCACGGCAAACTAACCGTGGCTAATTGGCGATAGCTAAATACCGTCGCTAATTTAAAAAGTGCGGTCGCTAAAATTATTTGAAAATGTGGCTGAAAGAAATCTAGCGACGGTAAAATACCGTCGCTAACGTAAACAATAGCAACCACAGATTACCGTGGCTAGTTAGCGACGGCTTAGAGCCGTCGCTGAGTCCCAAATCGAAATAGCCATTAGCGACGGTCAGATTACCGTGGCTAGTTAGCGACGGCTTCGTGTCGTCGCTAAGTCCCGAATCGAAATAGCCATTAGCGACGGTCAAATTATCGTGGCTAGTTAGCGACGGCTTTGTGCCGTCGCTAAGTCCCAAATTGAAATAGCCATTAGCGACAGGCAGATTACCGTGGCTAGTTAGCCGTCGGTAATCTTCAAATCAATTGGACAAAACTGTGACGGTTGTTGCAGTCGCTAACAAAAAAAAATTGAAAAAAAAAAAAAAAATTGTAATAAAATTATATTAATTTTAAGATTTGCCATATCCTTTTTTTTGTCATTCAGAATAAACATCTTAAACCTGAACAAAATTATATTAATTTTCGTATACTCAATAAATTGTCCATCACAAAACAAATTGTACAATCCCAAATTCTCTGTCAACCTCAAATTGAGATATAACTCACTTAAACTTAAATAACTACATAAATCATAGTGTAAATCATATGGGACATAAAACAAAATTTTTACATACAACAATTCAGGTGATCTTGCACACAGTAATTGCTTTAAGATCTGCATCAGCTTGGTTTTCCGACGTGGCTATTATCAGTTCACCAACTTCACCAGAACTGCATTAAAATCACAATTTGCACAATCATCAGAGCAATATATCAACAGGGGCTTTGATCAGAGAGAATTCAAGTGGACAGATTAAGAAAAGTCAATGAAATGTTGGACTGACATTAACTGACATCATCCTTACTACAAGTGTACCACAAAAAGGGAAAAATAAAAAGAAGGAAATATGTGAAAGGTAATTTGATATCACTGGACTAACATGTTTTTTTACGAGATTAGTTACTATGGTTCTGCTTGAGGGTTTCCTATCCTTAAAGGGATAAGAAATACAACAACACCTTCGCTATTTTATAAGTACATATCATTACTAGCTTAAGGCCTCTTCAGCATTTCAAGCGGGATAACTAATGGTGTAACCTACAGCTCAAGTGTACTTGCTTTAATATTTGACGTTTCAAAATCAGTAAACTGGAAGTAAACTCTATGAAATACCTAATGCAATGCAATCATTTCAAAACTTTGACCAAAAGCTCAACACTGCTTCAAGTAACTAACATTATGAAACTTTTATCAGAAGCTCAACGAGATGTCTTTTCTTTAGATCTTCTATCCTGCGAGTTAAGATACCTACTTAAAAATAATTGCTCGGCAGTGAAGCAGCATTCCTCTATACTGGACAAAATGGTAGGATCTAACTTTTGCTTCAGTAGAGCTAGTAAAAACAGTATGGTGTCGAGTTGGTACAATATTTGGCATTTTATTTGTGCCTGAATATTATAGTCAGGCTATAGTGTTTGACAACTTGTAAAGAAACCCGCCCTAAACATAAATGGATAAAAATACCTCTATTAGTTTATTTTATCGATACATGTTCCATAAATATTGCCTTCTGAGTGTCAACAGTTGATCAGCAAACACAAGTATGAACAAACTTAACAGGAAGAAGCAGAAGAATCTACCTGCATGAATTGAAACACAAATAGTTCCATCAAAGTTAGTTGAAGCAGCTTTTTTCCAACATAATTACGAGTCTTCTGACTTAGTGCTGCCACCTTATCAATAGGAACACCTATTTCAGAAGGGAAAAGATCAATCATTAAAATTAAATATCCTGACGCAAGAAAAATTAAATGACATCAGCGTAACTTGAAAGAGCTCCTTGGAAGCCCATAATATCTTGAAATTACATCAAGAAAAACAAATGTGAAAAAGCAACTGAAAGTCGAAGAAGTTCATTCTGTAATATACTAATATATTCTTATTTGTTCCGGATGACCCTAAGCAATGACCCAAGGATGACGGAAATCGACAATTGAAACATATCAGTTTACATCAATATGCAAATAGCCACACATATACTGAGATGGCACTAAGTCGCTCATTGTCATTAGCACCACAGGCAAAGGCCTTAATATGGCACTAATATCCAAGGTGGTAAGAAGAGGGATTACCTAATATCAAATACCTCTGGAGTTGTAAATATGGTAGGAAACGATAGCAAGAGGAACTACCATGTAAAAGATCATGAGGCGGTTTCTGATTTTCAAACTTGACTGCTTGGAAAAATCCCCCCCACCAAAAAAAAAATCCCCTGTTTCTCTTCCCCACGGAAAGAACAAAAATGAAAAGGAAATTATAGGAATCAAAGCACAAGAAAGTTACTCAGTAAAATTTACCAGGGACAAGTTAGGTCGTTATGACTCTCCTGCTTGAAATATCCTCAAATACCAGGGGCACATAAAACTATTTTTTCGCAAAGCAAATCACGGAATCTTTTCTGACTTGCTGCCTCCAACTCATAGTTGCATTCTTGAGAAAGCTCCTGCTTTGCCACCTGCAAAGAATTCACCATGTATTCTTAAACATAATATTTCCTTTTAATTCAACATTTTCAGCTTCATCACAATAGCATCAAATTTGGATTAAAAAAACCTCTACACAGGCATTGATTTTAATCATGTAACATAACAAATGATGAAGTAAACTGTTTCAAGGAATCTACTACTTCTGGCTAGAAACAAAAGGAAGACTGTTTTTCGCATAAGGTTTTTTGCATAAGGTATATTGAAGAAAAGAAAAAAAAAAAAAAAAAAAAAAACTAGCATTTTCCCTGTCTTCCAAGATTCACTCTTAGCAGATACAAAGGCAGGAGAAAACTGCTAAGTAAAAGTAGCAGAGCCCGTTGATTCATGACAACATATTTCTCCATAAGGGCTTGAGCCCCAGGCATAAGTAGGTGAATCCACACAACCACTAGCAGAGGTTGAGGCACCTGCGATGAAAGTTGTGGGACAGGCATTTAAAAAGGCAGCAGGTACTCACCATGCATTCCATTTCTCCAACAGAGAACAGACCATCCTTTGTTATTTCTGCAACAAAAGAAATGGAGTTGGTTTGACCATGTTACTGAAATCTGCAACTTCAGATTAGAAAAAAGGTATTACGGAACAATAATAGCAACAATGACGTACACTGACTCACCATTGCGCTTCACACCAAGATGTTTCAGTAATGCCTCTTCTATTTCCCGTGAACCACATATCATACAAGGTGTTGTACCACAAACCAATAGGTGGTATTTACCAACCTATTCATTAGAGGAAAAAAAAGTTATACACCAATCACCATCCCACCAAAATGTAAATCAAATAGAAGAATAAATTGAATTGTTCAACAAGTATGAAGTATGGCATATACATAAATTTCTAACTGATACCTTCGTACGGTTGAACATTGAATAAAAATGTTGCAACTTCATAAACACGAGCCAATGGTAGCCTGGTTGGATGGTTAAGACTGTGGTGGTTTAACCCCCACGTCTTGGGTTCTATACCCACCGGCGGCATGCTTGCCTTTCAAAAAAAAAAAAAAAAAACTTCATAAACACGATTAGGAGCAACTTCAATAACCTTAGCCACCTGGACCACCCATAAACAGTTCACATATATGAGAAAGAGGGTGCAAGATGAAAGCATTGAGTATATGTAACTACAATAACATTTAATAAACTATGACACAACTATAACACATAACAAGAATTTTATGCAAAACCAAGTCAATAAGCGATGAAGATCGAAGAGACTAATTTTGATTTATATTCATCTTTTCATAATAAACTTTTGTTAGTCTAGAGAAAGTAGAACTAATGTTGCCAATGCTTTATAAACTTTTGAGCACATGACTCTCTCTTTTCTTGGGAAGGTTTGTGTTCTTCAGCTTCCAGAGGGAGAATGTTGCAAAACAAGGACTTTCGGAGCAGAATGGGATGACACATTTTGAGGCTCGTGACACCAGAGCCAAGGAGTACGTGAGCTTGCTCAAGTCCAATGATCCAGTTGGGTTCAACCCTAATACCCCTTTCATTGTTTGCTTTTTATCAAACTCTAAGTGTTGGACAAATCCAATAATGTGGGCACACATATGTAATATAACGTGTATTGCTATCTTAAAGTGTAGTCCATTTAAATATGTGATCTAATAAGGGTATTAGACTATAAGGTATTAATAAATAACATGGTGTAAATAAGGATGTAATTTATAATTCAATGAGGGGCAGAATTGGAAATTCACAGCCCGTAAGTTGAAGGGTTGTGACTTATGGGCATTATAAATAGGATGGGTCCCCGATTAAGCGTATGCGTTGAAAACAAAAAAAACTTTTGGAATTTTCTTCTGTATCCTCTCAACAGAGAACTAAGGGAAACGCTTGAATCAATCGGAAGATCCAAACAATCCAAACTCATCACAATCAACGGAAAAATCGCTATGGATCGATCGGGTATGTTTCTATTCTTCTTGTTTCCATTGAATCAACTAGAGTCTTAAGATTTTGGTTTAATTACAACAATTGGTATCAGAGCGACTCCTGTTGATTCCATGTGAAATTATAAAGGAAAACATACAGTGATTATTTGTTTCATACAGTGATATATAGATTCATACAGTGATATATATACATTCATATAATATCAAGGCAATTGAATACTATATGTTATTTGTGATTATAGATTCATATAGTTTATGTATCTGGACATGATTATAAAGACATGATTATAGATTCATATGAATAGCATGAATACAGTGATTATGGATTATGTATTAATACAGTGATGATTATGTATTAATCCATAATACAGTGATTATGTATTAATACAGTGACTATGGATTAATAAGCGATTATGGATTAATACAGTGATTATTGATTAATACAGCGATTGATATAGCATGATCTGGACTTACAGTGATTATGTATTCATGATTATAGACTTGAATCTATATAGATATGTATTCATGGCAATTGTCTTCACTGTTTCATTGTGAGTGTAATTGTATTCAGTGTTTATATTGTAATTGTATTTACTATTGAAATAGATTACAATTTGGTGTATTGTACAGTGAAATAGATGTTTTAAAAAAAAATGATTTTACTGTTACAATGAACAGTGATATCCGTGAACAGTGAACAACGTTTTCACTGTTACAGTGAACAGTGATATGCAATATCGTGAATAGTGAAAAACGATTTCACTGTTACAGTGATCAGTATCTGCGATTATGTATTATTAAAAAAATATTGTTCACCATTGACCGCGACTGTTCACCGTTGGCCGAGACTATTCACTGCTGGGCCTGGCGAATGTTGGGCTTGTATGGTGATTGTTCACGGGCCTGGTGAATATTTAGTTGACTATTCACGGGCTTGGTGATTGTTCACCTATTGGGTCTGTTGCTGTTATTAATAATTGGGCCTGTTAGTACATTTTACTTTGACTATTGGGCTTGTTGCTGTTGGTAATATTGTTTTAAATTATTGGGACCTATTTAATTTTTTGCTATATTTTATTTAGACCCATGTTTTAATTGTATTAAGGTGATAATTTAGTTAATACTCCAAATTTATACATAGAATATAATTTTGGTTTCATGTATCACTATTGTGTTCCTTATTTAAAATTTACACCATTTAACTAATAGGTTGCCAAAGCAACCACTGTTAGAAAATTTGGTTGATTTTAAATAAGTGAGCATGCTACATCCATGTGAAACAATCGGCCCAAAGGAAAATTGTTTTGACCGGACAATCCCTAGTCTTAAATATGTGATAAAGTTTACTTTACCATGCTTTTATTATGTCAGTCCAAAGAAAGGCATAATATTAGGCCGGTTTCATTTTGTACGAAGAGTACCACTTACAAATTGATATTTTTGTCCAAAGACTAAATAACAATGTTGTGCTAGGTATCTTAATATGGGTTTTTTATTTACCTATTGTATGAATTTAAAAGTTTATGCAATTGAATAATGATGTGAATATGTTATTTATGTAACTTATTCTCTGTACAGCTACTATATCTGCTACTAGTATATCTGCTGGTGTAAATAATATTCCCATGCTTAATGGGACAAACTTCAAGAACTGGAAAGAGAACGTGTTAATCGTTCTTGGATGTATGGATTTGGACCTTGCCTTAAGGATTGAGCAACCCGCTCCTCTTACAGATGCAAGTACTCCTGATGCCAGGAAATACTTTGAGAAGTGGGAATGCTCCAATCGCATGAGTCTCATGCTCATCAAGCGAGGTATTCCAGAAGCCTTTAGGAGTGCAATATCCGCAGGGGTGACCAATGCCAGTGAGTTCCTTATTGAACTTGAAAAGCGTTTTGCTAAAAACGATAAGGCTGAAACAAGCACGCTTTTAGCTAGCTTGATTTCATTAAAGTGTAAAGGCAAAGGGAACATTAGAGAGTACATCATGGAGATGTCTCATCTTGCTTCAAAACTTAAAGCACTGAAGTTTGAGTTGTCTGAGGACTTACTCGTGCATCTAGTTTTGATATCACTTCCTCCACAGTACAGTCAGTTTAAGGCCAGTTACAACTGTCAGAAGGAGAAATGGACTCTTAATGAGCTCATTTCCTACTGTGTGCAAGAGGAAGATAGGTTGAAGCAAAACAGAACGGAAAGTGCTCATTTTGCAAGCACCTCTAAAGATAAGGGCACAAAACGAAAAAAGGATAATGAAGCTGCTAAGGGTCCAGCACAAAAGAAACAGAAAGGCAATGAGGGTTGTTTCTTTTGTAAGAAACCTGGACATGTAAAGAAGGAATGTACCAAGTATCACGCTTGGCGTGCTAAAAAGGGTATGTTTCTTGCTTTGGTCTGTTCTGAGGTTAACTTAGCTTCAGTACCTAGAAACACTTGGTGGTTAGATTCCGGTGCTACTACTCACATAAGTGTTTCTATGCAGGGTTGTCTGAGCTACCGAAAGCCAAATGATGCTGAAAGACGCATCTTCGTGGGCGATGAAAAATCGGTAGAAGTGGAAGCAATAGGAAACTTTAGGTTACTCTTAGGAACTGGTAGTTATTTGGAACTGAAAGACACTTTTGTAGTACCGTCATTTAGACGGAATTTGGTTTCTATTTCCTTGTTGGACAAATTTGGATAATGTTGTTCATTTGGAAATAATCAATTTAGTCTTTCATTAAATTCCAATATTATTGGTACTGGTTCATTAAGCACATTTGATAACCTATATCTTCTTGATACTATTGCCTCATATAATGTAACCTTGCATGTGGAATCACGTGGTACCAAGCGTAAGCTAAATGAAGGAAATTCATCAAAACTATGGCACAAACATTTAGGACATATCTCAAAAACGAGAATGGAGAGACTCGTGTCAGATGGCATAATAGATTCTCTTGATTTTTCAGACTTTGATGTCTGTATTGGGTGCATCAAGGGAAAACAGACCAAACAAAAGAGATTATGTGCAAACAGAACTTCAGACGTCTTAGAATTGATCCACACAGATATTTGTGGACCATTCCCTTCGGCTTCTTGGAATGGTCAACAATATTTTATATCATTCATAGACGATTACTCACGCTATGGGTACCTATATCTCATTCATGAGAAATTTGAGTCACTGGACATGTTCAAATCTTTCAAAGCTGAGGTTGAGAACCAACTCAACAAACGAATTAAAAGTGTCAAGTCTGACTGTGGTAGTGAGTATTACGGCAGATATGACGATTCCGATTAACAACGTCCAGGACCATTTGCTAAATTCCTAGAGGAATGTGGAATCGTCCCACAGTACACCATGCCGGGATCACCTAGCATGAATGGTGTAGCTGAAAGACGAAACCGAACTCTTAAGGACATGGTAAGGAGTATGATCAGTCATTCTACCTTACCTGAATCACTCTGGGGAGAAGCACTAAAGACTGCAGCTTACATCCTTAATAGAGTACCAACTAAAGCAGCTGCGAAAACACCTTATGAACTTTGGATAGGCAGAAGACCTAGTCTAAAGCATTTTCACATTTGGGGATGTCCAGCTGAAGCAAGGCCTTATCGGCCGAATGAAAAGAAATTGGACTCCAAAACAGTGAGCAGCTACTTTATTGGCTACTCTGAGCGATCAAGGGGCTACAAGTTCTATAATCCCACTATTAAGTCCATTTTTTAAACGAGGACAACAACATTTTTTGAGGATGTCGAGTTTGGGGAGAGAAATCAGGTAAGAGACATTGTCTTTGAGGAGGAATCAATTTTGACTCCTACTACTGTTGTTGACAATGTACATGTTCCAATACCTGTCATTGATCAAGAAGCAGATCTGAAACCTCAACAGGACAATGTTGAACTACTCCCTGCTCCAACTGAAGTAAATATTCCAGAAGAACAAACTCAACAACCTCAAGACACGAGAGAAAAGAGAAGAGCTATTCTGGATGATTATATGGTCTTTCTCGAAGAACATGAGGAAAATGATGGATTGGTGGAAAATGATCCAATCAACTTCAATCAAGCCATGCAGGATTCTAACTCTCAAAAGTGGATATATGCTATGAATGAGGAGTACAAGTCTATGCAAGACAATCAAGTTTGGGATCTTGTCCCATTACCTGAAAATACAAAGCCTATTGGTTGTAAATGGATATTCAAAACCAAGAAGGACTCAAAAGGTAATGTGGAAAGATATAAAGCTCGTCTTGTAGCTAAAGACTTCACTCAAAAGGAAGGCATCGACTATAAAGAGACTTTCTCTCCGGTGTCAAAGAAAGACTCATTTAGGACAATCATGGCTCTTGTTGCACATTTTGACCTTGAGTTGCATCAGATGGATGTTAAAACAGCGTTTCTCAATGGGGACATTGATGAAACAATTTATATGGTGCAACCAGAAAACTTTGTGTCTGGAGACCCAAAGAATATGGTTTGCAGACTAAAGAAATTCATCTATGGGCTCAAGCAAGCTTCCCGTCAATGGTACTACAAATTTCATCAAGTAATTGTCTCGTTTGGTTTTGAGACAAATGTTGTTGATAATTGTGTGTATCATAAGTTCAGTGGGAGTAAGCATATCTTCTTGGTTTTGTATGTTGATGACATATTGCTTGCCACTAATAATATAGACATGTTGCACGAAACCAAGAGATTTCTATCAAAGAAATTTGAAATGAAAGATCTTGGTGAAGCTTCTTTTGTCTTAGGGATTCAGATATACCGGGATCGTTTTCGGGGTTTTCTTGGATTATCACAAAAAGGTTATATAAAAAAAGTGCTTAAAAGGTTTGGCATGCAAGATTGTAAACCAGGAGATACCCCTATATCTAAAGGAGACAAATTCAGTCTTAAACAGTGTCCTAGGAATAAACTTGAAGTTGTAGAGATGCAAAAGATCCCCTATGCATCCGCTGTTGGGAGTCTTATGTATGCTCAGGTATGCACACGTCCAGATATAGCATTCATTGTTGGAATGCTTGGCAGATATTTGGATAACCCTGGGATGAGTCATTGGAAAGCAGCTAAACGGGTTATGAGATATTTACAGAGAACTAAGGATTACATGCTCACATACAAGAGATCAGATCAGTTGGAGATCATAGGGTATGCTGATTCTGATTTTGCTAGATGCCAAGATAGTAGAAAATCTACATCAGGCTACATTTATCTGTTAGCTGGAGGAGTTATTTCTTGGAGAAGTGCTAAACAGACACTCATAGCTTCTTCCACCATGGAAGCAGAATATGTGGCGTGTTTTGAGGCCTCCAACCGCGGATTATGGCTGCGTAATTTTGTCACTGGGCTGCGCATTTTGAATGACATAGAAAGACCACTAAAGTTATATTGTGACAATAAGTCAGCAGTTTTATATGCCAACAACAACAGGAGCTCGTCTAGGTCAGATCATATTGACATAAAGTTCCTGATTGTGAAGGAGAGAGTAGAGAATAAACAGATTTTCATAGAGCATATTGGGACACACTCCATGATTGCGGATCCGCTTACTAAGGAATTACCACCCAAGGTCTTTCATGAGCACACCGCTCATATGGGTGTTATGTCACATGAGGATATCATGGTTTAGTGGGAGTTTTGTTGTTCTATGATTGTTTTTTGGGACACATTGGTGTATTTAGTATTTTCTGCAGAAATAAAGTCTTCAGTCAATTGTCTGTTTATTATATGTTTGATCTCATTAAAGATTAAAGTTGGACCAGTTGGAAATAGACATGTTTGGATCACATCACATGTAATTTCCATGCTCTACATCCATGTTTGATCTATGTCATTTGATTATATTGGTATATGTGACTATTGATGGATTTAGTTACGCTACATGTGACGAAAATCACTTTAATCCTGTATCAGTATAGTCAATGGACGAGATTGTTTTGAAATACCTTTACTTGTGATAGCAAGTTTTGAGCTCATAAGGTTATACACATTAAAGGTAACATATGTGGCCCAAGTGGGAGATTGTTGGACAAATCCAATAATGTGGGCACACATATGTAATATAACGTGTATTGCTATCTTAAAGTGTAGTCCATTTAAATATGTGATCTAATAGGGGTATTGGACTATAAGTTATTAATAAATAACATGGCATAAATAAGAATGTAATTTCTAATTCAATGAGGGGCAGAATTGGAAATTCACAACCCGTAAGTTGAAGGGTTGTGACTTATGGGCATTATAAATAAGATGGGTCCCCGATTGAGCGTATGCATTGAAAACAAAAAAAACTTTTGGAATTGTCTTCTGTATCCTCTCAACATAGAACTAAGGGAAACGCTTGAATCAATCGGAAGATCCAAACAATCCAAACTCATCACAATCAATGGGAAAATCGCTATGGATCGATCGGGTATGTTTCTATTCTTCTTGTTTTCATTGAATCAACTAGAGTCTTAAGATTTTGGTTTAATTGCAACAATAAGACCCAAGCTAAAACCGAAGGAGAAGAAAATAAAGACTTGATTTTTATCACCAAATCGAACATAGAAGATGGAAAACAGTGATTTTGTGATGAATTAACAGTGGCTTAGCAATAAATATCAACAAAAGAAACCTCAGGAAACTCCATTGTGAAAATAAACCAAATTAAAGGAAACAAAAAACATTTTGGATAACCAAAGCAAATAGTATGAAGAAATAGCATTGCACCTGAGTAAATGCTCTGAAACCTAAATAAAACACACAAACCCCATAACCCTTAGTTGATTTTTTAACAAAACTAACTGAATCCCCCACTAGAATGCTTTAACAAAAATCTGAATAAACCCATTGTAAAGATACCATATTGATTTCACAAAAAATGAACCATGAAATGCGATTTCAGTTCTTGTAGCTTTCTAAAACCTAAAATGCAAAACCCCACCATTTTTCCAACAAAAACCAATCAAACCCCGCCATTTAACCAGAGAACCATCTTACAAACCCATCTAATCCAACAACAAAAAGGAACCACCTTTACTTCAAACAACAAAAAACTAAAAAGGGTACTTTTACCTGGAAGATCGTCTGGGAGGCAGAGAAGGGCATAAAGGAGATGACTTGGGAGTATTCCGCTGATACGAAGAGTTCCCACCACTAGGTCTCTTGAGAGGGATGAGTTCAGACTTGAGTTTGCGAGAGAGATCGAGAATCCCAAACTTCTGCATTGTTTCCATGATCTCTCTGATCCTCTTCTCTATTGCCTCCTCATACCCAGAAACCTCATCAGCAGGAGTGCTTCCATGGTCTTGGGTTTGCTTCGGGTTCGCTGGTGTCTCTTGGGTTCTACTTCTCTTCCTTAGAGCCACAATTGCCGCTCTCTCTATCTCTCTGTGAGAAGAAAGAGCAGAGGAGGCGAGATCTGAGGAGCAGAGGAGGAGCCGAGGAGCGAGATGAGCAGAGGAGGCGATGCTCAAATTTGGAGCCCAAAGTTGGAGCCAAAACCTGGGTTTCACGCGCCAAATACCCTCTCAGATTAGCGACGGCTCTTATCCCTTAGCTAATGTTTTTTTATATATTTTTATTTGTAAAGCTTAGCGCCGTCGCTAAATGTTTATATATATATATATATATATATTTTTTTTTTTTTTTTTTTTTTTTTAAATCCACCATAGCTAATGGGTTTTATTTGTAAAATCTTAGCTACGGCTATTTTGTCGTCGCTAAATGTTTATATATATATATTTATATATTTTTTTTAAAAACCATTAGCGACGATAGAAAACCGTAGCTAAAGAGTTTTATTTGTAAAACTTAGCGATGGCTATTTTGCCGTCGCTAAATGTTTTTAAATATATATATTTCATATCTTCTTCTTCGATCTGTTCTGATCTCATATCTGATCAAGATCTGAGATCTGATTTTCTTCGATCTTCTTTGATCTTATTTTATGTTCTTTGATCTTCTTTGGTCTTCTTTGATCTGATTTGATCTGATCTGATTTTCTTTGATCTTCCTTGATCTCATCTTCTTTAATTCGATCTTTTTTTTATCTTCTTTGATCTTCTTTGATCTGATCTGATATTCTTTGATCTTCTATGATCTTCTTTGATCTGATCTGATATTCTTTGATCTGATCTGGTCTTCTTTGATCTGATCTTTTTTAATCCTTTTTTATTTTATTTGATCTGATCTGATCTTCTTTGATCTTTTTTTATCTTCTTTGATCTGATCTGATCTTATTTGATCTTCTTTGATCTTATCTGATCTTCTTTGATCTGATCTTCTTTGATCTTGTTTTTATCTTTTTTGATATCTGATCTTCTTTGATCTTCTATGAACGGGACGGGATAGGGATGGGTCTATCTCGTCCCATCCCGTGCCCACCCCTAGTTCAGGCAAGGCAATTACCATACTATGAATGTTGTGTGCATAGTAGTTTTTGTTTATTTTTATAAGGAATATTTTAAGAGCTTAGGATTCCTTCTCCAATACTCATACAATGGGGTTTCTTTACCATAAAGCATTATTATTTCATAGAATTATTAAAATAATTCATTAAATTAATCAAGATGACTATATCATAGAATTATTAAATAGTAACTAAGGTATAGTAATGTTATTTGATCTGATCTCATCTCATCTCATCTTCTTTGATCTCATCTTTTTTTATTTGATATTCTTTGATCTGATCTTCTTTGATCGTCTTTTATCTGATCTTTTTTTATCTTCTTTGAACTTCTTTGATCTTCTTTGATTTTTTTTATCTGATCTTCTTTGATCTGATATTCTTTGATCTTCTTTGATCTGATCTTTTTTTATCTGATCTTATCTTATTTGATCTTCTTTGATCTGATCTGATCTGCTTTGATCTGATTTGATATTCTCTGATCTTCTTTGATCTGATCTGATCTTCTTTGATCTTCTTTGAACTTCTTTGATCGTATTTTATCTGATCTTCTTTGATCTCATCTTCTTTGATATTCTTTGATCTGATATTCTTTGATCTTCTTTGAACTTCTTTGATCTTCTTTGATTTTCTTTGATCTGATCTTTTTTTATTTGATCTTCTTTGATCTCATCTTTTTTTATCTGATCTTCTTTGACCTGATCTTCTTTGATCTGATTTGATCTTCTTTGATCTGATCTTCTTTGATCTGATCTTCTTTGATCTTATTTGATCTGATCTGATCTTCTTTGATTTGATCTTCTTTGATCTGATCTGATCTCCTTTGATATGATCTGATTTTCTTTGATCTAATCTGATCTGATCTTCTTTGATTTGATCTGATATTCTTTGATCTGATCTTATTTGATTTTCTTTGATCTGATCTGATCTTCTTTGATCTTCTTCTTCGATCTTGATTAAGATCTTATCTTCTTCTTCGATCTTGATCATATCTTATCTTCTTATTCGATCTTGATCATATCTTCTTATTCGATTTTGATCTTGATCATATCTTCTTCTTTGAAGGGGATTGGTTGTGTTAGTTTCACGCGGATCGGTGACGTGGTTTGGTTTAGTGCGTGGGATTGAGCAAAATTTTTGGGTGTTATTGACGGTTGATATGAAGTTTCACGCGGATCAGTTAATTTTTTTTCCAAGAGCAACCACTGATAATACCATGAGTGAATGACTCTATTCAAGAAATCTTGACTGGTTTAATATACTTAGAAGTCGTAAAGAAAAAACAATTTAGGGGGATTGGAACATGTTCTAAAGTTGAAAGCAGTTAAAAAAAATAAAAGAAAAATAAAGTCGTAAAGAAAAAATAAACGGCTTGGAGTATGTTTCAAAGTTGAAATAAATAAATAAATAATAATTTCCATTGCTGGGATTCGAACCCGGGTCGACTAGGTGAAAGCTAGGTATCCTAACTGGGCTGGACGCCAATGGATTGGTGGTGATTTTATCAAGTTTTATATTGAGGGTTAGAGCACTATTACAAATAGCAACGACAAATAGCCGTCGCTAATAAAAAAATGTTAATTTTTTAAAAAACAATTAGCCACGGGATTTTGCCGTTCCCGTCGCTAATATAAAAATAATATTATTTTTTTAAAAAATAATTAGAAACGGGTTTTTGCCGTCGCTAATATAAAAATATTAATAGAAAAAATAATTTCCATTGCCGGGATTCAAACCCTGGTCGCTGGGTGAAAGCCATGTATCCTAACCGGGCTGGACGGCAATGGGTTGGTGGTAATTTTATATATATATATCTATTTTCTTTATATGTTTTTATATAATTTTTTTTTAAAAACAATTAGCTACGGTAGAAAACCGTGGCTAATTGTTTTCATATATTTCAATTTTTTTTAAAAAAAAACCATTAGCTACGGTATTGTACCGTGGCTAACAAAATTATTTTGTAAACATTAGCAACGACCCCTGTGCCGTCGCTACATTGTTTTCATATATTTCAAAAAAAAAATTAAAAAGCCGTTAGCTACGGTATTGTATCGTGGCTAACAAAATTATTTTGTAAACATTAGCAACGACCCCTGTGCCATCGCTAAATTGTTTTCATATATTTCAAAAAAAAAATTAAAATCACATTAGCTACGGTATTGTACCGTGGCTAACAAAGTTATTTTGTAAACATTAGCAACAACCCCTGTGCCGTCGCTAATACGCTAATACTCGTATTAGCGACAGTTTTAAGCCGTCGCAAAACAGTTAGCGACGGTGTTTTTAATTTATGTACTGAAACCGTAGCAGAAACTGTAGCGACGGTTGTATGCCGTCGTAAATCGTTTAAATAGCAACGGTTTGCTAATTTCCGTAGCTAATAATGCTTTTTTTTGTAGTGAACTTTGTTATGCTGATATATGAGGAGTTTTTGTTCTTTGTTCATACAGCTTTGACAAGGCAAACTTCTTCTCTCTTTCACCTTCTTCGTATATGTATACAGAGATGGCACACGCACATTATATACATTGTTGCTATGAATTAATATGAACTTTTGCGTGCAAGTATTGCAGATAAAGGGGGGCAAATAAATAAATCATAGATAATTTAATTCTTAAAATAAATAAATAAATATGATTAAACCGCAGCTTAACTGACCCTATAGGGTTTACCAAACTAGGCCTGAAGGCTACAATATTGTTGCCACTTAATATCCTCGTCGCCTCTATCTCGCAGGGAGACTTGCTTTCGCTTCGGTCCGTTGTCTCCACCTTGCAAAGACGACTTATCCACGACAAAGCACATGTGCTTCTAATAATCAGGTGAAAACTCACAAAATCTTAACTAGTGAGTCTCGAACCTGCGACCTCTTTCAAGGAGAGTTGATGTCCGATCAACTGAGCTACAATTGGTGGACAACTGTTAATATTAAGAATGTTACCGTCCAATTGCTTAGCTGAAGCAGGCTACCGTGAAGACTAAAGAGTGTCGATGAGGAACAAACAAGCAAGAGAGAGAGTAAGACCACCTCCATAAATCGATCTATGTCTAATCGAAATCGTATTGTGCGATTGGAGAAATCAATCTCCGTTGAAATCATCTTGTGTGATTGGAGGGGATTGGAGAAAATCGATCTTTATCGAAATCGTTTTGGGAAATTGAGAAGGCGGAGAGGTGAACTTGCGAAGGGTTTGCGATTTTGTGTATATTTGTATTTTATTATCTATGAGAGGGGCAATCTAAAATTTTAAAGGGGGGCAAGATTGCAAATATTGTTAGTTTAGTGGGATTTCTTAAAAAGCTAAGGGGGGCAATTGCCCCCCTAAGCTATAAGGTAGATCCGCCCATGCAAGTACAATACTAAGCAACAACACGGACACTTATGGGGTGCGATTGCATGTATGGTGGCTGTCATTGTTGTTGGTTGCAGAATTCTCTCTGGGAAATGGAGTGAAGTTAGACATATAACACGACTATGTATTATTCTTCCATCTCTCAATCTTGCGTATATTATGCATTACAATATACAATAGAATAACAGTAAAGAGTGGAGCAGTCTGATTTGGTACACGAACAACATCCCTAGACACAGTTTCATTGTATGGCTTGCCATGAATAACGCTATGAAAACATTGGATAAACTCAGAAAGTGGGGCACGGTGTCATCAGACACTACAAGAAATCTACCTTATGTTGGGTGTATGGACAAGAGCTTGAAGTACCTTATGTTGGGTATGTCTCACTTGAACCACGTGGCCATTGCTAAGACGAAAGTCGAGACAGCTCGTGAGAGGGTATACACCTTGGAGCGTGTCTTCTCGCACATGCAGGCGCTATATTATATCGCGCTTTATGAAATTGATCGGCTATATAAGCAAGTTGAGGAGAAGAGGCTGGATCAATCAACCGTGGCCGCTGAGACTCAAGGGGCTCGTCTAGAGGTCCTTGAGCGTAATCTGTCAGAGGCGGTGTTCGAGAGAGATAGACTCAAACAGGATTTGGACCGGACTCGCCGAAATGTAGAGGTTTCGCAGAAAGCTGCGGCTAAGGCGCATTCTGAACTGCGATCTCTTGCTGAAGAGAAGGCTTCGAAGGAGGCCAAGTGGGCTGCTCAGAAGCAACAGCTAGAATCTGATGTGGAGTTCTATGCTCGAGAGGCGAGGAAGGCTGATGAACAGCTCGAATTGGAGTGGCACGAGCTTAGTGCTGTGAAGAGCAGTTTGGCCATAGAGCAGTCTTGGGTCAATTCGCTGACTGGCAAGTTGGAGCTATTGGAGCGTGAACTTGTTAATGCGAAGGTGTGAGAGGAGGAGCTTCTTCATAAATAAGGCAAATGCGAGTTTCGCTTGGTTGTACATGGCAGGCTGGAGCTGTTGGCGCTGATGAATGAGGAGCATCCGGAGTGGGATCTCGGACGTTATATGAAGATGTCGTACGTAGACTTGTTTGTTACCTCTGCATCATCAGACTAAGAAGACAGTTTGGGACCTGATGTCCTGGCCGTGGCGCGTGTGGACGCAACTCCTGCTCCTTCTTCCACTAGGCTTAGCTTTTCTGTCTCTATACTTTCTCCTGATAAGGAGTAGACTTTGTATGTTTGTACCCCTTTCCGTTTTGACCAATAATGAAAACAGTTTTATCCATTTTGTGTTTTTTGTCTCTATTGCATGTTTGTCGTTTCGCATTGTCGTCTTGCTTTGGCACAGGCTGGTTGAATCAATAGGACGTCGACCGGTCTGTCTGTGATAGAGAGCTTGATCATTTTGCGATGCAAATGACTCAGGGTCATCGTTGTGTAGTCAAGTCCGATAGTGGGCATGTTGCAGACATTTTAACCGAGGGTTGAGCTGCTCGAGCTGTGTCTTGTCCCCAAGGTATGCTGCTTGAGGCTTACCTCACTTATCTGATCGATCGACTGCAGCTGCTGTTATGGGCGGGTTGCGCTGGCCGAGCGTATGTGTCAGAGCGTTCATGCTTTGTCAGTCATTGTAAGTTCGGGTTTGCATCCTAAGTAGCTTTTATTTGGGCACTAGCCGTACGACTTTTGTATCGGCATGAGTGGCCTTTGCTAATATGAGAATGTCAGTCCGTTTGAGTGTGAAGACGCTGACTAAACTAGATTAATGTTTGCGACCGCTGTTTCGAATGAGAGCAGTGGTCGCGTGGCAAGTTGCTTGGGGCTCCCACCTTTCGAACCATTTATGCCCGAGCAATGTGGGCTATAGGTTCGGGGAGTGAAGATTTGGCAATTATGCTGAAGAGCAGTAGCCCCTTGGCTAGTCGTCGACATCAGTTAACGACTGACTAGTCTCCCACCTTTCAAACTATCTACACCTGCCCCACGCGATGAGGGCTACAAGTTCCAGTAAAAAGCAGAGGTCCTGTGGCAAGCCATCGAGATCATATCGGGACTGACTAGGCTCCCACCTTCCAAAGCATCTACACATGTGCACATCAAGCTACAAATTTGGGAGTTTTCTACGGCCACGCTGAAATGCAGTGGTCCCGTGGCAAGCCATTGGAATTAGTTCACTACTGACTAGGCCCCCACCTTCTAAACTATCTACACTCGCACAATGGGAGCTACAAGTCCAGGGTTGGTAATTTTGCGGTTACACTAAAAAGGAGTGGTTCCATGATGAACCATCAGAATTATTTTGTTGTGTTTTGAAATAATATTTCACAATGCTTTAAAGGTGAATATCTTTGCTTTTTACGATATATTATTTGAGGTTAAATCAATTGTGACCCTCAATCTACTTTATACTAGGACCTAATAATTTGGATTACTGAATAATGAAGGTAACAAAAATTGGATGAATACAGGCATAAACCTTATATATCACCAATAAAAAGCTTACGAGCAAGAATATAAAATTAGTGACAATTGAAATCTTTATAAAAAATTTCAGATAAAAAACTTCTTGATAAGGGAACACAGCCATCTCCATGGCTAGAGAATCACCTGCATCCACCATGGTTGGCATACAGGATGCACAACATCGCAAATTAAAAAAATAGCCGCATGTAGGAACTATATAGTAGAAGAAAAAAAAGAAGAAGCAAATCACTTATAATACAACAAATGAATCATTCACAATATAAATTCATTCTTACTAAAGTAATCAAGTCGGCCATAGGAAGAAGAATTGCAAACTTTATGAATTCCAGAGAGCTGGCAAACCCTCACATTACTAGCTATATGAGCATGCTGTATGATTCAGATATCACCATTGAATCACTAAAAAATGATTAGGTATTATGAGACAAAAATCCAAAGCATGGTGAGAGATGGACAACAAAATGAGCCTAGGGGCTGGTGGTAATCTGATTGGGATTGAATTAATGTAGTAGGGACTAATGGCAGGGGAGGTAATGATGACATTGGAACAATGGGGGTGGCAAGCAAACTGGGCAGGGGAGGTAAAGTGGCCTTTGAAACAGTGGGGGTAGTAGGTAAACTGGGCAAGGCAGGTAATGTGACTTGGGAGTTCATGGATCTCCTGAGGATTCTGATATTCACATAATTATTACATAATATATCCCTTAATTTATATTTGTTAGTGTTTCGATTTTTATAATTTATAATAATTATTTCGTTTTCATGTCTTGGCAGGAATTTGAGCGTTAACGATGAAATGGTATTAAGGCGACAGATAATTGGTCGATTCTAGTGGTGGTACAAAGCAGAGAGTCTCATATCTAACCCTAACCCTAATAAACCTAGATCCATCTAATTTAACCTAAGCCCAAATCCAAAATTGCTAACCTAAAAACCCAAGCCCAAGATAATAGAACCCTATTTAACTCCCCTCATCTTAGGGAAAAGGATCCCTCTTAATCTCTCTTATTCTCTCTTCTTCCACAACCCCTCTCCCCTCATCTCTTTTCCAGCCACCAAGCAAACTCACCCTGCCGGAATCCTCGCTCGATAGGAGAGCCGGCAGCGCGATAATCCCGCCATCACCACCTCCTCCTCGTCCTCTACCATCAACCGCCGCATCCTCACCCTGTTTCGCACACCAACAGCCGCCACCTTCTACCATCCCTCTCTCTGTTCCATCATCCTCACCGCCGCCATCCACCGTCGTCTCTCTCTCTCTCTCTCTCTCACAGTCACCAACACCCGAGCACCACCACCATCAGCCGCGCGCACATAACAGGGAGCAACCCTGTTTTCCTCCCTCGCAGCCTCCGTCCTCCCTGTTTTCCTCCCTTCTCCACGGTCCCTCCCTCCTACACTTCTCTCTCTCTCTCCAACCTCGCCACCAGACCACGCGAGAAGCGCCACTGCCGCGAAACAGAGCTCGCGACAGCGGCTCCCTGTTTCGCTCCCTCCTTCGATTTCTTTGTGATATTTCATTCGTTCTTCATCCTATCTCTCTTTTGCAGGTTCAGAACGAGGTTGGAGCTGACGAGGAGCTCGCGAGGAGCGAAGAACAGCTTCGAAGTTGGTCGCGTCGCGCTGGAGAAGACGAACCAGCAGAAGCCGCGTGAATTCGGCGGGAGAAAACTGTTTTTCAAACAGTTCAGCTATTGACACCCCCGAGTTCTCTAAGAGCCACCACAGTGCCTTTAGCAGCCCTTTTCTCGGGATTCGCGTTCGTGCAGGGATGAGTTGCGGCGTACCACATCACGAGGAGATGACTACCACTACCATGGATAGCTAAACCATTCTCCAAGGCTACGATGAAACCACAGGATTTCCTAGAGTTTGTGTATTTAGATTTATTATTTTCTTTATGCTTGAACGTTAAACACACTTGATTTATGATTTTTAATAATTTGCTTTCACCGATTATATCCTGATTAATTATCTAGACTAGTCGGTAGTTAGAAATACCCTTTGTTGAAATTCAAAAGCCTGATTTAATAAATTAATCTAAATCTGTGATTGTGTGTGCCGTAAAAAGACACGCAATGCTAGGGATTAGGATTAGTTAAAATAAACCTGTGATTGTGTGTGCCGTAAGAAGACACGCAATTCTAGGGGTTTATACTTATGCTGAAATCAATTGTGAACTTAGATTAATCTTTAGATTAGTCATATTAAATCTTGAAAACTATATTTTTGATTACACAAATCTCAAAGAATCTGTGGTGGATTCAATGCCTTGGTTTCCCCTCTTATCTTCTTAGCAACCTTTTATTTTGCTTTTTAATTTGATTTTTTAGTTTAGATATTTTAATTGCTGTAACCCCAATTTAAATTAGTTTAAATCAACTCTGAAATTTATTTGCAACCACAGTCCTTGTGGGATCGACCTGTACTTGCCCTTGTCTACCAGTTAGACACTGTGCACTTGCAGTTATTACAAGTAGGTTAAATTAACCTATTTATTTAGGTTAGTTAAATCTGCATCAAGTTTTTGGCGCCGTTGCCGGGGACTGTAACGGTGTAATTAAATTCAAGAGTTTATTTTCACTAATTTGTAGTTTAGGTTAATAAAAAAAAAAATTTTAAAAAAAAAAAATTTAGGTCAGATATAGATTGCTTTTGCTTTTAGGATAGGCTTGATTTTATTTTTTTTAATTAATTATTTCTTTTAAGTCTTAGAAGTTTTGATACGTGTTTTTGTTTTTTAATTTTTGCTTATTTTTGCAGGTATTAATAGGCAGGAAGCATATATTACAGATTACACGCTTCTCGAGAAAATTGAACAATCTTGCAAACGTCAAGCAAAGTTTTTATTATTTTTTTATATTTTGTGAGGAGAGTTTTAATTTTATTTTCACCTCGTTTTACGAGTGTGTGGTGTAATAATTTTTAAACTCTACTGTTTTTCATTTCGTTTAATCACAAAAAAACACAAAAACACAAAAACAAAAAAATAAAAATAAAATAAAAAAACCAAAATTTTCTAAGTCAAAAGAAATTATAGGGAAACAATTTTAATTGTACCCAATAATCTCTTGTGATTTAGATATCCGACTTCTAAGACCAAGACCAGTAAATTTATTTGCATGTGCTTGTGTGTTGAGTGAAACGGATAAAAAGAAGTCGGACATCTTTTTGAATTGTGCTAACTCTTCGTGCAAATTGGAATACGTACGCTGTAAGTATTTCTCTCACACGCAACGTATTAGCGACCAGGGTGCTTGGTGAAATTGTGTGATTGGATGTCAAATTTCTGTAATTGTGGATGCTAAACTTTAGCAATTCATAACAAGCAGACCCAGCTTATAAATAGAAACTGGTGGGACTTGATATCCCCACCTCATCACTCCAGCTGTGTGCAACCAATAGCCTAACACAATTAAAATCAACTAGCAAGTTAGATAGAGTCATCTTTTAGGTACGGTGTTCATAGGACAACCAAGACCAAGGTGAATCCAATAATTTTTGTGTTGACCAAACTGAAAGTGACGATGGGTTTAATCATTCAATGAACTCCGAGAGGCCACTGCCACAAGGGTAATTTACCCGGTACGCCGAGTCATAAGTAAGCTATGATCCACAAGAAGAATTGGTGTAACCAACAGTTTTGGGTTAAGAACACAAGCCTCGAGTGTACATCCAACGTCACATCGTTCTCACATCTACTGGCTTACAGAGCGGTAGCACAAGGAAGTACTTAATTGGACCATTGTGACCTCCTTCTCTTGTGCGATAATCCGGTTTCTTTGAAACAAAACTCTAGCCTACTGATTTTGAACTTTGTGGGGCAAAGTGTACACTCTTAGCATCAACTTGTAGCACCCATTGCCTTGTCATAAAGATTACATAAGAAATAATTGTCCCCCAAAAAAAATAAAAAGATAATTGATCTCAAAAACGTTGATTGCTTAGGGAGGCATGTTTCTTGTGCATTTATTGGTTACTCATTGCATGTAAGTCTGTGTAGATTTTTAGAGTTAGTGCCTTTAAAAAAAAAAAAAAAAAAAAAAAAAAAAATTCCGAGTGTTGACTTTGCACTGTCGTTGTCCATTAGTTTATGCATACTTGGGTGCGTGATTCTAAGAGTAGACTTGTTCGACAAGAATTCGAAGAGTTCGTTGAAATTCACATTACCTATTTAGGTTCATCATCCTCGTCCACTGAGATGGCTGAGGGGAAGGCCTTTAAGGATTACTTCGCCCCTCTTCCTAGTAGTGCTCCATCTTGCATTGTCTTACCTGAGACAAGTGCAAACAGTTTCGAACTCAAACCATCTATTATTCATCTCTTGCCCACTTTTTATGGTTTTGAGAAAGAGGACCCTTATCTTCATGTCAAAGAATTTCTTGACATCTGCGCTACCCTGAAGTACCAAAACTTTTCTGATGATTCGGTCCGTCTTAGGTTATTTCCCTTTTCTCTGAAAGACAAGGCGAAATCGTGGTTAAATGCATTAGAGATAGGATCCATCACATCATGGGATGCGTTGTCAAGAAAGTTCTTGACAAAATACTTCCCCGTTCATAAAACAAATGCCCTCCGACGAGATTTATCTAATTTTCAACAAAAAGAGGGTGAACATTTTTATGAATGTTGGGAAAGGTTCAATGAGCTCATTGTAAGGTGTCCCCATCATGGATTCGAGAAGTGGCGGTTAGTTCAATACTTTCAAGACGGTTTAACTCCTCAAAACCGTCGTATGATTGATGCCACTAGTGGAGGGTCATTAATGAAAATGAGTGTCAGTGACATTTGGGAATTCTTTGAGACGCTTTCCGAAAATTCTCAGCAATGGGATTATTCGAGAAAGGAGTCTGATAGGCGTAAGGGTGGTATATATGAAGTTAGAGATACATCTGTCCAACCCCCTTCTGCCTCAAAGTTAGAGACGGCTCTTATGACCATGACTCAAAAGATAGATGCACTCTTGAATTTGACTCAACCTGCACTCCCCGCAAACGCTTCATCTGAAGTATGTGCTGCATGTTCGAGTCCCGGTCATTCAATAGCTAATTGTGACTTGCAAAACGATTATCCTGCATACTATGCTGAGCAAGTCAACGCTTTTAATGCGATACGGCGACCTGGCAATCATCCGCAACCTAACTATTACCAGTCAGGGTTCGCCAACATCCAAGTCTCTCCTGGGCCCATGGCCCACACCAAGGGGGACCTGTTGTTGTTTCCCAGGCTCCTCAGGCCCCTGGCCCTGTTAGGCCCCACCATAACCAAGTTCATCCATCCAACACATCAAGTTTAGAGGAAACGATTAATCAGCTTTTGCACCGCTCAGCAAGTATAATGGATCAGAATTCTAAGGACATATCTGAGTTGAAAGCCACGACTCAAAGACTTGAGATAGCTATGAGTAAGATTACTCAGTCTTCTTCTGAGAGAGAGCCAGGGAGATTTCCTAGTCAACCTGTTCCAAACCCAAAGGGTCAATTCGCAGTTGGTAGTACATCCGAGTCCTACAATGAAGATGTCAAATCTATTACCACCCTTAGGAGTGGAAAACAGGTTGACAATCGAGTACAAGTGCCCGATTTGAGTGTTGGTGCATCCACGTCTAAGTCAAAACAGGTTGCATCTCCATCTGACAAGGAGGCTGATAAAGCCTCGCCTTCTACAGATGATCATGTTGACTCTAACCCCACTCAAGCATCTTACTTGCCTAGAGCCCCGTTTCCATCACGGTTAGCTCCTGCTAAGAAAGGAACAAATGTAACCGATGTAATGGAAATTTTTAGACAAGTCCACATAAATATCCCACTACTCGATGCTATCAAGCAAGTTCCTAGCTACGCCAAGTTTTTGAAGGATCTTTGCACACAGAAGCGGAAGCTACATGTGCAAAAGAGAGCCTTCCTCACTGAGCAAGTGAGCTCCATTATTCAACACAGAACCCCGCCTAAGTATAGGGATCCTGGTTGCCCGACTATTTCTTGTATTATCGGTGATCATATGATAGATAAAGCATTATTGGATTTAGGGGCGAGTGTTAATTTATTGCCATATTCTGTTTATGAGCAATTAGGTCTTGGTGAGTTAAAACCGACTAGAGTGACACTGCAATTGGCAGATAGGTCTGTCAGAGTCCCCCGCGGTGTTATAGAGGATGTGATTATCAAGGTTGAAAAATTCTATTATCCTGTGGACTTTATAGTTCTTGATACACAACCTGTTCACAATCCCTCGAGTCACATCCCAATCATTTTGGGTCGACCATTTTTGGCCACATCCAATGCCATTATTAACTGCAGGAATGGAATTATGAAATTGTCATTTGGCAACATGACTGTCGAACTCAACGTTTTTAATGTTAGTCAACAACCCCCCGAGTCTGAAGACATCCATGAGGTTGACATGATCGAGAGTTTGGTGGAAAATTCCTTTCCGCAGTCCGCCTTAGATGACCCCCTAACGGTTTGTTTGACTCATTCTGGTTTAGACTTCGATAGTAATAATTCAATTAGGGAAGTGAATGCTTTGCTTGATACACCCCCTAGTATGGTTCCTAGTTATTCATGGAGGTCTAAAGTTGAACCCCTTCCACTTAGTGAGTCAAAACCCGTCCCTTCAGTTGAGAAGCCACCCAAGCTCGACCTTAAACCATTACCAGACACCCTCAAATATAAGTTTTTAGGTTCTGATGATACTTTACCTGTTATTATTTCATCAACATTGACTGCTGAACAGGAAAGTAAATTGCTAAACGTTCTGAAAGAACATAAGGCATCACTTGGGTGGACTATAGCGGATATTAAAGGAATAAGTCCAACTGTTTGCATGCATCGTATTCATATGGAAGATAATGCCAAAACTTCACGTGAAATGCAACGTAGGCTTAATCCTAATCTTAAGGAGGTTGTCCGAGCCGAAATGCTCAAATTGTTGGATGCTGGTATTATTTACCCCATTTCGGATAGCTCTTGGGTCAGTCCAATTCAGGTTGTTCCCAAGAAATCAGGGGTAACTGTAGTCACAAATGCTAAGAATGAGTTAGTGCCTACTCGCATGACCACTGGATGGCGAGTTTTTATTGACTACCGTAAGTTGAACTCAGGCACGAGGAAAGATCATTTTCCTCTCCCTTTTATCGATCAGATGCTTGAGAGGTTAGCCGGACATGATTACTATTGTTTTCTTGACGGATATTCCGGTTATAACCAAATCCCAATTGCACCAGAGGATCAAGAGAAAACTACATTCACTTGCCCTTTTGGGACTTTTGCTTATCGGAGAATGCCTTTTGGGTTGTGTAACGCACCCGCCACCTTTCAGAGGTGTATGCTTAGTATTTTCTCGGATATGGTTGAAAGGTTTCTTGAGGTGTTCATGGATGACTTCTCCGTGTTTGGGGATTCATTTGATGAGTGTTTGCATCATTTAACCCTAGTGTTAAAGAGGTGTGAAGAGAAAAGTCTTGTCTTGAATTGGGAGAAATGTCATTTTATGGTTAGGCAAGGTATCGTTCTTGGGCACATAATTTCCAACGAGGGCATTGCAGTTGACAAAGCAAAAATTGATTTAATCTTGAGTCTCCCACCACCGAAGACGGTGAAAGACATTAGATCTTTTCTAGGCCATGCTGGTTTTTACCGTAGGTTCATTAAGGATTTTAGCAAGACTACTCGTCCTTTATGCAATTTACTTGCCAAGGACTCTGCCTTCGTCTTTGATGAAGACTGTTTGAAAGCCTTTGAAAAGCTTAAACAATTGTTGACTTCAGCTCCAATCATCCAACCTCCTAATTGGAATTTACCTTTTGAGCTTATGTGTGATGCTTCTGATTTTGCGGTTGGAGCTGTCTTAGGACAACGGGTGGACAAAAAGCCCTATGTTATCTATTATGCTAGTAGGACTCTACAAGATGCACAACTTAATTACTCCACCACGGAGAAGGAGTTACTTGCTATTGTCTTTGCATTGGACAAATTTCGGTCATACCTTATAGGATCCAAAGTTATAATTTTTACTGATCATGCAGCACTGAAGTACCTTTTTTCTAAAAAGGATGCTAAGCCACGCTTGATTCGTTGGGTCCTATTGCTACAGGAGTTTGATATTGAGATTCGGGACAAGAAGGGTTCCGAAAATGTTGTAGCTGACCATTTGTCTAGACTTCTTGTAGACCCATCCACTGCAGATGTGCCCTTGAATGAATCCTTTCCTGATGAGCAATTATTTGCTATCTCCCAGCTACCTTGGTATGCAGATATTGTGAACTACCTTGTTACAGGTCAACTCCCTTCTAATTGGTCTAAACAAGATAAAACTAAATTTCTTGCTGAGGTCCGACATTTCTTCTGGGACGATCCTTATTTATTTAAGTATTGTCCCGATCAGGTCATTAGGAGATGTGTTCCAGAGAGTGAATTTCATAGTATCATCTCCTTTTGTCATGATCAGGCGTGTGGAGGTCACTTTAGTTCTAAAAAGACAGCTGCAAAGATTCTGCAGTGTGGCTTTTACTGGCCGACTATTTTTCGGGACACCCATGCAGTTTGTGCTACATGCGATAGATGCCAACGAATGGGTTCCATCTCTCGTAGGAATATGATGCCTCTCACTAACATTCTCATTGTGGAGATTTTTGATGTTTGGGGTATTGATTTCATGGGACCTTTCCCTCCATCATTTGGCTATCTTTACATTCTTTTAGCTGTTGACTATGTTTCTAAATGGGTAGAGGCGGTCCCTTGCAAAACGAATGACCACAAGGTTGTGGTCAAATTTCTAAAAGATAACATCTTCTCTCGTTTTGGTACTCCGCGTGCTGTTATAAGTGATGGTGGTTCTCATTTTTGTAATAGACCGTTTGAACAACTAGTTAAGAAATACTCCATCACTCATAAAGTAGGTACTCCATATCATCCACAAACAAGTGGGCAAGTTGAAATATCCAATCGGGAAATTAAACATATTTTGGAGAAAACTGTTCGAACAGACCGTAAGGATTGGTCACAACGGCTGAATGACGCTCTTTGGGCTTATAGGACAGCGTTTAAGACCCCGCTTGGAATGTCTCCATATAGACTTGTTTTTGGTAAGGCATGTCATTTGCTTGTAGAATTAGAACATCGTGCTTACTGGGCTATCAAGACCTTTAATTTTGATATAGGTGAGGCTGGATCACATCGTAAGCTCCAACTCGATGAGTTAGAAGAGATTAGGAATGATGCTTACCAAAGTGCTAAAATCTACAAAGAACGAACGAAGGTGTTTCATGATAAATCCATTCTTCGCAAGTCATTTGAACCTTTCCAAAAGGTTTTGTTATTTAATTCTCGGTTGCGTCTATTTCCTGGCAAGTTGCGATCTCGATGGTCTGGACCTTACACGGTGAAAACAGTGTTCCCACATGGAGCTGTGGAGATTGTTGATCCTAAAGATGGTCGTGCTTTTAAAGTCAATGGTCAACGTCTTAAACCATTTTTAGAGTTGCCTACATCCGCAGTCGAGGTTGATGTGTTGTTATTGGAGGATCCTGTGTACTCAGATTGAGGAAGCATAGATGTCGGGCTGACGACGTTAAACCAAGCGCTCCTAGGAGGCAGCCTAGCTTCAGTTGTGTCATGATGGTTAGTCTGAATTGATTTTCGAGTTCTTTCTAGTTGCATTGCACTCATACTCGTTAGCTCCGTAACAATTTTGACTTACAACTGATCCATGTATTGTTTACTTTTTATTTTACTTTTTTTTTTTTCATTTGAGTCCTGTATTGTTTTTATCAATTTATCATGATGAGTCCACAGTTCTTATGTCTCTGAGCGTTCATTGGTGGCAGATTTCATCGAAATTGGTAAAAACTTTCTCATGGTAATATCACTCTAACTCTCATATTTTATTTTTCCTGCATTTGTCATGATCATCATTTTATACATTGAGGACAATGTTTGATTTAGGTTTGGGGGTGAAGTTTATGAGTTTTTTCTGTATTTTTCAAAATTTTGGAACTAAAATTTGTTTCACAATTTACTATTGTATTCTACTCAATCTCCATTGAATACATAGTTAATTATGATTGTGTGACAAATTTTCACATTGAAAATGCATTCAAAATCTAAGTTTCTTTCCAATGAAGAGGATGTGCTTTCAAGTATGCCTTTAAATTTTAGGAATACATGCTTTCACTTTTCACTTTTATATATCAATAGGAAAACATATGGTTTGATATTATCTTTAAGTTAAATATATTTCATGAGATTTTTTCAACTCGATTACGTTTTACACTATAAGCCATATTAGCATGATTTGAAGTTGATGAGTGAGATATGAGCTAGAAAACCTTAGAATAATAGTGGAGACTTAACCCGTGAAAGTTTTGAGCCATTCTTTTCTTTCTGAGTGTTAGGTAAATATACTCTGATTTTTCTTGAGTTCGCATTAAGTCGTTGATGGTCTCACTATTCTCATTTTTTTTCAATTGCTTTGAGAATGACATTAAAATTAAATCATTGCACTAGAACTTTTTAGTTTATTTAGTTGAGATGTCATAATACCAACCTGAACTTAAGAAATGATGTAGGCAAGTCTTTCTTAAACCTTTTCTAGCCTTCTTACTTAACCACTCATTAGTTCCATTTTGAAGCCCTTTGAGCCATTGATAGCCTTTTATTTGTTAACCCCTTATCAATACCCAATTTACCTAAGAATGTTTATGGATGAATGTTAGCTGGAAATGGGCAATTAGAAATAGCAGAGTCAAATGTACCATGAGTCCTCAGTGTTGAAACATTCTATCGAGTAGAAGAGGAAAAAGCATGTTAGTTGAAAAAAAACAAAAAACAAAAAAAACAAAAAAAAAAACAAAAAAAAACAAAAAAAAAAAAAAATTGATGGTTAGAACATTGATTCACTCTTCATAGCCCTTGTGTTAGTTTAATGGGTGTATACATTCTTAGAGATTTTTCGTATATCTTTTTTTCATTCTTTGTTAGCCATTACCTAAGCCCCATTACAACCTATTAAAGTCCTAGTTGATTTTAAGATATGGTTAGTTTCGAAGATGTGGAGATTAAATAAATAAGAACTATGGTGTATGATTTAACATTCTCAAAAGTAATTGATATTCCTGTCCATGAGATCATATTCATTCCATTCTTGAAAAGTCCGTTCTTCATATTACTATATGTGAGATGATTGTTTTCCATTATTTACTCTTTTCCTCACATATAAACTGAGTGAAATATCAAATCTCTGAGTGTTTCATTGTGAGTGACATGAGAGGTTTGAAGTCAAAACAAACTTTCTAAAGGAGATTTAGTAATTGTTTTACTCTGAAATAAAAGGTTATGTTGATAAGGCCATGCACACACACACTTCGAGTTGGGAATAATTGATGAAATTTATTTAACCTTTGGGTATTATTAAATTGTTGTGAGACTCTTTGATATATTATTGTGAGACTGTTAGATATTTTCAAAATTTTTTGGCAATTAAATTCTTACTCTGAGGATAATAGATTGAGTTACCATGTTTTGGAAATTTATGAGTCATAATGTTTGTGGGTAACATTTCTGGAAACCCTCACGAGACTATAACTCGTCCACTAGAGGTAATCTAGGGGTTTAAAGCCTTGTTGCACGTTTAAGGTAAGTGCAACCGATGATTTCTGCGAAAGTGAGTTAGAATTTTATTTTTATTGTTTTGCTCGAGGACTAGCAAAATATAGGTTTGGGGGTATTTGATATTCACATAATTATTACATAATATATCCCTTAATTTATATTTGTTAGTGTTTCGATTTTTATAATTTATAATAATTATTTCATTTTCATGTCTTGGCAGGAATTTGAGCGTTAACGATGAAATGGTATTAAGGCGACAGATAATTGGTCGATTCTAGTGGTGGTACAAAGCAGAGAGACTCATATCTAACCCTAACCCTAACCCTAATAAACCTAGATCCATCTAATTTAACCTAAGCCCAAATCCAAAATTGCTAACCTAAAAACCCAAGCCCAAGATAATAGAACCCTATTTAACTCCCCTCATCTTAGGGAAAAGGATCCCTCTTAATCTCTCTTATTCTCTCTTCTTCCACAACCCCTCTCCCCTCATCTCTTTTCCAGCCACCAAGCAAACTCACCCTGCCGGAATCCTCGCTCGATAGGAGAGCCGGCAGCGCGATAATCCCGCCATCACCACCTCCTCCTCGTCCTCTACCATCAACCGCCGCATCCTCACCCTGTTTCGCACACCAACAGCCGCCACCTTCTACCATCCCTCTCTCTGTTCCATCATCCTCACCGCCGCCATCCACCGTCGTCTCTCTCTCTCTCTCTCTCTCACAGTCACCAACACCCGAGCACCACCACCATCAGCCGCGCGCACATAACAGGGAGCAACCCTGTTTTCCTCCCTCGCAGCCTCCGTCCTCCCTGTTTTCCTCCCTTCTCCACGGTCCCTCCCTCCTACACTTCTCTCTCTCTCTCCAACCTCGCCACCAGACCACGCGAGAAGCGCCACTGCCGCGAAACAGAGCTCGCGACAGCGGCTCCCTGTTTCGCTCCCTCCTTCGATTTCTTTGTGATATTTCATTCGTTCTTCATCCTATCTCTCTTTTGCAGGTTCAGAACGAGGTTGGAGCTGACGAGGAGCTCGCGAGGAGCGAAGAACAGCTTCGAAGTTGGTCGCGTCGCGCTGGAGAAGACGAACCAGCAGAAGCCGCGTGAATTCGGCGGGAGAAAACTGTTTTTCAAACAGTTCAGCTATTGACACCCCCGAGTTCTCTAAGAGCCACCACAGTGCCTTTAGCAGCCCTTTTCTCGGGATTCGCGTTCGTGCAGGGATGAGTTGCGGCGTACCACATCACGAGGAGATGACTACCACTACCATGGATAGCTAAACCATTCGCCAAGGCTACGATGAAACCACAGGATTTCCTAGAGTTTGTGTATTTAGATTTATTATTTTCTTTATGCTTGAACGTTAAACACACTTGATTTATGATTTTTAATAATTTGCTTTCACCGATTATATCCTGATTAATTATCTAGACTAGTCGGTAGTTAGAAATACCCTTTGTTGAAATTCAAAAGCCTGATTTAATAAATTAATCTAAATCTGTGATTGTGTGTGCCGTAAAAAGACACGCAATGCTAGGGATTAGGATTAGTTAAAATAAACCTGTGATTGTGTGTGCCGTAAGAAGACACGCAATTCTAGGGGTTTATACTTATGCTGAAATCAATTGTGAACTTAGATTAATCTTTAGATTAGTCATATTAAATCTTGAAAACTATATTTTTGATTACACAAATCTCAAAGAATCTGTGGTGGATTCAATGCCTTGGTTTCCCCTCTTATCTTCTTAGCAACCTTTTATTTTGCTTTTTAATTTGATTTTTTAGTTTAGATATTTTAATTGCTGTAACCCCAATTTAAATTAGTTTAAATCAACTCTGAAATTTATTTGCAACCACAGTCCTTGTGGGATCGACCTGTACTTGCCCTTGTCTACCAGTTAGACACTGTGCACTTGCAGTTATTACAAGTAGGTTAAATTAACCTATTTATTTAGATTAGTTAAATCTGCATCAGATTCCTCCGGCCCAATTGGGGCTTAATGAATATATGATCATCTTCCTGATTCTGATCAGTGCTAAAGAGGTCGGCGTCAGCGTGACTCTACGAGTAATTCAGTTGCTGACTTCTCCTCGACGTAAGGTAACGTTGTTTGTAAGATGACATCGTCGGCTTGCTTTGTGAATTTGCCCGATGATTTCAAGTTCTAGCAGAAGTATTGCTTCTTGACCCTTGCATATTCGAAGTATTTTCGATGCAAGGGTTGTCCACTCGAGCGAGAGTTCAGGCCGCTTCGTAAGTTCTACCCTTTCTTGTGACTTTGATATGTTTGTTGATGGGCTAGCTAATCATTGCTTGTGTTTCTTCGCAGGGAGGTTACCCAATACTTCTCTAACCTTAGAGGAGAAAAACAATATGGAGATGTTTTGCGGCTTGCCAAAGAGGAACGTGGTCGATGTCATAAGAGTTTCCAACTTCATCCATAGTGGGCTGTGGGACTACTGGCACATTGCCCCCACTTTGTACCGAGTATCGCAAATTAAGTTGGAAGATGGACCTTTCAAGGAAGAGGAATGCTGCTAGGGCCAAAGCTCTCGTTCTATCTGTCGTGGAGGAGCCGTCTGAAACGCTTGCCTCTTTTGTGAGAAAAGTTCATGTGTTAGAATGAGGTTGCCTTCAGCACAACCCACTTCAGTAAGAGAGGAGCGCGAGTCTGTTAAGCCTGTCGGGGCGGTGACTAATGTGTCTGGCTTGGAGAAAGATTACTTGCGGTTTGCAAAGGTTGTAGACAGGTCGAATCTCAGTGATGCACAGGCCAAAGCTTTGAATGATCGTCTGCTGCGGGTCGCAATGGCGGCTTCTACTGTTGCTGAGGTTGTTCCGACAGAAGGCTTCTATGAAGACCCGCCTGAGGTTGTAGAATCTGATCGTCCCACAGGTGCGCTTTCTGATAGTGGTTGTAGTGTCGCAGGCCTGGTTTCCCATAGTTCGTATTGTTCACCATCCCGTTCAAGACCACAACTAGAAGTATTGGAGGGTCCTTTGGATAATTCACTCCCTCCTCTCCCTCCGGATCCCGTCCAGTCGTCTCACACCAAAGGGTTGGCTGTTTGTGGCAAATGAAAGGCCACGGAGGAGAGCCAAAGGACAACGACAATCGTAAAAGTGGTGCCGGTGTAATTCCTGATCCGGGAAATCTTCATCCGAATGCGCGGATAAGCATGTTTGCTTCGGACTTGGTAAAAATGAGTTCACAGGTCTTGCACCAAGAGGTAAACGTAGAGTATGCTTCGAAAAAGCATATAAGCAAGCATCACAGTTGACTAATGTATTGTGCTCCAAAACCCGAGTAGGATACGCTAGAAGGGTGTATGGACAAGGGCAAGAAGTACCTTATGTTGGGTATGTCTCAATTGAGCCATGTGGCCATTGCTGGGATGGAAGTGGAGAAGGCTCGTGAGAGGGTCTACACCTTGGAGCGTGTCTTCTCGCACATGCAAGCGCTATATTCTAATGCGCTTAATGAAATTGATAGGCTACAGAAGCAAGTTGAGGAGAAGAGGCTGTATCAATCAACCATGGCCACTGGGACTCAAAGGGCTCGTTTAGAGTTCCTTGAGCGTGATCTGTCAGAGGCGGTGTCTGAGAGAGATAGACTCAAACAGGAGTTAGACCGGACCCGCCGATACGTAGAGGTTTTGCAGAAAGCTGCGGCTAAGGCGCATTCTGAACTATGATCTATTGCTGAAGAAAAGGCTTCGAAGGAGGCCGAGTGGGCTGCTAAGAAACAACAACTAGAATCTTATGTGGATTTCTATGCTCGAGAGGCGAAGAAGGCCGAGGACCAGCTTGATATGGGGTGGCATGAGCTTTGTGCTGTGAAGTGTAGTTTGGCCACAGAGCAGTCTTGGGTCGACTCGCTGACTGGCAAGTTGGAGCTATTGAAGCGTGAACTTGTTAAGGCGAAGGTGTGAGAAGAGGAGCTTCTTCAGAAACAAGGCAAATGCGAGTTTCGCTGGGTTGTACATGGTTGGCTGGAGCTGTTGACGCTGATGAATAAAGAGCATCCGGAGTGGGATCTCGGCCGTTATATGAAGATGTCGTACGTAGACTTCTTTGTTACCTCCTCGTCATCGGATGAGGAAGACAGTTTGGGCCCTGATGTCCAAGCCATGGCGCGTGTGGATGCAACTCCTACTTCTTCTTCCACTAGGCTTAGCTCTTTTGTTTCTATACTTTCTCCTGATAAGGAGTAGACTTTGTATGTTTGTACCCCTTTCCGTTTTGACCATTAATGAAAACTGTTTTATCCATTCCTTGTTTGTTGTCTCTATTGTATGTTTTTTGTTTTGCATTGTCGTCTTGCTTTGGCATAGGCTGGTTGAATCAATAGGACGTCAATCGGTTGTGTAGACATGTACGATAGTGGGCATGTTGCGGACATTTTAGCCGAGGGTTAAGTTGCTCGAGCTGTGTCTTGTCCCCAAGGTAAGCTGCTTGAGGCTTACCTCACTTGTCTGTCGGTCGACCGTAGTTGCTGCTATGGGCGAGTTGCGCTGGCCGAGTGTATGTGTCAAAGCGTTTGTGTCGAGTCAGGCGTCGTAAGCTCGGGTTGGCATCCTAAGTAGCTTTTATCTGGGCACTGGCCGTACTACCTTTGTATCGGCGTGAGTGGCCTTCGCTAATATGAGAATGTTAGTCCGTTTGAGCGTGAAGATGCTGACTCGTCTAGATTCATGTCTGCGGCCGCTGTTTTGAAGAAGAGTGGTGGTCGCGTGGCAAGTTGTTTGGGGCTCCCATCTTCCGAACCATCTATGCCCGAGCAATGTGGGATATAGGTTCGGGGAGTGAAGATTTGGCGACTATGCTGAAGAGCAGCAGCCCCGTGGCGAGTCTTCGACGTCAGTTAAGGACTGACTAGTCTCCCACCTTTTGAACTATCTACACCCGCCCCACGCGATGGGGTCTACAAGTTCTAGTAAAAAGGGTTCATCGACTAGGCTGAAAAGCAGTGGTCCTGTGGCAAGCCGTCGAGATCAGTTCGGGACTGACTAGGCTCCCACGCCTTCCAAATCATCTACACCTGTGCACATCAAGCAACAAATTTGGGAGTTTTCGGCGCCCACGCTGAAATGCAGTGGTCCCGTGGCAAGCCATCGGAAATCAGTTCGCGGCTTACTAGGCTCCCACCTTCTGGACTATCTACACTCGCACAATGGGAGCTACAAGTCCAGGGTTAGTAATTTGGCCACCACGCTAAAAAGCAATGGTTCCATGATGAACCATCGGAATCATTTTGTTGTGTTTTGAAATAATATTTCACAATGCTTTAAAGGTGAATATCTTTGCTTTTTACAATATATTATTTGAGGTTAAATCAATTGTGACCCTCAATCTACTTTATACCAGGACCTGATAATTTGGATTATTGAATATTGACGGTAACAGAAATTGGATGAATACATGCATAAACCTTATATATCACCAATAAAAAACTTATGAGCAAGAATATAAAATTAGTGGCAACTGAAATCTTTATAAAAAAATTTCAGATAAAAAACTTCTTGATAAGGGAACACAGCCATCACCCTGGCTAGAGAATCACCTGCATCCACCATGGTTGGCATACAAGGATGCACAACATCGCAAATTCAAAAATAGCCGCATGTAGAGAATCACTTATAATACAACAAATGAATCATTCACAATATAAATTCATTCTTACTAAAGTAATCAAGTCAGCCATAGGAAGAAGAATTGCAAACTTTATGAATTCCAGAGAGCGGACAAACCCTCACATTACTCGCTATATGAGCCTGCTGTATGATTCAGATATCACCATTGAATCACTACAAAATGATTAGGTATTATGAGACCAAAATCCAAAGCATGGTGAGAGATGGACAACAAAATGAGCCTAGGGGCTGGTGGTAATGTAATTGGGATTGAAGGATGTAGTAGGGATTGATGGCAGGGGAGGTAATGATGCCATTGGAACAATGGGGGCGGCAAGCAAACTGGGCAGGGAAGGTAAAGTGGCCTTTAAAACAGTGGAGGTAGTAGGTAAACTAGGCAAGGTAGGTAATGTGACCTTTGGAATAGCAGCGGCAGTAGGCAAACTGAGCTGAGGAGGCAATCCAACTTTGGAATATGGGTGTAGTAGGAAAACTGGGTAGGGAAGAAATGTGGCCTTTGAAATAGTTGGTGTGACAAGCATGGTCAACAAGCTAGGCAGTGGGGGGAGTCTGGGGTTGGGCAAAGTGGGCAAGTGAGTACTTGGCAAGGGTGGCATTGTGAGCTTTGGTAGAGTGGGGATGCTAGGCAAGGGAGGTAATTGGTTATGGGGCATTGGTGGCAATGTAGGATTAGACAGTGTTGGATTGGAAGACAATGAAGGCATCGTTGCCTTTGGAAAAGGTGGAATGTCGGGCAGTGACAGGTGGGGAAGCAGTGTGTAACTGATGTGTGCTAGGCTCACATTGATGCATGACATTGCCAATGCAATGATCATAGTGCAACAAAGTGCTTAGAAAAATCCATTATTATAACACTTATAATAAGCAAGGCGTCAAGAAGGTTTACCAAATCATGTATACAAATTAAGGTTTACCAAATCATGAAGAAATTAATTCAAGTTGCTTTTGTAATGAGAATTCACATCTAAGTTATGGGATTTTATAGGGAGTCGAAAACAAGATTATACTCTATTGTCGTCTTCGGAAGGGGTCGAGCACTGCATTCTCGTAATCTCTTTTATTTCAATTCGCATTGTATTCAGATGCATTGTATTCGCATTGATTCTGAAATTCTTGTTTTATTTCTTAAACGATTGTGAATCACATACGTCTCTTAAGAACTCTAAACTCAATATTGACTACGAAAAGGGAAACAAACAATTTTAAGCAAACTAACTGTTGATGGAGATAAATTGATTTTGACCTCAAAGTGAGTTCGGATAGCTTTTGCGTATCATTTTGCGGACTGTTGAGACGTTACATGGGTTACTGAAGAGCAAACCTTGCAGAGGGATGGATCTCTATGCCGACGAAATGTCAGGGGTATGCGTTCCTGCTTGCCATTGCCATTAGGACTCGCTAGGCGGTAGAGTTGACTGCTCATGTACCGCTAAAAAATGGTGTAACTTATGTCCTTAGGCCTTGCACTGGGTCAGGCTGCTCTGCGTGGTGTAGCTGAATCTGGGAGAACTCTATCTGTTTCAGTGCGGCCTAGTGGTAGCTTCGTGTCGTAGGTTGGTCTCCACGTATTGTCCCTTCTGAGTTGTTAGCAGTATACTTAACACACTGGTGAAGGGTGGAGACCACTGCTTCCATTTAGTGTAGCCACAGTCTTCCAAGGATGAGGCTGTATGACGATGGTGCGTCTACCACCATGAAGTCCAGAAATAGGACATTCTTCAGCTGCTATTTTCCAGCTATGTTGGCTAATCTTATCTTTTCGATGGGAAAGCATTTCTCCTCGCTGAATCCGATCAGCGGGTGCTCTGATGGCACTAGGTTTTCCTCCTTGAGGTCCATGCTGTGAAAAGCAATGTCGAATAAAATGTTGAGCGAGCTTCTTGTGTCAACGAGAGCTCTCTTCACTTCCCACTTTGCGATGAAAACTGAGATGACCAAGGCGTCGTTGTGCGGTGCTCGGACTCCATCGAGGTCCTTGTCCGTGAAAGTTAAAGTGGGAATGGGGTTCTGAATTTTTGAATAGAAAACTCGTCTGTCTTCATCCGCGGGTCATCTCTGCATATCCAACCGAATTTGCCTGCGGGACATATGCGATTGGTCTTCATTTGGTCCGACTTCATAAAGGACGTATATTATCCTAGGAGTCTCCCTCTCTACCTCTTTGACTCACTCCCCCTATCCCTGGTCTGTTCTGGTTGCTTCTCAGACTTCAGGAAGTCTTTCAATTTGCCCTTGCGGATCTAGTGCTATACTTCATACCTCAGACTTTTGCAGTCATTGGGGTTGTGGCCGCCTTCTTTGTGATACGCACAGTACTTGCCGTTGTCTCTTCTGGCAGGGTCTCCACGTATCTTCAGGGGCCACTTCAATTCCTCCCAATTTTTCATGGAGTTGAATACATCCGACAAACTAGCATTTAGGGGTATCACGGCTCTTGATCCAACGTAGTTGGATGACTTCTCTAGCCTGGGACGATTAGGATCCAATTTGTTGTAAGTGCGCTTCCTCTTGCTCCGCTCCTCATCCCCGTGTCTGTTTCCCTCATTCTTCTCCTTAGAAGCTAAAGGCTTCCTATTGCCTTCGGTCTCCTTCTTAGCGGTCCTTGACTCCTCTAGGGTTATGTGTCTCTGGACTCTCTTGAGGAGCTCTGCCATGTCTAGAAGGGGGTCCAAAGGGAGGTCCTCGAAGAGCTTTCCCTCTTTGAGGCCCGCAGTGAAAGCAATCACAACTATATCGTCGCTACACCCGTCGATGAAGGTCAACTGGTTGTTGAAGTGTGTGACATACTCTCAGAGCCTCTCGTCGGACCTCTACGTAGAGAGAGTATGCAGTGCATGCCTTTTCTGAAACGCTGAGTTTCGACGAAATGTGTCAAGAATTCATTCACTAAAATTTTGAAGGAGTCGATAGACTTCGGTGGAAGGCTATGGAACCACGTAAATGCAAGACCTTTAAAACTGGTGGGAAAGGTTCTACACATGACGAATTCGGATCCTTCATTGACTGCCATTAAGTGTTGGTAATGGCGTAGATGATCGAAAGGATATATAGTTTCGTCGTAGGAATCGAGCTACGGGGGAGTGAACTTTCTTGAAATTGCTTCACTCATGATCCGGTGCACAAAGGGTGAGACAGAGAGGCGATATAGTACGTCCGAATCGTACGCTCCTTTTCGGATAGGGTTTCTGGACTGAGCATCTCTGTCCTGGCTGCTGGATCAGCGTTAGCCGCATAGCTTCCCTTAGTCCAATAGGAATTGGCGGGGGCCTGGCTCTCTTGCGCTAGCTCCCTATCGTCCACTGTAGGTGGAGGTCCATGTTGTTCCTAGTCTTCATCAGTAGCGAGTGGATTCTGTCATGTGAGTGTCTCCACCGCCTTGATAACCTGTTGTATTCGGAATGTCAGCACCTCAGTTATGGGGTCTGTTGTTACTGTCGTTGGTGCAAGAGCGTGAGTAGGTTGTCCGTGCATGGCAGGAACTTGTATTGGGATAGCTGGAGCGTTGAACGTATCCTCTAGTTTGTTGTTGCGTAACCTAGTGATCATCATCTCTCTGGGATTTATTAGGAGACAAAGTTTTGGGTTTCAAGTTTGAATTGAATCAACCTAAATGGAAGGAAAACTAGAATACCCATCAAACAATGAAATTTTGAATTGAATCAACCTAAATCATCTTTTTAGTTTCAAGTTCCTAAAATCAATAGTACATTTAATTACCCCATAAGTGCACATTTAGAATTCTTTAACTAATTATATTTTTGCATTCAAAAAGTTTACACAAGAAAACGCGGAGAGAAGCTTTGAAAATGGCGAAAGTTTGCTGGTTTTTTTTCTGATTTTTTTTTCTTTTCTTATCGAGGATGGAGAAAAGGGCTAGAAAAGATAGAGATCATAATGTTCTCTCACTTTTTTTAAAATTAATTTATCTCACATCTATTAACTAAATTAATGACAACCTACCATTAATCTATCTCTTGTGTGTCTAGGGGTATCTTGGTCACTTTCTTTATTAAGTTGGGGTGTTTTTAGTAAATCGGGTAGTTAATTTAGTTTTGATGCTCCTAATAAAACATGGGGTGAAAAGAACATTCATTTTGAATTATTGGGGTGTTTGGTTTGCTAGAAAATTTTCAATTATAGGAGTCAGTTTGGAGTGTTAAAAAAAAAACTACTTCTACAATAACATGGAGATGCTTTATTTATTTTGGGGTGATTCTAGTAAAACATGAGGTGAAACCCTAAATAAAGAATAATTTAGGATCAGTGTTGGGCTGATGTTGGGGCTCATAATTCCTCGAGATCATCATGACACGTGTATGGCTCAGCGGTGTGACCGTTTTTATGTATCATCAGCTACTCCCCCCAAGTTAGTGGGCCGTCACATCGGTTCGCTAAGTCATCTCTTGAAGGGATGTGCCGCTTATGATGATTGAGTCAGTATCAATGCTTGAGCCGCTCGCTGCATTAATTGAACGTGAGTCGGTCTAACGAAAAATAGGCGGGAACCCAATCTCTAGTTAGGTCATCCACAGTGTAGAGTCTAACTCTTCTCTTTGTTGTTGAAGATAATGCTTTGATTAGAAAAGATTGTTCATCTTCTTCATGGTTCAACAAAACCTTCTTGGCGATGCAACCTTGGCCAAGGGCCTAGAATTTTTGGAAGACTGGTTGTTGTCCGATCCTGGCCTTGCTGAAATCCGTATGAAGTTTGGGGTCCCTGAGGACCTGCCATTATATGTCCTGACGGGTGACCAAACGCCAATGTCACCTCCGGCCGCTTTCATCTGCTTACATTGTGGGATGTTTCAAACTGGAGTGTGTTTTCCAGTTCTGGACGTGATTTGGGAGTTCATGGATCTTCTGGGGATTCCTCCGGCCCAATTGGGGCTTAATGAATATATGATTATCTTCCTGATTCTGATCAGTGCTATGGAAGTCGGCGTCAGCGTGACTCTGCAAGTAATTCAGTTGCTGACTTCTCCCCGACTGAAGGGTAACGTTGTCTGTAAGATGACATCGTCTGCTTGCTTTGTGAATTTGCCTGACGATTTCAAGTTCTGGTAGAAGTATTGCTTAATTGCCCCTGCAGATTCGAAGTATTTTCGATGCAAGGGTCGCCCACTCGAGCGAGAGTTCAGGAAGCTTCGTAAGTTCAACCCTTTCTTGTGACTTTGATATGTTTGATCATGGGCTAGCTAATAATTGCTTGTGTTTCTTCACAGGAAGGTTTCCCAATACTCAATTCCTCAACAATCAAATATCTCAATGACTATGATGGGGTTAAGGGGCATCATATTTCTTCGGGACAATGCACCTAACTTCTGGCATATATCACAAGAACGACAATAATTGTGAGTGTCCTTAAACAATGTAGGCCAATATAATCCCGACTTTAAAAATTTTGCAGCGGTCTTTTTCATAGGAAAATGGCCTCCACAAGCTGCACTATGACAAAAATGTAAGACACTTTCAATCTCACCTTCAGAGATACAGCGCCTCATGATTTGGTTGGGGAAATACTTATATAGATAAGGATCATCCCAATAAAAATATCTTTCCTCGACCAAAAATTTGCGCTTATCTTGAGCACTCCATGATGATGGAACTTCGCTGGAAACCAAGTAATTAACAATTTGCTCATGTAACATATTATTCAATTCTTCTTCTTGTGAGCCATCAAGCACAGAAGAAATAATAACAGGAAAAGTATCACCTGGTTAGAGGAATGCATGTTTAAGTCCCTCAGGAAATGGAGCTAGGTCAACTTTCGAAGTTTCCACGGTGGATGGTTGTGATTTCTGTCTTTCCTTTGGCAACTCCTCAAAGCATGGTTTCCATTGTTGTCCTCCTTTATCCTTTAACCCTAAAACAACATAAATATCATAAGCATTGTCAGGATAAAGTGAACTCTCAGAATCAGAAATAGAAAAGAGGTACTCTAAGGTTTCAGAATCTGCGCTCAGAAGCTCCTCCTCTGATATCAGCGTGTCTATCATGTAGGTATGATGACACTCATCATCATCGCGTGGTTGCTTGCTAATATTGAATACGTTGACCTCCAGAGTCATATTCCCAAAAGACAACTTCATTAGACCATTCCTGCAATTGATAAGAGCGTTAGATGTGGCAAAAAAATGTCTACCTAGAATAATCGAAACTATAGACTCCATATTAACCGCAGAATGAGTATCTAAAATAAGAAAGTCGACGGGATAGTAAAACTTATCAATCTGCAACAAGACATCCTCGACTATTCCTTTTGGCTTCTTAACCAATCTATCGGCCAGTTGTAGTACCACGGATGTGGGTTTAATCTCTCCTAGACCCAGTCGCAAGTAAATAGAATATGACATCAGATTTACAATTGCTCCTAAATCCAACAAGGCTTGGCCGAACTCATGAGTCCCAATCTGGCAGGTGATTGTAGGACACCCTGGATCGTTGTACTTGGGTGGTGTCTTCTGCTCAATCACCACACTTACCTGTTCTGTCAAGAAGGCAGTCTTCTTGACATGATGTTTCTTCTTGATAGTGCATAGATCCTTGATGACCTTCGCATAAGTTGGTACCTGTTTAATCACATGCAGCAAAGGTAAGTTAACTTTAACCTGTTTCAAGTGTTCTAGAATCTCACCATGCATTTTCAAATTTTTTTCGGTAGATCATAGTGCTTGAGGAAAAGGAACTGGAACTAGAATGTTCTTGTTGGGCTCATCCTCAGGGATGTTCTCCTTTGCACTTGGGGAGGTGCCTATAGTCATGGACGAGCTTGATCCATCTAAAATCTTACCACTCCGAGTAGTGATGGCATTAACCTCTTTGAAATTTTGAGAGTCTGAAGTAGAGGTTTGTGCCATAAGTTGGCCCTTCAGATTTGCTTGAGGCTGTGACGGAAATTGGCCCCGCTTTTGTACTGTTAATGAACTTGTCAGCTTGGTTATCTAGCTTTTGATCTCCTTGTTCTCTTCTGCCAACTGTGTCAATGCAACCTCAAATTTTTTATTAGTTTTACCTTGTGCCTCTATAAATGCATGTAAAGTGTCTGATAAGGAACTTCTGTTAGATTGCGCATTGTATGGAGGTGCAGGGTATGACTTAGGTGGTTGTGCCTATGAGTGTGTAGGTTGGTCTGGTTCATACCTCCATCCTAAGTTAGGGTGATCTCTCCAGCCAGAATTGTAAGTGTTAGAGACTGATGATTAAGGCTTATTGTACATCCCTGAGGTGTTACATTGTTCATCATAAACCCATCTCATCTCAGTCAAGGTCGGGCAATCCTGTGTTAAGTGTTCAACTCCCCCGCATATAAAACAGGCGTCCTGTAGCTCAACTCTGGCAACAGTATGTGTGGGCCTACCATCCTTGGCCTTAAGTGCCTCTAACTCCCTATTCAATCTATCCAATTAGGCTCTAAGGTTGTCCTCTTCCCTAAGTTGGTAGACTACAGCTAGGCGTGTTCTATCCGTGCTCTCAGTAGCACTTGGACCAATCCAAGTATGAGCCTTTTCAGCCAAGTCATTCAGGTACTCAATGGCCTCGTCAGGGTCCTTATGCAAAAACTCTCCATTACACATCATCTCAACGAACTGACGCTCTCTACTGGTCAGCCCCTCATAAAAATAACTGACTAAGCGCCAACTCTCATACCCATGGTGTGAACATGCATGTATTCAAGAGATCCTTGAACCTCTCCCATGCTTGATATAATGTCTCGATATTCTTTTGGGTAAAGGTAGAAATATGTTTCTTTAGACCGTTGATTTTGTGGTGAGGAAAGTATTTATTAAAAAATGCTTGGGTCATCTCCTCCCACGAACCTATAGACCTTGGTTGCAAAGAGTATAGCCAACTCTTCGCTTTTTTCTTAAGGGAAAAGGGAAAAAACCTTAATCTAACTGAGTCTACAGCCTCAACTTTGTTGTGGAAAGTGGCCACAACTTTCTCGAATTCCCTAATGTGAACATAAGGATTATCACTCTCTACGCCATGAAAAGTGGGTAATAATTGTGTCATACCCGGCTTAAAATCTAGCTTTGGTGTATTTGGTTCAAACATGATACATGATGGAGTAGCAGTGTGCGTGGGGTGGAGATAGTCCTTTAGCGACTGAACATGGTCATCTTCGTGATTACTCATGGTGCTAGAATTATAAGTAGGACTTAATTTGGTCTCAATGTGAATTTGTGGGTGAGCTAAATTTGGGACCCTAATTAGTCTTCCTAAGTGGTCTCTATTCCAACTCACACTCCCCCAATGCCCTTTTTGTTTTTTGCAATTTTTATTTTATTTTTTTAAGAAATAAAATAAAATAAAATAAATAAACTGGACCTAAAACCTAAAAATAAAATAAAATAAAACAATGAGCAAGAAAGATAATACTCGAAACATCCATTGTAGAATGACGTTTGTCCCCGGCAACGGCTCCAAAATTTGATTACGCCCAAACCGTACACGCAGTCAATTGCAATAAAGATTGGGGTGTCGATTCCACGAGAAAAAGCGATCTACAAAACAAGGTCAAGAAAGAAGAACTATGCGAAACTAAATTTTAGAAATTCTAGCAATTTTAAAATATGAAATTGAATTTAGTTTAATAAAAATCAAGTTTAGAAAATCACAAAGTTCCAAAAATCCCTCCTAGATTTCACGCGCCAACTAGTATTGATTCGCTAAGATAACTCAATTACGTGTTTCACATCCCGAATAACATAATCGTAAGAATAGTCTTTAATGCACCAATATATTCTAATGTAAATGGATTTTAGATTTCACTTTTTCTAGAAAGCACAAAGATTGGTCATATATGATATCTTAAATTTACGATATATCCGGAGACAATAACGTAATAAAAGACAATCACATATAATTAACCTACTGAAATTAATTGATCTTTAAAATTCCACACATAAGAAAAGCATGACTAGACTTATATGGAGAAGAAAAAGACAACCACCGAAATAATAATCTATGAAGAAGTTGATGAAATCTTTGTCACTAAAATAACATAAATTCCTATATTAAATAAAAGTGAAAATCGTATATACCATTATTCATCGTGAAAGTATACAACGAATCAAATACCAATTAAGTGTGTTACATCTAGGAGTTCATCTCTTCGCCTTGTGTGGAGTTTAGTGACACATGGTGAAGGTGATGACAGCAATAGCGGTGTGGGGCTTCATCTGCATGGCAACTCGTGGTGGATTAGCGATGCGTATTCGGCTGTTGATGCGTTCTCTGCCCGTCCTCCCTTCCCTGTGTGTTGTTGTATTTACGGTAGAAAGAAACAACTCCTTATTGGAAACCAAATACAATTGAAAACCAAATACAAATTGGAAACCAAATACACAAATTGGAAACCAAATATAATTGGAAACCAAATACAAATTAGAAACCAAATATAATTGGAAACCAAAATATAATTGGAAACCAAATATAACAGGAAAGGTGGTATTGGCTATATTCATCCATATAACTCATTTGTTCAACAAAAATTCAAAACTAATTTCCTTTATTTTTTTCTTTGGTTCTCTTTATTAATCTTTGGCTTGAGTATCTCCCGCTCCACTTCATCAATTTGTCTATGAATTTTCAAATTCGCCACGCTAATGCACTTTTGTCATTTAAACTCCAAATCCTACAAAAATACAAAAATAAAATAATTAAACTAAAATACACTATTTGAAACACTAACAAATATACATTATGAAGTATATTATGTAATAATTATGTTAATATCACTAATATATGAGTTTTTGTTCTTTGTTCATACAACTTTGACAAGGCAAACTTCTTTTCTCTTTCACCTTCTTCGTATATGTATACAGAGATGGCACGCACACATTATATACATTGTTGCTATGAATTAATGTGAACTTTTACGTGCAAGTACAGTACTAAGCAACAACACGGACACTTATGGGGTGCGATTGCATGTATGGTGGTTGTCATTGTTGTTGGTTGCAGAATTCTCTGTGGGAAATGGAGTGAAATTAGACATACAACACGACTATGTATTATCGTTCCCTTTCTCAATCTTGCATATATTATATGCATTACAATATACAATAGTCTTCACAGAGATAATTTAAATTTATACAAATAAATTATTTTTCTAATCACAGAAGCATTTTTTAAATTTATTTTTCTAATCACAAACCACACCAAAATAAATTAAAGATTTTCCTTTGCATTGACCTAAACCATATCCTCTATTAAAATCAAACGGTAGTCGATAACTTATGATTGAAAACCTAAAAACTTCTCTCGACTCCCTTCCAAAAACCTAACCACCATTTTCTACAAGAGGTCTAATTTTGTTAACTCGGTTGCGGCTTAGTTACAGTTGCCACGTTGACACTAATTTGGTCAAAACATGGAGAAACTTATTTTTTAAAAAAATAGGAGAGAGAAAAAAATGTATCCCTAAATTTATGACTTGCATCTTCTTCAACCTCTTCGCCATTTAAATGACCTAAAATAATTAGAGAAACTTTTCTATTCCCATGATATTTGATATCCATTATCGAAGCTTTCCCATTGAACAAAAGCATTAGAAACCTCTAAACTTACGAAACTTGAATCAACACCAAATCAAAATCATTGCAATCCAAAGCCTCTTATATTTTAAAACACAACCCAAATGTCAAAATCAAGTTATTGAATAGAAAAAACACAAGAAACCCTCTCGAATAGAAGGAAATCTAGAAAAACCATCAAACAATGAAATTTTGAATTGAATCAACCTAAATCATTTTTTTAGTTCCAAGTTCCTTTAATCAATAGTACATTTAATCACCCCATAAGTGCACATTTAGAATTCTGTAACTAATTATATTTGAACATTCAAAAAGTTTACACAAGAAAATGCGGAGAGAAGCTTTGAAAATGGCGAAAAAGGGCTAGAATTCTTTTCCTAATCGAGGATGGAGAAAAGGGCAAGAAAAGATAGAGATCATAATGTTCTCTCACTTTTTTTTTAAGTAATTTATCTCACATCTTTTGACTAAATTAATGACAACCTACCATTAATCTATCTCTTGTGTGTCTTGGGGAATCTTGGTCACTTACTTTATTAAGTTGGGGTGTTTTTAGTAAATCAGGTAGTTAATTTAGTTTTGATGCTCCTAATAAAACATGGGGTGAAAAGAACATCCATTTTGAATTATTGGGGTGTTTGGTTTGCTAGAAAATTTTCAATTATAGGAGTTAGTTTGGAGTGTTAAAAATAAAATAAAATAAAACTACTTCTACAATAACATGGGGATGCTTTATTTATTTTGGGGTGATTCTAGTAAAACATGAGGTGAAACTCTAAATAAATAATAATTGAGGATTTTTTGCACAAGATTGGTATGTTATCTGAGTTATCGTGATACTTGCAATGCAACGTTTGATTACATGGCAGTGGATAATGATCATCAGGGAAAAATGTCATCAGAAGCAGATCCTAGTGGAGGCAAAGCTTTAGCATCTAAAGAGGTTGTTCAAATCATTAATCTGGGAAAATGAAATGACCTACAAGTCCTACTTTTTGGGCTTGTAGGCATTTCATTTCTACTTTGTTGACAACTACCATCTCAGTTCCTAAATAGACCAAGATCAATGGAAGATGACCTAAATACCCCTACACGTTATCATATCCAACATTTTACAACTTCGCCATTAACATGTCTTACTTGCACATTTTTCATTTATTTAATTTTCACATCTCATATATTTACAAATTACAGCACTACTATTATGTTTTCACATGACATGTTTACTTATGTGTCAAAACTTTGTAAACCCCATGTATGTGATGTATTACTTACTGATGCAGTCGATTTTCGCTCCCTGCTTTGACCTAATTCCGTTGACCTACACAAGAAACGCACGTAAGCCACATACCACCGTTGTGATGGCCGATGACACTCCGATGCAAAAGTCAGACAGGGATCTGAGGAAGGTGTAATGTTGTAACAGGGAATTTATAGCGTACCTTAGCTTACCAACCTAATGTCTTATTATAGTGCAAGGAGTCCTGGTTCTACCAGGCCATCGAATGCGTAGTTTAGGAAGGAGATCTTCGTGGAGATCCTTATCTAATTAGGAATCGTGTTGTAGAAGGGAAGTTCCATGTTAGCCTTGAGCTTTTAGATATGCGGAAGATAGTTCCCAATGCGAGAGCAATTCGTTGAATGAAGATTTCATGTGTGGGATGTACTCTGGTATTTGCTTCCTAGTTGGAAGCAGAAAGCTATAGTAGTTGCCCATCCGAAGTTGATCCTTGAGATATTTGCCTTAGTAGGATTTACGGGTATTGAGGGTAGTTATGGGACGTGTTGGCCTAGCATGTTGTAAGAGTTCGAGTCCGTCTAGATGACCGAATTGGGCGAGCTTAGAACCGCTTGGGCCGGATCAGTGTTGGGCTGATGCTGGGGCCTGTAATTCCTCGAGATCATCATGACACATGTATGGCTCAGAGTTATGACCATTTTTATGTATCATCGGCTACTTCCCCCGAGTTAGTGGGTCGTCACATCGATTCGCTAAGTCATCTCTTGAAGGGATGTGCCGCTTAGGATGATTGAGTATGTATCGTTGCTCGAGCCGCAAGCTGCATTAATCGAACGTGAGTCGGTCTAGCGGAAAAGAGACGGGAACCTAATCTCTATTTAGGTCATCCGAAAGGTAGAGTCTGACTCTTCTACTTTCTTTGTTGTTAAAGATACTGCTCTGATTAGAAAAGATTGTTCATCTTCTTCATGGTCAACAAAACCTTCTTGATGATGAAACCTTGGCTAAGGGCCTGGAGTTTTTCAAAGGCTGGTTGTTGTCTGAGCCTGGCCTTGCCGAAATCCGTATGAAGTTTGGGGTCCCTGAGCACCCGCCATTGTATGTCCTGACGGGTGACCAAACGCCAATGTCACCTCCGGCCGGTTTCATCTGCTTACATCGTGGGATGTTTCAAACTGGAGTGTGTTTTCCAGTTCTTAACGTGATTTGGGAGTCTTGGACCTCTTAGGGATTCCTCCGGCCCAGTTGGGGCTTAATGAATATAGGATCATCTTCCTGATTCTGATCAGTGCTAAGGAGGTCGGCGTCAGCGTGACTCTGCGAGTAATTTAGTTGCTGACTTATCCTCGATTGAAGGGTAATGTTGTCTGTAAGATGACATCATCGACTTGCTTTGTGAATCTTCCCGATTATTTCAAGTTCTGGTAGAAGTATTGCTTATTGGCCCAGGCAGATTCGAAGTATTTTCGATGCAAGGGTCATCCGCTCGAGTGAGAGTTCAGGCTGTATCATAAGTTCAACCCTTTCTTGTGACTTTGATATGTTTGATCGTGGGCTAGGTAATCATTGCTTGTGTTTCTTCGCAGGGAGGTTTCTCAATACTCTTCTAACCTTAGAGGAGCAAAACACCATGGAGACGTTTCACGGCCTTCCAAGGAGGAACGTGGTCAGTGTCATAAGAGTTTTCAACTTCATCCATAGTGGGTTGTGGGACAACTGGCACGTTGCCCCCACTTTGTACCGAGTATCGCAAATTAAGTTGGAAGATGAGGCCCTTCAAGGAAGAGGAAGGTTGTTGGGGCCAAAGCTTCTGTTCTGTCTTACGTGGATGGAGGATTCGTTTGAAACGCTTGCTTCTTTTGTGAGGAAAAGGTCATGTGTTAGAATGGGGTTGCTTTCAGCACGACCCACTCCAGTGAGAGAAGAGCGCGAATCTGCTAAGCCTGTCGGGGCGAAGACTGATGTGTCTAGCTTGGAGAAAGATTACTTGCAGTTTGCAGGGGTTGTAGGTAGGTCGAATCTCAGTGACGCACAGGTTGAAGCATCGAAGTATCGTCTGGTGCGGGTCGCAATGGCAGCTTCTACTGTTGCTGGGGTTGTTCCGACAGAAGGCTTTTGTGAAGACCCGCCTGAGGTTGTGGAATCTGATCGTCCCACGGGTGCGCTTTCCAATAGTGGTTGTAGTGTCGCATGCCAGGTTTCCCATTGTTCACCGTCTCGTTTCAGGCCACGGCTAGAAGTATTGGAGGGTCTTTTGGATAATTCACTCCCTCCTCTCCTTTCGAATCCAGTCGAGTCATCTTGCACCAAAGGGTCGGCTATTCGTGACAAATGAAAGGCCATGGAGGAGAGCCTGGGGACGGCGGCAATCGTAAAAGGTGGTGTCAGCGTAATTTCTGATCCGGGAAAGCTTCATCCGGATGCGCGGATAAGCCTGTTTGCTTCGGACTTGGTAAAGATGAGTTCACAGGTCTGGCACCAAGAGGTAGACGTAGAGTATGCTTCGAGGAAGCATATAAGCAGGCATCATAGCTGGCTAATGGATTGTGCTCCAAAACCCAAGGAAGATACGCTAGAAGGGTGTATGGAGAAAGGCTTGAAGTACCTTATGTTGGGTATCTCTCACTTGAGCCACGTGGCCATTGCTGGGACGGAAGTTGAGGCGGCCCGTGAGATTGTATACACCTTGGAGTGTATCTTCTCGCACATGCAGACGCTATATTCTGATGTGCTTTATGAAATTGATCGGCTACAGAAGCAAGCTGAGGAGAAGAAGCTGGATCAATCAACCGTGGCCGCTGAGACTCAAAGGGCTCGTCTAGAGGTCCTTGAGTGTAATTTGTCAAAGGTGGTGTCCGAGAGAGATAGACTCAAACAGGAGTTGGACCGGACTCGCCGAGACGTAAAGGTTGTGCAAAAACTTGCGGCTAAGGGAGTGTTGAACCGCGGTCTATTGCTGAAGAAAAGGCTTCGAAGGAGGCCGAGTGGTTTGCTCAGAAGCAACAATTAGAATCTGATGTGGAGTTCTATGCTCGAGAGGGGAGGAAGGCCGAGGATCAACTCAAATTGGAATGGCATGAGCTTAGTGTTGTGAAGAGAAGTTTGGCCACATAGTAGTCTTAGGTCGTCGCGCTGACTAGAAAGTTGGAGCTATTAAAGCGTGAACTTGGTGATGCGAAGGTGCAAGAGGAGGAGCTTCTTCAAGAACAAGGCAAATGCGAGTTTTGCCGGGTTGTACATGGCAGGCTGGAGCTATTGGCACTGATTAATGAAGAGCATCCGGAGTGGGATCTTGGCAGTTATATGAAGATATCGTACATAGACTTGTTTGTTACCTCTGCGTCATCGGACGATGAAGTCAGTTTGGGCCCTGATGTCAAGGCCGTGGCGCATGTGGACGCAAATCCTGCTCCTTTTTCCACTTGGCTTAGCTCTTCTGCTTCTGTACTTTCTCCTGATAAGGAGTAGACTTTGTATGTTTATACCCATTTCCATTTTGACCATTAATGAAAACAGTTTTATCCATTTTGTGCTTGTTGTCTCTATTGCATGTTTTTCGTTTCGCCTTGTCGTCTTGCTTTGGCATAGGATGATTGAATCAATAGGATGTCGACTGGTCTGTCTGCGATAGAGAGCTTGATCGTTTTGCTTTGCAAATGACTTAGGGTCATCGTTGTGTAATCAAGTCCAATAGTGGGCACGTTGTGGACATTTTAGCCAAGGGTTGAGTTGCCCGAGCTTTGTCTTGTCCCCAAGGTAAGCTGCTTGAGGCTTACCTCACTTGTCTGATCGATCGGCTGCAGCTACTGCTACGGGCGAGTTGAGCTGGCCGAGCGTATGTGTTGGAGCGTTCGTGCCGAGTCAAACGTCGTAAGCTCAGGTTGGCATCCTAAGTAGCTTTTATCTGGGCACTGGCCGTACGACCTTTGTATCGGTGTGAGTGGCCTTTGCTAATATTAATATGTCTGTTCGTTTGAGCGTGAATACGCTGACTTAGCGAGATTCATGTTTGTGGCCGCTGTTTCGAATGAGTGCGGTGGTCGCGTGGTAAGCTTCTTGGGTCTCCCACCTTCCGAACCATCTATGCCCGAGCAATGTGAGCTACAGGTTCGGGGAGTGAAGATTTGACGACTATGCTGAAGAGGAGCAGCCCCGTAGCGAATCATCGACATCAGTTAAGGACTGACTAGTCTCCCACCTTTTGAACTATCTGCACTCACCCCGCGTAGTGGGGGCTACAAGTTGGAGTAAAAAGGGTTCAACAACCAGGCTGAAAAGAAGTGGTCTCGTGGCAAGCCGTCGAGATCAACTCGGGACTGACTAGGCTTCCATCTTCCAAATCATCTATACATGTGCACATCAAGGTACAAATTTGGGAGTTTTCAGCGGCCAATCTGAAAAATAGTGGTCCCATGGCAAGCCATTGGAATCAGTTCGCGTCTGACTAAGCTCCTACTTTCTAGACTATCAACATCTGCACAACGGGGGCTACAAGTCCAGGTTGGTAATTTGGCGACCACGCTAAAAAGCAGTGGTTCCATGACGAGCCATCGGAATCAGTTCAGGACTGACTAGGCTCCCATCTTCTAAACTATCCACACCCGCGTAGTAGGGGCTACAAGTCCAGGGTTGGTAATTTGGCAGCCACGCTGAAAGCGGTGGTCCCGTGGCGAGCCGTCAGAATCAGTTTGCGGCAGACTAGGCTCCAATCTTCTAAACTATCTACACCTGCGCAATGGGAGATACAAGTCCAGGGTTGCTAATTTGGCGGGCACGCTGAAAAATGGTAGTCCCATAGCGAGTCGTCAAAATTAGTTTAGGACTGACTAGGCTAGGGTTGAACAAAAAATCGACCAAACCGATTAAATCGACCGAACTGATCAAAACAGAACCGATTAGTTTGATTTAAATTCGGTTCGGATCGATTTCAATTTTTTTTAAATTCAAAACTAAAGTGGTCGGTTCGATTTTTTATTTCTATGTGATTTTAACCTGCCGAATATATATAATAAATAATATATATTTTATATAAGTATAATATAATATGTTTAAAATTGTCAATCAGTTTGGTTTTATTTCGGTTTTGGTTCGATTTTACTCGATCGGTTTTCAACCCTAGACTAGGGTCCCACCTTCCAAACCATCCACACCCGTGCAGTTGGCGATACAGGTCTGGTCTTTGATCAGAAGTTTTCATTGCCAGTCGTCACCAACTAGGCTTACCCGATTGGGTTCGGCGATCATTGACTGCGAAGGGGGACAATGATCCCTGGCAAGTCATCGTCACCAGGCGTGATTAGGCTGATTAAACTCCCAATTCCTAAACCATCGAGATCCGCGCTGAATGGACTAGGTGTCGGGAGATACTGGAAGCCATCATCATCAGCTTTCGCTGACTAAGCTTACCCGATTGGAGAGGGGTTCCACCCGTTTGAGGGCATGCAAACCCATGTCTGCTAGTGTCGCAAACTGTGTCGACGACATTGCCTTAAAAAAAACAGCGATCCATAGCTATGGTCCGTGCGTCAAGGCTAGGGGTGGGCATCTCATCCTGTAATCCCGAACCCGTCCCGTCCCAATTTTTTTGGGTCCTTTTGAGATTGATCAAACTCATCATGATCCCATCTCGTCCCGATCTAGAGTGGGATGGGATCGGGATGGAGATTTTCAATCCCGCCTATCCCGTCCCGTCCGGAATTTAGTTATTTAATAATTATTATTATTAATTTTAATCAAAATACTCTTCTAAATTAAAGTTTATGATGTGTTGAAATTAAATCAATATAAGATGAAATTCTATATGAAATCTAAATGAATTGAATCATTAATTCTAAATGAAATTTAATATTTATTTGCCTTTCAAAAAAAGTTTAATATTTATTTATTTAATATCTATTATTATTTATGATGTAAGTTATATTTATATAAATTTGACATTATTGGTGTGTGAGTAATGTGAGATAAAACTTTTTTTGTTATTTTTTATTGGAAGACTATTTAGTACGTGTTCATCCCGTCCCATCTCGTCCCGTCCCGATCCCGTTTGAGATGGGACGAGGTCGGGATGAGGTTTATCCCGTCCTGATCCCAAATGAATGGGATGGGATAGGGATGGGTCCATCTCGTCCCATCCCGTCCCGTGCCCACCCCTAGTCAAGGCTACTTTGGATTTGCGTTCGTGCCAAACATGTAGCAGAATATTGTTTGAATGGTGGGCCGAGTAGGTCGAGCCTTTGGGCCCGCAAAGGAAGAGTTAGGGTTTCCTATACGGTTGTGCTACGTGTACGACATAGATCGCACAGTGACACGTGTACGGCGTAGGCTGCGGGACGGTTGAGTACCGGTTACGCCCCCTAAATTGATGGGGTTGCGTGTAGTGCCATTAATTGAGCAAACGTGGTATGGACACTTTCCTTGGGAACCATCATTTCTTCATTTCCTACGCGGTATTCTATGCTTAGCAGTTAATGTAGGAGGCATGTTTGGTGAACCATTAAGCCTATATAATGGTGTTTTCCAATCGTTGTAGGCACTGTCTTTCGCAGAGCTTATCCCCTGAATGTTCTTGTTTGAAGAAAATGCTTTGAGTTTTCCAAAGGCTACAGGGAAATCTTTAGCAATGGAGTCCTCGAATGTTTTGACATTTGCACTGATCAGGCACGACAATAGTTGATGTTATGCATGGTCACTTGTTCTGGGTAGGCACGTAGTTGATCTGCTGAGGTCTTGTAATTTCTTCTCATATTGCGAAGAAGTAGTACAAATTTCTTGCCAAGGGAGATGCCTTGGTCTTACTTCATGCCGCTTGCATCCATATGTGCGTGGATCTCGTTGCTAACCAATCGTTGATCGAAGTGTTAGCCGATGTGCGATGCTTCCAAAGATGTGGTATCTCTCAGTCACTCCTGGCGTCGTCTATGGGAAAATTGGCCTTGTTTGGCATTATTGTGAGACATCGTTTGCTTCGCCGCTTGTTGCCATCCTCATCTTCCTTTTTTCACCCCCCTGTATGGCAACAATCGTTTGAGGAAGTCTGAAAGGGGGTGGGATGCCTCTTGAGGAAATCAACAATCCGTTGTAAGATCTACAACGCCGTTGTACGAGCACTTTTCTGAGGTGATTTGACGGAGCAATTTGGCCGCTCAGTCCTATTTATTCCCTTTAACATCTTGTCTTTATCTTGGGAAGGGGTTGAGCGAAGTCCGTTCGCATATCTTTGTTGTCACTAGAAAATAGCTTGCATGTCCTCCTTTAGACACCTTTACGTGGTCAAGTTGTCTAAGCGGTCTTTTACTTCGTGTCGCACTGTATTCAGATGCTTGTAGTATGTAGTCTTTTATATCTGCCTGAAGGCGCTTGTTGTTACATCTTTCCAATAATCAATAGACTTTGTTTTCGTAATTCTTCCTTTATTTCTTAAATGATTGCAAATCACATAAGTTTTAAAGAACTAAAACTCTACATTAACTATGGAAAGGGAAACAAACGACTGAAAGTAAACTAACTGTTGACTGAAAGAAATTGATCCTGGCCTTGAAGTGAATTCGGTTTGCTCTTGTGGATCATTCAGCGGACCGTCGAGACGCTTCAGAGGTCACTGAAGAGTAAACCTTGTAGAGGGGTCAATATTTGTACTGACGGAACGTCAGGGGATGTATTCCCGCTTTCCTTGGCCTCTCTGTTTCACTTGGCGGAGGAACTTATTGCTTTTGCATTGTTTGAAGGTGATGCTTCCGCTGTCGTTTGGCCCGACACTAGTTCAAGCTGCCGCGCAGTATGTAGCTGGATCTGGGAACATTCTATTTGTTTCAGTGCGGCGTAATGGCAGCCTCGTGTCGTAGGTTGGTCTCCGTGTATTGTCCCTTTTGAGTGGTTAGCAGTGTACTTAACACACTGGTGAAGGGTGGAGACTACTGCCTCCATCTGGTGGAGCCATGGTCTTTCCAAGATAAGGTTATAGGTCGACGGTGCATCTACGACCATGAAGTCTAGAAATAGGACCTTTCTTAGTTGCGGCTCTCCTACCACTAATGTCAACCATATCTTCCCGATCGGGAAGCACTTCTCTCTGTTGAATTCAACCAGAGGGTAGTCTAAGGACATCAAGTTTTCCTCCTTGAGGTCCATACTGCGGAACCCGTTGTAGAACAAGACGTTGTGTCAGCTTCTTGTGTCCACCTGAGCCCTCTGTACCTCCCATATTGCGATGGAGACCGAGATGACTAAGGCGTCGTTGTGCGGTGCTCGGACTCCTTCGAGGTCTTTGTCCATAAAGGTCAAGGTGGGAATGGGGCTCTATACCCGTGAGTAGCAGATGTGTCCGTTCTCATTTGCGTCAACATCTCCAATAGAGTCTGCTTGCGGGACCTATACGACTGGTTTTCATTCGTTCTGACTCCATGAAGGGCATATATTATCCCTGGAGTCTCCTTCGCTATTTCTTTAACTGACTCCCCCTATCCCTGGTTTGTTCTGGTCTCTTGTTGGAGTTCAGGAATCCTTCAGTTTGCGTCTGCGGATCCAGTACTCAACTTCAGACCTCAGACTCTTGCAGTCGTTAGTATCGTGGTCACCCTCCTTGTGATATGCGCAGTACTTGCCGCTGTCATGCTTGGCGGATCCCCGCGCTGCTTCGGAGGCCACTTCAAATTCTCCCAGTTCTTCATGGAGTTTAGTATGCTTGACAGGCTGGAATTGAGGGGTGTCATAGTCCTGGATCCAACGTAATTGGATGTTTTCTCTGGCCTGGAGAGACTAGGGTCTGACCTGTTATCATTGCACTTTCTCTTGCTCCGTTCCTCGTCCTCGCATTTCTTTCCCTCCTTCTTGTCCTTAGGAGCGGAGGGCTTCTTCTCACATTCGGTTTCCCTCTTCACGATTCTCATCTCTTCCAAGGTAATATGCTTCTGAGTGTTCTTGAGGAGCTATGTCATGTCCAGAGGGGGCTCTAAGGTGAGGTCTTCGTAAAGTTTTCCTTCATTGAGGCCCGCAGTGAAGGTTGTCATGGTCGTGTCATCGCTGCATCCGTCATAAGGGTCAGCTCGTTGTTGAAACACATGGCACTCTCTGAGAGTCTCATGGGACCTCTACTTCAAAGAGAGTATGTAATGTGGCCTTTTCGGAAACGCTGGCTCCCTACGAAACGTGCCAGGAACTCTTTTGCCAATGTCTTGAAGGAGTCGATCGACCTTGGTGGAAGGTTGTGGAACCATGTCAGTGCTGACCTCTTCAGGCTAGTGGGAAAGGTTCTGCACATCACTGACTCTGATCCTTTTTTTAGGGCCATTAAATGTTGGTAATGATGCAGGTGCTCGAATGGATCGGTGGTTCCGTCGTAGAAGTCTAGCTTGGGAGGAGTGAACTTCCTCGGAAGGGCCTCGTTCATGATCTGGTCCACAAATAGTGGGATGGAGAGGCGGTACAGTAAATCTAGGTCATGCTCCCCTATGTGGAGGGGGTTATGAGGGTTGAGTCTCTTTGCCCTGGTGGTGGACTCATCGTTAGTCGCGCAATCTCTCCTAGTCCAGTGAGTATTAGCGGGGGCTTGGCTTTTCTGTGCTTTCTCCCTACCATCTTTCGAAGACAGAGACCCGTGATGCTCCTGGTCTCCATTGGCAGATGGTGGATTTTGTCGAGTGAGAGCCTCTACCGCCTTGGCCATCTATTGTATTTGAGATGACAGCCTATCAATTTGGGGGTTCGTCATTGCTGTCGTCGGCGCGGAGGCTTGAGTCTATAGCCCGTGTATGACCGGAGTTGCTGAAAGCAGCAATGCTAAGCCAACCGGAGCGTTTGATGTGTCCCTCTATTCTCCGTTGTTGTGTGACCTAGTGGTCACCATCTCTCTGAGTTTTAAAATAGACGATGCTAATGAAAAGTTAAGAACTCTGTCATCCCCACGGACGGCGACAAATTGATGCAGTCAATTTTTGCTCCCTGCTTTGACCTAATCCCGCTAACCTGCTTACCTACTTTGACCTAATCCCACTAACCGCTAACCTGCTGACCTGCACAACTTTGGCCTAATCACGTGAGCCACGGACCACCGTTGTGGTGGCCAATGGCACTCCGATGCTAAAGTCAGACAGGGATCTGAGGAATGTGTAATGCTATAACAGGGAATTTGTAGCGTACCTTAGCTTACCAACCTCATATCTTATTTATAGTGCAAGGAGTCCTGGTTCTACTAGACCATCGAATGCATAGTTTAGGAATGAGATCTTCGTGGAGATCCTTCTCTAATTAGGAGTCGTGCTGTAGGATAAAAATTACATGTTAGCCTTGTGCTCCTAGATATGCCGGAGATGGTTCCCAATGAAAAAGCAATTCATTGAAGGAAGATTCCCTGTGTGGGATGTACTCTGGTATTTTCTTCCTAGTTGGAAGTAGAGAGTTATTGTAGTTGCCCGTCCGAAACTAATCCTTGAGATAATTGCCTTAGTAGGACTTACGGGTATTGAGGATAGATGTGAGACGTGTGGGCCTAGCATGCTGTGAGAGTTTGGGTCTGTCTGGCAGACTGAATTGGGCGGGCTTAGAACCGCTTGGACCGTATCAGTGCTGAGCTGATGCTGGGGTCCGTAATTTCTCAAATCATCATGACACGTGTATGAATCAGGGGTGTGACCATTTATATGTATCATCACTTACAATTTTTCTTTTGTACATCACATATTATTAACATAAAAAAAGGTTGATGTCGCATATCCCGTCGAAATTAAACAATGATATCTTCCATCTTTCGGAACTAGCAACAAACTATTCGTTAATTTGCTAATTACTTCAAAGTAACAAATAAATAAGTAACAATCACATTGATTAGGAAAAAGTGTTGATGCCTCATCATATATCAAAGAATATATAATATGTTATAAATAATAATAATAAGCTAATCTCTTATAAAAAATATCAAGTTAATTTTGATTAACAATATTTTATGTTATGCAAAAATAAATGAAAGTAATCCATGAAATAGAGTTGTAAATAGTGTAGGTATACATAGTTGTTATTATTATTATTATTATTATTATTATTATTATTATTATAGAGAGCTTTTTCTGTTATAAAATTAGAGATCAGAGAGATCTCAGAGAGATATAAAATTAGAGATCAGAGAGAGATCATAAAATTGAAAGAGATCAGAAAATCAAAAGAGATCAAAAACTCGAGAGAGGTTAGAAACTCGAGAGAGATCAGAAACCCAATCTCTCTCTGATGAAACCGAGCTCGATCTCTCCTGGATTCGCCTCAGAATCTGATGAAACAAACTCACAAAATCTTTGATAAAAACTCAATTTCTCTAAGTCTGATGAAAACAAGTATGATGAAAACAATCTGATGAAAACAAACTCGATCTCTCTGAGTCTGATGAAACTAAACTGATGAAAACAAACTCGATCTCTCGATCTCTCTAAGTCTGGTGAAAACAAACTCGATCTCTCTGAGAAAATAGAGAGATATCAGAGATGAAAAGATAGCTAAGTGGGTTTGGCTATTTGGGTATTTGATAAAAGAAAAAAGAGAGAGAGATGAAAAGACTTCATTTTATTAAATTTGTTCAAAGTTTTATTCTAATCAATCAAAGAGAGAGAGAGAAAAATCCAAGGGGGTAAATTCGTTTCTTTTGTCGAAGGAGGAGGAGGTTATTTTATTGCAATTTCTGATAAATCAAAATTTTTTTCTAATCAAAGATAGAGATAAAAAAAATCCATACTTTGTTAATCACCTTCATGTTTAGGTTGGGGGTATTTGTTTAATCACCTTGATGCTTAGATTGGTGGGTATTTGTTTAGTTGTTTAAGTTTTGGGTGGGTTCCATATTTGTTTAAGCTTTGGTGTGGTATTTCATGTTTGTTTAAGCATCTGATTTATCATCTTTGTACAGGAGAGCTTCATATTTGATTTTTAATTTAATTTAATTTGTTTATTTGTTTAGGCTTTGACAGAGTGGGTATTTGATCCTTGAAGCATAAGTGGGTATTTAATTTCATCTGCTGAAAAGGCCATTATCTCAAGTTTTTGGTATTTGGTGAGGTTCCTTCTTTTTCATGTGTTAATTATTGATTTACATTACAAATTTGATAATTTGAGAATCTGGGAGTCTGGGAAAGCATTTTTTAATATGAATATTGGAGTTGTCTGTTGTATTTGTGTAGTTAAATAGTTGTGCACTTGTGCTGACGAGTGATGGATAGATACTGTAAAAGAATAAATGATGTGAGTTCTAGTTCTACTGCTCAAGTTGTCACTGATAGGTCTGATAAAGAGTTTCCTAGTTCTAAAAGGATTTCTATTGAGACTGAGTTTGATCCAGAAACTCTTCTAGTAGATCCTAGATTACGTAAGTCAATCAAGGAATATCATCCCAACATAAGGGATGAAATTCGAAGAACATACTTGCAAAAAGGTCCTTGCCAACCTCGAGCACATAATTTTAAGCAAACTTTACAAGGAAAAGTCTTACAGCGTTTCAATCCTTTTTGGTTTGAAGAATTTCCTACATGGTTAAAATATAGCATAGAGAAAGAGGTTGCATACTGCTTGTGTTGCTACCTTTTCAGATCTGAGAGTAAAGAGCATGTGGGTACTTGTGATGCTTTTGTCGTTGAAGGATTTACCAATTGGAAGAAAAATGATAAGTTACAAACCCATGTTAGAAGGTCTAACAGTGATCACAATCAAGCTTGGAGTAATTGTGAAGCTTTAATGAATCAATGAAAACATCTTCGAACTGTTGTGAATAAGCAAACAAATGAAGCTCGAAGTGATTACAAGGTTTGTCTAAATGATTTTGTCGTTTGTGTTCGATTCTTACTCCTCCAAGGATTAACTTTCCGTGGTCATGATGAATCTTGTGATTCAAACAACCGAGGGAATTTCTTGGAAATGTTACATTTTCTTGGTGACCACAATAAAGACATCAAAAGGGTAATTTTGGATAAATGCCCTGGGAACCTCAAATTAATAGCACCGGAAATTCAAAAAGATATTGTGAATGCTTGTGCTACCGAAACCACAAATGTTATCATTCAAGAACTTGGAGATTCTTTGTTTTCCATATTAGTTGACGAAACTCGTGATGTATCAATTAAAGAGCAAATGGCTTTCATGATCCGTTATGTGGACAAACACGGGCATGTGATAGAGAGACTTTTAGGTATTGTACATGTTTCTGACACTTCTGCTCTATCCCTAAAGGCATCAATTGATGTTTTATTTTCCGAGCACAAGTTAAGCATTTCAAGACTACGTGGCCAAGGGTACGATGGGGTAAGCAATACGCAAGGTGAGTTCAACGGTCTTAAAGCATTAATCTTAAAGGAAAATGGAAGTGCATTCTATATCCATTGCTTTGCACATCAACTTCAATTAGCACTTATTGTTGTTGCAAAGAATGAGGATTCCATTGTTTTATTATTCTCTATGGTCACGAGTGTTGTGAATGTGGTTGGTGGCTCATGTAAGCGTCATGATATTCTTTTAGAAACACAATCTATTAACACTCTAAAAGCACTTGAAAGTAGAGAACTTGCAAGTGGAAGTGGCCAAAATCAACAATCAACTCTTAAAAGAGCCGGAGATACACGTTGGAGCTCACATTACAATACTTTGATAAGCTTGATTAAGTTGTTCAATTCTATCATTGATGTGCTCGAGTGCATTAAGGAGACCTCAAAATACGTTGAGCAAAGAGTTGAAGCATGCACTTTATTAGATTCACTACTATATTTTGATATTGCATTTGGACTTCATTTGATGAAAAGTACATTAGGAATCACGAATGAATTGTAACAAGCATTGCAAAGAAAGGATCAAGATATTATGAATGCCATGGGTTTGGTCATAGTAGCTAAGAAACGCTTACAGTTGATGTGAGATAATGGATGGAACAATTTGCCAGATGAAGTTTCCTTATTTTGTAGCAAACATGTTATAGAAATGCCTAACCTGGATGAATTTTATGTTGCTTGGGGATGATCACGACGTAATGTTGAAAAGGTGAGTAACATGTATCGTTATCGGGTTCAATTATTTAATGTTGTTATTGATTTGCAACTTCAAGAGTTCAACAACTGTTTCAATGAAGTGAATACTAAATTGCTTTTATGTCTTTCATGTTTGAGTCCAAATTATTCCTTCTTGGATTTTTATAAGGGAAAATTGATTTGTTTTGCTCAGTTTTATCCAAATGATTCCTCAGAAGTACAACTTGATGCTCTTGATAATCAGTTGGAGACATTTATCATTGATGTGAGATCGAATAACGAGTTCTTGAATTTGACAGGAATTAGCAATCTTGCTGAGAAGATGGTAAGGACAAAAAAACATTTTGTATCCTTTGATCTATAGGCTTATTACTTTAGCCTTAATATTACCTGTTGCAACTACCAGTGTCGAGAGAGCTTTTTCTGTTATGAAGATTGTCAAGAATTGATTACGTAATCGTATGGGAGATCAATGGATGGCAGATAGTTTGATCACATATGTTGAGAAAGATATATATATTTAATGGCATCGATGATGAGGTGATTATGCAGCATTACCAGAACATAAGAACCTGCAAAAAGCTTTTACCTAAATCTATTGTGCATCTACATTGACTCATTATGTATGTTTCTCTTGTAATACTTTTAAAACTTTATTTTAATCATATTTACTTATTTATTTTAAGAATTAAATTATCCATGATTTTTTTGGTCCCCTTGTCTGCAATCCTGGATCCGTCCCTGACGCCTAGGTAGTATTGGGGATGGGTCTTCAGTGCACTTTTGGAAAATCACAACAAGCTTTGAGTTTAGATTGGGTAGTCCATTCAAGAAGGAACTTTACATCTATTAGCTGTGGACGCGCTTTATGTACGCGGATATTCAGTACTGTTTTATTTATTTTAAATATCTATGTATAGTTTATGAATAATTAGATGACTTCAAATAAATTATTATATTAGAAACTTAAGAATAATTAATCAATGTTTTAGAGAAACTGGTTTTTATTGTAAAAATATGAAATATGAATAGCTAAATGGAAAATAAAAAAGTTCATTGTAAGGGTCTTTTTATAATTTATAGATAAGTGGGAGGCTTGAAATAAATTATGTTAAGTGCTTAGATATATTATATCAATGTTTAAGAACGGTTGATTTAGATTGTAAAAATTATGAAATGTAGAAGGCAAATGAAAAAAGGTAGATATAAGGGTTTATTCATAATTTATAGATAATTGGAGGGCTTCAAATAAATTATGTTAGGATCTTACGTATAATTAATGAATATTGAGAGGGGCTAGTTTGATTACAAATAATTTGAATTTGGAAAGGCAAAACCTTTAAAAAAAAATAATAGTATTTTTAGTTAAAAGGCACAATACCACTGGCACTATTCATTTGTATGTTGATTTTATATGTAATTATTAAGAATAGGGGAGGGCAAAATGGAAAAGTAAAGTTAGAGTTGAAGACATACATATTCACTATCATTTGGAGAAGATGCATTATATAGTCCAGTTAAAAGATACAAATACCCCTGGCACTATTCATTTGTATGTTGGTTTTATATGTAATTATTAAGAATAGGGGAGGGCAAAATGAAAAGGTAAAGTTAGAGTTGAAGACATACAAATTATCTATTCATTTGGAGAAGATGTGTTATATAGTCCAGTTAAAAGATACAAATACCCCTAGCACTATTCATCAGTGTTCTAAAAATCGGTCTAGGCGGCGCCTAGGCGCTAGAAGGTGGAAAACCGCCCAGATTAATGGCTGGGCAGGCTGTCTGGGCGGCTGGGCAGGCTGGGCGGGTCTGGGCGGGTCTGGGCGGCCTAGGCGGGGTCTAGGCGGACTCTAGGCGGCCTAGGCGAACTCTAGGCGGTCTGGGCGATTTTTATTTTTATTTTTATTTTTTTTTAATTTTTAAAAATTTTTTAATATGGCTGATTGTGTTCTTATTTTATTTTATTTCCTACTTTTTAATAATAAACTATTTAATTATTTTTTATTCAGTATATGTCTAAATGTAGCAAATGATGATTACTTAATGGAATTCTCGAATGATCTGCCGGTACCAATTTTACTAATGTAGATTTTATCAAATATAACTGAGGTTATTCATGCAATTTGAAGAAAAATAAAAGAGTACACATTCAAATTTATATAAAGTACCCATCATGACCAACTTCAGTCATTTGAGTTTTAATAAATTTTGTTCACGATTGGTAATTTTTCATGTTTTTAAATTTTGCATATGTATACTGGCATTAAATTGGATGTAATTGATAATGTATTATGCTTAACTTTTGTAAATTATTAAAGTAATAATACAAAACCTAAGACCGCCTACGTGCCGCCTAGGCGCCCGCCTAGGCACCCGCCTAGGCCCCTGGGCGCTAGGCACCTGCTCGCCGCCCGCCCAGCGCCTAGCGATTTTTAGAACACTGCTATTCATTTGTATGTTGATTTTATATGTAATTATTAAAAATATGGAAGGGCAAAACGGGAAAGTAAAATTAGAGTTGAAGACATCAAATTCACTATTCATTTAGAAAACTCTTCCATTTTATATTCTTCACGAATTAAATATTTTTGTTTGTTGTGTAAATCTAATAGGATGAATACGATTTAGGCTTGTGTTGATTGTAAAGTTTACTACATGATGATTTTCAGATCCTCAAATTTTTACACAAAAAAAACACTATGTCAGTCTAGCAAACCTTTTCTCTATTTCTAATTGAAAATTCTTGAGAGCCTGGCCCAATACCATCCATCATCCTAGAGATGCACATCTCAAGAATGATGAACGTTATTGGGCCAAGCCTGGCGTGGGTCTGGCTCTCTAGAAAAGTTCATTTCTAATACTCCCTAAAACCAAAATCACCAATGGCCATTTACACAATCGTGTTTTTCTTTTCTTCTTCTTTTTCCCAGCTTCCACTTTCTTTCTTTTTTTAACATTTTTTTTATATTTTTTTATTCCTTAACCCCTCCCACCCCAGATGTGGCCGGCTGGGTTCGACCCTGTGACCTAGTGATACCATCCGCCACTACTCTACCACTGAGCCATCGCACCTTTGACGCTTTCACTTGGTTTCGTCCTATGCTTAAAACTACAAAAAATTTTAAAAAAAATCCAAAAAACCAAAAAAAAAAACACTTTGTTTTACTGTGTTTTGGAAAAGAATGAATTCTTCATTTGTTTTGGTATCTGATTTTTTTAAATGGAAAAAATGTTAGAAGAGTTGGGAAGCATCCATGATATTATCTGCCAAAATTGCTATTTGTCAATATGTTTATGTTATGATTGTTGATAATTTCATGTTGAACCTTTGGTTTGTATTCGATTTTGTGAAACCTAATATTTTCTGTTAGAAATATATTCAATTCATAATCAATGCTATGATGTGGTCCATATTAGGAATATTGATTTAATAAGAATTATTGAATAGTCAAGTTGTGCTTTTAGAAGAAATTGTTTCCTACTCAATCTCACATTGTAATGGATGGTTGAAATTGAGTAATCGGATTAGAAAACTAGGCCCTCTCTGTATCTATAAATAATGATGCCCATTCCACTGAAGCATCATAACAATAAGCACATAATTGTGCTTATAAGTTAAGAGAGAAACTTTATCTTCTTGACGAAGTTTCAAAAGATCTTGTTGGAGATTGATTTCCAGAAGATCATTGAAGATTAAGCGATGAAATCAGTTAAGTTCTTTAATATTGTTTAAATATTGCGTACATAGTCCATGAAGTTAAGATTTATGATTTATGTCATTTAAATAAAGATTTATTATTTGGTATCAGAGAATATAGTTTACTAACTCATGGATTATTCTATAAAGGTTTTAAACATATATGATGATGCAAACGACTTACATAATTTATATATCTTACATGAGATTTTAAAATTTATTTACTCATAGCCAATTTGATTCCCGATAAGTGAATTAAAATTGAATGGCTTGAATAAAAATTATGTGTTTTTTTGTGTTTCATAAATTTGGTATGATGTCCCCCGGGTATAAGTGTTATTTATATGGAGTTGAAATATTATTGCATATCATTTTTCAGAAATAAACTTGTCTATTAAATACACTAGCATTACTTATGTTGTATATCTATTAAAAAAGAATTACCACCAAAGACATAAAAGATATGTTGACAATGTGGGTCTGGACGTAGCTCGTTATGGTTATTTTGGATCCTATGATTCATGTCATTATGATTAGACACTATAAGTCCACTAATTGTAACTCAGTTGGTCGATTGTTAGGAGCACATGTGCTCCGCCATTTATAAGTCTTCGGGTATTAAATATAACTGCTTAGATGGATTAGATTGGAGCAAAGCGAAAGCAAATTTTCATTTGAGATGGAGACGACAAGGATATTAAGTGGCAACAATATTGTAGCCTTCGAGCCTAGTCTGGTTAACCCTATACAGGGTCAGTCATGTAACGTTCGGGCATGGATTAATAAATAAATAAATAAAAAGGGTCAACGATCCAATTTTTTTTAAAAAATGATTAGACACTATATGATCATTATTATGTGTTTTTGATATTTTTATGTTTCTTTAGTGAGAGTATGTACATATTATGAATGAAATAGAATATTATTGAGATGGGCAATGTAAGTATTAGTTACTCTCATTTATGAATCATGTCAAACATGCTACGAGTGGTATGGTACATGGAAGAAAATGCGTCGCTGAAAGATATATAACTGCTATGCTCACATTAGTAAGTTGTTTGATAATGAAATCATGATGACCGACTAATGTTGACATATGGATTGGATTCCTTATTAATTTTTTTAGCAATCGCATATAAATATTTTTATAGTAACCCATGATGAGTCAGTTTTACGAAAAGTTTACATAAAATAGTTTTCAAAAAAAATTCATGTGGACTAAGTGAAAAGAATGTAAGAATTTATTATGTGGTCCACATGTTTTTAGTAATTCAGTATTTCTAAATACATGGGTTAATGCTTTATGGAATGAATCCATCATATTAGGAATTCTAGTGGCAACAATAGTTGTATATATCATATAATTATTTATCTTGTTTTGATGGGAAGTAGGAATTATCGTCTAAGTAGGAAAATATCTTTTCCCTTCGTTAATTCTATAAATACAATGATCCATTGATGTATATGAATGTAAATACATTTTGAATAGAGGAGTGCAAGAGAGAGAAACAAGATTCATTGTTCTTCATATTCGTGGTTCTTACTATTCGGAATCGAATGTTTTTACATCGAATCAATCAAGCGCTATGGATCACGGTATTTTGTGAGACTTGGTGATTTAAGTTCTTTAATATTAACACTCGCTCTGACACCTCATGTAAAAAATTTGGACTACTAGACGAAAACACGAGTAGGTTGACCGATAATGGAAATTGTTAAGATTATGAACCTAGGGAATAGTCGTATCTAGAGATTATTAATGTGAATCTATCGCATAAAAGTGTTGATATCAATGGGTGGCACATGCCGATGAGTTGTGAAATCAATCGGTGTGTTCCCAAAATTTGTTCGTTTTATGGTAAGTCATAGGGGTGAGCTTAGTGAGGCTCTATTTATAATTAACTCTGACCAAACCGTTGGTGAGCTAAGAAGAAAGATTAACGATAAGCTTCCGATAACGTTAATTCAACATCGTCTCACCACTTTACAAGCTGAAATGTCTGATGATCAAATGTTAGTATCCGAGTATTTAGTGAAACATACTCAAGACATGTGTCCAACCCATGTTGACATGTGTCAAATTCAAAGACTTGTCAAATCCATGTTGAACTAGTAATGAACCATTTCCTTATATATATACACCCCTAATAGTGTTGAACTTCTCAAAAAGCACACAACAAATACAAGTACTTCTAGCAAGTAGGGGAATCAACATCTATCAAAGAGACTTGAAAGGAAACAAAGAATATCAAATTAGGCAAGTGCTCTTACTCACCTAGACTCCTTGACATGTACTGTTACAACAAGTTATGTACTTTCCCAAGTTGGAATTTACATGTTAATGTGTTCAAATACATTCAATTGAATTCTATATAGTTATAGTTCCATTAGAAATACATACTTTTAAAACCTATTTTACCATACTTGAAACTTTGATTAGGTACAGAGAGTTGAGAATATGGAATATAAATGGGATGGTTTAGTACTTAGATATTTTTCACATTTTTTAAAAAGTTTTGCATCTTATACATCTCTGGTATGAAAATGAATAATTTCCTACAGTACGATTGCATGTTTTTATTATGACTATTACTTAATATGACTTCAAAAAACGTTTTATCGCATAAAATTTTCAAAAATACATGTTTAAACATAATTGGTGTGTGGTATGATTGGAGGACCCATATTATACATGTATGCCTGATTGGCTTAACACGAGGGTCATATTAACCATGGATCTCTAGAGTATCTGCAGTTGTCTTAGCCCAGTGTTTTAATGGATCAGTGTTTGACCAACGCGTTAGATATGTTCAATTAGCATGTAGCGATTCCTGTTTGACCAACTGGTACATTTTAGTAGTGGATATGTGTTTGGCCAGCACTAAATCGGCAACGTATGATTCCATATAGTACGTTGGAGCATAAGTCAACGGCATACCTCATCCGGATATTAACAACTTGAGGCAATAATGCACTTCCATTTAGTTAATTTTGGATAATGATACTCTGACCGTTAGGGGTGGGCACGAGATGGGATGGACCTCATCCAAATCCCATCCCGTTGTTTCAGGATTGGGATGGGATAAACCTCATCCTAACCTCGTCCCATCCCAAACGGGTTCGGGATGAGACGGGACGGGATGAGCATGATATAGTTCCATAAATTTAATAACACTGGAGAGGAAAGATGGAACATAAACCAATCCTAAAAGAAACTTCTCAAGAACCATACTTAGTGAACATGAATTATTCCCTGATTCTAAGTTTGTGAAAATGAGATCAAATAAGAAATTAACAACAACTTACTGTTGGAAATTAAATTTTGTACAGAGTTCTAAACTTAACCTCTTCCACTGACTTAAGTTTCAAAGTTTTAGGGTCAGAGAACAAAAATGTTAATATTCTACCTACAAGCCTGCAAGAAATTTCAGAACTGGGGGTTGCTCTAGTTGAGTTCTCATGACTTCCGTCATTCCCTAATGTTCTGCAATAGTCAACTATACAGATCCAGAAAGTGTTATTCTATAACCATACGAGTTTTGCAATCTTCACGAATCCACAGATCAAACTCAAAGCATCACTTGTGAAGCCCTCTCGAATTTGGATACATCTACCTTCCATTTATTACAAAACTTGAACTACTCTTAACTAATCATACTGACAAATTCATCTATATGATCCAGAATAACTTTTGTGACTTGGTAGATCATCCTCCAAATTGGGACAACTTGAAAAGAGTTCGTGGGGTCAATTTTCATCACAGAATAAACAAATTTACTTCTCAAAATATGCAACTTCACAATTGCAAATACTCAAGGACCAAATAGGGACAGCTTGAAAAGAGTTTGCAGGGTCAACTTTTCATCACGGAATAAACAAATTTTTTGAAGACCCAGCGTATTAAGATTGGGTAAACTTGCAGAATCAGGCATAGCCTACTCTGATATAATATATCCTACATAACCATTCAGACATAGTTACGAGGGCCTATTAATGATTTTCATTAAAAAAACGCAGCCTGGCAAATAGATATTCTGGTGATCACCATTGGAGAATGTTATAAACAGAATGGAGGCGGTGGAACTAAAATTATAAATCCTAGGGGTTAGCCAAGCATCATGACCTGGTCTACAAAATTTAGAAAGCTTTTGTTTGATCCCCCTAATCTTCTTGGGTAAGATCAATTACCATTTTCATTGGTAGGAGTTACAATTAGATGGTTCCGATTGAAATTTGAGATAAGTAGAACTAATGCAACACCAAAGAAGAACATTATGCAGCGAAGAAGACAATCAGGCAAGGTAAACTACTTATCCTATCCTCTTTGCTACTAGTATGCACTGCTTTAGAACTTAAGTTGAAGTCCTCTTCGCTACTCCATCAAGTGCTCTTTAATGATTCCGCTTGATTTGTCAATGAATATGAATTTCATAACCACTTTGAAAAAAATATAGTACTATATGGAGTTTCTAACACCCCAGTACGCACTGACTGGTCAAGAATTGCTTTGATTAGGTGTTGCAACAGCTATTACTAACACCTCACGCTAAGATTAATGTCACAGATATGTTAGCAGCGACTAGAATAATCACAGGAGTGAGCAAAGTTGTACTGGAGGAATTGATTTTCAATATGTTGCCAATGCCAATATGTTTAATTTTGCATTTAATTTTACAAAAACGCACAACAATATACAATATGAGCTAATGACACCGGGCAAAATATCGATTATCCTACATACTAGTTTCAACAGACAATTCACAGGGAAAGAACACAAGAAAATCACCCAAAAAACACAGAGAAATAACTCTAATGTTGACGCCGGGTAAAATAACGATTATTCTGCAGGCTAATAGCAACAGATAATTGACAGGGAAGAACACAAGAAGATTACCCAAAACACAAAGAAAATAACTCTAATATTTAATCAAATTACTCAAATCAAAGGTATCTCTAAAATCAGCCCACAAGCCGGGCTTTATAGCTAAAACTCATCAATATTGGAATTTTACCAAAAATGGCAACACCCCAATAATCATGCTAAAACAAAATACGTAATAAATGAAATATACTGCCAGAAATCTAGCCTAAATTGGGTTCAGAATCACTTCCTAAACAATAATTGAAATATTACTATAAAGGGAAATAAATTACTAAATTTGTGGATTTGAAAAGGAAACGGTGAATTTTGGCCTCGAAAAGATGTGCAACAAGCGTAACTCATTGACCACGACGTGCATGTTGAAAAGATCTTTCCGAATTGGGGTCGCTTGCATGATTCTGATACTCGTAGCCAAAGTTATGGCCAAAATACTAAAACACACCCTAAATTGCCAAATTTAAAATAGAATTATGATTTCCTGTCATTCTTGCGCTGATCTGCTAATTCGAGATATCTTAATGCTAATAACATACTATATGACAGCTCAGCATCATCTTACTCGGATTTTCCTGCATCAAATGTTCAATTAAATTATTCAAATCAAATGTCTGTTACAATATTGAGAAAGAGCTCTACTTATAGTGCTCAAATAACTTGAATAATAAGCAACTTATTCCTAAAAATAAATTAGAATCAAATACTAAAATAACAAGCAGTTTATTCCTAAAATAAAAGGTAAAGCATAATCCTAAAAGGAAACTAAAGAGACTACGAAATTTAGTAAATAACTTTGAGAGCAAATTAGGAACCCTAGAAACTCAAATTAGGAACCTTATAAATCCTCCTGCATCAGTTTCCCCGGGTTAGAAAGAACTCGTTCTCAAGTTCACAACAGCTTCATCAGAATCCTCTGGCGGCAGCCAAGGAAGAAGATCCTCCGGTATCAGATCAGAAAAATCTGCTAGCTGCTGGCGTACTGGATTGTCTTTCATTTCCCTTCTCTCGAGCTCCATCTGCAAACCTAGCACATACTCCTTCACTATAATAATCAACTCCTTGACTTCATCAACCTCAAGAGCATCCACTATTAACTGCCTATCCGGGACAGATGAACCGCATCCTCTGTTTGTTTGTAGGAAGTTGAAGTGAGTACTATGCTGTTGTTTTTAGTTAAAGGATCATTCTTAGGATCCAAAGTTTCCTCTCTTCCAGTTATAGCTCCCAAAGATGGCACAAAAAACTCTGCCACAGAAAAAAGAAAGTCTGGAACAACAAGTACACGAGGCTGTTGAGCCCGAACAACGAATGATTGAGAAGATGACCTGAACCTATAGTCCAGTAACAGCATCGTTGAAATTGGAACATCCAAGCCTAGGTCAGCTTCTGAATTCCAATGAGTAGAGTCACTGTTAATGAGAACTGCTCCAGAAGAACCTTGTTTTGATGCATCAGATGATGACCCAAGTATCAGGCGCATTTCAGGTCTTGTATCAGGACGGATGTCAGAGATGGAAAATCTGGCAATGGTTACATATAAATTTATTTCAGACAATGAAGTCATCCTGTATGATACCCATAGACCTTCTAGAATGACATGAGCCAGAGATGACTCCTCATCAATCGCATTACACAACTCTAGCAAGGCATAGTTAATTTCAACTGCTACTATGGTACCAGTCTGTGACAGGAAGATTTGACTATTATAGTTAACCTTATCAGCAAGCATGCTTATTGTATCTTTTGAAGCAAATTAATTTCCACGAAAACTTGGAGGAAATCTTGGCTCTTCATTAACGTTCATGTATAAACAATCCAGAATAACACTATATTCCTTATTAGATATCACACCATGCAAAACGCCAACCTTAACTTCCATCACAAATGTTGGAACTTTCCTGAAATCGTCCCTCAAACTACAACGGACATATATATAAAGTCCTTTGGCTTCACGTATCATTGACTTTACAATATTGCCATTGATTCCTACAGCCACGTTGATTCCAATTATCTCAGCATGAAGAACATCAAGATGAACAGTGGAAGGATCATTATCAGGACAGCCATGCCAACTAAATTGATTTGTCACCTGTAGCAGCCCAAAGTCAAGTTGCATGAAATCATTGCTCATTGAATTCTGCGGAACAGTTATCATTGGAGTTTCCAATGATAAATCCAGTTTCAACGTAGGTGATCCTTCTATCTCATACTTTTGAATCAACCTTTCAAGGTCCCTGACTTTATCAACAAGTTTAATCGCTTCCTCAGGGAGTGGCAAGTTCCATAAAGTACATGGTCACCTCCTGAACAAACCTATAAAAAAGACGATGCGAACTCCTGAAAGTCGACCACACAGGCTATAGTCATATCCCTCGAAATCTTCGTCTTCAGCATCATCATGCACAGGCTCTCCAAGCTCCTCATTGTCATCTACCACGTCTTCCTCAATCAGGAGATTATTGCCCTTCTGAATAGCAGGCTTCCTGCACTCATTCGCTCTATGTCCCTGTTCACCACATCTGAAACATCTAATATTTGAGTTATAATTACCCTGTGGTGGCTGCTGGGTAGGACGTGATTCTTTAGGTCGAACTGGCCAACTGCTTTGATCACTTCTGATCATTGGTGTGATACCCTTGTGTGGGCGGACCTGAGGGGAAGGGTAAGGGAAAGGCCCATGATGGCAAAGCCCAACAGGCCCGTGGATCCCAATAGGGGTTGGGCGAGCTACCAAGGGGAGATTATAGTCTCACATCGCCTAGGTGAGGGAAGGAGATGAGATGTATATATACGAGTTTGGATCTACAAAGTACTACGCGTTTTAAAGTCGTACGGGCATTTGGCCCAAAGCGGACAATATAGTGTTTTGTGGATTGGGTCCATACAGAATGGTATCAGAGCCAGACCTAGCCAGAAGTGTGCCAACGGGGACATTGGGCTCCCTTATGGGGGTGAACTGTGATACCCTTGTGTGGGCGGACCTGAGGGGGAGGGTGAGGGAAAGGCCCGTGATGGCGAAGCCCAACAGGCCCGTGGATCCCAATAGGGGTTGGGCGAGCTATCAAGGGGGAGATTATAGTCCCACATCGCCTAGGTGAGGGAAGGGGATGTGTTATATATGTACGAGTTTGGATCTACAAAGTACTATGCGTTTTAAAGCCGTGCGGGCCTTGGGCCCAAAGCGGACAATATAGTACTCTGTGGATCGGGTCATTACAATTGGCCTCCTGCTCTGTTGTTTTTCCACAGCAAGTGCACACTGGTATGCCTCAGAAACGGTCATCAACGAGTGAAGTCGCTGAAATAAGGGTTGAGTGTAGCCGAAATGAAGGAAGTGTCCATTCATCTTCTTATTCATCTTCTCTCAATCAGTAATCTTAGCCTTGCCCTGCCTGTCTCGTGCTCGCTTCATCAGCTCCCACCACGCAGATGTTCTGCCTTTGAGTTTGATGGCGACCAATTTCACCTTCACACGATCAATGACTTCCTTATACTCAAAAAATCGTTCTACCTCATTCAACCAATTATCAAAACCTTCGGCCTGTAACGTACCAGAAAACTCGGGTAGATCCACTTTGACACCGAGCTTTCCATGACGATCCTCCCGACCACGGCGCTCCCAAATTCGAGCACGATGGTGATACGGGTTTTTGAAACTGGAATCAGAATCGTGATATTCCATCTCACGATCACCAAAATCCTACGCCGTTAGACGTTGGGTTAACTCTGCAACTTGCCTCTGTAAATCCTTAATCATCACATCCTCGTTACGATCACGTTTTGGGGCTTCCTCGTTTGGAACCTGCCCGCGACGACCACGACCACCAGCCATAAAAACTGATGAAATCTCACCCCAAGAAGATGTTGATGCTCTGATACCAACTGACGCCGGGCATAATAGCGATTATCCTGCAGGCTAGTTTTAACAGACAATTCACAGGGAAATAACATAAGAAAATCGCCCAAAAATACAAAGAAATAACTCTAATGTTCAATTAAATTATTCAAATCAAAGGTCTGTTACAATATTGAGAATGAACTCTATTTATAGTGCTCAAATAACTTGAATAATAAGCAGCCTATTCCTAAAAAAAATTAGAATCAAATACTAAAATAACAAGCAGTCTATTCTTAAAAGAAAAGTAAAGTATAATCCTAAAAGGAAACTAAAAAGGCTCCTAATTAAATGGAAAGACTACGAATAAGTTATTTAGTAAATAACTTTGAGAGCAAATTAGGAACCCTAGAAATCCAAATTAGGAACCCTAGAAATCCTCCTGCATCAGTTAAGCTTCATATAAGATACTTTGGCACAGATGAGCACAACAAGCATACATGAAATTAATAATAATAAATATTAAATCAATAATGGAATGGGACACAATGGGTGGGATTGAAAATTATCATTCCAAACCCATCCCACTCTAGATTGGGATGGAACGGGATCGGGATGAGATTGGTCAATCCCAAAATGATCGGAAGAAAATTTGGATGGGAACAGGATGGGGATCGCTGGATGGGATGCCCACCCCTACTGACCGTGGTGTTGCTAAATCGGTCGTATGATTATTGGTCCAAAATAAATGTTTGGGTAATAAGTACCCGTATTGTGAAAGTGACAAAATTAGTTGAGAATTCAATTATCAAATAAATAATTCTATGTTGTGCGTTTGACAGTAAGTGGATACATGAGTAATACTATGTATGGGTGTAGACATTACACTTGTCTCCACAAGCGTTACTGCATTATCTCATTAGCTAGCTAGTTTTATTGGGTTTTTTTTTTTTAAACAAAAACATTTATTTATACATGGTTTCTTTTCTTTTTCTTTGATAATTGAAAATCCTAGTTATATAATATTTTTATGACAAGGTAAGAGTAATTTGACTACTTACTGAGATTTCTCAAAATTCACCCCAATATCAATATTATTTTCTGAAGAAGAATTGCATGATACACCCCTCAAGACTGATGATATCTTTGGAGACTCGATCCGTAAATGAGAAACCTATTGAGGATGACGAACCAACGTTTTGTGTTATATAGAAAGTTTTTCCTTTCCTAATGCAGTGTAGAAAGTCTTTTTGGATTGACTGTAATATGAGCATGTATTGACAGAATATGTACATTGTAGAAATTTTTTTGGACTAATGTAACATCTATGACTCTATCAAATGTATGGTAATACAATTCTTGCATTGTACATAATTTTATGAGTGGTTGTTCTGATAACTGTTCGTCTTGATAAAGTATAATTTCTTAGATGATGCATCGAATTCTACATGTTTCAGATTTGGGGGGTCACATTTAGCCAACCAAAAGTTACTTTTTTCCCTTAATAATCAATGGATTTTTCTTCCATTAATAATGACGGAGTTTTGATGATAAAAGACATAAATTATTGTGAAACTTTAAACAGATTTAGGCAATATGGATTGATGGAGCAATATAGTGTTTTCTATCCAGATAACGATCTCGACTATACAATCTATAAAAGTAACTGTATAAAGGATTGGTTCTTCGCTTAAGTGACATGGTCAGTACTTAAATTCATTTAATTAATTCTTTATTCTAAGATATAGATCTAGTTTTCATGCTAATTCCAATCATTAATTGTATTACTGTGCAGACAGATAAATGAAAGAATGCACCAACCACATGGCGAATTAGAATCAATCTCGACAAAGTGCAACAAAATGGATTATATACACTGAGAGCGGTGCTTGCATCTACTTTATATGCAAAACTACAAGTATGATGATGCCTGATAACTATGTGTTATATTTCCAATGGCTTTATATTATCTAATATTTTGTGAACATAACTCTTTTTGAAAATGAACAATATATATTAAAAACTCTTTAACCCAACTATCCTAAATTATCTCTATCTATAACTGCAATTGGGCAGATGCCTGGTTGTATGTTTGTGATTTCTGAAATCTCGAAATTGTCTTCTAAATCTCGAATGAAATCTCTAAATCACCCTTCAAAACATCAACAATTCACTAGGCTCTACAAACATGTGTCCAAACAAAGCATTGAAAGCTATTTTTGTTTGGATTCTCTCACACTAACTAATTGTTGAGTATGTCATTGCCAATTTTTTCAATGCCGAAATTGCCCCTCATTTCAATAAAGTTTTCATCTCATCTTATGGTTACTTTGTAATTTTCTGAAATAGTGGAGGCCCACTGACCCCACTAAGTGAGAGATTGACCAAATTTATGCCATTTTAAGTTGGCAACGACTACTTCACATTACCAAAAAATGTTTTCTCACACCATTGAACTCTCTCACATCACCTACTTTATTTCTCACACCACCTATATAAACAAATAAACAACATTTTTCTCCTCCCCATTCAAATCGAAACTCAAGTCTCCTCTCCCTCATTCAAATCTTCCCTTTCCCTCGAATTGCTTGCAAAATTGAAACCAATATCTTCCTTCTCCCTGAAAAATCTCTCAAAATTGAAACCCCTCAAAATCGAAACCCTTAAAAATCTAACCCCAAATCGCAACCTCTCAAATGCAAAACGCAAAATCGACTCCAACTCTTCTGTAAGTGAGTCATCCATTCTATCTTTGGATTTAGGATTTTTGTATGGATTGTAAGTGAGCCATCCATTGTTTACTTTTGTGCATTTGTATATTTGTTTCCATCTTTAACGTAGAATTGTATATTTGTTATGTTTTTGTGCATTTATCAATTAGTTCATCTCTTCGTAATGAAAATAGTTGCGAAGGCGGATTTGGTGGTCACTAGGGCTTCGAATTGGTATTTTTCTGATTAGAATGTAGGGAAATGAGATATATAATGTTGTTTTACATCGAAATCGTATAAGTTAGAAGTGGTTGGTAACCATCTCATTGGCTAAAGTATTTCTTAGAAATTAATAGATTTTATTGTACGAATAAATTGACTTGAAGTATTTGTTTGAATGTAATTATTTTTTTCCTTTTATTTGAAGGTTTATTATGTCTTTTGTTGGTCATGATGGTGGTGGGGATGATCAAGGTGATAGAGGTCAAAGACGGCCCATGAAGGTGTCTCACCAAAAATAGATAGCAGAAAAGGGCAAAGAATAGGCAGAAGAACGAAAAAAATGAAAAGGATAAGGAGAAAGAAGTGAAGAAGAAGATGAGAGAGGATTAAATTGGGATTCAAATAGATGCTCAAGAAACATGTAGACCGGTAGTTGTATCGCAAATTCAACCCCAATCGGAAGGGCAAACAGGTTAGAGTGGTGAGGGTGTTGGATATAAAGATGAGGAGTTAGAGGAGGGTGAGAATGTGCATGTGGATGATGAGGAAATAGTGATGATGATGAATCAGCGGTAGAGGATGGTAAAGAAAAAGGAGATGTTAGAGATTATTATCCTAGTGGTCCGAAAGATTGTTCCACATTAAATGATTACCATGGACATATTTCTCGTGCCATTTGGGATGCTGAGCAGGTAAGTTAATATTTTTAGTTGGTTAAATTATATAAGCGTGATATTTATATATATTTGGACATTGAATTACTTAATGTATATGTTTCTTGTATTTAGGAACGATGTGCATTGCGATCTCGGCATCAATATAAGAACCTATTAGATTGGAAGTTGAAACATGAACCGAAAGAAGTAAAAAGAATGATCTATAATAGTGATTTGTATCCCTTGATTCAATATTGTAAGGATCGTCTTGATAAGGTGACCATTTGTGCTTTCATGGAATGTTGGCAACTTGAGACCAACACATTTTACCTACCTTTTGGAAAGATGAGCATCACCCTGGATGACGTCTACCGTATACTCATTTACCGATTTTTGGTAAGTCGGTAAGCACGTCGATAAAGATGAAGGCAAATGAATGTGTTACATTATTGGTGCACGGTTTGGGCATTGAAAATAAAGAAGCAAATGACCATGTCAAGAAGAATGGCAGATCTGTGGAAATGAAGTTTATTCAGGATAACTGTTGTAGAAAAGCTACGAAAACTGACTCTCTTCAAAGGAAAGAACAAGTGTGTAGGGGTTAGTTGTTATTTTTTCTTGGTATGATTATATTTGCTGATAAAAGTGGAACAAATGTTCGAATTGAATATTTGAAAACGTTGATGAAGGTGGATGATGTTAAAAACGTATGCATGGGCCGCAGGAGCTTTGGCATTCTTGTTTCGTCAGTTGAGCGGTGCTAGCAAAGAGGGTACAAAGCAAATTTCAGGATATTTGCCTCTTTTGGATGTATGTTTTGAATTTTATATCTTGTTAATTACCCTCATAATATATAAGAATTTCTTAATATTTATTTATGTTGTTTTCGTTTATAGGCATGGATATATGATCACTTTAGACTTTGGGGTAAATAAAAACTGAAGCGGGATGCTAGACTCCCCAACATGGCTAAGTGAGAACTCCCACAAATTGTAGGGGGTTTTGATGAACAAATCATCACTCTTAGAGAACATCTCGATGACATATCTCCTGAAGAGGTAAATATGCATCATTAAGTTCAATATATTTTTTTGTATGATGTGTTATATATTAATAAGTTTTAATTATTATAATTCGCAGGTACTTTAGGACCCTTACGTGGAGTCCAAGCGAAACACTCCCCTTCATGGAATCACATGGTTAATAGGATGTTTGCTATGCATCAGCGTAGAAGAACCCTATCACCCAGATAGAATTATGAGACAAATGGGAAAGGTACAAGTCATCCCAAATCCCCCAATCCTTCTGGCGAGCACTATTCCGTGAAGTATGAGTTTTGTCTTCGTTCGCTGAAATGTGGCAGTATCATGTCATGCTAACTAACGAACAAGGTGCACCTGTGAAGCTTACATGGGATTGTAGAGAGGATTACTTTGACTGGTTTCACCGCATTAGCCATCCCTTTGTACAACCACCGAACAAGAAGAGAATTCAATCCCTAAGAAGACATATGTTTTATTCAAACAATAGGGTAATTACAAACATTTTACACTTATGAAAGATCTAAAATTTATATGGTTTCACTAACATCAAATGTTTCCCTGCAAGATATTACGGTTGCTCAAGATCTTAAGGTGGTCATGGCCTTTATTGAAGAAGGGGGGAATATTGATAGGGTTACGTTACTGGCACGGCAAAATAGAGTACCAGATTTGCTAGAAGAAACGCTTATGCCCATTACCTGGGAACAAGAAATATAAGAGTCTGTCGTACGCACCAATGTTGACAGTTGTGAAATTGGTAGTGAAACAAGTGAGCGTAGAAGCAAATCAAGGCATGAACAAATTTATGTTCGGAGGCCAAGATAAATGTGTTGTATTAATTGTTTCATTTTGTAAACTTCAAAAATATTTGTTAACAAGCTAGAAGTTTTTATTTCTCTTTAATATTGATTGTTTCGTTTGTTAACAAGCTTTCATATTTTAAGATTTTTACAATTAATTGAATGCAAGGCAATGAACTTTTTAAACTTCATAAAAAAATGTTTGAAACTTCATAAAAAAATGTTTGAAAAACCTTGGAGAAATTAAAAAAAAAATTTGCAATTTCTAAATGTCAGAAAAAATAAATTGTAGAAAAAAATTGCAGAAAAAAATGTTTGATGTGACAATGCGACTTGTATAGAAATCACATAAATGATTAGTTAAAAAAAACTTGTATGGTTCGAGTGTTTGATGCAACAATGCGACTAAACTTCAAAAAAAATGTCAGAAAAAAAAAACTCAAGTTGCAAAAAAAAATTTCAGAAAATTCACTCTGAAAAATCTCGCATTGGTCTAGTCGAACAAAAAAAAAATTTACCTAGAGTCGTATTCAATATCCACTATTCTTCTTGTTATTCAAGACCGATTGATTTGTTCATTTAGTGTTCTACCTTATCTTTGACACCTGATGTACAAATAGGACATTCTGTTCGTCGAAATAAATTTTTTTTCACTTGTGATTTCTATTAAATTTCCATTCATGACCTCTGGGCATATCTTCAAATTGGCAATTGCAGAAACTATACTTCAACTGGCAATTGCAGAATCTATCTTTTAACATGCAAATCAATGTACCACCTCTGAAAATCGACTGTAGTTGAAGTGTTGACAAAGTTTAAAGATGGATTTTGATTTTGGGACCTATAAATGAACCTCACCCACATTTCATTTGTAAGAGAGGATGGTACCCATAATACCATATAAGTCCCATTTAACAAATTTATATGAAAACTTATATGAAAAACAATTGGTGTCACGTAAAGATATGCAAAACAGGTCGTGTTTTTGTTCCTATATAAAACAAAGACACACTGGTAACAATTCACTGTGAGTTCTAACATATCGGGCTTCATAAACTAATTTTTGTTTTCTATACACACCTTGCCTTCTGGAATTAGCAAAGCATCCTTAACAACTTTGACCCCTGACTCGTGCCACATTCCAACCCACAACTATTTATTACTTTCAAGATCCATCAGTATGTCTTTCCGTATCTGTTTCCAACTACTTTCATCGTCGTAATGTAGGAATTTGGAGAAATCCACAATTTTCATCGCCTAAAACGTTCTCAAGGTAGTCAATATAATCTCGTATCCAAGACGGAATTTGGCTCATCAATCTAGTGTTACAAATTTTTGTCTTCTCCTTTTTGAAATTTTTTTACTGTTTGCATGGAACAGTGTGAGGCTTTTTTAAAAACCTCGCCTGGACCATTGTGAGATTCTTCAAAAATCTCGCATTGGTCCAAGTGAACATAGTGAATTTTTTGAAAAAAAATCTGCAACTTGAGTTTCTGAAGTATTTGAAATTTGCAATTTTTTATGAAGTTAAGTCGCATTATATTGTCGCATTTTTTTTCTGAAGTTTAGTCGCATTTTTTCCGAACTAATCCTTTTTGTGATTTCGCATTGTCACATTGTTGCATCAAACAAAAACAAAAACTCGAACTAAATAGAGACAATAATATATAATATATTAACAACTCGAACCATACGAGTCTTCCAATAAATACATAAACGGTGACTTTTCGAACAAAAGAATGGTTCATATGTCACCAATAAATTCAAATTGTCATTTACATTTTTTTTCTTGACAATATTTGTTAGCAAAAAACAATATGTGCATCAATCCAATATAGTTAGAACCTCATTCGACTTGTTGACATTTCTTCTGATTCTTCTCATTGAACTTCTTCACCATTGTTGCACCAATCTCGATTTGGGCATCGAAACTACTATTCAATGAGATTGCTTCAGGAAATATGCGACGCGACCAAGTTGGTACTATCAAGGGCAATGATGGTTTGACTTGCATATGAAGGAAGGCATAATGACTACTCTGCGCAAGGTGTGCCATGAAACAAACACGCCTTTCGTCAAACTGTGGTGTCGAGTAAAGATATGGAAAACAGGTCGTGTTTTGGTTCCCATATAAAATAAAGACACATTGGTAACGGTTTGCTACGAGTTCTAACATATCGGGGTCTATAAACCAATTTTTGTTTCTATCCGCACATCGCCTTCTGGAATTAGCAAAGCATCCTTGACCCCTGATTCGTGCCACATTCCAACCCACTCTTGTTCATTACTTTCAAGCTCCATCAGTAGGTCTTTCCGTACCTGTTTCCAACCACTTTCGTCGTCGTAATGTAGGAATTTGGCCATGCATCAAAATCCACAATTTCCATCGCCTGAAATGTTCTCAAGGTTGTCAATATAATCCCGTAACCAAGACGAAATCTGGCTCATCAATCTAGTGTTACGAATTTTTGGTTTCTCCTTTTTGTTTGACAACTTCTTACTTTTGTCTTTTAGTTCCTTTTGAGTCATGGCGTATTCATGGCCCGATGGATCCCTTTTTTCGACCTCTCGTGCTTAGACAACTTCTTTTTTTTTAGGTCTCCCCTTGCCAGCCATCAGTGCTAATGGTTCAATCATTACAGTTTCACCTGGGCAACTCAATTCTAGAAGTTTCCTCTTCATCACCAACTTTTGATCATGAGTTGAATCATTAAACCTATTCATAAGGGCATCGACCACTCAATCTATAATCACATCCCCACGGTCATGAATAGGCATTGTGCCAAGTTGAAGCCAATATTTGTCTATGGTGCGTACTAGAATTTGTCTTGTGGGAGTTAGATAACATGTAATTTCATGAGCACAAGGTAATCCATGAGTGGTTCGAAGCACACATCCACACTTGACAGAGTCATTGTCCACATTTTCACACCTTTGAATTTCTAGATTGATCAAATCAATATCTTTGTACGCCACCGACCCATGAAGTTTGCCAAATAAATTGAACATATGATCAGACTTCACATTCGTAAGACTTTGTTGAAATAACGATTCTATCTCCACCAGTTGGATTTCGATCATATCATGCATCTTTGTCCATACATTCAGGAATGTACCTTGTGAATTTTTCAACGAGTGCTTCAACTTCGAGTGTGCCCTTTCAACTCGATCGGTTGTCCATTTGCCAAAATGCACAAATGTATCGGTCAATGCACTAACAAAGTACTCCTTTTGGAGATACCAAACCATCTTGACATATTCCAAACACTTTGGGTATGTTGCCCATCTTCTATCAAAGTCAATTGTGTCCTTGTTCCATTTCTCCTCAGTACTTGATCTATACAAATCTGAAAAATAATCTATAAACTCGGCCCACCCATCATTATCCTCAAAGTGTTTTTTTGCACTTTTTTTTCAACATTTGTGTTTATGTGCCATGTGCACAATAATCTCCTTGCCTTGGGAAAAACTCGCTCAATAGCTTTGATCAAACCCAATTCTCTATCAGCCACAACCACGCTTGGCAAGTTGTCTGGCTCAAAAATTCTTACAAGTTTTTCCAATGCCCAAACGTATGATTCTTTCTTCTCAAAACACATAAAACAAAATACAACATTAAAGGTCTTTCTGGTCGACGTCACACCAACAATCTCAAACAACAGCATTCTATAATGATTCGTTTTATATGTGCAATCCATAAGCATTACTTGTGAAAAACACTTTGTCAATTGAATAGATTTAGGATGCACCCAAAAAAGGTTGGTGACATTATTCCCCTCATCAACAGCATGCCACTCTATGTACTTGTGTTCTCTCAACAAGTGTAAAGTATGTTGCAAAGTCTTCATGCCTATTTGTTGGAGTATCTTTATCCAACAAATTACATTGTAAATATTCTTCAAATTTGAGATATTATTTGAATACATCTCTTTCAACCGAGACAAGATGTAGTGAGGGTTCACACCCAACTTCGTCATATTCTACACATATACCATCTCCTCTTCATTCAAATTACTAGCAAATGAATGACCAACAAGTGAGGTTGATCAAGGATGATTGTGGGTTTCACATGTCACTTGCAAAATCCAATAGTCATTCTCTAGCGGGATCCTTCTAAACTGAAATTTGCAACCACACTTCTTTGTACTGGTTGATCGAACATAATTATTTAACTTTTTGTCGGGCTTCCCTCTCCTTTCACAACCAAAATGGATCATTCACTTCCGTCTTTGATTAGCAGGTTCTGATTTAGTGATATGTTACTATCCCTACTGATGCCTTAGATCCAAGCTATCAACGCAGACCTTGGTGAGAATACCTAAAAAAAAATTTAACTTTTTAATAACAACGTATTTATAACAATGAAAACGAAAACACACAAACTATCTTACATCGTCCGTAACAAATAAGTGACCATCATTAACTACCAGTGTCATTGATCTTTCTTCATTGTTAATGTCACCACATCCATCATCGAGTAACTTGTCATCAACATTATCATCATCATTCTGCTTAATGATTCATTTTTATAATTAGTATCATATATTAATTAAAATTTTAATTTACTTAACAACAAAATGGCGGTTACCTCTAAATGGTTCGTCTCTAGGTTCTCAACATCGTTAAAAGACATGTCCATACTTATTACATCTATTAAATATGCCTATGCACCAATGCATCATACAATAATCAAACAATTATCTTGAAAAAAAAATAGATGCAAATTAGATGAAAAAATAATTTTAGGCAAATAATTGGAATAGATTGTTCTTGCTCTTAATCATCTTCTTCACACTACTACAAATATTAGCTTAGGTAACGCCACTTAGATAGCGCTTTTTTAAAGAGCTATCCAAGTGGGCACTAGGATAGCGCTTATTTGTCTTTAAAAAAAAATCAAAAAAAAAAAAAAAACACTACAATAGCGCTTTTAATTTTTTTTTCAGTTAAGCGCTATCTTAGTTATGTCTTAGATAGCGCTTTAAAAAACGCTATGAGAAAAAACGTTACCAAAGCTACCATAGCGCTTTCGAAGCGCTATCCTATATATCACTACTAAAGCGCTTATATAGCGCTATCTTAGTCTAACAATTAAAAAAAAAAAATTTTAATTATCACTACTATATAAGCGCTATCTTATATAGAGCACGTCCACCTCCCAAAGTTGTATAAAAGCCAAACCCTAACCCCCTAAATATCATTCTTTCGTTTTCTTCTTTCTCTGCTAAACTGCAACTCAGCCGCATCTCTCCTTAGCAGCAGAAGTAGAATTAGAGGAACGAACAACAACTTAGAAACCCTAATATCTTCCCCAACCCTAATTTTATCATTCCAATGCCTTCAATCCCAATCACTGATTCAATGATCTTCGAAGAGCAACCCAAAGACAAGAAGAAATCTTCGAAAGACAAGAAGCAGACAAGTGACGCCGCCGCCATGGAGATAACAACATCGACGGACAAGAAGAAGAGCAAGGAGAAGAAGAGCCCCAAAGTGGAGGAACCAAGCAGCGATGACTCTGCGCAGCTGAAGAAGTCGAAGAAGAAGAAGAAGAAGAGGAGCGCTGAGGAGACTGAGACTGAGACTGAGTTGGTGGGGGAGTCTGTCAAGAAGCAGAAGTTGCTGGAGAATGGAGAGGTGGTTGCTGCTCCTGCTGTAAAAGAGGATCCGAATGCGACTTCGAGGTTTAGGATTTCTAAGCCTTTGAGGGAAAAGTTGAAGGCTAATGGGATTGAGGCTTTGTTTCCCATTCAAGCTATGACCTTTGATACCATTCTGATGGGTCTGATTTGGTCGGCAGAGCTCGTACTGGTCAGGTATATTGTACATACATCTGTTTTGTTGCTGTGATGATGAAGATTTCATGTGTGTTTTGTCTGTTTAGTTTGTTTTGTTGATAGTTTCATTTCAAGTTCTAATTTTTATTTCAAGTGTTTCTTGAATTGGTTGGATTTGATGGATAAGTATAGGCAATATCTTTGGGGGAAGTAGCTATGGTCTACTCTAGATTAAGTGTGCGTGGGTGGGTGTCACATAAATCCAAATTTCAATTTGTTTTTGTTGCTCGACTGTATGGAGAATTGTGTGTTTGACAATTACAAAGTCACCTTGTGCGTTTGTAAGAGTCCAATACATTTATAAATTATTTCATATTTTTATGAACTTATGTGATTAGTCGGTTGATGAAACATTCAAATTCAGTGGTTTTGTATTTGAGTGACACTTCTCTAGTGTACACTGTCTAAGATATTTGATCCCCTATTTAGCCATAGCATTAGCACTCACTAGATGGGGATGAAGTGGTGTTGGTTCATTAACTTGATTTGATCAACCTTCACTTGTATAGGGAAAAACATTGGCATTTGTTCTACCCATTCTGGAGTCATTAACCAATGGTCCTGCAAAGTCAAAACGAAAGACAGGATTTGGAAGATCACCTAGCGTTCTGGTGCTTCTACCAACAAGGGAGTTAGCCAACCAGGTGATTGTTGTGAACTTTATGACTTTCTTCATGTATCTTTATAAAGGGCATAGTATGTGGAATTCATTTTCTTATTATTTTTTGTAGTATTGTTTTTAATGGATCGAGAATGGGTAAATGCGGATTATTTGAAACATAAAAAACCTTCTTCATATTGTTGATTGCTACGGTGACAATGTTTGATGTTTTTCAGAAATAGATAGTACTGGTATCCATTTTTCCTTCTTTTGGATCATCTTTTTGATTAATCTGTACCATGACGCATTACAGGGTAGTTGAGAAGCACTTACAAACATTTTCTCATCGTGAAAGGAAGAAGGTATGCTTCTGAGAAATCTTCTATTCAAGTGACATTGATTATCGTTATTGGCTGTTCATTGACTTTTCTTATTTTTCTTTTTGAATGATTAAGATTCCGGACTTGTTGAATTGGTTTGGGTGGTGCACATGGGATGCATTCTATACAAATGTTACTGCAGATGGAGTGAGGGATGGGCTTGAAAGGTACCTTATCATTTCAAAATAGACTCTGAATTACAAAGTCACAAATTCTCAATGTTGTAGATTGACAAGATTTGATATCTTTTGCAGTTTAAAGAAAGGTGGAGTTCCCCCAAAGTTTGTTATAATTGATGATGGTTGGCAATCAGTTGGAATGGATGCTAATGGGATTCCATCCAAGACACAAGATGCAGCCAAGTGAGCACTCAGCATTCGTTATTGAAACATGCATGTGCTTAACATGGGGTCCCTTCGACAATGGTCACAGGCTGATTTGTTAGCTAAAAGTTTAAAGTTTGAGTGGGACTTAACCTTTTGAGGATATTTTAGCCTGCATGCTAAGCCTCACCTTATAAATTGAGGACCTTCACCAATTTGCAAAGCACGAAGGCTAGCTAAGTAAACATGGAGATTTCACTTGGTTTTCCGATTCTGAATGTGACCCACAAAATTTATCTAGCAATGTTCTTTATACAGTTTGTGTATTCAGGCATGGCTTTGTTCTCTAAGGCAGCAATTGGTGGGGGAATGAACCCTTTCGTATTTGTAGTCTATAGGCAAGCCTTTGCTACTCTTGCCTTGACCCCATTCACTTTCTTGCTGGAAAGGTATTTGCAACTCTGTTCTTTTTTCTTTTTTTTCTTAGTTTATCATTTCTCATGTATTTGTATAGTTGTTAATTTCTTCATTTGTAGGAAGAAAGCTCCTCCAATGTCGTACTATCTATTATGTCAGATATTCTTTGTTTCTTTGTGTGGGTAAGTTATCAAATAATTTCTTTGTGTGTATTGAAGCATTGTTGGTTTTACAAAACTTGGAAACAGAAATTAAGTTTTGTTTAATTGAAGGAACACATAACACATTAGCCAAACAAAAAGACTTAGAAGTAGTAGGGAGTGTAGAAGAACCAGTGTGAGTAATGTTGAGGCCTGAACCATCACCCAAGAGAATGTCGTCAGGACCTTCATAAGGCTGGTGGTGAGGAAGATTAGTTAGATCCCCAGTAACATGATGAGAGGCGCCAGAGTCCACAATCCAGTTTGAAGAAGACGAGTGCCCAAGAGAGGTTTGATGAACCTCTGGCTGTTGTTGCATGAGCCTCTTGGCTGTATAGCATTGTCTAGCAGTGTGGCCTTTTTTTTGACAAAATTGACAGACAACATTGGATTGAGACTGATTGTTACCATTATTGTTGAACTTCCTTCCTTGGTGTCTAGCAGTTGTTAAAGAACCTCTTCCCAGTATTACTTTGTCCATTGCCATTCTGCCCATTGCCATATCGAGATTGATGGTTGCCAAAACTTGTACGAGTACTGTTCACAGTTACACTTAAGCCACCACGTGACTCTTCTCTTTTCAAGAAAGCTTCATGTTCTACCAGCTTGTCATGAAGTTCTTCAAATGAAACAGGAGTGTCTCGGGCTCTTATTGCAGCAGAAATCTCCTTAAAGCTGCTGCCAAGGCCATTGAGAGCAAAAATAGTCAGATCATCATCACTTAAATGAGTATCAATGAGAGCTAGCTCATCAGCAATTCCTTTGATGGTTTGAAGATATTCTGCAACAGAACTGGTATTGCAAGTGATGTTGGTAAGTTTCTCCTTGAGATTCATTACCCGTGATCTGGATTTGTTAGCATAAAGCTTGTGGAGCTTTACCCAAGCATCACGGGAAGAAGTAGCAGCAGCAATCAAAGGCACAACTCCTTCTGAAAGAGATGCAAGGACTGCATGAAGCAGCAATTTATCTTGCCTAGTCCAAATAGCAAAATCTGGATTTGACATAGATGTTCCATCTTCGGCAATAATTTCCTTGGATGGGCATGTCTTATTCCCATCAAGAAATCCCATGAGGTTATAACCATATAGTAGGGCATCAAATTGTGCTTTCCAGGAGGGAAAGTTGTTGCTGTTCAATTTGATAGGTAGTTGGGCAGTGGCATTAATGGCGATAATTCCATCAAAGCAAGGAGTAGAAGAAATGAGAGAAACATTGGTGTTGTTGGTTGTGTTTTTGGCCATGATGCAGAATATTATCAAGGGGGGTTATGGATCAAGAGAAGAGAGACAAAAAGGAACTCGCTGGAGTCGTTACTGCTCTGATACCATGACAGTTTTGAGAGAAGTAATTGCTTTTGATTATTGCATATGATTAAACACATTGCATGGGGTTTATATATCATAAACACCCAGAGCAGTTACAACAATATATCACAGAAACATGGGCAGAAACATGGGCACCAGTTACATAGAACATGGGCTAGGTAGTTATAAAGAAACACACCAGTAAGAACAGTTATTATAACTGTGCTTCAATAGTGTGTTTTATGAAAGTTTCATTGATGACTGAATGAGTTGATAAATATGTTCAGGATCACTTTGAGTCTCAATTTGTATTCTGTTGCACTCAATTACACCACAGCAACAATGGCTTCTGCTTCTAACAATACAGTTCCGGTCATTACCTTTATAATGGCTATTTTTCTGAGGTAACAGACATGGAGAATTCTATTCTTACACACCGTTCCAATAAAGGCATGCCCACACACAAAGATGCAGACCAAAAAAAAACCCTCACTATCTAGTGCTAATGCCTTTTTTGGAACTCAAATGGTCAACAGTGAGCCCTTACAAAAAACATCTAAAATCACTCGCCCGCCGCCAATTTCTGTGTGAAAATTGTGATTCTCTTTTAATTTTCAATATTTTAATTCTTGTCAGGATGGAGAGCATTTCTGTAAAGCATAAATATGGAGTAGCAAAGTTGGTTGGGTCTGTAACATGTGTGTCAGGGGCCATGTTGGTTGCTTTGTATAAAGGTCCTCCAATGAAGTTCTTGAGTTGGTACTCTTCAACTCACAAGGATGGAGTTTCTTCTACAGACTCAACCCATCTAACTAATGGTGGTGGTTCCCAGGGGGAATGGATAAAAGGTGCCCTTATAATGCTTGCTGCAAATACTGCTTGGTCGTTTTTGCTTAGCATGCAGGTCATTATCTTTAGTACTCAACCAAGTTAAAGTAATTTTATGTCTTAAATTTATTTTTTGCACATCTTTACTCAAGACTTTTGTTTTCAGGGTCGCATTATAAAGGGATATCCAGCCAAGATACATCTGACTAACCTGCAGTGCTTCTTTAGTTGCATTCAATCAGCAATATGGGCCATTGTAGTTGAGAGAAACCCTTCTTCATGGAAGCTTGGATGGGATGTTCAACTTCTCTCGGTGGCATATTGTGTAAGTCAAACAACAACAATATTGATACGATCATGATCGCTTTTTCTCATTTTCAAACACAGTATAGACCAGACAACAAGAAATATGATTGTTTTCAGAATGATTTTAAAACAATAAAACACATGTTTGTTGAAACAGAAATTGAGATGTTTTAAAAGGAAACAGTATTCAACGAACCAAACACAGCCTAATATCAGGAAAAAAAAAGAAGCTAAAAAGAAGAACAGGATAAGAAAAAGAGGGATTGTTCGGGTTGGCAAATCTGTACCATTAGTGTGCTAATGGGATAATATGTAGTCTGGATGGTCCAGGTGTTGAGACGAGGATTGTTCAGAACCAATTAGAACTACTAAGGCTAAGTTCTAGTAGTCGTGTTTTTAGTGAGACAATGGACCTATAGATCTTTTAGTATTTTCTTTATTTTAAAGGCTTAAGATGTTGATAGTTTGGACTAACATTTCGAGGGCCATGGCAGGGGATAATAGTGACTGGGATCACCTTCTGGTTGCAAGTCTGGTGCATAGAGAAGAAAGGCCCAGTTTTCACAGCCATGTTCACTCCATTGGCCCTTCTTATAACAGCAATATTTTCAACAATCATGTGGAAGGAAACAATTCACTGGGGAAGGTACATACAATTCTATTTTTCTTTAGTTAGTCGATAACTTCATTCTTTCTTTGCATCTGCATAGTTAAGTCAAATAAACTTCACCTTCTGGACACTATTTCTAAAAATGGTCTTGGTCTTGTGGCCCCTGAAAAAGTTTCCAATTTCTACAGTGAACTCCATTCTTATCTCGCATCTGTTGGTATTGATGGGGTCAAGGTAGATGTTCAGAATATCCTCGAGACCCTCGGTGCAGGGCATGGAGGAAGAGTAAAACTTGCTAGAAAGTATCATCTGGCACTAGAATCTTCAATTTTTAAGAACTTTCCCGACAATGGAATTATCGCTTGCATGAGTCATAACACAGATGGTTTATACAGGTATCAAGCTCAACCTAGGAATTTAAGGAATGTTTGTTCTCTTATCATATACAAGAAAATCGTCTTTTTTGAATGTGATGACCATATATCTTGTGACTCTGTGTTTTTAGTGCAAAGCGGACAGCTGTAATAAGAGCATCAGATGATTTCTGGCCAAAAGATCCAGCATCTCATACGATTCATATTGCATCTGTTGCTTACAACACTGTCTTCCTTGGGGAGTTTATGCAGCCAGATTGGGACATGTTTCATGTGAGCTAAACCATAACTTTCTTGATTGTTTGTCTTAACTTTGTTTTATTTTCGATGTAAGAACACCATTTTAACGAAATGTGTTTTACACCAGAGCCTTCATCCAATGGTTGAATACCATGGAGCAGCTCGCGCAATTGGAGGCTATGCTATTTATGTCAGGTATCATGATCTTCTAAAGTTTCTATGTTCTGTGCCAATGGACAACTCAATGTGTCGATTCTTATCTTTGGTATTGTTTCATGCAGTGACAAGCCTGGGCACCATGACTTCAACTTATTGAAGAAGCTGGTACTTCCTGATGGATCCCTATTGAGGGCCAAACTTCCAGCCTAATTAATTAGGTTAGACATGTGGGTAGTTCTGAGAGAGAATGATCTAGCCATGATTTATGAAGCAGACTTGGAAAGCTTCACTTAGTTTACATTGTAGAACTTTTTGGGACATTCATTCAATTCTGCGTAATCTTTCCAAAATTAAATAGCGTAATATTTTTTTAATTTACATTGTAGAACTTCTTAGTTTACATTGTAGAACTTCTTGGGACATTCATCCGGAAAAGCGCTATGGTAGTTAATAAAAAAAATTCACCGAAATTAAATAGCGCTATTGAAGCTAATTAAAAAAAAAATCAACAAAATTAAATAGCGCTCATCAAAGCGCTATTCAAGCTAATTTTAAAAAAAAATTAGCGCTTTCTAAGGCGCTATTGAAGTTAATTAAAAAAAAAATCAACGCTTAATAAAGCGCTATCTAACGAAGCGCTATTCAAGTACGCGCCTTGCATAGCGCTTTTTTGAGCGCTATCTAAGCCTATTTTTAAGCGCTATGCAAGCCTATATTTGTAGTAGTGTCACCCTCATGTTCACCATTAAAATCTTCATTTCTAACATCATCAACTTCACTAAACCCTTTCATATCCATCTAATAAAATCAAGATAAGTTCCTCCAAAGAAAATGTAGTGGAATGCGATGAAGAGATAGGTGAATGCAACCAAGGAGGGGGATATAGGGGAGAGGAGGACGAGGAGACCAAGGTTTTTTTGCGATTTTGGGGTTTTTGCGAAGAGGAAGAGAAGGATGATGAGGACGAGGAAGCTTGCGAGGAAATGGAGGTGATATCTCTAGGTTGGTGACTATATATGATCACTATTGGTCATGTTAGGAAAACTCATCACCCAAATGTTCTTTGTGGTGTAATTTTTATAGTTCATACATAGGTTATACACAATGTAATTCATAAACCAACAGTTCACAAGTTATGTCTATAAAAGAAATAAAGATAGACATAACTTGTGAACTGTTGGTTTATGAATTACATTGTGTATAACCTATGAACTATAAAAATTACACCACAAAGAACATTTGGGTGATGAGTTTTCCTAACATGACCAATAGTGATCATATATAGTCACCAACCTAGGTGTCCTTCTACGTATCGAGGGAGGGAACGAGGTAGGGAGCGAGGATGCTCCCTCGCACGTCGTCCTGCGTCGTGTCTTGCACGTGATACTGTGTGAATTCAAAAAAAAAAAAAAAATTGAAAAAAAAAGAGGGAATCGAAAACTTTGGGGAGAAAACGAGGGAACCTCTCCCTCTCCCCATTTCCATCTCCATCTCCACAGCAATCCACAGAGACAGAGAAAGAGCTTGAACCCCAAATCTCAAAACCCCATCGAATCCTCTCTGAAGGTATTTCTCTCAAAACCCCATCGACAGAGACAGACAGAGAAAGAGAAGAAACCCCATCCCTCGCTCCCCAACGAAGACCGAGGATCACTCCCTCTCCCCGTACGAAGGTCGACAGTCCATGAGAAGACGAAGACGAACCCTCTCCCAAAAGGTAAAGCTTCTACCTTTGTTTTAGTTTATTTTCCCTCACAATCTCTCCCTCTTTGTGTGTGATTTTCTGTTGGGGGTGACTACATCTAGGGTTTCTACTAGATCTAGGGTTTATTTGCTTTGATTTGGGAATTTTGATTTGTTTTGCCATACTCGTGAAGTTTGTTCATCTAGTTCTCCTTCATCATCCCAAGTATTTCCCCTGTTTTTTTTTTGTTGTCAATACCCTTACAAATTGAATGATTTTAAGATTTTAATTTTGAGTTTTTTTTTATAAACGTGTTCAATCAGTAGATTTCCTTACTCTATGATGTTATGCAATTTTGCAAACAAATCAGTGAGTTTTGCATATCAGTGAGTTGTCCATACTCGTGAAGTTTGTAAGATGTTATGCAATTTTTTTTTTTTTTTTTTTTGCATTCTATGATGTTCTCCCACAAGGTATCATAGCATTGGAACGAAAATTATGGATAACGGCAACCTAGAAGACTTCCATTTGTGCACTATATTGTTCAAATTACATATCATAATTATTTTTTGAATGTCATGGGAGAGGCAAACTGTGCCTTTGCTCGGAGAGTGCACTTGAATGAACACTACACAAGTATTGGGAATGTCGAGTTTCAAACTTCTGTTTATCCCTACTTTGGTTTTGTATCTTTGGTTTGTATCTAAAACAGGTACTGACCCTATGTGAAAGGAAACATTTGTTTTGTATCTTTGGTTTTTAAGCACAAATTATTTGATTTTTGTGAAATGAAACATTCAGTACCTATGTAAAAGGAAACATTCAGATTTTTGTGACCCTATTTGATTTTTAAGGACAAATTGTTTGATTTTTGTTTGCCATTTGTAAATGTGAAAAATATACTGTTTGATTTGTGATATAGTAGGCCATTTTTCGTATGTGATATAGTAGGCCATTTTTCTTTCACTATTTCTCTGCTGCAGAAATGGTATTTGTGCAGAAATGTTATATTGTTGATATCATGTCTTGTACTGCATGTTTTGTATGTCGTTTCTATTGCTTCTCAAATTCGTGCTTGTCTTGTACTGCAGTAATAGCATTCACAGCGTACGTTGTCTATCGAGGTCGTCAACCTGGCGTATACCTGAGCTGGCAAGCATGTCTATCGGCGGTATCAGGGTATAGTGGTGCTTGTTATAAGGGGTTTAGGACAGTCAATGAAGCTGAAGAAGCGTATGCATTGTGGGTTCGTTCAGAAGTGGCGAGACAAGATTCAGAGGAATTCAACAACAACGAAGATGTCAAGGATAACAATCATGTTTTTGACGATGAAGCCGGTCCATCAAATTATCAAACAAATGACACCCAAGGCAATAACGATCCTTGGTCTGTTACGAGGGACTTAATCAACACTTTGATAATATGTACAACGATCTTAGTTGTGCTATCTATTTTCAAGTGCTTGGCTGAATGAAGTAATGTAATATGTATGTACAGCTCTGATGTAATGTAATATGTATGTACAGTTCTTGTACTATCTTAGTTGTACTATCTATCCTTGCAGGAAAGCAAATATAATGTTATCAATGAGGGTTGTTTATCCCTCTTGGAATTCCATTTTCATCGTCATTGAGTTTTGCAGTTTTTAAGCTCAGTCTATAATGTTATCAGTGAGTTTTGATCGTCAGTTTTGCAGTTTTTATCGTCAGTGAGTTTTGTAGTTTTGCAGTTTTTTTACTCAGTTTTGCAGTTTTTCAGTGAGTTTTGCAGTTTTTATCGTCAGTGAGTTTTGCAGTTTTGCAATTTTAATCCTCAGTGGAATTTCATATAATGTTATCAATCAGATTTGCAGTTTGTATCCTCAGTCCATATAATGTTTATTCATCCAGTTCATGTCCTCAGTTTGTATCCTCAGTGATGATATCAATCAGTTTTGCAGTGTTTTATGAATGTGTTTTGCAACACTAATTTTAATCCTCAGTGGAATTCCATATACTTGCAGTTTTTAATTCATGTATTTGCACAATGTTTTTAAGTTTTGTTTTTGCACACTCAGTTTCAACAATTTCATGACATAAAGTCTTGGCAAAAAAAAAATACATTGCCAGGGTATCTGTTCTCGACTAACCCGTAAAAAAAAAGGGTTGTGTTCAATAAAACTGCTGTGTTCAAAAACTGCACCAAAAAACTGCACCGTTCAATAAAAACTGTTGTGTTCAATAACTTCAATAAAAATGCTATGTTCAATACAACTGTTGTGTTCAAAAAAACTACAGCAACAAATTAGATTGGCGGTGTAACAAAAAAATTGTTGTGTTCAAACAAACTGCACCAACAAATTACAGTGGCATTATAACAAAAAAACTGCCATTTTCAAAACAGCATAAAAATAACAAACTAGGTGGAGAAATTGCTGCAAAAGATTGCTGACTCAACGAGTACATGAAGATGCAAATCCAGTTCTTCCTTCATATTGAGACTTTGTGGGAGGAGATGTGGCACCGGAGGTCATTTTCGAAGATCCAAATCCTCATTTTCTTCAACGTGCTTACGGACATTACCATCCACTGATTGGGCATTGAGAAGCACTTGTGTTACTTCCATAGCCATCATATAACTAGTATACAAAAAGATGCAATCAGATTAGATGAATGTACAACCTAAACAACCAAAGGTCAAATGAAGAATGATAAGCTTAATCAAGTTATTTTTAGAAGCAATAGCTCAAGAGTGATTCTAAGTGTCGAGGAAACGGGCGAGGAAATAGGCGAGGGAAGTGACGTGGCGGGGTGGGGATCGTCCACTCCGCTCGAGATGCGCGCAACCAAACCGACGGCACGCATCCCGAGCGGGATGGACGGTCCCCACCCCGCCACATCACTTCCCTCGTCCATTTCCTCGCCTGTTTCCTCGACTTTTAGAATTCCTGATAGTTCAAACAAGACTCTGCCTTTTTGATTTCCCAAGATGAACCATTTCAGAAAATATCAGTTGTTTAAGACATACCGATGACAATATCTGAGAGAACATTTGAAACTATGGTATCCACAGGTTGAAAGTCTGCTACAGCAGCACCAGGCTCTCCATGCTAAAATACAGATGTTTAATGAACTTCAGTGAGTTGCAGAAAATTGCAAGGAAAACAGAAAGATACAGATAGGCATAACGTGTGTTGACTGTCCATGTCAAACGTATCAAGCTAACAACTACCCTGCCAAACTTATGAAACCGAGATGTCTGAAAAACAGTATCGAACATGAGCAACTATGGTATATATATATATATATGAGAAAGAAAGAGGTAACTCCATAACTTACAATTCCAAGACCGAGCTCCATCTTTCCTGGACCCAAACGATCAGCTGGATTTATCTTTCCAGGCAATGTACAATAAGACAATGCAACACCCATCGTTCCAACCATTTCAGATGCTTTTTTTGCTTCTACGGCAACGTCGTAGAAGGATTTATGCTTTGTTTGCTTCTACGGCAAGAGAAAGGCCATCAGCAGCTGCAGCCCCAGCAACCTGTTGACAAAGAATCCTTCGGATTTCAAGTTAGTCACAATATTCAAGAAGCGGTACTTTGAGTGCATCTAAAGGGCCACTAAACATCAATTAACTAACAATTAGTTTAATGGGTCATAACAGAATCAAATGGCATCAAATGAGTCTGCTACCTGCAAATTTTCGACATGTCGCTAATAAGTGCCAATGGGTACCAAAAGATTAACAGCAAAGGCATGCGTGAGGAGAACACCAAAATACCTTTCACAACAAAATACCTGCAACGCGCGGACTGCACCTGCAATGCGCGGACTGCCCCTGCAACGCACGGACTGCACCTGCAATGCGCGGACTGCCCCTGCAACGCGCGGACTGCGCCTGCAACGCGCTGCTGTTCCAGACCACAGACTGAGCCTGCAACGCGCAGACTGCACCTGCAATGCGCGGACTGCCCCTGCAACGCGCGGACTGCGCCTGCAACGCGCTGCTGTTCCAGACCACGCTGTCTCGACCACGGCCTGCCCGTACAACGCGCTGCTGTTCCAGACCACTCTGTCTCGACCGGGGCTCATAAAAACCTGAATTGCTTCAAATTGATAAAAAGTCAGAATTTGCAGAAAATGAATCTGAAAAACTGAATATGAATTGCTTCAAATTAATACAAAGTCAGAATTTGCAGCAAATGAATCTATAAATGAATCTGAAAAACTGAATCTGAATTGCTTCAAATTAATACAAAGTTAGAATTTGCAGTAAATTGATATAAACACATCTCAAAAAGACTGTCAAACCTTGTACACAACACCATTATCATACAAAACATACAAAATACATCTTTCAAGTCATAACACATCCCAAACAAACAAACACAGTGTTTTGAATTCTTATCGACTGACATTCAAAACACATCTCAAAACCATCTAAACAACCATCTAAACACAGTGCCTTCCTACTTGATCATCTTCAAAGGTATGTACAATCCATTGCGTTAGTTGAACCTGGCGGCTGCAAAAATTAATAATAAATATAAAAAATTAAATAATATGATGCATACAAAACACATATCAAACAAACAAACCCTACAAAAGACAAATATAGAAAACACACATTACAAAATATGTACCTGTCTCTCTAGCGAGTACAAAAGATCAATTCTTCCAGGTTGTATATGAGCTGACCCCGTATTATCATCCTTAACGATGAAAAACACATAAATCATAAGTGGGCAAGCATACTCACTGATTCATACATTGTAAATATAACAAACAAACAAACCTGTGTATTGCTTTGAAGAGGCATCGCATTATTTTCACGAGGCATAACATAAGGCATACACTGTAAACCCTACAAAATACGATTGTATAAATATAAGTCACTAATCACTATTCTTGACTTAAGTAAATATACATTCATAAAACACATTGCAAAACATACCAGATTAGTGTCAATGGCCTGATCCTTTTGCATGTTTTTTTTGTTTTTCTTTTGTATCCTTTTACTTTTACATATCTTTTCAACTCTGGATTTTATCCTTGAATTACACCGCCGTCCTTTGCTACGAACCGCTAATGGACTATGAATTTGGATGGCAGAACTAGCAGTAGTCGTGGCCACTTCCAAATACCCCTGTGAATCAACATGCTTATCACCATGACTCCTTGTAAGTTGCATCATCTTCAAAGTAATCCATTCTTGAACTTGGCACGTCTTTTTTTCATCCTCAGCGGCGAAGTCAGCTATTTCATAGAAGGCATTGCACATCTTTTCAAATCGCGCACTTTCAGGCTTCATTCCCCAATCTGAATAAATAATCTTCACCTTTGTATGAGCCCTCTTAACATCTTTCTTCCACCTCCGAATAACATATTTATCAGGTATATCATGAATCTCTCTTTCAAACAAGACTTTCAATACATGTTTGCATAAAATTCCCCTGAACTCAAACAATTGACAATTACACTTGATGGCGAAGTCGGCAGCATTAAAAGAGACTATAAAATTGACCAATCGTTGCCTATCATTTATCACCATGTCTTGTGTAATAGTGTACAACTGAAAGCCACTTCCATCCATAGCTTCACTGACAATTCTACAACATGGATTCCCGGTTATCTCTTCTTGAAACTCCCTGAATTTATTTGTAGTGTAGGCATCCCGAAATTTTATCTCAATTGCATATGGAGTAATGCAAGGAATCCTTCGGCTATAACATTTGAAATCCTCTTCAGATTCCTTTTGGACCTTACTACGCAGTGCATTCTCATATTGTTCTACAAATTGCTTTAAAGTGGTCTTCAGATTCACATAACCATCAAAAAAAGCATTCATGCTTTCACTCCTTTGAGTTGAAGACATCCCCGCCCAAAAAGTATTTCGTTGAAATGCTGGCACCCAACGCATCCTTTCGTAATATAATCCACTCAACCAATCATTTTCATCCAGATTATATTTATCAATAAACCCATGCCAATTTTCTTCAAACTCTTCATGAGACAGGGAATCATAAACTGCTCTTTGCATTGCAAACTTGATCGCCTCATATTCATTGCAACCTGACAGCTTTTCGGGCAACTTTTTCATAATATGCCACAAGCACCATCTGTGCCGTGTGTTGGGAAATACAATTTCAATGGCCTTCTTCATTGCCCTATCTTGATCAGTGATTATAGCAGAAGGAGCATTGCCATTCATACACACGAGCCAAGTTCGAAAAAGCCAAACAAATTCTTCAATCGTCTCACCACATATCAATCCACATCCCAAAAGAATTGACTGACCGTGATGATTCACCCCAACAAAAGGAGCAAAAGGCATGTCATACTTATTTGTTAAGTATGTAGTGTCAAAAGTAACAGCATCCCCAAACTCCTTGTAAGCTGCTCTACTCCATGCGTCAGCCCAAAAAATATTTCTCAACCTACCTTCATCATCCAAATCCATCATATAAAAGAAATCAGCATTATTAGCTTGCATTTTTTGGAAGTAGTTATGAAGTGCCATCGCATCCCCCTCACCAAGTCTCAACTTCCTCATTTTGTCCAAATAATTATAACAATCTTTTTGGGAAAATGATACAATATCATGCCCACCAGCTTCAACCACACATCCCGAATAACTCTTATTTGGTCTAATACCTGCCCTATCATTAAATTCAAGCCTCTTCTTGACATACAAGCTCATAGTTCTATTCTTTGGAAAAAAATTTGATTTACTAGGGCTTAACTGATGATTGTGATCAACTGTAACTCTATTCACTACAACTGTTCCATCAGGCCGTATATGAGCTCTAATCTTAGCCAGACAACCACATTTGCTCGACGCACGCAAACCCACGACATTTTTTGCTCTACTTTTTGGTTTCCCAGCCCGACCACATGAAAGTTGAATGAATATAGGTTTTCCATTAACATCTTTTTCAGTAGTCATTACTTTCACTGGAATCCCTTTTTATTACCATATTCATGATAATAACGTTGGAACTCATCAAGGTTGATGAATTCCATCCCTTCTGTAGGTTCCCTCAACACTTCTGAATTTTCTTCCACCAACATACATTCATTATCCTCTACACTATCCATTCCTGAAATATGTTTATAATATACAACATCGGTTAAAACATAGAAGAATAGATAAAAATCAAACTACAGTAACTCGTAGCATATTCAAGTTAGGGCAACTATTCAAGTGATATTCGAAGATTTTGTGAGATGTGTAGATGATTTTGTGAGTAATGAGATGCTGTAACATTGTATTGTAACAACTATAATGGATACTTTTCATCATGATGCATGAGCAAACCTAGCAAGGGTCAGTCCAACCCCAGTTTTCTCTTAAAATACATAAATCTGTGATTTTGAAGTCATCATGTATTGATTCACAACTACTAAAACTTCCATATTCAAATGCTTTCATCATACAATAAGTACTAAATGGCATAGATTTGCAAAGTCCTAACATTAAGCATCCTCCAAAATCACTTGTTTTTTAGTCTTTCGACTGTGATGGCTTAAATGACTAGGAATCCTTGTTAATAATCTGACATTCCCTTTATCAATTAAGAATGATTGTTTATCTGAGATATAACACAAAAGAATCACACCTTATCGTCTTTCCAATTGTCTTAAAGCTAGCACCAGCCTTGCATATAGATATGGCCTTCTCCAAGCACTCCTTCGTTACCTGAAATATAATAAGTTATAATTAGATCAATTGTTGTGTGCACTCATATAAAAGAGAAACACATTATTGACTACAAGGTAAGGCTTTTTCTTTGTCCATTTACATGTGACTTATAGATCAAGATATTGATATATTTAATTCACAAACATGTTATGCGTTTTAGGGATAAAAAATCGGTTATGAGTCTTAAGTCCAGCCAAACAAACTGAAGTTTTTCCAAAGAAACATATATTATCAAAACTTGATCATTAAAAAAATGTTGATAAACTAAAAGAAGCGTCTCAATAACCAAAACGATAAAACCCATAACAAGAAATCAAGAAATCCAGCCCAGCCTATAAACATGATGCTTGAATATGAACAAGTCATACATAAAACCAACTTTGAAAATTACAAATTCAGAACTGTGATCCTGAAGACAGAAACAAAGTCATCCAATTGTTTTTATGTTACGTATACTTGACACAATCACAGATCATTGGGTATTTTATTTGCAGTTAGAGGTCTAAATTTCTCATAAAAATTGCCATATTTTACACAATTCAAACCTCTTGTTAGATTAAGCTCTAGTAAAAAATCGGTTAAAGAGTCGACAAAAACTTTCAACAAATTGCACTACTAAAAATTGCAAAGGCACTACAAATAGGCATTGCACTACAAATAGTCACAGATTACATTAACCAAAGAAATTGCAACTATGACTATCGATTTCTTACTTCGATTTCTTCGATTTCTCATAATCTGATTTCTTCGTAATAGAGATTACAGATTTCTCATAATCAGAAGTAAGAAATCAAAGTAAGATATCTTATGTAATCGAAGTAAGAAATCAGATTTTGTCATAATTTGATTACGAAGAAAGGCATACCAAAGAACTTACTTCGATTTCTTCGATTCAGAGAGAAATAGATTCGATGGGGAGAGAAACAACTTCGATTTCTTCGAACAGAGATGGGGAGAGAAACAACTTCGATTTCTTCGATTCAGAGAGAAATAGATTCGATGATTAGCTTGAGAGATGGGGTTTTGAGAGAAATAGATTCGATGGGGTTTTGAGAGAAATACCTTCAGAGAGGATTCGATGGGGTTTTGAGATTTGGGGTTCAAGCTCTTTCTCTGTCTCTGTGGATTGCTGTGGAGATGGAGATGGAAATGGGGAGAGGGAGAGGTTCCCTCCTTTTCTCCCCAAAGTTTTCGATTCCCTCTTTTTTTTTTCAATTTTTTTTTTTGTTTGAATTCACGCAGGATCACGTGCGAGGCACGACGCAGGACGACGTGCGAGGGAGCATCCTCGCTCCCTACCTCGTTCCCTCCCTCGATACGTAGAAGGACACCTAGGTTGGTGACTATATATGATCACTATTGGTCATGTTAGAAAAACTCATCACCCAAATGTTCTTTGTGGTGTAATTTTTATAGTTCATAGGTTATACACAATGTAATTCATAAACCAACAGTTCACAAGTTATGTCTATCTTTATTTCTTTTTTTTGTTGGTTAATATCATAAAATTTTCGAAGTAATTCAACTCTTCATTATTTTTGCATGCTTTATTTTCTTCTCAACAGGTTGGATGACAAGAAGACTTGAAGGTGCCTTTATAAATTTAAGGGTTCAACTATTTTTGCCAGTGTGTTTGCATTCTATTTGGATTGCATGGCTATGAAAAGAACTAGTGGTGTTTATTGAGACTACAAGTCCACTCCACCTGTTCCGTAGATCCTGATATTGATATATGCTAGATATGTCATATTTATAAGCTTTAAGCTTTTAAAAAAGTTGGCAATTTAACATGGTATCAGAGCTTTTGTTCAAAAATGTTGGAGGTTCAATTCTCGCCCAACACAATTGCTGGGGTATTTTTCAGCCCTTATGCTAAGGAGGAGTATTGAGACTACAAGTCCACTCCACCCGTTCCATAGATCCCGACTTTGATATATGCTACATATGCCCTCTCTATCAGCTTAAGTTTTTAGAGAAGTTGGCAATTTAACAGTGTTTAAGAAAATAATATGCTATTGGTTGATGTACATGTGTGGGTAAGAAACAACAAGACAATGAGTGGTTAGTTAAAATTCTCATTCTCATTTCCTCGAACATCTCACGTGCAAGTTTTGGATTTACTTGTGGCCTTCTTTTATTTGATAAATGAAGAACCAAGATGACTCATGGCCCCTGAGGAGCCAAATCCATTTTTATGAGGACTAAGAACATCTTTAATATAAAGTTAACTTCAAGCTAAAAAAGGTGGACTAATTTGAGGTTGAGGATGGGTGTACTCCAATGGACTATTCAAGAAAAATCTCAAAAAAAGTAGTTTAAAAAATATTTTTCAATGTAAAAGCCTTCTTTATACTATTTACACTTGGATACAGCGTCAATATAGTAGCCTGAGCTAGACACTCAAAAGAGTCATGCACCCACATTTATGGAAATGGTTCAGCCCAAACCCATTGAGCTATGGGTTTTTCCTTGAAGCATCAAAATCTACCTTCAAAACTCAAACAATTGTCATATTTGGCTTTTGAGGTTGCCCACTAGAGATTATCTTAAAGGGTTTGAGACTAAATGTACAAGTTTGCTAAGTAAAGTTTGTGCATTTTAACAATTTAGCAAAATGAGCCTAACAAAAAAAGGTTCAAAAGCTAAATTTCGGCCATCACCACATCCAAACCCTTACGAAGTAACGTCCGTGTGAGTCAGCCACCACCATCTTCAATCGCCAAACCCTAGGTTTGTAAACATGGGCCACAGATTGCGCGTGAACATGTACTAAATTGACAATAAGATTTTTGGGGTCTTTTTTTAAGTATTTAAAGTTTCAAAGAAGTACGATCCAAGCATTGATTTGACTCATCAAAAAAATCATTTGTTTTAAGCCAGTGAAAATTACTTGGAGCATTTCCAAGTCTTTTTTCTCATCATTCTCCTATATTTAAAACTTTTATAGTTTTAATAACTTGCTCAAAAGATTGTCGCCATCTAAGTCCAAAATTTAGGGGGCTTATATTGGATTTTCATTAGTTTTTGCCTAATCAAGGTTTTGCCACTTGGATTTTTTTTGTGATTTAAGGTGCCTTGAATCGTTCACTTCTTAACCACCGAATTTTCCAAAAAGACGTATTTACAATATTCCACTAGAGATGCTCATGTTTTAGCAAGACGGGAGACGTTATGTCGAGAGAAAGTGTAGAGAATGATACTATTTTCCGGGCTGAATACATAATCCCAAGATAAAAAAAAAATAATAATAATTAAGATCCATTAAGTTACAAATATTATATTGAGGGGAATAAACAATATCTCCAATATTGAAAAAAATAATATGCATATTAGAAATATAACAAAGGAAATTTTAATAAACCTTGCGAGGATAGCTCAGTTGGGAGAGCGTTACACTGAAGATCTGAAGGTCAGTGTTTGATCCATGCTCACCGCAATTTTATTTTTTTGTTATTATCATTTTTCGGTGTTTTCTATTTATAAATCCAACAAAATTGACATACCATCGAAGAAATTTTACTCTATTTGTTTTAGAATTATCTTTTGTAATTATCATCATGTTACAGTGTTTCTATTTATTAATCCCACCAAAATTATAAAACCAAAACTGATATACCGTCAAAGAAATTATGCATAATCTCATATACAAAACTAAATTTTTGTTGCAAGTCATGCTAGCAAAGGGGAAATACATATAATAGGTATATCCGCATATATGCATCTCTTCAATACCTTATATTTACACACTTAAAAAAAATAAGATATACCTAATATCCGCATATAGGCAGAAAAGAGGCACCCAAACAAGGCAACCTAAAATTTTTCAAGATTATATTAAGACCACGACACCTTATTGGAGATGCTCTTATTGCTTGGGGATAATGTTTATGCTTCATAACTTAATGAAACGAATGATGCTACTAATAAATTTGTCAAAATCTTCACCAAAAAGATTACACAATTTTGAATTGGAACATTGCAAAATTAATTGATAAATCATCAAAAAGCGATTTTTCCCATGCATAATTTTCTTTTTCCTTTCTCAACTTTTAACTGATTGTCTTCTTCATCATTTTCTTCCATTTAACATTTTTTTCAACTGATCAATTTGAATTCATCTAAATTAAGCCCTTGGACTTGGATTCCTATGAGTAGTGGGAAAGCAGTCTTATGAATAATTAATTTCTTATCAGTAATTAGACAACCAAACAACAGATCTGCATAACTAGGGAACTGAATTCCATATCCCAAAGAAAATGGCTAACCAAACAAGGCCTAGCTGCCTAGAATTATTGTACAAATATCGAGGTGAATAAATAGTAATATTGAAAAAACAATATGCATAGTAAATATAGGATAAAGTAAATTTTCATAAACATTGCCGGCGTAGCTAGCTCAGATGGGAGAGCATCAGACTGAAGATTTGAAGGTCGTGTGTGTGTTCGATCCACGCTCACTGCAAATTATTATTATTATTATTATTATTATTATTATTATCATTATCATTATCACTTTTCAGTTCGATCTAGGCACATTGCATTTTTTTCTGTTTTTTGTTATTATCATTTTTCAGTGTTTTCTATTTATAATTCTCACAAAATTTGACATACCATCAAAGAAATTTTACTCTATTTTTTTGAGAATTATTTATGTTATTATCATTATCTTCTGGTGATTCTATTTATTAATCCCACCAAAATTATAAGACCAAAACTGATATACCATCAAAGAAATTATGCATATTCTTGTATACAAAACTAAATTCATGTTGCAAGTTATGTTAGCAAAAGGGAAATACATATACATAGGTATATATGCATCTCTTTTATACCTTAAATTGCACACCTAAAAAAAATATTAAGATAATATTGAGAGCACAACACATTATTGGAGAAACTCTTATTGCTTGGGGACACAGTTTATGCTTCATAACTTAACGAAACGAATGATGCTGCTCATAAAATTGTCAAAATCTTCACCAAAAAGAAGGCAATACACATTTTCAAATTGGACCATTGCTAAATTAATTGATAAATCATCAATGAATGTTTTTTCCCAAGCATAATTTTCTTTTTCCTTTCCCAACTTTTAATTGGTTATCTTCTTCATCATTTTCTTTCATTTAACATTTTAATTCAAGTGATCAATTTGAATTCATCCAAATTAAGCCCTTTCAAAATAGAATAACCAAAAGGAATAAAGTGAAAAATGAAGTAGAAAATATCTAATCAGTATAGAAAAATTTTACAAAGTAAATAACAATACAAATGAAATATATATTCCGGCAAAGGTGACAAGAATCAAACACCCATACACCACAACCTAAAAGGTCTGTCCTACAAACCATGATAAATGTCCAATCTGTATAGAAAATTTTACGAAGTACATAACAATACAAATGAAATACAAATCCCTCAAGGTGACAAGAATCAAAACACATACACCACAACCCAAAAGGGCTGTCCTACCAACCATGACAAACACACACACCATTGGTTCCAATACCAATGTCTACACTTACTAAACCTGTAAACCATGCATCACTACTATCAAAGGGAATTCATGTATATATGGAAGTTCAAGGGGTGGTTGGGACATGTATTTCAGGCTTGGGAATGGTTGGGATCGTTGGTAGTTCAGGCTTTGGAAGAGTTGGGATTGTTGGTAGTTCCGGTTTGGGAATGGTAGGGATTTTTGGTAGTTCAGGCTTTGGGAGAGTAGGTATGGCAGGTATTTCAGGTTTTGGAAGGGTAGGGAGAGGTGGCAATTCAGGCATCTTAGGAACATCAAGCTTTGGTAGAGATGGCACTTCTGACTTTTGCACTTCTGGCACCTTTGGCAATTCTGGCACCTTTGGCGTTTCGACCTTAGGCACTTCTGGCACCTTTGGCAATTCTGGCATTTTAGGTACTTCAACCTTTGGCAAGGTTGGTAGTTCAGGCTTTGGCACTTCAGGCAACTTTGGTACTTCCGGCACCTTTGGGAGTTCAGGCTTGGGTACAGCTGGAATCACTGGCTTTGGCAATGTAGGGATTTCAGGTAGAGGTGGCAATTCTGGTTTCGGCAAAGTTGGAAATGGAGGGAGTGACACCTTGGGAATTTCTGGGAATAGTGGTGTATCCAAAAGACGGCGAGTTGCATGAACAAAACCATCACCATTCATGGACAAAGCGATGACTAAGATCAAGGATAGGTAGCGAAGAGAAACCATGGCTTGATGCGTATAAGAGCTCAAGATGTTTATGATAGAATGTGTTGTGGATTGTGTTGAAGTCTGCATGGAATTTATAGTTGTGCAAGGATGTGGCGTATGTCAAAGATTGTTTTTGGTGTAGGTTGGTATGAGAAGGTTTGAAACATTGTGCTGTGGTTAGTTGAGCTTCTCTATCTATCATTCCTACAAATAGCTTACATGCAAGCTTGGATTACATAAATGTCTGATTAGTGAACTAAGCAATGATGAGGACTTAGTTGCTCTTGTGGTATCTATGTGGATGTTTGACACTTTCTAAGGGTTGTTGATCTATCAAATTATATCATATTTTGGGGGTGGAAATGTTTGTTTAGTCATTGATGGTAACTGATGCAGTCATTTTTTTTTCCTGCTTTGAATTAGTCCTGCTGACCTGCACAAGTAACACACGTGAGCCATGGACCATCGTTGTTGTGGCCGATGGCACTCCGATGCTAAAGTCGGTTTGAAATCTGAGGAAGGTGTAATGTTGTAAATAAGAAATTTGTAGCGTACCTTAGCTTACCAACCTCATATCTTATTTATAATACATGAGTCCTACTTCGACCAGACCATCGAGGGCGTAGTTTAGGAAGGAGATCTTCGTGGAGATCATTCTCTAATTAGGAGTCATGTTGTAGAATGGAAGTTCCATGTTAGCCTTGTGTTTCTGGATACACGGGAGATAGTTCCCTATCAGAGGGTAATCCGTAAGAGGAAATTTTTCTGTGTGATATGTAATCTAGTATTTGCTTCTTAGTGGAAAATGGAGAGTTGTTGTAATTGCATGTCCGAAGTTGATCTTCGAGATACTTACCTTAGTAAGGCTTACGGGTATTGAGATCAAGTGTGAGACGTGTGGGCTTAGCAAGCTGTAAGAGTTCGGGTTCGTTTGGCAGACTCAATTAGGCAGGCTTAGAACCTTTTGGGTCGGGTCAGTGTTGGCCTGACACTGGGGCATGTAAATCCTCGATATCATCATGATACGTGTATGACTCAGAGACGTGACCGTTTTGGTGTATCATCAGTAAAATAGAGGTAGACTATGACAAAAGTTAAAATCAAATTGTGTGAAGGTTCAATTTTACTTTATTTAAGTAGGCTAGTGCATTTAAATTCACAGTCAAAATTATCACATGAAAACAAACCAAAGGCTTCAAAAGAATTTTTTTTTTTTTTTTTAAATGCATATACATACTCCATCTTTTTCTCAATTGTCACCCCTCTTGAAGAAACTTTATATTTTCTTAGTTATTCGAAGATTTTAGTCGTTGGGTTATTTTTATTAAAATCAACCTCTAAAGTATGTATATGGTGATAATAACCTTTTAATGTGTTCCCTTTTGTACCAAACTCGACCATCTCTGAAATTTTGTTTCTTGTAAATGAGTTGAATGTAAGTCTAACAAAACTTGTTTCTCCTATAAACAGGACATAAGGGAAGTTCTTTTTTTAAGCCATCTTTTAAAGTATGTCATAGAAATTTAGCATGTAGTATCAGGTCAGATTGGCTGCAAGAGCGAAACCAAGAATTTTTACCAAGGGTGGGCGACCCATGTACACTCATGAGGATAATTATGTTCATTGGGTTTATTATAAAATTTTATTAATTTGATACTCGCTAATTTATGTCTAATAAAATTTAACTCTTATTTTAAAAACTAATTGAGTTTAACTCTCAAACTATGTTGACTGTTCCAATCAATATTAGTTAAATATGTTGATTTTTCTTTACTGTTTAAAATTTCATAAAACTCACAAATACCCTCAACTTAAATGGTATATGCAAGTCACATGCTAAGTTCAAAATTCATCCAATGGTTGACGATTATTGTATAGACAAAATGAGATCTAACAGTATCCTCTCATTTCCTTCACCCTCATCTGTCCTTGAGCACTTTCTTTCTGCAAGATGATATCCACCAAGTATAGAAGCATGCAACGAGAGATAGACAAAGACAGACAAGACCCAAACTAGAAATGGCGGTAGCATTAGCTTCCGGTTTGTCAAGGAAGCTGAAGAAGGTCTTCGAGTCACGAACAAATTTACCAGATATCTTAGAAATGATAATCTTATCTTGTAAGAAGAGAAAAGGAGAGTGAGAGCAGAAAGAGCACACAATCTTTCTATTTTTCTCTCTAATCAGTGATCACTCCCTAAAACACTCTTAACTTTTACTTCAATACTTTAATGTAATGGAATCACTCACTGTAATCCAGCTATTTTACCAACTATTTTTATGTGTGCCCCTATTCATTCATGCAACAGTCAATTTCCAAATCGTATGGAGATTCCTGTAATTTTATGTTTTCTAACAAATAATTTCGTTCTATATTAGTGTACTAGTAAAAGGATTTTGAGAGATTTTATCATTCCAATTTTATTAGTGGAGGGTGGAGGAGATGAGAGGATACCGTTGGATCTCCTTTTGATCTATCCAATACTTGTTAACTATTGATGGATTTTCGACTTAGCATTGGCTTGCACATGCCATCTAAATCAACAACATTTGTGAGTTTTATGAGATTTTAAAAGTCAAGGGAAGTCAACATATTTGACTAATATTGACCGGGACATGCAATGTGAGTTTGAGGGACTCAATTAATTTTCAAAATGAGTGTCCGACATTATAGACACAAAGTAATGAGGGCCAAACTATATTAAAAAAAACCATTTAGAAAAAAATTATAATATTCTCTCCAATTTTTCTTCCCTATCTTCTCTTTTATTCTATACCTTTCCTTCATCTATTCTCTACATAAACAACTACAAACTACAACTCTACGGAAAATGCAACGCAAGAACAAAAACACTAGAAAGACTATTTTGCACCACAACTTACTCTCACTCACACCACCCATCTAATTTTTTTCCACACCAGCACTTTTCTTTCCCACACCGTAATTTTCTTTCACACCACCCATAAAAGGAAAAACCTAAATCTTTCTCCTCTCCCAAATTCAAAATGATTGAAAGCTCCCTCCCGCCTCCTAACTTCCTCTCTTCTCACCACCACTCTTCTTCTTCCAACATCTTCTTTTATGATCTCCTTCTTCTTCTCTACATCTTCTTTTCTCATTTCTCTTATTTTCTTCCCTCCCTTTCTGGGGGCACCCTCGCATATCTTCTTCATTTTCTCAAATCAAAATTGAATATGAAGAAGAAGAAAAAAAAAAAAACTAGAGCCTTTAAAGGATCTAGACCTTGATTCTTCCGTCGTCGGGAGGATCAAATTTTTTGCCCTCGCAGAGGCCTGTGCGAGGGGAATGAGAAGAATGAGAGGGAGAGGAAAGACGACCTATGCAATAAGAAGATAGAGTGGGAAAAGAAGAGAGAGTGTGGAAGAAGAATAGATGGAGAAGAAGAAGATGGAAAAGGGGCGACGGTGGTTGTGGCTCCATCTCCTTTATCTTTCGTCGTCGCCGGTCGTCTCTCACCGTCCCTCGCAATCGATCGCCCCCCTTCTTCGCTACCCCCTTCCATGTTGTTGTTCTTGTTCTTGATAAGAAATGGTGAGAGATGAATAAGATGAATAGTGATTTAAATGGGTGGTGTGGGAGAACAGATAAAAAAAAATGGATGGATGGTGTGGGTGAGAGTCAATTTTGGTGTGAAATAGTCACTGCCAAAAGAAAACACTATAAAATGAAACTCAAAAAATAAATAATTTGTTCTGTAGTGTTTTTGTTCATTCTCTGTGTTGCATTTTCTAGTTTGTATCGCAAGACCCACAGGGTCTGCAAATTCGAACTCCTCTTCATTTTATATATGTGAATTCTACAGACCACAAAACAAACTCTACAAAGAATGAAATGCATGAACTACAAATTACAGAAGAATTGTTTTTTTTGAGTTTTTTTCTCTAATTCATGAACTATTTACAAAGATGCATTCATGTTATTCTCTAAGCCTTCAGTTTGGCAAACTAACAAAGAATTTTAAATAGAAAAATTAATATGTTCTGATTTTTATTGTTTGTATTTTTTCATCATTTGTATTTCAGTGATTTTTTGTCATCTATAATTTTTTAAAGTTTTGTGTTCTCTGCGGGTTTTTTAATGTGTAGAGGTATGTTTAGTAGAAAAGATGAAGAAAAAGAGAGAAAGTGGAGAGAAGATGGAAAATTTTTGGAGAGAAAACTAGGAATTCTTTTTTAGATTAGTTTCCTAAAAAATTAGGATTCATAAAATAATTTGTTTTAACTCTAGTTAGATGACCATGAGGGAGATTAGACGATTTAAATAATGAAAGATCCAATATTTAAAAATGGTTTCTAGAATGATTGAAAAAGTGGGAGATCTATTAACAACAAGTAGATATACACTAGGGGAATTCATGTGTTAGGAGAAATTAGAACAAGAAACTGTGTATACAGTTCTTGATAATGGGATATGCAGACAACCAATAAGGGACAAAACAATCCAATGGCCAAGATTGCCAGACCCTGTGATCCTGATTTACCACATGGTCGGCAAATTCAAACTCAAAAAGTTAGAACACAGAGATAAGTAAGTAGGATAGATCAATACCATAAAAATCATTATTTTCATATTAAAACCACATATTGTGACTTATGAGTCTTTAATTTAGTACTTTTGTTTTATGGATTTTTTTTTAGTTTAACCCTCATTAGTTTATGTGTATTTGAGTCTAGTACCCATTTTAAAAACCAATTAAATTTAACCCTCAAAATAACATTGACTGTTAGGGTCAACAGAAATCAAATACATTGACTATTCTTGACCGTTTAAATTATATTAAATTTCACAAATACTCTTCACTTAAATATCACATGTAAGGCACATGTTCTATCTAAAATAACAACAAAATTGATCCGAGGACTGAGGAATACTCCACAATCGCAAGGAAATCCAACAGTTTTCCCTATTAACTTCACCCTCCTCAAACCAACCCAACCCAACCAACTCCTGCATAGCACTCACCCTGCAGACTTCCGTCGGTCTCTGTTTGATTATTTTCCAAACCGATCTTTCTATTTAACTCTCTCCAAACCTCTCATTGGCTTATAACATGTGTGTTTAATCCTCCTCATAGTCTTCTTATTGGACCACCACCACCAGCTTATATTTTTTTTTTCTCTGTTGTCAATAAGTGTTCCAAGTTCATTAAGTGCTCTCAAAGGGCTCTCTAGTTATCACTACAAAAAAAACAGGATGTTAGCGGCGGTTTTGTAGCGACGTTTAAGTAAAACCGCCGCTGAATGCTATATATAACGACGGTTGGTCGACCGTCGCGGATTAATAGTATTTAATGGCGGTTCCTTTAAATGGCGACGGTTGTAGCCGTCGCTATATGTAAAATCAGATTTTATAACCGAACTAACGCTATACCTAATTTTATATTTATTTTACTCTCCATCATCCCCACCTCTCCACCTCCCCTCCTCCTCCCTTCCCTCCCTTTGTAGAGCAACCCTATTCTTTCAATCTTGTTGGATTCCTCTCATGTAAGTAGATTCCTAAAACCTGCTCTGTTTTTCTCATTGTATATTTTGTTTGTATAATATGTTTGTATAATCTGTTTTTGTATAAACTGTTTGTATAAATCTACTCACCTCGACTGTTTGTATAATCTGTTTTTGTATAAACTGTTTGTATAATCTGTTCTGTTTTTGTATAAATCTGCTCTGTTTGTATAATCTGTTCTGTTTGTATAATCTGTTCACCATGCATGAGACATCGAAAACTTCCTTCTATAACAAAAGCATTGTTCTAACAAAAGTAGAGAAACTGAGCTAAGAAAAGAAAAAGCAGACACTGGATAGAAGAAAGTAGAAAATTAAACAACCTAAATGGGAAACATGGGTGGTGGTGGAACTGTACGGCAAAGCTGCTTCCATGGTTCAGACCCTCTCTGGCACTTATTAGACCTAAAGAAGTGGGAGAGCATGCATTTATTCTCTCTTGCTTTTGCAGATAAAAAAATTATAGAAAACCACAATTCTCTCCTCCACGCCTCCACCCCTCTCATGGCCCCAACTAACACCACCACCACTTCGACTCCTAGAGATCTGTATTCATCAACTCTAGATGATTGTGTTCATGCATGCATTATAATCACAATGAAGTACTACTTGAGTTTCAAAATCCAACATGCACAAAACAATTAACTAACTATCTTGTCACCTTTAAACAACATAAATACTTCTCCATTAAGACTCCATTAGATCAACCAAACAAACATTATATAGGTCTATATATAAAGGCTATATAGACTTCCCCAGAAAATGTTCAAAAAGAAGGAACACAAAATCTCCACTATTGTCATCAGAAGATAGATTTACTGCCTAACCAAACTCTTTTGACCTACTTAATAATCAATAACCATCTTTTGTTGATCAGTTCAACAAAACCACAAAGAAATAATTATAACAAAGATTATTATATATGTTCATGAATTGTACTTTGTAATATATAAAAAGCTACAAAAAGAAACAAAAAAAATTCATGAATTTATCTAGTGGTAAGGTCAAAAGATGTTTCAAAAAGTAGAGTTTGACATGATCATTTTCATAAAAAAGATGGTGATGAAGAAGAAGTGGAGGGTGGAACACCAAAACCTGGTAAATCAACCCAGTGATGAGTTGGGCTCAGATTCAAACCAATTGCAGTGCTTGTAGTAGTGTTGCTATTGTTCATGGTGTTGGAATTGTTGGTGGTGGTGGTGTTGCTCCAATAACCTCCTCCTTGTGCTTGTGAAGTAACAAGATGATCTGGAGTTCTAGTAGAGTTGTTGAAGATGTGGGGCCACTCTTGATGATGGTGATGATGAGATGTTGAAGGTCTGTTTGGTTGAACTTCTTCCAAACCTTCTTTGCTACTAATTGATCCCATGTTGAAAACATGGGTTGGTGTTTGATGAAACTGAAAGTTTTGTTGTTGTTGTTGTTGTACTTGTGCTTGAAAGGATGGAAGAGTAAACCCTTGTAAAAGAGCTAAATTAGAACCCCCAAATCCAAAATCATGATGACTACCTCCTCCATTTGAAGAAGCTTGAAGTTGTGCTAATGAAGAGAAAAAACCTCCACTTCCACCACCACCAACACCACCACCAAAAGCAAAAGGTGATGAGATTGGATGAGAAGATGACATAGCACCACCACCACCACCAGTATTGATTGACAAGGAAGTAGAAGAAGGGATTACAATTTGATGTGGTGGGTGTGAAAGGGAGTCACTAGTAGTAGAAGTAGTGGAAGAAGAAGTAGAAGAGTGTTTCTTCATTTTCTTACCCTTTCTACACCCACCACCAACAGGAACACTCCTCAGAGTCCCTCCTTGAGTCCAATACCTCCTACATGTCTTGCAGAAGTATCTTGGTTGTGAGAGGCTATAGTTGTTGTAGTAGCAAAACTTGGTGTTCATTGAATCACACCTTGGACACTTTTGTGCCTCTGTTGGTGCTGCTTGATGGTGCTGATGATAGGCTTGTACTTGATTTATCTTCACTCCTCCTCCTCCTACCCTTCTCTGATCTTGTTGTTGAAGTTGAACCAACCCAGCTTTTGTTTCCTCTACCCTTCCTTGTTCCATTTATGAACAAAACAAAATTACCTCCCTCACTAAAATTCTTTGTTAGCAAAGCCCCAAGTATGATTTGTTAGATGGAACCAAAAGAAGCAAATCTTTCACCGAAAGTACCCCAGAAATTTTTTTTTTTTTTTTTTATACAAGTTTATTGACAAACACAAGGAACCATCTCAACTCAATTCATCATCATCAACTCATACTAAGAGCACGAAAGATCTGGAGAGTGTAAAAAACAGTTTGATAGAGAGAAAGAAAGAGAGAAGAAGAAATACTAGTGCAGAGTGGTGGTCATGAATGGGTGATACATTTCATTCTATCTCATTGTAATCCTACAAATTCATTCTATACAATACTTCTATTCTTTCTAAATCAGTCTTCATTGAATATAAGATTCTTGTAGCTGTTCTCATCCAGAATTGTATCTTGCCAGGCTCTTTTGCTTCCAAGAATCACCACTCTGACATTGTTATTCAGTGTTGATTGTCTTGGATTCTACAATTCCTGCAGAAATATCACCATAAACAGGTCAGTTCCTATCATTTGATACTTATGCTTTTGTTGTTTGAATTTTGATATGAACTTATTTTTCAATCTTTGCGAGTGTTTATAGACAGAATTTTATAATGGTTTTTATTTAAGTTTCATAACTTTCTTCTAGTTAGTTATTATTATTGTTTTCAAGATTTTAAACCAAGTTGTTGGTGTAAACTGTAAAGTGCGATCTGCATGATATAAGTATTAAGGGACTGAAAAGGATTGGCATTTGTATACATGTATCACCAAACATATGGTATTTTTTGTGCAGTACTGTCTGGTATATCTTTGTGAAGTAAGACTGCATGCTGATTCCAACTGATAATATTACTATCTTGGCTATCATCAATTGTATTAATTTCTCTTGTATATGGTATATATTACCACCAAACACCACGAACGCGTGCTATAGAGCAATTGATCAACTAACTATTTTATTTTATTTTTTCTAATTTATTGTAACTTTCTAATTTATTTTCACTTCCTATTCTTTCTTTTTTTTCACGTCAGTTAACTTGATTATTTAACTTAGACTATTATTTCGAGGAAGAAACGAAGGAGGAAGAAGAAGGAGGAACATTCAAATAAGGAAGAAGAAGTGATTGTTGGTGGTCTCTCGTGCTCGTTTGATTTGTCCATCATCTTAGTTCTTCCATATCCCTCACGGTATGTCTAACTTTTGTATCTTTCTCATAAGCATGTTATCATGTATTTAGTGATAAACAAAACAACATGTTTTAGATTTCTTACTGGCATGTTTGCAAACAAAACAACATGTTTTAGATTTCTTATTAGCATGTTTTAGATTTCTTACTGGCAATAAACAAAACAACATGTTTGCAAATAACATGTTTACAAACATGTTTGCAATAAACAAAACATGGTGTTTCAAAAATATATGAACATAGTCATTCTCAAATTATTATTGTTTGATTAGTATGATTGAATTTATTAGTTGTTTTGTTTTGATTGAATTCAGATATTTTGAAATGGACAAAACTTGGATTTCTATGCCGAGGAATACACTTGAATATGCGGAAGGATTGAATCAGTTTCTGGATTTTGCATTTGCAAACAAGTCATCTGATAATAGAATAAAGTGTCCTTGTCCTCGTTGTGCTTTTAGAAAATGGGAGACTAGAGAAGTGGTGTATGATCACTTGATTTGTAGACCATTTCCGAAAGGGTACACTGTTTGGTTACAACATGGGGAGTTGGGTACAAGTCAAAGTTCTACTGTCATGCATGTAGTGCAAGATAGTCAGCCTATTCAAGATCCAATGCAAGACATGATCCATGATGCTTTTGCATTTTATAGGCACTATGCCCATGAAGAATCTTCCACATCACATGGACCACATGAAAGGGATGGAAGGATGGGGGGTATAAGCAGTGGATTGAATGATGAAGTTAAACAGTTTTTTGAGTTGCTAGAAGATGGAGGGCAAGAGCTATATGAAGGGTGTTCAAAGTACTCAAAATTATCTTTTTTGGTTAAACTGTATCACATTAAGTGTATTTGTGGGATGAGTGACAAAGCAATGTCGATGATAGTAGAGTTGATGCATGATGCATTCCAACATGCAAGGATCCCCGAAACTTTCTATGAGGCCAAGAAAACCATTAATAAACTTGGTCTTAATTATACTAAGATACATGCATGTCCGAATGATTGCATGTTGTACCGGGGATTGGATAAAGATAGACAAACATGCAAGCAATGTGGCACATCTAGATGGAAGCTAAATACCAAGGGAAATGCAAATAATGTGCCTATAAATGGTAAGAAAAGAAAAAGGCAACCTGCAAAGGTTCTTCGTTATTTTCCATTGATACCGCGATTGCAACGCTTGTTTATGTCTTCTAAGACTGTTGTTGATATGAGATGGCATGCTAGTGAGGATAGCAATGATGGTTTGATGCGACATCCGAGAGATTCTGAGGCATGGAAAAAATTTAGTTTAACATTTCCTGAATTTGCTTTGGATGCACGTAATGTACGCCTCGGCTTGGCTAGCGATGGGTTTAATCCTTTCGGGAATATGAGTACTAGTTATAGCATTTGGCCAGTGGTTCTAGTTCCGTACAACACTCCTCCTTGGAAATGTGTGAAACAAACTTCCTTCATTCTTTCAATGATCATTCCTGGTAAGCGGATGCCAGGCAATGATATAGACATTTACTTACAACCTCTTATTGATGAATTGAAGGAGCTGTGGGTTGGTGTAGAAGCATATGATGCTTCGTTGAATGAAAGTTTCACAATGCGAGCAACTTTAATATGGACAATAAGTGATTTTCCAGGGTTAGGGACCCTATCAGGGTGGAATACACATGCTAAACTAGCTTGTCCTTCATGTAACTTTGATGCGGAGTCTTGCCGCCTTCCACATAGTAAAAAATGGTGTTTCATGGGTCATCGGCGTTTTCTAAATGTTGGTCACAAGTTTAGATTGAACCGAGTTCGCTTTAATGGCAAGCAAGAAAAAAGGAATCCACCAATACAACTATCAGGAACAGATATTTTGAAACAAGTAGAGAATATTAATGTTACATTTGGAAAGACACCCGAAGTTGAAGTTATTGGTAAAAGAGCTCGTGGGCAAAATACTAGAGTTGGTGAGGCGCAACAATGGAGGAAGAAAAGCATATTTTTTGATCTTCCATATTGGGAGCATAACTTGATCCGTCACAATCTTGATGTGATGCATATTGAGAAAAATGTATGTGACAATGTGATATACACCTTGCTTAATGAAAGTGGGAAGACTAAAGATCATCTTAATGCCCGAAAAGATCTTCAATCAATGGGTATAAGAGAAGATCTCTGGCCAAATGAGAATGGGAAATACCTTCCTAGTCTTTTTACAATGACTAATGCAAAGAAGGACATATTTCTTAGGACTTTGAAACATCTCATTGTGCCAAATGGTTACTCAAGTAACATATCCAGATGTGTTGATTTGAAACAACGTAAGTTGTTTGGGTTGAAAAGCCATGATTGTCATATTCTTATGGAACAATTGCTGCCAATTGCAATAAGAAATGCATTGCCTACTCCAGTGTCCGCAATTTTGGTTGATATGTGCTCATTTTTTCGACAAATATGTGGTAAAGTGTTGAATCCTCAAGACTTGGACAATCTACAACATCGAATTGTGCTCACACTTTGCCACATGGAAATCATATTCCCCCCTTCATTTTTTACGGTCATGGTTCATTTAGTAGTTCATTTGGTTGATGAAGTCAAACGTGGAGGCCCGGTACATTATCGATGGATGTATCCTATAGAGAGGTAAATATCATAAATTAAACCTTATGAATTATCACTTGATTTTCTTATTCTAATACATTTACTTTTATAATCCTGAAGGTACTTAGGTCATTTGAAGTCCTATGTACGTAATAGGGCACAACCGGAAGGTTGTATAGCTGAAGGATAGCTAGCCGATGAAATTCTTATCTTTTGTTCAAGATATTTAGATGATGTGGAAACAAGATTCAATCGAACACCCCGTGTTGATGATGGGGTAATTGGTGTTGGATCTTCTGAAGTGGCTACTTTGTTTCCGTTGGTAGGCAGACCAGTGGGGGGTTCTTCATATTTTAATTTAACACCTTTAGAATATATGCAAGCACATCGTCACGTGTTGATCAACTGCACAAAAGTCAACTCGTTTCTTCAGTGAGTAAATTCTAACACTTAATATGATTCTTCAAAAAACTTTGTAATGGCTCATACTTATTTTTTATGATGTAACATTTAGGGAATATAGGACAGAAACAAAGAGAAGGCTAAGGAGTCGTACACGATCACAAGTTGAGATAGATAAGGTGGTTCATAAAGGATTTGTAGATTGGTTTAGGAGACGCGTAAGTATATATTATATCAATTATTCATTTAAGTAATATAATCATGCATACGACTAATATGGTATCATTTTGATGTTAGGTTGTGAATGATGTAAACGGATCACATTCAAATGACATTATATTTCTTGCACGAGGACCACTTATTCAAGCAAGAAGGTTTACTGCATATAATGTTAATGGCTTCAAATTTCGAACATTAGCGCGAGAAGATGGCTTGAAAACTCAGAATAGTGGAGTATTTGGTTCATTTGGAACTAGAAGCTATGCAAGTAGTCGTGATAATAATGTCAGGGAAGGAAGTGTTCCTTATTATGGAAAATTGATAGATATCATTGAGTTAAACTATCATGGTCGTTTCATGGTTACCATGTTCAAATGTCAGTGGGCAACCACTACTGATAGAGGGATTAGAATAGATGAATTGGGCTTCACTTCCATCAATTTTTCTCGGTTGATACATATTGGTGATCATGAAGATCATGAGCCATATATTCAAGCTTCAGAGGCACAACTTGTGTATTATGTGGAGGATGAGGTGGATAAAGAATGGAGTGTTGTTGTTCATTTAAAGCCAAGAGACTTGTATGACATGGGCGAGAATGAAACTGAAGACTCATTCTATGAGAATACGCCTTATCAACAACAAGACTTAGATGAGTGGTTTCAAGATGATAATGTAGATTTGCCATTGGCAAGGGATGATATAGATGATGAACCTGCAATCAATGCTAATAATGACAATATTATAGAAGATGAAGATTTTGTATGAAAAATTATGTTTGTTATAATACATTACTATGACAATTTTGCTTATTGGTTACAAACATGTTGTCTTCTCCTATTCATTATATAATTTATTATTTCACAATTTGACTTTTGTTTGAGGTTTCAGTGATGCCTAAGCCTAAACGTTTCCAAGTTGAATCGGATCCTATAGATCGACCGACAAAATCTCGATCCTTTGAATCTAGTGCTCGGTCTCATCCAACTGCTACATCTGAGTCTCATCCAGTTGCTACATCTGTTTCTCATCCAGCTGCTACATCTGTCTCTCATCCAACTGCTACCTTTGAGTCTCATCCAGCTACTACATGGATCTCTCAGCCACCTGCTACATCAGTCTCTCATCCACCTAATGATATTGAGTCTCATCGAGTTGCTACACCCGAGTCATGGTCAAGTGTTCATGAACGCAAATCTAGAAAATATTGGACAGTGAATACAATTGGTATGTTATTTAAACTTATTCAAGAAAATAATATGTTAGTCGCTAATTTTGAATGAAGTACAACGAATATCAACTTGTCCTAGATGAGCAAGGGCTAATAAAAGAATCTCATATGAGGGCACATGATGTTTGGTCACTTCCTAGAGGCACAAAAGTGATGATTCCATTTAACACTGAGCATCAACCTATTGGAGATGCAGCTGGTCTCTTAGGAAGTTTTTTAGGAGAATTGGGATCCGATTTTAAGGCTTTTCCAGTTGGATACAACTCTTGGAAGGATGTGCCAAAAACTTACAAGGATGGCGTGTATACTACTATTATACAGGTATGGCTTAATTTATGCTTGTCACTTACCTTGTTTGTAAGATTATTGATAACGATTTGAATACTAATGACTATTATTTTTGAAGAATAAACTACATGTGGAAGATCCAATGGCAGACCATTATATCTTGCAAAACATTGGGAAGAAATGGAAGGACAATAGGCATAAATTGTTCCATGAATTTTATGATCCTACACTGTCCAGAGATGCTAATATTGCAAAACATCCCAAAGGCATTGATCGTAATGATTGGGCACATTTTATTGACTACCGCTTGGATGAAAGGACAAAGGTAACACAATATTTACATTATTCATTTAGATAACTAGGAATATGCTAACAATATGTTTTTATCTATACATTGATAGGAAAAATGCAAAAAAAAACATTGAAATTCGGAAGAAACTCACCGATCCACACACAGAAGGATCAAAAAGCAATTCCAGGTTAAAGGCTGAGATGGTAATTAATATTTTACATCCTACCATACTTTAAGTTATCATTCTCAACAATATTATTTAAAGTTATATGACTTCATAATATCGGTGTAGGAATATGAACTTGGGAGATCTGTGAGTAGGGGAGAGGTGTATATTGCAACACACACAAAAAAGGATGGGTCTTATGTAACTGACGAAGCGAGACAGATAAGTGTAAGTAATTAAACTATTTTTTTTATCGAACTATATTAATTAATGTTTAGATAAATTTTGAATTCAAAGTTTGATGGCTTGCCTCATTAATGTAGGAGAAAATTTTAGAGATTGAGAAAGAAGATTCCACATCACGATCTATATCACAGCAAGATTCACTTGCTAAGGTGTTAGGAAAAGAACATTCAGGCCGAGTTCGAGCTTTGGGATTCGGGCCATGTCCATCTCAAGTCTTTGGCAACACCAATAGTAGGTTTAGTGGGCTGATGTCCTCACAACCAACGCAAAACACTGATCTTCAAGTGCAACAGAAAATTCACCAGCTGGAGTCACAGTTAGAGACAGAGAAATTAAAGAGGAAGGGATATGAGGGAGCATTTACATACATTTTTCAGAAGTTGGATGGAAATGTGCCTGCTGAGTTTGCAAGATTATTCACTACACCCGTATGTTTCTTTGCCTTTACATTATTTTAATATATATTAGTTAACAATGATATTGGTTACTTACTAAATATAAATCAATTAATTATTGTAATTTGGTTCAAGTTTAGAGTAATATTGTTGACTCATCATGTTCAGGCTCAAGACGAAGAAAGTGGGCAAGCTTTACCAGCAACTGCAAGGCCCTCATCACCTTGTCAAAATACTAATGAGGATCTTCATCGGCTCCACTCTCCATAGCATTGTCTAATTTCTTTCAAGAACGTGGTACAATTTCAGCTGTAGTAAATTTGATTTTAACTATCAAACTTCAAGAAATTCTACATGTACTAGCTTTGATATATTGTTAACTTTGATGATAATATAGGTTTTTTTTTGTTAAAGTTGATGACAATATAGTTGAAGTCAAGTTTTCTTTGATGATTTCGATATAAAATAGTTGTGTAAAATTGTGGGTTGTTTACAGATTGTTTACAGGTTGAAAAATGTGATTACAGGTTAAAATGTGACTACAGATTGTTTACATATTTCTAGTGCGCATAATAGAATTATCATGATAATAATGACAGGCATTAGCGGCGGTTTTAACCGTCACTAAAAGAATTACCAATTTGAATTTGGCGGCGGGTATAAACTGTTGTAAGCGCCACGGGCTATAGCGGCGGTTAAGAACCGTCGCGGAATATTATAAAACGTCAATTCTTGCCCTGTATTTAGCGACGGTTAACACCCGTCGCTATATGGTATTTAGCGACGGGTTTACCAACGGTTACTACTAACCGTCGCTAAATAACATACAGCGACGGTTATGCCAGCGGTTGCAAAAAACCGTCGTCGAATGCTCTTGTGATGCCTTTATTAGCGGCGGTTGGCCAACCGTCGCTGTATTATGTAGTGACGGTTAAAACCGTCGCTAAACACTTTTGAAAACCGTCGCTAAACACCTGTTTTCTTGTAGTGTATCTACACCAAGACAAAATGAAGGTAAGAAAGCATGCAAGAGGGAGGAGGGGGTGAGATGTTCATCATTGTAGATAGGAACTGTTATTTGGTTTCTTTGCTAATGAGATTTGGAATGTGTTTGGTTGTAGATCTTCAGTTGGATGCAAAACAAGCTCAATGGAAAGCCAGAAACCAAGAAACCAATAGTCACTCCACAGAACAGCAAGTGCTTATCACTGCATCTCACTCTTTGTTCTTTTTTATTTATGCCCATAAGTTTTTGGTTGTAGATTCCCGTCTCCTATAAATGCAGTATAGGATAATTGCCATGTCGAATTTTTTTATTTATCACTGCATCTCACTCTTTGTTCTAGTTATGCACTATAAGTTTTTTATCATTAGTAGCTCTCCGCGCATGACTGTTATACTCAAATTATTGCCATGTCGAATTTTATCTGTTTTCTTCAAGGATAATTAACTGTCATTGTTCATGCATTTAGTAGTTTGGGTTTGCATGCATGGCAGGAAACTCATAGGAGCAAGGTATTGCCTGAATGCCTATGAGCACTACAATGGTCCTCTAAACATTAGTAACAACTACCGCTCACCTTGTGACCATGATTGTTGGAAAAATTCAACATGTGTGGGCACATGTATGTGTTTAATGTGCATTGCTATCTTAAAGTATAGCCCAAATAAATTGTGATCTAATATGGTTAATTGGGTTAAGGTATTAAAATGTCATGGGCTTAATGTGTAGATACACTCAAGCAATTTCTAATTTAATGAGGGACCAAATTAGAAATTGATAAATTAGAATAACTGATAATCCATCAGTTATAAATACAGGGTTATGGTCCCCAGTTGTGCGTGTGTTTGGTTTCTTCTGAAATTCTCTTCTACAGAGAGATATACAGAAAACATACATTATTAACTGGAAGATCAAAACTCATCCCTTCCTTGAAGTGCTATCATGGATCAAGGTACGCTTCTGTTTTATACTTGATTGTTCTCTTCTCATTGATTCAATATGGAGCATACAATTGTGTCTATAGATAGTTAATCTTATAAGTGGTATCAGAGCCTACTCCATGATTGATTCTTTGAGAGATTATGAAATTTAGGATGAACTTTTTGCATAAAATCAAGGTTTTTTAAAAGGGGTTTAGGGGTTCGTTCAGATCTGCATGTAAAATCCAGATCTTGATCTAGTTCGTTCAGATATGCATGATCTGGTTCGTTCAAATCTACTTGATCTGGTTCGTTCAGATCTGCATGTAAAATTCAGATCTTGATCTGCTTTGTTCAGATCTGCATGTAAAGATCTGTTTTGTTCAGATCTTGATTGATTCTTTGTCAGATCTTGATCTGCTACTTTGTTGGACCTGCATTTGGCCCATGTGTATAACAAGTATAACCCATCAGTTTTATTTGAAAGTTTCCATTGAGCCACAACTTTATTGAAAAGCATTTGGCCTGTTGGGTCTGGGTATGATGGGTTGCTAGGACAGGGTAAGATCCTGCTGGGTTAGATGGGTCACCCTGGTCCAGTTCAGAGAACCGGTCCATCCTGTTTTTGGCTAGTTGCACTCAACATAATCTGTTTGAGCTACCCTGATAACAATAATAAAAAATTTTAATTTAGGAAATTAAATAATGGACCTTAAATCAAGTAAATCAGGTACATTACTTAGGTCCATTATTTATTTTTTATTTTCTCAAGGCAATTTATTTGAAATTTAAAATTTAAATGTTTTGGGATACATCTAATGACTTACTTAATTTGTCTAACATTTGATTGAACTAATTGAAATAAGATGTCACCAAAGTGACCTCTCTTATGTAGATTAATTTATTGAGAATGTTAAGATGTTTGTGTTTGTGTTTGTGTTTGTGTTTGTGTTTGTGAGTTCATGCGGATATTAGCCGGCCCAAAGGAAGGATAATATTTGGCCGAATTGCATACACACCTGTAGTGATAAATATGTGACAATTATAAGGTTTCCATGTGAATAATAAGTCGATCCAAAAATAGACTTATTGTTTGACAGGAGTTATTGTCAATATTTGATCACTACACCAAGAGTATCACTTACAAGTTAATATTACTGTCCAAAGACTTGATATTAATGGTTTGCTAGGTATCTTGAGATGTATTCCATAATTATTTGAATTTAAAGATTGTTTATTAAGATTATGATGTGAACATGCATGCTCATTAGGTTTATTCTTTGTACAACTATTATGTCTGCTACTTCAATATCGGCCCATGCCAATAGTATTCACATGTTTAATGGGACAAACTTCAAAGATTGGAAAGAGAACTTCTTAATCGTTCTTGGCTACATGGATCTAGATCTTGCACTAAGGATAGAGCAACCCGTTACTCTTACGGCTGAAAGTTCTTCTGAAGAAATGAGAAACTTTGAGAAGTGGGAACGCTCTAATCGCATGAGTCTAATGATCATTAAGCGCGGCATTCAGGAAGCCTTTAGAGGCGCAATATCTGAAGGGGTAACTAAGGCCAGTGATTTTCTTGCTGAAATTGAAAAATGTTTTGCAAAAAACGATAAGGCTGAAACAAGCACGCTTTTAGCTAGCTTGATTTCAATGAAGTACAAAGGCAAGGGAAACATAAGGGAGTACATCATGGAGATGTCTCACATGCTTCCAAACTTAAGGCACTAAAGCTCGAGTTGTCTGACGACTTGCTCGTGCATTTAGTATTGATATCTCTTCCTGCACATTTCAGTCAGTTTAAGGTCAGTTATAACTATCAAAAGGAGAAATGGACTCTTAACGAGCTCATTTCATATTGTGTGCAAGAAAAGGAAAGGTTGAAGCAAGAGATATTTGAAAGTACTCACATAAGTGTTTCTATGCAGCTTGCCCGAGCTACCGAAAGCCAAATGATATTGAAAGATACATTTTTTTGGGCGATGGAAAGTCGGTGGATGTTGAGGCAATAGGGCATTTTAGGTTATTGTTGACAACTGGTTTTTATTTGGATTTGAAAAACACTTTTGTTGTACCGTCCTTTAGATGGAATTTGGTTTTTGTTTCTTTATTGGACAAATCTGGTTATAATTGTTCATTTTTAAACAATCAGTTTAGTCTTTCATTGAATTCAAATATTGTTGGTACTGGTTCATTAAGTGTGTTTGATAACCTATATTTGTTTGATACTATTGCATCATATAATGAAACCTTGCATGTGGATTCATGGGGTATTAAACGCAAGCTAAACAAAGAAAATTCAGCAAAATTATGGCACAAGCGTTTGGGTCATATATCCAAATCTAGAATTGAACGACTTGTGTCAGAAGGCATTTTGGATTCACTTGACTTTTCAGACTTAGATGTTTGTATTGAGTGCATCAAGGGAAAACAGACAAAACAAAAGAGATTAGGTGTTAATAGATCTTCAGACATCTTAGAATTGATACATACGGATATATGTGGACCATTCCCTATGGCTTCTTGGAATGGTCAACGATACTTTATATCATTCATAGACGACTACTCACGTTATGGGTACTTTTATCTCATTCATGAGAAATCATAGTCACTGGATGTATTCAAGTCTTTCAAAACTGAAGTTGAAAACCAACTATGTAAGAAAATTAAGTGCGTTAGATCTGATCGTGGTGGAGAGTACTATGGCAGATATGACGGTTCAGGAGAACAACGTCCAATGCCATTTGCTAAATTCCTAGAGGAATGTGGAATCGTCCCATAGTACACCATGCTAGGTTCACCTAACATGAATGGTGTTGCTGAAAGACGAAACAGAACTCTTAAGGATATGGTAAGGAGTATGATTAGTCATTCTACCTTACCAGAATCACTCTGGGGAAAAGCAATAAAGACAACAGGTTATATCCTAAATAGAGTACCAACTAAGTAGCTGCCAAGACTCCTTATTAACTTTGGACAGGTCGAAAATCTAGTTTAAAGCACTTTCACATTTGGAGATGTCCATCTGAGGCTAGGCCTTATAGGCCAAATGAAAACAAATTGGACTCCAAGACAGTAAGCGGCTACTTTATTGGTTATTCAAAGCGGTCTAGAGGCTACAAATTTTATGATCCCACAATTAGGTCTATTGTTTAAACCGGAACTGCAACATTTTTTGAGGATGTTGAGTTTGGGGGGAGAAACAAGGAAAGAAACATTGTGTTTGAGGGGGAATTGATTTCGACTCCTACTACTGTTTTTGACAATGTACATGTTTCTGTACCTGTCATTGATCAAGAAGCAGATCTGGAACCTCAACAAGACAATGTTGGACAACTCCATGTTCAAATTGAAGTAAATGTTTCAGAGGAACAAACTCAACAACGTCAAGGACAAATGCCATTAAGGAGATCCACAAGAGAAATGAGAAATGCTATTCCGAATGATTACATAGTTTTTCTCCAAGAACATGAGGAAAATGATCCAATCAACTTCCATCAAGCCATGCAGGATTCTAACTCTCAAAAGTGGATAGATGATGCTATGAATGAGGAGTACAAGTCTATGCAAGACAATCAAGTTTGGGATCTTGTCCCATTACCTAAAAATACAAAGCCCACTGGTTGTAAATGGATATTCAAAACCAAGAGGGATTCAAAAGGTAATGTGGAGAGATATAAGGTTCGTCTTGTTGCTAAAGGCTTCACTCAAAAGGAAGGCATCGACTATAAAGAGACTTTCTCTCCGGTTTCAAAGAAAGTCTCATTTAGGACAATGATGGCACTTGTTGCGCACTTTGACCTTGAGCTACATCAAATGGATGTTAAGACAACATTTCTCAATTGCGACATTGATGAAACAATTTAAATGGTGCAACCAGAAAACTTTGTATCTGGAGACCCGAAGAATATGGTTTGCAAACTAAAGAAATCCATCTATGGGCTCAAGCAAGCTTCCCGTCAATACTACCACAAATTTCATCAAGTAATTGTCTCATTTGGTTTCGAGACAAATGCAGTTGATAATTGTGTGTATCATAAGTTCAGTGGAAGTAAGCACATCTTCTTGTTTTTGTATGTTGATGACATATTGTTTGCCACTAATAACAAAGACATGTTGCACGAAACTAAGAGATTTCTATCAAAGAAATTTGAAATGAAAGATCTTGGTGAGGCTTCTTTTGTTTTAGGGATTCAGATACACCAAGATCGCTCTCGGGGTATTCTTGGATTATCGCAAAAGAGTTATATAGAAAAATGTGCTTAAAAGATTTGGCATGCAAAATTGTAAACCAGGAGACACCCCTGTAGCTAAAGGAGACAAATTCAGTCTTAAACAATGCCCTAGGAATAAACTTGAAGTTAAAGAAATGCAAGAGATTCCCTATGCATCAGCTGTTGGGAGTCTAATGTACGCTCTGGTTTGTACACGTCTAGATATAGCATTCATTGTTGGAATGCTATGCAGATATTTAGACAACCCTGGGATGGATCACTGGAAAGCAACCAAACGGGTTATGAGATATTTACAGAGAACTAAGGATTACATGCTCACATATAAGAAATCAGATCAGTTGGAGATCATAGGGTATTCTGATTATGATTTTGTTAGATGCCAAGATAGTAGGAAATCCACATCATGCTACATTTATCTGTTAGCTGGAAGAGCTATTTCCTGGAGGAGTGTCAAGCAGACACTCATAGCTTCTTCCACTATGGAAGCAAAATATGTAGCATGTTTTGAGGCATCCAATCACGGATTATGGCTGCGAAATTTTGTCACCGGGCTGCGCATTATGAGGAGTATTGAAATACCACTAAAGTTATATTGTGACAATAACTCAGTAGTTATATATGCCAACAACAACAGGAGCTCATCTAGGTCAGATCATATTGACATAAAGTTCCTAGTTGTGAAAGAGAGAGTACAAAATAAACAGATTTCCATAGAGCACATTGGGACAAACTCCATGATTGCGGATCCGCTTACTAAGGGATTACCACCCAAGGTCTTTCATGAGCACACTGCTCATATGGGTGTTATATCATTTGAGGATATTTTGGTTTAGTGGGAGTTTGTATATTTGATTGCTCTATATTGGTTTTTGGACACATTTTATGTATTTGGGTATTTTCTGCAGAAATAAAGTATTCAGTTTATTCACACTTTGGTTTATTGTGTTAAAGTTCGATCAATAAAGTTTAAAGTATGACCAGTTGGAAATAGGCATGTTTAGATCACGTTACATGTAATTTCCATGCTACGCATCCATGATTGATCTATGTCATTTGATTGTATGGGTATACGTGACTATTGATGGATTTAGTTGCGCTAAATGTGACGAAAGTTCCTTTAGTCCTATACCTGTATAGTCAATGGACAAGATTGTTTGGAAATACATTCATATGTGATAGTAAATTTTGAGCTCATTAGGTTATACACATTTTTAAGGTAACATATGTGGCCCAAGTGGGAGATTGTTGGAAAAATCCAACATGTGTAGGCACACATATGTGTTTAATGTGTATTGCTATCTTAAAGTATAGCCCAAATAAATTGTAATCTAATATGGTTAATTGGGCTAAGGTATTAAAATGTCATGGGCTTAATGTGTAGATACACTCAAGCAATTTCTAATTTGATGAGTGACAAAATTAGAAATTGGTAAGTTAGAATAATTGATAACCCATCAATTATAAATACAGGGTTATGGTCCCTAGTTGTGCGTGTGTTTTGTTTCTTCTGAAATTCCCTTCTACAGAGAGATATACAGAAAACATAAGTTATCAACTGGAAGATCAAGATTCATCCCTTCCTTGAAGTGCTATCATGGATCAAGGTACGCTTCCGTTTTATACTTGATTATTCTCTTCTCATTGATTCAATATGGAGCATACAATTGTGTCTATAGATAGTTAATCTTATATGATGGTCATGGCACCCACACTTCTTCAACCCTCAGTGGTCAATCTGTACACAATGTGTCCACCCTCAGTGGCCTGGCATGTGGCACTGTCTCTGGTGGTGCTTCACTCACTCGTCTTGCTATGTATAAGGTGTGTTGGCCATAAAAAGGAAGCACTCTTTTGTAGGGGATACATGCTTGGAAGCCGACGTGCTGGCAGGAATTGATGATGCTATTGCTGATGGTGTACATGTACTTAGCATCTCCATTGGAACTTATGAGTTTGTCAAATACAGTGAAGATGGCATTACCATTGGAGCACTTCATGCTATCAAGAACAACATTATTGTTTCATGCAGTGGCGAAAACAATGGACCCAAACCCTCTACTGTATCTAATCTTGCACCTTGGATTATCAGAGTCGAGGCTAGTAGTATTTAGGGTTGTTAATCGGTTCAAATGGTTTGATTTTGTACCAAAACCGAAATCAAACCAAGCTTAAGTTCGGTTTTCGATTCGATTCGGTTATCCAATTTTAAATTTTAAAAAAAAAAAAAAACTGAACCAAACCGTGCGGTTCGATTCAATTCAGTTTTTCATCGCAAAATCTTTCACACTGTAATTTCAACATAATTTCAGTCATATATATTCAACAGGGCTTACAAAATTCAGTCCTATAATTTCAACATACAAACCTATAAATTCAGTCCTATAATTTCAAAATTCAGTACTATAAATTCAGAACTTGTGACTTCAACATGGATTATTGCAGCCCTAAAAGAATAGTCCTATAATTTCAACATACGTAAAAACAAAATTGCATCTGCGGCCCTATAATTGCAGTCCTTAATATACAAAATAGAAAAATGCATCCCTGTAATTGCAGCCTTGTCATTTCAAAATATGGACTTTGTGAGAATAGTTAGTCAATTTAGGGTTGCAAGGGTAATTGGGGAAAATTTTCTTTATATGGTTTGGTTTGATTATTTCGGTTTTCAAAATTCTAAAAACCAAAACCGAACCGAACTTCATTCGATTCGACCGATTCGGTCAATTTTCAGAAACCAATTAACAGCCCTAGTAGTATTGACAAACAATTTACTTCTCCCATTCTATTGGGAAATGGCATCAAAATTTAGGTAGCCACCCTTCTACTAATCACAAATATTTGAATGACATGTAGTCCTAATAAATCGTTGCAAAAAAATAACAGTAACTGGAATTGACTTGACTGCACCAAAATCCATCTATATTACAAGTGGTTATCATTAAAGCCACGGAGGAAGAGACCGACGGAAGTGTACGGAGTGGGTGCTATACAGGAGTTATTTGAGTTTTGTTGGTTTGAGGAGGGTAAAGTGAACAGGGGAAACTGTGGGATGTCCTTGTGATCTGTTGAGTATTCCTCAGTTCTCAAATCATTTTTGTAGTTATTTTAGATAGAACATGTGATATTTAAATGAAGGGTATTTGTGAAATTTAATATAATTTAAACAGTCAAGGATAGTCAATGTATTTAATTTCTATTAACCCTAACAGTCAATGTTAATTTGAGGGTTAAACTTAATTAATTTTCAAAATGGGTAGTAGACTCAAATACACATAAACCAACGAGGGTTAAACTCAAAAAAAAAAAACCCTTGTTTTATTTGTAAACAATAACCGAATAGAATAGTGGACGAGTGTGCAGAAATTTTCTTGCAAAACAAACACTTTTTTTTTTTTTAATTTAACCCTTAACCCCTCCCACCCCATGCCACTGGAAGGTATGGAACACAACCTTAGCCAACCAACCTAACTACCTTTGGCTTTGCAAAACAAACATAACCCATCCATAGTTGACACAGTTCACCCAGCCTCCACTTATTTTAGTGGTACATCACTCTGGGCTTCATTATCTTGGTAATTTGGGCTTTCATTTCTAATAACCCTAAATTCATATGGAGTTTAGTTGGGTCATATCTTAATAATTTGGGCTGCCAAAGAGTTAGAGTATCTTCATCATGGTTGCAAGAAACCTGTGATGAAGTTCAGCAATATATTGTGTTTTTAAGTATTAGTGTGTAGTATATGTTATATGTTCCTACTATGTTTATATGGTGCATTTAGGGGTGGGCACGGGACGGGATGGGACGAGATGGACTCATCCCTATCCCATCCCGTTCATTCGGGATTGGGACGAAACGGGATAGACCTCATCCCGACCTCGTCCCATCTCAAACGGGATTTAGATGGGACGGGATCAGCACGTACTAAATAGTCCTCCAATAAAAAATAAAAAGAATTTTATTTCACATTACTCACACACCAATGTCAAATTTATATACATAACTTACATCATAAATAATAATAGATATTTAAATAAATAAATATTAAAACTTTTTTGGAAGGCAAATAAATATTAAATTTCATTTAGAATTAATGATTCAATTTATTTAGATTTCATATAGAATTTCATCTTCCATTGATTTAATTTCAACATATCCTAAACTTTAATTTAGAAGAGTATTTTGATTAAAATTAATAATAATAGTTATTAAATAAATGAATTTGGGACAGGACGGGACGGGATAGGCGAGATTGAAAATCTTCATCCCGATCTCATCCCACTATAGATCGGGACGGGACGGATTCGGGATGGGATGCCCGCCCCTAGGTGCATGTTAAATTTATTTGATATAATAATAACTTAGGCCTAAAACAAATTCATCATTGAAAAAATTCCGCAATCAAACAGTATAAAATTAGTATAAAAAAAAATCTCTGAAAAATTAAACAATGGAAAACTTAAAAATCCGTGGAAAATTCCCCAATCGAACAGTGGAAAATTCCGCAATCAAACAATGGAATCCATTTCCCTTGTTATGCAGATTTCTGCTATTTGGTTGTCTATTTACTGACAGGAAATTGATTCTTCATAAGATTGTTTTTCCATTACTCATGGGAATCCAAATCCGAGAGGAGACCTCAAAATCAAATTCACATAAACGATTTCAATTTCCATGTCTATTTTCCATTCAACCAAGCAAAAAAATTTTACAAAATCCAAACACACCCTAAGATCCATTAACTTACAAACATTGAGAGGAATAAACAATATCTCCTTTATTGAAAAAAAAAAATAATATGCATATTAGATATTGTGGGTATAGCTCAGTTGGGAGAGCGTCAGACTGAAGGTGGAAGATTTTACTGAAGCAGATTGGGCAGGTTCTCCTTCAGATAGAAATCTACAACAGGGTATTATACGTTATTAGGTGGTAATTTGGTCACGTGGAAGAGTAAAAAAGAGATAGTGGTAGTGCAATCCAGTACAGAAGTTGAGTATAGAGCAATGGCTCACATTGCTTGTGAGCTTATTTGGCTGAAAAGCTTACTAAGTGAGCTTGGAGTTGAGGTGTCTCATCCTATGAGAAAGTTCTATGATAATCAAGCAGCAACTCACATTGCCTCTAATCCGGTTTTCCATGAGCGAACAAAGTCACCTTACTTTATTATTAGAGAAGGGCATTTTGTTCGTGAAAAGATAACCTTGAAATGAATTTCTAATCTATGTGAAGTTTGAAGACTAATTGGCTAACATCTTTACTAAAGCTCTTGGAATTTGAAGGTTGCGTGTTTGATCCACGCTCACCACGATTCATTTTATTTTTCTTAGAATTTGTTTTGTTATTATCACTTTTTAGTTATATCCATACACTGCATTTTATTCTATTTTTTAGAATTTTTTTATTATTATCATTTTTCAGTGTTTTCTATTTATAAATCCCATAGGGACATACCATCAAAGAAATTTTACACTATTTTTTTTGAGAAATATTTTTTGTTATTATCATCATTTTTAGTGTTTCTATTTATTAGTCCCACCAAAATTATAAGACCAAAACTGATATACCATCAAACAAATTATGCATATATATACTCTCGTATGCAAAACTAAATTCCTATTGCAAGTTATGCTAGCAAAAGGGAAATACATATTCCTTAAATTGACACACTATAAAAAAAATAAAAATAATAAAAATAATAATAAAAATAAATAAATAAAATAATAAATAATAAATAATAATAAATAAAAGTTAAGATTATATCGAGAGCACGACATATTGTTGGAGATACTCTTATTGCTTGGGGATACAATTTATGCTTCATAACTTGATGAAACGAATGATGTTGCTCATAAAATTGTCAAAATTTTCACCAAAAAGAAGGCATACACAATTTTGAATTGGACCATTGCTAAATTAATTGATAAATCATCAATAAATGATTTTTCCCATGCATAACGTTCTTTTGGCCATTGCTAAATAACACCACCATTTCTGATGAAGGATACCACCACCCCTACTTTTTTGGATCTGTTGAAAGAAACCACCACCTTCCCTTCTCCACTTTCTCTTCTCTCTTCAAGGGAGCAGCACCACCTCTGACCGCAACACCACTCATTTCTTCTCCTCTTCCCTTTCTTCTCCATCAATCACTACCGCAAAGGCTCCTGCGAGTGGGGAACCCATACTTGCTCAAATATTTGCAGTGTGGGTTCCTCACTCGCATGAGCCTATACAGGGGACAAATGTTTCTCTCGTGGAGGTTTCGGAGAGTCGAGGGAGGGAAAAAAAGTATGGAGAAAAAAAAAGGAGGAGAAAAAAGAAGAAGAAATGAAAAAAAAAAAAAAAAAAAAAAAAAAAAAGATGGGAGGAGAGGTGGCGGTGGTGATTGATGGAGAAGAAGAAAAAGAAGAGGAGATGTAGCGGTGCCGGTGGCGTGGTGATTGAAGAAGAAGAAGAAGAATGGAGAAGGAGGAGAAGAGATGGTGGTGGTGATTGATGAAGAAGAAATGGAGATAGGAGAATAGGGTTAAGGTTTTTTTTTGTTTATATTTGTAGTGTCCTTCAACAGGTGGTGGTGTCATTTAGAAAGTAAGGAATATTGGTGATGTCCTTCAACAGAAATGATGGTATTATTTAGCAACAACCTTTTCTTTTTCCTTTCTCAACTTTTAATTGGTTGAAACTTCTTCATCATTTTCTTCCATATGACATTTTTTTTTTCAAGTGATCAATTTGAATTCATCCAAATTAAGCCCTTGCAAAATAGAATAACCAAAATGAACAATGAAGTAGAAAATGTCCAATCTGTATAGAAAATTTTACGAAGTAAATAACAATATAAATCCCTCAAGGTGACAAGAATCAAAACACATACACCACAACCCAAAAGGGCTGTCCTACCAACCATAACAAACACACACACCATTGGTTCCAATACCAATGTCTACACTTACTAAACCTGTAAACCATGCATCACTACTATCAAAGGGAATTCATGTATATATGGAAGTTCAAGGGGTGGTTGGGACATGTATTTCAGGCTTGGGTATGGTTGGGATCGTTGGTAGTTCAGGCTTTGGAAGAGTTGGGATTGTTGGTAGTTCGGGTATGGGAATGGTAGGGATTGTTGGTAGTTCAGGCTTTGGGAGAGTAGGGATGGCAGGTATTTCAGGTTTGGGAAGGGTAGGGAGAGGTGGCAATTCAGGCATCTTAGGAACATCAAGCTTTGGTAGAGATGGCACTTCTGACTTTTTCAATTCTGGCACCTTTGGCGTTTCGACTTTAGGCACTTCTGGCACCTTTGGCAATTCTGGCATTTTAGGTACTTCAACCTTTGGCAAGGTTGGTAGTTCAGGCTTTGGCACTTCGGGCAACTTTGGTACTTCCGGCACCTTTGGGAGTTCAGGCTTGGGTACAGCTGGAATCTCTGGCTTCGGCAATGTAGGGACTTCAGGTAGAGGTGGTAATTCTGGTTTCGGCAAAGTTGGGATAGTTGGAAATGAAGGGAGTGATACCTTGGGAATTTCTGGGAACAATGGTGTATCCAAAAGATGGCGAGTTGCATGAACAAAACCATCACCATTCATGGACAAAGTGATGAGTAAGATCAAGGATAAGTAGCGAAGAGAAGCCATGGCTTTATGCGTATAAGAGCTCAAGATGATTTAGATGTTTATGATAGAATGTGTTGTGGATTGTGTTAAGGTTGCATGGAATTTATAGTTGTGCAAGGATGTGGCGTATGGCAAAGATTGTATTTGGTGTAGGTTGGTATGAGAAGGGTTGAGGCATTGTGTTGTGGTTAGTTGAACTTCTCTATCTATCATTTCTACAAAGTCCTTACATGCAAGGTTGGATTACTTAACTCCTTTGAAAATGAGAAATATATATTAAAAACTCTTTAGCCCAACTTCTTTAACTAAGTTTTAATTTGTTTGTAGGTCCAATTCATTTACTTGTATGTGACGCCAGCTCAGTTTACAACTGAACATAAATAGGGAGAGAATGCAATTGCCAGACATGAATTCATGGGAAATAGTATTTGCTCAATATTAATGTGCAAAGTGCTTGGCTAGTTAAAAAAAGAAAACGTGATTTTTTTTACACAAGATACCGCCAGTTACGAAGCTTTTGATGATTATATTTGTTTCGAAGGCCCTTCCAATAATAGAATTGATATCGAGCAGGGCACTGTGACCACTAGTGGTTATGTTAGGAAAACTTATCACCCGGATGTTCTTCTTTGTGGTGTAATTTTTGTAGTTCACAGGTTATCTCTATTATTATTTTCTTTCTTTCTTATTCTTTGTTGGTTAATATCATAAAGTTTCCGAAGTGATCAACTCTTCATTAAAAAGTTTTATATGGGAGCTAGCCATTAAAAAAACTATCCACCAATTGTTAGTTCACTTGGTGGGATATTCACTCTTTTTGTGAGAGGTCCCTTCTTTTTGTGAGTTTTTGCTCGATTACTATTAATAACTATATATTACTATTCAATATAACAAAAATAGTATATAATAGCAATTTTTTAATTGCATTACTAGTGAATGCTATTATATAGTTGATTGTACATAGCATTCCATATAAAAATTATATCAATGCACAAAAAATGCTATCATATAGTTGATGGTACATAGCATTTCATAAAAAAAAAAATGCTATCAACGCGCGAGAAAAAAAAAAAAAAAAAAAAAAAAAAAAACCTTCCATATGAAAATGTTATCAGTTGCACAATTTTTTTTTTCTTTTTATGTGAAGGTCATGAATTCAATTCTGACCCTAGCCCCCTTTATTTTGAATTTTCTCTAGAGTCTTTGTTTCTCTATTTTATCAAAACTCAAACCCATCGTCTTATCTGAGGCTGTCGTCCCCAAATAATTAGTTGAAGGTACTTGGCAGAGAAGGTCAGATCTCATTTCCTCTATTGTTTCGTTGCTTATCTATCATTTCGATCTCTCTCTCTCATTTGATTTTCTCTCTTGTTACAGACGATTAGATCTCTTAGTTCGTGATAAACCCTAGTTTTTTAGATTTGGCTCTTCTTCAAGGTAAGCAAAACTTCTCTCCATTCATTCTTCTCATTTGTTTGCATCACCGATCTGATGTTGAATCGTAGTAGTTTGAATCATGGATCTGACATGTTGAATCGTTGTTGTTTTGACTGTCATTGTGGATCTGAAGTCAAATGTGTTCTTGTTTTTGGTTTTAGTAGATTTCATATTGATTAGAGCTTGTTATGTTTTGCTGAAAGTTGAATGTTGATGTTAATTCATGGAAAAGAGATGTGCTTTTTGTAATCTAATCAGGTGAAGAATAGTTTAAAGTTGATTGTATGCTTTGTTTCGGTGGTTCGATTGTGTGCGGTAGGAAGAGTTCAACTAATCTTTTGTTCTTTCTTTCAGCACCTGCGTCTGCAGTAATCGCTTAGGGAATCAACGCTGAGAAGCTTCAAGATGCAGGGATCTACACCTGCAATGGTTTGATGATGCACACGAAGAAGGTAACAAGTGAACCTTGGATCTAGGATAAAGGCAACAATAAATATTTGGTTCAATGACCCAATTGAACCAAATACTTATTATATTTTTTTTTCATACTCGCTGCCATATCATGTAGCACATTCTCCACAACACCTCCAAATTGCATATACTCGGGCCAAAAAAATTTATCAATCTCTGCTTCCATAGCAATCACATCATGGACAGCTGTTTGGGACGTCAGATGCTTGCTAGCACTCATCTTCATAGTCACTAGGTAGAAGACTTTCAAAAAAGTCACAAACATCTCGGCACTTTCCCAATCTTTCTCACAAGGTGGCCCAACCCTTCCTTTAACCTTTTTTTTTCGGATCTACTTCTTCATCATCATCCAACTCCTCATCTTCTATGAAATAACCTAAGTACGCACTGTCATCTTCTGCACTCATCCTACCAAATACCTTTTTAAATTTCAAACTAGATTCTAGCATCAAATATGTACTATTCCACCTAGTAGGCACATCCATAACAAGAAAACTTTTGTAGTTAAAAACTCATTTTCAACAATTTCCTTGAAATAAACAAACCTTTGAGGGCTTGATTTGACAAACTTCACAACATTTCTAATTGATGCCACACTTTTATCCAATTTTTTCAACCTATCTTTCACTATCCGGTTGATAATGTAAGCTAGACACCTCACATACATATATTTAACCCCCCCCCCCCCCCCCCCCCAAAAAAAATAATAATAATAAGTGAACAATTAGACTTCATCTTCATTTTAGCAAGTACATACTGAAGTGCCACCTTATTAGCCGATGCATTGTCAACTGAAATACACATCACCTTTTCAATCTTCCACGCTACCAAACACTGCTCTATCAACCTCCCTATTTGTTTACCTTGATGACTAGGAATGATACAAAAGTTTAGGATTCTTTTGTGCATATTTCAGTCATCATCCACAAAATGAGTTGTTAGCACCATGTAGTTCACATTTTGGATACTTGTCCATGTATCAGTAGTCAAGCTGACCCTATGCTTGCTCAATTGCCCTTTTAAATCTTCTTTCATGTCATGATAACTTTGTAACAACTCCCTCACAACAATTCTTCGAGATGGAACATGTAGTCTAGGTTGTATAACACTCATCATCCGCCTAAAACCTTCCTTCTCAACATCATTAAAAGGTTGCTCATCAATCACTTGGAATTCAATAATAGTTTTCAAACTTTCTTCTTGGCTAAATCCTGCCATCACTAGTTATACCGGCAAGAACCTTCTGCTTTAAATCCATGTGTGGTTTATACTTTTTGCATACATTGGTGATGTGTTTACCAAAAGTACTAGTATCACATGCAAACACTTGAGCGCAGTAATTGCACTTTGCCTTGAGTACATTTACCTCTACCATCGTACTCTTTCCTTCAGTTACAACTTCACGTGTTTCTTTCACAGTAAATTTAGTGATGTGATCCCAAACCCAATATCTAGATTGTGTATTTTTAGAGCATTTGGTGTTTTTCTTTTTCTTGAAAGGACGGGCTTGGGAGGAGGCATGGATTCTTCTGTTTGTACAGGACAAGGTGATGTAGCAGTAGAAGATGTTGTTACTTTAGTAATTTCGTTGGGGGTAGTACTTAGAAACATGGTTACTTACTATGCTACTGCATTAAACAAAAATTGCCTACAAAACATAAGTATAAATTTAAAAAATAGTGTTGGCATTTTAACCAAACATTTAAAAAAATAAAATAAAATAATCGAGAGTATTCTAACTCAAAAAATCATGATGACGACATGAATATAATGATTGAGATCATCGGCCACAAATCGATTATCCAAATTTACCAAATTGTCAGACATTGATGAGTTAATCTAAAAGCATTAACAATCCAACTAGCAAGAGGAAATTTATTTTTCTTTCTTACCAAAATAGAAAAAATTAATAACAGAAATTACAATATGATAAAATTGACAATGTTGGGAGAGTCAGATTCAATGAAGATTAAATTTAAAATGAAATTTTATATAATTTGGAATACTTTCATACACTCAAGATAGGAAATTGCTTGCTCTGGGTTTTGAGATTTTGTGTAGCATGAAATGAATAGCAACACAAGACTTCACACACAGCATAAGTTTCACACAAGATGTCAAGAACTGAAGTTTTAGATAGACTAGACAAGATTTCTTACAAGAGTTATGACACTGAGCTACAATGAACATATTCTAACTTGAGGAAATACACAACATAATGGCACAAATGACACACACCCCATTTCAATATCAATTTCACAAAACCAACAAACTCTAGTAAATCAATCATACAAAATCGTTAAGACAATTAGACACCAGATCCTGCACTTCAAATGATGCCACAAACTTTACTTGCTTCTTATGTGAAAAAGAATCCAATCAAATCTATTTGTCAACCCAAATGTAAAGCTAAAGAGAACACGGTTCATGTGAGGGAGAGGAGAAGATATAGCATTGTACGGTTGCACCATAAATTGTTTTTGAAAAAAAATAGCATTGCACCATAAGTTTAGCCAAAGATCTGGACATACTCCGGCTTCCACCCATCAGATCCAACCCAATACAAATATTGGTGGAACATTGTAGTATAATCGATGAGGAAATAAGGAGGATGATCGACGAACCTGGTGGAGGAAAAGGTCTCAATCTGAGATCACAAGAGCTCTCTACAGATCCTTCTTCCTCTACAAATCAGTTCATGTTGATGGATCAAACAGTGAGATTCTTCTTCTTCGATCAAGATGGGGAATCAAACAAGTGATCTTCAAGAAATAGAGAGGATGAGGGTGCGGCTACAGAGAAGAGAAGGGAAGAGAAAACTGGAGTAGTGGTGAAGTCAGAAGAGATTAGAGAATAGAGAAGGATGTGGGTGCGGGGTGCGGCTACAAAGGATGTGGCTTGTGGGTGCTCTGTTTTTCCTTCTTACTTCCATTTAGAGCAAAACAGTCCAGTTCTGTTTGAACTCGCGCATCCTCGACCCGTTTGCCCACCCCTATCTGTGGCTACTGGGACCTGGGAATAAAGAAAGAATCAGGTTGGAGTTCCATCGGGGTCTGGCCTCATGATCAGTAATCCAAATGTCGGGAATACTGGTGGGGAGATCATGGAAATAAGAGTCAAGGATACACTCCAAGAGGATAAGGTCTGATTTAACCCAACAATCTTTCCAAATATCGATGGTAGAACCTGAACGCACTTGCCAAAGCAAGTGAGGGGTCATCATCTTCAGAGATGAGATGTTACCCCTCCATGCAAAGGACGCAATGACAAAAGCCTTAGTGATCTGAGAGACACTATGATTGTAAAAATAGATAGCTTTCAATTGTTGAGCCCGAGTACTACAAGGAGAAGAGAGAAGTTGCCATTGGCTTTTAGCTAGAAGAGTCATGTTTTTTTTTCCTAGAATTAGGAAAATTGAGACTGCCTAAGTGACGGGGTTGGGAGATGAGTTTTCAAGTACACAAGTGTTTGGATTTACAATCGGTCATACCATTCCACCAGAAAATTATCAAGTTGTGTGGAAATGGAACAAAGGAGAAGAAAAGGCGGCATGGTGTAAACTGGGATTGAGTTAAGCACATCCTTGATCATCACCGTTCTTCCCGCTTGGGAAAGAACTTTAGAATTTCAAGCACAGAGTTTGTCGTTAACTTTATCCAAAAGAAATTGAAAGTTTGTACCCTTATGCTTGGATAAGAAGAGGATGGGACCCAAGGTATCCGTTTTTAGGATTGTAGAATTTAGACCCAAGAATTATGTAATCATCCTAGCATGTCGTTGATGAACATTTGATCTATAGAAAACTGATGATTTAACAAAATTTACACCGTGGCTCGAAGCAAAACAGTACACTTTAAGTATGTCATTAACAACATGCGCTTTCGCAAGGGAGACACGACAAAAGAGCATTAGATCATTAGCGCAAAAAATATGACTGATCGAAGGGGCGTGACGCCCGATCTTAATGCCCTTGATGATTTGATTTGATTCAGCCCTCTCAAGAAGACGAGAAAGAGCATCATCAATCAAGATACCAGTTACAAAGCTTTTGATCATGAAGCCATGTGTGATTATATCGAATGCCCCTTCGAATAATAGAGTTGATATATATAGGCAGGGGACTATGATCACTAGTGGTTATGTTACGAAAACTTATCACCCAAATGTTCTTCTTTGTGGTTTAATTTTTATAGTTCACTGGTTATACACAATGTAATTCATAAACCAACAGTTCACAAGTTATCTCTATTATTTTTCGTTGGTTAATATCATAAAATTTATAAAGTGATTCAACTCTTCATTATTTTTGCATGCTTTATTTTCTTCTCAACAAGTTGGATGACAACAAGAGCTGAAGGTGCATTTATAAATTTAAGGTTTCAACTGTTCTTGCCAAAGAGTGTTTGCAATCTATTTGGATTGCATGGTTTTATAGGGGAGCCATGAAAAGAATGGTGATGTTTAAGAAAATAATGTGCAATTGGTGTACATGTGTGGGTAAGAAACAAAAAGACAATGAGTGGTTACTTAAACTTCTCAATATCATTTCCTCCAGGCCTTCTTTTATTTGATAAATGAAGAAGATGACTCATTGTCCCTGAGGAGCCAAACCATTTTTATGAGGACTAAGAGCATCTCTAATGAAGTGTTCAACCTCAAGCTCAAAAAGGTGTATCAATTTGAGGTTGAGGGTGTGTGTATATCAATGGGATATTTAAGAAAATATCTCAAAAAAATAAAAAATAAAGCTAAAAATTAATTTTTGAGGTACAAATTAATAATCATCTTTATACTATTTATACTTGTATACAAGGTCAAAATAGTGAACTGTGGTAGACACGCAAAACAGCCATGCGCGTACAGAACTATTTTGTATGTCTAGCTCGGCTCAAATGTTCTCAGCCATATCCAATTCTAGCAATGGTTCAGCCCAAACCCATTTAGCAATGGGCTTTCTATTTCGAGCATCAAAATCCACCCTCAAAGCTCAAACAATTATCGTATTTGGCTTTTGAGGTTGCCTGTTCGAGATCCTCTTAAAGGGTTTGAAACTAAATGTACAAGTTTGCTAAATTTTGTGCATTTTAACCGTTTAGCAAAATGAGCCTAACAAAAAGAGGTTCATAAGTTAAATTTCAGCCACCCACCGCCTCGGATCCCTTATGAAGTTACATTTGTGTGAATCAACTACCACCATCTTCAACAGCCAAACCCTAGGTTTGGCCACAGATTGCACGTAAACGTGTATTAAATTAACAATAACTTTTTCTTAAGTATTTAAAGTTTCAAAGAAATACCATCCAGGCATTGACCCTTCAAAAATTAATGTTTTTTAAGCCAGTGAAAATTACTTGGAGCATTTCCAAGTCTTTTCTCTCATCATTATCCTATATTTAGAACTTTTATAGTTTTAGTAAGTTACTCAAAAGGTTGTTGCCGTCCATGTCCATATTTTAGGGGTCTCATATTGGATTTTCATTAGTTTTTGCAGAATCAAGGTTTGGCCACTAGGACCAAATGACGTATTTACAATATTCCACTAGTGATGCTCATTTTTAGCAAGATGTGAGACATTATGTCGAGATAAAGTGTAGACAAGGATACTATTTTCCGGGCTGAATACATAATCCCAAAAAAAAAAAAAAAAGATCTATTAAGTTACAAATAGTGAAGGGAATAAATAATATCTCCAATATTGAAAAGCAATATGCATATTATATATATAATAAAGGAAATTTACATAAATATTGCATGTTTGATCCACGCTCACCGCATTTTATTTTATTTTTTTGAGATATATTACTTTGTTATTATCACTTTTCATTCCGCGCACACAGGATGTTATTCTAGTTTTTGAGGATTTTTTTTGTTTTAATCATTTTTCAGTGTTTTCTAATTATATATCCCACAAAAATTGACATACTATCAAAGCACTTTTACGCTATTTTTTTTGAGTTTTTTTTTTTTTTTTTTTTTTGTTATTATCATCATGTTTCAGTATTTCTATTTATTAATCCCACCAAAACTGATATACCATCAAAGAAATCATGCATATTCTGGTCTCGTATACAAAACTAATATTCATGTTGCAAGTTATGCTAGCAAAAGGCAAATACATACACATAGGTATGTATCCGTCTCTTCTATACCTTAAATTCACACTCTTAAAAAAAAGTTAAGATTATATTGAGAGCACAACACATTGCTGGGGATGCTCTTATTGCTTGGGAATACAGTTTACGCTTCATAACTTAACGGAATGAATGATGCTGCTCATAAAATTGTCAAAATCTTCACCAAAAAGTAGGCTTGCACATTTTCGAATCGGACCATTGCTAAATTAATTGATAAATCATCAATGAGAGATTTTTCCCATGCATAATTTTCCTTTTACTTTCTCAACTTTTAATTGGTTGTCTTCTTCATCATTTTCTTCAATTTAACATTTTTTTATATTGATCGATTTGAATTCATCCAAATTAAGCCCTTGCAAAATATAATAACCAAAAAGAATGAAGTAGAAAATATCCAATCAGTATAGAAAACTTTTACGAAGTAAATAACAATGCAAATGAAATATAAATTCCGTCAAAGGTGACAAGAATCAAACACCCATATACCACAACCCCAAAGAGTTGTCATAACAAACACATACAGCATTGGTTCCAATACCAATGTCTACACTTACTAAACCTGTAAACCATGCATCACTACTATCAAAGGGAATTCATGTATATATGGAAGTTCAAGGGGTGGTTGGGACATGTATTTCAGGCTTGGGAATGGTTGGGATCGTTGGTAGTTCAGGCTTTGGAAGAGTTGGGATTGTTGGTAGTTCGGGTTTGGGAATGGTGGGGATTGTTGGTAGTTCAGCCTTTGGGAGTGTAGGTATGGCAGGTATTTCAGGTTTGGGAAGGGTAGGGAGAGGTGGCAATTCAGGCATCTTAGGAACATCAAGCTTTGGTAGAGATGGCACTTCTGACTTTTGCACTTCTGGCACCTTTGGCAATTCTGGCATTTTAGGTACTTCAACCTTTGGCAAGGTTGGTAGTTCAGGCTTTGGCACTTCGGGCAACTTTGGAACTTCTGGCACCTTGGGGAGTTCAGGCTTGGGTACAGCTGGAATCTCTGGCTTTGGCAATGTAGGGACTTCAGGTAGAGGTGGTAATTCTGGTTTCGGCAAAGTTGGGATAGTTGGAAATGGAGGGATAGTTGGAAATGGAAATGAAGGGATAGTTAGAAATGGAGGGAGTGTCCCCTTGGGAATTTCTGGGAAAATTGATGTATCCAAAAGATGGCGAGTTGCATGAACAAAACCATCACCATTCATGGACAAAGCGATGAGTAAGATCAAGGATAAGTAGCGAAGAGAAGCCATGGCTTTATGCGTATAAGAGCTCAAGATGGTTAAGATGTTTATAATAGAATGTGTTGTGGATTGTGTTAAGTTTGCATGGAATTTATAGTTGTGCAAGGATGTGGCGTATGGCAAAGATTGTATTTGGTGTAGGTTGGTATGAGAAAGGTTGAGGCATTGTGTTGTGTTTAGTTGAACTTCTCTATCTATCATTTCTACAAAGGTTGGATTGCATAAATATTTGATTAGTGAACTAAGCAGTGAGGACTTAGTTGCTCTTCTGGTATTTTGGATGTTTGACACTTTCTAAGTGTTGTTGATCTATCAAATTATATTATATTTGCTTAGTCATTAATGGTAACATAGAGGTAGACTATGACAAAAGTTAAAATCAAATTGTGTGAAGGTGCAATTTTACTTAAATTTAACTAGACTAGCACAGCTAAATTCACGGTCAAAATTATTTCATGAAAACAAACCAAAGGCTTCAGAAGAAAAAAAAAAATATATATATATATATATATATACACTCCATCTTTTTTTTCTCAATTGTCGCCCATCTTGAAGAAACTTTATCTTTTCTTAGTTATTCGAAGATTTTTAGTTGTTGGGTTATTTTTATTAAAATCAACCTCTAAAAATAATGAGTATGTATATGGTGACAGTAAACCTTTTTTTAATGTGTTCCCTTTTGTACCAAAACACGACTATCTCTAAAATTTAGTTTCTTGTAAATGAGTTGACTCTAAGTCTAACAAAACTTGTTTCTCCTTTAAAGAGGACATAAGATGAAATTCATTTTTTAAGCCATCTATTTAAGTATATATGTCGTAAGAATTTAGCATGTAGTATCATGTCAGGTTGGCTGCAGGGGCGAAACTAGGAATTTTCTCTAAGGGGGTCGAGCCATGTAAACCTGACGATAATTATGTTCAATGGGTATTAAAAAAAAAACTCTATTATAAAATTTTCATGTTTATTAAAAATCACCAAGATCTAACATAACAAAATTAACAAATGCCCGTTATGGATTTGTATAAAAAAAATTTAAAAGAAAAAGAGCTTTCATGTCAGAAAGTTAGAGTCAAATTTGTCTCTGTTGCAAATGAGGGTCACAAGGTTTAACAATCTCGGCCATTAAATTTTTTTGATAATTTAACTAGAGTTAAAACTAATCTACTCTATGAATCCCAATTTTTAAGAAAAATAATTCTCAGTATTCTCTTCACTTTCCTATTTTATCTTTATCTCCCTCCTATACGAATTTGTTGACGATATAGGGGCTTGCAATCTTGAACGCTAAACTGTTCTGATCATCTAATTATAGTTAAACTAATCTATTCTATGAATCCCAGTTTATAAAGAAAGTACAAAAAAAAATTTAATTCTAATATTCTCTCCAAGTTATCTTTCCCTATTCTATTTCCTTCCTTCTTCTATTCTCTACATAAACAATTATAGCAATAATTCTTAAGAGCCAGACCCCTAGCACCAGATCGGCACCAGGGGAGCCTCAAGACCCTCCATCATCCTATTTTCTTCATCTGCTCTTCTTCACTTGTTCATCTTCTTCTTTTGTTCTTCATTTGTTTTTCTTCTTCTTCTTCTTCTATTCTTCATCGTCATCTATTTTTTTTCATCTTCAACACGTTCTTGAGGCTCCCCTGGTGCCAGACAAATGCACTAGAGAATGAAACTAAAAGAAAACACTACAAAATGAAACCCAAAAAAAAAAACAAAAAAAAAAAAAAAAAAAAAAAAAATTGTTGTGTAGTGTTTTTGTTCATTCTTTGTCATGCATTTTCTAGTTTGTAGTTATCTACACAGATAATAGATTAAGGAAAATGAGGGAAAGTAGAGAAATTTAGGAAAAGAAAAGTTAGACACAATATTAGGAATTATTTTTTAGATTACTTTCCTTAAAGGCTTTGAGTCATCAATGAAATTTTGAGATAGGGTCATAGAGCGAAGACTAGGGCTGAACAAAAACACGATTAAACCGACCGAACCGATCTAAACCGAACTTCGGTTTAGACTCGGTTTTAAAAAATTCAAAACCAAAGTGGTCGGTTCGGTTTTCGATTTATATGTGATTTTAACCGACCAAACTGAACCGACCGAATATATATAATAAAAATATATTTTTTATATATAAATAATACAATTATCTTTAAAATAGTCGGTCGGTTCAGTTACGGTTTGCATAAATTAGAATCGGTTCGGTTTCGGTTCGGTTTCAGATCGGTTTTGTTAATGGTACGGTTTTCAGCCCTAGCGAAGACTTAGGAGTTTAACCACTGTTTAGGAGAATCAATTTGGATTTATGCCGAGTAGGTCTAGCTTCGAGGCTATCTTCTTGCTTAGGCAAATTATAGAAAAATATCAAGAGAAACGTAAAAGTTTGCATATGGTTTTAATTGATTTAGAGAAAGCCTACAATAGTCCCTAGGGAGTTAATTTAGTGGGTGTTTGGAAGGAAGAAAATGTCTCACTGTTATATCGATATCATTAAGGATATCTAGGAAGAGGTTATAACAAGTGTTCGCTCAGTAGGCGGGATGTCCAGTGAATTTTCAATATCAATAGGACTACATCAAGGGTCGGCCTTAAGTCCATATCTCTTTGTTTTGGTCATGGGTGAGCTAATGAGACGTCTTCAAGAAAATGTACCTTAGTGCATATTGTTTGCAGATGATATTTTCTTACTTGATGAGACTAATGAAGGTTTAGGTCAGAAATTAGATAGATGGCGGGAGGCATTAGAGAGTACGGATTTTAGAATTAGTCATTCGAAAACAGAATATCTAGTGTGCACATTTGGTTTTGAATCACGAGAGATGAGCAATTCAATTGAGATGGAAGGCGTGGAGGTTACAGAGTGTGAGGCTTTTCGATATCTTATATCAATGATTTAAAAGAACAGGACTATTGGAGAAGATATAGACCATAGGATTAAAGCTAGTTGGACAAAATGAAGAATAACGTCAGGAGTATTATGCGATAGAATAATGCGTGCAGAGTTAAAAGAGAAATGTTATAAGACAATTGTTCGACCAACCATGCACTATAGTTCAGAATGTTTGGCTATTCCGGGACATCATACGCATAAAATGACGGTAGTAGAAATGCGTATGTTAAGATGGATGTGTGGTAAAACCCGTAAGGATGAAATTAGGAATGAAAGAATTAGGAGATACTTAGGTGTATCGCCCACAAAGGACAAAATTCGATAAAGGTTTTTAATGTGGTTTGGTCACGTGCGGAAGAGACCAAGCACGATGCCAATCAGAAAATGTCTAGATTTGCAAGTTAATGGAGGGTGTAGACGGCGGAGAGAACCATTGAAAACTTGGATGAAAGATGTGAAGGAAGACATCCTTAAGCTTGGATTAAACAAAGATATATGGGAAGACTACATTGCTTAGAGAACCAAAATACATGTAGTTGACCCTGAGAGAATCATAAATGAGCTTTGACGATGATGATGATTACTTGCCTTAAAATTTTGGTTTCATACAATAGATTAGTCTAACTATAGTTGGATGATCAAAATGATCTAACGCCTAAGATTGCAAGACCATGTAACCCTCATTACCACAGAGTCGGCAAATTCAGACTCATTTTCATCTTCTCTATGTAAATTCTATAGACCACAAAACAAACTCTACAAATAATGAAATGCATGAACTACAAATTACAAGAGAAAAAAAATGACAAACTATTTACAAAGTCGCATTCAGGTTTTTTTCTAGGCCTTCAGTTTTGCAAACTAACTGATAATTTTAAATAAGAAAATTAACATGTTCAAATTTTTATTGTTTGTATTTTTTTCATCATTTGTATTTCGGTGATATTTTCGTCATCTATAATTATCTAGAGTTTTTTGTGTTCTCTATGGTTTTTGTGTGGTAGAGGTAAGTTTCGCAGAGAAAGTGGAGAGAAAATAAGGAAAATTGGAGAGAATATTAGGAATTCCTTTTAGGGTATGTTTGGTTAGTCATTTTTCACAAGAAATGGAATTTGATTCCCTAGTTATGCATATTTTCGTTGTTTGGTTGTCTATTTATTGACAAGAAATTGATTCTCCATTAGATTGTTTTCCCACTACTCATGGAAATCTAAGTCCGAGGGGGAGGCCTCGGAATCGTTTTCAGGGAAATGGTTTCAATTTCCATGTCTATTTTTCGTGCAACCAAACAGACCCTTAGATTAGTTTCCTAAAAAAAATTGACATTCATAAATAATTAGTTTTAACTCTAGTTAGATGACCATGAGGGAAAATAGACGATTTAAATAACAAAAGATCCAATATTTAAAAATGATATCTAGAATGACATAAAAAGTGAAGGATCTATTAACAACAAGTAGATCTACACCAGGGGAATTGATAATGTGTTAGGAGAAACTAGTACAAGGAGCTGTGGATACACTTCTTGATAGTGGGATACGCAAATAACCAATGAGGGACAAAACAGTGATTGCTAGACTATGATTTACCATATGGTCGGCAAATTCGGACTCAGAGAGTTAGAATGCAAGGATTAGTAATTAGGATACATCAATACCATAATTAAAAATCATATAAATCAGTTAAGAGATTTATTTTCCTATTAAAACCACCGCATATTGTGACTTATGAGTATTTAGTATAGTACTTTGTTTCATTTGGAAACAATAACTATTAGAACAGTGGACGAGTGTGGAGAAATTTATATTACAATTCAGAGTGGTGTTTTACTATTCATTGCTGACTGGGACAAAGTCAAATCGAAAGAATTAGAGATAAAAGATGGTTAGGATTAAAAATTAGGAAATGTATTGAATTTGTAAATATAAAATATGTAGAATGGCAAAAATAATGAAAATCTTTTAAAAAAAAAGTTTGTGGAATGTACGTATGGGGAGAGAGAAAATATTTTGTTTTGCTTTTTAGCAAAATGAAAATTATCATAACTATCTAAATCGTTATCGAATTTTGGTAAAGTTAATATCGTTGAAATACATTTTTTAAGATCTTTCTAACAAAATCAATGATCAACACGAATGCTAAAATTTTAAAAATATATATTCTATAATTTAAAAACATATAAAGTATTTTACGTTTTTAATATTTTTCAAAGCAATGAGACGGGTCGATCATACCAGAAAAAATGAGTCGGGCATCTTAATGCACATTTAAACAAAAACACTAAACTTCATATTTTGGTGAATTCAAATAATAGGGAAGAACTCATTCTTGGCGTTTAAATTTTTTTCTCAACTGATTCAAATTTGACTGAGTCTAACTCTAAAATTTATAATATATATTTTTACTTTAAAATAAGCTTACACTTCAATACCGATTCAGAACAAAAATAGGGATAGTGAAAGAAGTGTTCAATACAAAATATTTAACAAAAATAAAATTATATAAAATGCCAACGGCACAAGTCATACTCTAATTTTCTTACAAAACAAATCACAAACCCATCTATGGTTGACACAATTCAACCAGCCTCCTCTTATATTAGTGGTACGTCACTGTGGGCTTCATTATCTTGGCAATTTGAGCTTTCATCTGTCATAAATCTAAATTCATGTGGAGTTTAGTTGGGTCATATCTTAACAATTTGGGATCCAATGCTGATTTCATGTAGAGAGAGCTTTCTTTCTTTAGAGATCCACATTTCTGTACCAAGTTAAGATATGTTTCCGATATGATTATCGTCCTATTAAAAGGAGTTTAAATAGATGATTTAGATAGCTAATGATGGCAAATTTCTCAACCCATAGAAATATATTAGAATCAACCCAAATCTCGCAGGCTTACGACTTGCAGTCAAAAAATGAGAGATATTTCTCAAAAAAGAAGCATAAACAAATCAAATAAGCAAAAGTGAATCAAAGAAAATGAAAACAAAGGACAAAGAAAGTCCAATCCATGACATTCAAGCCAAGGAATTTTTTTGATTTCCCTGGCTATTATGCACATTGTAGGTTGTAAAAGTGTAACAGATCTTTGGCTATTTGTGAGAGAATCTTGCTTTGTGTGATTGTTAGGATGTCTGTGTCAATTTGATAGCTGCAAAGTGCAAATCTTAATCTTCTTTTTTGACAATTGACTTAGTATCCAATTTAATAGCAAGATCTTGAATAATAGACTCTTTACCATTATTAGAGAATCGCCGAAATTCCACAACCACTGGTTATAAAGCATCCGATGAACGCGTGCATTGTGTTGTCAATTAGCCCAACTTGTAACTCGAATTAATCATTCATCAATCACATTTTTAAAATGTAAACTATTTTATCCTTTTACATGTACAACTCTTTATATTACACACTTTTCTTGAATTGGATTTTCATGGACTGATATATAATTATAGCATTGAGGTAAAATTTAGGGTTGGACAAGAATCACGATGCATCCCGGTCCGACCCGTTTCGAACCGAGATCAAATGGTTTCTACCATTTTCATCCCGATCTTGGACATGTTAGAATTGAGCCGAAACCGATTTCACAAATTCAGTCTCGGACCGTCCGGTTACTATAGCATACCACAAACTAAACCAAATCCTCCAATGGTAAACTGATACATAAAGATAGAGAAAGGCACGCACAAAATGAGAAAATATTGTGACTAAAACCCTATCAACTCCAAATACAAATTGGCAAAGCAAAAGCAAGTATTAGCACAACCCCAAATCATCCAAAAACCCACAATATAAAATTCCCAAAGTTGTACAAAACCCTTGCCTATACCTTGGAGGAGCAATCAGATGGATTGAGTTGCAGAAGAGATGCAGAAACAAGCAGAGACAAGAAACTGCCGGCAAGTTGAACTCTATTTAGGGTTTCAATGGGTCGAGCCAACTCCTACGGTTAAAAACTGAACTGACTTTGGTCAGTTTCAAAATTTTCAAACCGAAATCGAACCGACCATTAAGAAAATCAAACCATATTAATTTAGGTAAACTGAACCGACCGATTAAAACCAAGCCAACCGACTATTTTAAATATAAAAATTATTTTTATATAAAATATATATTATTTATTATATATATTTTGTCGCTTGGGTTTTATCGGTTAAAATCACATAAAAATCAAAAATCGAACCGACAATATCGATTTTGAATTTCTTAAAATCGAACCGAACTTAAACCGGTTGGTTCGGTTTTAATTGGTTCGGAAGATTTAATCGGTTTTTTGTTCAACCATACCAACTCCCATCATTATGAGAGGGGTTGTGTGTTGAAGAGGTGACGAGATGGCGTGATTATTGACCTCACTTCATTCTATTGTCTCTGAAAAAGGAAGAAGCGCCATCTTGACGCTGTACAAGCTGGTGGAAAAGGACAACGAGTCGGTGTTGCAGGAACCCTCAAACACAAAGAACCCAGCTTTTTGAAAAAATATTCAATTTTTAAACCTAAAATGATCAAATTAGGGCTTTCTTGATAGATTCAAGAAATGGGTGTTCGGAAATGTGAAAGGATTTGAATATGCAATGTAGACATCAAGGGTTTAAGAAAGGGAGAAAGTGAACCGGGGCTCGTGAAAGACGTGGCCGCAAATGGAAATGGATGTCAAGAAATGACAAGCTAATCGAAAGATAGAAGAAGAAATGGAGCTACGCTCCTCTCAATTGGATAACAATCGAGCCTCAATTACAAATAACAACTTTCTACTATTTCTTCTGTTCTTCCCCTTCTTATAGAGAATTGTAACAGAAAATATTCTAAGAGCCACTCATAATGAGACATGTGGCTTCTACAGTGTTCTTAACTAATTCTTACAAAAGACATTACAATTATACCCTTCTCAACTACAGTTTGAATTTCCCGCCAATTATGAATCTCCCAATTCATGACAATACCCACTGCTCCAAATGATCCTTGTCCTCAAGGATCGAACGAAGGAAATTTGGTGGAAATGGTCGAGGCGTCTTCCCAAGTAGCATCGTCTGGGGTACCATTGGACCAGTGGATCAACCATTGTGTAACTGCCTGGTTGTTCCTTGGAACCAAGCGTCTGGCGAGGACAGCAACTGGTATGGCGATGAAGTCTCCATGTTGATCAACCAATGGCAAGGTTGGGGATGGTGTGGTGGAGGCCCCCAATTTCAGTTTGAGCTGAGAAGCGTGAAAAAAAGGATGTATCCTGGATCCTTCAGGTAGTGCCAGTCGATAAGCAACCTTGCCTATTGTAGCAGTAACTTGAAAGGGGCCATAATACTTAGCTGAGAGCTTCCTGTTCCTGCGGAGTTGGACTGAGATTTGTCGATATGGCTGAAGTTTTAGATAAACCCATTCGCCAACAGAGAATGTACGTTCCTTCCTGTGTCTATCTGCATAGTGCTTCATCCTCTCTTGGGCCTTATGTAATCTCTCCTTGAGAATATTGACCATGTCCTCTCGCTGTCTCAGGTATTGCTTGAGCTCAGGAAGTGCAATTGATTCGACTGGAGGCAGCGCTAAGAGAGGCGGAGAGTAACCATATAGGGCCTTGAAGGGGGATGTCTGCAAGCTGGAATGGTATTTGGTGTTAAACCAGAATTCAGCCAAGTATAACCACCTGGACCATTTAGAAGGGGAGTGTCCAGTCATGCATCGAAGGTAGGTCTCCAGGCACTGGTTTGTTCTCTTTGTTTGTCCATCCGTTTGAGGATGGTATGTTGTACTAAGTGATAAGGAAGTGCCCAATGCCGTGAAAAGGTGCTTCCAAAAGGAGCTGATGAAAATGTTGTCTCTGTCAGATATGATGGAGTGAGGGAAACCATGAAGTCTGAATATGTTTGTGAGGAACAAGTCGGCAACCCCAGTGGCAGTGTATGGATGGGCAAGGGAGATGAAATGACTAAACTTAGTCAGTCTGTCGACTACCACCAGAATGACAGATTTCCCTTGAGACAAAGGTAAGCCTTCGGTGAAATCCATGCTTATATGTTGCCATGCGTGTTCTGGAACCGGTAAAGGTTGAAGGAGACCCCCGTACCCGGATTGATCACTTTTGTTTCTCTGACAGGTGTCACAAGCTAAGATGAATTGTAGTACCTGATTCCTCATTCCAGGCCAAAAAAACAGATTTCTAAGCCTCTTCCAGGTTGCAATAATCCCAGAGTGACCACCCACTGCTGAGGCATGCAATGACTTAATAAGCTGGAGTCTAAGACCCCCTTGTGAGCCTATGTAGAAACAGTTTTTATGTTTCAATAATCCTTGGTTTAAGGAGTATGGTGGAACAACATCAGCCTGGATGAGCAGCTTGGGTAATAGTTCTTGAGCTAGAGTGTCATCAACATAGCTTAAGAGCACATCCTGGAGCCATTGAGGACTGACAGTGGATATGGCCAGGCAGTGATTTGAGACTGTGGGAGTTCTTGATAGGGCATCGGCCACTAGGTTCTCACTCCCCTTCTTATAGCTGATAGTGTAGTCGTATCCCAAGAGCTTAGAGAGCCACTTTTGTTGGATAATTGTAGTGATTTTCTGATCTAAAAAGTGTTTGATGCTTTGATGATCTGTCTGGATGAAGAATTTAGCCCCCAAGAGATAGCTTCTCCATTTCTTGACAGCTAGGACAATTGCCATGAGTTCCTTTTCATACGTAGATAGAGCCAGGTTCTTGGGACCCAAAGCTTTACTAAAAAAAACAATAGGGTGACCCTGCTGTGAGAGGACAACACCAACACCATGAGAGCTAGCATCAGTTTCCACATAAAAGGGAGTGGAGAAGTCTAGAAGTTGCAAGACAGGGGTGTTGATCATGGACTGTTGCAGAGTCGAGAAGGCCAGCTGTGCACTTTCATTCCACAGGAAGGCCTCGTTTTTCAGTAGGTTTGTCAGTGGTTTAGCAATACTACCATAATTCCTGACAAATTTTCTATAATAGCCTGTGAGTCCCAAGAATCCTCTAAGTGCTTTGACTGTGGTGGGGATAGGCCATTTAAGCATAGCTTCTACCTTCTTTGGATCAGCTGCAACCCCTTTTCCAGTAATGATATGGCCCAAGTAAACTAACTGCTGCTGGCCAAAAGAACACTTAGACAATTTTGCAAATAAGGAGTGGTGTCTTAGTGTAGCAAGAGTGATATCCAAGTGTTGTAGGTGGAGTTCAAGAGATGTGTTGTAGATAATAATGTCATCAAAGAAAACTAAAATAAATTGTCTTAGGTAGGGCTGAAAAACTTGATTCATGAGAGATTGGAAGGTAGTCAGGGCATTTGTGAGGCCAAAGGGCATTACCCTAAACTCAAAATGGTCGTGATGGGTTTTGAATGCAGTTTTATAGACATCGGAAGGGTGTACTAAGACCTAATGATACCCTGACCTAAGGTCTATTTTAGAAAAGATCTTGGCCCCATGGAGTTCATCTAATAACTCATCAATTAGTGGCATAGGAAACTTATCTGTAATGGTGAGTTCATTTAGGCGCCTATAATCAACACAAAATCGCCATGATAGGTTTTTCTTTTTAACCAATAATATAGGGGCAGCAAAAGGGCTATTAGAATGTTGTATTAACCCACTAGAAAGCATTTCCTGTACCAGTTTTTCAACCAGGTCTTTCTGTATATGAGGAAAACTATAAGGTGGTTGAGAGGTGGGCATGGCCTTTGGTTTTAATGGAATTTTGTGGTCTAAACCTCTTGAAGGAGGAAGGGAGGTAAGTTGCTGAAATATATCAGCATAGGAGTTCAGTATAACTGTAATCTGTGGATCAATAGGTGCAGTCTCTGTAATTGGAGTAATAGAGAAAAACTGACCTATAAGAGTAGGGACATGTTTTTTGAAGAATTTAGAGAATTTGGATGATTCTAAGAGATGTATAGAAGCTGAATCCTGAACTCCCTGAAGTGTGATTTGTTGGCCTTTGTGAGAGAGAGTGAGATGTAATGTTTGAAGGTTGAGTACAATGTTCCCAAAGGGCTTGAGCCAATCCCCTCCTAATACCATGTCATACCCACCTAGAGGAAGGACACGTACTAAACTCTCAAACTGGTGGTGTTGCATAGTCCATTGGAGAGGGTTACAAATGGAAGAGCTAGTGAGTAGTTGACCATTAGCAACTTTAACCATCATTTGGGGAGTAAGAGAAGTAGGCCAATTGGTTGCTTTGATGACTTTTGGGTTTATGAAGGAATGAGTACTCCCCGTATCAATAAGGATGGAAATAGGTTTACGTTTGACAAAACCTTTTAGTAAGTCGATGGTGTTGGAGGAGGAACTTCCATATAAGGCATGGATTGAAAGTTCCATCTCAGAGGGGATTTCTTGACTAAAATCAGTAGGACTGTCAGGGTCAGGTGATGTTTCTTCCTGTAACTCTTCATCAGCCACTAACAAAAACAGTTGTTGATTTGTGCACAAGTGACCCGGCTTATACACTTCATCACAATTATAACACAACCCTTTTTCCCGTCTAGCTTTCATTTGGGCATAATTAAGACGTCTAATAGGAGGGTTTGTTAATGGTCCCTTGTTGTGGTATGGTGTAGTAGGCTGGGTTGGGTGGAATGGTGTAGGCTGTTTAGGATGTGGCACTGTGAATACTGCATTAGGATTGGATGGCCCTTGTGAGTAGGGTAATGGAGGTTTAGACCAAGTAGTTGAAGAAATACGGGCAGGGTATGGGCGTCTGGTGTGTGAAGTGGGACACGTAACAGGAGGATGACAACCTTCTTGCAGACGAGCAAGGGAGAAGGCCTGAGCTACTGATTGAGGCCTAAACATTTGGATGACATTCTTAATCTCAGGTTTTAAACCACTGAGAAAACTCAAGATGAAGTAGGGCTCAGTGAGGGTGGGGTTGTGTAAGAGCATGGAGGATTTAAGTTCCTCAAATTTGTCATAATATGCTTCCACAGTTTGGGTTTGAGAGAGCTTGTTAAAAGCATCGATGTAATTGTCAGATATGGGATCCTCAAACCTAGCACATAGATCATGATCAAACCTAGCACATAGATCATGAACAAGTTCAGGCCACTGGGCATGGGGCTTGCCAATTTGGTAGTCCAGGAACCAACTATCGGCTTTGCCATCTAGGTGTATAGAGGCTATGGGAATTTTATTTACCTCTACTACATTATGTAAGTAGAAATAGCGTTCACATTTCTTCACCCAGCAACGGGGATTCGATCCATCGAAATGCGGGAAATCAATCTTAGGAAAACGAAAGAAATTACCTCCACCTTCGCTGGGAAGGTGGGGGGGGGAGTCCTCATCTGGTCGTTATACATCCCTGGTCCTTGTGGTGTGCTGGTTTCCCTTCGATGAATGCCCCCTGCGAATCCCTGAATCATCTGAATCAGTTGATCTACCTTTGAATCTAGCCTCCTTCCTTGTTCGTCGCTGGCTTGTGCAATCCGATTCATCTCCGTTTTCATTTCTTCCATCTGGCCTGAGTTCTCCACGATGTATTTTTTTGTTTCTTTCATGAAATTCTCCAAATCTCTCGCTCTCGTCTCCATTTTGTATTTCTAGGGTTTTGGATCAGAGAGGCTCTGATACCAATTGTCAAGAAATGACAAGCTAATTGAAAGATAGAAGAAGAAATGGAGCTACGCTCCTCTCAATTGGATAACAATCGAGCCTCAATTACAAACAGTGTTCTAAAAATCGGCCTGGACGGCCGCCTAGGCGCTAGAAGGTGGAAAATCGCCCAGATTAATGGCTGGGCGGGCTGTCTGTGCGGTTCTGGGCTGTCTGGGCGGGTCTAGGCGGGTCTGGGCGGGTCTAGGCGGGTCTGGGCGGATCTAGGCGGCTTAGGCGGGGTCTAGGCGGCCTAGGCGGTCTGGGCGATTTTTTTTATTTTTTATTTTTTTTATTTTTTAATAAGGCTGATTGTGTTCTTATTTTATTTTTCTTTCCTATTTTTTAGAAATAAACTATTTAATTATTTTTTATTCAGTATATGTCTAAATATAGCAAAGGATGATTACTTAATGAATTCTCAAAGGATCTGCCGGTACCAATTTTACTAATGTAGATTTTATCAAAAATAACTGAGGTTATTCATGCAATTTGAAGAAAAATAAAAGATTACACAAATTCAAATTTATATAAAGTATTCATCATGACCAACTTTAGTCATTTGAGTTTTAATAAATTTTGTTCACGATTGTTAATTTTTCATGTTTTTAAATTTTGCATATGTATATTGGCATTAAATTAGATGTAATTGATAAGGTATTATACTTAACTTTTATAAATTATTAAAGTTATAATACAAAACCTAAGACCGCCTAGGCACCTGCTCGCCGCCCGCCCAGCGCCTAGCGATTTTTAGAACACTGATTACAAATAACAACTTTCTACTGTTTCTTCTGTTCTTCCCCTTCTTATAGAGGATTGTAACAGAAAATATTCTAAGAGCCACTCATAATGAGACATGTGGCTTCTACAGTGTTCTTAACTAATTCTTACAAAAGACATTACAATTATACCCTTCTCAAATACAGTTTGAATTTCCCGCCAATTATGAATCTCCCAATTCATGACAATGGATTGGAGATCTTTGATGAGGGATTTGAGATCTTCATAGCATATGCAGCAAAAAATTTCCCAAACGCGTTGTTATTGCAAGTCATCCTTCCTCTTCTTCTTCTTCATAGAAAAGGATAAGAAGATCTCTATCTCTATGTATGTGATTTGGGTGTTTAGGGTTTTGATTTGGGATTTTGGGTCAAAGAGAATAAAGGAATTTTTTTATTTTATTTTTTACAATGGACTTGGGTTGGGCCCTGTCTAATCGGGATGGCAAGGTTTCGTCCCAGTTCAACTGGTCCTGGACCAACTAGTTCTACCAAAAAAATGATTTCATCCCGAACCGTTCTATCCTGTTTCACTATACGTACTGGGACCGAATCTAGGCCAATCCTAGATCGTTTCGGATTGTGCCCACCCCTAGTAAAACTTATATTTTGTACTGAATTATTTTTATTTTTGTATTGAGATGATATTAATAGTGCTTTTAGAGCACCTACCGATAGTTTGCTAAATTTCACATAACTACAACTATATATATTGGTTTTCCATTGTTCCCAAGTGGAGACATTAACAATTAGGAAAACATTTGTGATAGAAAATCTAGGAGAATACAGTCAAACCATCCTTCAATAAAATTTAAATGATGGTTTTATAATGTTCATTTGGAGTTTATCTCAATCAAGTACTGATGAGAATATAATCTAATTATGATAAATTTTGAATGATGGTTTTACCATGTTCATTTGGATTTTATTCCAATCAAGTACTAATGAAAATATAATTAAATTATTATTAATGAATTGTCAAGACATGTAAACAACTAAGATAAACACCATATCCTAATTTTGTTTATCTTTTCTACTTGAGGGGCAATCGATAAACCTTCATTCCACTTGAGTAGAAATTGGTGCATGTTGTGACCCTAAAACCACCATTAGAACTAACATTTCATATCTCTCCTACACCCTAAAATCTGACAAAAACAAGAACAAAAACATAACTAGAAACAAGAACACAACTAATAGAACAAAAACAAAAAACAAACCCTGCATAATATAACCCACTTCCTTCTCCCATTGGAGATGTTGATTGAATGGTCTCTCACAAGTCACAACTCATCATCCCTATCTCTTGATACACATAACACCATTTTCCTGTACTTCATCCTGCAAAAACAACACTAAGAACGAACCTAATAAACAGGGTGAGAGAGACGAGGCCGCTTACTACCCAGCAACACCTGACTAGAACCAGCAGACGTCGATGACAATGCATGATCTCGCTTCTCAACAACACATTTCAACGCTCTTTTCAACCTACTCATCAACTCCTCCACCTTATCACTCGACTCATCTTTCCTTTTCGTAAGTTGAATTACAAACTCGCTCTTCGTCCTTCCTCCTACTGTCCCCATTTCAGCCTTCACCACTCTCCCACCACCCCTCACTGTAGACCTCATCGCCTTGTTCACATCACTCAACAAGTCTGCTCGATCTTCACAACACAACACAACTTTTATCATCAAAAGTCCCTCCTCCGTGTCGTCTTCAGACTCACAGTAGCTCAATTTCAACTCGTCCGCTTCGCTGGGTACAATGAACAACTGGTTGTTTCCCTCCTCCCACTCACTCCCACTGCTGCTGCAGCCTTCGTTGACAACCTTCTTCAGCTCCCGTACTTGCTGGACAACCTCCGCCAACAAAGACGCTTTGTCCGTCTACAATCCACCACTCTCAAGTCAATAATATTATCTTCATAACTTTTTGTAAATTACAATTCTATAAAATTCAATAAACACAACTTACTTTTGTTGTATTGGGAAGAAGGGTACGGAGAGTCCTAAGATGCCCGTTAATTCGCTCTCTACGTCTCCTCTCCGCTTCGCTGTGACTCTTACATGCTGCAGCTGACTTCTTCTCCGCTGTGGATCTTGAAGTAATAGAAGAACCAGCTCCTCCACCTCCACCTCCACCTCCACCTCCGCATCCAGCATCCATCATCATTGCATTTATATCCATTACTGTTGATTCTACTCCTCTTAATAAACTGTGATGCTGTGGTTCATGTAGAAGCCCATGATCTTCGTATCCATAGTAATTTTGGAATGGAAACATGTTTTATTCTGTTAAAGAAATGATGTAAAGAATAAGAAAAAATATTTGCAAACGGGTTATAAACGGAAAGATGCGCGGATTATATGCAAAAGAATGAATTCAAGATCGAATGCTTAATAAAAGAATCGAATCATACCGACCTTGTTAGATTTCTACTGATTCTGAAGATTGAAAGATCGAAATTGGAAATCTTTTTGGATTGCTGATATTCTGATAAGATGAGATTGCTTTTTGTTGTTGTTAAGAGAAAGTTAGAAAGAAAATGTGGATGGTTGATTGAGCTTTATTGAAAGTGGGGGAGGGGGAGGGGGAGTGGAGAGTGTCAAAAATGGATGGTGTGAAAAAAGTGGGTTAGAATTTTTTTTTACCGCAAGGAAGGAGAGGTGGAAAATGGGGTGATGGGAAAGCGAAACGTGGAGCAATGATTAAGCGGCGCTTCATACGGCGGCGGAAGCAGCTTTTGTGGAGGAGTGAAAAAGAAAAGGGAATGGGGGTGGTGGAGGGGACAAGGAGTGCGATATTGATGAGTGGGACAAGTTTAGTAGAGAGTATTTCACGACGGACACTAAAAAGTGTGTTCTACTTTTTCTATCTTCTTCATTTACTTTTCTTTCTCTTTGTCTGGTGATTGGTGTATTGGTGTAGAAGAACTTAGAATATATTATTGGATGGGATGATTTCAATTCATTGTTTGTTTTTTTTTTCTTTCAATGTGGAGCTCATCATCATCATCATCATCAACTATAATTCTCTATTGAATTCACACTATACATTCCCAAAAGCAATAGTTTTGTTTAGACTTTTGAGTAGACAAGATGTATTATGGTAAAGGGAGTGGAGGGTGAGGGTGAGCCTTATCCCTTCCAATTTTGAATGGGCATCTTGACTATTTATTTAGGTAGCTCTTTGTGCACTAGTGACTCAACAAAGAATACAATAGATAAGCAGAAATTGAAACTTTAATATTGTGTTATACTGGAGGAGTGTAATTTTCGCAAAATATTTCTTAGAATCAGGCTAGCGACTAGAATATTTGTAATTTTTCAGGCTTTTAATCTCTATGTATTTTTAAATGAAAGTTTGTTATTTGAGTGAGTCTAAAGAACATCTTTAATAGACCCTTCATAAAAAAATTGCAAACCCTCCAAACTAACTGATATTTGTTTAGTCTGCATCAGTTTAGCAACCCCAAACTCCTTCTATCGCATTTCATTTCCCCTTTCGAACCACCAAGCATCCCATGCATAGCAGTCCACGAGCATGGGCTTGCAGAGTAAATATATGCTCAATCAATAACATTGAGTTAGGGTTTTTCTTAAGTTTTTGAGTTATTGACGTCATAGAGAAAGTGCAAGAGCAATTCTTAGTTTCTTCATTCTCGCTTTCTATTTGATTTTCTCAAACCCTTTTAAATTCCATTTGTGCAGATTTCAAAAATTTTACAACTTCTTTTAGAACTTGAATTAATTTCGTCATTGTCAAACCAGGAACAAATAAATAGAAGCTCAAGTAGTCTACACCCTGAGAAAAGAACATGTTATAACCGTGTCTTATGAGTTCTATAAATCTATATATATAATACATGAGCGGGTGTTTGCAATTAATTATTACAATGTAAATGTTGAAAATCCTTTAACATTAATCTTTAGTGACATCAGGATTTCGCGAAGATGAGATAAGACTATGGTTAATAAAGATGTTTTTCATCTTCTCATATGGTCTTTCTTTTAAATAAAGATCAACATAATGTAATGTAATGTGGACCATTAGAATTTGTGGAAGAGAGGAGTTTGGATTCCACAAAGAGAGTACAGTAGGTGTGTGACTTGAAAAGCTGATTGAATGAAAATGGTGTCACTCTCTCCATCTCTAATGGAGCACCTAAAACAAAGCGATACACACACAGAGTGCAGTGCAATGGTCAAAGAACTCCAATGAAGCCTGTAAAACAATGTCGGTTTGTCTCTCTCTCCATACGACACAATAAGTGGACCCATTTCCACTTTCTGCCCTCAATAATACTAAAATATCCCACAAATTTATTATCCTAATTCCTACAAAAATGAAGGCATGCATCATGGTTGGATAAGTTCCAATTCCTGGTTGTAATCCTGTTCTAGAATTAGAGGGTGATTAGTTTCGCCTTGGAATGTAACTTTTTTCATATTTATGGAGGATTAATTGCCAGTGCACCTCCGCGAGTAGGCATAGAGATTTGACTCGCCAGGGAGATCTTTATTTTGCTTCTTCTTGTGTTGGTTGTTCATTTGATAGGTTGTTCTTGCTCTTTTAGGTATTTGATATGTTTTTCTGTTGCATTGGATCCCAGGGTCTTAAAACTAAACCGCAAATACATTGTCAATCTAGAAGGGGCATTTAAAATTTATTAAACTATCCTCTTTAAGGTTTGATAGGAACTGTAACATCCACGTATGGTGCACTATGCATTATTAATCCAGGATATATATAGTTGATTTTTTGTTTGAATTATATGTATGGACATGAAGCATGTCACATGTGGGCTTAAACGGTTCTGATATGAATTGGTAAAATGGGATACTATTTCAGGGAGTTCGAACTTATTTTTCAATATGCAAAACACTAGGAAGAATACTTAGAGATTGATAATGGGGTCTCTCAAGAAAGTTAGAAGCCAAAACTGACTAAGGTTCAAAGTCAGTTTGATAATGAGGAATCTGAGTTGAGAGGAGAGACTGAGAGAGATTTGGGACCCCCTATTCTCTCAATGTTGGAGGAGAGACCAACCTAGACAAAAGGAACATATTGGTAGAGTAGCAGATTTATCAGATCACATGTTGTCTGTGCTTTACTGAACCCAACATCACCACACAACATCATCACTGCCAATGCATGCTTCATATAATTGATGAAATGGTCAGACTCGGACTATCTCACACATCATCCTTTGGTTCCTCTTTCATTGTGGACCCTTCATTCGCCAAGTCCATCCACTAATCCTCTTTATTAGGCTTTAATCATCATCATGAATTCAAAGTTCAACACTAATCCTAAAGGATTTACCTGTTTTTCGTTAATGAAATGTTCCTAAGTAGGTGTTAGGTCTACAAAGACATGCTTATTCTTTTGCCCCCGCATTATAACCCAAGAATGTGTCAAAAAGGTGAATCGCTGATTTATCAAACAAGTCAGTACAGTATGTTGGGAATTGTACAAAGCGCTATGGATACTAGGTGACTGCATATAGTGAAGTAAACTGATTCAAATTGCTACAGAGTTTAGAGAAAATTACTATTTAAGGCATTCATCCCTGTAATTAGAGGTAACTGCTGCAGATTCATGCCAGACACAAGGTTCATTTGTATCCCAAGAGATTTCCCTAGATCTCATCTGCATTGAGTGCCATCACATCTCTACTTCACACCAAAGTTTAAAACGTATCTTCAAGATCATCAAACAAACTGGGTCAATATAGTCCTAAGAGTACACCTCAAGCTTATATTGGCATGATTGCATCACAGTGGAGATTCATAACTGATGCAGCTCTAAAACAACACTCGCACAAAAGAGCAACAACGGATAGGCTAGGAACCTAAGGGAATGAACATTCCATCTGTATTGGGTTATCCAGGTGTGATCGGACAGCTAGAAACAACAATGACTGAACACAGCACCTACGCATAAGGAATTTGATTTCAGAAGATTAGATATCTAAACCCCCAACCCCGTTTCTGCGGTATGGGGAGCCAGAAGGAGCAACCAGACCAAGGCTTTGCATCACTCTGAATCTCCTCGGGCTAAATTCGGACTTATTTTCTGATGGGTGTTTTACCTGATTCAACAGTTGAAAGATTCAGTAATAGATCAATAAACAAAATGACGTACAATGTAAAAGTGGGGAGCAAAAAAAGGACAAGCATACTCACTGGGCTTGGGCTGTTTGTCTTTAATTTCTTTACAGCACTCTCTCTCTTTGGTGTTGCACTTTTTGGAGATTCAACATTTCTATTTTTCTTGATTCCATTTTGCTTTGAGTTCTTCCCATTGGGTGATTCGGCACTAGCATCTTCTACTGAATGAAGAGGGAACAACTTAGTAAAACAAAAATCAAACAGACAAACCAAAAGAAAATTAACAATCAGTATGCAAAAATGTATATGGAAATTGGTTGTCAGAAACAACTACAAGGCAAAAAATGCCATGCCGTGAAATTATTCTATCAATCAGATATTTTATATTTTACAACCTTTTACAACAAATTACTTAAACTCTTACAGTTCTTCTCTGGAGCCCTTCTGAAAAATTTCACCTGATCTTAGGGTGTGTTTGGTTGTATGGAGTCATGTCATGGGAATCCATGAAGGGACCCCTACATTTTAGGCTAAATTGATGTATCACTCCACATCCACCATTTGATTTTGTGATCAATGGTGGGAATGGAAATCCCATGAACATGGGAATCACATGCCTTGGGGGACCAAGGAGTGGGATTCTCATGTTCATGGGACTTTCATTCCCACCATTGATAACAAAATCAAATGGTAGTCAAATGGTGGATGTGGAGTGATACATCAATTTAGCCTAAAATGTAGAGATCCCCTCATGGATTCCCATGGCATAGGATTCCATGCAACCAAACACACCCTTATATTATTTCTTTTCTTTTCTTTTTCCTTTTTTTTTTTCTTGGGGAAGGTTGAGCAGGGTATTATTGAATCCGAGAACCCTTAGATGCCTTTGAAAACCTTGACTTGTGATACATCCAGCAGATCTAGCACCCGCTAGCGATCGTACGTTATTTCAAGTCTTATAATAAAACTTTTTTTATGGTACTTTGATCTAGTTTATCTCCCAAGTTTGATTTTCAATTCACTGAACTGGTTGATGATACTTCTTCAATTTAACTGTGCCTTTCATTATTATACAAGGAATTGTGCATGTGAACAGCTGGATAAGTCATTTATTATCAGTTATCTATTTCATATTTAAATCTCACACGTACAGGAGGCACAACAACAAAACAAGCAGGTTCTGTTCACCATTACCGCCAATTGGCTAATGTTTTCTACACAAACTAAGTAAAAATGGACATTTAGCAAGCAGTCTAGGATGATACGTGTTGGAGGATGTCCAACTTTAATAAACATCAATTGCAATGACTGTAGATAAACATAAATGAAGAATACCGCTCATAATGGTTTAAAAGTTCTTAGCCTTCAGAGGGTTTCTTCATATAGATTCTATATTCCTTGTCCATACTCATCATTATTAAGTTTCATTAGGTTTTTTTTCAATTGAATGTGAGCTTGTATTAGACTAAGATAGAGTTATTCTGCTATACGTATTATTCCACAGAACTCTATTTGGTCTGCTGAATAGAAAAGATCATTGAAAATGTAATTGAGACCACAAATCCCTTATTTAATTAGCAACATGAATCAAATTGAGAAAGTAGGACTATCATATGATAATCCTGTTAAACAATATAATAAAATGTAATGGGTGCACTTACTAGTATTTTTGTCACTTCATATTGTCATAGACAAAGTCAATTTTTCCAGGGATTTCCAAGACACTCTAGGATACAAACTGCATGCTAAGGCTCAAATAAGTTGGAATGTGACTGGCACAATGTGGATTGAGCTACTTAGAGCAGATTTACAACAGATGAACAAAGAAAATCGAACTCTTTCAACATTAGTGAACTCCTTGCTCTTTTTCTTCCTTGATCATAATCCTATGTAAAATAAATAAATAAATAAAAATCTTAACAACTCACTGTCATTTGCTCCATTGTGTTGTCTTCTTGGAATTTCCTCTCGTTAGCATTCCATCATCCGCTGCTGAGGTTTTCCTAACCACTAGGTTTTGTCATGGTTTTGACACAAATATTTGATACACAATCCAATAAATGTTTTCCCCAGTGACCCCTAACATGTTCATTATTTTTTACAATTTTTTGTTATTGATTCTTTTTGCTACTGCAATTTTTTTTTTCTTTTTAAATATTTGTTTCTTCAGTTTTGTCGCTTTCTGCAAAGAGAGAAGGGGGGAAAAAAGAGTGGATTTAATAACTTGATGTGATTGTTAATTTCCTGATGGTTGAGCCATTAGATTTTTAAAACGCTGCTTCCACTGAGAATGCTACAAAGAATGTAGGGAGTGCAAAATAAATGTGTTGATGGTTAGAGATAACAGTAAAAAGATTAGCTAACCTTCAGTTTCAGAAACCCCCCTCTTCAATCTTTTAGGTTTCATGTGAGAAAGATCCTACAAGCAAACATCATGTGAGAGGAGATGGCATAATTCCATTTTTTTTTTCTCATTTGCAAAGACTGCAAATAATTTTATCACATCTATGCAATGGTCAGCATAAAAAGTATTACCTGCTCCAACATTTTCTGGAATGTTTCACTATAACTGCCATTGTTTTGTTTGAGAATCTGAATATAAACAGAAGTATGATCAAATTTAGTCCAAAGGGGATGTTAAAAATGATTCCATGTGTGTGTGAGAGAGTGTGTGTGCGAGAGAGGACAGAGGTATCCAATAACAAATTAACAACATGAACATTTATGAAGTTGAAAATATACATAGAAGCTCACCTTCTCAAACTCAGCGTAGTATTTTGTAGGATCCCTGTATAGGCTGCAACGGAAAAAAGGTAAGTATCATTAAGCCATAGAATTGACATGCCAAAACTAACAGAATAAAAAATAAAAAATAAACGAGATCACTTACTACTTATAGGTTCCATACAACCGGAGAAGAACGTCATTTGCTAATTTCCTTGATGGCTTACTACTCTTACTAACAGTTTTCTCATTAATGACCTAGCAGCCCAAACAAATAATTGCATAAGTTTTCAAGGCTTAACCAGTTTCCATTATATATCTACATGACAATGCCATGAGAGAATACCACCTGTGCAGGCCACCATAGACTACGGATTGGGACCCATACAATATCACCTAACATGAGTTTTCCTTTCACTTTAGTATCATCAAGGCCAACATCAACAACCTCCTTGACAGGATGTCGACTACTTGCCAGGCGTTCACTTTTCATTGTCTGAGCGCGAGCTTTGGAGGAGCAGATATATATGCTAATACAGACACTATCAACAAAACTGCTTGATGCATTACACTGTAATTAATGAGAACTAAGATGACTGAACAAGAGACACTTATACACTGCATAGAAGGAAGAAAACCAGATTAAACTAAATCCTAGAAGTTGCACACTGCACTTGTCATATTGAAGAATGAATTCTGAGACAGAGAAGGAGAAAGATGCAATTTTTAAATGAGCACTGAAAAGCCAACAGGTCGATGGAACAAAATGTAAAATTACATGAAGAGTGTGTGCCTCTAGCTGGGTGAACGGTGAAACCTATGACATTGTGCATGCAATTGTTTGCTTAAGGAAATGAGAGGACCTAATTTCAAGAGGTTAGCAACATGTTTTGGGAATATATATGCTATCAAGGCTAGCCTAGGCAATCGCCACAACCGCCTCACCTTCTCTTGAAGGTGTGCCACTATGTTCATTTACTCACAATTCGGTTCTCTTCTTCTCCCCTTTTTTTCTCTTTTTCTCTCTCTTCCTTTCCTTCATTGAGATTTATGAGATTTCTACTTGCACTATACATTTCTCTCATTTCTAATGAAGGCGAAATAATATGGATAACTAGGATGAAGATGGAGGAGGGCATGGCTTGTCTAGAGATGATGATGATATATAGGTTGAGAATATGGGGTTAGAGGAGAGTACTAGTTAGAATGAAGTTTGTAATTCACATCTTAAAACCATTTAATAAGGTAAAGTAATTTGAATATGTTTTTTAAGGGCCCTCAACCTCTCAGCAATCATGAGGCATGATGCTAGGATGGAACACCTTGCATCACCTAGCGCCTCAAACTGCCCAGTGGCATATTCAACACAAAATAGAAAAAAAAGCATCCATAGTGAGCTGCTGAGCTCCATGCAACTACTTGATGGTGTAAACAACTAACAGTTTTGCAATGTCCTAACTTTCATATAACCTAGTCGCACAAATGAGCTGATGTATACATGTGTACAAGCCAGTCTCAGCTGCAATAACAGCTATAGAAATTATATATTATCATAGCAAATTTCCATCAATGCCATATAAATTGTTGAAACACGCAACTTAGAAAAATGAGATAGGCACAAGTAGGTACAACTGCTGGTGCATCTCGAATCTCAAAGAAAATAAAGGCCCAAGACAAACAAATGGGAGATATTTGCTGATTATGGAATGGTAGGCCAGAGTGCATTGCTAACTCGTCCTGATGCAGTAATAACAAAGCTTCAAAAACCAGGACAAGAGATTCACTGCTATGTTGCCATGTGTTTGTTCGCTTTATGCTTTCACCTCATTACTATATCTAGTTATGAGCTATGCAACAATGGATCTACTTTCACACAAAAAACAAAAAAAAAAAAAAGTCTACACGTATCATGTCATCACTCATGAGTACTCCCGTCAGACACTTCATGCTTAGATCATCAACTTTGCACATATCTTTGAAAAATTTCAATTCTATACTAATCTTACAAGCATGTTATGACAAGTTAGTACTACATGAGTAGCAATATTAACCTACAAGTTTCGAATATGAGTAATAACTCAAAACTTATTGTTGAAAAGTAAATAATATGAAAATGTACAAGCGTGTCCCCTAGAGTATTTCCTATTTTATTTTTGCCATTGTGTCAGATACCGATTCTCGTATTCGTGTCGTTTTTACATAGGTTAAGAGTAGCACAAATGCAAATGACTGACTTTCGTATCCTAAATTCTCGTGGTTCTCTCTGCTTTCCACTATCGTTTCATTAGACAACCTCTTCTATTTTGAACAAGTCTCTAGCGCTTACAATGGCTATCAAAAAAATGTCATCGACTGTTGCCTCTCATCCAGGACAATATCCAAACATTCTCCATGGTAATGACATCCCTAGTCTAAACTTTAAAAGCATGAACTATGGGATTATTTCTTCGATATACATTGTGATAATTTATTTGATCTACAAGCAACAAAAAATGCCTGGCATGAAAGTTTCTTCAAAAAGGTTATCCTCATTACACTTACATAGCCTAAAACCAAGGATGCATGGACACGGACAGGCACGTCGTGTCGGACACGGCCACGACACACCGACTCGACAATTTTCTCGTCATACAATTTTTTTTATTAAGTCATATAAACATAAATAATAATCTAATAAAGTATCTTCCTAGACACTCTGTTGCAAGAAAAAATAAAGTAGAGAAAAAATATAGTAGAGGAGAGAATAAGCAAATTAGAGAAGAAGAAGCATAGACAACATCTATGCTTTAATGGTTTTTTGCCTTATTTATCTGAAATAACAATTGAAAGATTTGTTCACTTCAGATGGATAACAACCATTAAATTAGGTGGTTATTTGCAAATATCTAAGAATAGAAAATATAACAAAGTTGGTTTTCAAGTTTTGACCAAGTTTCGAGCGTATCAGAGGCGTGTCTGACACGTTGACCACATTGACCATGTGTCTGACACCTGTCGACGCGTTGACCAAGTGTATGACGCGTGTCGAGCGAATGTCTATGTCGGATATGTGTCGGACACGGATACGGCAAGTTTTCGAAGAATCGGTGTTTCCTTGCCTAAAACGAATTCCAACAATATCAAATTGAACAAAATAACAACATCCCTTTTAACAACAAGCAATTGGAATAAGGATTTGTCAATGACGATGATGATAACATACTGAAGCTGGATCCAATTTAGTCCACCATAAAACAGTCAGAGTTCAGTGTAACAAAATTTCATAAATCCCCACCACGGCACCACCGTCTAAAGCAATTTAGTTCAAGTTGTAGAATGACTTGAATCCAGCATTGCCTAAAACTAGTTTTGAGTACTTCCACCCCAATTCCCAATTTCACATATCTACAAAAATATTTCCATATATGCCACCAGGTGACATTGATACAACCTGAATACAGTTTTTTCAGAATCTAATTGCTTTCAAAATGAATACAACCTCAACATTGTCCTCATCCTTTACCTATTACATAAGATTCAACACAAAAAGAGGGGTTGTTTTATGAGAAAGGTTATGGGGTTTGCAAAAGTGAGACAAAAAATTTGTGATTCTGAAGATACCCTTTTGCCTTTTGTGACTCTAAAAGTCTAAACAAAGAACCATTGAATGCTATGGGGTATCATCCAAGGGTCTGGACATGAGGGTGAGCTACACAACTATGGGTTTCTTGTTAAGAACTGCAAATGCCAAAACAAAAAAATAAACAACACCACAACAACAATAAAAGTAGTAGAGGATGAGAAAAACAACAGAGATGAGAAGGGAAAAAGATGAAGAGTACCTGTTAAATCGACTCAAAAGGGACGAAGAAGAAGAAGCTTTATTGAAACACCCAGAAAGCTAAAACCCCAAGAAAGTAACAATGGGGTTTGGGGGGTTTTAGCTTTGATCGATGTCACTCACCCGAGATCTCAGAATCTCACTCACAATTTCATTGGCGTGAGGGAGTGATGGTTCATTTTCAGCACTTCTCTCTCTTTCTCTGATTGGAGACTGTTTAACGCCACGCCACGCCACTTTGACTGTTGAAAAATATGGGCCGGTCGGTAAATGGGCTCTTCGTATCCAAGCGGATCTGGACATGGGCCTAGCATGGACCTTCTAGTGGGCAGATTACTGACTAGCTAAGCTGTGTGTTCTTTGCAAAGAATTATGATTTTGGTTGTAAGCTAGACTGTTATTAGCATAAATTTTGGTAAATTTAAAGAATGAAAGGTTTTTTTTTTAGTTTGGCACTCATTAGTTTATAAGTTTATACTTATTAAAGTTTGACACTTATTTTAAAAACTATTTGAGTTTAACCTTTGTTTTCCGACGGAACCGTCAAGTCCATGTCATTAACAAGTCAAGATTAATTTTCGAACCCTTTTGCCTTACCTTAGATTAAACTAACAAATCACATTTGACCTAAATCCCAAAACCATTTTTCAGAACCTTCTCCTTCCTACGACGCACCTCCTTCCTCCGCGGCAGGCAACACTGTTTAGCGCGAGCCAAACCCATAAGATTGGTTTATAAACACACAACTTGGTGAGACAAACCACTTGAAACCAAACATTTTCTGGGATAAAGATTTTGGAGGACTCTTCCCTTGAGAATCTATTTATTTTGTTAATGGATACAATGGAATGGTTCAAAAATTTCGATGCCATCCTCCATTTCTCATGGACCTCTCAATTGGCAAAGCAGAAATTCTAAACGTTGAGGAAGTGGGCGAGGAAAACAGCGAGGGGAGGGAGGTGGAGGGGGTGGGATCGTCCATCCCCCTCAGGATGCGTGCTTCCATTTTTCAAGCACACATCCCGAGGGGGTGGACGGTCCCACCCCCTCCACCTCCCTCCCCTCGCTGTTTTCCTCGCCCACTTCCTCGACGTGTAGAACTTCTCCAGGCAAAGTTTATGCCACGTGATTCGTGAATATTAACAAGCAGTCATAAGTGAATCACAGCTATGAAGCAAGGCATAAACTGAAGGACAGTGATCTTATGCTTCCTCGTTAGTCGTTACAATTGTCACCTAACAACACTCAATTTTGCAAGGAAAGATATGAAGCCATAAAAGCCTTCACTGTGATTACAGTATCGACGTTACATGCTTTGCTGGATAATTGGACGATATCAAGTTTGATATCACAATCTGGCACACAAATATGGGGTATCACGATTCAATCTCGTCACTAGGTAAAAAATAAAACAATAAATACAACCTTAAACATCTGAAATCTTCATATATGACCTTGAATCTTCCACCTCTGGTATGCAGATCAAATCCGAACTTATAAGATAGGAGCAGAACTTAAGGTGGTGAATGTTAATTGCAGCTGGAATCCTGGCTTCCTTAGGAGCAGAACTTAAGGTGGTGAATGTTAATTGCAGCTGGAATCCTGGCTTCCTATCGCAGATACAGTTTAGAAAGTAATCTTTAAAACCAATTGTGCATCACAATAATTTGGATATTGACAACATGTATTACAGACACAATTCGCCTTGCCATTTGCTATGTTCAAAACTTGGCTGCTTAGATGTTTCAAACCAAAACAAATCTGATATCTTGTAGTGCTGGACATGGATCGACATACTGACCACAAAGAAATTGAGACATGCCATCATCCAACTCACATACACCAACCATTCCAGTCTGGTCTCAACTCTCGAGCGAGTACGAATGTAGTCCTTGCAATATTTAAGCCATCTTAGTCAAATGCTGCGGAAAAGAACACGATGCAACATATCAATTCCTAATAAATTATCAAAAGAATAATCAAGTCCAACATGCATAATATCGGTATAAGTGAGTTTGAACATATGATAAGCACTGCCATTAAGTTAGGAAAAGATAATAGCACAGCGAAATTCAATCACAGATATTTGTTGGAGTTTGATGAGTTACGTCACATGGTTCCGACTTTGAAGTTTGATCCATGTATCAAACTGTCGCATGACGGAATATAACTGCAGCTTCAAACCTCTAAACTCAAACACAGCCACTGTTTTGGGCTGTATCAACTTGGCTTAGCATAAATAAGCTACCTTCCTTGGATCACATATATCACAGTCTACAGTTGTAAAAGAACAAGTTGAAAAAGACATATAACTAAGGTAGTTATAGTATTGTACCAACATTGTGGAAAACAGGTTGCAAATGCCAGTACCAGGTAATGGAGATTTTGTTGGATGACAATGACATACTATAAACTCTATACGGCAACTCATATTATGAACTCTACATTATAATTTATAGCAGCACATAGGCAAGTTGAAGGCTAAGCCGAACTCAGCATCTGGCATGTGATCTAATATGGTATTTACTAGTGTTCCTACCTTTTCATAAAAATTTTAAAAAAATATTAAAAAAAATATAATAATAAAAAATAACTTTCGTGACAAGCCAGTTAGCCCCTGATCAACTAACCAGTACTGCATCTCCCCAAAAAAAAAAGGCTTTCAACCTAGTTCATCTGACAATTAACAACAGTAAACCAATAAAATGCAAAATAAACTATACGCTAGCTCCATGAATCAGCTGTCCATGAATAGAATCAGCTGTGTATTTCTCATTTAAGGGTTGCAGAAAATAATAGAAGTGGGAAAAAATGTACAAAGCGATTGGACATTAAACTTGTTACTTTTTGCAGAGGTTTACTGTAATTCGGGAGTTCAAGCATGGTGATTAATAGTTTTCGATTTCTTTCTTTCTGTACACTATTATCCCATATAAAAAGACACTTTTTTCTCTAAAAGAAGGGATTTAACGAGGGTAGTCCATGGAACGTATATCTGTCAACATGAAGTATTTACTTACATGTGTGACAAATAATAGTCTAGATGAGTATGGATATGGATTGATAAAAGATATGAAGCATGGAATAGGTGGACAAAAGGGTTAATTGAAAGGATAAAACCTATAACTGCTGCCATTTAACAAGTAAATGCTACTTGTTAATGGCACATGTACATGTGCAAATACATGTACACACATTTTGTGTCGGCACGCGTATTTTCAGACAGCCTGGCTCGAGGGATTAATTGAAAGGATAGAATCCAAGCAAAGTACCAAGCCCATGCACCATGCTTAAATACATCCACATACACTTGTCTACCTGCAGCTCTGTGCATTCACAAATGAACACATATGGGATGAAATAGATAAGGAACCAAAGTACCAATCATCACAATCAATATGCTGATGCAAGTTATCAATCAACAACAGGAAACAATTAGTAACGCATGGGATTAAATGATGAGGCTTGTGTACCGCCTTTTTGAAAATGAAGGCATCTAGGTTAAACAAATTCTTCTCTGGAATCTGGATCCCCAAGCTAGTAGCTACGATTCCATTTCAACACAGTTCAATGAAAATAATGAAAAAAAAAGTTCGGAAATAAATGACAAAAAAATTCCAAAAAAACAATCAAATGACTAGCTACAAACAGTTGTTGAACTGTCTAGTAATTGCAATAATCTGTCAAAAATTCAACATTAAACGCAAATAAATAAATTAGATGGATTAGCTCACCTTAGAAGGATATTTGTGCTTCATACGCATTTCAGAACACTGATACTGCTTCCATACTCATGAATCTACAAAGAGGCAACTGCTTAAAAATTACAAACTATATTCCTTCGAATTTAATATCCACCAAAATGGTAATTCAGATTGTTTCTGATATATTAGTCAATAAACAGAAAATAAAGAAATAAATGAACCTAGGGGAAAAAAGGTAAGAAACGTACAAAAAGATAGATTAGACTTGCACTCTTCTTTTTTGCAAATGCAGTGGTTTACTGTAGTTTGGGAATTCAAGCTTGGCTATTAGTCATTTACGACTTATTACATGTGTAAAACACTTCAATACCCTCTTAATGAAGATGTTTTTTTTTAGAGAAAGAAAGATGTTATTCTATAGTTTATGAAATATGCGACTCTCATCATAAAGTCCCCTGCAAACATATGCATAAATAATAGTCTAGATGGGAGTGGATACAGACTAAAAAAAGGTAATGAAGGCTGGAAAAGGTGATCTGAAGGATTGATTGAGAGGATAAAATCCACAACTATATAAAAATTTAACAAGTCAGCAATATCCATACGTTCTCAGACAGCCTAGCTAGAAGAATTAAGAGGAAAAGAATCCAAGCAAGCAAGTCCAACGTGACTGAAACTATAAAATCCTAGCAATGTACGAGTACAACCATTTTGTGAAGTGTTACATGCAGAAACATGGCCATGCACATTATCAGACAGCCTCTGTGGCAGGTGATCAGTGATCTTATGGTAAGGATGGTAAGACTTTCTAATGTTCTTTGCCTTTCTTGAAACAAGCTCACTAACTTGATCCAGTAAAGAATTCCCAAAAATAAATATGGGCTTCCAACCTTGCTCATCTGATGATGGATAATACCAAAAAGTGCAATACAAACTCGAATAAACAGAAGGAAAATTACATAGCATAGCTCTTGGAGAGCAACAGCAGTTTTTTTTTTTCTCATTTAGGGTTACAAAACGTACTAAAGACATCCTAGTTAAATTTTTATGAAAGAGAAAAGATCACTTGCATATATGGTGTGTTATTAATGCGCCGTTAAATCAGTAATTAATCGGTAAGAAATCGATCATCAAAGGGTGACCGATATGAATTGGGTAATTAGTTGTTTGATTTAGCAGTCACTGATTATTCGGTGAGTCACCGATTAATTGGCCAGAAATCGGTGAATATATATATATATACACTTTGAAAATTAGACCAAAAAAATTGGTCTTGAACCTCGAAGGGTTTGTTTTAACTACATAGCATACATGTGCCTTAAGTCTTAAATATTAAAAGCCAATCTAGATGAGGGTGGATGCAGAGTGAAAAAATATATGAAGCATTGAAGGTGATATGATACCAACGATTAACTGAAAGGATAAAATCCATGACTACAACCCTTAGTAAGTAAATGCCACTTTAAATCTAAAAATCAGCAAGATGCTGGCATGTTCGCAAATTTTGAGACAGTGTGGCATGAAGGATTGATTGAAAGAACTTACATTCGGTAACACATGGGATCAAATGGATGAGGAACCAAAGCAAACAAATCCATACAATCAACAGGGTTGTTTTATATGATTTTCTTCAAAATAAAGACATTTAGAAAAAACAAATTTGTCTTGGAATCTGGAACCCTGCTCTACATCTCCCATTTGGCAACAAAATACGAAAAGCTCAGAAATAGTTTAACTAGCCAATAATTCCATAAATAGGCTTTCAGTGCTTACAAAACTGCAACTAAATCAGTCAAAGATAGCTGAAATGAACAAGATAGATGGATTAGCTGAACGCACCTTAGAGGACTTCCGTGCTCCATATGCATTACAGATCAGTGATGCTGCTTGCATAGTCATGAACATAAAAAGAGACAGCTAATTCAATTCTAAAGACTACATTAGCAACCACCAAAATTACAAATTCAGATTAGATCTGATAAACAACAAATAAGCAAACAAACAACAGTCCTACTTCCAATGAACTCCTACAACTACGCTTCCTAGACCTTGTTCATCTGATGATAAACAATAAGCCCAGAAATGCAACACAAACCAGATTAAACAGAAACAAATTACATGATACGTTCTTGTTTTCTTCAGGGATACAGAACAGAGTGAAAACAGGTGAGACATGTAAAATGTGATTGATGTAGTGATTTAGGGTAGTTTGGGAGTTCAAGCTCCGTTACTTGGCATCATTTATGGTTTACGAATTCTACATGACTACAGTAAATTCTAGATGAAAACAAGAAATGAAGCATCAAGATGCCTGAAGGACTAATTGAAAGGATAATATCATGACTACAATCAATAGTACATGTAATAAAGTAAATGCTAGTTAAGAACTAAAAGGTCAGCAATACGTTGAGACATGTACGCTCGCACACATTCTCAGAGCCTGGCTAGAAGATATAATTGAAAGGACAAAATCCAAGCAAACTACTAGTATAACAGTTTTCCAAAAAATAAAAAGAAAAATCTAACATAATTAAAAGGATAAAACCCTGGTAAAAAAAAACAACCGAGTCTACAAGCAAGTGCCATATACTAACGAACACACGCATAACCCATTAAGCACATTCACACCGATTCGTGGAACTGCACAAGCAGTGCCATGCATAAAGATAGTCATTAGTAATCCACTTGCACGCACTTATATGTCTGCGGGTCTGGCATGTGCAAGCATACAGAGATTGAACAAATATTCTAGATGAGCATGTATACAGATTGAAAACAGATCAACATGAAAAGGTGGCCTTGAAAAGATAAGATCCACTACTACAAAAGCTAAAAAGTCAACAATATGCGGAAACAGGAAAGTACAGGCACATTCTCAAACAACCTAGTTTAAGGATTACTTGAAAGGAAAAGTCCAAGCGAGCTACTACTAGTACAAGTTGTACAACCATTTTGAAGTCCCACATAAATCATAGACCACCTGCGAGCACAAGTGCAGCACATAAAGGTACTCACTATAGATTCACATACATCCACCTGTCAGTCTGCAGCTCTTTGCATGCACAAGCTCACACACACACATGATATCTATAGATATAAGGAACCAAAGTAACCAAGATAATCAATATACTCGTGCAAATCCAGACTTGAAAAGAAGAAACATTTAGTAACACATCGGATCAACTGGATAAGGAAAGAAAGAAAGGAAATCATACCTATCAATACGCTAGCATATGATATTCCTGAAAACCAATTTATCACCCTGGATCCCTAAACCACGTCATCAGTGGCAGTTCAAGTATGTAAAATTCATGAAAAACATGAAAAGTTCAAGGAAACAAACAATAGATAAGCTTACAACAATAACTGGACTAGCAATAATTGCATAGATAGGCTTCAAATACTAGGAAAACTTGCAATGAAATCTGTCAAAGTCTACAGATGAATTAGCAAAAAGAGCACTTTTGAAGGATTTACATATGCATTTCAGAAAACTAATGCGGCTTGCATATTCAAAAGTCTACAGAGAGCCAATCTATTAGGAGCTGCAAACTACATTTCTTAAAGTTAAGCATAAAGTCTTGCTAAGAAGCAACCACCAGAAGATGAATTCAGGTTGCCTGATATCCTTGGCTGGCAAATAAACAAAACAACAGAAGTTCAGCTTTCCATCGGACTCCGCAATATCTAAGCTTCCTCGGCCTTTTGTTCCACAGGAACATTCAGTATTGGCAAGGTTCCCAATATGTCATCAAGCCCCTCAAAAAACCCACTTCCTTCAGTTGCCTCTTTCTCAATGCTTTCAATCTCCACCCCATCACTCACATCCACCACAGGCTCTTCCGAATCATCTTTAAGTTCCACATTCAAATCCATGTCAACCAACTCATCGTCCGCCCTCCCTCCAATTCTGCTGCTCCTCCGGGGCCTCCCCACTGCTCTCTTCGGTCTATTTGCCATCATCTTCTTCCTCATAGTAGGCCTCACAACACCGGGCAACCCCACACCTCCAACCCCAACCCCAACCCCGTCAACATTCACCCCTTGTGCAACACTGCCATTTGCTTTCCTCCCTCTAGTCTCCACCGAACTCATCGGACTCTTCCCAATCTTCTTCCCCTTCTGCTCACTCCCAATGTCCCAACTCTCATCCGACTCATCCCCATCCCCAGCTTCCTCCTCCTTGTCATTACTACTCTCCACCCTCACCTGATTCCCCCCAACCCCAAGTCCTTCAGGCAGTGAACTCGTCGCAAACATACTCGAAAACGGCGCCCAACTTGGCATACCTCCCTTCCCATTCTTCGGAATCGAAAACCCAACTGGAAAAAACGCCCAACAACAATAATAACCATCCTTCCCAGGTACAGCTGGAGGTGGTGAAGGAATCACTGCAGCATGAAACCCCCTCCTGCAATTCTGACACTTCAACACACATTCCTCATAAACCCTAGGATACTCATACAAATGATAACAATACGGACAAGCTGTCCAAAAGGTAGTCAACCTAGACTGCTGCTGCTGCTGAACCCTCCTTCCCCTCGTCTGACTCCCACTACCTTCATTATTACCATTCTGCCACTCAACCCCTGACTCTGTCTCTGTCCTCCTCTTCTTCTCCCTATCCCTCGGGCTCCTCCTCACTGGTTGCTCTATTCCACCTGGTTGCTCTATTCCACCTTGTACTCCAGCTGCCGCAGGCCGATGCGAAGAAATCGGCTGCGCAGCATGTGGTGGTGGTGGAGGAGAAGGGCCATCCAACACAATTGGTCTAAACTTAGACCACATACTAAGCTCATTGTCATAAAGGGTTTTCTTCTCCGGAACCGAAAGAACAGCCCACGCATCCGATACGAACTTAAACGCCGTATCGGCGAAAGGGGACTTGTTCTTGTCCGGATGAAGAATAAACGCCAAGCGCCTGTACTGACGCTTGATGTGTTCGGGGTCATTAGATCTTGGATCGAGTTGCAGAATTGCGTACCAGTCCATGTGGTTGTTGATCCTCTTCTCTGCTGCCAACAACACGTCCGCGATCATCAACACCTGGTCCACCCCGTCCCATAGTGGGTCCTTCTCTTGCGCTCGCAGCGCGAATCGCCTGCTCCCCACCAAGTCCTTCGCGTTCAGCAACTTCGTTGCGATCGCCAGCCACCTCTCCGCCTCCTCTCGAGTCGTCTTTCTCTCCATTTCGCTCAACTCCTCTGTTTCTCGATCTCTTTCGTCCTGAATTTGATGGTGGAGATAATGAGAGGGGTGACTGATTTTCTGTGGACGATTATGGGCTTGAGTATTGAGGAAATGACGGGATTTTGTAGTTACTAAAAGTTAAGGAAGTAAGGGTGGTTTGGTCATTTGGATTAAAGGCTTTCTCACCTGAATCTTTCGCCCACGTTTTGGTCTGAAAATGCTCTGGACTACCAAGTGTAAGATGGTGGAAAAGGTAAGGTAGATTCACATGATAAACCTCCAGATCTTAAACGGCACTTGTGGATTATTATTGCAAATGAAAATTTCATTTTATACGAAATTTATAGAAAATCCGAAAAGTTCCCTCAAAAGTTTTATCTCCCCTACTTATTTATTTTTAATTTCATATATTGGGACTTAATGGAGAACTCCTTAATCACAACCAATGACTGGTGATGCAGTTTTTTTTCGCTTTCTGCTTTGACATAATCCCGCTGACTAGCATAAGTAATGCACATGAGCTACAAACCATCGTGGGGTGGCCGATGGCACTCCGATGTTAAAGTCAGACAGGGCTCTGAGGAAGATGTAATGTTGTAACATGGAATTTGTAATGTACTTTAGTTTACCAACCTCATGTCTTATTTATAGTGCAAGGAGTTCTGGTTCTACCAAGCAATCGTAGGCGTAGTTTAGGAAGGAAATCTTCGTGGAGATCCCTCCCTAATTAGGAGTCGTGTTGTAGGAAGGAAGTTCCTTGTTAGCTCCTTGCTCCTAGATACGCGAGAGATAGTTCACAATCTAAAAGCATTCCGTAGAAGGGAGTTTCCCTGTGTAGAAGATACTTTGGTGTTAGTTGGAAGCAGAAAGCAGTTGTAGTTGCCCATCTAAAGCTGATCCCCGATATACTTGCCTGAAGAGGGCTTACGGGTATTGAGGATAGTTGTGAGACATGTGGGGCTAGCATGCTGTGAGAGTTCGGGTCCGCCTGACAGACCGCAGTTGGGCGAGCTTAGAACTGCTTGGGCCGAATCAGTGTTGGGCTGACACTTGAAGTCGTAATTCCTCGAGATTATCATGACACATGTACGGCTCCGAGTGTGACCATTTTTATGTATCATCAGCTACTCCCCTCGAGTTAGTGGGTCGTCACATCGGTTTGCTAAGTCATTTCTTGAAGGGATGCGTCGCTCATGATGATTAAGTCAGAATCGTTGTTTGAGTCACGCATTGCGTTAATTGAATGTGCGTTGGTTCAACGGAAAATAGGCGGGAAGCCAACCTCTATTTAAGTCATCCGCTGTGTAGAGTCTGGTTCTTTTTATTTTTCCTTGCTTTCAAAGCTACCGCTCTTATTAGAAAAGATTGTTTATCTTCCTCATGGGTCAAGAAAACCTTATTGATGACGCTGTCTTGGGCGAGGGCCTGGAGTTTTTGAAGACAGGTTGTTGTCTGAACCTGGTCTCACCGAAGCCAAAGGCTACTAAAGAGAAAGGCTACTGAAGCCAAAGCTTTTGTTCTGTCTGATGCGAATGAGCCGTCTGAGACTCTCGCCTCCTTCGTGAGGAAGAGGTCTCGCATTATAACTGGGTCATCTTCGAGAGTGAAATCAGAGAGTTAGTGACAACTTGACTTGGTAAAATTTCACTAAACAATATTGAAAAATGAAAATTGAAGTCAAAATGATAGATTAGTCTCACCTGACGTCAGAGAGAGATGGTTTTATCGAAAAGAAGCCTGGAACGAACAGAGAGAGGTCGGTGATTTGCAAAATCACTGCTGCTATTGTCCATAGAGCGAATTTGGTGCAGGTTAGAGACGAATACGAAGACGAAGGCATGGTTGGAGCGACAAATGGTTGAAACCCTAACCCTACGTGTCATTATTTCGTTAATGGATTAGGGAAGCTAAGCTGAGTGTGAATGCGGATTATGAGGATCAAGAAATGGAGATCGAGAGAGCAGAGAGAGTAAGCTGAAATTTGCTTACTGTTAGTTCCGTCAAATTGAGTTATCGGGTTTTTTGCGCTCCAATATCTTGACTATATAATGATTCTTCCAAAATGAACTTCTAACTCCAAAATGTTTTGACCGTTTAGCCCCCATCTATTCTTAACAATTATATGTAAAACATGGTACCAATGTTTCAATAAATAAAAATACTATCTATATTCTATATATATGGAGTGCCAACGGAGGTGTTTAGTATTTTTTTTTGCCCTCCCAAATTCAGTTTATTTAGAATCAAACTCAGTCTCTCTAAATATTTTTAATTGTACTTAAGTCTCTAACATAATTTATTTGAATATTTGCGCACGTAGAGCGCGTCCACCCCTAATGTTTGGTTAAATGCGGGATACCAAAAACTACAGTGTGGCTTCTATAAATCAATAAGATCCGTTGCACAACACAATAATCTATTAATCAACAAAGGTTTTATAATTTTTAGAATATATACTTCAAAATAATTATATCACTACTTTTAGGTTTAGAAAGTCTTCATTATGCTAATAGTCTTATATATTTATTATTTTTAATTACCAATTAGCGAGTGGGCAAACGAGTCCAAGAATCGCGATTCCAAATCGAACCCGACCGTTTTGCTCCAAACGGTTCAATTCTTATTATATAAAATAATAAACCGTCCGGATCCATTGTAGAACGGTTCGAGTCAACTTCCAATTATTTGAATTAAAATGGTTCGATTTCAACCCTTTTATTTTTACAAAACATTATTAGCACCTGTCTAATTTTACTTGAACCCAAAAACTCCAAAGCCCAAAGGCCCAAATCTTTTTTTTTCTTGTAGTTTAAAGCCACTCCCAATCCAGGCCCAATGAATGATGGGAATGATGGGTTGGCTATCAAACATAACCCATTTGTCATAAGGCAACGGTTACTCCACACCATTTTCCTCTTTCTCACACCATTATACTCTCTCAACACCACTTATTTTCTTTCTCACACCATCATACTTTCCTGCACCACCTATATAAACAAAAAATCAACATTTTTTCCATTCAAATCGAAACTCCATTCCACCCTCCCCCATTCGAATCTCTTCCCTCTCCCACATTCAAATCTCTCCCCGCATTCAAATCTCTTGCAAAATTGAAACCAATCTCTTCCCTCTCCCTCAAAATTGAAACCTTTAAAAATCAAACCCCAAATCGCAACCTCCCCATTTTCAGAAATCACAAAAAAATATTGTTCGTCTGAGACAATGCGAGGTTTTGCAAACCTCGCATTGATCTGGGCGAACAGTAAAAAAACATTTGTTGAAATTTCTTGTTCGCCCGGAACTCTGCAAATTTTTGCAAAAACCTCACATTGTTCCAGGCGAACAGGAAATTTTAGGAAATTTTTTCGAATAGATTTGCGCTACTTTAGTAAAATGATCATAACTTGCTCATTTCAGAACATTTTAAGTGATTCAAGTTGTGTTTATTAGATAAATCAGAGTACTACAATTCTTGTATTTAAATCAACTTGTAAATCGATATCAATCGAGCACATAAGTTGGCCGAAAATCAAGAATACTATCCCATTTTTATTGCGAGACAGATTTGTGCGACTTTAGTAAAATGACCATAACTTACTCATTTCAATACATTTTAAAATGATTCAAGTTGTGTTTATTAGATAACTCAGAGTACTACAATATTTGAGTTTTGATCAACTTGAGAATCGATCTTGATCGAGTATATAAGTTGGTCGAAAGTCAGGAATACTATTCCATTTTCATTGGGACTTTCGTAAAATGACCATAAATTGTTAATTTCAAAACATTTTCAAGTGATTGAAGTTGTGTTTATTAGATAATTCAAATTAATACAATTTTTATGTTTGGATAAGCTTGAGAATCGATACTGATTGAGCATAGAAGTTGGCCAAAAGTCAGGGACAATATCTCGTTTCCATTACAAGACAGATTTGCGCGACTTAAGTAAAATGATCATTACTTGCTCATTTCAAAATATTTTCAAGTGATTAAAGTTATGTTTATTAGATAACTCATAGTACTACAACTTTCGTGTTTTGATGAGCTTGAAAATCGGTCTCAATTGAGGGTTTAAATTGGTCGAAAGTTACCATATTTTGCATTTTTTTCGTTTTGAGTTTGGGTTTCTCTGTTAAGTTATGCATATTTTTTGGTAGCGTGAGTAAGTAATAAAAAAAAACTCAATGGCGGTGTCAGAAAGAGAAAATGGTGATGTGGAGTAGTCATTGCATTTTCATAACTTAGAGATTGAGAGATCAATTGGTCGATCAACTTTATATGAGAAAATAAAATTTTAAACAACATATTATATTTTTCAAAGCATAATCTCAATAACAAGAGACGCTTTTTTTTTTTTTTTTTTCCTTTATTTCAAAATGGCTTAACTTTCATTGGACTTAGACATACATAATAAAAGAACTTGAAATAAAGAAGGTAGTTCTATGTCTTTAACATAATGTTCATTAATTTATTTATTTATTAAATCATGTTTCAAAACCTTCTCCTTTAACATGAAATTGCAGACGTCATGTTTGTATGCTCTTGCAAGGGTGCATATTGAAAATTTTATTTTAATTCAGGAAATTCGAAAAGAAATGGTATTGGAAATGTTGCACCCCCTTGGGCCTGGGCCTATTGGGCTCCAACCCTCACCCTCTCCCTTAGGTCCGCCCACACAAGGGTCTCCACAGTCCACCCCCCCTTGGGGCCCAACGTCCACATTGGCACACTGGCCCAATGTCCACGTCGGCACACTTTCGGCTGGGTCAGGTTCTGATACCATTCTGTAACAACCCGATCCGCACAGTATGATATTGTCCGCTCTGGGTCCAACCGACCCGCACGGCTTTAAAAGGCCTCATACTATGGGGATCCAACCTCGCACATATATAACACATCCCCCTTCCACACCCAGGTGATGTGGAACTATCTCCCCCCTTTGTAGCTTGCCAACCCTCTTGGGCCTGAGCCTATTGGGCTCCAACCCTCACCCTCCCCCTCAGGTCCGCCCACACAAGGGTCTCCACAGTGTACATGCTTTCATTGTCATATATCAAGGGATATCTTGTTAATCCTAACTTTTTTAAGTGAAATTTTTGTTGATTGCCAATGGGAAATAAAAATTAGGTGTCAAATAAATAAATTAACTTGAAACACTGTGTGTTGCATCAAAACAAACTTGTTACTTATATATATTTTAGACTTGTATCTCCTTTTTTTTATGCGATGGAAAACAAACTTGTATTTTAGTTGTTCTCCATGAAGAGACCTTGAGCCACATAATTCGAGCAACGAAATAGTTGGGGAAGTCTAAAAGTTTTGAATTGTTTTCTTTAATTTAGTGTTAATGAGGAAGTAAAATAAAAAGAAAATCAAGGGAGAAAAAATAAGAAAGTTTGTTAAGTGGTGGGTTAATTACTTGTATTAATGGTACCTTTTTTACTTTAATCTAAGGGTGGTGATGAAGAGTTCACGACCCATATCACGAGTTCTAGCTTGTGATATAACTTGAACTAATTGATATAAGATGCTAATTTAACATGGTACGTACATAAACTTTAGTTATGAGAATACTCGAATTTCTACATCGCCCTCTCACAATGCAAAACAAGTTTTCAGATCAAATAAGGTAATGAAACACGTGTCCGACCATAGGCATGTGTGGGAGGCTCGACTGCACATTTCAAACATTTTATATATTAAAAAATGATCTATGCTTAACAAAAATTCAAATGTTTTTGCTCCAATGGTCATCATCCTTAGATTTTTTTAGAAGGTCATAGGTTCTAGTTGCTCCATATGATATATTTTTTATTTTATTTATTTATTTATTTTGAGAAAGCCATAGTTCAAGTTACTCGCTAATATAAGACGATACAATATTTTTTAAACACGTATATATATTTAGTTTCCCTTATATGTAAAAAAAAGGCTTCAAATTCATATTGGCTCAAACTCAATTAGTTTTAATAAACACATTATACATTAAAATATTTAGTTGTGTTTTTTTACGTGGAAATGACGTCTCCAAATCCAAAGTGCCCCAAAATTGAGTTTCTTACAGTAAACACATATATTCAATAAATAAAATATGTAGTTTTCAGCGTGAAATGGCACAATTATGGCCTCTAAACTCTAAGGACATGCCCTAGATGGTGTAAAGCCTCATGTAAGGGTTGGATCTACAAGTTTTCAAAAGTAAAGGTTTTTCTTAGATGTTTATCCTCACCGTTTCAAGTCATAACCACAAACACATGCCATAAATACTACTACCACATATAGGACAATCACCGCCGCCACCACAGCTACTACAAACCACCCTACCAGTACAGTGCCACGACCACCCTAGCACAACCACCACAGCCACCACCATACCACAACCAATGCCACCACGACTATTATTACTACCAGCTTGATAACCACTGCCACTATTAAAACCCTACGTTACAATAGCATAACTTCAATTCTACAACCACAGCATTACCGATACCATCATGGCATGACCACTGCTGATATTACCAATGGCATCGCTACCACATTGACAACTTCCACCGTACTTACCACCCCAATCCCCACTAATTCATTATCGCCCTCCTGTCACCACCACAACAACAATAATAACACGCAATCACCAACATGGCCAGCAATTCAAGAGCACTACAACCACCACCATACTATATCTATTGCAATAAATGCATTGTTGCAAACACCTTCACCTGTGCCACCACCACCATACTACAACAATTGCCATCACCACCACCAAAATCATTGTTGTTATCATCATTTTAACTATAAAACTAACCGCACCATCTCCATATTGCCACAACCATCAACTGAAGTTCCCTCATGCAATACAATATTTGATCATTGAATATTCTTTTTCAAAAAACAATCAGACAACATAAAATGTTTTAGAAAAAATATTTCAGCTTTATTTTTTCTTTGGAATTGTTTGTCAACCAAACAAAGCCTTAATGATTTGTGAAGAAAAAGATAAATGGAGATCGACTACCTCGATGGTATGGGTGCAAATTTTGTATCCATAAGAAATTTCCTTTTGGGTTAAAACCAACCATATGTATTTTGGCCTTTCTTTTGGTTATACATTCCTAACGAATTATATTTGCATAGGCATTTTGGACGCAGTGGTTGAAATAATTTATCTGGCTACATTTCCTGATACTCCACTCATTTCATAAAGTATTCAACTTGGTTTAACGACGGATACCCAATATTCATGAGACATTTTCCCCGAACTCATATGTGTTTTTGTAGGTCTTACTGCAACTGGTTTGTCTAGAAATACATGTACTCAAAATTTTTCTCCTTGACGCGCACATCGCATCATCAAAATCCAACGGATGCTTTCTTTTATTTTTGAGTGACACGTCGAATCTCTACATAGTGCCCAACAAATAATTTGATACATACTTGAAAAAAAGAAATTAAAATCACGATCTTTAACATCAATGCTCTCTTCCTGCTATTTATCCATTCTCATCATATATTTGCATATTTCTTTTTCCCTCCACCCCCTCTTTTATTTCCTTGAAATAACATTTCAGGTATTGTTGTCTACCGGTTTATTAATGGGTTGTATTTAAGTTTGGCCTATGATCAATCAATCCAAATTTGACCCAACTCATCGACGAGGTGTTATGATCCTAGTTAAGTAACTAGCTTTCTGCTTCTTAACAACTTTTTTTTATGAGTGTTGATTGGTTTGTTAATATTGATTGGTGATTTACAACAACCAAAAGGAATGTGGCTAGCATATCGCCCATGTCGAGAAAGTGGGCTAACGAGAACATCGACTTTAGAAGCTTGGTATAATGCTATGATCGGTAAATGATTGATTTTCCACTCCTTGAAAGCTCATTTTTTAGGAATGCTGTTTATCTAATGTCCATAGCTATAAATTTCTTTAACACGCGGGAAGTTAAAAAATTGTGTTAAAAAATTTGGAAAGAAAAGAAAAACTTCAACCATATATGGTGTAAAGTGCAGATTTCCTATAAATTACTTTATGTTGAAGCCAACCGTATATTACTTTTTTTGGACAATGGTAGTTAACCGTAAAAAAAAAAATATACACTTTACATTCTTGTGGAGTATTGAAACCCTACGTACCCATGTGGAGAAAGAGTATTGATGTGTCCAAATCTGTTATCCTTGAGATCTAACCTGCAAAATATGGTTAGATTGCCAAAGACTACCTTGTTGGTGGCCGAAGGCACTCCGATGCTTAAATCAGTAAACTGGGGAAAAAGATGAACTTGGACAGAGTATAATTTCAAGGCTTTTCGTACCTCCCTCGTATATTATCTCCTTTACCTTATATGATAGGAGTAATTAACTTTTAACATGATTTAAGCATGCATCACGCAATGAAGGGGGTGTTTCTTATAACAGTTCCTTCATTGAGATATGTCCTTGGGGTAGAGATTCCTGCCATGACTTGTCTCTTTCTTAACGTCTTTGTTATCTAGGAAAAGATTTGTTTGGGCTTGATGTCTTGGCCTTTGACCAGTGTCATGGTCCATCACAATGCCTATTTGGGCTTTAGTGATCGAACCTAACGAGGGATGATTTGTGCCATGTATTCGGCCATGATCGAATGGTTGTTTGATGTATCATAAGCTACTCCCTCCAGTTAGTGGGATCGCTTGCATGGCCACTAATTGTGCGGCGGTAGGTTATTGTGGTTCATTATCATTACTCTACGCAACATTCAATGTCGTTAACAGTCGTCGACTCAATGACCACGAATTAACCAATACTCCACTACGCTACCAATCAGCTCGTTTTACCGTGATTTTAGGGTTGCATCCAGCTATCATTTCCTGCACGATTTCCCATTGGTTGTCTTTTCGCTATCTAATCTTATATTATAGCGTTACAGAGGTGTGTTATCTTTTTTACGCCTTTTTCATTTGTAGAGCTTGTTTGTTCATTTTCTTTTTTCTTTCTGAGTTAACAAAATTTTCACCATGAATCCCCAGAGATCTCTGAGTGTCGATCATTTGATCGCTTGTGCGGAGTTCTTTGATTCGATGTTGAAAACCCAGGCCACCTTGGATGTCTTCCGTCATGCGTATTCTATTACGTCCGATTTGCATCTTGTGCTACCAAGAGATGGTGATAGCCCTATTCAGCCAGGGGCTACTTATATAGCCTTGTACCCTGGAATGTTCAAGGCTGGTACAAGGCTTGTCTCTGTTTCCCAGTTTCGAATATCATATGGTCTTATTTGGATTTGATCGGCATTCCTCCTGATCAGTTGGGTCCCAATAGCTGGAGGGTCTTGGTTGGTACTTTGGTGAAGGCTCTGCAGGCTGGGATCTATCTGAATGAGAATGTCCTGCATTATCTGATGACGTTGAAGTTTAAAAAAAATGTTATCTACTATCTGATTTCGCCTGCTTGTCTGGACAAGCCGAAAGATGGTTTCAAGTTCTGGCAGAGGACCTGTTCTATGCTTCCATATCCATCCAGAAGTTTTTGTAACTCAATCATGTTTGATGGAATCATCAAAGATTTGATTTTTTTGAACTTTGTCTGTAACTCACTAGAAGCTCGGGAAACAAATAGTATATATATAGGATCTGGGTATTTCAACCTTGACGATAAACCCATTATTAGGTTGTCAGGACCCCAAGGAACTTGAACCATTTGCAATTGACTGTAGAAGAGCAGTCGATTCTTTTCCCTTCCTTGGTCGCCGCTTGAAAATGTGCTCCAGTTGGAGGTTGTTGATGAGAGTGGCCTTTACGGCCTTAGTGATCGTGAATGATTGTTGGTTATTTATGAACGCGACTCTGGTGTCACTATTGTTGAAGTTGGTCCTTCTACTGGCGTTGGTGGTCAGGGTGCATGTCTGATCATGAGGAAGACGAGGGCTCTGAGGCTTCCTAGTCCTTCCAAAATGAAGGTTGTGCATGGTTTGGTCGATGTTGGTCGACCTACAAAGCGGAAAAGGCATGTTGGGTTTGGTTCTTCTGCTGGAGTCGGTTATGCCGTGAGGGATGTTTTGACTACCCTTCCTCGTGTAGTTCTGGCGATGGAAATGATTTTCGACATTCTGTTCACCAGAGATCAAGGAGTGAGGATTATGGTTTTTTAATAATAATTATAAGGATGATGGGTAAAGTGGTCAACTTTTATGTTTCTTATGTTGGGATGATGGGTTTCGAGTATTAGGCTGCTTGTGAACAAGTGTATAACTTGGAAAAATAGTATGCTCAGCGGCTACTGCAGCTTTCTGATGCTCTCTCTCAGGTAGATAAGTTGAAGAAGGATGTTGCTTATCAAGATAACGTAGTTAATGCTTATCAGGATACTTTGAAGGAGGTAAAGGGTGTCAGGGATAAGTTTGCTGCCAAAGTGACTTCTGCAAAGAAGGAAATGGATCTCCTTCATGAGCAGGTTGCCGAGCTGCGGTCGTCGTTGCTGCCATGAAGTAAGCTCGTGATCAGGCAGTGATTATAATGGGTTATCGGTCTGCTCTCTACGAGGCCGCTGAGAGGCAAGTGGAGAAGATGATTGCGGATGTCACTTTTGTGTGGGAGCAAATGGTTGTTGAAAAAAGCCTTGAATAGCGGGCATCGCAGAAGTTTGGTCGAATTGAGGAAAAACTTGCTCGGGCCAAGCATGAGTTGTCTGTACTGGCATAGCAGTCGAATTGAACTTCTTGATTATATGAAAGTGGATGAGGGTTGGGACCTTGGCAAGTATCGTGCAATAGCTGACCATGTTTTTGAAGATGTTTCCACTCCTTCCACGGACAATGAAGATCATGTTTTACTTCCTCCAACTGACCCTGCCGACGACGATAATGCTTCCCTACCTCCAATTGATCCTCCAACGACGATAATGCTTCCTTACCTCAAGTTGATCCTGCTGACGATGATAATGTTTCCCCACTTCCAACTATTTCTCTTGTAATCCCTTCTGGTGATGTAACCAAATGAATCATGAATGATTTTTTTTTTTGCTCAAATGCCCTTGTTTGTTTGTTTCTTTGTGTTTTGTCTTTCCTTTTTTATGCCTTTTCAAATCATTGTTTCATTCTGTAGAGTAGTTTCTTGGATGACTTCATTGAGTGTTTACGATATGATGGTAGTATGAGCTGATGTATTAGGCCTGGCTACGTAGATATGTGTCATAACCTAACTTTGTAGTTCAGACTTAGAAAAGTATAATAAGTGTAACTTGACTTTGAGGTCCGGGCTTCGTAAATACACTTGTATAATTTGGTAGCTTAGACTTATAAAATATAATAAACGTAGCTTAACTATGAGGTTCGGGCTTTGTAGATACACATCGTTGTCCAACTTGGTGATAAGACAAGAATTTCTTTTATAAGTAAATGTCTAGTCTAACTTTGTTGTCCTGACTAGCTGAACTCACTTCGTTGCACGACTTGCTGACGAACAATAAGTTTTTTAAAGTAAATGTCTAGTCTGACTTGGTTGTCCTGACTAGCTGAATTCACTTCGTTGTCCTACTTGTTAATCGGACAAAAATATTTTTTCAGTAAATGTTTAGTCTGACTTGGTTGTCCTAACTAGCTGAAATTACTGGAATGAAAGATGGAAACTTGCTGGAATGTGATAGTTTTTTGATAATACATTTTCAAGTGTTCTGTTTTCCATGGCCTATTGAGTTGTTATCCGTTTGAATTTTCTAATCTTTGTGTTCCTAGTCTATTGATTTTAATCACTTTTTTATGGTCTTTCCTAATTTAGGTATAACTTACCCACACCTAGTTCTTTAGTATTCAGCTGGATTTTTCTGAGTACCTAGTCACCAATTTTGAATGCAAGGGGTTTGACTTTCTTATTGCAATGGTTGGCATTCTTTGTTGGTAGGCTGCCATTTTGATTGAAGCTCTGTCCATTTTTTTCGAGAATATCTAGTCCAGTGATTTGTCATTGTCTTCCAACCGGAATTGTTCAGCTCTGAAGGAGGACATGCCAATCTCAACTAGTATCATTGCCTCGGACCTATAAGTTAGGGTCAATGGTGTTTCTCCAATTGGAGTCCTTTTTTTTGTCCTATAGATCTAGAAAATGCTTGGAAGTTCAGATACCCATAATCCCTTTGTTGCTGCAAATTTTTTCTTGATGGTCGCAAGGATTTTTGGTGACTTCTCCTTGTGGATGACCCGGTGTTCAGAAGTGGCGATTGATGCTCAAGTTCTCACGTAACTTCTTTACCTTTTTGCTTTTGAATTGGGTCCCATTGTCTGTCACAATGTTCTGGGGATTCCGAATTTGAATATTATTGTTTTCCACAAGAAGTTCTCGATTTGAGATTCTCCTATTTTCGCCAGTAGTTCTACTTCTACCCATTTGGTGAAGTAATCGACTGCTACAATGAGGTACTTCTTCTGTCGAAGAGTGGAAGTGGGCCTACAATATTCATTCCCCATTGAGCAAATGGCCATTGACTACTCATCGGGATCATGTTCTGACCTAACATGTGGGTGTATGGGGCAAATCGTTGGCATTTATCACACAATCGGACAAGTTCGTTGGCATCCTTTTGCATTGTTGGCCAATATACTCTAAAGTTAGGGCTTTGTGAGCTAGTGTTCTGCCTCCCGGATGATTCTCGCATATGCCGAAATGAAATTCTCGAAGAACGTAGTCGGTGTCACTAGATGATAGGCATCTAAGCAGCGAACCTGTGGTAGATCTCTTATACAACCTTCCATTTATCATCGTGTACCGTGTTGTTCTGTTTCACATTTTACGAGCCTCAATCTTGTCTGTTGACAGAGTTTTCGTTTTGTGTGTATGCCAAAATTGGAGTCATCCAACTGTCTTCTTGATCCGTTGCACATACTTCATGTACGTCGTCCTCTAAGATTGAGCTTTCTTGTATTGTGATAAGGGGACTAGCGACTTCTTTTGCATGTGACACTTCCTTCGCCAAGCTATCTGCTTTGTTATTGTCTGCCCTGAAACAACGTCGAACGATTACTGCATTGAAGCCTTTGATCAGGTTGCTTGCCTTTTGATGATACACTTTCATTCGTGTGTATTTTACTTTGAATTTTTCGTTCAATTGGTTGACCACCAATTTAGAGTCAGTGAAGACATTGATGTCTTGTACTCTGAGATGTTTAGTTAACCGTAGTCCTACCATTAGTGTTTCATATTCAACTTCGTTGTTGGAAGCATTGAAACTGAATTTGTTGGCTTTTTCCAAAGTGATCCCATCTGGTGTATAAAGAATAATTCCAACTCCACTTTCCTTCTCATTAGATGCTCCATTACAACGCAAGATCCATCCTTGAGGGTGAGATTCAACAACTTCTTGCTTCCTTATCATTATTTAGCAGATACTTGTTATCGCATGTGAACTCGACGATAAAGTCTACCGGTGTTTGAACTTTTATTGAGGTTTTTGGAGCATAGTTGATGTCAAACTAATCGAGCTCTATTGGCCATCTCACCATTCTGTCGGACAACTCGTGTTTGTGTAATACTGACCGAAATGGATGTTTGATCATTACAGTGATGGAATGGGACTGGAAGTAGGGGCGTAGCTTTCTGGAAGACACGACCAACACTAATGCTAATTTTCCAAGGCGGAATAGTTAGCTTCTGCATCAACAAATGTTTTGCTGGCGTAGTAGACTGGCTTCTGTATTCATTTTTCCTCACGTATCAGGGTAGAGCTGACTGCGTGTTCCGATACTGATAGATACAAGTATAGTGTTTCGCCTGGTTTTGTCTTAGAAAGTAATTTTGTACTCCCCATGCACGCCTTTAGGTTTTGGAAAACTTGTTCACATTTCTCATTCCATTTAAATGTCGTGTTCCCTTTCAAAATCATGAAATGGGAGACATTTGTCTGACGATTTGGAGATGAACCCATTGAGGGCTGCTACCCTGCTGCTAAGGCTCTATACACTTTTGATATTGATATTGGTGGGTGAATGCATGCTCAGGAGTGTTTGTATTTTTTTCGGATCAACTTCAATTCCTCTTTGGTTGATCATGTACCCGATGAAATTTTCTAACTCTACTTCGAATGTACACTTTTGTGGATTGAGTTTGATCTTGTACTTGTGGAGTTGGGAGAAAACTTGCTGTAGGTATTTGATGTGGTCATCTTTGTGTAGGTTTTTTACTAGCATATCATTGACGTATACTTTCATGGTCTTGCCAATCTGATCCCTGAACATTCTATTGACCAGGTGTTGGTACGTTGTTCCAACGTTCTTTAATCTGAATGACATCACCTGATACCAGTATGTACCTTTTCTGTTATGAAGGATGTCTTCTCCTGGTCTAGTGTATGCATTTGTATTTTGTTGTAGCCGAAATATGCGTCTATGAAGCTGAAAATTCTATGTTCGGATGTAGCATCCACAATTCGATCTATATGCGGACGTGGAAAACTGTCTTTTGGGCAGGCTTTGTTAAGATCCGAGTAATCCATGCAGACCCTTCAGTCCCCCTTTTTCTTTTAACCAGGACTGTGTTGGCTAGCCAATTTGGGTATTGGGACTCCTTGACCATTCCAGCACTCAGCAAGCGATGCACATATTCATTGATGGTCTGATTGCACTCTAGGGCGATTAGCCTTCATTTCTGTTGGATTGGCTTTTTGTCTGGGTTGACATGCAATATTTGTGTGATGATGGAGAGGTCAATACCCACCATGTCCTTCATTGTCCTGGTGAATACGTCCTGTTTGTCTTTCAACAAATGAATTAATTGTCTGCTCAATTTCGGATGGAGTTTTGATCCAATTCTAACAATTTACTGCCTTCCGAACCGTCAGGGTGGATCGTTATAGTCTCTTATTCTGGTTGTCCAGTGTTCGGCTATCCTCGTGGACTGGATTGTCGTCTGGTAGGGATTGGTTCGTATGCAATTGATTGGGTGGCTGCTGTGATGACTCCCCCACAACGACTCCCTTAGTCGTTGTGGGGGAAATGAACACCTTGTGTATCTTTTTCGGAAAAAAAAAAAATTTGAAGTAGGGGCTAGGTGATATATATTGGCACTTTAGGCGGAAAAATCATGGTGACGTGTTATGGTCTGCAATTATCTGATGGATTGTTTTCGTGATCGGTTAGACTACCCCTGATCTCCGTACGTGCCATATAAGACGTATATCAACCCTCCAACTTGTTAATCCGATCATGTTACGGGGTCCATTTTTCTTTCCCTTTGAACTGTTTTTTCTTCGCCGAGTCATCCCCTCTAGACCCAGTATTCGATTTCCTTCTGCAGATTCTGGCAATCATGGTTATTGTGTCCATGGTCTTGGTGAAAAAAATAGTATTTGCTCTTGTCTTGTCTAGACGGATTTCCCATTAGTTTGGGTGGCCACTTGACGTCTTCCCAGTTTTTCATGATCTTCAGGACCTTTAAAAGCAGTGCACAATTTGTACTTTGCATCGATCGAGTTAATTGATCGTTCGCGTTTTACTCTACCCAACTGCAGCTTTCTGAACTCTTGTTTGTCATAGTCAGACCTGCTACTGGTCCGATACCTTTTGGGATGACCGATGTTCTCTCGCGGCCTATCATCTCGCCTTTTGTCTTCCTTTATGTTTTTTATTACTTTCCGGTTCATTGGGATAAACTTTTGGTCGGCCTTGTTGCTCTTATTGGTAGCCCACATCTCTTCAAGAGTGATGTATTTTTTTGCACTTTTTAATAGGGTCGCCATGCTTTTTGGAGGCTCCAGAGTCAGGAAGTTGTTATCTCTTGAGTCCGGAGGTGAAAGTAGTCACAGCTGTGTCGTTACTGCACCTGTCAGTCATTGTCAACTCGTTAGTGAATCGTGTAACGTATTCCATGAGAGTCTCATCAGGTTTTTGTTTGATGTGAAACAAATAGTGTGGGCCCTTATTTATCTGCTGGCTGCCAATGAATCTAGTGATAAAGACTATGGCCAACGCCTGAAAGGAGTCTATTGATCATGGCAGGAGGCTGTTAAACCAATTTACTGCCATGGATGAAGGCTAGTTGGGAAGGTTTTACCTATAGTAGAGTCTGAGCTTTCTTTTAGCGCCATCATATGGTGAAGGTGGCGCAGATGATCCGAGGGATCGGTGGAACCTTCGTAAGTTTCAAACTTTGGCGGGGTGTATTTCTTAGGCAAAAGAGTATTCATGATCCAATTAGAAAAAGGGTGGCATGACAAGTTCATACAACATGTTTGGATATGTGACTCAAATCTTGAATGAGATTTGTGGGGCAAGTCCACCAGTTCTAGATCCATCGTTTTGAGGTTCGTTTATTTCGAAGTTGTATCTTCGAAGCTTTATAGGAACTTCTTGGTTCTCCTGAAGATGATTGACAAAGTTCTGCTGAGGAGGATGTCTGGCGTGCTCAACAAGTTGAACACGCTATTGTGTGAGTTTCTCGACCACTTTGGTGAGTAGGGCTATATGGGCAAAAAACTGATCCACACGATGGTCCATTACTATTCCCCCAAGAGTGAGGACTTGTTGGGGTTGGAACCACCAGATATTGCAGTAGCAACTCATTGTTTTGCATGCCTGGTTCTAGAGTTGAACAAAAAACTGATCAAACCGATTAAACTGACCGAATTGATCAAAATCGAACCGGTCGATTTGGTTTAGGTTCGGTTTTAAAAAATTCAAAATCGAAAATGGTCGGTTTAATTTTCGGTTTCTATGTGATTTTAAACGACAAAACCGAACCGATCGAATATATATAATAAATAATATATATTTTATTTATAATATGTTTAAAATTTTTTGTCAGTTCGATTTTATTCCAGTTTTGGTTCGGTTTGGTTACGGTTTGCATTAGGGGTGGGCACGAGACGGGATGGACTCATCCCAATCCCATCATGTTGTTTTATCTTCGGGACGGGATGAACATTGTTGGATTTTTGTGCAATTACTAAGTTATTATGATGTGTGTCACGCCCCGATTTTCGAAGAAAATGAAAATCCTAAAATCCATGTAGGATTATCTGTTTCCCCCAAAACTCGGGACGTGAAAATTCAATAACAACAGAAACAAATAGCAGCAACAACTAAATATGATTAAATTACTGAAACAAATAAAACTCTAACCCGGAAAGGACTGGCGTGGCTAGCTCACTAGCGTAACTCCAGTAACGCAGCTCAAAATCTCTAAACCTGAAAGGCTAATCGGCTACATTCCAAAAGGAATGTACCCAATAAGCAAAATCTCACTTGGGTCAGCAATAAAGCTGGTGTGAGAAATCTTCATCCAAAAATCAATAAAATCGTGCATGATAAACATCAAGCTAAACACAAACAACAACATCACACCAATAAGTAGTTCCTTTATGAGGCAAAGGTGTCATCATCCTAATAAATAATATGCATTTACTTATTACTAATAAATAAAATTTATGAGTTGTCAATCCTCATAAATGCAACAACAATACAATTCATAATCATATTAGACTATTATTGAAATATTAACAAAACACATTTTCTACATTTAGGAAGACATGTAGTTCTCATTCAATGATTGAATGAGCATTTAGTTTCTTCCTTTAAGGTAATCATGCACATATACAAAAAAATAAATCTCGCTTCTTTTCCACAATCGCACTATCCTCCTTGTGCCGAACACACCTCACCCAAGTGTGCATCCCTTCCCTTCGAAACCACTCGGAGCGTACATGTTCCAAGTGGGGTGCCACATCGAGGAACATGTCATCTCACCCGAAGTTCGATCCAGGCAAGCATTTTCTAAATCTACACGTACAACCGAACGCACATGGAATGGTGCACCGATATGCAAGCAAGTTTGCATACCCATAATAATATCACACGTATACAAGCAAGTCTGTATACAAAACAATTTCTTTTCTTTTCACATTTTCTTCTTCTTCGGAGTTGTGGAAAAGAGAATAAAAATAAATAAATCCTCAAAACTCTTTTATGGTGACGCTTTGTCAACCATAAATAAATCAACCACAGTATCCACCATTCTCTTGGAGAACAAACAATATTTTCATAAATACATTTCTATAACACAACAGGGATCAAACTCATTCAATATAAGGATACTCCTTAGCAAGACAATTTGCATATCAGTCAAATACAAGTTTATCATCTGATCAGATACTAACCACGTATTTCAAGCCATAATGTAAAGTTACAAATACTAACTTGCATAACACTACTAATACCCAAGTTTATTTACCGTGGTGAAATCTAGCACACTCAGAATAATCAAGTAGCTAAAACCACCTAACACACAACAAATGGAACTAGTTCTCACATCTTCCCTTTGGGGTGGAACTCATTCATTGATCCCAGCATTGCCGAACACAATCCAAACAAATCAACAACATACCTCCAAACTACATTGACCCGGAGAGGCGAAGATGTGCCGCATCTCAGGACATGAATCACCCAATTCACATAGATATTTGTTATGACCATACTAACATGGAAAAATTCTATAAGTCAAATACGCTCTTATTCATTTCCCTCACTCACACTCAAGCAAAGCCATACTCAAGATGACACGTCAGAATTCCAAGGAAAAATTGGTGTTTTAGAGGGACAATCAAATTACGTATCGGCGTTCTAATGGGATTATCAATGGGTTCCAGATTCCACGTTTAGTCACATGACACGTGTTATGATGATGCACTAGTAAAATCTTGGGTATCATCCCATCTTACTGGATGTAATCCTATTCCATGCTTACAACTACTGTGACTGATTTTAATCAAGTAAAAAGTAGTAGATATGTGAACAGGATCTGAAACATTGATGTAAAATCGGAACAGTGAACAGTTATGTCAAACAGGAACAGAAACAGAAACAGTGATGTAAAATCGGAACAGGAACAAAAATAGTGATGTAAAACCGGAACAGTGACATCAAACAAGAACAGTAATAGGAACAAGAACAGTAATAGAAACAGGAACAGTAACAGTAACAGTAATAGAAACAGAAACTGTAATAGGAACAGGAGCAATAACAGTAATAGAAACAGAAACAGTAATAGGAACATGAACAATAATAGGAACGGGAACAGTAATAGTAAAACCGCAACATGAACAGTGATGTCAATTCGTTTTTTTTTTTTTTTTTCATTTAAGGTTTAAATCAAACCAAGATTTCAAATCGATTTTTCATTAAAGATATAAATCAAACCAACAATGTCAAATTAATTTTTTTTCCTCCATTAAAGATGTAAATAAAAATCAAAATGTCTAGGGATAGAGTTTTACTCACCTCTTTTTGCAAGAATCCCAAGATTTGAGCAAATTTCTTCCTTCAGCACCTCCCAGCTTTTTCAACGTAAGTTTTTTTTTTTTTTTTTTTCTGTGTGTATCCAGAGAGAAAAAGGAGGCTAGGGCTTAAATGAGTTTTTAATTAGGATTTATTTGGCTAAACACAACCATCACTCATCTCTTATTCTTTTGACCTTTATTTCCATGTAACCAATACCCTAACCATTACTTTCATGAAAGCCCAAACTCAAGCCCAAGAAAATTGAATAAAACCCATCCAGATTAGGGTTTAACTAAAGTATATGTGCACCCTTTTTTTTTTTTTTTTTTTTTAGAGTGTGACTAATTAGTTTACTTAAGGCAAATGTCTTATTTTTTTGGGTTTTCAAATTTTGGCTAAACACACATACACACCTTATTCTATTTAGCAAAACAAATCTTTTTCCCAATAATTGAGATTACAACATATGCCACAATTAATAAACAATAAATTTTTATATTTATTTAATTAGGCGGGTATTACAATGTGCATATTTAAACGTATATTCTTATAATTACTATATTATCAACCTTCTTATTAAGTCTACTTATTTGTTCCACAATATACTAGGTCTTATTTTTGTAAGTTTCAATTTATGTTCCTATTTACATCATCAATTCAAGAATATTATAGTATTTTCTATCATTATGCATATTAAGAAGTTATCTATGAAAGTGTCATTGTTTTAAACTACAATACAATTATTTGTAATGTTAAGTTCACACAACTCTTCAAAATTTCATGTACCACACTTAATTTGACACACAAAAAATTGAGTTAATAAATATTAAAATTAATAATAATTAATATTAAATAGGTTCGGGACGGGACGGGATAGGCGGGATTGAAAATCTTCATCCCGATTCCATCCCAGTCTAGATCGGGACGAGATTGGGATGAGTTTGATCAATCCCAAAAAGTCTCGAAAAAATCGGGACGGAATGGGACGAGACTAGGATCGCGGGATGAGATGCTCACCCCTAATTTGCATAAATTAGAATCGGTTCGGTTTCGGTTTGAAAATTTTGAAACCGACCAAAGTCGGTTCAGTTTTCAACCCTACTTGGTTCCCCCAATGTTGGATAAAGGATGTTTCCGTTTGACAGCTGAGTTTCGCCAATGGGAGGGTTATTTTGTATATAGCCACCATGAGAGCTATTAGGGGTTCCATATGCACTGTATTTCTCATTGTTGGTTTGTTATAAGGAAACTACTAATTTTATTCTTTAAAGGAAACTATCGTTCCCCACGGACGGTGCCAAATTGATGTGTCCAAATCTATTCTCCTCGATATGTGACCTACAAAACAAGGTTAGATTGCCGAATACCACCTTGTTGTTGGCCGAAGGTATTCTGATGCTTAAGTCAGTAAACAGAGAAAGAAGTTGAACTTGGACAAAGTATAGTTCTAGGTTTTTTGTACCTCCCTCCCATTCTCTCTCATTTACCTTATATAATAGGAGTAATTAACTCAGTACGTGATTTAAGCATATATGGCGCAATGAAGGGGGTGTTTCTTATAACAGTCACATCCTTCATTGAGATACGTTATTGAGGGAGAGATTTCCGCCATGATTTGTCTCATTCGTAACGTCTTTTTCTTCTGATGAGAGATTCGTTTGGGCATGATGTCCGGGCCTTTGACATGTGTCGTGGTCCATCACCAATGCCTATGTGGGCTTTAGTGATCAGACCTAATGAAAGATGATTTGTGCCACTTGTTCGGCCATAATCGAATGGACGTTTGATATATCATCAAGTATGATACATCCTTGCACAAGTGAAGTATCATTTTTCCATTTTTATCCTTTATTTTCTCCTCTCATTTTTCTCATTTTCTCATCTCCGTCTCCTCATGCCTTTTCTTAGAAATTGAAACATATGCCATACGGTCTCAATTCGTTTATTAATAGGTTGTATTCATATTGGCCTAGTTAGTATTTACCCGCAAACATGCTAGAATGATGTAATCCCAACCCTATCATCGGCCCAACCCATTGCCAAGGCCTATCTATCGCGGGCCATGAGTAATTTACGAAATCCTTAAAAAAATAATTTTAGTAGCCGTTTTTTTTGTATTTTTATGAAAAAAAAAAGAATTTACGAAAAAACTAAAAATTTAAAAAAAAAAAAACCTAAAAACAATGTAATTTTTTTCGCCATTTTCCTTTTTGTAATTTAAAAAAACAATGAGAATTTCGACGAAATTTCGTATAATTTTGCGGAATCACAATCCTTGCTCTCATCCGGGTGAACTAGAAGTTGTAATAGTGGCCTTGGAACTTAGAGCTTTCCTAGCAATTACCAGGAAGTATCCTTTTCCATTTTTATCCTTTATTCGTTCCTGTCATTTTCTCATATCCGTCTCGTCATGCCTTTTCTTAGAAATAGAAATATATGCCATGTGGTCTCAATCCGTTTATTAATAGGTTGTATTCATATTGGCCTAGTTAGTATTTACCCGCGAACATGCAAGAATGATATAATCCCAACCCCATCCCCAACCCAACCCATTGCCAAGGCCTATTTATCGCGGGCCATGAGTAATTTACAAAATCTTCGAAAACAATAATTTTTAGTAGCAGCTTTTTGTATTTTTATGAAAAAAAAAAGGAAATTTACGAATATAACTCGAATTTTTTCAAAAAATCCTTGAAAAAATGTAATTTTTTTTCTTCCAATTTTCTTTTTGTAATTTCAAAAAAATGAAAATTTCAACGAAATTTCGCAAAATCACAATCCTTGCTCTCATCTGAGTGAATTAGAAGTTGTAATAGTGGCCTTGGAACTCAGAGCTTTCCTGGCAATTACCAGGAAGTATCCTTCTCCATTTTTATCCTGTCATTTTCTCATTTCCCTTTCGTCATGCCTTTTCTTAGAAATAGAAACACCGTTTATTAATAGGTTGTATTCATATTGGCCTAGTTGTTATTTACCCGAAAACATGCTAGAATGATATAATCCCAAACCGATCCCTGCCCAACCCATTGCCAAGGCCCATCTATCGCGGGCCATGTGTACTAGACATGTCACGGGTTCATGCTGTTTGACATGCAAGGATGACTTCATGTCAATGAGGTAATAATATGAGAGTATCCCCACAATTTCATCACATGTTCTTGGTAGTGTTAAAGATCAGAACAAAAGACATTAAATGGGGTCCACCCTTAAAATGCAATTACCATTTTCAAACCAAACAACATTACATAAAGTCATCTTCTATCCTTAGATGCCAAAATGAGTGAGGTGACACTGTTCAGTGTATTATACTTAATCTGGTTTATTTCCAAAACTAGCCCATCCTGTCCATCACTCAAATTTCTCACGAGTTCTCACCCCCTCCTCGTAATATGGCCCTTTGAACTATATGTCATTATTAACTACACTGCATTAGGTTGGGGAAAGCATGGCTAGATTTGTACGGAAAAAGAAGGTCCACAAAAATAAAAAATAAAAATATATTTTTGTGCAATAAAAAAAGAAAAAAAAGTTAGTGAGAGAGAATGTCGGTTTTGCTATAAAAGGTACAAAAGCCTCTCTCTCTCTTTCACTTCTATCAGTTCTCTCTCTATAAATGAGACCTTTTATTGGTGGTATTGTTGGTCTTTCGGATATCTAAATCCATCATCAAACCAAAGAAGAGCCAAATCTCCAACATCAACTGAAGAAGAGCCATCCATCATCAACCAACCACCACAACATCTAAGGTGAGAGGAGCCAATCTCCATCTCTCATTTCTTAACTTCCATGATTAACTTGGATTGGTGGAATTTTTAGAAGTTTTTTTTTTTTTTTTTGTGCTTCTTCACTTGGATCAAGAAGTAGTATTTTTTTTTTTTTTTTTGAATTTTTGGTTTAGGGTTTGGGGGTTGTTTTTTTTGGCTTAATTTGGTAAGATGTAACTCTTTTTTGACAAAACCCCATCTTTTTTTGGGTGGCTTTTAGTGATGTTTCTGTTGTGTAAATGAGTGGGTTTCTTTTTTGTGTTGCTTGCATGGGAATTGATTTATGTATGTGTTGTTGATGATGATGACTACAGGGTGAGGTTTTTTTTTTGGTGTATGAGATTGTGATCAGAATGGCAAGGGAGAAGATTCAGATCAAGAAGATCGCCAACACGACTGCGAGGCAGGTGACCTTTTCCAAGAGGAGGAGAGGGCTTTTTAAGAAAGCTGAAGAACTCGCTATTCTTTGTGATGCTGAGGTTGCTCTCATCATCTTCTCGTCTACTGGAAAGTTCTTTGAGTACTCCAGCTCAAGGTACCTCATCAGCTCCTTCTCATCTTCTTCTTCTTCTTCGTCGCCTTTTTGTACATAGTTGGGGTTAGAATTGCTATGCTTAATGCCAAGTTTTCACACATGAATTACCCCAAGAGCGGGAATTTTAGCTTAAAAACAAGACATTGGGGTTTGGTAGAAAAGCTTGCTAGTACTACTTCAAGAACAAAAGAAATCTAGATCTGACTTAGAATTACATTCAACTGTGCTACCAAATTGAAACATTTTAAAACATGTCACTGTGTAAGTGTCTTTTTCTAAACAACAGAAAGTCATTGGGCAATTATTTTTTCATCACTTTTTTTCTTTTACTTTCTTTTGCTCTATGACATGGCTATTTCCATTTCAGAATTGATCCCACTCTTGTTTGGATTTGAAATTTTCGTGTTCTTCCGAATTCAAATTCTTTTACCGGCTTGTTATGTTAGAGTTGGTTATGGCTTTAAGTTTACATCACCAGTTTTAAAACTTACGAACAACTTAATTGACTGTTTTGATTAAAATTTTCTTAGCTTCCTTGTTGGGTTGAATTTCATTTCTCCACCCATATGAAAAGAACTACTTCTCAATATGGGAGAATAAGGTTTGCTCGTAAGTTGCTTTTGCATATTGTCAAGGGTTGCCATTAGATTAGCACGAGCAATCTAGTGAACACTTTAGGCATTCTCATTATAGCGACCAAATGAACATAAAGTTAGTGTAAGCTTCATTCATGCTTTCCCTCAACTTTCCATCCATCTTCAAACAAATTCTACCCAGGAGCAATAACCAAAAAACATTTCTGCTCCATGTTGAGAGGGAAATTTGGAGGATCTCATTCGATTAAACATAGCCTCTAAATATACCACTTTGTTGCTACAATGAGGTGACAAGTCAAATATTTTAATTAACAAATTCAAGATGCAAATATTACAGACGTAATTCATGAGATAAATATATGATGACACTGATATGAGAAAGTAGTCCCAAGGAGAAGGTTTCTCAACCCCACTGAACTCACAATTCAAATTTACCCCATATGCATGGTTGGATGCATCTAACTCATGACGTACTATACGGATGGTCTAAAATGTTTTCGCAAGAAGTTAACAAGCTATTTCTTCTCCCATAACACTGGTTAGCATTCACCCTAACAATACCTCTTTAATCTATATTAACTTCTAAGTAATCGCTATTTCTAAAGAAGACAATTCTTACAATTCTTGATTTATTGAGCTTTTAATCAGTATAACTCACCTCTTAACTTAGCTATTATTATGGAATGCTGCAAATGAAATCTTGTATCGATCGTAAAGTTTGGCTCTATAAAGATTGCTAATCTCCCTATAGGCGGACAAATTTGTTGATGGAGCAAACCACAAAGATGGTAAAGAAAAAGACAACAGCTCGAATTAGTATCTTCAGAGCATAAGCCTTGAGAGATTGTGGTTTGTGAGTAGCGAGAAGCTCCAAGAAGGAACCCATCTCCTAAAGAATGGGCATTCTGTTAATCTGTTAGCCATCCATCCTCTCTCAAAGATCTCAAATATATGCAACTTCCTTCATCCTTTTAATTATTCATCCGTTTTTACTCCAAATTATGGTTCATGCTCACTTGCCATATCGTTCAATTCTAGCTACGCCGACATTCATCAAACGCCTTGTTGCAATATATACACTCATGTAACTCCTACAACTTGAGAGATTGAGATTTTAGCTATGCCGAATCCAACCATGTTGGATCTCTTTGAGGCCATGAACCTAAATTGGAAGATCTTACTCTCCCTGGCCTTGAGCTATTTTCAAAGATGAATGTTCATCCAGTTTTTTGCCCATCATAAATTAGACTGATGTTCTAAATGGTCGTTTTTCTGAAATCTCAATCCAAAAGACTTCGTTTCAATAGCAAAATTTCCATTGTTACTATAAATAGTAACAAATGAACTGGCCTCCAAATTAAAACCAAAACTATAAATGTATCATCGAAGTGACCAGTCTTTTGACTGGACCAAAGTTAATCTCCTTTTCCATTTTGGGAGTGGCTTGATCACCATAGTAAGAAGTTTGTTTGTTGATGGGAGGGGGGACCTCCTAAAAGGGAAGGAGAGGTATGATGATAGAGATGGGGAAACCCCTAAAGTCTTGCTGCCATTCTATGCTGCATGCACATGCAGCAGTGTTGATGTGCTTTAACTCATGGGGATACCAAACTGATTGATCTCACCTATGTTGCCATTTAACTGTAACTTACTTAATTGCTGCCCTAAATTCAGTCAATATGCCATATTTTATGAGATAGGTGGCTAGGTATGATATATCATTATATCATCCTTATTGCATGCATCTAACCTTGTTGTAAATCTTTTATCCTTCACATTCGTGAAAACTAGTTATTAAAATCTAACAGAAGCAACAAGTAAATGTTGAAAATGTTAAAACAAAAAACTAAGGAGGATTACCCGAATAAATTGCATGTTTGATGTGGATTATTAGTATAAAGGAGCCAAATCCAGATTGTCTACATTTGGGTGTAGTAGAGATCTGCACCTCAAGGGGAGAAAAACACCAAATCATAAGGGTTAATATGATCTGAAGTGCACTTGTGTAAGAATTTCACTTAATAACAACGGAAAGTCATACATTCAGTGTCGTAGATAACTCCGTCCAAATGAAATTTTATTCTCTAGAATGGGGTGGAAAATGTGGATTCTAGATGATAAAAATCATGTGCTCTAAAATAGGTGACTGTATTATTTACCCTATATCTACACTGTGTACATATAATTTCACTACATTATATTGGCATTTTTGTAACAACCCCCAAAACAGTATCACTTTTGAAGTGTAACAATTTACCTAAAAACTTTACACATTTTCACAAACAAAATGATACAATAATAGTATCACCATGAAGAGTATGGTTATAAAAGTGATATTATTCATGGTGATCCAACTTATTGTATCATTTTTTTTGTGTTACTGTTTTTTTTTTTTTTTTTGACTAAATTTAGTTTTGATTTGAAATTGTTTGGTGAATTGTAACATCTCAAAAGTGATATTGTTTCGAGAGTTGTTATAAAAGTGCCAATTTGGTGTAGTGTTTCAGCTTGTAAATCTCTTAGTCTCAATATCTTGAAAATAATAACTTAGATTAATTTTGCATTGGGCATGCTTTAGTAAAATATGATTTACAAGGCTTATTTATTAGTAACAATCTTATAGCCTCGTGAAAATGATTCTCTTCTACAACCACAATAGCAATGAATACCACAACCCCATCACCACCACCACCACCACCACTATCACAATCACCACCATATCACCACAATCATCAACACAATCACCACTTTCGCAACCACCACTACTACCACGACAACTACTTTTATGTTTTGTAAAATTGTTTCAACACTTAGGCCTTGCTTGGTTCATAGAAAGTCTACTTTGAATGCAAATTGTTTTCACACTACTGATGTTGAATTCAGTATGCAGAAATTCTTAACAACATTGAAAAATTTTGGAAAATTGATTTTCAATGAAATTTGTTAATTTTTATTAAGCACTCAAAATTTAATTTTTAGGAAAATTACTTGCGTTTGCAGTGGATTTTTGTGAACCAAACAAAACCTTATACTACTTTTAAGTATTTCTATTTGAAACAAAATTTCATGAACCAAACAACCCTTGATATATAAGTATTAATGTTATAACAAACATCGTAAAACAAAACAAAAAAAATTTAGTAACTTATTTGTCAATAATTAATAAAATGAAATTCTTATGCACTCAATTGTAAATATCTACATATCAAGGAAAGAAATTGCCACATCAGCATATTAAAGCTTGATTTGGTAAAACATGAAAAATACATGGTCGTTTTAACTAAAAGAGTTCCTAAAAGTTGACACGTCTACCAACATTTGATTTCCTCTTCATTGTCGATTTAAGACTGAATCTTGAGAGGAAATAAAAAGTAAGCTAATTACTAGTGGTTAGAGTAGTTGTAAGAAGAGAAAAATAACATAAAAGTTAATTAATTAGCAAAATTACTTTTAGTAGACATTTTGTCACACCTAGATTCTTGATACACTGAAATGTCCTAAAAATCGAGGCGTGGTTTTATTTTTTCATTGCCACGATCTACACTTGCTTGCCTCTGTCGAAAACAAACACATGAAATTACCCTGAAATTTAAAGAAATATAATAACATAAATAAACATAGGATAACATCGCAAATCCAAAATATTAAGGTTATAACACTAACATGCACAATCGTATCATAAAGTATTACATGACAAAATTATACCCAGACAAAATAATATTCAACCTTAAGCTACTATACGAAATTGGCTTAACTGAGTGTGGTATCAAACTGCACCGCCTGTGGTGCCACCACCAGCAACACCACTACTTGCACACCAATAGAGGTATACCCACATGCCAAAGAAAGCAATGTGGGTTAGCAATGCTGGTATGAGCAGACCAAATAAAGGCACACAACATGTATGTAGTAATAAGAAGCGAACCGTGATTTCACTAATAGGGTAATAGTATATATTCAAACTACATAAATTCACAATGACACATTCAAGGAAAGCATATGCCAAATACAAACTACACTTAGACAACCACGACAACAACAACACTAGGTGGTTCGGTAGGGAACCCAAGGAGCGAGCATATTCCTGGACTCAAGGCAAGCCATGCACCTGCATAAACCATTAACTGGCCTATCTCCCTATAAATACAGTGTTACTTGCAACAAATTAAATCTAATAACTAATAATAAATGTAGTATGAGCCTACACGTGCTTTTTCCTACAATCACACCTTACTCCGCCATGTCGAACATGTGCCACCTTGACATGCCTCCAAACGCACACCGATACCACTCTAGGCATGTATGGTCCAAGCGGGGTTCCCCTCTAGAACATGCACATCACCACATATGATTGATTGTGCGGCCAGTAAACTCAAGTCATGCGCGCATTGGGGAAGTTTTCAACCCGAACAAAATCTCATTCTCAAGGCTGAGGTAGTGATCAACATCGGCTTTCAGCGAGAGTTCATTTCTTAGATGGGAGAATCAAACATCCTCAAGACTGGGGTAATGATCAATATCGACTACCAGCGGGAGTTCTTTTCTTGGATGTAGGGATACTATCACGTTCTCAAGGCCATATGCTACTCCCTTTCAAGGTTTGGCATAGTTCCTATTGTTAAACGAGTGAAATCCGAATGAAAATATTCAAATCAATACTGCAAGGAGTTGTGGGAAAAGTACAATCTAAAATGATGCGAGTCGACATTCATTCAGTTAAACAATAAAGACTGACTTGACAACCCTTATGAAAGGAATTTGATATCATTCCATGGGATCATATGCCAACATTTATCATATAGGCAATGTACATCGTATTCTCAATGTAAAACTGTCACATGCAACCTTTAACACCCTTAGAAGCATGAATGCAATAGAATTGGTCATATAAACAAAATTCATAAGTACCTCAGTCTTACATATTGGAGAAAAACTCAATAAATAATAAAAATGAAAGGAATTGAAGAACTCGACTCATACATTTTGAGCTAACTGTTCGAGACCTTGAGGCTCTAAAGGTCATAACTATCACTACAAAACTCCAAATTGAGAACCGCTTTTCCAATATAATCTAGACTCCTATGTGCTAACCCTATATCTCAAGAACCCTTGTGTGTTTCAAAAAGGAAAAAAATTATCCCCGAAAATCAGTGCACCTACAGACAGTGGGCTGATTGACATCCTGTTACTTAAATGCTTATATCTCCTACCCAGAAATTCATATTTGAATTTTGTAAAAACGACAAGAGAGTACACTCAACCAGGATTCCAGCAATATAAATCGTGACTACGGATAGTTATAATAGTCAGTCCAAACACTGACTGCAAAACAACACATCTGCTGTAATCCAAAATTCTGACTACACCCTGTTAGTTAAATGCAAATCTCTTGCTCAAAAACTCCCATTCAAGTGTCGTTTGAACAAAAAAAAATTTATATACAAATATCTTGCCAACCATATTAGCCATGCTCCCATAAATTTTCCAACTAGGCCAGGTCCTCTGCAGTTTGTCCGCAGTGTTTTTAGTGTATTTTTAAAAAAGAACACCCATAAAATAATATGGCTGGCAAGATATTTCTACAGAAAAAGAACACCTGGAACCTTCTCGAGTCATACCAAATTTAAAAAAGAAATAGGGCCACAACTGAAACTTCTATAGAATAATCAAAGCGAGTTTTCCCGCGTCGCCGCACAATGGAACACCCCCGAACCCAACTCAACTTATGGGGATTTCATTTCTAGTCTAAGAAAGGTTTGAAAATGTATAAATCATTCCTCGATAATGTTCAAGATACAACTTACAATTCACATACCCAAAACACATCAAATTTCTACATACATTTGCTAAGCATGTTATTATTATTTTTTTTTAATCCATATGCAATTTCGGCGAAATAGAGTGCACATACACATGCTTGGATCATCTCTAAACATGAGTTGACAAACTCACAAGAACATGCAAGGGCTCAATAAACCTCTCAAGTCATCAACTTACTAACATATACACAATTCCAAAGAAATAAAAGCCCCAACCCTTTAATCATCATCCCAACAAGCATAACAAGGAATTCATTTTTTAAAAGATTTGAAATCAATTCAAATAACAAATGAATAAAATTAATTTTGCATCTAACTCACTAATGATGTGCCAAGCTTAACTTTCCAAAATTATGCCTCTAAACATGCGTGCAAATACAATTAATAGATCCAACCCTCTTCTTCTACTTACATAGATTTCTCCTTCTCTTTTTAAGGATGGAGAGAAAATGAGCTAGGTTAAGTGCACCCCAGAATTTGGTAAGTGCACCAGCTTTGTTCTTACGTACAAGTGCACGAATAGATACCTGAGAGCACCAAACTCATTAAGGTTTCCATGTAACATAATTCGAGTCAAACCGAACATAAGGTCACAGTTGGTCAATGTTTCTAAAGCAGACAAATACAAGTATATGCCACACTAAAAGTAAGAAAATACGCAGGATTATGGAATTAAAGTATGAGATATGTATGAGATTACGAAGGGATACAAAACGAGCGCAAATGTGAACAATACAAAAAATAGGGTGTTACATCATACACAACACAAAGAATTTTGTCTCCGAGATTGCCTAAGATAAAAGCTTCAAGTAGGACTACCACATCTTATCCTCAAGCTCCTATGTAACATCGTTTTTTTGTGTACTCCACTAAACTTTCACCAATTTCACTGCCCTTGCAATTGTCGAACCTCACTATCCAAGATAGTTAGGGTTTTATCGGATATGTCAAATCTTCAGTTACATCGAAAAACGAAACACATTGTGAATGCCCGAATACTAGGTGGTAAAGCTAATTTATAGACCATCAGGCCTACTATCTTTGTAACCTCATAAGGACCAACATATCTTCAAACGAGTTTTCCACGACTCAAATCGAAAAACTCCTCGCATCGGGGAAACTTAAAAAAACGCTTGATTACCAATGCAAACTCAAGATTCCTATGCCTCCTATCGGAATATTTCTTCTATCGACTCTGCGCTGGCCTAAAACGGTCTTTAATCAGTTCCACCTTCGTGGTCTCTAGAACAATGTTCGGCCCAATAATAGCACCATTACCAACCTCTGCCCATCATACAGATATGCAAGGTTTACCATATAATGCCTCAACTGGTGCCATCCCAATTCTCGTTTGGGTTACTATTGTTATAAGCAAACTCAAGAACAAATGATCTTCCCAACTGCCTCCGAAATCCATTACACAAGCTCTTAACATGTCGTAGAAGATCTGGTTCACCCTGTCTGACTGACCATTTGTCTAAGGATGTTAAGCCGTACTCATATCCAACTTATTGCCCATAGCATTATGAAAATTTTGCCAAAGGTGAGCTGTGAATGAGGGGTCTCTATTTGATACAATCGACACTAGGGCTCCATGGAGTCTAACTACCTCCTTGATAAACAATTGAGCCAAACTATCTGAAGTCCAACGGACACTAACGGGAAGAAAATGAACGCTCTTAGTCCAATGGTCCATAATAACCCAAATAACTTCACATCCTATCATCGACCGAAGAAGCCCATCAATAAAATTCATCGTCACATGTTCATACTTCCAGGTCAAAATTTCCAATGGTTGCACCAACCCAGAAGGTCTCTGGCAGTTAGCATTGATTTGCTAACAAGTCATGCACCTCACCACAAAGTGCCCAATATCTCGTCTCATACCATGCCACCAAAACGATCGTCTCAGATCTCTGTACATCTTTGTACCTACAGGAGTGGTAAACTTTGATTTGTAAGCTTCTTCTAAGATCTCTTTCCTCAAATCCAAATCTGCAAGAACACAACTGACCTCAAAATTTTAAATCGCTTTGTGAATACACTGCCCAGTTAGTTGGACGACCGTCTACACAATCAATGACCAGATCCTCCAATCTCCGAAGAAGTAACGGATCCAAACTCTGTCGCTCGATCACTCGTTTGACTAAGGTTGCCATGACAACTAATCAAACCACGAAAGCGTCCAAAGAACATGATATAGGTGCACATCAAACAAGGCCAACTCAGGAATCCTCCACTCTTGGATCATCATGGTAGCCATTACCATAGCGTTTACTCAAAGCATTTGCTACCACATCTGCCTTACAAGGCTGATACAGGATCTCAAATAAAAGTAACCTCTTCATTTTTGAATGGCAGTTACAAATAAATGTACTACTATGTCAAACAAACGTATTCGTAAAAACAATTGGAAAAAAAAGTGCATGGGGTGGCGGTAATAAGGAAATCCAGTCACCGTTGTTGCCTCATGTTCAATTCCTTTCGAGAAAATAAGTACTCAAGGTCTGTATAACTGTATACAATTCAAACCTTTTTCCATACAGATAATATTGCCAAATCCATAGAGCGAATACAACTGCCGCTAACTCCAAATCATGAGTGGGGTGCCTCCTCTCATGCGGCTTCAATTGTCAAGTAGCATAAGTTACCACCTTCTTGTCTTAATACCAAGCACCAGAATAGTCAACACAGGAGCCGAACCTCTGCTTCAAGGTTTCAAATGCCTCAATGCACTCATCCGACCAAACATAGAGCTTTTATGTTCCAACCCTTCACTGATTTTTCAAGTGATGTTTGTTAATGTATCTAAAGTCGGAAATGAATTATTATTGAGGCAAATTATCTCTAAACACTGAGAGTTGAGTATTTCCAGTCGGTCATTTTCATCTTATTTATATCTTTAACATCATTAACACGCTAAAAACTTCATCCTCATTTTATTATTAATCCAACAAACGCATTTTCAGACTTGGCTTTTAGAACAAGAGCCTATTTGTTAAAAACACTGAAACTGAAATTTTATACTGAAAGTTAACACTGAAGGCTTATATTGAATGCTGATACTAAAATGAAATTTTTGAATGTTGAATATGAAGACTCTGAAAAAATTGCTTATTTTACTCATTTTAAGGAAAAATGAACTCTCATTTAAGTTTCTAACATGGTAATGATGTCAAGGATATAACAATGTAAGATGAAAAAAAAGATTTGGAGCACTTAGAGCTTTCAATGTTTAAGACATAAGCAAGAAAGTCTTGCTTTTCGCTTATCACTTAATTTGGCACTAAAGACACGTTAACATGCACAACTTGATTGGAAAACCACTAAATTTTTCAGAGTAAGTTTTAAGTGATAAAATAAGTCTTTAGTAAACAACCTTCCCTAAGTCTTTAAATTTGTTTAAAATAAAAAACTCTTATTCTTCACAACATCTTAGCGATCTCTTGTATCACCATCTTAGTGTGGCTATTTGAAAGGTTATTTCCATCAATTTTTATGCCAAATAAAAATTTTAAATAAACATATTCCCTAATTGAGGGGAATATCTCGTCGAGTATTTTGCCATGATTAATAGAGATATTTTCTATTATCAATCTTAACATGGCTAATTGGAAAAAATTAAACAATTTGTTAAACATTAAAGCAATTCAAAACATTTTTCATCTTTACAAAAAGAAAAATAATCTGGTACAGTACATAATTCTAAGCATTAAAAGAAAAGACATAGAATGTATTCATTTTTTTACTCGTACAAATTTACGTTCAACACAATTATTCTAAGATGCATAATTCGTGATTATAATGTATGTATATAATAAAAAATTTGGCATTCAGTTTAATCTAAATAAAAATATAATAGGTTACTAAATGTCTACAACATTTTTTATCGATATTCTTTAGTTATATCATATGTTGCCAAAACAAAAGAAATTATGAAATTTGTTTAAGTGAAAATGGTTTTAATAAAAATGCCTTTTTACCTTGAAAAATTAACTATTAACATCCTTTCACATTAAATAAAGAATTAAATATCACTTTTGAGTAAAGACAAGTAAATAATGTCAGTATATAGATTTAATAATAAAGACTTTGAATTTTGGTTGAGATTTGGAAAAAATGGGGATATCAAAAGTTTCAGGGTGGAAAATATGTTTTGTGAAAAGAATTCACTAAAATGTTTTAGTTGGAAGTCTTACCAAAGCCTGTTAAAATATGTAGGGCTTGCACTCAACATAGCCAAGTCCAAGATTGATTCACCTCTACAAGAAGGAAAGCCAAAATAGCTAAAGAAGTAAAGTCAGAATAGGAAAGTTAGTATAGGAAAGCCAAAATAGTTAAAAAAGGAAAGTCAGGATATGAAAGTTAGAATAGAAAAGTTAGAATACAACTCTATTTTGTATAAGAAGTTTTAAGTTTCATGTTTCCACAAGGGTAGGTAGAAGTTAGCTCATATAAACTTGTATTCGATCAAAGAATCAACAATAATAATACAATTCTCTAAAAAACAATTTTACATGGTATCAAAGCAGCGATATTGAGATCTCGCAAGTAAGACTCTGCGGACTCAAGCTCTTTCTTGCATCCTCAACGACTATGCACTTTGACTTTAGACGCAAGAGGCGGGAAAGGGAGGACAATAACAATAGCCTACTTCGATCAACCAATCACAGTAACATAGTATTGCTCCATCACCAAGACAACATTGGTCTCCGTCTTCACAGTGCACGGCGAATTAGACAAAATCGTTCGAGTGGGCGACAAGTTTCGCTTCGGTCCGACTACATCTTCCACAGTTCTTACCATCTCCCTGATACCAATAGACTCAACCTTCTCTCCTCGCATGGTGACGCCTTTCGCCAACACATAGACCGTCGTCGACCTCCTTTTTTCTCAACAGATCACACCACGCTGCACAGTCATGATCGCTAATCTTCTCACGCAGCCATCACGAACGTTGTTGTTCCTCTCGTTGCCAGTCACACAGAGCAGCAACAGGGGATCACAGAGAAGCAACACACCACAGTTCCACCTCTCTTTTCGCGTCCCTCGTTCCCTATCTATCCCTTTCTTTATCTCTCATAGGTCCAAGTTCCATCGCACAACAGGTTGTAGGGACGAAGAAATTGCATGAAAGAAGGAAATTTTGGAGGGAATTAGAATTTAAATCCTTTCCCTTCGCTATTTGTACCCGACTTCTAGTCAGTACCACCATAGCTAAAAAAATACCAGCAACAATGCTGAGCAATACTAACATTTGTGCTAAGCAATTTTTCAGCCTTCGCGCTGAGGGCGGGTCATGATGACTCGAGTCGAACCATTAGCAACTTCATTCGAGAAGTCTACTCAACCCGTTTTCATGATTACTCGAGTCGAACCATTTGCAGCTTCAGTCGAGAAGTCTGTTCTACCTGTTTTCATACCATAATTATCCAGAATTATCAGAATTTGACAATCATGATGCCTCGAGTCGAACCATTAGCAGCTTTACTCGAGAATCACGATTTCTTCATAGCAGAATTATCAGAATTTGACAGTCATGCTGTCTCGAGTTGAACCATTAGCAGCTTCACTTGACAGTCATCATTTCACATTCATTTTTCACCAAATTAGACTTCAAAGTTTCCTCCAAGCTGCACATTTCATTTGCGTCTACATGTCTAGCTTGCGGGGGCGTGTTAGAATATGTAGGGCTTACATTCACCATAGCCAAGCTCAAGTCCAAGATTGATTCACCTTTACAAGAAGGAAAATCAGAATAGTTAAAGAAGTAAAGTCAGAATAAGAATGCCAGAATAGTTAAAGAAGGAAAGTATAGAAAAGTCATAATATGACTATTTTGTATAAGAATTTTTAAGTTGCCCGTTTCCAGAAGGTTGGTAGAAGTTAACTTATATAAGTTTGTATTCGATCAAAGAATCAACAATAATAATACAATTCTCTAAATATTTTCTTTACAAAGTCGGATACAAAAGTATTTATGGGTGAGGTTTTAAGGGAAACTAGGGTAGAAAAAGGGAGAGAAATGATTGCACAATGGTATTGAGTTCCTTTTGTAGGAGGAAAAAATAAATAAAATAGAAAAATAGGAAACAAAAGGAAGCATATCAGGAGTCCCTTTTTACTGGTTTATTTAATTATTCTATCTCCATGATTTTTAGGGAGTTTAAGAGGCGAAGAAAGAGATCAACCATTGTTAACTTACTATTGAAGAATTCAAAAGCGAAAAAAAGATTAAGATTCGTTCACCACACTTAAAACAAGATTCTACACCGGAATATAAGACCCACGATTGATTAATGAGACAAGTAATGTGAAACTAATATCAACAAAACCAATTGTAATGGATGTTGATCATTAATAAGTTTGTTAAGAAATACTTACTAATTAAAAATATAAATTATTTAATGGAAGAGTTAAGAGTCAAGTAAGGTAAGATCAAGGTTAGGTTGCTCGAGGTCCAAGTCCAGTTCAAGGTCAAGTCAACTTGCTTGAAACAGGCAAACAAAAGGCAAAAATTAATGGATTGGCACACTAGGGGTTGATCACATATAATGCATATCAAAAGATTATTTAAAGAGTCAAAAAATCTAAGATAATTTGATTGATTTCATGTTTATGGTTCACATTAGGCATTGGGAAAATATTTAGGGCAGCAAAGCTCTAGTTTGGCTGTTGGGAGACGTTTGGAGATCATTTTTGACATTGATTTCCATGTTTACATCTTTTAATGAACTACCTTATTATTTTCTCCGTAATTGTCTTTATTTTTTTCTTTGCCTTGTGATGTCCTTGGTCATATTATGGTTGGCTAGTTTGATGTATTTAACTCTCATTGCTTGATTGAAAAAAATGTTTTGAGTAGGCAATATTTCTTCTAGGTTCACCCACACTGCTCCCATCCCTTCCTTCTTCAACTTAACCCACAACCATGGATGATCGGCCCTCCTCACTGCTCTTTCTTACTCCATATCATTTTTTTTGTTGAAGGCATAAAACATATATATAGATTAATAATGGTGCATACAATAGTGATATCCTGCTGTTATAGCTAGATTTTGAGCCTCGTAGTTGAAATCTCTATTAATAAAGTTGCAAAACAAAGTCTATGGAGAGTAAGCAATCTCCCAATATTACTAATAAGAGGCCACCATGTCCAGCTTATGGTCGTCCTAGGATCCCGCTGATTTTCATGCAAAATTAAATGTCCTCGAGTCCCCCAGTAGCATTCTTGTGTGACAATGCCTCGCTTGGATGAGTAGCAAAGCTGTCTCGGCTGCATGGACATTGATTGCAAAAATCCCTATCGCTCCCTGTTGAGATGTGGCAGAAAAACTTGCATTGTAAGTGACAATGATTGTATCTGAGTCCAAGATATCAAGAATGGGATGAGTGTGGAGGGATCTGGAGTTGAGTCTGTGATGTCTGGCTGAATGAAGTTGGGCTTGTATCAATTCCTGTCTAGTGTTTTCCATTGCAGTGCGGGGGCCCAGAAAAGTGAGGGGATCAATCCTGGTGTCGGACTAATTGTATCGCTTATCGGTAATAACTTTCTCAATAATGTGGCCTTTGAGATTTGGAAGATGCTCTTCTTGTTGTAATAAAGAGCCCGGAGTTGAAGCGCACGAGTGTTGTGAAGGGAAGAAATAACTTGTCACATGTTCTTTGCCATTAAAACAAGATTTTTATTCCTATTCGAAAGAATATTGAGGCCTTTGAGAGCCCCCTAGGTTATGAAATACTATCCCACGTACACATATGCTTATCGCGGCTGTCGATTGTACCATTCCACCAGAAGGTGCGAGTCAGATTATTCATTTTGGTAGAAATGACGCAGAGAAGGAAGAAAGTTTGCATAGTGTGAATCGGGATAGAATTAAAGACAACCTTAAACATAGTCGTTCTACCAGCTTGGTAAGAACTTTAGATTTTCAGCTTGAAAGTTTAGTGTTGACTTTGTCGAGTAAAAATTGGAAATCACTGGTTTTCTTTTTTGAAAAAGAAATGGGGATCCAAGATTTTTTTTCCTTTGGATTGTAGAATTTGGACTCCAGGATTTTGTTTATCATTTTAGAGTGCTTTGGGTGAACATTTGAACTATAGAATACCGAGGACTTGTCAAAGTTAACCTGAGACAAGACAATAGTGATTGAGAATATCTTTAACTGAGTGAGCTTCAGCTAAAGATGCCTGGCAGAAGAGCATGAGATCATCAGCATTTAACAAATGATTGATAGAAAGGGAATGTCATTTGATTCTTATTCCTTTGATGAGATCATCAAATTTTGCCTGAGCGATGAGTCGAGAAACGATTTCCGAATAAGAATGAAAAGGTAGGGCAAAAGAGGATTTCCTTGGCGAACCCCCTTAGAAGGTTTGATTAGAGGAAAGGGAGACCCGTTGAGCAAGACTTGAAGGGATGAGGTGGAAATGCATTGATTGATCATTTGAATCCATCCCTCCGCGAAACCCAAATTTCAGAGAATTTGGATAAGAAAATACCAATCCACTCTATCATAGGCTTTTGCCATATCAATTTTGATCGCCATCCACCCTTGTTTCTTTTTGCGAAAGTGTTTTGTTTGAAAGAAAGTCTCATGAGCGAGGTTGACATTGTTCGCAATAGAATGACCACGGAGAAAAGCTCATTGGTTTGGAGAGATAATGTGTTCAAGCAAAGGTTTGAGACTATTTGCTAGAATTTTCGAAATAGCATTTTAAATGACATTGCAGAGCTCTATAGGTTGAAATTTATCAATGGTGATTGGATTTCCTACCTTAGGGATTAGGGCGATGAAAGTCTCGTTAAGCTTTAGGTTTAGCTGACGGGTGATGAAAATTTTAACCATCTCTAGAACATTGTGTTTCACAATACCCCAGTAATACTGGAAGAAAAAAACATGAAAGTCGTTTGGACCAGGGGCTTTATGACTGCCCATCTCGAAGACAACTGCTTGGATTTCAGAATCATTAGGGATGGCAGTAGGAGTCTCATTTTCAGATAGTATTTTCTGTGACAACCGGGGTGAACAAAGATAGTATTTTCAGATTAGGCTCAGGATAAGAAGAATGAAAGATGTTTCGGAAATAATTGTTGAGATTATTTTCAACTGAGACATCATCGGAATGCCAGGAATTACTATCGTCCTTCAGGCGAAGAATGAGGTTTCTTTTTCGGCATAGCAAAGAGGCGAGATGAAAGAATTTGGTATTCCCATCTTCTTCAGTGAGCTAGGAATGCCCTGATTTGTTTCGCCAGAAGAGTTCTTCTCTAACAAAGAGCTCTGAAAGTCTGTCTTCCAAAATCGAGATAGCCAAGGCATTGTTCTTAGAGGGGTTCATTCTGAAGAACATCCATGGCTTTTTGGGTTTCCAAAGTACAAAGGTGGATGTTTTTTAAAATCCGTTTTGTTCCAACATGGCAAACAATAACTGAGTTTTTTTTTTTTTTTATGAAAGAAATTAAGCGCAAAGTGTTATGTTGTCGTTGGGCCCAGGAAGAGTGAACCAGATGGCGTCAATTGGGGTCCTTGGTCCACATCTAGGATGCCCGGACTCGGATATGCTGTCGTGTCGGACACGGATACGACACGACGATTCAACAATTTAAAAAAAAAAAAAGGACTCGGCAACACGTTCAACTTATTTTTTTAATATATATTTTTTTGTAACTCATATGAACATAAAATCATAAATAATAATATTGAACAATCCAAACATATCAATAAAACATTCATTCATTCAAAATTTCAAATGTATCATAAAGTCAAATTCAAGTCATACTCATAAAGCATAAACAACATAATTTCATTAATTTGATAATGTAAAATGTAAATTGATAACTTCGTTAACTCACCAGCTAGGCGGCTAAATTTCTTCATTAACTAGCGGATCAACTGTCGCATTCCCTTCATTCAACAACCCAACTTCTAGTTCATCAAGTGAAAGACTGGCAATCTCAAGCATTCCAGCAGCATCCAAATCCAACGAATCAATAGTATCTCCTCCGATATCCCACATCCTTGTCTCACCTTCTTTGTACTCTTGTTTTCTTCTTGACAAAAGATGAAGGTTGGAATGCACAAACACCAAATCTTCAGCTCATTGTGGGGTCATTTGGTTCCTTTTTAATGAGTGGATGTTATACGTGCTCAAATTCCTCTCACAACATGAGGAAGAACAAGGCTGCCCAAGTAACTTCAAAGCTAAAGGCTGGAGTAATGGTGCAGAAGCACCATAAGAAACCCACCACACATAAGGTTCTAGGTATGCTCTATTCTGTAGAGAATCACTTTCTGCAAACTGTCCTAAACCCGCTAAAAACTTAGCATACTCTGTAGTAACCAATCTTCTTTCCTCAATACTAGGAAAGTATCTCTTGAAGCACTTATCCCTCTCCTTTGAAATCTCAAGATCTTTGTGTGGCAAAACACGATTAGGAGCCCCTTCAAGCCATTCTCTGCTATAATACCTATATATAAGCAATGTCAATCACAGATTAATATTTAAACATTAAGTGCATAACCCATAATTCTAGTCTTCTAGTCAAGACTCAAGACCAAGTAGAATAAAAAGTAAAAAACAATGCAATTATTTACCTTGGATTCAAGGAATGTGCTAATAAGCAATGCAGTGGTGTGTTACTTTTATCTCATCGATCTACTAGTATATGATGTACCACTGAAAAAAACTCTTTGACTCTTCACTGTCTGCCTTTCCTTCATGGCGGTAAATAACTTGCTTCACTTTCTTAATCATAACATCCCACATCTCATACACCAAGTGAAGACAAGGCTCATCTGTATCAGCACTCCGCAACATTGAATAAATAGGCTCTGCGAAACGAAGTACATAGTCCACTTTGTCCCACCACAAGTCATCACCAATAGTTTTCCTTTCACAAGTCGTGCTTTCTCAACATCATCATCCCTATCGAAATCCCACTGATCTCCAATCACCATACTCTAGAGGCTACTTTTAATGTCTTTCAACCTCTTGAGCGTAATTATACTTGAAGCAAAGCTTGTCTCTGCTATGGAAAACAACTTCAAGCTCGAGTGCTCATTAAACACATGCAACCTCATGGAATGGTTCATGATAAAGTTCTTGATTAGTACCCCGTTCCCAACAATATCAATAATCCAACTACACAAACTGTAGGCCTTTTCATTTGCAGGCGTGTTCTTTGGTGCACAAATGTTATTGAAGACAAGGTTGAGAGTGTGGACTACCCAAGGTGTCCAAAACACCTCAGGATACTGGCTCTCAATAAGTAAACTTGCAGCCTTACAAACTGGAGCATTGTCGGTTATGACTTGGACCGCATTACTTGGCCCAACGTCACGTACGACTTCCTTGATGAAACTAGCAATGAAGAACTTGTCTTTGTACTCCACTTCACAGTTCACAACCTTCAAGAACATTGGACGACCCTCATTAATCACAATGAAATTAATGAGAGGTCTCCTTTGAGCATCAGTCCACCCATCACAAACAATGGTTGCCCCTTTGGTAACCCATGTGAACTTTGTTGCCTCCTACAACCTTTGAATGTTACCATTTTCATTTTGAAGCAATGTCGTCCTCAATTATACCCAGGGGTATTATAACCACTAGTGGACTTTGCTTTATTCGTTGCATAGGTGAAAGCCTCCTGAAAATACGGATTCTTTGCAAGGTTGAATGGCAATGCAGTTGAGTAGAACATCCTTGCAATCAAAGCATCAAACTCTTGTCGCTCACTCATATTGAAAGCATTTGCAATAGAATTATTAGTGGCTCTCCTCTTCCTTTGTTCATTGTATAAAAGTAATGGAATTGAAGGACCAACCCCACTACTTGAACCCCGGTGCGGGTGACTACTTGAGCCCACTGAAGGAGGTAAAGGAACACTTCGCAGCCTTGAACTTTCTGCTCTCAATGCAGCTTCTTCAACAAAATTGTTGCACCTCTCTAAGTTGTAAGGGGAGATTTTGGCACAAATAGCTATCCCACAGCCTGTTATCTTTAACAAGTGGTCCTTCAATCTAGTATGAGATTTCGTATACTCTTTCCGACAAAAGTTACACCGCCATCTAAGATTTTCCCCACCTTTATTTGGTCATCTTATTATTGTCACATGCCTCCAAAGATCATCTCCAGTCATTTGGCCTAAAGACAACAACGTAACAGTAAACTAAGTACGACTAGAAGGGGGACAATATAATAGTTCAACAGATCAAATGAGTTGAGAACCAAAAATACAATGAAGTTTTTTACAACATTTTCCACTTTTTAAACCCATTTCGACTAAACCTCAAATCCAGACTTTATTCAAGGACTTGGGGTTTTAAACCCTAACACCATAAAAGGTCACGGATCTGATTTGGATCCCTACTACCCCTAAAAACTAAATACCTCCTTTTTTTTTTTACTCTAAATCTACCTGAAATGTACCCACTAACTCCTATCAAAACATCTCAACACGTAAAGATTTTGACCCAAATCGAAAAGGGGAAAACAGTCAGAGGAAAACACAGATTTTGACCCAAATCGAAAAGGGGAAAACATGGAGTTGAAGAAAAACATGTAATTTCGAAATAAGAAAAAAAAACCGTCTCTGAAGATGAATCAGAAAAAAGAAAAAAATCAAAGACTGATAAAAAAATCTAAAGAAGAAAAGCAAAGCAGAAAAAAAAACCCAGAGATGAATCAGAGCAGAACAAAATTAGAGAATAGAATGAAGCATAGATTGATAGGAGAAAATCTTAGGAAAAAAACGAAAAAAGGTACCTGCTGAGGACGACATCGTCTCCTTGCAAACCCCCTCTCTCTAGCTTCGTCCAACAAACACCCTGAGCTTTTCGACCACCCTCGATCTCTTTCTAACTGGATCGATCTCTCTCTATCTGGCTCAATCACTCTCTCTATCTCAATCGGTCGATCAAACTCTGTGGCTCGATGAGGTTCTAAATCGATCGATCGAGCTTCTCTTCCTCTTTTATCTGATTCTCTCTCTTTTTTGTGATTCTCTCAAATTTTCTAGGGTTTGAATAGGATCGATCGAAGAGGATAACAAAAGGGGATGTTATTTGCACCCATTTTGCAACCACGTGTCTGGACCGTGTCCAAGACGAGTCGGTGCCAGTCAACGAATTTTGACCGTTGACCACGTGTCAAATACGTGTTGAGCGCGTGTCCATGTTAGACACGTATTTGACACTTGATACGGGGGTTTTTCGGAGAGTCGGTGCATTTCGGGTCCACATGTAAAAGAAACAGAAAGGTTTGGGAACCCCATGGGTGTGAGAGACAAGTTGAAGAGTAAGAATAAATCCATCCACTCGATGGTAACCAAGATGCGATCAAGCTTCGCCTTAATCCCGTTCTTGTCCTGATGTTTATTGTTCCAAGTGAATTGAGAGCCATTGAGAGGGAAATCCACAAGGTGACGTTCATGAAAGTTCAGAAATGGCTAAGGTTTGAAAAAGAAGGTTTTTTGCCCTCCATTTTTCCTCTTGTTTTAAGATGACATTTAAATCCCCAACAATAATTCTTGGATGTGTTTGGAGATTGTACAAATTGGACATAGATTCCTAGAAAAGGACTCTAAGACAAGGGTTTGGTTCTCCGTACACAAATAAAGCCGACCAAGTAGAAAGAACATAATAATTATCAATACAACAATTGAAATAGTATTTACATGAAAAAAAGGAGGGTAAGATGAATACCTTCTTTTTAGAAAAGGGCGACACCTCAAGAGACTGGATGATTGCCATGGTGGGATGACTAGATGTCACCTCAACAACCATCCGAAGAGGACCCATGGCCTTGAGGTAAGGCCTTGATCATATCATCCTTGCTTGTGAATTGGACTCGGTAGTACTTTCAGTGTCATTCTTTCGAGCCAATTGTTTAACATGGAAAGGTTGTGAATTTTCCCATTGAATTACCATACGATAAGCGAAAACCTCTTTTCGAAGTTTTTGGTGATGGAAATACTTAGCCACCACTCTCAAATGTTTGTTTTCATTGTCATTTGTAGGGTGAGGCTCAAACATGGGGGCCAAAAGAGAAAGGTTCTTTGCCAGTTGTGATTCCAGATTACTGATAAGTTGGTCTGTTGATGAGGTAAGCGTAATATGTGGGGTGGAGTGAGTTTGGTGAGCATCGAGTGTAGGTTCTAGTAGGGGAGTAGTTGAGTAGTTGATATTGTGGAAGAGTTGTAAGGGGTGGAATTGTAATGGTTGGTGATTAGATGAGGTGGAACGTATGGACTGCATTGTTGGATTTTGATAAGGGATTGGGAGAGGGGAGGTGTTATGTCCCGAAGTATCCATGAGGATGGAACTGAAATAGTAGTGAGCTTGGAAAATGGAGATTTAAAGGGCTTGAGAGGGAAGGTGATGGGGTCAAGGGGTGAGAATTTGATTTTCTAGATGGCGAGGGGAGGTGGTGGTATATCAAAACTTGATTAATGGGGTTATTGGTGGTTGATAAGAGCGGGTTGTGATTACTCATGATGGTGAGTTGAGAACCGATTTTCACGGATCCGCCCCGCCCTTTCCGAATGGAATGGTTTTGGATGTGCCTAAATGGATTTTGGGGCGGATATGGATATTCAAACAACATCTGTCAAATATTTGGGGCGGATATGGATTTGGCTATATTGCCCCATGGATATCCACCCTCTAATCCATTGTAGTTAAGGCGTTGAGGCGGAGACGAGGTAGATGGATCTGAAAACGCCTCACTTCACTAAGGCGGTTTTAACATATTATAAGATTTGTTTTTATAATAAATTGAAACATATTAGCATAGTAATATACATCATCATTTTGATAAGTATCATAAGTAAATATGTACAAAAAGTGACATAACTACCTGGAATCGAAGTATTTTTTAAAGATTTTTTTTTATAACAACTTGAAACATCTCAACATAGTAGTATACATCATCATTTTGATAAATATCATAGGCACATGTACAAAAAGTGACAACTACCTAGAATCAAAATAAAAATATAATAAAGTTACATAGCATAACTAAAAAATGCACTACATAAGTGTCAAGTAACTTGTAAACATTCACTAAATCATTAAAATTAATAATTTTGAAAGAACAAAAATGTGAGAATATTGAATATTTGTTAGAAGAAATTGTTGGAATGGTCGATAAAAATCCACATGTATAATTACTATTGGTATTCCAAAAGCATATAAATCATTGAAATAAGCTATGAAAAATCAAGATTGATGTTGATCACAGATTGATCAAAACATGGAATGTTTTCTCTAAAAAATATTATAAAAAAGTGACAAATTTATCAAAACTTAAATTTTTTTTATGTTGTTTTTATCAAATTGATCAAATATTACACCAAGAAACATAAAATCTTACTATAGAGTGGGTTGCAACATCTTTTTGCTGCAATTAGGTTGCAAATGGACTGCAATTGAGCAATAACAAGTTTTTGGGCTGAGGTAGTGAGGCGGACGCCTCATTTCATCGCACCACATTGCCAAACTTTGAGGCGGAATTTTGTAAAAATGTCGTGAGGCGTGCCTTAGCAGTTGCCTTGACTACACTGCTCTAATCCTAGAGATCTTAAACTCCAAAATTTACAACCATTATTTGTGTATCTCATTGTCCAAGTGTGGGTCCACAGACTTATGCCACATGGTACAGAACGGAGATCCAAGTCTCGTTTCATCCAAGTTTTTACTACAAGGAAGGCACAAAATTCGAGGACCAAAGCTTCAATCTTGAAGAAAAGAAAACCACAAGCTTTTCCAAAAAAAACTCAAAATTTTAACCAAACCCTTAAGCCTTTACTCTCCTAATTGAAGAACAATGCAAAGACCATGGAAACCCTAAGAGATGCTTACGGAGATGAAGAAGATGAAGACGCCACTGAGAAGAGCAACAACGACAATGGTGTTCATCCCACCCCCACCTCTGCAACTCCTCGATACGAAGATGACAACGTCTCTGATGAACTCTCCGAAGCCGAAGCTACGGAAGAGGATGAAGAAGAGGAAGATGATGAGGAAGAAGAAGATGAAGATCTTCAACAACCACAACCACAGCTTAAAAAACTTTAGCAATTAGAGATACCCATTGTTGATTTGGACGAGGAGAACACCCCACAAAAAAAGCAAAAACACCTTTATTCATTACAAACTTCCCCCATTTTCCCCAAACAGAGGTGCACCTCTGTTGTTGCTACTTCAACTGATGGAATTGTAACCACAAAAACAAGAGAACTTAGTAAAGGGTTCATTGTTTGAGCCATTTGAGAAACCCCAATAAAGATTTTGGAGGAAATTTTGGCTTCGAAAGAGTACTTACGTGATTGGATTGAATCAGTTAGTGATTGAGAGCTTGGTTGGAGTAGAACCCAGGGTTGCAGTTATGCAACTGTGGTGGGGCTGAAACCGGAGAGGGGTTTCGAGGGGGAGGAACAAGGCCCCCACATTTTCCAACAATCATCTATGGCCGCGCCCAGACCTCACCCTTCCTCTCCTCTATCGTGATCCCTTCCTCGCCGTCCCTCTCCCACTACCATCTTACACCACCATCACCACCCAACCACAACAAAACCCACACCTCAACACCTTTTTCTCCCCTCTATTCTTCTGTCAAAACAAATCTGAAACAAAACTTCAACAAATTTTTTTTCCAGTTAATCAGGGAGGATATATGCCAATCCGTCGTTGTGGAGGGTAGTTTTAAAAAAATATCTATGCAGTTAAAACGGATGACGGATCCATAACAGTCCAAGAGCGTTATAGGTTATAACGAGATATAACAGTATCATCATCATCATCATCATCATCATCAAAGCCCATTCCCGAGATTTTCGGGGTCGGCTACATGAATTTTGGTTCTCCAAGCAATGCGATCTTCCCACATTTTCTCACCTAATCCAAGCTCAATGATATCTTCATTCACCGTCTTCATCCAAGTTTTCAACGGTCGTCCCCTCCGTCTACACCCTCCATTAACTTGCCAATCTAAACATTTTCTAATTGGCGCCGTGCTTGGTCTCCTCCGCACATGACCAAACCAAGTTAAACGTCTTTCTCTAATTTTTTCCTCTATGGGCGCTACACCTAGGTATATCCTAATTCTTTCATTTCTAATTTTATCCTTACGAGTTTTACCACACATCCACCTTAACATACGCATTTCAGCTATTGCCATCCTATGCGTATGTTGTTCCGTAGTAGCCCAACATTCTGAACCGTATAGCATGACTGGTCGAACAATTGTCTTATAGCATTTCCCTTTTAGCCTTGCAGGCATCCTTGCAGGGATATAACAGTATATAACAGAATAATTTTTAAATATATTTTTAATACTTCCATAAAGTATTAATGTATTATAGAGTCAAAAAAGTAAATTATGTTCATAACATTAAATTAAAAAACAATAAAACATCTTCCCTTCGTATGAGAGTGAGATTGCAACAGAGAGTGCGATCGACTTTTTGTTTTCCCTTCTCTCGTTCTCTGTCAAATGGCGAGGTTTGGTTCTCTGTCGATTGGCAATGACAAACTCTGATCCTTCTTCTTTTCAACGAGTCTAGGGTTCTGGTTTGATCGAGAATGAAATGTGTGATTTTTTTTATGTATTAGAACAAAACATTAAAACGGTGTTATTGAAAAAAAACGTTATCGGAGCCGTGATACTATAACGTGATAATGACATAATGTAACGGCTCACCCCCCCGTTAAGCGTTATATCGGCGTTATAACATTGTTTTAATTGCATAGAAAAATATGATAAACAGATAATCGTGGGCGGATTCGGGGATCCACGATTCCCAACGGGCCGCCCCGCTGCCATCCCTAGGAAATGATGACAGAGAATTTTGTCGGTAGTGATGGTGGAGAAACTAATGAGGGAGAAGAGGATGGATTGCACTCAGTCCTAGATCGGCAAAACGAAAACACAGAGAAACAGTAAACAAGCAAAGGAAAATCATTGATCACTTTCTGGAAAAAAGGGATGAGGAAATTGGGATGTGAGGAATAGGAAAGGGGAAAAAGTGTTTGAGTTCTCAGGAAATTGTAACTCAAGTGCTCTTTTCTGTAAGACATTTCGAGACAACAACAACAATACATATTGTCAAATTTTTCTTACTAAATATCGTTACAAATGTTAATTTAGTATTGAAAACAGATATGTTATTCTTAATAAATCTGTTTTGCCACCTAAATTAGCACACCCAGCAAATTTTTTTTTCTTTTTCTGTCTCCCTGTTACCTATCAATTTGAAAGTTGAAAGTTGAACCATAGCTCCATCATCAACTCCATGGTGTTTTAGCAATAAGTTTGTTGTGGTGATTTTTGCTCCATCATTGTAATCCTGTTTTCTATGTTTTAATGGTTCTCTATCAACAAGCCAAATTTGAAATCTTCAATTCTTTGTTTATTGAGATTTATGTGTTTGGAGGCCTTCAACTGTCTACTCTTGTTCAATCTCTTGGCACTCCTCAAATCTCATATCATCAAGGAAGAAGAGGTTGTGGGCAGTTAAGGGCTGGTTGCTGGTGGTTGTCGGTTAGGATGAAAAGGGAAGGAGAAACAGGGATAGTGTCGTGAATCTAATTTGCTTGTTCAGTTGTTTGTGATTTTTAATTTTTTAATTTTTTTTGGTTTAAAATTTTGTTTTCTATATTTTGTGGATGAACAAAGAGATTGTATCCACACCTTGTGAACTTCAAATCTGGTGTTAGGATGCTAACGTATAAACATCACCTTGTCTTTGGAAGTATGAAGGAGATTCTTGAAAGGCATAATATGCACTCTAAGAACCTTCAGAAACTGGACCAACCTTCTCTGGAACTGCAAGTAAGTGGTTTATATGTCGCATTACATATACTGCATATGATCCACTATGCAACTTTGATATATAGGCTTTTAAGGCTTAGAATGCATGCATTGGTTATGCAGATGATCCCTTTCTTAGTTATCTGATATACTGATTTGATCAAACATTTATTTTGGTGATGTTTTTAGCTAGAGAACAGCAACTATGCCAGGTTGAGCAAGGAACTCGCAGAGAAGAGCCATCAACTGAGGTAAAATCGTGCCTGTATGCACTGAATTTCAGGTTATGCTTGTGTATTTTGTTGAGTAATTCTGCTTTGTTGTAATCAGACAAATGAGGGGAGAAGAGCTTCAAGGATTACAAATAGAGCAACTTCAACAACTAGAGAAGTCACTCGAAGCGGGATTGGGTCGTGTGTTAGAAACAAAAGTTTGTATTATAGTTCTTTATAGTATGAATCTATGAGAATCAAATTTTATTTTCTTACATTGGACTTTAATTTCAACTGGTGTCAGGGTGAACGCATTATGAAAGAGATTAGTACCCTTCATACAAAGGTTAGGTCGAAAGTTCTCTTACCATTCTTTATGTGTGTGGGGTTTTGGAGTTCTCTGACTTATGCCTAAATTGATGAAAATGCAGGGAGTTCAATTGATGGAGGAAAATGAGCGATTGAGGCAACAAGTAAGAGCTTCTGTGACATTCCTATACATTTTCCTTTCCTGTGTGCTATGTTCTTTTCTTTGTTGATGTAGGGTTTTGGCTTGCAGATGTTGGGAATCACTAAGCAGAAAGGCATAGCAGAGGCTCCCCATGAAGAAGGTCACTCATCAGATTCTGTCACCAATATCAGCAGCTCTGGAGGTCCTCCTCAAGACTATGACAGCTCCGATACATCTCTCAAGTTGGGGTAAGTCCATGATATCCTATTACAGTTCAAGTAATTACCGGTTCTTACTGTGTTTAAAGCCATTTTTTTACTCACAACCAAATGAGTCAGGTTTTTTAAGTAATGTCATCCTTCTGAAATTATTTGTTCGAATAGTTTGATTTTTGTTTCTGGTGAAATGGCAGTATTTTTTTGCTTTCTACTTCTTACAGTGTGCCGTGATTGCAGATTACCCTACTCAAGCTGAATGAATGAGAAAAAGAAGTCCTTTAGGAAAACATTATGGGCTTGTAATGGTGAAATGTAAGACACATCCATGTGTTCATCAAGTATGTATGATAAGCATTTTGAAGGAAGAGGGCGTTGCATCCTCCCAGACAGTAATATCTAAAACATATATTCTTCATTTTTAGTTCGTTTCATTATAAAGGTATTTTGTAAGGAAAACGTATGAAACTTTGGACTGAACTTTCTGCGAGAAAATGGGGTTGGGTCTAAAGGAACCCCTTGGCAAGTGTTCTTAAGCAAACACATACTGAGTTTTCATGCAAAGCAGTCAGTAAAAAGCCATTTCAAGCATCCAGGGCTTTAACCAAATTTTGTGCATACATTAGGGTCTGTCTGGGATAGCACAATCATTACTTTCATGTTAAAATGACATGGGTCACACTGTTTAACGCATGGAAAATATTTGGCCCCACCTGAGTACTTAACATTGTATACTGAAATATGGTATGTAGGATTTCAAGCGAATCCCAAATCTAATATCAAATCAAAGAATTTTTTTTTTAATGCATACCTGAAATCATGAAAATTTGAGAAATTATCCTCCTTCAAGGAAATTTGATAAATGATGCTAAAAGACGAACTTAACAATTTAGTGAATGTGATCTTCCATCTCTATAATAACCCGTCTCCAAATTCTCTCACAAAGATGGGAGAGACAGAGGGAATTGGAATTTCCAAAGATGATTCCACTTAGGCATGGCAATCTGGTCCGAACCGGTGGTTACTCCCGACCCTAATGGTTTAGGCGAGGTTTTGATTTAAGTTTGATTCTTAGTGTTCAGAATGGGACCCAAATTGAGAATCGGGTATTATATATAGTTGTGCATAATATTGTAGTACTTTGTCTCTAATTGTGTAAGAAAGAGAAATAAAATATCACAAGGAAAAAACAAAAGAAACTTCGACTCCTAAAAAAAAAAAAAAAATTATTACATCCTAGTAAGCTTGGTGGTTTTATTAAGGAATCGTGGGTTGGGTAGGATAGGCAAACGGGTCGAGGATTGTTGATTCAAATTAAGCTGAATCAGATCATTTTGCTTCAAACAATCCGATTTTAAACGTGTAATTTAAGATACGGTCTAAATCCATTGTAGAACCAATTATGTATACGTTTTGTACTATGAGTGGGGTTAAAAATGTAAATAAAAAAAACTAAAAACATTGTCTCTCTCTTCTTCTCTTAAAAGTTCATTTTCTCAAACGGTTCCTCCTCCCTCAATCTCTCTTGCGAAGTGCCATTCCTCCACCATCAAAGCGTCCACCACCATCGAAGCGTCCATCAACGCCTGGAACGCCTCCATCCACCATCCGCTTGCTCGATCGTGAACTCCACAGTTTCTTCCTTCACTAGGCTCTGAAACCCCTCGGATTTGATCGAGCTTTGGCCCACGAAGAGATCTTCACTATCATCGTCCGGCCTGATGAAGCTGAACCCCAAGTTATCCTAAACCGCCAAGTTCATTCGACACTTTACCGACTGATTCTTTTTCATTTCCTCAACTGATTTGCTTTGAACCTCAAAGCCAAAGGTTAGCTTCTCAACTGATTTGAAGAAATTCTTCTGGAATCGTTGGACCCGCCATTCTCTGAAATTGAATAGGCCAAGAGATTCGTCTCTCTTCTTAAGGTACCTAATTTATCCAATTTCAAAATTGGGAACAAACCCAGTACAAAAAAAATTCTGTTTTTTTTTTTTTGTGCGTGTGATCGGATGTGTTTCAGTGTTATATGAAGAATTTGTTTTATGGGTTTTTGACTTTGAAAGAATCCTATATCGAATTGCTTGTGTTTTATGTAGTTTTCCATTTTGGGTTTTTTTTGGATACTTCACTTGGCAAAGTTGAGTGAGTTTCATATCTATTGCTATCATAAACTCTGTATCCCTTAATTCTTCAAATTCTTCTTTCTTTGTCATTTTACCTCATATCTATTGCTGTTGTAGTTGGATTGACATTGGTCTTTCAATTGGTATTTATTTATTTATTTATTTTGAAAGGCAACACCCCTAAATTTCATAAAACTAATTTATTTTATTTTGCATTAAATAAAATAGGATTACATTTAATTGAATTTAAATTTCAAAATTTTAGGATTTTATTTGGTGAGTTTAGAGGGTGGGTGTGCCCTCGGAATTTTAATGGGGGGAGGGGGGGGGGGGGGGGGGCGAATAGCCACTCAAAAAACCCAATATTTAAAAAAAAAAAACCCCCTTTTTTCATTTTTTTTTTCTTCCCTTCTCTTGTGCCTCTTCGACGACAACGATGGCGGCTAGCGTTGGGATTTTGCCGCGTCTTCCATCGGCCCAACCTTCCTCCTTTATTTTCCTTTCTCCTTCTTCTATCTCCCCTCTCCTTTCCTGTTTGATTTCCTCACCAAACAGAACAAATTCGCACAAAGAGAGAGAGAGCTCGATCGGAGTTGTTGCCAGTTTTTCGAGCAGCCCAGCTCCGATTAATCCTTTGGCGGTGTGTGGAGTTGCGGCATAGAACGGTCGATGTGGTGATTAGAATGGTGAGTTTTTTTTAGATACCCTTATTTTGATTTTGCTCAGTTTTGGTTTTAATTTAAGCTTTCTTGAGGATCATTCACCATTTGCAAACTGCATCCATCTTTCTTACTAGTCTGCCAGTATAAAACATAACTAGTCCGCTAATACTTACTATTTACATAGTTGCTTTGCATATTATTTCCAACGCTTCAGTACTTAGATTGAATTGCACTCACCGTTCCATCTCGGTTCTAACATTATCCCAGCCACTATACCACTGCCTTGGAATGTTTTGGTGGTTGTTCATGTCAGGCTGGACATCATTGATATTTTTCTCGTTAGCATCATCCCCTTCTTTGTCTGGTTGCTCAAGGTTCGTCATTCCTATATCACCATTCTCAATCATAACCAACATTCTGTTCTTAGCATAAGCAAATTTGCTAACACTAGTAGAACAGTTGAAAACAACATAACACTTTTCATGGCTTATATCTTACTGATGCAGTAACCCTGGGACAATCAGATATCTGTTTTAAAAACCCACTGCCTTTGCGTGAACAGAGGGCAAGTAGTTATAGAGAATTAGTATATATATTGCAAGTGGTGTTTAGTTTTTGTAGAAACCTAGTTGTAGTGTTGATCTGGTTGGGTTTCAGGGAATGATTAGCCTGCTGAGTTACAGCAGTGCTATGCAACAATATTGTCACGCCCCGATTTTCAAAGAAAACTAAAATTCCAAAATTCACGTAGGATTACCCGTTTTCCCCAAAACTCGAGACGTGAATGTCATTCACTAACAGTAACAGTTGGCATCTTAGGAAGCACAAACTCTCGGAAAAACCCTCCGAATCCTAGTAAAACGCGTGTCGGATACGGATACGTGTGCGATTCGCGACCGACACGTATCCGACACGCGGTCAACGTATCAGTCAACTTGACTTGGTCAGGATACGGCCTGGACACGGTCCGAATACGGTTCGGACACGGTCAGGATTCGGTTGCTAATATTTTTTTTTCAGATCTTGATAAGATCGGACGGATGAGATGTAAAGCCCTAATATAAATTAAAACCTATTCTCCCGATTTCTTCCTGCTCAAAAACCACACAGCCAGCAGCACTGCAGCAAAGAGAAATAAGGAGGAACCGAGGAGGCGAGGAAGAAAAGAAAGAAGGAAGAGGAAGAGGAGAAAGAAGGAAGGGAAGAAGAAGAAAGAGGAGTCTGTCGGACTGAAGCTCAGGTATGGGGACTTTCCCATTGTATCCCGTCAAACTTTAAAGTGTTCTTTCAATCCGTTTCTTTTCTGTTCATAATCACCTTCTGCTGTTGTCCTTCTTGTTTGAAACAGCTGCTCTCACATACTTCTGCAGTTCTTGATTTCTTGCTGCATCAATCTGAGCAAAGGGTTGATGATGGTATGCAACTTCATGAGAGGAATCGGAAAATTTTGCGATGTCTCCTGAGCTGGGTAAGGAAATTTCAGAGATTGTACTTGAAATTAGAACGACTTCTTTGATCTATAAATGACAAGAGAAGTATATTTCATGGAGTCTGTCAATGGATATGAATTGAGCAGAGACCACTGGAATGGTGGATAGTAAGTTATGATCCTTAATGTGATTTGAGATGCCTTATAATTAACATGTTTTATTCTTTTCACACAAGTGCCGTGTCAAGCTTCTTTAGAGCCAATCTCTATTCACGAGATCTGGATTTGCCACTAATGTCAAGTGTCACAGACCCTGACTTCTTGACTTTTACTTTCTCTGTGTTCTTTACTTCTTTTGGTTGTGATTAGGCATATACATATAAGAAGGTATATATTAGGTCCAATGGAATAAACAAGATGGTTTACATGTGATGATTGTACTAGGCATTGGCTTTTCACTATCCCAGCTCATATTCTGAATTGGCTTTTAAGAATGGAATTGTTCATTTTATAGAGCTCATATTACAATTATCATAGGGTCATAGTAATTTTGGTGTAGTCCTGCATGCAATGCAACATTGCAACGTAGACAATGTTGGAATCAAACCCCACTCCCAGTGTTCATATATGCTCAATTTATATCAGATATTGTATTGGACATTCCCCTGTAAGTGTATAGTGATAAGTGGACCAAAGAAATCACTTACATAATATACCACCAAAGTATGTAATGGATCCAAGAGTTCCAATACAGAAAGATTACGCAACATTGGTAATCACTGATTTCTTTAGTTCATCCAAAAATTTTGTATATACAAGCAAATGTTATAATCAATTAGGACCCCAACAACTCAAATACATGACTTTACTTAGAGACTCCTCTGATTGCTTCATCTTCTTGTCTCAATTTCCTGAATAATTGATCCCAAGTTTCTAAATGTATTTCTACAAAGGTTGGACGATTTCAGTCCATGTCATCTAATTACGGTTAAAGCAAGACTTTGCCTGGTTTTATTGTCTTGCTAAAATTGAGTAGTAAATTGGTTTGGTTGAAGTGTTTGCAATTCAATTCTTTAAATCAAAGGCTACTTGAACCAGCCTACCATACTCAATTTCTGACAATGGGTTTTTTTTTTTTTTAGGAGATCACATCTGGATCTGATTGTTGTCCAACTTGTCTTCAACTCTACATTTACTAGCTGGTAGCTGCAATATTTCTCTTCTTGTAAGTTCTTCTCCTGTCCTTTTCCATTTGCCGTAAAATATTCTAGCAATATTACCTGCAAGTTTGCAACACGTAAATAATTGTCAGTCTTCAATACTACTTGCAAGTTGCAATTAAATTATATACCTATTCTAGCAATACTACTTGCAACCAATTTTTTTGTTTTTAATCCATGTTTCTTTTCCTGTTTTTATATGTAAAGTTTTAGTCCAAATGAGCGGAGATGATAATTCTCCTCTTTGGAGGCATGTCACGCGAATAAGAAAATCAAGTGAAGGTAGAGGGAATCAAAGGTGGCGGTGTAACTTTTGCAAAAATGAAAATCTATGTATTTTTTTTATTGACGTTCCTTTTTTTGGGACTTAAAGTTGATACTTTTGAGTTATGTATCAAACTATCAATCTATTATGCATCTAGATGTTTTATATGTTTGGATTTTTTATTATTGTTTGAGTTATGACATTATGTTAATAGTTTTTTAACAAAATATAAAAATAAAAATAAGGTTTGATTGACGTGCCGCCGAGTCTTCGAGTCCTAGTTTTTTGAAAATTGCCGAGTCGCCGTGTCGTATCCGTATCCGATACGACATGCGTATCCGAGTCCGTGCATCCCAAGGAATAATCAATTGCACAATTTACTAAATTAGAGGAAAATAAAACAACTGATCTAAAAGCCCATCAAAAGGAAGAAAAACTTAAAACTCGTAGAGCCAACGCTAACAAGTTCAACAAATCACGAATGTATCTCTCCCAGGAAAGAATAAATAACTTTAAGTTCTATTACAAGGAATGAAATTGTCACCTACAAATAAAAATGACCTAATCTTTCAATCGACGCGCAACTCCCAGCAAGGCTCGTCACGTACGAAACGAACTGCTCTAAGCTCGCCCGAGACTACTAAACCCTGAAAATCAGCTAGTCGGCTACATAAACGAATTGCAGGCGAGTGTTTATCCACCTCTAATGTTATTTAGTCTTTAGCCTTAAAGCATATGATCACATACTTCTTGTTTTGGCTGGCAAGCTTAGTACTGTGGTGTATTGTAATGAAATATATATTTTATTTTATTAATTTTATTTGTTTTTGAAAGAACTAGAATAGAGGATGTGATCCTATTGGTAACCTCAGATAATGTTACTGATGGTTCAGAGTATTATGCTTCTCTCCAATCATAGATTAAACATAGTTTATCTAATTGATATAATTCCATAAAATTAAAGGATCAATTTAGTGATTGTGCAAAATAATTAATACCTTTGGTTAAAAGTTGAAAAGGCCAGCAGACAGCAGTTCTAGGCGGAAATATTTGGGTATTTAACTTACTATGACTAATGAAAGATATAATTGTTCAAATGTATGGCTGGTAGGAAGAGTAATCAGCATATATTATAAATACATAAATATATATTATAAATACATAAATAGGAATGAGGAAGTTTGATATAACAGACGCAAGTAGGTTGGATGCTAGTGCTTTGTTGGAAGTAATAGCTCCCAGCAATAGAGAAAGCAAAGTTGCAACGTAATGGTGACAACAAATAATTAAATCTGCTTGATACTCTAAGATGGTTTGTGTTTGGTACTTGGAAATCTTATTTACATAAGTGATTTTTCATATTATCAGGAGGGTGTTTTTGGGAAGATCACCATCATGTAGTAAATGAGTTTTTTTTTTACTTGCAATGTGCATCCATTTCATATTACAGTTGATAGTAAGTGTATTTGTCTTTGGTACACTGTTTTCTTTCTACTACATATATGTTTTTCATAGAAAAGAAGCACAATGCTAGATTGTGAAAGGCATCCTTACCTAGCAAGCAGGAAGCATGAGCACACTTGTGGACATCAGTTCATAAGTGTCCTGCTAAGACACACTTGAAACCTGTTTTAGTTTATTTGATTTCCCTAGCTCTTTTCCTTCTTAAATTTTATTGGAGGCCTAATGAAAGTAATTTACGAGGGAGAATGAAAGTATTTGACAGAGGAGAGACATGATATTCATTTATTTTAAAAAATTTCATTCACTACTCACCGTAACTGAAAGAATGAAGGATTAACATGAGTGTTAACCTAATACAACTTCTGACCTTGAGTTAGCAAAGTTGTCGGAGAAGAGTGTTAGAAAGGATATCAGTCTTGATACTCTGGATGGGAGGGGGGTTTTGATGGTTACTGTAGTATGATCGTGTTGTGTTCTTATAGTAGCTTAATTGAGGGTGTAGTCTTAGCTCTAATTTTGATTAGTTCAGAAAATTGGTTCAATGAGGTTTGTGATTAGCTGTGAATCTGTTGTTTGACTTTATACTCATTTTGGTTGGACTCTTACTTGTGCATGAGTTTGTGTGAATTTCGTCATCTTTTGTATGTAGATTTCATTGCATACCACTGTCTTGTTTAAAAATTACCATTGTACATCCTAATCTATTGTTTTGTTAAGTCATACTAATCTATTGGTTAATATTTTAGTTATGTTGTTATCAGATTGTGAGTGTGGCTCATATTGTTGCCAACACTGAATGTATGCATATGAAATGATTACATGTCCCCAAAAATAATGGGTGAATTGATTTACTTATGAATGACAAAATGTCATTGTGGAAGAATTCTGAAATATCAAAAATAAATGATATTGAGAAACTTTGACTCCTGGAAATTTAATCACCTGGAATTGTATCACTTAGAACTATCACACCTCTTTTGTTTGTAATTTCCCCTATCTTACTAGAGAAACTAAATAACCTGCGGGTCGTCTTGTGGAGGTGGGGTGCCTATTTCCTACTAGAGAAACTAAAATAACATTCGGGTTAGTCTTGCGAAAATGAGGTGAATTTGTATGCCTAAAATAGGCTTTGATATTTATCCGTAAAAAATGTGACGTTAGTTTATGCGCATTGATAGCCCAAGAGTGGCTTTTGGTACTCATATAGTTAGGAGTATCCGCGATGCATGCCTGGATGACGGAGAAATCCTCCTTTATATGAGAGAGGCATACGGGCATATATGTTCGGCACGGAGGTGGTGCGAATGTGGTATCGTCTAAGTGATCAATCCATTAAAAGATGAACCAAATTCAAATAAAAATGAATAAATTACGTTTCCATTGCTTCTAATCCTTTTCATGCAGGATGACAAGTCCACTAATATTTCTGCAGGTCAGACTTGCCTTAATCAACTTTTACCATGTAAGTATAAGTAAATGCATTTTTACTTAATTGGGATGATGATATGATGGCCTCGATGAGGAACTAAATTCTTTGAACTGTGTTTTCTTGCATGACACATTTGTCTCGTTGAGGAACTACCTATTAGTGTGATGGTTTGTTGTTTGTGTTTAGCTTGATGTTTATCACATGCGAATTTATTGATTTTGGGATGAAGGTTACTCACACCAGCTTTATTGCTGACCCAAGTGAGCTTTGCTTCTTGGGTATATTCCTTTGGGAATGTAGCCGATTAGCCTTTCAAGTTTAGAGACTTTTGAGCAGCTTACGGGAGTTCCGCTAGTGGGGCTAGCGACGTCAGTTTTCCTGGTTAGAGTTTTTATTTATTTCAGTAATTAAATCATGTTTAAGTTGTTGCTGCTAAATGTTTATGTTGTTATTGAATTTCACATTTCGAGTTTTGGGGAAACGGATAATCCTATGTGGATTTTGGGATTTTTGTTTTCTTCGAAAACCGGGTCGTGACAATTATCCAATGATCCAGGTCCCATTTGTGAGTTTCTTTCCATCCTTTTTATTAGAACTGCTATTGTTTTCATAAAGGTTCAATTTTTATGGATTGGAGAGGGATGAATATACAGGTAGTTCATTAGTTGACATGTATTTTAAACTTGGCGGAAGTCTTGATGATGCTCATCATGTCTTTGATGAATTGTATCATAGAGACTCTGTGACATGGAATATTTTGATCTCTGGATTTGCTCAAGTTGGTGAAGTTGATCAAGTTCTAAGATTGTTTTGGGAGATGCAGGTGGTTTATGGGTTGAGCCCTGATGATTTTACATTTACTAGTTTGCTATAGTGTTGTTGTTGTTTGATTGAGGTGGAGCTAATTCATGGATTTGTGTTGAAGTCTGGGAGTGAAACTAATGTAGTTGTAGGTAGTGCACTTGCGGATTTATAGGGTAAGTGTGAGAATGTTGAGTTTGATGATTAGATCTGAAATTTGTGAGATTTGTTTCCTGTTTAATTGTTTGTGTGAGATCATCCTTACATGCCCATTGGATTGTTTTTTTTGTTTTTGTTTTTGTTTTTGTTTTTGTTTTTGTTTTTGTTTTTGTTTTTGTTTTTGTTTTTGTTTTTGTTTTTGTTTTTGTTTTTGTTTTTGTTTTTGTTTTTGTTTTTGTTGGTGTTGTTATCTCTGGTTGGGGAGAGTTTGCAAATACCCATTCATTCTGTTATATAATCCCTTATTAGAATCAAGAATTCATCTAGCAATTGAGTATGCCCCCAATGTTATTTGCAGGCATGTACTCTGAACTCTTGAAGGGAACTTGTAGTTTTGATGACCTTTCTATTTAGTTCACTGTTACAGCGAGTTCTACAGACGTCATCTATTAAGTACCTTTCATTATTAGGTTTTCGTTCCGAGGGATAGGTGGTTCTACCTGTTATGAGATGCATGACTGGTCTGATGCAGTCTGTTGAAAACAGATTTTGTTTTGGATGAAGCGTGTCTGGAATATCAATATCTGTGTAGAGTATCAATGCCATCTTTGAATTTTCAAGTGTGATTTTTTTTTTAGTGACATCTTTAATGTCAGCTTAAGCTATAACAAGTTCATGGACCACGACACTTCATACTGTTAGATAGTTGATGAAAAGCCAAGGCTACTTGTTTGGGTCTGTTATGTTTTAGATGCTGTCATTACTTGGATGTGTGTGCATAGGTGGTGAAGATGGATTATACTTTGTTATGTTTTCTAGTTAATTAAAGGAAGGGAATAAGTGAATGTAAAGGGAAATTTCATTTGATGAATGCAGAAAATAGGAGAATCAAGTTTAGGATATTGTCAAGGAGTTTTTGTCTGGAGGAATTTTTATTTAGGTTCACTTAACAGTTAAAGAGTCTACTTGAGGACACAACATGGTAAAATATGTCTTGGTAGAGAATCTAGAGATCAATTTTCAGCTGTGTCTCAGTTGAGTTAGCAGGTTGTTTCATCACAGGGCTATTTACAGCCGAGAATAGGGGTTGTTTCGAGATTTGTTTTAACGGATTTTAAGGGGTGATTCCAGCAGAGTTTTGGGGTTGTTTGTAGCTGTGTTTAAAGCTTATTTCAGCCAATTTAAGCGAGCGTTTCAGCTGAGTTTTGGATGTTCTAATCAGTTGATTTAGGGGGATGTACTAGTTGATATGCATTGTATGAATCAGTCCAAGCTGTTTGTTTCAGCTGAATTAGGGGGATGTACTAGTTGAGGAACTAAATTCTTTGAACTGTGTTTTCTTGCATGAGACATTTGCCTCATTGAGGAACTACCTGTTGGTGTGGTTGTTTGTTGTTTGTGCTTAGTTTGATGTTATCACGTGTGATTTTATTGATTTTGGGATGAAGATTATTCACACCAGCTTTATTGCTGATCCGAGTGAGCTTTTGCTTCTTGGGTACATTCCTTTGGGAATGTAGCCGATGAGTCTTTCAGGTTTAGAGACCTTTGAGCAGCGTTACTGGAGTTCCGCTAGTGGGCTAGCAACGTCAGTCTTTTCCTGATTAGAGTTTTTATTTGTTTCAGTATTAAATCATGTTTAAGTTGTTGTTGCTGCTAAATGTTTCTATTGTTATTAAATTTCACATCCCGAGTTTTGGGGAAACGAATAATCCTACGTGGATTTTAGATTTTTTGTTTTTCTTAAAAATCGGAGTGTGACACAAGCAGAGTTTTTATAGGATCCCAGAACCCATAAAGATGCTGCAAGCTGAGTTTGAACCCATGACTTAGTGGTACCATCCGCCAAGCTCTAACCGTTGAGCTGACATGCCATTGGCAATTGGTATAGAGTTGTGTAGCTATTGTAAATAAATTGTTCAGTTGAAAGTAATTGTTTACTTGCTTGTTTGCACTATTAAGTTGTTGAGCCGAACATGGTAAGAGTCATCAATTTTACTTGTGTGCGCATGAGAGTTCTTGGTTCCTTTTTGTTCTGCTAATGACTTCTTGTTTGCTGTGTGTTGGAAAGACGAATAATCTTGTGAAACTAGATGGAATACTCTACAGAAACATGTAATGTTCGAGTTAGGTTCGGTCCCAATGTTCAAAATGAGGGAATCCGGATCGGACCGGATCTGTTAAACGGTTCGAGTTAGGTTCCTAAAAAATTGGAACCGATCCGGACCGTGCCCACCCCTAAGTCTGTGAGTAGACCTGAAGAAACCTGCGAGAAATTCATATTCAAAAGGGTGGTGTTCTCTACAAGTAAAAATAATGGGTGCGACTCGAATTACCTATTAAAAGTGGGGGCAAACTCATGTTTTAGAGTTGTCTCTCTATCTCGCCCTTCTTCTGAAAAATCTGTCTTCGACTTCGCTCGCTCGGTCTGACGAACAACACAGTGTATTTGGATAATAAGGTTTTTGTTGTTTCTAATCTTCAACAACTCAACTTTATTATTGTTCTCTTTGTTCACTGTTTGTATTTATTTACTTCTGAAACTTAGGGTTCTTTCAATTTTTTTAGGGGTTGGCTTCAAGAAATTTGATCAAGAAGTTCCACTTGAAATATTAGGGGTCACTAATCATTATTATGACTTCTTAGGGTCTTAGTTTAGGGTTTATAATTGAATCTTCATTTTTTATTTTCAGTTACTATTTGCTCATACATTATTGTCACGAAAAGTTGGAATTCGAGAGCGAATGAATAATATATGAAACCAAACAGCATATGGAATAGAAATGAAAGAAACCCAGTGAGAAAATTGTATGATTTGTTGGTCTATCAATGATTATTTATTCGTGAATCCCGACTTTACAGTATTCATGTGTAAGGTTTTTTTTTTTATTTTTATTTTTATTTTTTAACTTTTTAAAATTGGGGTTATGATTTTGTGTCAATATTCTGAATTTGAGGTGCCGGAGCAAAAGTTTAACCTTGATCACAATTTGATCTCCATTTTTAGGGCGTTTGATTAGATTTTAGCTTTAGACTAAAGGAATAAGAAGAAAAATGAAGAAATTGGGAATTTCAAGCGGAAGGAGATGGCTTTCGAGGCGCTTCTCTTCCGTTTCTTCTCATTCTCAACCTCTTCGGGTCTGTATTGTTGGAAGCGGACCTGCAGGTTGCTACACAGCTGAGAAAGTAAATCTCATCTTTCCTTGTCTTCATTTCTTACTTCCTATTCTATTTGTAGTTTTAGAATTGTGACTTAAGGCAAATGTCTTTATTCTTCACAACGATTTCTTTGTTTTCACTTGACATTCTTTGTTTCTGGTTGTGGTTTTTATGTAATTTCTAGATGTTGAAAGCACATCAACAGGCTCAAGTGGATATTGTTGACCGCTTGCCAACACCATTCGGACTAGTTCGATCAGGAGTTGCACCAGATCATCCCGAGACAAAGGTAATTGCAAAGAGCCTGCAAGGCAGTTAGTATTCTATGTTTTCATTTTTTTTATCACCATTCCAGTTATTTGTTTAAACCCAACAGGAAACCCTTTACCAGTACAACGAACACGTCAATTAATGAATTGTAATTAGAAGTTAAGCTTATAATGTACTTATTGCTAACTGCACTCATTGTTAACTGCACCTGATATTCTAATCATATGCCACCATTATGGTTGGTGATGGATTAGCATGGCTTGATGGCTAGCAATAATCTATATCAACATGAAGCTCAACAGTTCTGAAAAAAATTCAGAACATGTGCGACATCATCATGTTGATAAGCAATCCTTCATTCGTATTTATAGTTTACCAATTTATTTGAGCAGATGCAAAATTACATGACATGCATAAGTTTTCCCTTTGTGTTGATATACTTAGTTTGAGTTAATCACATAATTGAAGACATCAAAAATTCAGAATATAATATGGTCAATCTATACATTTTATGCTGTACCAGAGCAAAACTTTTTGCAAGTAATCTTCTTAATTGAGCTTATTTTACCAGAAACTTCCAACAGATTGTGGTTAACCAGTTTTCTCGAGTCGCATCAAATGATAGATGCTCATTCTTTGGAAATGTATCTCTTGGACCATCAATTTCAGTCTCTGAGCTCCGTGACATGTATCATGTGGTAAGGACATTGGTTATGTATTTGATATTTTAGTCTTGAAAGTCCTTACAACACTGTTTCATTTTTTTTTTTTTTTTTTTTTTAAATTTCTTAATGTTTAAATTACTAGGTTGTGCTTGCCTATGGTGCCGAAAGTGACCGGGCATTAGGTGTTCCAGGAGAAGTATGTTCCCAGTAACTACAGTTTGCACTATTTCTATGTGTTCCAGTTTACGATCTAGTATTGTTTATCTGCATCTTAATGTCAGTAAATAACATGTACTGGATCAGATCTGGACCATGGTTTTACTGATTTCTTCATCAAATATTGCCCATGGAAATTCTTAATTATTCTAGATTCTCATGTATATATTTGCAGGAGTTGGAGGGAATAATCTCTGCCAGAGAATTTGTTTGGTGGTATAACGGACACCCAGATTGCAACAATTTAAATCCCGACTTAAAAAATACTGATACAGCTGTCATTCTTGGTCAGGTATCTTTTAGTTTCTTTTATCTAATAATGGATGGGAAAATCTAAAATTTATGCTAAGAGAGACCAACGGTGTGATATGAATGACCAATTTATTTTACAGCATAGAGCTATAGAAGTAATTTCTAGATTCTTTAATAACATAAATGTAATAAACACATATCTGTACCATAATGTTTCAGTAAATTGTATGCAAAACATTTAATGATGAATGTGTTCACTTTCAGGGTAATGTAGCTCTTGATGCTGCTCGTATTCTACTGAGACCTACAACGGAATTGGCAGTTACAGATATCGCTGATCATGCTTTAGCCTCTCTGCAAGACAGCTCTATCAGGTACACCGTACATCCATAAAATAACTGATGGTAACTCCTTTGTTCGAGCTATGTGCTTAGGACTAAAATAATTTACATTCCATTGATATGGTCATAGGAAGGTGTATTTAGTGGGAAGACGCGGTCCAGTGCAAGCAGCTTGCACCGCAAAGGAATTGCGCGAAGTTCTTGGTAAGTGTCAATCATTAGGATATACCATATAGTAACCTTATAATACTAATGCTTTCTTAGTATGTGTGAAGTAAAAGGCATAAGTGTCAACTGTTACACCTATGCCTTCTATAGTATTGTGTAGCATGTATGTAATCTGATTTAATTAGTGTCTTTTTTTTATTTAGCAAAAGAAAATGTGTATACTTGTTCAAGCATCTCGACTGAAATACCTATAAATGGTACTTTCCAAATAAACAGTATTGTTACTTGTTTTGCTGATCTTGTTGTGTTTTTGAACGAATTTAAGTGGGAACTTGGATTTGAATCCATTAAATTAGACCCTTAGCTATGATCAAATCATAACCATCACAATTGTCGTCCCAACAAGACATCATGAATGAGTACTTCCAAGAGGCCAAGACTTTGCTTCTAAGAAGAACTGTTGAAAAAAAAAAGACTTGGAATTCTATAGACTTGGAGATATCTGATAAATTTTCCAAATGAAATCTAGAGAAATGGATGCATGCAAGAAACGCTTAGCTAGCATGGAACTCTAATAAGCCTTTTGAATGATGTTTGCATGTGATCTTTTACCTTGATTCAACAGTGCTTTTTCTTTTGCATTGTTCTTCTGGGTTTGTTCATTGGGTAATGGTTGAGACTTGAAAACTGAAATATAACATGTTATAGAAGCCAATTTAACCTTGATGTAATAATTTTCACTTCTTCCAGGTATTAAAGATCTGTACGTTCACATTCGAGAAGCTGACCTTTCCAAATCAGCAGCAGATGAGGTATATCTTTGCCCTTGTTTTGGTATAGTATTACATAGTTCCATCTCACAGTGTTACATTGCACTTTACATTTTTCTGGGTTTGGTCATACTGTTGTTGATGTATTTATATGCTGATGTAATCATTGGTTCTAGGAAGAACTGAAAAACAGTCGAATTCAAAGACGGGTTTATGAAATACTTTCTAAAGCAGCCAGTTCCCAAGGCTCCCATCCAGTTTCTGGCCAGCGAGAACTACATTTTGTGTTCTTCCGGAGACCTAACAAGTTTTGGTATCAAGATGACAATGGTGGCAGAGTTACAGGTTTACGCTTAGAGAAGACAATTCTAAAAGGTATGAATCAAACACTACATAATTTTATCATATATGCTACATTGAACGTGCATCTTCTCTATTTAATTGTTGTATTTACAAGACTTGTTATGTATCAACTATGTAGGCTATAATGATCAAGTTAACATATTTGTATCTTCATTCACAGAAAATGGTGCTTCTGGGAAACAGTCTGCTGTTGGCACTGGGGAATGTGAAGACCTTGACTGCGGGTATTTTTCCAAACAAAACTATGGACCTTGCCATTTCTATTCTCACAAAAGTATATATAAGCCTTTCTAGCGGGATATTTCATTTTTTTCTTTTGTTTTTAAATGCAGCCTAGTGCTAAAAAGCATTGGTTACAAATCGGTGCCAGTAGATGGATTGCCATTTGATGATCATAAAGGTAAACCAGATAGGTTCATGCATCATTTTTTTTTTTTATAGAATTATGATATTTATTAATATTAGGAATATGAGTATTTTTAGTATTATTAGACAATTCTATTATTCTTGTAATAGAGATTCCAATTAGGATTCTCATATTCGTTTTCAATTAGGTTTAAGGTTTGTTTTAAAAGTTAGGTTAGTTATATATAAGGCATAGGCTGCCCATTGTTAGTTGGTTGATTGAATAAAAGATTTTTCGTTGATAGTTTATTTTGTATTTCGTTCATTTCCTTATTTCCATTTATTGCACTTCATTTATTTTTAATTGGTATCAGAGCCGAACGATTCTATTTCGTTTGATTTGAAAAAAAAAAAACTCACCCGCAATTCAAGTTGCAGCCACTCCGACCACCTTCCGCATCCTCACATAGTCACAATGAGGAAAGCGTTCACAAATTTTAGGGCAGCAAAGAGGGAGGCGTTCGCAGAATATAGGGCAGAAGATAGATGCTAGGTGATATACCCAAGCAACAACACCGTCATCGACCACCACCGTCGAAGACGACGATGCAGGGCCACAGACCGCCTCTCTTCAGTCGAGCAACCACAATTTGTTACAGTCAATTGTCCTTCCCCCAAGGTCGATGACCTGTTGTTCGCCACCATCGTTGACCCTCAGCCTCCATCCTTGCCGCCACCATCGTCGAACAGCTCGCACATCCCTGCCAAAATCGGTGGATCGACTTCCACCGTCCCTTTACCAGGTTGATCGAAACTCTCTGATGTCGCTTTGCCTCTGCCTGTGTCGATCGCTGGAGAAGCCTCCGCTAGGGGTGGGCAAATGGGTCGAGGATCCGCGAGTTCAAATCGAACCAGACCGTTTTGCTGTAAACGCTCCGAATTTTAATTTTATGTTTTTAGATACGGTTCGGATCGGTCCGGGTCCGTTATAAAACGGTCCGGTCCCGGTTTCTATTTTTCAAAAAGAAACGGTCCGGGTTGGACCTGTTTCAAATCACATTTAATAAAAACCTAAATATGGAAATGGAACTATGGAAGTAAAGAGTAACTAAAGACTCTTTAGCACCCGCAGCCGCAGAGGAGAAAAGAAAGTGAGCAGAGGCAGAGCACCCGCAATCAAATCGAGCAAGCACCCGCAGGCCGCCTCCTCCGCACCTGCATCCTTCTCTCGCATCTTCTTCTCGCATCCTCCGCACCTGAATCTGTGTTGTGTGGAGCCTACTGCAGTTGTTGCTTGTATTGATTTTTCTTTTGTAAAACAGTTTGTGAACTTCGATTCCTTGCATAAGTTTGGCGAGACAGCAGAGAAATGCTTGGCTGAATATGGCTGTGATCGGCCAACGATGGGGGATGTTCTATGGAACTTAGAATATGCTCTCCAACTTCAAGAGACTTCAACACAATCTGTGGTAGATGAAAACAGCGTAAATTACATCCCTGATCTACCAGATTGTATTCCTGGGATGAATGATCTTGATCATGATGGTGATGACATTGTCAGTGAACAAGGGTCTGATACACTCACGAATGGGGTTTTCTCACAGCTGATGAATCCGAAAGGAAGATAGTCATTGTAGGGGTTAAGTTTGAAACCTGTTTTGTTTGAGGGATGTAACATTTGTTTATTTACAGTTTGTATACCACCAGCATGTTATGGCAGATTACTTGTATTTAATGAAAGTATCTGTTAGAACATCACAAGAACAAGTCAGATCTTAATCTTATCAGAAACACTTGATTTGGAAAGATATAGAAAGGAAATTTAAGAAGGAAATCAGTGTAAAACATAATCAACTTAGATTTGGAACCGTAGGAACCGGACCGTTCCAAACGGTTCGAGTTAGGTTCGGTTCCAATGTTCAAAATGAGGGGATCCGGACCGGACCGGATCCGTTAATTTTAAACGGTTCGAGTTAGGTTCCTCCAAATTTGGAACCGATCCGGACCTTGCCCACCCCTAGCCTCCGCCCTACATCGATTGACAAACCCCAACTCCCACTGTCTTGATCATTTGACAGACCCCGTCACCCACGTCCAGTCCCATCTCTTTCACTCTCGTCCTCCATTGAACCCCCTCCATCCTCCCCGTCGATCGCCCATAGTTGCATTTGCAGTCAATCAACCACACTTCCTGTTTCCATCGAATTGGGGAGGAAGAAGGCAACTTTAAACCTAGTCCCTGCACTTCTTTTCATATCAGTATGTGGCCAAATTTCACTCAAGTCCTTCACCCTCTCAAACTATGTACACCCCACCACTCTGTCAGTACCACCACGAGGATCTGATTTTTCTAATTATGATGCCACAGTTCTTCACACCACAGGATGGGTCCTGTACTACCATGGAACAATATTGATGATCCAATTTGGGTCAATTTTGTGGAAAATTTTGGCGACATGTTTGCGATCATTATTCAATTCATGAAGTGCGTTTCTTGTGCAACGGTTCATTGAGACATTATTTTTTGAAGTGCATTCTTGATTTGATTGTTCATGTTGCAAGCAATTACAAAGGAAAGTTTCATGGTCGCCTTCTGCTAGTGCCATACGTCTTGTATTTACTCAGTGGTTTCTTGTCTTCTGTGGACTTCTTTGGCTTTAAGCTCGAGGACGAGCTTCTTCAACTCGGGGAGGCTGATAGAGTTAGGATATTTATTAATATTAAAAATAAGAGTATTTTATTAATATTAGACAATTCTATTATTCTTGTAATAGAGATTCTAATTAGGATTCTCGTATTTGTTTCCAATTAGATTTAGGGTTTGTTTTAGAAGTTATGTTAGTTATAAATAAGGCAGTTGGTTGATTGAATAAAAGTTATTTCGTGGTTAGTTTATTTTGTTATTTCCGTTTATTGCACTTTGTTTATTTTTCATTGCAATTACACTTTGTCTACATATGTATTCTTTCCAATTGAACTATGTCACATGCCGAGAACGTCCTTCGTGATTCATGAGTATGGATGTGTGCTTGTTTGCGTCATTCATAAGTAGAAATTCATTCGAGGCTAGGGTCATGTTGGGCTTGTTTGCAGATGCACACTATATGTCTTGAAAAATCCATCCATCGGAAAAAACTAAACTACTAGAGCTACTTGTAATGACCTCTTAAAGGCACCTATCATCATTGCCGCAAGCAAATGAGCCCTATGCTTGTTGAAAAAATTTTAGTGCCAATAATGTGTTTAAAGTTTGCGTGTGTGAAATTTCAGGTGTAGTTCCAAACATCAGAGGTCGTGTCCTAAGTAATACTGCTGCGGAGCCAGATATCCTTGAAAATGGCTTGTATGTGGTAGGGTGGTTGAAGAGAGGACCTACTGGGATTATTGCCACAAATCTCTATTGTGCTGAAGAAACGGTAAGCAGATGCCTTCAGTTCTATGATATTATATCTTATATGCACTATTTACTTTTCAAAATCTGAACGCAAAAAGATTATTGATGGTGACGACAGTACTTACTCGAGTCAATAAATGTAGGTTGCAAGTATCTCCGAAGACCTAGAACAAGGAAAAGTAACAACTGGTTTACCCAAGCCTGGAAGAGAAGGACTGCGACAATTACTAGATGACAGGGGTGTAAAATTTGTGCCATTCAGTGGTTGGGAGAAGATAGATTCAAAAGAAAAGAGCTTGGGGAGTTTGAAAAACAAACCCAGGGAAAAAATTACCAGATGGGAAGATCTACTAAAAGTTGCCAATGAGTAAACTAGCGGCATGATTTTGCAACTATTCATCATATTGGCAAAAAATAGGGTAAGTGAATAGTAGGGTGAGTTTTCACTAAAAGGTTCATTCAGTAGTTATTTATGGGATATTGTAGCCATTGTTCAAGAAATATTGGAGGTTTTCGAGTTCTATTCATTCTCCAAGATACTCGAATTCCATATTCAATTGTAATGTCACATTTGGGCAATTTACCAAATAATTGCTAATGCACAACAGCTTCTGCTCCTCATTTGGCACCTGATCAAATCACTGTTTGCAGCAGTACTACTATTGATCGAAAGACACCTCGTAGCAGTAATGGTTTGGATTACAGATGCGAGGTCCATTGGTTGGGACTTGGGAGACCTAGTTTATTTAACCCAAACCCCATTGTACATAAAAAAAACTTGCATCCGCATGTGAGGTTACACAAATGGAAACATTACTCTGTATGCTAAATTCCTGAAATGAGCCAATGGTGTTGTGGTTAGGGCTGTGTGGGTTTGTCCCTCGAGTCCTAGCTTCGAATCTCATTTGCGGCATGGTTACTTTCTAATAGGTGTTGACTTATAGGTCGCCCAATTAATAGGTTATGGGATCCTTAAAAACTGAGCTCGTCTGTAATCCACCCAAAATAAACAACTATATCACAAACTTCTTAAGCACTATTTAATGTTATCTTTGTAATGAAATGTCTACCTCATATACTTGTACAAAGTTCCAATTAGTGTTCCATTATTGAGCCTCGGGGAGCTTTAATCTACATTACTAATTTTGTCAGGAATAGTAGCCAAGGACATTTGGGTGCGTTAGGTTGTACTATTAGTTAGGTCATCCTAACGTGGACTCAACCAAATTTGATTTGAGGGATGCAAATTGGAACCACCATTTGAGCTCTTACTGTTGATCATGGATTATGTCTTCACTGAGTGGGTTTGGTATTGATCTTCTCGGTCCCATGTGTTGTTTATATGCTCCATATCCATATATATATATATATATATATAATTTTATTTTGAGCTTGATTTATTTCCGAAAATTGATAGTCTATTCTATTTCATGGATTCCCTCCTCAATATACTGTATGTCAAGTAATCCTAATTTTTTTTCCACCAGCCGCAAGTAATAAAAAACTGATGTGCGGCATTATTCCTTTTAAGAGTAGAGATATGTTAAAAAAAATAAAAATTTCGTGAGTTTTATTTGATGTGGGATGCCGAAACTCATTTTGGCCGTCCAGGTGTCCTACAATTTATTAATCACGACCATGTACTTTATATAAGACAACTAAATAACTGAAAATTGGTTTTACCATCAAAATGAGCCTCACCCGAACCACATCAAATTAAGAATTACATCAAAGGTTATTGAGAATCATTTCACCAACACATTAATCAAAATATAATTAAGAGGCACCAAAAGGTTCTTCTATTAAATACACAATACATAATACACAATACACAATACAAGGATCTATATTTGGATGAAAGAACTTGAAATTGCAAATATAAACTAGTGAACAAAAGGTCCAAACTCTACAGCTGACAGAATCAGAGCCATCCAATTTGCAGGCACCAAAATATTCCGAATTCAAGAATCCAACTCGATTGCATGGAAGAAAATCTACCAGATGAAGACATGGCCTTAAAAGTGGCACAGTTTATCAAACCAATCAGCTGTCAATTAAACTTGCGCAGGGGGTGTGTACCATAAAGTAGTGCAGAACCAAGAGGGCCAAGCTTCAAAGACACCACTTCACAAGGCAGCAAAGGAGATGAAACCCAAGCTGTGTTTTTGTTGTTAACGTATAACCCAGGCCCACCACCACCATTGACCATGATGCCCCCCACATGCTGTGTACACAGTGGGCGTATGTTAACAAGTAGACGTCATGAACAGTGTGCATTTGAAATGAATACTGCTTGGCACTTACCACATAACTTGTTTGTCGTTGAATTTTCAGAGAGACTTTTGAGAGTGGAGAGTGGAGAGTGAAGAGTGAAGAAGAAGAAGAAGAAGAAGAAGAAAGGGTCTTGATAAGGGAGTATTTTAGGTTTGAAGGGGAGAGAGTTAGAGAAGAGATGGTGAACCCAAGGTGTTTTTTGGATATTAGTATAGGAGGGGAAATGGAAGGGAGGATTGTGGTGGAGGTGTATAGTGAGGTGGTGCCTAAAACAGCTGAGAATTTCAGGGCACTTTGTACTGGTGAAAAGGGTATTGGTCCCAATACTGGTGTCCCTCTCCATTACAAGGTCTTCTTATTTTCTATCATCAATAATTTACTCTAGTACCCTTTCTGGCTTTCTTATCAATGGATGACTGGTGTGTGTGTCTCTTTGAAAGAATGGAGACATGGATTGAATAATTTAAGTACTTTTGCTATGTTGGTCATTTGGTTTTCTTTTGAGGACATGAGTGACATGTATATGTTTATATGGATTCTAAGATTATTTTTTTGATTCATCTGTGTGTTGAAAATGAGGCGCAAACACGGGGTTATGTTATTGGGAAATCTTTATGAATGAGATGAATTCGTTGAATGCATTAGGATTAGAATGAACAGTATTTACAATAATCTTAGATTAAGAATGGTATTATCATTACTTGCATTTAAACACATTTTAAATTTTTTTTGTAATAGTTAAAGTAAACATATGTTTGGAACATATTTATGGGCAAGCTAGGAGCAGAAACTTCCTTTCATTCTTAGCATTTCCCCTGTTAACTCTCCTATGGGTTTTGATTCCTCCTCTCCTTAGAGAAACAAATTCAAAGAAATTTTTTTCACATATATTGGTGATTTTCCTTTACTTTATTGATTGCGGTAGATCAATTTCATTTAGCTCTTTGGCTCGTTCAGTGAACACTTTCATTAATTCAAGTCAGAGTGATTTTGAACTGTGTGAAAAAAACTCTGAATTTTATGTTTTGTGTATAAATGTTCCAATTACTGTCTATATTTCTTGCATTTTGTTTTAACCTTTTAGGACCTATTTTGCTCTGTCTAGTTTCTGAAATGAATTTGACAGTAACTATTGCTAATAAGGTTATTCAAACTGTCTTCTGGTTTGCTAAGTGCTAATGTCATGTATCAGTTTTTCTTAAGTGCACTGGTAACTTGCCTGGTGGCTATCAGGCACCGTAGGATTGCATCGAGATAAATATTATCACTTATCTCGATGCAATCCTACAGTGCCTAGTAGCCACCAGGCACTTTACCAGTGCACTGTAGTATTACTCGTCATGTATTTATTGATTTAGTCGTCGAACATGTGTAAATTTGTCTCAAGACTATTTATTTATCTATTTATTCAGAGTCAGATCCGATCGAATAATAAGTTTATAACACAATTCTCGACTATATGCGCAGTAGGCTTTAATGAAGTTAAATATCTTTTTGCTAGTTCCAAAAGATGAATGAATGGATGGTGTCTGATTAGATAGGATTTTAGGCTTTACCTTATTTTGTTTATTAAAAATTTCCCAACTTTCGTCTCAGGGTGTCCGATTCCATCGCATCGTAAAAGGATTCATACTACAAGGTGGAGATATCTCTGCTGGGGATGGCACAGGTGGAGAATCCATCTATGGTTTAAAATTTGAAGATGAAAATTTTGAACTGAAACATGAAAGAAAAGGAATGTTATCCATGGCCAATTCTGGTCCTGACACTAACGGGTCTCAGTTTTTCATTACTACTACTCGGACTTCTCATATTGATGGAAAACATGTTGTATTTGGAAAGGTAATAAAAGGAATGGGAGTTGTTCGTGCTATTGAGCATGTCGCCGCAGGTGAGGGTGATGTTCCCTCAATTGATGTTGTTATTGCGGATTGTGGAGAAATCCCTGAAGGTGCAGATGATGGCATTTCTAATTTCTTTAAAGACGGTGATAAATACCCTGATTTTCCAGCTGACCTTGACGAGAAGCCTAGTGAGATCTCTTGGTGGTTGAGCGCTGTCGATTCTGTCAAAAGCTCTGGAAATCAGCACTTCAAGGTGCAGACTATATGATTTAACACGCTCGTGTGATTTTCCCCACTTTGTTGAGCTTAATTTACGTGTTTGGCTTATCCTAAATTACAAGAGGTTTAGCTAGATGTACTCGTTTCAAACAAGTCTGCATGATTAGCTTAATTTATAGTCGTCTATCAATTGCTTATAAATTAAATATAATAATAATAAATAAATAAAAATAAAACTCAGGAGTTCAATTATCACAAGTGAAAACTAGATAAATGAGATTGGTAGTTGTTATAAGAATTTAAGTATACTTTATGCTGAACCAAACAGCCTTAGACTTTACGCTGTTCATTGACTACTGTAATTTAACCATGGTTTATACAGAAGCAAGACTTCAAGATGGCTCTTCGAAAGTATCGCAAGGCTTTGCGCTACTTGGATATGTGCTGGGAGAAAGAGAACATCGATGAAGGTAGCACTATGAATTGAAATTTTGTTGCTCAACTGAAAAAAGAAAAAAAAAAAAGGTCACTTTGAACATCAGTAAAAATCTATGAACTTCTCTGTTTTGCTTTTCTGCAGAAAAGAGTTCGCTTTTGAGGAAAACAAAGTCACAGATATTCACAAACAGTTCTGTAAGTTTCTATGTTTGCAAAAATGATCTACACTTCGGCAGAAAATAAACAAACAATAAAAAAGAATACGATAAATCAATGCAATAATTTACTTATGTAAGAAAATTAAGTTTTTTTTTAATGCATGATCTTCTTTTTATATAAGAGAAATAAGACGTTCAAACTAACTCGCTGTCAATGCGTGATGTGTGTTTGCAAAGTAATTAAAATTTTTACCCTGAACACTGCACCACTTCTTTGGAATTCTTGTCTACTTGCCTAACTAGTCGATGCATGATTTTCTTCTTTCTTTTCTTTCCCGTCTTTGAAGGCTTGTAAATTGAAACTCGGAGACTTGAAAGGAGCGCTGTTAGATACAGACTTTGCCATCCGAGACGGAGAGGATAACGTGAAAGCTTTGTTCCGTCAAGGCCAGGTTGGTATCTATTTTGATGAGGGTTTTGTTACCAGTAATATGAAGTGTACTAATTCAATATTGTGCTGTTTTGCTACACAAAATTGACTGCATTTCCCATTTATTGTATAAAGAACTGTTCGTATGCGTCTCTCTTCCCATGTGAAGTTTGATATTCTTTTGAATTTGCAATTGTTCTGTACTTATGCTGCTTTCGATGCCATTGGAGTCTGTTAAACATGCTGGTTTTGGTTTTTATTTATAGATGACATTTATTGTTCTGATCTTTATGATACCTAATGACCCATTCTGTAAAATTTGTGGGTTCCACCTGTTAACAGCCGCATCTTATAATTCTTAACATTAGAAAACATACTCCTTGGTAAACTTAATTTGGTGGATCATGGAGATGGTCAAACTAATTGAAGATATGGCGCTCAGTTAGTAAATAATCTAGTTTGGTCTAAGGCCATTTACAGTTTGAATGTGCTTCCCAAGACATGAAAGCATAGCTGTGCAGGGATAGATGTAGGATAAAAATCGGTATTTGCTTCAATCATAATAAAAGTTTTGATAAACCAGGTGTTTTAAACTGCATTTTGTGCATTCGTCTTTAGATACCTAATGATACTTGTCTTGTTCAATTACACTAGGCATACATGGCTCTTAACGATATAGATTCTGCAGTCGAGAGCTTCAAAAAGGCATCAGACTTGGAACCAAATGATGGTAAGTGATTTTATTACTTTGATCATACTAAGATAGTGGCCTAGATTACATAGACTGGTCAAACACGACATTGGTTAATCAACTGAGTAATTTGGATATTGCTTTGATGATAATGATGGTCGTGTTTGATTATGGTGCATACAACAAAACAAAACTGTTGTGACCTCAACTTGCTGGTTCAAGAAACTGCCATAAAGCTTAAGCACAAGTTATAGAAGCATTCACGGTGTTAATGAGGTTGCTTGTACAAGTTAATTAGTAATTAGAAATCGTAAGAATGTAAAGCTCTATTTCTTGTATTTGACTATATGTCTTCCAGGTGCTATAAAGAAGGAACTTGCTGCTGCTATGAAGAAGGTTAGTAGCTTATTCCTCGTCTAGGAAAATTTCTATTGCAAAAGTTTGTTACTTCTAATTGGTTCTAAAAGCTACTATATGAGTTACAGATAGCTGAGAGACGTGATTTGGAGAGGAAGGCTTATTCCAAGATGTTCCAATAGCATTCAGGCAGTCCCTTGGTATGATATTTACTTTGTGACTGTAAAAGTTATTGGCGATTGCATTATACTTAAACAGTTCCTTTGGGATTTGCTATATAGTATCAAAGACACCATTCTCCAAACACATCAATGTTTGAGTTATCTATTAACCGACATCGTAAAGAGGCAATTGGTTCAGGTTTTCCATGTTGCCAGCAGCCAATAGATTGACGACGGATTGTCAGGTATTGATCCTTTTTCTTTTCACCCTTGTTGGAATACAAGTAGATTAGTTAGCAATTTTTGTTTTTGGAAGCAAACGGGTTTCAAGGATCCCCAAACCTTTATTTTAAATATAAGATGAATCAAAATACATCACTTGTTACATTTAAGATCCCAAAACCTATAGGTAAAAACATAAAAGGGCATCAAACTCGGTTCCTTCATTCGACTTCTCGATGATCAAATGTGCTAGTACTGGTATAATTTTTTATATGTTTCTGATAAAATGTTACTTTTCCAGGTTTTGTAACTGATGAAAGGAAGCCGTCAGAACCCTTGTGAGAATACAAACATACAGACACAAGACAGGCTTGAACCAATTTTTCTTTCGAATAATGTCCATTTTATTGAGGGATTGTAGTACTCTGAATTTTCTGGAGCTATCAGAAAAATTTACTTATTTTGCGTACGAGATAACTTTTGATTTTATGTAAAATGGACAGTTTCTTCTTGATGATTTTCTTCATGTAGCTGCCTTTTGATTTTCTCAACTGCTCTGAGGGCCTGCGATCAACTGCAAGTGCCTTATTTGCTTTCACAGGAGCTCTTATTTCATTTCTATTTGTATGCTTCATCATTCTTGGATCACCATCTCCTGCCACAAACCTTTTATGCATCACCTGCTTTTTTGTTTGCCTCCTTATTCTTGTATCACCGTTTTCTGCCACATGTATTTCTTGTGTCACCCATTCTGGTGTTATCCTCTTTCTTCTTGGATCATCGTCTTCTGCCACATACGTTTCTTGCATCACCTGTTCTTCTTGTGTTATCTTCGTTCTTCTTGGATCACCTTCATCTGCAACATATGTTATTTCTTGCTCTCTTCGTTCAGCTATTTTACCGTCATTCATATGTTTCTTCCTGAATCTTTTCCTCATGTTCACTTCTGTCAGTTTTTCTAATGCAGTCTCTTTGCTCAACTCAGCTGCATCTTTCTGTTCCATAGACGTGGACACGCGCCACTCTGCCAGTGTGGTCTCCTCATGTGCTCTTCTTACTAAGGCATCGTACTCTTCATGAGCGATTTGGACAGAGTCATACTCACCTGCATTTGACCACTTGATGTACTGAAGAGCATCAGCTGCTGATGCTCCTATAGTTTCTGATTCTATTCTGATTGCTCGAAGTGTAAGTTGCAATCTCCGAAGAGTCAGTCTCCTCAGACGAAGTTCCTGCTTCATCTTTGCCCTCCCTCGCCTTTCCTTCTCTGTGTCAAACTTGACCGTTTCCATCTCAGATGTTTGCTCCAACGGCTTTCCCAGTTCATCAATTGTAATCCTCGCCATGTGTTCTTCCCTCTTTTTTGATCTGAAGTTTTTGTTCGTAGTCTCAAACTGAGTTTCAAGCTCATGGATCATTGTGGCAACCATGGAAGCTCGGTTTCTAGCAGTTTGCAGCTCCAACTTTTGCTTCTCAAGCTGATCGATGACTGGTTCAGAGTCCAACCACGATTGGATGGCACTTTCACGAGCCTTTTTAATCTCCTCTTTCGTCTTTGCTAATTCTGCCATCTTCCTCTCCAGCTCTCTGTTGTTTGAATTTCTTGCACCTCTATTTCTCCTTAAATCATTCTCCAGTACTCTTTCCTTGGTGTACCTCTCCATAAAGAGTTAAGAAAAATATTAACCCATGACACAATCACTTCCCAAGTTCATTACCTTTATACAGAACTGGCACTGTCTTCTTGGGTGTTTTTATCTATACACGTTGTCACCTTCCTAGTGTATTATAATCTTTCTGGTTGACGAAAAGGCTATAACTTTGATAATATATTGAATAAGTGACGGATCCTCCAAGGTGATTTTGATACTAAAGCCTTAATTTTGTTGTTATCCGTTTGGGTTATGTAGAATTGTAGGCGTATACCGCATTATGAAGCTAAAGGTAGACAGCATAAAGATTCCTGTTTGACGTAATGCAGCACGCTAACAAGGAGTTATTAAGAACACATACTTTCGATTTTTCCACACTAAGCACTGAAGAAAAAGATATATATATATATAACAAGGAGTTGTAACAAGCAAGTCCTAAGCTTTCCGTTGATGGAGACTCAGAATGTCATAACAACCCACTTTCCACTGTCTCACTGTGTGCGTAAAATCAAGACTATTTGTTGTCAATTCACACCAAATGGAAATCCCCCAAAATGGTATTCTGAGTTCTTGAAGGGGGTCTACCACTAAGAGGCAAATATGCCCAACTTGGAATTTGGAAGCAATGTGGTGTTCAAACCCCCCAAAGCTCTATATAAACCCATAATCTCATATCTTGTTTACACAATCACATCCTTACTTATTTCTAAGGCACATCTAGTCTATTGAATTGTGGTTGCAAATGGGTATTGGATGTGAAAGTAGCTATGCTCAAGTACTCATTCTCCTTATAGCTTGTTCCATGTTGGCAGTCAGTCTTGCCAAAACAGCCATTGTTGGAGGGACTGATGGCTGGCGCTTTGGCATTAACTATGCTAACTGGACTTGTCAAAATGGTCCCTTTTTTGTAGATGATACTCTTGGTGAGTGATTCATTATGGTTCAATGTTTTGTGTGATTTTATTCAACTCGTTTCTCCCTTTCATTCACCATGTTACTAATGGTTCATGATTTTGGTTGTGCTTGTTTCAGTATTTAAATATGATCCTCCCTCCAATGGCACATTTCCTCATAGTGTCTATTTGTTACCAAACTATCAGAGTTTCCAGAAATGCAATCTAAAGCAGGCAAAGATGGTCGGAAGTGTGACCAAAGGAGGTGGGAAAGGCTTTAGTTTCAAACTGAGGAATTCGCAGCCTTACTACTTTGCTTGTGGTGAGCGTGGTGGCTTTCACTGCCAAACTGGACTTATGAAGTTCGTTGTGATGCCCATACCTCGTTGTTATGGCTAAGAAAGACAGGAAGATGTTATAACGAAGCAAGATGCTGAACCAGTTATGATCATATTCAATAAATGAGTGTGTGTTTTAGTTTTTTTTTTTTTTTTTTTAATATACCAATATACATGCATCTGCAGGTTTTGTTTTTGATGTATTGAAGAATTTTCCTTAAATAAACAGATGATTAACTTTCACTGCTGTCAAAATTCTTGTTATTAATGCACACTTGTTATTTTTGTTTAGAATCAATTCTGAGATTGAAGATACTGAAAATGGGAAAGGGTCTACAGGGAAGGAACCTCTTTAGAATTCGTTAAATAGTAAATAGATAGGTAGTCAACTGTTTTTCCTTGGAACATCTCCAGAGGCAAACCTTACGAGCCTTAAATTTGGGGTTTGGGGTCTTCCATTTTAGATGTTCCTGAGCCATATGGATGCTAAGCTCTTCAATGTCATTTACCTAGTTTTAATTCTATCATGTGTTAAGAGTGACCACTTCAACATGCACAAGACATGGTGGTTGAACCTATCGCTAGTAACTTAAGTCGGGTTTTAAGTTGGGGTCCCTAGTAAAGCTTGGAACAACATAAAAAATCATAGAACTGTGTCATTTTACAGAAGTTGCAAGAAAGAAGAAAGAGGAGACGAGTGTATAGGAATTGTAAGCTGATACCTGGTTATGAAGCAAAAGGTAGACTGCGTAGAGATTCCTGCTTAAGTGCCTTTACAGAGTTTTAATTGAAAACTTCATTCATTTGGATTTTTCAACACTAAATACTAAATAAATTGATTAATGAGAAAACATCCTAAGCTCAAATTCAACTGATAAGAGAAATTCAATCAACAACCCACATTCCACATTCCACCCTGTTCCATAGCCTGCCTAACATCAAGACTCTTTCAATTCACACCAAATAGATATCACCCAAAACAAAAACTTGTTGAAAACACCATGGAGCTCATGCATCAAAGGCCTTGAATAACCTTTGCATTTCATATTGGAGATGTTGGCTCAAGTTGAGCGTGCAAATTTAGTTTCATATCCGGTAAGGAGCAACATCATATGAAGTTAAAACCTCACACCTGCGATGGGTGTCTAAGTTGTGGACAATATTGTTGTTCTTCAACATCATGCGAAGTTAATAAAGGATTGGCCATGTACTCAACATTTTGAGGGTGACCCAACATTTCCTACATCAAACATGCTCAAAAAGTTGACACTACAAAAAAAAAGATGCAATAGCTACAAATACTAGAGACGAAATTAAAAAACTGTTTTCAATTAAAAGATTTGCGTCGGCAAAAAACCGTCACTAATTGTTTCGGTAACTGGTGAAAACAAAAATCATAAAAAATGTGCTTGTGACGGGAAAATCGTGGCTAAACTCAGAATAAACCATAGCTAATTAAAACATTTGCGACAGCATATTAGCCGTCGCTAAGTTTTACAAATAAATTGTGCTTGTGACGGGAAAACCGTGGCTAAATGCAGAACAAGCTGTAGCTAATTAAATCATTTGCGACGGTATATTAGCTGTCACTAAGTTTTACAAATAAAAATTGGTAGCTACGGTATAAGTTGTCCCTAATGGATTTTTTTTGAAAAAAATATATATAAAAAAAACATTTAGCCCCGGTATATTAGCTATCGCTAAGTTTTACAAATAAAAATTGGTAGCTACGGTATAAGTCGTCCCTAATGGATTTTTTGAAAAAATATATATATGCACACAAAATATTTAGCCACGGTATATTAGCTGTCGCTAAGTTTTACAAATAAAAATTGGTAGCTACGGTATAAGCCGTCCCTAATGGATTTTTGTGAACAAAAATATATTAAAAAACATTTAGCCACGGTATATTAGCTGACGCTAAGTTTTATAAATAAAAATTGGTAGCTACGGTATAAGCCGTCCCTAATGGATATTTTGAAAAAAAAAAAAAAATATATATATATATATATATATAGAAAAAAAACATTTAGCCACGGTATATTAGCTGTCGCTAAGTTAGTGCAACTCATTTGTTTGCATGACAATTATCAAGGAAGGATATATGTAGTCTTATCCTAGACAGTTTTATCATTTGTTAAAACTTTTCCTCTATTATTTTGTGTTCTCTGAATTTGAACAACCTGTTTTTGCTCATTTTTTGTTTTGTTTCCTCCAATAATTTTTAGGAAGATGTGAAGATAATGAAGAAAATGAACGTGGATACTTACATGTTCTCCGTTTCTTGGTCAAGAATTATAGTAGCATAAGCATAATTTTAATGTGGATGAATTGCTAATAAGGCAATTTCGGAAAGTTAAAAGTGTCTTTAAAGACTTGGTTACTATTCTGAAGGGCCTAAATTTGTACGATTATAAGATTAAGAACAATAATTAGTTGTAACAATTGTTTTTTGACTTTAGCTAAATTCACTTTTTTTTTGTAGTGTGAGAACTTGACTTCACAGAGGTGGTTCCAAAGGGCTTCGCCATCTTCACCTTTGGACCCAACTTTTCATACGTCAAACATGCTCAAAAAGTTCAGAACTTGACTTCATAGATTAAACAAAAGAATGTCTGCCAAAAACACTTCAGTCAAAACACAAAACAGAAGTGGATCTACCACTTACTAGGAAATTGAGTATAGGAGGAAAACTTTCCTTAAACATAGAATGAAGTCAATGAAGCTTTCGCAAGCCTTAGTTCTGCCGTATGTTCAATCTAGATCATTTTCAATAGAGAACATAAATATCAATCTAAGAATATGGTTAAATGAAGAATGGCGTAATATACCCGACATATTGATGACCTCATCTCATTAATGTTAATCTTCTTCATCATTAGATTTCCAAATTAAATGGGATTCTGATGCAACATAGCTTGAAATGGAGAAATGGGCGTCGGACTAGAGAAAATTGGATTTCTAAGCTCCTTTCAAGGAAATCAATCGAAGACCATACGTTTCAGCATAGGAGTAACCACTGCACCAATAACCTACATTTTTGTAACTTTTAAGTTCATTATTATTTGGCAAATGAATTGGACAGGTTTAAAAAAATCATTTATGAATTGCGCCATATAAAGCAAAACCTCCAATAAATCCATCATTCTATCTCATCTTTTCTTTACGACAGCCCACCCAATATTATTTGGACTTCCTCTACAGAGTTGTGATTGTAAATGGGGATTGGATATGGAAGTAGCCATGTCCAAGGGCTCATTCTCCTAATAGCTAGTTCAATGTTGGCAGTCAGTCTGGCCAAAACAGCCATTGTTGGAGGCTCTGAAGGATGGCACGTCAGCTTTAACTACGCTAACTGGACTTGCCAAAATGGACCCTTTTTCCTACATGATACTCTCGGTAAGGAGCTGAATTCATACTAAAGAGCGTGGGCAATGTTGGTTATGATTTAAAACTGTGCATGATTCTGTTCACCATGTTGTATCTCCCGGCCATTTATTCATCATGTAGCTAATGTTGATTATTTGGTTGTGGTTCTTACAGTTTTTAAATATGATCGTCCCAGTACCACTGTATTCGCTCACAGTGTCTACCAGTTCCCAAACTATCAGAGTTTCCAGAAATGCGATCTAAAGAAAGCAAAGAAGGTAGCAAATCAGACAGCAGGAGCTGGTAAAGGCTTTCATTTCAAATTGAACAAATTGAAGCCTTACTTCTTTGCTTGTGGCGAACGCGACGGAGATCACTGCAAGTCTGGATTGATGAAGTTCTTTGTAAATCCCCTACCAGCTACTGCTCATTGATACGGTTGCAATAGGAAAGGAAAATGTTTTTTAAGTTATTTTTATGATCATAAGACATCAAATAATGTTCTTTTTTGTACTAAAAAATTTGTAGAGCATTGGTGTTTTATGATCATAACCACTGTTCTGTTTTATGATCATAAATTTAGAGAAAGGTGTAAATTTTATATTTTGTGTTAAAATTTTCTCCTTGATAAGCAAATAATTAACTTCTTGTCATAGCTACTGTTATGGCCGTGATTGTTATTTGTATCAAAATTTGTTGCAAAGTCAAAATTTTCATTTTGAGACTGTAGTCGACCGGAATGGATCCGGATATAGTATATCCGAATTGAAAATTAATCCAGATGGGGTATGAATCGTTTATCCAACAAAACCTGAAATATCAAGACGTTGAACCTTGAGTATATATAACCAATGAGGTACTAACTCAGTTGGTAGGCTTGGGGTGGATGATATCACAAGTTCAGGGTTTGAATTCTGTCGGCAGCTTTTGAGATGAGGGGGTTAAAGGATTCAAAAAAAAACAAAACAAACTTGACTATATATATTGCAAAATTTATTTTCATGAGATTCAGCAATGTAAATCATTTTCCTTAAAAATGGGGATTTTTTTTTTCTATTCTATATAAATTCATTCATATTTGAAAAAGGAACATTTCTTACTGTCGAGGAAAGGGGTGAGGGGGAGGGGTTTTACCACTCATCTCCCTCGAGATTTGCACTGCAACACATCTCGAGGGTACATGCACGCATCTCGAGGGAATGAGCGGTCACACCCTCCCCCTCGCTAGTTTCCTCGCCCCTTCGCCATTTAGAATTTCTGCTGAAAGAGAGGAAGCATGGTAAAAATGTTTAATGTTCTTCAAGGTAAACATAGCCTGTGTCCTAATAAGCTTTTAGTTGATGCAAGCCACTCAAATGTCACAACAACCAGAAATTCTAGCTGGCCTGAGAAACCAGCCTGATTTGCTGCTTTGTGGGGAGGGGGTGCGAAAATACATTTTTGCCCACCTCTTTAAACACACACTCTAAAAAGGTGTTTAAAGAGGGAGGGCAAAAATGTATTTTTGCCTCCCCCCACTCAGCTGGTTTTCCCATGCCAGCTATAATTTCTCCGCAACAACCCATCTTTCACCCCACCCACCCCCCACTCAAATGTCACAACAACCCACCTTTCACCCCCACCCACCCCCAATTTGCTGTGTCCCTAAATTCAACTCTTAATTTGATCTCAATTCACACCAAATGGAAATCACCCAAACACCATATATTATTTATGATTTCCTAAAGAGAGTCTACAACTGAAAGGGGGTATTGAGTATAGGAGGAAATTAAGTTGCCTAACTTAGAATATAGAGTCAATCAACGAAGACGTGTGTGGGTATAAAACACAAGACATGGGGATAAATCAACACATTCTTAACAATTCAGTAAGGCTACCATTGGCACCTATTTTGCTAGATATTGATGCCATATAGTTATCCAAAATCAACTATTTATGCTTGATTTTGAATGAAACTCGCTCAAAATCGAGCTAGATCCTTGAGGATCTTCAAAGCTTCATTCCCTCTTAATTGTTTTGACCAAAATCGACTATTTTGCCTCCATTCTCACCCTCAATCATTTTGTCGTCCATTTTGAAATATTTTAGTATTTGCATGTGTATATTTTCATTGCATAATATCACATTAATTATATATGTGTGTGTTAAGTTGATGTTTTTAAGTTCATCCCTTCATGTTTTAGAGTTATGTGTAATTTTTAATTTTTCTTTGTTTATATATATATATTTCTTTTTCTTCATATTTTTTCACAAAAGACCAAAAAAATTCCGTTTCCTAAGTGACCCAAAAGATTATCAAAAACGAAAACACGAACCTTGCTTCACCTTAATCTTTGTATTCTTAGGCAAGTTTGATTTTCACAAAAGAAAACCAAAGAAATGATATAAATTAAAGGGTTGGGCCAAGATTGAACCTGATTCTGCTATGCTATATTTTTCTCTTATTCATTATTTTAATTTATTTTTTCTTGAGTTTTTCAACGTTTTCAACTGGAAATTAAGTCTTCAGCTTATGTGATAATTTTTTTCATCTTAAGGTTACCTTAATAAAGTAGAACATTTTTTCCTTATTTATTGCAGCTAATTTATGGACGGAGAGCTATTCAGCCATCCTCTCAGAATACGAAAATTCTAGGGGTCGAGGGAGGGAGCGAGGGATGGGTGGAAGCCACCCATCTGCCTCGAGATGAGCGCCATCGCACATCTCAAATCCGATGCACTCATCTCGAGGCAGATGGGTGGTTACCACCCATCCCTCGCTCCCTCCCTCGCTCTGTAGCAAAGCTCCTCAGAATATCTATCCCTCAGGTGGATTTTGGATGGGCTGGATTATCAATGGGGGGAATCTATAAGATGGTCATGAGGAGCAGAATCCATACTTCAACAACATTGAGAAAACTACAGTGACTGCCACTTTCAACATTTCCCTTTCTTTGGCACACTGCCATGTGACTAAACTAAACTCTACATATTATCTGTATATATATATATATATATCTTTAATCTATAGCAGGAGCCATGGTTGCTCCATGATTTCGATGAGGACTTTTATAGGGAGGACCTATGACTTACTATACGCCCCGAGGTAGCTTAACATGTATGTATGTCTGTGAGTTCTCACTTCTTCCCTGCAATATTTTCTAATGTAATTTACTTGCAAGGAATGTTATTTCTCGAGATTTTTACGAAATATTTTTTATTTTAAAGTTATCGAAATCTCTTTCGAAATTCGAAATATGTCAAAATTTTTTGGAGAATTTTTTTTAATCTCTGTATATTTTAACATGCTATAATGTTATTTTAGTATAAATAATTTGTTACGTGAGTGATTCTTATATAATATGTAGTCTTTATGACACTACAAGTAGTATAAGACTTTTTATGTAGTATTTAATAGTTTAAAATGCATAATTTATATTATTAAAATGAAAATTACAACCAAATTTTACATTTTTTCCACACATAACGAAATATTTCTTAAAACCGAGGGACCGAAATCAACTCAAAAAACGAAATCACAATCCATGTTCACTTGGAACTGTACAGGCGAATTTCCCATCCCTAGAGAGCTTGATAGAAAAATTTATGAAGACAGGAAAATTGTAGAGAAATCCCTTGACCTAGCTCCTGTCTGTACGTAGATTACAAAATTCCCCTTTTACTTGACAAGCCCTCTACAACCTCAACATTAAAGACTTAAAAAAAAAAACTTTTATAGCTCCTTGACACAAATAAGAATGTGTTAAGTTAGATTTGTTCAATTATTCGATTTGCTAGAACAGAAGGTTTGTTGGACTTATATTGTCGAGCAGGATTGTTGCTCCATGATTTGGAATTATAAATCATTACAAATAACATTAATTATGGAGGGAGAAGACATTGTAGCAATCGTCTTCATTGAGCGGGACTGTAGGTTCATCGTCTTCATCTGAGTCTTCTGAACAAATTTTGGACAATGTTTCTACCAATTGAGCTTTGTAGGTTTCCCTTGAACCAGTATGATTGTAGCTCTAACATTTTATCAACCATGTCGAACAAAAGGTTTGTTGGACTTATATTGTCGAGCATGATGAGACCTATATTTGAGTCTGGATTGGGATGGTTCATGGTTTGGAATTTTAAAGTCATCATAGTCATACTGTTGATAGAAATCACTTAGCTCTCTTGGGCCATGGATATTTTGTTTCTTCAGTTGGGCTTTGAGTCTTAAATCATTACAAATATGCAGAGTACATTTGTTGATAAAAGCAATGATATCTCCAAAGGTAAGACGTTCATAAGGAATGTCTTCTTTGTAGATTTCTTGTAACTTTTCTCTAACATTTTTTGCAAAGATAGGAGGAAGACCAGAAATGAACTTTCTCTTCCAAAATGGGTTACTTGCATCAAATTGAAACATAACATTTTTTAGGAAGATATCTTTGTACCACCGAAAATGGCTCAAAGTCGGACATTTATGGATCATCAGCAAATCTTTGGATTTGTTTTGAAATTCACTAGGATCTCCCATAAAATGCTTGAGAATGCAAAAAATCAGAGTATGAACTGAATCAGGGATTTTCGTTCCTTGCTCTGTTTTTATGGAGTTACCTAAGTGATCAATTTTTACAGCATGAAAGATTGATTGTTGTTCTCCTAAGGATAAATAATTATCCCACCATCCTTTGAGTAGACCAGAAAATCCAACAATGATAAGAGAGGCAATAGTCTTATCATTCTTACCTTCACTGCGATGAGCCGAAGCCATCATAACCATTTTCTGGGTTAACTCAATAATATTTTCTTCAGTTAAACCATCTATATTCCAAGTATAGAGGTTACCTGTAGAAAACGATCCGTAGACCTGAAGAGATTTCTTTTCATATTGCATATCAGAAAGTGATGGTCTTGGATAAAAAATTCTAGTTGTTGGAAGAGGATTTTGATTTTTCCCATAAGGTTTGGCAAACTTAATGAGATTGGCTTGGTAATGGATGTAATTTAAATGATCCAATTCTGCCATAGGATCAAAATCATCATTGCTATCAGAATCCATAGATAATCCTGGATTTGATAGGGTATTGATATGAAGATTCGATTTCAAATTGAGAGCAGCTAATTTAGAATCAATTTCTTCAATTAACTGACTAGGTGTGGTTAAAACATTTTGTTCAACAGACGTAGGTGTAAAGTACGTTGCTGGTTTGGAGATTTTCTGATTAAAGGCTTGCTTTTGAGTCAATTGAGTGTGAGTCAATTGATTTTGAATCAATTTATCTCAAATCTCATGAAGCAAGATATTAGTATAATTATTCTTTTGAATAATTTTACCAATTCCTTTAAACGTATTATCCGTTTGAGGATCTTTGAAAGATGATGCTAAAATATCACTACTTAGAGTAGAAAATTTAATTTCTTCTAGAGGTGGTAATATTGATTCTTTAGCAGAATTTGTTTCAGTTGTATGCCAAAATTTTGAATCTGTTTTTATGACATTGATGCTAGGAATATGCACAGAAAGTACCAATCTAAGAAAGGTAGATTTTCCTGTAATTCTTCACAGAATGCATAAAATTGTTTACCTAATTCATTTTTTTGTTCTTCTGTTGTTTGCGCATACAATTGTTCTCTTCGAGAATGATTGAAAGGTTTTAAAAAAATCTAGTTTAATCCATTCTTTGTCAAGAATAAACTTTGTTTTTAAAACATTCAACTGTGGGTGTGGAATATCATCCATCTCCAAACGAGTAGGAGATTCCGGATTGTAAATAGGTTGCGGGATCTGAGGAAATTGGGGATTATTTCTCAGACTAGCAAGATCTAAATGAGGAAGGACTTCAGGAGGTGTTTGAGTCCTTGGGATTTGAGAGGGTGCAGTTCTAAAAGAAAAAGTGGATCTTCTTCCTGATTGGGAGTCAGACAGTTTTAAACTAGTTTTTCTGGACTCGGAAAATTGAAGTTCAACCGTACCAACTTCTAGGGTCAAAATCTGACTCAGTCTACTAGGAAGCAGCTTTCTTGGTTCTGCGGGAACCTGCCATGTAACTGGAAGGGTGACTTGGCTCCAGTGGATTGTCTTTGGGACAATAACACTAGTTTTTTTTTTGTTAGCCTGGAAGAGGATGGTATATCCTTTCGCAGACTCCATCAAAGCCTTAGGACTCAGTTGAGTCTTCATGGCCTTGTAGGTAATCTTGTAGATCAAAGCCAAAGGTTTTGATCCTGGAAGCATATCAAATCCAGAGGTCTGGATATTGAGAGTCAGGGTCTCAAGGACATTTGGGTCCGTAAGAAACACTGAAAAGTTTGGGTAACAATCAAAATAGATTGGACCCATCGCAAAAGTTGACTCAACGATTCCTAAGAGAGAATCATCAAACCTATTGAGCCAACAATCACGAAGGGCGATCAAAGCACAGGTGTCTAATCTTGTTCTTGTCAAGGGTTTAATCCCAATTTGAATCAATCCAATATGGATATATTTGTATTCTTGACTTTGTAAATATTGTAAAGTTTCATTTGAAAACAATTGTTTTGAATCCATAGATCCATCAAAAGATACAGTTTGTTCAACCATATCGATCAGATCTTCTGTTTTTTGAGGAAACAGAGATTTTGAAATATTATAAATATTTTTGTAAGGAATTTCTGGTATTGACCATTTTTGTAAATTCTTTTCTACATCTGAAATTCTACATTCCATATGGTTTACACCTTCTGGAATTTGTCTTGACCTAGAGCTAGAAGCTCGGGTAAATTTTGAAAGCAAAGACATACTGTCAAAATCTTTGAGGTCGGAGGATTGGGAACACTGTATTCGGACCACCTACAGCTGGAACACTTAGTATAGGACCACCTAACCCGTAAACACTGCGCTTACTATAGCGACTTACACAGGGTTCATAACGGCTGACCAATATACCTTACAAGCTTACCAACGCTATCAACGACTGACCAACAGTACCTAGGACTCACCAATACTATTTCCCCGAAGAAAAAGAGGCATGGCTCTGATACCAATTAAGTTAGATTTGTTCAATTATTTGATTTGCTAGGAATTACAGGGTATCTGAATAATTATCAACCCATGATAAGTTTGTCAAATAATAAGTTTTGTTGTTGAAAACATCTCACCAAGTATGTCATTAGTAATTCAAAAAGTTACAAGTTGGCATGTTGCAAAGCTATTTAGACATTGTACACAGGGTGAGAATGTCATGTAAGAGCACATCTCATGAAAGTAACACATTTGATTTCGAAATGGGTTGAAACTTTGAGACGTCGTATCTAGTGTTAATTGGTAATTTTTCTCATACAAACTATCAAACATTGTTTTTTAGTTTCATAGTATCATTACTATAAACAATAACTTAGTGGGTCGTAACTAGGTCCAAAAAAATTTCCCTAAACTGCCAATGTCGTTATAAATAAATAACAGCTAAAATATTTATGTGGCAAACAAGTAAAAATGTGAAGTTTTGTTTAGAAAACACCTTGCACAAGGGATAAATGCAACATGCATGATTTGTTCTATATCATTAATAAGTTGCATATATATCATTAATAAGTTGCATAAGTTTCGATTATTTACGACGATTTTTCATACATCCTGGGACCCACATTAGGTGTAAATCAAGTCATGAGAGTGCTTAAAGGATTGATTAGTAATCACGAGGAAGAAAAGTTATGGCAGGTCTATCATGCAACCACTTTAGTAGCAGAACACTTTGCAAGGTTACTCCCTAACCTGGAGACAGTGAAGCTAGAACTAATTAGGTTCTTTGTTGAAGCTTTGAAGCAAATTTATTGTTTTGTAGATGATGAAACGAGTGAACGTATGAGCGATTGTAAACTTTATCATCAACTTTTTTTTATTAATACAAGGTTCGGGGATCCTAAAAATCCTAGCTCGCTTTCCAAAAAAAAAAAAATTAATAAGTTGCAAAGGATACCATTTTTCTTTTCAAAAAATTACTTTCAACATAAAGATTTCTCCTTTTTATTATTGGACACCTACGCGCTCAAATCATATATTTATTGTGACAAATTAACTGTTTCATTCGTTTGGAATGATTTTCAAATATATTTGAAACTTGCAAAGATTTATAAGTAATCCAACATAATGCTAGCTCAGTCGGTAGACTTGTGACAGATTATATCACGAGTTCGATATTCGGCTCCGATGGCATTTTATAGTTGTAGGCTTATATCATATAGTGAAAAATTAGAGGAAACCAAAAAACTATGTAAGCATATCATCTTTTAAAAGTGAAGTATATACAAATGTTGGTTGGTAGAGAGAATAACTTTGAATCGATGAATCAGTACTCTACTGTGACAAATCAGGATTCGTTGAAATGTACTCGTTTGGATGCAACTGAATGGATTCTCAAAGTTTGTTTTATTGATTTTCTAATCTGAACAAGTTGATATGTTTGATTGAAATTTTGATTTTTTATTTATTTTTTGTTTAATCAGACAAAGCGGTCATTTGGGTTTCAGTCCTTGACAGCATAGTTGTCTGACACTTACTTCGATTGATTCTTATCAAAGAGATCCATTTATGTAAGAAAAAGCTTTGTTTTTGCATAAAAATTGTATCTTGAATATAAGAAGTGCATCTTGAATGAAGATTATTAACAGTTTCATTGATGTGGGCAGAGTGGAAAACCATGGGCGATTCAATTACTATCAGTGGCATGCTTATCTTTGGCAGCAAGGATGGAAGAATGTAAGGTTCCAGCCTTGTCCGAGTTTCAAATCAAAGAGTATCACTTTGAAAGCAAAGTGATTCAAAGAATGGAGATTTTGGTATTGAAAATTTTTGGAATTTAACCATGACTCCCCTCCCTTTGTTTTCTTTCCCACCACCAAACACCGTTGTTGCAACTGCAAACCACCCCAATCTCCATCAGACTTTCATCATAACTTCAACTAAACAAAAGCCACCACCCCTACCACTATCAATTGGGCTAAATCAACCTAACCTCGCCAGCAAATCTATTCAAATCTCAAACCCTGTGTACAACACCACCCTAGCATTGACCCCTGGTTCGCTTGCAATCACATCGACCACTCACCTTACCTCTTCACCATCTCTGAACCAGAACCACCGCCACTACCAATATCTTCTTCACTTTCGCCTATGAAAACACCTAACACCGTTCAAACTCCATTGCCACCCCTGCATCGATGGACCCATTCCATCGTAGGCGAAAGAGAATAACCCAAATGTCAGAAAAACCAAGAGCAAATAGAAAATTTTCATATGGAGTTATGGACCCTTGGATATATGGTTGGAACTTGGAAGTCCTTGCTTGATTATAAGAAATGGATGATCAGAGATGAAGTTCAATCTGTGTTCTGTTGTAATCAATAAATGTTCATAAATTTCAGTTTTGGTATCAACACATATTGAAGTCGGGGGATGGTTTGATTTTTGGTTTTTCCTTTTTCCACCTCAGATTTGCCAATCATAAGATTGCCTAGAGATCAATATAAAATATCTAAGCCTTTGGATTATTTTCAGATGCATTTAAAGTGGGGTTATTTAGTCAATAAATATACTTTTACCAGTCAATGTCATTGACCTAACATATCAGTTAGAAAATGAAGGTTAGACTCAATTACACTTAAAATGAAGATCAAACTTTATTCAACATAAACTAATGGAGGCCAAGCTAAAAAAAAAACCCTTGTTTCTTTATCAACTCCATTTTCATTTGTAACTAAAATAACACAAGGAAAAAGTATTTGTCAACTCCATACTTGTTGATCTGGTCTATCAACTGTTACTTATTTATCAACTCAATTTTAGTTGTAATTAAAATAACAAAAGCCGAATTGATAGTTTAGGGACCAGAAAACACAAAGACTAATTAAGTTATTGTTGACAATTCAAGACACTACTAAAGTACTAAACAAAAAAAATTATTTGTTAATAATTTGTTTGAATTCCCTTTGAGCATAAATTTTGAGAAAAATTATAGATTAACAATTTAATACTAAGAATAGCATATTAAAGTTCAAACACATTATGTCTTGATACACGTGTTCAACTACACGCAATTAAATATCTTGATAAACTGTTTGAGTTTGGTTAAGACTTGTCATTTATTATTTTCATTGGCTTGAAATTATTCTACGAGAACATAGAATCACAATTGTCTTGACGAGTATTAAAAGTATTTACACAATTTTATACTACATAAAAAATATTCATCTATACAAGGGTTGGCTCAAGTCTACTTCGGGTCAAGGTTCAAGAAAAAGTCACAGTTGTGCAAGGTTCAAAGTTCAAAACATAGTAAATTTGCATAGGAGCACAAAAAAGCCTAAATCCATAAGCTAGCTAAGGATGTTAAGGATTTTTCTTAGGAGTCTCTTAAAAGGATTGTTATGCCATAGAGCCAGACTTAAATTGTTTTTTGAGTTAATTACTCAAGGTCAAGTCAAATTAAGCTTATAAATAGTCTCACTCCATATAATTTTAGTTGAATCCATCCATATATCTAACTCCTTAATGAAAACTAGGCTACATTCATGTTCATGACGGAAAGAAATGTCCCTAAAGTGTATATATATAATTTAATAAACTCTCTAATACACTGGATTGATGTCAAACTACTGAATCTGATCCACCATTACACTAAGTTGACATATTTGTAATAACTCCAAAAAAACTATTACTTTTGTGTTGAACAATTTCACAAATAAAGTGATACAAAATAGTACGGTGTTGCAAGTGATACTATTCATGGTGATTCAATTTATTGTATAACTTTATTTCTGAAACCATTTTCCAAAATTTTGCCTAAATTTAATTTTGAGTTAAAATTGTTTGGTAAACTGTTACATCACAAAAGTGATATTATTTGGAGGATTGTTACAAAATTACCGATGTAATGCACACTTCTACATAACTCTTGGTAATGATATTCATTGCTTTAGAGGAACAATAAATTTAGGACAATTCATACAATTCATAACACTTCTACATAACTCTTGGTAATGATATTCATTACATAACTCTTGGTAAGGAAGATATTCATACAATTTTCATTTAATTTAGGACAATGAATCCATTGCTTTAGAGGAACATAAATCTACTAATAACCTGAAAAATAGCAATGTTTCGATTTTAAGCATATGATAGAACTGCCTTGGCAGTTTTCTATTCACGTGACAATTAAATGCTATGAGCAGTTAAGAAATTTATATCAAAACAGAGTGAAGTGGTTTTAGAGAGAAGTACAGAATGCTTCATTCCTTCTTCAAAGCTCGGAACACTGCAATTGTTTTGGATACTTAGGTTGTGAACAACATATGACTTCCGAGTTTGTGATTTCATCTTCGAGTCACATCTTTGCAATACACATCTACAACTTCGGGGATTCCGCAACTCCCAAGTTCCCTGAACCAAATTATTTCTTCACCCTACACCATTCTCTATCTTCAAACGACCAAAACAAATCTAAATAATCACTGTGTCCCAAGGTTTTAATTTGACTGAAAAATTCACTCAAATGTTACAACCCATCCTTCCACCTATTTTCTTTGCCTAAATTCTCGACTCTTTTTCCTCAATTCACACCAAATGAAATCACCTAAACATATATTCTGAACCTTAATTCCATCCTAGAACTCCTACCTATGATATATTCTGAATTGTGATTCTAATAGTTGGTTCCATCTTGGCAGTCAATCTCGCCAAACTGTAATAATTATGCTAACCGGACTTCGGCTTTAATTATGCTACTTAGACTTGTCAGAATGGTCCTTTTTTTTTTCAGAAATTCTAAATGGCGAGGAAACGGGCGAGGGGGAGGGGGAGGGTGTGACCGTTCATCCCCCTTGAGATGCATGCATGTATTCTCGAGATACATGCTTGCTCGTATCTCGAGGGAAATGAGTGGTAAAACCCCACCCCCTCACTCATTTCCTCGACAATAAGAAATGCTCTTTTTTTTTAGATGATACTTCCGGTGAGCAATTGTTTATAAAGGGTTGTAATTCAACTTCTGAATTCGTGAAGTTGTTTATGATGCCCCTATAATATTGATTAACTATGATTATATATCGTATTTCATATATGTGAAGAGAAAGGGTGCTGATCTTAGTCTTTGATCTCTTTTCATTTCTATAGTTAGGTCAAGGTTAAATAAATATCACTATTCCCATACAATTTTCAAGAAATAAGTTGCATTTAACTAGGAATTCATACAATGGACGGGCAAATAAGTAGTTATGATTGAATGTTGTTTCCTAATTGCTTTACTATTATGTTTCATTGACTTTTACTATAACACCCTGATTTTTTAAGAAAAACGAAAATCCCAAAATTTACGTAGGAATATCCGTTTTTTCAAAATTCGGGACGTGAAATTCAATAATAATAGAACATTTAGTAGCAACAACAACTTAAACATGATTTAATTACTGGAACAAATAAAAACTCTAACCAGGAAGGACTCTGACGTTGCTAGCCCACTAGCGGAACTTCAGTAATGCTGCTTAAAAGTCTTTAAACCTGAAAGGCTAATCGACTACATTCCCAAAGGAATGTACCCAAGAAGCAAAAGCTCAATTGGGTCAGCAATAAAGCTGGTGTGAGTAATCTTCATCTCAAAATCAATAAATTCGCACATGATAACATCAAATTAAGCACAAACAATAAACAACCACACCAACAGGTAGTTTCTCAATGAGGCAAATGTGTCGTGCAAGAAAAACACAATTCAAATAATTTAATTCCTCATCGAGGCAATCATGTCATCATCCCAATTAAGTAAATATGCATTGACTTGTATTTACACTGTAGAAATTGACTATGGCAAGTCTGACCTGCAAAAATATTATTGGACTTGTCATCCTGCATGAAATGGGTCAGAAACAATATAAACGTAATTTATTAATTAAACAGTTGTCTTCGTACAATATTTGACTTACGCATATTATTCCTTTTTATTTGAATTTAATTCATTTTTAACGGATTGATCACTTAGACGATACCACATTCGCACCACTTCCGTGTCGAACATACATGCCTGTATGCATCTCTCATATAAAGGAGGACTACTCCGTCATCCATGCCCAAGTGGGGACACATCACATACATGCATGCATCACCGAATACTCCTAACTATATGAGTAACAAAAGCCACTCTTGGGCCATTAATGCGCATAAAGTCACGTCACATTTTTTACGGATAAATATCAAAGTTTATCTTAGGCATAAAAATTCACCTCATTTTCGAAAGACTAACCCTAAGGTTATTTTTGTTTCTCTATAAGAAATAGGCGCCCCACCTCCGCTAGACAACCCGCAGGTTATTTAGTTTCTCTATAAGAGAGGGAAAATAATAAACAAAAAGATGTGTGGTAGTTCTAAGTGATACAATTCCAGGTGATTAAATTTTCAGGAGTCAAAATTTACCAATATCATTTATTTATTTATTTTGATATTTCAATTTTCTCTCCCCATGACACTTTGTCATTTATAAATCAATCCACCCATTATTTCAGGAAAACATAACCATTTCAAGAAGCATACATTCAGAGGAACACCATTAATCTTAAATGGTCATGCATCAGTAGAATCAACGAGACATCAAAAAAACAAACAATAGTGCAATATCAAACACTACTACACATAGTACTCTCCATATGAATGTGATTTTAGGGATGAACACATACATCCTAGTTTGACAGAAAGTATCTCAAATGGGGTGTCATCTAAAAGATGCATAATCAGACTGTTACCAACAAGTTTAATTATTTACACTCTATCATGCAAGAAAAGGAAACAACTAAACTGAAGGAAAGTACTACTGATATCTCTATTGGGTTGTGTTCACCAGAAAATCAGTTTTGAATTAACATTTTTACTAATAATAATATCTTACAAGCATAATGCACAAGAAACTCATTCATCCTACTTCAGCTACACGACCACTATAGTTAGAGCTTGAACTCTTTGTTAGTACCTAATATCTAGATTAGTATCTATATTGAATCACCAAATTCTAAAAGTTTAATGCAAGGGTGATTTACCCTTCAAATCTTGTTGCTCCGCCGTGAGCTCATTAAACTTCTTAGCTTTTTCTTTCATACTAGCAACAATTATGTCAGTACATTCATGTTGTATCTGCTTGGGAAGATAAACCTACAAGTAATAAAACCACTCATCTAATGTCATCTTCTCCCAAATTTATTCCACTGTACTACTACCCCTACGTTAGCATTATCTAGCTTATTATCATTGGATTCATCAATAGCTTCTTTAGGATGGATCACCCAACACAGATGAATGAGCTTACACATATTTCTCTTGATTGTCAAACCACACCCATTTAGTATCTTCCACCCCCAAATCATACAACATGGACTTTATAGGATGGATCCGCTCATTCATTCAATTTTCTCAAATAAAGATTCGCTTATAAGATGAAGGTCCCAATCCACCATTCTATCAACCCGAATACCCCGACAACTAATCTTCATAAATAAAGTGTAGATCCTTGAAAATCTATCTTTAAGACCCTCGTTCCTAATCCATGCATTGTGCCAGAATGTAATACCCGCCTAATTAAATAAATATAAAAATTTCTTATTTATTAATTGTGGCATATGTTGTAATCTCAATTATTGGAAAAAAAAAAGATTTGTTTTGTTTGTCATTACTAAATAGAATGAGGTGTGTGTGTGTGTGTGTGTTTAGCCAAAATTTGAAAACCCAAAAAAATAAGACATTTGCCTTAAGTAAACTAATTAGTCACACTCTAAAAAAAAAGGGTGCATATATACTTTAGTTAAACCCTAATCTTGATGGGTTTTATTCAATTTTCTTGGGCTTGAGTTTGGGCTTTCATGAAAATAATGGTTAGGGTATTGGTTAGAGGGAAATAAAGGTTAAAAGAATAAGAGATGAGTGATGGTTGTGTTTAGCCAAATAAACCCCAATTAAAAACTCATTTAAGCCCTAGCCTCCTTTTTCTCTCTGGATACACACAGAAGAAAAGAAAAAAAAAACTTACGTTGAAAAAGGTGGGAGGTGCTGAAGGAAGAAATTTGCTCAAATCTTGGGATTCTTGCAAAAGAGGTGAGTAAAACTCTATCCCTAGACATTTTGATTTTTATTTACATCTTTAATGGAGGAAAAAAAAAATTGATTTGACATTGTTGGTTTGATTTATATCTTTAATGAAAAATCGATTTGAAATCTTGGTTTGATTTAAACCTTAAATGAAAAAAAAAAAAAAAAAAAAAAAAAAACGAATTGACATCACTGTTCATGTTGCGGTTTTACTATTACTGTTCCCGTTCCTATTACAGTTCATGTTTCTATTACTGTTATTGTTCCTGTTCCTATTACTGTTCATGTTCCTATTACAGTTCTTGTTTCTATTACTGTTCATGTTCCTGTTCTTATTTCTGTTTCTATTATTGTTCCTGTTCCTATTACTGTTACTATTACTATTCATGTTCCTGTTTGATGTCACTGTTCACTGTTCCGGTTTTACATCACTGTTTTTGTTCCTGTTTCGATTTTACATCACTGTTTCTGTTTCTTTTCACTGTTCCGGTTTTACATCACTGTTTTTGTTTCTGTTCCTGTTCTTGTTTGACATCACTGTTCACTGTTCCGATTTTACATCAATGTTTCAGATCCTGTTCACATATCTACTACTTTTTACTTGATTAAAATCAGTCACAGTAGTTGTAAGCATGGAATAGGATTACATCCAGTAAGATGGGATGATACCCAAGATTTTGCTAGTGCATCATCATAACACGTGTCATGTGACTAAACGTGGAATCTGGAACCCATTGATAATCCCATTAGAACGCCGATAAGTAATCTGATTGTCCCTCTAAAACACCAATTTTTCCTTGGAATTCTGACGTGTCATCTTGAGTATGGCTTTGCTTGAGTGTGAGTGAGGGAAATGAATAAGAGCGTATTTGACTTATAGAATTTTTCCATGTTATTATGGTCATAACAAATATCTATGTGAATTGGGTGATTCATGTCCTGAGATGCGACACATCTTCGCCTCTTCGGGTCAATGTAGTTTGGAGGTATGTTGTTGATTTGTTTGGATTGTGTTCGGCAATGCTGGGATCAATGGATGAGTTCCACCCCAAAGGGAAGATGTGAGAACTAGTTCCATTTGTTGTGTGTTAGGTGGTTTTAGCTACTTGGTTATTCTGAGTGTGCTAGATTTCACCACGGTAAATAAACTTGGGTATTAGTAGTGTTATGCAAGTTAGTATTTGTAATTTTACATTATGGCTTGAAATACGTGGTTAGTAGCTGATCAGATGATAAACTTGTATTTGACTGATATGCAAATTGTCTTGCTAAGGAGTATCCTTATATTGAATGAGTTTGATCCCTGTTGTGTTATAGAAATGTATTTATGAAAATATTATTTGTTCCCCAAGAGAATGGTGGATACTGTGGTTGATTTATTTATGGTTGACAAAGCGTCACCATAAAAGAGTTTTGAGGATTTATTTATTTTTATGCTCTTTTCCACAACTCCGAAGAAAAAAAATGTGAAAAGAAAAGAAATTGTTTTGTATACAGACTTGCTTGTATACGTGTGATATTATTATGGGTATGCAGACTTGCTTGCATATCAGTGCACCGTTCCATGTGAGTTCGGTAGTACGTGTAGATTTAGGAAGAATGTTTGCCAGTGATCGAACTTCGGGTGAGATGACATGACACTCGAGGTGGCACCCCACTTGGGTCATGTACGCTCCGAGTGGTTTCGATGGCAAGGGAGGCACACTTGGGTGAGGTATGTTCGGCACAAGGAGGATAGTGCGATTGTGGAAAAGAAGCGAGATTTTTTTTTTTGTATGTGCATGATTACCTAAAAGGAATAAACTAAATGCTCATTCAACCATTGAATGAGAACTACATATCTTCCTAAAGGTAGAAAAATGTGTTTTGTTAATATTTCAATAATAGTCTAATATGATTATGAATTGTATTGTTGTTGCATTTATGAGGATTGATAACTCATAAATTTTATTTATTAGTAATAAATAATGTATATTTATTTATTAGGATGATGACACCTTTGCCTCATTGAGGAACTACTGATTGGTGTGATTGGTTATTGTTTTTGTTTAGTTTGATGTTATCACGTGTGGATTTATTGATTTTTTGGATGATGATTTCTCACACCAGCTTTATTGCTGACCAAGTGAGCTTTTGCTTCTTGGGTACATTCCAATGTAGCCGATTAGCCTTTCAGGTTTAGAGATTTTGAGCTGCGTTATTGGAGTTCCGCTAGTGAGCTAGCAACGTCAGAGTCTTTCCGGGTTAGAGTTTTATTTGTTTCAGTAATTAAATCATATTTTAGTTGTTGCTGCTATTTGTTTCTGTTGTTATTGAATTTTCTCGTCCCGAGTTTTGGGGAAAACGGATAATCCTACGTGAATTTTAGGATTTTCGTTTTCTTCAAAAATCGGTGCGTGACACAGAACTTGATCTTATAATCACTACCCAATCTTGTGAGAAAACTCATCCTGAAAATTAAAAATTTTCTTCAATATAATAGTACCGTGAGAACATATCAGATGCATCAAGGGGCAATTAGAACAATTCAGATCATACTTTGCTTTTATGATATCCTGCCACAGACAATCCCCTTTTGTAACATATCTTCGCAACCACTTGGGTAAAAGCCTCTTATTCATCAACTGGATTGACTGAATACCAAGGCCTCCCACTTCCATAGAAAGCAGCAAATCCCAATTTAATGTGTGAAAACCTTTAATGAAAAGTCTTGCAAAATAACCACACATCTTAACAACAAAACTCACAAACCCTATCCTCAAATCCTAAAAAAAATCACAAATTCATTCCATAAAACAAAAGAGAACAAAACAAAGATTGCGAGATACAGGGAATGAAAAAAACTCACCTGACGAAATCACAAATGATTGCGCAACAGATCCACGCAATGCAACTGCTCAGTCCCTCTCTCGCTTGCGATCTCCCCCACACCATTCCCAACTCCGCCAACACCTCTTCCTTGCCATCGTTAATCTCACTGTGAACCCCCCCCCCCCCCCTTTTTGTGCGAAAATCAAATGGGACGGGGAAAGAGGATGGAGGAAGAAAACGGAGAAAAGATTAAGGTGTATGGGCGGAGTGAGCGGATCAGCTTGGAGGCAAGTCGCCGTCGTCGCCGCCGAAGAGGATAAGAGGAAGAGCAGCTCTTCCTGTTGCACAAGAGAAGAAGGAAAAGATGGTTTTTTTATATTGTGGGTAGCTATTCGCCCCCACTGAATTTTGAGGGCACCCACCCTTTAACTACGCAAAATTAAAACCCTAAAATTTTGAAATTTAAATTCAATTAAATGTAACTCTTTTTTATTTAATTCAAAATAAAATAAATTAGTTTTATGAAATTTAGGGGTGTTACATTATACACACGTTAAATGAAATCTCCTCCCGAGATTCAAAAGGTAAGAGAGTTTACTGAATTTCGAAAATAATACGACTTTCCAAACGAAAGAAGATTTCAAAATACAAATTTCAATTGAATTTTTAGGTGCATAAATTTTTATTGCCATTGAAAAAGTAGGGGTATGGACTATGATACCCTTGTTTGGGCGGACCTGAGGGGGAGGGTGTGAGAGGGGTTGGGTGAGCTACCAAGGGAAGATTATAGTCTCACATCGCCTAGGTGAGAAAAGAGAATGTGCTATATATGTACGAGGTTGGATTTATAAAGTACTACGCATTTTAAAGTCGTGCGGGCTTTGGGCCCAAAGCGGACATTTACCATATGTTACCATATGTTACCATATGTTACCACCAACCCCCCCCCCCCCCCCCCCCCCCCCTTCGAAATTGGATTTCGGGTTTCAATTCCTATGACTAGTCTCGTTCCTACCAAACAGACCCAAATAAAAGTTAATATTATCAATGACTAAAATTTTAGAGTTCTTCACATATGTATGGATAATTGGATATAGATTATAGACAATTGTGTTAAGAATTAATTAGAAGTGATGAGGCATAAATCATGAGAAAATTGTAGAAGAGATACAATTGTTTCAGAGATTAAAAATGTGGCAAACAATAAATAATAATAATAATAATAATAATAAATGTGTGCTCAAGGAGAATAAATGTGTGCTCAAGGAGAATAATAATATATAGAGTTCCTCACATATATATGTGGCATAATCATGAGAAAATTATTATTATTATTATTATTATTATTATTATTATTTCTTTTTTAAGTAATTATAGTGCTCAAGGAGTTGAATGTGTGCATGCAAGTGACTACTCTTTCGAGTGAACAAAAAAAATGCCTCTAACATATAAAGCAATCACTCTCCTTTCTCTCTCTCTCCCCTTTTTTGCATTTATCATTTGGCCCTACGCACTCATATATATTCTATGAAAAATTATTTCATTCGATTATAATGATATTTCTAATATAAATATAAAAGGTTTTTTTAGTTTGACCATCATTAATTTATGCCTAATTGAGTTTAGTACTCATTTCAAAAATTAATTCAGTCTAGTACTCAAATTGTAATGGTCAACATAGTTAACTTTCATTGACCGTTTGAATTTCTTAAAACCCAAAACTATCATTCACATAATAGGCACGTACAAAACACACGTCATATTAGGCATAAAATTGTATTAGGATTTCAGTTGGGTGGTTCAATTGAATGCTTGCTTGGTGAGCACAAACGAGACGAGACGATCTGGGTTTGGTTTGTTTGAGAGAGATGGGGGGGGGGGGGGGGGGTTGGTGGTTAGGGTTCGAGGTGGGGTGGCATTGAGACCTTGATCGAGATTGAGATTACTTGGTGTTTTATTCCAAATGAATACCCAAATGATCAAATTAATCAATGACATGTAAAATTAAGAGAGAAAAATACGAAAACAATTTGAAATTCTATACAAATTTAGCAAGAAGACCATTTGGATTCTTTTGCAAATTTAGCAAGAAATTGTTTTTATCAATGTGTTCCTTCCATGCTCAAGTTTGTTCACTTTTCGTTTTAGTTTCCTACTCCTCTCCTTTTAAGCTACACTTCGCCCACAAATAGTGATTCCCTGCTTGTCTTAGATTTGATTTTTTTAATTTTTTTAATTTTTTTTTTAATTAAACCTCCAGTGGGGAGGGGCACCTCTGGAATGCCAGACCTTTATTACTTGTCAAAAAAAAAAAAAACTTGATTTACAATCAATACGGGGGTACATGACGACTTTACCCGTGATATAACCAAAACAAAGATTGGGCCGCAGCCGTAAACCAAAATACATAAAAGCAAATCCAACCTATCACCAATGCTGAAAGGACCATAAATCATAACAAAGCCAACATGAACATAAGACATCCCAGCATGAACATAATAACGAGCATTCCAAACCATAAAATTTTCCATCATCTTAAGCGCGGGAGGAAGATTTACCCCTCTTAGTCCTACGACGATTGCCCGGAAGGACCGCCGATTTGAATTTGTTATGTAGATCCTTATCGGAGTGCGCCCCCAAATTTAAATCATTAATATCATGTGATTCCGGCCCCAACTCCGATTCCGACGCAGCCTCGTCACTATCATCTGTGGCGTTATCAAGTGTAGTAGTGGTCATTGAGTGTTTCTTTCTTCGCAAAACACGGTTCCCCTCAAACAGCTGGATGACGACATCAAACAAGCTCCCATCCTTGTCGTTCCTTGCTGCCGCGGGCACTGAAAAATTACCAGTTACCGTGGATTGAGCTCGCTTGGCCATAACTTCTGTCAACTTTTCCATCACTATCGGCTTCACCGTGGCAGCCCCTACTTCCTGTATCATTCCAATCGACTTAGTTTGCGTCACTAAAGAATCACTACCGGCGATCAAATCACGCGCTGCCTGAGGAAGCACGTCCCCTGGGTTGGGGCCGTGAAGAGGCTGGGGCCTTGGACTGGCTGTGACCTGTGTCCGTGGACTGGGGGGCCGTGGGCAGGCCGTGCTCGGACTGGTCGGGATGGGGAGGTGAGCAGGCTGGACCCGAGGAGACACGAGGAGCGTGGTCTGACTGAGACAGTGAGCTGGCGCATGGCTTGGACTGATGGTGATCGCAGGGCTTGGACTGATGGTGATCGCAGGGCTTGGACTAATGGTGATCGCAGGCTGTTTGAGGCCGTGAGCTGGCTGGGGCGAAGCCACTCCTAATTCCCCTGCTAATGCAACTCGTGTCTCTGATCCAGGATGCCCCAATTGATCGCTCCCAATATCATCGTCCGACCTTTTCACAATGTGATGTTCCGGGCGGATATTTTCATTTGTCATGTCATCGGAAAGACCACTCTTGGCCCCTGAGATTATGTCATCTGTTGGCTGTGTCGGCTGTTCTTGAATTCCAATAGCATTTGCAATCTCCGAAGTTGTATACCTCGCCTCTAAGAGGCATTCTTTCGTAGTTTCTGTAACTTGCTCAGCACTAACATGAACCATGTTCTCACTCTCATCTGCATCAATGTTTTCAGTAAGCGACTCAAATTTGTTTGACAACACCACCTTTACCGGATCCTTGGCCACCGGCCTCTTCTCCCCAATGTCCTCATCCACCTCTTCCCCCTGGCTGTTTTTTTGCTCCACTCGGGCCGACCGCTGGATTTAGAATTTTAGCTTTTTTGAGAACGGGTACATATTGTTGCTTTATAGTTTTGGTTTCAACCTGCGGCATGACCGCCTTCTCCGCTTTACCGAAATCAGGACCTCCCCCACCGCCCTTAATACCTAGCTTTTTCCTACAAAATTCCTCTTGATGGCCTATCAAATAACAAAAGTCGCAGTATTTGAAACCTGAATATTCTATCTTCTGCCAGAAACCCCTGTTATTGGCCCTGTCAATCCAAACTCTATTTGGTAATTTCTCCGCTAATGACATCTCCACACATACACGGGCAAAGCCCGGCCGCGTGAGGCAGCGAGTATGATCATCCATTCGCAAAAAACCACCAAAAGAATTCACAATAGCTTTCAAAATAGGGGGATGAAATAAATGCAAAGGTAAGTTAGGTAACTCTACCCATAGGGGCACCGAGATTGGGTCTTCCTTCAAACTGAAACCATCGTGCCAATGGAATGCTTTAAACCGAACTCCACGAATCAGGATGGAGTCCCTCGACAGAACTTTCTTTGCTTCCACCTCAGATTGAAGTCGTACTAACACATGTCGTTGATTCAGCAAACCCAGCGAAAAATCGCCCAAAATTCCCCATGTTCTGTGAATCGAATCTCGAATATCTGTCAAAGTCGGTCGGTAACTAGAAAATTTGAGAACAATGACATATTTTTCCATGAAAGCTGCACCACGGACTTCATCCGTTGTCGTGAGTCCGATTGCTAGTGCCCCCTTTTTACGGAAACAAGTACCTTCGACCTGAGTCTCCGCAGTGTCATCCACCAAAATCTTGTCCAAAATCTGGGCGAAAGAAGGCTTAGAGGGCGGCACAGTTTCCCCATGACCATGTCCCGTGGGGGGAGGGGTGGTGGCTGCGGCCGTGGCCATCACATCCAAATGTCAGTCCTGGATCCTGCGTCCAAAAGGAGCCTGGATCCAGCGTCAAAATAAAGTATATCGATTTTGTTTGTCGGCGGCTGGGCGTAACGGCGGCGGAATCGGCTGGATCGTAACGGCGGCTAGGTCGTAACACCAGTGATTCGGCGGCGTACCGTAACGGCTGGCGGCTCACCTCGTACCCGTGCGCCAAAGCCGACGTGACACGGCCTGTGAGTGGGGACGTGACACGGCCTGTGAGTGGCCTATGAGTGGTGGGGACGCGGCCTGTGAGTGGTGGGGACGTGGAATCTCTTGGCAGCAGAGGTTGGGGATGGCCAACCCACCGCTGTAGTGGAGGGACGGGATTGATTCCCAAGGGAATGGACGGCTAGGATGAGAGATCAGAAATTTTTAAAAAAATACCCAGCATACCCTTTCAATCGCCTCAGAGAGATGGTTCCATCACACTATTTGATTCACTTGATTTTTTTAATTACTTGGGCTACCAATCGTAAAGCCACAAGATACAGTATATTTGCTTTAACTTAGAATTATCCGTGGGTTTTAATTTGAGGTTCCTTCCCTCAGTGAAGCTTTAGGTGGATTTAACAAACCAAAAAGTGCAGAAACTGTGTTGAGTTTCAGAGGACGAGCGAGAGAGAAGGGAAGAAGATGAGTGCGTTTGGAGGAGATAGCTGGGCAAGAGAGGCGCAACATTGAAAACGAAGACTCGATGATCTTATCGTACGCACCTCCTTCGAGAAGCTCTCCAATGGCAAGTACGCGTGCGTCGTCTGCTCAAACAAATCCCGTCTTCGACTCATCTCTCATTCTCTCTGTGCGTCCCTAAACCTCTCTTTACTTCTTTCAATAACTTAAGGAGTAGATTTGATTTGTCTTTCGTTCATTTGTTGTTACAAATTACTTGATTAGAAGAACTCATATTAATTAGGGCCTAATGGGTACTCTGTGATTACCAAAACTTAAGGAGTAGATTTGATTTCAACCCATTGTTAGAAACAGGTTTAAAATGGTTTAGAAGGGTAAAGGTAGTATTTTGATCAGACTTGATCAAGTTATAAAGTTATCACTTTTGGAAGAGGGTAGTTTAGCTTCTATGCCAATTTTAGTCCCCATTGTTTCTCAATTGCTGATTGTGAAATGGGCATTGGAAATTAAGCTCAGTGAGCTCAGAATGTTGTGTCCAATATACTTGCCTCTAAAGAAGGGATCAAATTTTGACGAAAAGGGATTCATCCTTCACATGTGAACCTTCTGCTTAATTACTCATGTACTAGAAACGAGATCTCGTACTTGAGATTCTTCTTCCTCCTTTATGTGGTAGTTTAGTTTCTATGCCAATTTTAGTCCCCATTGTTTCTGAATTCCATTTGTGAAATGGGTATTGGAAATATAGCTCAATGAGCTCACAATGTTGTGTCCACCAATCTACTTAGATCAAAAGAATGGATCAGATTTTGTTAGTGTAATATGTTAACATCTTCTCAATATCATTGCCATGCTTTTCCCGTTTTTCTAAAAGTTAAGCGAGTTTATTAACTAGAAACGAGATTTTGTAATTGAGATTCTTTTGAATGTTATATGAATTACTTTGGTTGAGATATTACTAAAATCCATACAATGTCATCCTTCCTTCTTTATGTGTCTGCTTGCCCAACTCGGGCTGCTCAAGTTGGGGAAACACACAAATAATTCTTTTTGATGGCTTGGCTTTTTATCAAACCAAAAGCTTGTAATGTCCTTTGTTTGTCTAATTTAGTTAAAAGCTTTCGATAATGTGTAGCTTAGTGGAAGCTTTTGAAGAATCGACAGGTAGACATGGTCTATGTGAACCTTTCTATTTTGTTACTCATATGTTTATATCATAAATAAAAAGTGGTCAAAAGGGAACGTAATAAAGCATGTAGTCATGGAGCATCGAGTTGAAATTTTCTTGTAAAGCTGAATTACAAACAAATGCTACTCTAGAAAACTAAGAAGATAGACTTAGATTTATATTTAGGTGGGTAGGTAGCATTATATTTAAGGAGTATTCATTTCTATCGTGCTTTCATCGCTTTCACCACTTTGCTAGTGAACCATTTACTATGGGCCCTCAGGGACTACCTTTTTTCTCTTTCCGGTTTCTGCTTAAGAAGATATAGCTATTTTGAGGTCAAGACAGAAGTTGTCTGCCCTTTTATTGGTTTTTTTTCTCTGTAAATTATCTGAAAGTTCCAACTCTTATCTAAGGCATCGAATTTGGAAAATAACTTTTTCCTTCAAAGGCTTATATCGAAATCATGAAGACATATGCAAAGTTTATGCTTTAGGGAAGGCATACTTTTCTACTTTTTGACTAAGAGGCATGCCTAATATTGCGGTAGTGTTTCTTCTCCTTTATGTGGTAGCATGATATTATGGTAATCCTAGTTAATGAAGCTTTTTGGAAAAAGAATATGGATTATGGTGATACCGAATGAGCATCATCATGCTCTTTTTTGTGGATTTCTCACACTAATACAATTGCACCTTCCAAAAAAATAGATTAAGGATTTTAATTATACCCAAAGAACAAACAGAGACGAAAGAGGGACATAATGAATTACCTAGGACAACTCTCAAAGAGAGAATATAAATACCTACCCCAGCCCCAATCCTACAAAGCCACAAAGGCCTCTTGGCCTCTCCCATACACCTGAAACCTACATTATCCAAGTCTGTTGTCTCCAGTAAATTTTTTTTAAATTCACTGCAGCACCCTTGTAAAGGTCAACAGTCTAACAAATGGGCATAGTAAATGATCTTGGTGCATATAAACCAATCATCAATTCCTTTATCCAACTCGACATTGTTGCTTGTAATTTGTAACGTATATCGTATCCATTCATTAACGTATATCATATCCATTCATTAGGAACTCACTAGGAGTATTCTTAGTGATATTTCATTGACCTGCCCATATCTTTGGTTTTTTCAGTTTTCTTATCACATTTCTACTTTCCCTTTTCTGATTGTCCAAATTGTACTTATAGATGCGTAACAAGGGATCACGCCACATTGCTGCTGAATCTAAGCTAAAGGAAAGGGAACTAATGCGACAGGAAGAGATGAATAAGAGAGTAGCTTTATTAGATAATTCCGTTGGCAGTACTAGTATTGGCACTTCCAAACAATGGGTTCAATCAAAGTCCAGCCCATTGATTGAACAGACTAGGAAGGCTGCTATTGGGGCACTCAGTAGCCCAAAGTTCGAACAACATCAAAATGTCAAATTTGACAAGGGAAATTCTTGCTTCTTTTCATCAAGCACCTCTTCCATTCCTGACCAAAGAACGTGTCCACCACCAAAATTACCGTCTGGAACTTCTAGAGTACTCGAGCAAAGTAGAGAATTGGCTACCAAAGCATCTCATGCTTGGGTAGCAGAGCAGCAGCTTCACTTTCGACAGCACCAAGAGAGAGAACTTAAATTTACATCTGCAGGTTGGAAGCGTGATTGCCATGGAAAGTGGTTTAGAGATGAGAATGTGAGTTTCTCTTGAAATAATAATAATACATTAATTATTTAAAAAAAAAAAATTCTATTGCAGAACTTTCAGGTCAATGCATTTCTCGTTCTTATTTGAAGTTCTAAGATCCAAAGAACTTGCATTACACTTATCAGTCATCACGTCAGTTTCTGACTTCAACCACTTCATCCATTCGGATGGGGAAGATCCAAATGTTTGTCTCCCATAATCTTTTTCTTTTTCGAATTCAAATCATTGAAGCTGAGCTAATATGTGGTTATCCTCTTAAAAAAATTAGAAGCCCGAGAAGGTGTGCGTTGTTATTTTTTTGTTCCATTTCCTTCTTCGGATCTGTTCCTCAACTAAGTCGTTGCTGCCTGCATTTGTATTTGGATCCAAGCAATAGACAGACTAGACAGTTTTGAAAGGACGCACCAAAATTGAAAAGTATTGCTATATAAAATTGAAAAGTATTGCTATATAGTTCTTTATACCACAGGTTAGCTTTGTCAAATGGTTTAGTTTGGCTGTCACAATTTCCATTCCGCCGAGGCTTCAGGTCTTGTGTTTGAATGACAAGAAAAGGTCATCAAATACATGTAAATACATTTTTGCATTCCCTGTCATGGAAGCTGATTCTTCATGTACTGTGATTCTTTTCAGTGTCTTGCCTTGTGATAACTGCCCTACTAGTCATTGCTAAGCAATTACGAACTTCACTGCTGAAAATTGTTTTCGTGTATAACATTCTATGGTAGTGTATTCCAATGCTGTGAGGAATGGGCTCCCTATGGATTACCATATGAGGGTCTAAGAAATATCTGTACATGTATATCGTTCAGGAGTGAGTTGGAGTTTGTTGGTTGACAGAGGAAGTGATCTTTTGTTATTATGAATTATTGTTCACTTTGATCAGTTATGCTTCTCATTAGCAGAGAAGGTTTTATTTCTTCTTCATCGAGTCTATGGAATATGTATTATGAAATATTTAACTGAAAAAAATGAACTATGAAATCATGATCCTTTTTTCTCAAGATACATGCCATAATAGTTGCGACAGTAGTATCAGCGAAATCATATTTGTCCATGATCCAGAATGGGGACCTTCTTCGTTTCCAAATAAAGCTAATTCCAGGGTCGAATTTAACCCCTTCGTCTTTTAATGGAGATTTAGATATAAACAGCCATAGCCGAGAAGAAGACTCACAGTAATGGTAGGTTATGTTGGAAAAATCCAACATGTATAGGCACATATATGTGTTTAATGTGTATTGCTATCTTAAAATATAGCCCAATGAATTGTGATCTAATATGGTTAATTGGGCTAGGGTATTAAAATGTCATGTGCTTAATGTGTAGATACATTTAAGCAATTTCTAATTTTATGAGGGACCAAATTAAAAATAAGTAACTTAGAATAACTGATAACCCAATTAGTTATAAATACTGGGTTATGGTCCCAGTTGTGCGTGTGTTTTGTTTCTTTTGAAATTCCCTTCTACAGAAATATACAGAAAACATACGTTATCAACTGGAAGATCAAGACTCATCACTTTCGTAAAGTGTTGTCATGGATCAAGGTACGCTTCCGTTTTATTCTTGATTATTTTTCTTCTCATTGATTCAATATGAAGCATACATGTGTATCTGTAGCATACATGTGTATCTGTAGAATATTATTCTTATAGATATTCTAATAAGTGGTATCAGAGCCTACTCTATAATTGATTCTTTGAAAGATTATGAAATTTAGGATGAACTTTTGGCATAAAATAAATTTTTTTTTTCTTAATCAAGTTTTTTTTTCTAAGAAAAAAAAAAGGTTTTCGTTCAGATCATGATTAAAAATAGGGTTTAAGTTTAGCTTGTTGGACCTATTAGTTTGTAGGCCTGTATTGGACCCTTCAGTTTTATTAAAACCTGAATTGATTATTAAGGCCTGCATTGGACCCTTCAGTTTTATTTGAAATTTTTCATTGAGCCACAACTTAATTGAAAGGTATTCGGGCTGTTGGGTTTAGGTCTGATGGGTTGCTGTAACAGGGTCAGGCCCTGCTGGGTCAGATAGGTCACCCTGGTCCAGTTCAGAAAATCGGTCCATCCTGTTTTGGCTATTTGCACCAGGCAGAATCTGTCTGAGCCACCCTGATAATAAAAAAAAATTAAAAATTTCAGGAAATTAAATAATGGACCCTACATCAAGTAAATCTGGTACATTACTTAGGTCCGTTATTTATTTATTGTTTTTCTCAAGGTAATTTATTTGAAATTTTTTTAATTTAAATGTTTTTTTGGATGCATCTAATGACTTATTTAGTTTGTCTAACATTTGATTGAACTAACTGAAATAAGATGTTACCAAAGTGACATCTCTTATGTAGATTAATTTATTGAGAATGTTAAGATGTTTGTGTTTGTGAGTTCATGCGGATATTAGCCGACCCAAAGGAAGAATAATATTTGGTCGAATTGCATACACACCTGTAGTGCTAAATATGTGACAATTATAAGGTTTCCATGTGAATAATAAGTCGATCCAAAGATAGACTTATTGTTTGACAAGAGTTATTGTCAATATTTGATCACCACACCAAGACTATCACTTACAAGTTAATATTACTGTCCAAAGACTTGATATTAATGTTGTGCTAGGTATCTTGAGATATATTCCATAATTATTTGAATTTAGAAATTGTTTATTAAGATTATGATGTGAACATGCATGCTCATTAGGTTTATTCTCTGTACAGCTATTAAGCCTGCTACTTCAATAATTGCCCATTCCAACAGTATTTTCATGCTTAATGAGACAAACTTCAAGAATTGGAAAGAGAACGTCTTAATCGTTCTTGGCTGCATGGATCTAGACATTGCACTAAGGATAGAGCAACCCGCTACTCTTACGGCTGAAAGTTCTTATGAAGAAATGAGAAACTTTGAGAAGTGGAAACACTCTAATCGCATGAGTCTAATGATCATTAAGCGCGACATTCCGAAAGCCTTTAGAGGCGCAATATCTGAAGGGGTAGCTAAGGCCAATGATTTCTTTGCTAAAGTTGAAAAATGTTTTGCAAAAAACGATAAGGCTTAAACAAGCATGCTTTTAGCTAGCTTGATTTCAATGAAGTATAAAGGCAAAGGAAACATAAGGGAGTACATCATGAAGATGTCTCACTTTGCTTCCAAATTTAAGGCACTAAAGCTCGAGTTGTTTGACGACTTGCTCGTGCATTTAGTATTGATATATCTTCATGCACATTTCAGTTAGTTTAAGGTCAGTTATAACTGTCAAAAGGAGAAATGAACTCTTAACGAGCTCATTTCATATTGTGTGCAAGAAGAGGAAAGGTTGAAGCAAGAGATATTTGAAAGTACTCATCTGGCAAGTACATCTAAGGATAAGGGCAAGAAAAGAAAGAAAAATGAAGCTGCTAAGGGTCCAGAGCAAAAGAAACCTAAGGAAAATCAATGATGTTTCTTTTGTAGAAAGGTAGGACATGTAAAGAAAGAATGTAGTAAGTATCATGCTTGGCGTGCCAAGAAAGGTACATTATTTACTTTGGTCTGTTCTGAGGTTAATTTAGCTTCAGTATCTAGAAGCACTTGGTGGTTAGATTCTGGTGCTACCACTCACATAAGTGTTTCTCTGCAGGGTTGCCTGCGCTACCAAAATCCAAATGATATTGAAATATACATCTTTGTGGGCGATGGAAAGTCGGAGGATGTTGAGGCAATAGGGCATTTTAGGTTATTGTTGAAACCTGATTTTTATTTGGATTTGAAAAACACTTTTGTTGTACCATCCTTTAGACGAAATTTGGTTTCTGTTTTTTTATTGGACAAATCTGGTTATAATTATTCATTTGGAAACAATCAGTTTAGTCTTTCATTGAATTCAAATATTGTTGGTACTGGTTCATTAAGTATGTTTGATAACCTATATTTGCTTGATACTATTGCATCATATAATGAAACCTTGCATGTGGATTCACGGGGTACTAAACGCAAGCTAAACAAAGAAAATTCAGCAAAATTATGGCACAAGCGTTTGGGTCATATATCCAAATCTAGAATTGAACGACTTGTGTCAGAAGGTATTTTGGATTCACTTGACTTTTTAGACTTAGATGTCTATGTTGAGTGCATCAAAGGAAAACAGACCAAACAAAAGAGATTAGGTGCTAATAAATCTTCAGACGTTTTAGAATTGATACATACGGATATCTATGGACTATTCCCTACGGCTTATTAGAATGGTCAATGATACTTTATATCATTCATAGACGACTACTCACGTTATGGGTACCTTTATCTCATTAATGAGAAATCAGCGTCACTGAATGTATTCAAATCTTTCAAAACTACCAACTCAGTAAGAAAATTAAGTGCGTTAGATCTGATCGTGGTGGAGAGTACTACGACAGATATGACGGTTCAGGAGAACAACGTTCAGGGCCATTTGCTAAATTCCTAAAGGAATGTGGAATCGTCTCACAGTACACCATGTCAGGTTCACCTAACATGAATGGTGTCGCTGAAATACGAAACAGAACTCTTAAGGATATGATGAGGAGTATGATTAGTCATTCTACCTTACAAGAATCACTCTGAGGATAAGCAATAAAGACAACAGGTTATATCCTAAATAGAGTACCAACTAAAGCAGCTGCCAAGACTCCTTATGAACTTTGGACAGGTCGAAAGCCTAGTTTAAAGCACTTTCACATTTGGGGATGTCCATCTGAGGCTAGGCCTTATTGGCCAAATGAAAATAAATTGGACTCCAAGACAGTGAGCAACTACTTTATTAGTTATTCAGAGCAATCTAGGGGCTACAAATTTTATGATCCCACAATTAGGTCTATTTTTTAAACGGGAACTGCGACATTTTTTGAGGATGTTGAGTTTGGGGGGAGAAATATGGTAAGAGACATTGTCTTTGAGGAGGAATCGGTTTCGACTCCTACTATTGTTTTTGACAATGTACATTTTCTGTACCTGTCATTGATCAATAAGCAGATCTGGAACCTCAACAAAACAATGTTGAACAACTCCCTGTTCAAATTGAAGTAAATGTTCCAGAGGAGCAAACTTAACAACCTCAAGGACAAATGTCATTAAGGAGATCCACGAGAGAAAGAAGAAATGTTATTCCGGATGATTACATAGTTTTCTCCAAGAACATGAGGAAAATGATGGATTGATGGAAAATTATCCAATCAACTTCCATCAAGCCATGCAGAATTCTAACTCTCAAAAGTGGATAGATGCTATGAATGAGGAGTACAAGTCTATGCAAGACAATCAAGTTTGGGATCTTGTCCCATTACCTAATAATACAAAGCTCATTGGTTGTAAATGGATATTCAAAACCAAGAGGGATTCAAAAGGTAATGTAAAGAGATATAAGGCTTGTCTTGTAGCTAAAGGCTTCACTCAAAAGGAAGGCATCGACTATAAATAGACTTTCTTTTCGATTTCAAAGAAAGTCTCGTTTAGGACAATGATGGCACTTGTTGCATACTTTGACCTTGAGCTACATCAGATGGATGTTAAGACAACATTTCTCAATTGCGACATTGATGAAACAATTTATATGGTGCAACCAAAAAACTTTGTGTCTGGAGACCCGAAGAATATGGTTTGCAAACTAGAGAAATCTATATATGGGCTCAAGCAAACTTCCCGTCAATGGTACCACAAATTTCATCAAGTAATTGTCTCATTTGGTTTCGAGACAAATGCAGTTGATAATTGTGTGTATCATAAGTTCAGTGGGAGTAAGCATATCTTATTGGTTTTGTATGTTGATGACATACTGCTTGCCACTAATAACAAAGACATGTTGCATGAAACTAAGAGATTTCTATCAAAGAAATTTGATATGAAAGATTTTGGTGAAGCTTCTTTTGTTTTAGGGATTCAGATACACCGAGATCGCTCTCGGAGTATTATTGGATTATTGCAAAAGAGCTATATAGAAAATGTGCTTAAAAGATTTGGCATGCAAAATTGTAAACCAGGAGACACCCCTGTAGCTAAAAGAGACAAATTCAGTCTTAAACAATGCCCAATGAATAAACTTGAAGTTAAAGAAATGCAAGAGATTCCCTATGCATCAACTGTTGAGAGTCTAATGTACGCTCTGGTTTGTACACGTCCAGATATAGCATTCATTGTGGAATACTAGGCAGATATTTAGACAACTCTGGGATGGATCACTGGAAAGCAACCAAACGGGTTATGAGATATTTACAGAGAACTGAGAATTACATGCTCACATATAAGAAATCAGATCAATTGGAGATCATAGGGTATTCTGATTCTGATTTTGCTGGATGCCAAGATAGTAGGAAATCCACATCAGACTACATTTATCTGTTAGATGGATGGGTTATTTCTTGGAGGAGTGTCAAGCAGGCGCTCATAGCTTTTTCCACTATGGTAGCAGAATATGTAGCATGTTTTTAGGCATCCAATCATGGATTATGGCTGCAAAATTTTGTCACCGGGCTGCGCATTCTGAGGAGTATTGAAAGACCACTAAAGTTATATTGTGACTAAAGAATAATATTTATCAGTTCCCCTTACTAAGAGATACCTGACTCCAGCTCCCAGGTGCTGCACAAAGATCTACCGCACGCTTCACATCTGCACATCAAAAAAACCGAAATTAAAATACATGAAACCTATAATTTCATTAGACATCTGTGCCAACAGCTTTATACCTTAACTTAAGAAAAAAATACTAAGATTGAAAGACGAGCAATTGCTAAATAATTCAGTTGCTTAAGGGCAAGTTTGTTCAACTAATGCGACAATGTTATTGTGTTTATATTATCTTTTTAATTTTTATTTCTTTTACATTGAAAAATGACTAGGTTTACAATGACATTTCCAAAAGAAATGGAAAAAAAAAAAAAAAAATGCCTTAAAATACAAAGAGCTCCCTTCAATCAGAAACAAATCAAACTACATCTTTGCAATTACCCTTCCCCCAACACCTTTATACCTAGAATGATACCCAATAGCTCATTGTCACAGCCTTCATCCTCAACATCACCTCCTATAATGTCATTCCATGTAAGAAATTCATTATCCAGAACTCTACTCCTTCAAATTGTTGATATCAACATCAATGCACTTCCCATATTCAAAAAAGTTAAAAAAAACTTGTTGTTTTAAAATTTTCCAGGCTCTTTTGCCTATGAACAATTGAGCCTTCAACAAGAAGTTATGCCCTTCGATCAACATGCAATTTTGCATCTTTATAGTAATTGCAACTACGTAAATGTTTACCCGCTCAAAAAATCAAAATTTAAGCAACATTTATATCAAATGTTGCATTCTTCTACAACCATCCATGGGATTGAAGTTATAGGTAACTACTATGGCTGGGAAATGAAAAGCCCAAAAATACCTTCAAACAAGTTGAATTCCTCATCAATTTGAAGGAGTTTAAAGGCACTTCGAGCACACCAACCTTCTTCCTTTGCTTTGCGATAATATATATCCTTAAAAATTAAAAAAAGACAATCAACAAAAAATAATATTAATAAAAATGAAAAAAAGAAAATAGCGAAACTCACCCTCTTATCTCTAGAAGCTCTTCCCATGTTTCACTACAGGAATCCTGTATGAATTGTGGTAATAATGCCTCTGAGAAATGTAGTTCTGTACAGATAATCAATTGAATATTTTAGTAGAACTCATTTAACCATTTGAGAAAGTCACCAGAATTTGTTCTCTTTATGAACTTAAACCCTAGAGAGACAGAGAGAGACCATAATATAAAATGGTAGTCACACACTCATACCGTCTCAAGAAATTAATGTACGGAAGAAACTAATGTGTTTGGTTGCACGAGCCATAGCATCCGAGATGGGAATTGAAACAAATTATGTGAAGCTACAAATTTCACAGGTCCACAGTTCCAGTTTTCTGTTTTTGGGTGGCACATTGCTTGACACCAATGCAGTTAAAATGTATAACAGATCCGTAACTGTCAGAGAGAGCATTATATCAACCATCAACCATGCATGAAGAGAAGACAACATAACAGAACAGCAGTTGTTAAGAAGGGCAGTAAAGATCAATGGAAATATATAGTGAGAAAAGAGGCAGAGAGCCAAACCAAAGAGTGAGAAGAGAGACAGAGAGACTCACCACAATCACTTCTTCGTCCTCCTTCGTCTTCTTCCTTCTTCTTCTTCCTCCTTTGTTTCTTCCCCCTCCTCTGAAACCGCAGCAATTGTGTGTGGGATCTGAAAGAGAAAATGGGGTTAGGCTATGTTAGGTTTGTAATTTGGGGCTAAAACTCAGCCATTGGATTTTATTAAGATCTTTCAAAGAATCAGATATGTTAGTTGCACCCCATCTGCATCTTATTGCCACCACGCCGAGCCTTGACCGAGCCTATAACGACGGTTAACACAGTCGCAAATAACCACAACCGTCATTAAATAATACTATTGTGCGACGGTTGAAAAACCGTCGTTGAATAAAGTACTTAGCGGCGGTTTTTCAAGACCGTCGCTAAATACCCGCCGCTAAATTACTCTTTTCTTGTAGTGCAATAACTCAGCAGTTCTATATGCCAACAACAACAGGAGCTCATCTAGGTTAGATCATATTGACATAAAGTTTTTGGTTGTGAAAGAGAAAGTACAGAATAAATAGATTTCCATAGAGTACATTGGGACAAACTCCATGATTGCGGATCTGCTTACTAAGGGATTACCACCCAAGGTCTTTCATGAGCACACTGCTCATATGAGTGTTATATCATTTGAGGATATTTTGGTTTAGTGAGAGTTTGTATATTTGATTGCTCTATATTGGTTTTTTGGACACCTTTTGTGTATTTGGGTATTTTCTAAAGAAATAAAGTATTCGGTTTCATCACACTCTGGTTTATTGTGTTAAAGTTCGATCTCAATAAACACTCTGGTTTATTGTGTTAAAGTTCGATCTCAATAAATTTAAAGTAGGACCAGTTGAAAATAGACACGTTTATATCACGTTACATGTAATTTCCATGCTACGCATCCATGATTGATCTATGTCATTTGATTGTATTGGTATACGTGACTATTGATGGATTTAGTTGCGCTAAATGTGACGAAAGTTCCTTTAGTCTTATACCTGTATAGTCAATGGATGGGATTGTTTGAAAATATCTTCATATGTGATAGCAAATTTTGAGCTCATTAGGTTATACACATTTTTAAGGTAACATATGTGGCCCAAGTGGGAGATTGTTGGAAAAATCCAACATGTGTGGGCACACATGTGTTTAATGTATTGATATCTTAAAGTATAGCCCAATGAATTGTGATCTAATATGGTTAATTGGGCTATGGTATTAAAATGTCATGGGCTTAATATATAGATATACTTAAGCAATTTCTAATTTGATGATGGACCAAATTAGAAATTAGTAAGTCAGAATAACTGATAACCCAATCACTTATAAATACTGGGTTATGGTCACCAGTTGTGCGTGTGTTTTGTTCCTTCTGAAATTTCCTTCTACAGAGAGATATACAGAAAACATACGTTATCAACGGAAATATCAAGACCCATCCCTTTCTTGAAGTGCTATCATGGATCAAGATAAGCTTCCGTTTTATTCTCGATTGTTTTCTTCTCATTAATTCAATATGGAGTATACATGAGTGTCTATAGAATATTATTCTTATAGATATTCTAATAAGATAAGGCACCGTAGACTTTTTTTTTTTTTTTTTTTTTTTAAGGATTGTGACCCAAAATATATAAATAACACCAAGAGTGGAGTGAAAATGAAGCACTTCTTGAAGTTGGAGATGATCATGTACTTTTTTTTTTTTTTCAGGTTTTCATGGTGATGTCGTCCTTGCCTACACAAAATATATCTCCGCAGCTTTGAGGATGAAGCACCATCTTTAATGTCAAGTTCTCCTCTTCTATCTCCCCTCTTCTCCCTGTTCATTCTTTTTCTTAGAATGTTCTTCAAATCAAACACACAATTATACTGCATTAGAAGTTTGAAATTTAGCGTTCTCTGACAAAGTTATAGAAATAATTTTTTCATTGCTGCCAAAGAATATCAAGTCATTTTCAACTTCTTGTGCTTCGGTTGCTCTATATTTCATAGTTATGAGCATGTTATGAAATGAAAAATCATGATGATGGAAAAATAAAATCAAATGAGGAATGAGATAACTAATGGATTTATAGAATTATAGCGCTTTTTTTCATCATTGATTATTGAAATAGTTTTAAGAGATTAAGATTGTTTCTGCATCCGAAGAAACTACGTTATTTCCTTCTAGCGTCTCTTTATTTGGCAATTCAGTCCATTTCCTTATGCAACTTCAATAACTTCACGTACATTAGTACAATTCATGTTTTTTTTAGTGTTAAGTCTGTCAACGGCTTATCAGTATCAATATGCTGCAGGATGCTTTAAAACCCTTGACATTTGAAACTAGGCCCCTGGTATAAAAGATTATATTAGCACTTCTGATGATACCAAAACCAAAAGAATAGTAAACCAAAACATATTTTAGTAAGAGTTTATCACGCGTTACAATCATGCATATGGCAAAACATTAGTCTCCCTCTGCTGCCTGAGTATATGTTTGCATATACATTGCCTACCAATGGATGAGTTGTCTTGATGCATATACATTGGATTGAGTCCCACGCCCACAAATTCAAATACTAAAAAAATGGTCGATAAACACATTCACCAACTTCATATTCAAAAATTTCTTGGTAAGTAATTATAAACTCGATATAAATAGAAGCCAAAACATTATATATAATGACCACTAATCTAAGAGGAGAGCTTATTTGAAATCGATCAGAATCTCTTCATGACATTGCTCATGGTGTTGAAACAAATCAATAATATCCAAGTTTTGGTGTCAAAGGTGTGATAGCTCAGTAGTTGAACAATGACAAATGGTATCACTAGGTCACATGATCGAATAATATCCAAGTATTCAGCGTGTTTTTAGTCACGAAACATGTTAGCAAGTCGAATTGCAAGACGAAAAGTTGCAGCTGTGCCTGAGCCCAGTGTAAGATAGAAATCCATAAAAATTGCTTATTGATTCAAAAAGTAATGAAAATGGAAGTAACCAACTTTGTCTTCTTGAACCAAAAAGCTGCTAAATTAGTCCAGGAGTTAGGAAATGAGACAAAAGTTACAACTGTATTAAGCCTGGTAGGGCAGAAATTCATAGATGCAAGGAATGAGGTTTCGCTAAATCTTGCGAAATTTCACCGAGAACTTCGTTCTTTTCAAATTATGAAAAGAAAAAAGTCGAAAAAATAATTACATTTTTTCGAGAGTTTTTTCGAAAAATTCAAGGTTTTTTTTTGTAAATTTTGAGATTTTTTCGTAAAATTCTTTTTTTCATAAAAATACAAAAATTAGGTACCAAAATTACATTTTTTTTTTGAGTTTTTTGAAAATTTTCAAAGTTTTTTGGTAAATTTCGAAGGTTTTTTTCTTCTAATTATTTATTTATATTTTACCACCCTTGATTTTCTAATTATCATTTTTTTTACTTATATTTTACCACACATATTTCAAATATTCTCGAAATTATTATACATATTTCATGTATTCTTAAAAATTTTACCTTTTTTCTCCACACACTGAAATATTTCTTAAAATAAAGAGACCAAAATTAACTTGAAAAACGAAATCACAATCCTTGAATAGTTGATAAAAAATGAAGTAACCAACTTCGTCTTCTTGAAGGAAAAATCTGCTGCTAATTTAGTTTGAGAGTTGCAAAATGAGACGAGAGTTGCAACTGTGATCCCCTTTTGTTTTTCGAGACAATCTTTGTAACTGCGTCTAGTTTAGAGTTGCAAAAAAAATATTTTAACAATTCAGCAATTCCTTTAGTAATATTTGATGTAGAATTTTGTTTCCAAAATTACATGTGAAAACTTATTTGGTCAATGGTGTGCAAGTGATTTCTACCCCCACACCTCTTTTCGATTTTCAAAATTACATGTGAAAACTTATCTCGGTGTGCAAGTGGTTTCTACCCCCACACCTCCCTTCGATGTAGCAATGGTGATCTCATCTCTTTCTTGCATGATTCTTGGTGTAACAACCAATCTTTGAAAGATCTGTTTCCAATGTTGTTTATCATCAACAATCAAAAACATGGGAGTGTTAGCAATTTTTTGTTTAATGACAATTCTTGGGATCTTTCCTTTCAAAGACCCCTAAATACTAGGGAACTAGAGGAGGTCGTCAAATTAATGCATGTGTTGGATAGTCAGATGCTCTTGGATGGGCCTGGTATTTTGGTGTGGAAGGGTAAAGGTGTGGGCTATTCGGTGAAATCATTTTTGATATGTTGGCTGCTAGGGGAGGGCACGGTTCGGTTCGGTTCCAAATTTTGAGGAACCTAACTCGAACCGTTTAAAATTTTAATGGTTCCGTTTCGGATCGGTTCCTTTATTTTGAACGTTGGAACCGAACCTAACTCGAATCGTTTACAACAGTTCGGTTCCAAACGGTTCCTTGAAACAAAGAATCTCATTTCATTAACCACCTTTGGTTGTTTATTTCAACCACAAAACCACCCTTGGTGATTCAACCCTGCCAACCTGCAATTTCTGTAATGCTTCAATCTACAATAGCTACTAAACACCTGAGTGGTACAATGTGAAACCAACGAGCTCAAAATCAGTCTCTCACAGAAATATTAAGAGGTTCTCTAAAAAAAGAATATTACAGAAAATGCTCCAAATCAAAGGAGCTCTTAAGATGAAGAACTAGGATCAACAAGCAAGACATAACTCAAGCTAAACATTTGTTGATACTTAATATATGATAAATTTTGGCCCATCATATGCACACCCAAATCCAAGAGAAAAAAACATCAATCTGCTTCATATGCAAGAAAAACCTTGATCAATTGTTCCAACAAAAAATGAAACAAACAATTTATCTGGTCAAAAATTAGATTGTACTCACAGCAAGCATAAACAACCCGTTCAATTTTCATGGTTTGGATTGTAAACAAGTCAAACTAACACTAATTTTCTCACTCCAAATCAGTATCATACCAAGGTAAGCAAACAATCACTCAATACTTGCAACGATGCAGGACAAATAAGCAATTAGTCATATGTTATAGGTATCCCACCACCTTTCTTGTTTGTAGTAAATAGACACCTGAGACGAGAATCAGATCTTGTTATGATCTTGATACACACCTGAGACGAGAATCAGATCTTGAGAAAATTAGATTAGAAAATCAGATCTGATACTAGGGTCGTCGTCGACTGAAAGTGAGGAGAAATGAGAGAAGAAGCGAAGAGGCGAAGAGCTTGTTGCGGTCGGTCCTTGTGGAGAAATGAGAGAAGATGCGAAGAGCTTGTTGTGTGGAGAAATGAGAGGCAAACTTAGGGTTAGAAACTAAAGGGTATATGTAATCGGATCGGAACCGAACCGTTTAAAAAAAAAATTAGGAATCGGAACCAAACCGTTTCACAATTTTAAAAATCAAAACCGAACCGTTTGGAGTAAAACAGTCTGGTTCGGTTTGGATCCGCGGTTCCTGAACCCGTTTGCCCACCCCTATTGGCTGTCATTCATTTCCTCTCACACGAATCTGGTTTGGGTGAAAAATCTTTTTTCTCGGATAAATTTCTTTAGTTAGTCGGTGTTGCATGAGAGAATCTTGACTAAAGATAGGTTAAGGAAAAGAGGAATCCACACAGAAAGTCTTTGTGTGCTTTGTAATGAGATTGACGAGACGCTAGATCATTTGATGCTTCACTGCGGATTTTCCAAATCCATTTGGAGCAGTTTCTTGTCAAAATTTGGTTTAAGTTTAATGTTTCAAGGTTCCATTTTGGATTGGCTAAGTTGGTGATCTCAAGCTAATCCTTTTCGACAGACAATTTGGTTATGACGTAGAGCTCCTCACGTTCTCATGTGGTGTGTATGAAAAGAGGGAAATATGAGGGTTTTTGAATGGCTCAACAGATTAGAGCATTCTATTTTTATCGAGATTAGGAAATTGTTGTGGAGGATGGGTTCGGCTTGTAATTTGTTCAGAGACTTGATTTTTGACACCTTCATGGTGTCTTGGCATTTCTTGATGTAGAAATGATTTTCTTTGTCCTTTGTTTTCTTTCTTATCTTTTTAAAAATATATCGCGCTACTTGAAAAGACGCATTTGTATTCTCAGTCCACTCCTTAGTTGCTAAGCTTGTTCTAAATGCGCATTTTTATACCATTTTGCCACAGCTTATTGTGGATGGTGTAATTGAATGTGTACTTTGCATAGCTTACAAATAGATGAAAACAACCGCATTGCATACTTCCATCATTTTTTAGATAATAAACACCACTTACATTTGGTATCAAACTTTACTTCTAGTTCTCATCAAACAATTAAAAACATAGAACCCCAAATAGGGAAAGGGAAAGAAAAAAAAATCCTAAAATTACAAGTTTTTAGAATTGTTCATAAATTATTAAGTTTTTACATCAAGGATTTTTCCACTTTTTTATGTACAAATTTTTTTTAACCCATGCATTGATTTTCAGAATCTAAAACTTTCTTACAATACACAGTTTATCCAGACTCAAAAAAAAAAAAAAAAAAAACCTAAACAAAACACTAATTTTCTTTTCTAATCCCAAATCAAGCGCCCAAAACCCATCACAACCCGAACCCGTCTAAGGAAACCCGGAATTGTTCCCATTGAAACCAGTCGACACATAATTCTTAACCTCCCTGGCAATAACATCTCTCATAACATCCCAAAACTCAGCTGGCACATCCTCCACCTGTCTCTGCACCACCGCACCACCACCAGGCGGCGCAAGCGTCAAAGCAGTCAATGGGTCCGAATCATCCGACACACCACCGATCTCGGAACCCGGTCCGGAACCCGAACCCGAAGCTGAACCCGCATTCATGGAATTCCCAGTCCTCTCCTCGTACCTCCTCCTTCTCTTCAACGTAGAATTCCAGTGGTTCTTCACTGCATTATCGGTTCGACCCGGTAACAGCTTCGCAATCATCGCCCACCGATTGCCGTACTTGGCGTGCGCCGCCATGATCTTCTGATCCTCATCACGAGAAAACGGACGGTGCTCCACTAGTGGACTCAGCTGGTTACACCACCTGAGCCTACAAGACTTTCCTGACCGCCCCGGGATGTATCGGCTTATCAGCGACCAGTTCCTTGCCCCGTGCACGTCCACCTGCTGCGTCAAGATCCGGTCCTCCTCCGCGCTCCATGGCCCCTTAATCCTCTCCGTCGTCGAATTCCTTGTCAACTTACTCGACTCAGACGAAGAGGATGAAGTGGACGAGTTAGATACTCGCGAAACTGTAGCATTTCTAGGATTGTGTTCATAATGATCCATTATCAATTGATACCTGTTCGAGGAGAAATAAAGTGAAACTAGGGGGGAGGGGAGGGGGAGTGAGGCTGAGTGAAGGTGGTGGTATTTATAGTAAGATGGAGGTGAGTGGATGTTCGAGGAAGTTTCTGTGCAAGTGTGGGGTTGTGAGGGGTGCGGTTTGAAAGAAGTGAGTGAGTAGAGTATGAATATGGAATTAGAGAGGGTTGGGAACTACTAAATAGAGCAGGTGCGTTCAATGCGCACCCCGTTTGGAATTTTTTTCAGTTTGGGTCGGTTGTGTCAGTGTACGAGTTTGGGGTGAGTTGTATATGAGTGCTGCTTACTGGATTCATGAATTTGGAGTTAATGATTGCATGAGGGTGGTTGCAAGTTTGCCTTAATCAACATTCCCTAGAATTTCAATCTCATTGCGTTTCGATCTAATCGAGGTTCTTGACATGTATTTGATTAAGCATCACTAAGCGCATTACCAGTGTTTTTTTTTTTTTTTTTTACATTAATCAATCAAATCGTTGGATTGTATGGTAAAGGAAGTTTTCAATACTTTGGACCACCTCTAGTGTCGTCTTAAGGACAATGTATAGCCAATCGGTCTAGAGAGCCGAGGCAGGTGTGTGCGCTAGGGAGCCTCAATACATTTGATAAGTGTGACTATCAGGACTTAATCAATCAATCTCACACTCTAATCCAAACACCTCTCCCTACCCTCCATCATCCTAGAGATCCTCATCACAATCCTACAAATAAAGAGCTAATCCACCTATCGAACATAAACACACACACAAAGTTGGAAGAGAAACAACAATAATGGCTGCCACTGGTTCATCATCTCACCTTCTCTCCAATTCACTAAACTAAAGAAACCCACCTCATCTACCTCCCTCTCATGGCGGATCTCCCTCCCCACGGCCTTCCATAGCACCCTACGCCTCGAAACCCACTCACAACCCCTGACCTTGGTCGTTTAACCCCGCTTGAAAGAGCTCTTGAGTAAGAGAATGATTGATTTTTTCACCACAAATGCTTGAACAAGAAGAAGAAGACAGTGATTGATTGGAGGCTCTGAGGAAGGGTGAGTGGGGTTGGGGTGTGGAAGCTCATTTTTTTTCTCTCATCTCTCCTAAAAACGTGCTAGAGAGCCTTCTTGGCGCTAGGGGCCTTGCTCTCTTGAATTTTTCTTGTATAGAACATATCCATTTGTTTCTCAAATGTTAACTTGAGTTTTATAAATTTTGTTAATTGACATTAATCGAGTTTTACTTAGTTATTAATTTTAAGAGTTTTAACGAAGATATATGATGTAAGATTAATTTGAGTTAAATGATAAAGAGGGAAGGCGACCACACTATTTAGATTTCTACCCCGAAGCACGGAAACAAGTGTAGATCACTATTTCCACCGAATGCTCTTATATCTTGACAAAGATTGTGTTAAGATTAGTTATGCTTATCGACAAAGATTGTGTTAGTGTACAGTTATGCACCGAATGCAAAATGTAAGAAATAAATATATTATTTACTTTTACGCTAAATTGGATAATAAAAGTTGTACACAAGATAGATATGAGTGTTATGGATACATGTATATGAAAATTATGGATAAATAATCGATGTATCAACCTACATTAGAGAGGATGCAAATTCAGAGAACTAGGTTTTATAAATTTAAGTGGTGATTTGAGAAGAATTGATTTCCATACCATCAAACTAGGAGGAAAAGGAATGTGAATGAGTTTCCTATGAATAAGGCATATATATTCAGTTATTCCCGTATCTAAGATGCAAGTCTTTTGATTTTGCAATTGCTCAAAATGTGTAAAAGGGGTTTTTTTAAAATTATGAGCCTAAACACATAGGAGTCTTGGACTGAATGCTAATTTATTTATATTTAAAATGTAATTTGATTTTCTCCAATCTCTCATTGAATTATACATGAACAACTTATCTTGGTAAGTATGAATAACCCATTCTCACATCGTAGACATGGGTAGAACATTTCATTTTATACTGAAAATTCATCACAAAATAACTAAATAGTTTATCACAAAACACATGAATTACAGGCTCATCAAGCATGAGAACTAAATTTTTTTATGCTATTCCATTTTGTCCAATTAATATTGTAAAGTATATGTAGTTGTTATCTGTAAATTAGGAGTGAAGTTTGCTCTTTAAAAACCAAATGCATCCTAATTGTGGTGCAGTCTCAACTAATCATAATGATGGATAGGCAAAACATAGTAAAATCATTTAAGGTAATATTAAACCAACTTGATTATGCTAGTTATGTAAATTACAAGATATATATTATCCTTGCATTGAGGCTATAGAAGTATACAATATTCCTCTCTCTATCAGCATAGATGGCATGTTTTCTTCGATGGGGAGTGATAATACGGAATAAAAAACGGCTTCATGGATAAATGGGATATATAGTACATGAACAGTACACACGAACAAAATAAAGTATTAAAGAGAGAAGGAAAAACATTGTTGCTTAAAAGTCCAAATCCCTACTCCAAATGTTGACTCAGTATACAAAGTCCTCCAAAATTCGACACATTTGAATGACTCGCCGACAGTCAGTATAGGACTTACTGAAATGTCTAGTGTTTGAGAAACACAGATAGTGGTACTTCCATTTGAATACCAAAAAGTTGGAATGAAATCTGTATACGTACTCTATTTTATGAAATTGTTTTCTGTTTAATAAGCACCTTCATGGAGGCAGTGCCATGAATGAGTAGATAGATTCTCATCAAGTTTCGAAAAAGACCCTCCCCCTGAATTACTTGTTATTATATGGTGTTTCCAGCTTCAATTAATATTATTATCAGATCCACGATCTCTTACGTAAAAGAATTCCAATTTCTATTAAGAGAAAATTTAGTATGTTGGGTGTATATCTCGTGCGGGGCTCATCCTAATTATATACCACACCTTATCCATGTAGTCAAGAAATGAGGCAACTAATTAGCAGTTCTTCAAATCTCAAATATGTGATAACATCTGCCACAAATTTAAGATAAGATAACACGAATTCGTGCAATTAGATGTGACACAATAAAACCCAATCAGATGTTACATTAAGCAAAAGTGCCTTCGTCCAAATAGAGCGTTTAAAACATGCAGCTAATTTCGAGCTGTGTTTCATAACATAGGTTAACATTTACGTTTAAAAAAAAAACGACAACTTGGTGAATCCCTTTTACTTACTTTTGACCAAAAAAAAAAAAAAAACTGTTTATTACAGCTGTTGTTGTGGCTCTTCAATCTATGTACCCATTTTTTTTCCCAATCAGTTAAACCAAATCAACGGCTCAGATTAAGTGTCTGGTTAATTACGATGAGACAACATAGGTGCCACGTATGATAGAGGACCCATGACAGGCTGGATAGGAATCTCACGTGAGAAGTGTGTTGACTTTGGTGTCAATGAGATCAGCCGCCCACGTGGCTTTATTTGGTCTTCATGATCTTTTTCTCTATTCGGATATATTGGGAAGCTCGATGAGGAGAGTAGGTATTGTATTGAGTGGGGTCCCAAGGTAGTGTGTGCGCATCTCGAGGATAAATAAGTGGAGAAGTGTAACGGAGGAGGGTGGAGAATAGTAAAGATGGAGGTGGTGATAGCTCGTGGTACGGAATCAGTTGGGCAGTTGAACGAAATCAGAAAGAACGAAGGTGCTTTGTCTATTCTTCTGTTTGCTTACTTACTACTACAGTCTACAGCTAGCAAGAAGCAGTCACTCTCCACCGACTTTTACTTTAAAAAAAAAAATTAAAAAAAAAACCTTTTTGACTCTTTTACTTATTACTGTTCTGGGTTATGCTCAGGCATAATGTTTGTTTGTGCCGTCATGTATAAGCTTGGTTGAGTAAACTTGTGACCCAACCCAAACCAAATTGGAAAAATTTTCTTTTGAAATTTACGGTACCTATATAAAAGGATATCTGCGGAAGGGATATGACTAATTCGTATTTATCCCAAATATTCAATGAATACCATTTGGATTCCTGAAAACCCATTTAGCCAATCCAAATCCATCCCATTTGGAGCGGGTGGGCAGATATCCGTGAAAATTTGCTCCACTACCAACCCTAAAAAGTAAGATATCTATAACTTGAGTAGAATCGCAGGAGGGGAACTGAAACACACTTTTTGTATAGAAGATAGCATTTCGAAACATAAGGTATAGGGCATCTACAGTTTTAGCCGCTCATTATAACTCTATGTTTGGTCTAAAATAGAATAAGACATTAAATTTGCAATGCGTACAATTTGTGTACATTTATCTCAAATTTATTGATGTGGACTATATTTAGTATGGTGATGTAGAGTACATTAAATCATGCACATGTCAATATACTTTTCAATTGATGAGATAAATTTTTTTTTTTTTGGGTAAGAGACATAGCATATCATAAACTAGAAAATATTACATAGTTTTTGTCCTGCAATTGAAGTCAACTCATGTGTTTCGCTATAAAGTTATCGGGAAATATAGTTACAAGACCAGTTTGTAAGGTGTGAAAGAAGTGATCTAATGCTGTAAACAATAGGTCGCCATCTCGATCGTAGTTCTGTCTGCTGGTTCCCCAAGTCTGTATGCAAGCAAAAAAGTGTGTAAAGCACCGGAGTCTCCCAAAACCAGTCTTGTTGCCCATTGCTTCGCTTGTAATAGTAGCAGCGCGGCTTCAACAGCAAAACATTCGGCCATAGTGCTGTCAAAAACTCAGCTAGGGTTGGCAATGAGGCGGATTTTCACAGATATCCGCCCCACCCAATCTGTATGGGGGCGGATTTGGATATGGTTGAATGGGTTTTCAAGTAGTTTCGGGGATCCAAACGGTATCCGTTGAATTTTTGAGGCAGATACGGATTTGGCCATATCCGCCCCGCGAATATCCGTTTATATTGCTTATTTACTATAATACCCTTCATCTCTTTAGTGAGTAAAAATCCCTAAAGGCTAAAGTAATTAAACCTAAGAAAAGAAAACGATCCGCCGCACTCACAACTCTCTTAGTCACTCCTATCTTCCACCTCCAGACACAAAGAAGCACAGGGAGTGAAGTTGCGAATGGGTTCTGTGATTCGCTGAACCGCCCCAATATCACATCACCAAGGTAATCAGGTAATGGCTCATTTTTGCTTTCTTCTTCATTTTTATGTTTATTTAAAGTTCGTTCTAGGGTTTTCTCGTCTCCTCCTCTTCTTCTTATTATTATTATTATTATTATTATTATTATTATTATTATTATTATTATTATTATTATTATTATTATTATTATTATTATTCTCCCTCTTCTTATTCTTCTTCCTCTTCTTCTTATAATCTTCTAATCCTCATAAGATCTTCAAGACGAAGTGCATAGCGCTCAGTGTTACTTGATCTCTTCAATCAGATTTGCAAATGTTTTGGGTTAGCTTATTTTATTTTTTACTTCATCTACGCCTTTGGGTTCTTCTTTTCTCTTTCTTTGTTCTACGTTTGGGTCTTCTCCAACCCTACTCTTACCCCTCTATCGTCTTCACTTGGTTGTCAACCAGACAATGAAGGGTCTTGGTCCATTGGCGTTTTTGTTGGTGATTCTCCGTTCTCTTTGAAGCCTATTGAGTCTGTAAGTATAAAATTCAATTTTTTTTTTAATCTTGATTTCGATTTGGGTTATTGGAACTCCATTTTTTAGACTGATTAGTATTGATTTTTATTTTATATGCTTGCTCCTTCAGATTTTTACATGTTACACTTGGATTTGAGAGGAGATTGGTTTATTTTCTTCTTCATCTCAACAAATTCCGGCAAATAGGTGAGTCTATTTGTCAATCCTCTATAATTTTCAGATTTAGTGTTGGTTTGAACAAAATTTTTTAGTTATTTATCTACGTTTGTGTATGATTTAGATGTTTGCAAAGCTTGGGCCCAATTTTAAGCAAGTAGGTGTCCATAAGACTCAAATGACTGGAAAGAATTCAAAGCACGCCCTCTAAGGACCGATTTTGGCTTTAAAATCTACTGAATAGAATGGCATATGGAAAAATAATTATATGAAAGGGGCACTTTTCTTCCACTCTACTTCATTGGTTAACGAAGAAAAGTAACGGTCTCATTGAATAATAGGTAGTAGAACAATTTCTTTTGCCTTAAAATGGGCAATCATTGATCCCTTATTGTATGTTTCAGGGTAAATGGACCCTGTATGTTTCATTGAATAAAAGTTATGGTTTTCTAAAATTTTGTACTTGCAAAATAGCCTTGTTAGTCCATCTGTATCTATCTATAATGTTCAAAAGCATGAGAACTTCATAATAATTCTTGCCTCCCCACCAAACAGCCTATAAAATAGAGAGTTTTAAGATCTTCCTCACTATGTTCCTCTCACTATCATCAACTAATATGACATCAACACTAATTTAACATGAATAAGATTCTAAAGAACACATTCATCCTTATAATTTATAAGATTTTCTTTATGGGGTTTGTGTTGGTTATTAGTATTGATTATGCAAATAAATTTTACAGAATATATGCACTTTACAAGCTCTTTCTAAAGCTCTTTGATGTTTGATTTTTCTCTTAAAGTCTAATCTCCAATGTTTGTTTTTTGTTTTTTTTTTTGCTTTTTTGTTTTTTTTTTCTTGATGTATAGAATATGGCATGAGATTGCCCCAGGTTAATTGAAACTCAACTAGCTACCCCTTTTGATTGGGATGGTAATGACTCTCCTCAAACACTTGTGGGTTCGAATGCCTTACCATCACCCGAGGTATATAAGTATTCAAATGAGCTTATAATGAAGTAATTATATATTAGGCCTTGCTAAAACTAAAAGGAGTTATTTTATGTTGCAGGAACAAAGTTGCATGTCGATTGCATGATTGAAAGGTCTTGAGTGTTTTTTTTGTTAAGGACTTGATGGAGTTGATGTGAAATAACATCAATTTGTTTTCATATAGCTTTTTTTCTTTCTTATAAAAATTAACTTATAAATTTTTTATTTTATTTGAGGTTGTGCAAGTTTTTGTGACAACAAAAAAGCAAAGCATGATGAGGGATATTTGGTGGTCATGTTTTGTTGTTTGTTTTGCTTGTACAACATTATAATTTAACTTTTTGTCTAACATATTAAATTGTTGTTTTGTTAGACTATTGTGATGACAGAATATGTAATACTTGTCTAACACTTAGTAGTCACTACACCACAAGTTCATTTTTATAGCATTTAATTATAGCGTTTTTTACATATTTGCTATGAAAAGTTAAGTTGCATTACTATTGAATCTAAAAAAAGGCTATCAATGGTTTGGCAGGATTTTTGCCCGCCGCCCAAATTTTTTTTATTGCTCGACCTTTTTGTTTCCTCTCCCTCTGCTATGTTTCATCTCCTCCCCTCTGCTTCCTCTCATCTCCCTCTGCTATGCTATGTTTCATCTCCTCTGCTATGTTACGTTTCCTCTCCTCTCCTTCTGCTATGTTTCCTCTCCCTCTGCTCACTATCTAATTGGAGAAGGAGAGGACGAGAGGTTGATAACTCCCTCTGCTCTTGCTCACCTCTCTTCCTCTCAAGGATAGTCGCCACTTTGTACAACTTACTTATTTTTTTTTACTTGATTTCTATTCATACTCATCTCTCCCATGTAGAGCTCTGATTCTGTTTTTAATTTTTAATTTCTTAAGACTGCCTTGTTGTTGATCTTCTTATTTTCTTATTCCTCTTAAGTTCCTTATCACACACATTTTACACTAGTTTTCTAAAAGGAGTAGAGTCTCTGATAGTCTTGTATTTTAGGTTTACATATTTTTCCCACTTTGAGTTATTCACAAATTAAGCAAGTAGTACACAGCTTTCATACACTTCATCTTTAATTGAAATTGAATGTTTTTTTTTCCTACTATGTTCATGCTTGTTTCACATTTTACAAATCTGGGTCTCTTTAATTTTTCAATTTTAATTGGAAAAAATGACCATTTGGTTTCTTTCATGATAAGTCTTTGATTATGATTTTTGTATTCATTATTGTTTTTTTGTTTTTTTTTCTATTTTTATCTTGAAGTTTCGTTCCCAGTTTGACTTGTAGATCCGCATTTCTCTGTGTCTTGTGTGTTTAAAATTTTACTATTTTCTGTAATGTGGTTGTTCCCTCCACTCTCTCTATCTCAATGTTTTCCTTATAAATTTCTTGTTATTAATGGAAAAACTTTTGTGGAAATATTTTCCAGGTTCTGGTTCTTAATTGGTCAAGTTTATCTTTTTTTTTCTATGATTTTATTTTTTATTTTTCCAGTTCTGGGTTCAATATTTGTGTTATCTTTTCTTCACTTTTCCCCAATATATTTGTTCACGTTTTGAATATTTTTTTCTGAAATGTTTCAGAAAGACTGATTAGAAGGTGAAGAACAAACAAGCTTAAGTTCTACTATTTGAGATTTTGCTTTTGGCTCTTGTACATTTCAGGTGAAGATTCTCAACCATTTCTTCAGTTTTGTATTTGTTTGTTATTTACAAAAACCCTTTAAGGTCTGTTCTGAATCTTTTTCTCTTGCAATGTTTCAGAAAGAAAAAGAAAAAAAAAGTTGGATATCAAGCAAAAGCACAAAGTAGAACTTGAGTTTGTGAATTTTGAGTGAAACTTGTGTATAAGCATGTCTTCCTCCACTGTATCTTGGATTACATCCCTCTCATGTTCAAGCTCTACTATTCAATCTTCAGATACTACATCCCTATTGTCAGTTGCACTTCAATGGGCTGGATTTGTTTTCCTCTCCCCATGCCCCCAGCGCGCTTTATACGCCTCCCTCGATCTCCTATTCCTATTCCTTCTCCTTGGGTTTGCAATCATAAAGTTATGTTCTCGTCGTCTAGCATCTTCTCTTGAAAAACCTCTCATTAGAAATAATAGAGTTCATTGTGTCACTACCAATTTATGGTTCAAACTTGCTTTGATTTTATCGTCTATATTAGCAATAAATTGGATTGAACTGACTGGGTTTCATATGGAATTTTCATTCCGTTATACACCTAAAATACTAATTTGTTTGCCTGATATACAAGATGAGTTTGCTATTAGGTCCTCCAGGCATTGGGAAGACCTCCTTACTGCTAGCTTTGGCAGGGAAGCTAGATTCAAAGCTAGAAGTATATATAAAGACCTTCTCGTCGCCTTTTTTGAGTTTCGTCATTGGAAGCCTACTCAATACTAGCTATTAACTTCATCTTCATATATGATGGTACTGATTTGATTTCTCTAATAACTATAGGTTTCTGGAAAAATTACCTATAATGGGCATGAAATGCATGAATTTGTTCCGAGGAAAACTTCTGCTTATATTAGTCAGAATGATCTCCACATTGGAGAAATGACAGTAAGGGAAACCTTGGCTTTCTTTGCTAGATGTCAAGGTGTCGGGACTCAATATGGTAAATCAAGAAAATTTTCAATTGATGCACATAGCTAAGATTCAAAAAGTTTAGGATTTCATCCAAATGCACTAGAACACCGATATAATCGTGGTACTGAAAGTGTGTTAGTTTTAGGCCAGAACATAAAAAAATTTCAAATTTTGATCATTTGCAGAGATGTTGAAGGAGCTGTCAAGAAGAGAGGTTGCTGCAAATATCAAGCCAGACCCAGATCTTGATGTGTATATGAAGGTATGAGCTCTAATCAGGGTCGTTCTTTTAATCACGAGTTATGTACTGTATATGGGCTGAAAACATTATATGTTGCATCGAAATATCAGATAGATTATATGTTGCATTCACAGATTTTAGGACTGGATATATGTGCCGATACCATGGTGGGAAATGAAATGATGAGGGGTATCTCCGGAGGACAAAAAAAGTGTGTTACAACAGGTAAGCTAGAACGAATCAAAATTATTGGAGTATCAATTCTTGAACTTTAGAAACCCCTGGTTCTGGATTGGATAATCTAAAATCTAGTTAAATTGCAAGTGAGATGCTTGTAGGACCAGCAAAGGCTTTGTTCATGGATGAAATATCTACTGGTCTAGACATCTCGACAACTTTCCAAATTGTGAATTCACTTAGGCAGTCTGTCCACATTATGGGTGGAACTGCACTGATTTCTCTTCTTCAGCCAACACCTGAAACTTATGATCTCTTTGATGATATTGTTTTTCTTTCTGACGGACAAATTGTTTACAATGGTCCTCGTGAGAATGTCCTCGAGTTTTTTGAATCCATGGGATAAATCTGTTTGAATTGAAAAAAAAACCCAGCAATAGATGTCTTCAAGAAACTAATCTTACTTGATTTTTTTTTGTATCAGGTGACGTCGAGAAAAGACCAGCAGCAGTACTGGGCTAATAGAGACGAACCATATGCCTATGTTTCTGTCCAGGAGTTTGTAGATGCATTTCAATCCTTCCATGTTGGTCGCAAGCGAACTGAGCACCCCATATGACAGAAAAAAGAGCCACCCCGCAGCTTTAACAACTTTAAAGTATGGAATTGGCAAGAAAGAGTTATTGAAAGCCTGTTTTTCAAGAGAATGGTTGCTGATGAAGATGAATTCTTTCGTCCACGTCTTCAAAATGATGCAAGTGAGTAAAATATGAATATGAAGAGATCATTTTTATCAGCCGGCTTTTTTTGGAATTGGTTCGTCTTTTTTAAGCGGTAATCAGTCCTAACATACTTTGTCTTTTTTTCAGCTGGTCTTTATAGCATGAATGACATGAAAAAAAAATCTTCTGTGCTGCAGGATGTTTAGACAGTGCCTTCTACTTCTGTTGATTGATCAGATGGCCTCTAGGCTTTTCCGTGTGGTTGGTGGAGTGGCTAGGGACATGGTCCTAGCAGATACATATGGATCCTTCGTGCTGCTTGTGGTCATGGCACTTGGTGGATTCATCATGTCGAGAAGTATGAATCCAAATCTAGTTTGCATCATAAACACCATAAATTTTTGCACAATATTGACGCTCATTCAAGAGAGTTGCATGAATCACATTAATATTGATTGTGCATTTTCTTTTGTGCTACAGCCGGTGTGAAGAAATGGTGGATCTGGGGCTACTGGAGCTCACCTCTGACCTATGCTCAGAATGCAATTGCTGTAAATGAATTCCTCGGTCATAGTTGGAGCAAAGTGAGCATCTCAATATTGAACACAAAAAGCTATTGTCCACTAATTTCTTATATTTTAGTACTTATACGAACTTCATGTTGGATTATGATATAGATACTCCCCAATTCAAACAAGACCTGGGAATTGAGGTTCTTGAGGCTCGTGGAATCTTCACATTTTCTAATTGGTATTGGATTGGAGCTGGAGCATTGATCGGATATGTTCTACTCTTCAACGTCATTTTCACTCTATCACTTGCTTATCTTAACCGTGAGTTACTTGAAAATTTGATGAATTTATATGATAGACTACATAACAGTGCATCACTTTTACAAGTATGATGTAGGAGTGTATACTTCTTCCCTCTAAACCTATGAACTTATCTAGTATTCTTTCTTTTTTCTCCTCGTGTCAATTTATAGAAATACAGACAATAAGAGTCTCAAATATATTTTACATGTTAAATGCCATTATAGTTCTTTCTCATGTTTTCTATTTTAGATTTGATAGAAACAAACTCAATAACTGAGATATTTCTACTGTTGATGCAGTTGATTCTGATGAAAAGAGGAGGAAAGATAATCTATTCAAGACCGCTGGGGCAACATTCAAATCTACGTCTAGTTTTTGCTTGGAATATCTTTATTGAGTCATAGATCTTGCTAAAGTGGACATTAAGATTGTGATTGCTTAGATCTTATTATGTTGCGTATTGTCCGACTGGTAATTGTGTTTTGGTGAAACTACCTGCTAACTCCTTCACAATCCTGTAATAAGCTTGCGACTTAAAGGTTTTTTGTGGTTTCTTCTTGACAAGACTAAACATTCACTTATCTTAGGTACTGATTAGGTGTAACATGAATCTGTATAGTTTATAGGACTTTCCATTAAAAAACGTAATTTTTTCTAATGAAATTTTTTAGCATTCAGCCAAGATTACTTACTGGTTTCTTTTGGCAGATTATTGACTATTCTGTTTGATATAGGAGATTAATGGGAAGCAAGTTCAAATCCAGATTACTGGATTCATGGAGAAAAATACTGGAAAGTTCATGAAAGAGCTTTGGGGTCTCCTCCTTAGTGCTCAGAGTAATGTTAGTGGTGTCCCTCAACAGTTCTTAGATGCCAAAGAAGAGGAAATTCGAAAGAAGAAGGTTTAACTTCTTGTAACTCTTACTGTTTTATGTTGGATGATTATAACTGCAATTTTAACTTACCACCTGTGCGATTTGTTATTCAGGCTGAATCAGATCGAATTAATAGTGAGATTCAGAAGAAGAAAGAGCTTGAACAGGAAAAGTCTAAGATGGTAACTTGTTCATTCTATGCCAACTTCTCTTTGACGTTGTTGGGACTTTCTGTTTTGACTGTCATTTGTGTTCATTCAGATGGATGGCATGTGATCCATTAGCTTTGGGTTGAAAAGCTGGAGAGTAGGAATATTTCATGAAGGTGATTCGGGTAAGCTAGAACAGATGTAGGTGGTCTCACTAATGGGATCCTAACAGGATTTTGAAAGGCACTGAAACATGTTTTATGCTAAATGATTTTTTGGTATGAAAGTTTGTGATGTAATGTTATCACTCAGACTCGAAAGCATGAGTGTTATATCAGTGACAATACCACCTTTGAGTAATGACATGGTATGTTTTTCTCTCCATTGGAACAATAGGAGAGTTATGCTCATTATTTGTTTGGGTACTAATATATAAACACCGATGCCAACTAGGTAAACTCTCGTTTTATCTTATTCTTGTTCTAATTTAACTATCTAATCTGCCACAACTTTGTTTCTTGTAGCCGACACTTCTACAACATCACTCACAGCTTAAAAAGATGTACTGGCAGCCTTGTCCCAGATCATTGATCCTGATTTTGGAACAGACATTGTTTCATGCGGGTTTGTGAAAGATATGAATATTGATGATGCCTTGGGAGAGGTAAATAATGACAACCATGAAATTTTTTTCCCTCAGTTATGTTGAAAAGATTACATACTTTGCAGATGGCAGAGAAGATCAACACTTGATTGAGGCCCTTACGCAAGAGATAACGGATTTGTTGAAAAGATCTGAGAAGGAATTACAAAGACTTTCTGCAAGCGGACCTTCTGAGGATTCAAATGTTAGGAAAAATGTATAGGTATAACGATGATCATTACTTATTGCCTCTTGCACATTTATTTTAAACTGATGATTTTGATAGTTAAGAATTAGAATATCTAGTGATTGGATCTCATTTTCCTTGCATCCTTCAGTGGTGGATTTTGATTGCATCTTTATTTTTCTTGTACAGTGTTCTCTTGCTACTGACCTTCAGAATCTTTCAGTGGAGCTACGAAAGAAACAGTCTACTTACTTGAAGCCTCCGGCAGCAAAAAGAGGTTTACATTACCTTTTTCTTAATATTGTTTGTAACATTAGTAGCATAAGTAGTTCCATATGACCTGGTTAGAAAGTTTTCTACACAACATATGATTACCTTGCCATTTTCAAAATGAAAATGTATGGTTTGCTCTTTGGAATAAGACTGCAGTTATTTTATTCATAAATACTTTAATTGATTTACAATCTAGGTGCCTCTTTCAAATACTCAACATGTTCAAGTGCTGGGAGCAATACATATTTCTGAAAGGGTGAAAATTTATGCTTTAGGGTCAAGATGGGGTTGACATCGAGATGAATTTGAATGGAAGTAAATCTACAATGGAAGTGGATTACTTCAGTGACATGGTATGCTCCCCCCCTTCCCCCCCCCCCCCCCCCCCCCCTTTTTAACATCTTAGTTTGGGTATCTCCAGCATCCAAAAATGTGATCTCAATCTGATGAAAGTGAAATTTTTTAGATAATTCATTGAGATAAAATAGATAAAATTCTGATTTGGTTGGTGTATATTTTTTGTTTAGAGATTTAATGAGCACCAAATGTCAAGGTTGAAGAAAAGTGAGGCATTCACAGCAGAGAGGGAGAGAGAGATAACTCAGGCAAACTGAAATGATTCTCATTTCAGCTCCATTTTCGAATTAAAGATAAAAAGTCCTCAATTAACCTGCCTGATATCTGTTTGTAGGTTGTGGAATCAATGAATGAGCTTGCTCAAATCATGAAAGATCTTTCAGTTCTGGTGATAGACCAGGTTTGTATCTGAGTCTTTTATACTAGTCTACATGCTTCTACACAAAGCCAGTTTTGCTAACTGATCTTTGTGTGGAACAATGACTTCAAACATTCAGTGTCTGATATGGAGTTAGCAGTCACAACTAGTCTTACTGGGAGAAGGATGTCAATGCAGTTTATCTATGAAAACAAAGCTAGTGCCTTACGCACCATAAAAGATATGGAGAATGGCAACTTGAGTAAGGCATTTCAGGACATTGTCCAAGATGTTGTTATCTTTAGAATGGAAAGGGAGATTGGGAGAGCCATGGGGTTTGCTGCTAGCATGGTCAATGTCAACGTTGCAACTGATCCAAATACGAGTCTGGTGAATGAACCAGCACTGCAACAACATGTTGTGCCCCAAGCTTCAACAAATCTCAGTCCTATAGCACTTATTTTCTAAGTTCAACTCTATATCAATTCTAATTTGACAAAGAGAATAGTTGATACGTAGACATGGCAATCGAAGAGGATGTAGAAAACAACAGTGTACAGTTCTAATTATAGAACTGGTATGGTGTGACCATACTTCAACTGAAATAAATGTAGTCTGATCTTTATTATTTGATAGATTTTGTGACTCGATGTAATACATTATCTTATTAATTACATTACTTTGCCTCCATTCATGGAAATGTTTAAGTTTGGCACATTTAGATTTTTATTTTCTAGAAATAAAACTTATAAGATGTTATAAAAAGTCATTTGATAGCACTTGATGAGTGCTATAGAAAAAAAAGGGCATTGAGAAAAGCTATAGAAACTAATACAATAGCATTTGTTAAATGCTACGTGAGAGAAGACAATAGCATTTCTGAAACGCTATAGTAAATGTGTAATAGGGTTTCTGAAATGCTATTGTATAGTGTACAATAGCCGTTCTGAAACGTTATAAATACTGTTACTATAGCGTTTCAAAAGCGCTATAAATAGTCAACTGACAATAGCGTTTTAAAAACGCTATAATAGACTTACTATAGCGTTTCAGAAACGCTATAAATACTGTTACTATAGCGTTTCAGAAACACTATAAATAGTCAAATTACAATAGCATTTTTAAAACGCTATAATAGACTTACTATAACGTTTCAGAAACGCTATAATAGTCAACTTACAATAGCGTTTTTAAAACTCTATAATAGACCCTGTATCTATTATAGCTCCAGCAGACATTGTTTTCTAAAACGCTATTAATGAGCATTTTTCTTGTAGTGAGTTTGTTACTTTGTTATAAATCATTCAGGCTTATACAGGTTATAAATCATTTAGTTTACATTGAATTATATTGGTTTATAGCATTACAGATTTGCAATTAAAAATTACAATTTGTTGTAAAAACATACAGCATTAGAAGTTGCAGTTTGCTATAAAAATTACAGCATTACAGATTACTGTTTATTGTAAAATCGGAGCGAGGTTCCAGCATCCACCAGGAATCTAGTCTTAAACGGATATTCCGGGCGGGGCGGATATCCGTCAATCCGTCCGGTGCGGGGTGTGTTTTAAAAAATGGAATAAACGGATATGCGGGGCGGATTCGGGGACTCGAAATCCCCAGCGGGGCGGGGATGGGTTTGCTCAAATCCGCCCCAATCTGCCCCATTGCCATCCCTAAACTCAGCCTCGGATTGTGTCTGCTAGTCTGGCCTGAACCTTAGCAAAAACGTCCACCGCAAGGACTCCAAAAGCTCCTTATTGAGAAGAAGCATAGAAACAGGCATCATAACTTACCAAAAACATCTCAGGGGAAAGATAGGAGGGTACAGTTCTAAGGCTCCTGGGAGACATGTTGATCCTATGATATCTAACTGCCAAAAGTTGTTCTTGCACGGTGAGAACTCTAGACTCCTGAGAATTGGTTGTATGTTTAGTAAGGGTAAAGGGTGCAGTGTGTTGACGAACATTATGCCTAGGATCTTCTACGATTGTTGTTTCTAGAACGTGGTGTAACGATGTTGGTTTGGCTAGGTCAAAATTGTTTCTAGCAAGGGTCTGGAACCATTGTTTATGCCAAGTTGCTCATGTGCGGCTGGTAAACAGAGTAAACTGTTGAAAAAAGAGTTTAGTCTTTTGAAAGACTGCATCATTTCTAAATTGCCAAATAGAGAAGATCACAGCAGTGAACCGTGAGGGAGTTTCATCTCGGGTGAAAGGATTTACTGCAGCCGAATCCCATATATAACTGAGAGTCTCTTGGATGAATTGGTTATGAAGATTGACTCTGTGCCAGTTAATCGGGAGAGGGGAGAGGAGCCAAAGTCTCATAACTATTAGGCAATTGAAGAAGAAGTGCATGGTATCCTCTTTGTGGTTATGACAAAAAACACAACAATTACAATAGGCATATAAATACGGGTGAGATTTGTCATGGTTGGAATAATATTTTGTGAGACTTTTCAAGGAATAAGGATTGCACTTGCCGGGGCTTTTATTCTCCTAAGTTCTCTGAGAATTTTTGACTGGATTGCTCCAGGAATTGTGTTGGACGATGAAGAGTCTAGATCATCCTGGAGAAAAAGGCTTTGGTAGCGTTTTTCACCGAGAAGACTCCACGTTTGTCAAATTGCTAGATAAGTGTGTTTGGGTCCCTAAAGTCACGTATGACTATGTCCAAGATGTCCTTGACAACTGGTAGAGGAAAAAGAGAGGCAATGAGATTTTCATTCCATTGTGGAGCGATGCTCTCTTGGTCAAGCCACAGGTCACAAACCGTAAGAAGTGGGGTGGAAATGGGTTTGCAATGAAGCAAAAGAAAGTCAGATTTCACCCAACAGTCATTCCAAACATTGGTTTGGTTCCCGAACCGGATTTGATAAACTAGATGTCTTCTCATCTTGGTGAGGGCTGCTAGGCTTCCACGCCAAGCAAAGGAGGCAACTAAGGGGGCTTTGAAAAACTGGAAGATACTTCTGTTGGGAAACTAAATCGCCTTCAATTGAATGTTGCAGGGGTTGCAAGGATTTGCAATCACATTCCATATGTGTTTTGCTTTCAAGGCCAGGTTTTTGTTCCGGGCTCTAGGAATGTTCAGACCTCCTAGTTGTCTTGGCAGAGTTAGCCTATTCGAAGTGCATAGGTGGTTGGTTTTCCCATCCTCCGTTTCATTCCACCAAAAGTTTCTGGTCAGCTTATCAATTTGAGAGATAGTGGAAGGATAAATATTTGCATGGTATAGACAGGTATGGAATGGACAAACGCCTTGATCATGACAGTCCTACCAGCTTGGGATATGACTTTTGCTTTCCATGCAGAGAGTTTTGAGTTAATCTTTTCAATTGGGAACTGGAAATCGTGGGCTTTTTTTTTGTAGAGAAGCCGAGGTGTACCGATGTATTTATCTTTCGGGTTATACAACTTTGACCCAAGAATTCTGTTAATCATCTTAGCATGCCTGGGGTGAACATTAGAGCTGTAGTAAATCGAAGACTTATCATAGTTAACTGCTTGGCCAGAGGTAGCGCAATATTGGGATAGTAAGTCTTTAATTGCGTGCGCCTCTGCTAAAGAGACTCTACGGAAGATCATAAGATCGTCAGTGTAAAGGAGGTGGCTGATGGAAGGGACATGGTGACGAATGTGGAACCCTTTGATGATATTATTTAATTCAGCTTTCGCAAGCATCCGGGAAAGAGCCTCTGCCACAAGGATAAAAAGGTAAGGGGAGAGTGGATCTCCTTATCTTATACCCCTTGAAGGTTTGATCTCGTTCAGTGGAGATCCATTGAGGAGGACTCTTAGGGATGTAGAGATGCATTGCTCTATAAGAGTGATCCAGTTCTGGGCAAAACCAAGTTGGTGAAGAACTTGAAGGAGAAAGGTCCATTCGATCCTATCATAAGCTTTGGCCATATCAATCTTAATCGTCATCCAACCTTGTTTCTTACGGCAAGAATGTTTCATTTGAAAAAATGCGTCATGAGCGAGATTGACATTATCTGAGATAGAACGACCCTTGAGGAAAACTCCTTGGTTTGGAGAGATAATATTCTCTAGCGGAGGCTTCAGTCGATTTGCAAGGATTTTAGAGATGACTTTGTAAATCAAGTTGCAAAGACCAATTGGTCGGAACTTGTCCGGAGTGGTTGGATTGGAGACTTTGGGGATCAAGGCTAAAAAAGTTTCATTGAGTTTGGGATCAAGAGTTTTGGTAATAAAGAAATCTTGAACCACTCTAATGACATCCTGATTGACAATTTCCCAATAATGTTGAAAAAATAAGCATGGAAGCCGTCTGGACCTGGGGCTTTATGACTTCCAATGCCAAAGCTAGTGGATCGTATCTCGTCATTTTCAGAAGTTGTTCATTGTCCGTGTCCGACACCATTGGGGTGAAAAGGGACATGATCTCATGATTGTTTTTTGGGTTTGAGGATTGGAAAATGTTGCCAAAATAGCCATTAAGGAGTTGACCAATTGAGTCCTGAGTAGTTTGCCAAATATTGTTTTGGTCCCTAAGACGGAGGATGTGATTACGCTTTCTGCGTAGCAGGGAAGAAAGATGGAAAATTTTAGTGTTTTTATTGCCATCTTGAAGCCAGGATTCGCCTGACTTATTCCTCCAGAAGAGTTATTCCCTATAAAGTAACTCTGAGAGCCTTTCTTCCAGGATTAAGGTATTTTGAAAGAATTATTTGGGAGAGTTACCATTTTGAGTTTTAAGCATGATCTTTGGTTAAACTTCCAAGAAATTTCATTAGTAAAAGGTGATTTAGATTCGTTAAACACGAACTTTATTTCCAATAATGTAATCTCAACTTTTGTATCTGTAGTACCAAATGTGGAATTCTCTTGCCAAGTATATGATTGTAAAAAAATAATTAATATAAGAGTCGTTCTAGGATGCCTGGTCTATTGTGCCTGGATGGTGCTATGTACCCGTTTTACTAATGCGACACTTAATATCTATTTGGAGATAGGGTTTCCTAAACCTGCAACCAAACATACCAGATTACAACCTCATAATAGGAGTCGTTTTACGATGCCTGGTCTATTGTGCCTGGATGGTGCCATGTACATGTTTTACCGATGTGGCACTTAATATCTATTTGGAGATATGGTCTCCTAAACCTGCAACCAAACATACCAGATTACAACCTCATAATAGTTAGCACTCAAATAAATGGCACAACCTCCTTCTCCAAAAAAATCCTCCTCCTCCTTTGGAAATCACACAAACCATGTATTTCAAAGAGTAACACCAACACCACTCCTTGACACTAAACCATGTATTAGAACACTAGCACCACTCCTTAACAACTAATCCCAGCTGATTGAACAATATTAGAAAACAACAAAACCATGTATTTCAAATAGTCTCTCCACCAACACCAATAGTTTCTCTCTATCTCTCAGACAAAAATATCAAAAAGACGGAAGCATCAATGGCAGATTCATCATCAATAACCCATTTGACACCAGGAGGCGAAACCCAAACCCATAAACATTCATTCTTCTCGCATTTGTGCTATGAGACCACGAGGGAATCATTTGTTAGAGTGTTCAGGGTCTTCTTCTCCACTGATACAACTGTGACTTCTTCGATGGAGTTGCATCAAGCGAGCTCGAAGAATTTGGGGTATGGGTTTACTTTTGATTGTAAGAGGCTTGAAATGGGTTTGTCTGGCAAGTGAGGTGATCGAATCAATATGATCAAGGCAGAGGGATCAAGCTTTCATTGTTATCCCTGTTTGACTGCATGTTTAGGAGGCCCTCTCTCCAAACAAATTTTAAATGCCACATTAGCAAAAACAGGTGCATAACACCATCCAGGTATAAACCGGGCACAATAGAACAGACACTGTAGAGTTTTTTGTTAATATAATTAGCAATGTAGAAAAAATCTGACATGGGTTGTGTCATGCTCAACTCTACTGTTCACATATCAACCTTAACAATGTCTTAGTGCCCTCGAAGATCCTCTAGGGCTAAGAAAGCAAACAAAAAGTACAAAGGTTGAATCATTTCCTCCTTAACAAAGGAGACAGGGATAAAAAACAAGAGGTTTCTTCTTTGGCGGATGCTAGTTGAAGATTTCTATAGGCCTAGTAACCATGTTCACTCTCACTAGAATTCTCTTTCTTGTGAGAGTTTGTTTTTTTTTTTTTTTTTTTTTGTTTCATTTGTATAAAGGTTTTGGGGTCCTTAAAACCCAACTCGCTTTCCAAAAAAAAAAATGTCTTAGTGTCCGATGATGGCAACACGACCAAACAATTAAGTAGCCATTTCACTGCATAAATAGTTGAGATGAGACCTGACGAATAGATTTTGAATTTTAATCATGTTGAGTTGAACAGTTTCAGCCCATAATGAAGATTGGATTGTTTCTTTTTGGGCCTCTAAACAACCTTATCCAATAGCAAGGATTTCGTCCAAATTAGATAACACGATCCAAAAACAATAGACCCCATCTTATGATGAGACCATATGTCTCGCAAAATTGCTATCTTCTAGAAAAATTTGTGCTTAATGCTTCTTCAGTCATTCACAAATAGAAATGGAATGAGTATGTGGCAGCTGAAAACATGGTTTCTTATAATATGCGAATATCCAACTTCTCTAAGGGTGGGTACGGTTTGGGTCGATTCCAAATTTTAAAGAACCTAGCTCGAACCGTTTCAATTTAACGAATTCGGTCCGATCCAGATTTCCTCATTTTGAACATTAGGATCGAACCTAACTCGAACCATTTAAATCAATCCGGTTACACTGAATTTTTTGTAGTTATCTTTCGAAGGTAAATGAAATATTGTGGATGCTATTAAGACCCCAACAAATCCATTCTTCATATTCTTTTACTATTTCAATGTGATATCTCCCTCTTTTGTACGGGGCAAAGCCCAAGCTTAATTAGCACATAAGTTTGGCCCATTGGACTCGACTGCCCCACAAAATACAGCCTTAAGGTTGTGGACCATAATACATTTTCCGAAGTTAGATATTCCCAACAAATAACATTCAAACCCATTATTTTATTTTATTACTCTGCAAAACAAAATCATTTGGGAAAACGAGACAATGAGCAGTGTAATTACTTTCAGTGGATCACCATCAACAACAACAAGACGAGGTGTCCTCCGTCACGCGCAATCGAGGATGAGGCCTCACCGTCGCCTTCTCTCTACCTCCTGACACCGCTACCACTGTTATGGTGGCGGCAATTGGTGAGCTTGATGGAATTGAGATTCTTTAGATCTACTCGAAGGAGATTAGCAAGAGAATGCTTGATGCGGTGAAGGCAAAATCGGCTTCGGTGAGTGCTTCAGAGGCGCAGTTGTCCTACTGCTGCCGAAAATAGTAAAAATAATTCTTTTAAGAAATTTTTTGTTTACTAAATGCAGCTAGATAATTGGTGTATGGGTTTCAAAATTTTATATTGTGGAAGTTTTAAAAATAGTTGTTGGAGTACTCAAGCAATTTGTGCACATAGATCCACCTAAATAGAAACAACCATATTCTTTAGGCTAAAATCTTAAACATATTAAGCACGAAAATGCATCCTCAAAGTTCAGTCACACCTGATATGTCTTTTGAGCTTGCCAAGTGGAAATGTTGTACGTAACAACTCATAAATGTATAAATGTATAGTAGTATTGAGAAAAAGTAAATAATGTTGTTCATTTTTTTAATGGGACAAAAAAAATGATAGGTACAAATAATCCTATTACGTTCCAATACAATTGATTGTCGGTCATGAATAAGAATTGTAAGAGAAAATAATTATTTAATAAATTATGGTTGTATTAAGAGTGAATGGGTAGTTATTCAGTTTCAGTGTCTTCAGTTTCAGTATTGTATTCAGTTTCAGTGTATAGGCGCACAATGTGGGTGGTTTTCTTCGGTTCATGTATTTGTAAATATAACCACAATGTACTTCAAAAAGAGGGTTGAGAAAAAATAGACAGAACATTGTTTTTCTTGCTCTGAATTTACATGGTATCAGAGCCTTGACATGGCTGGAGGATCAGGCAGTAACAAGAACAAAGATGCTTTCTCTCCGTACACACTGACCTCGGCAGACCATCCAGGGAGCCTCGTGACTCATGTTCAATTAAAGGGAACAAACTTTGAAGAATGGGCAAAAGCCATGAGAGTCGCGTTGCGGGCGAAGAAGAAATTGGGTTTTGTTGATGGAACTATAACAAAACCTTTCGAAAATAATTCGGAACTCGAAGATTGGTGGATGATTAATTCCATGCTTGTCGCGTGGACTTTCAATACCATTGAGCCAACCTTGCGTTCTACCATAACGTACCGGGAAACGGCGAAGGAACTTTGGGCTGATCTTCAACTGCGATTTGCGGTTGCCAATGGACCACGGTTGCAGCAGATGAAGGCCGAATTGGCTGACTGTAAACAAAAAGGCCAGGCTGTTGCTGCCTACTTCGGGAAAATGAAGATGTTGTGGGATGAAATTAACAACTACGAACCCATTCTCACGTGTGACTGCAGTGGGTGTCACTGCCAGATCACTGATAATCTGATCAGGCGACGGGAGGAGGAGCAGGTTCATCAGTTTTTAATGGGTCTAGAAGACTCGATTTTTGGCACAGTCCGCTCTACCATTCTAAATTTGGATCCCTTACCCAACCTGAACTGGGTTTACGCAATGATCGTAACCGAAAAGAGACATCGTCATGTGGCACGAAACCGAGATGACAAAAGTGATAACGCTGTGGCGTTTTTCACTAAAACAAAACGCCGTGCGACAGACAACAGAGATACGTGCAGAAATTGTGGACGTGCAGGACATGAGTCAACTCCTGTTTCCAATTAATAGGATATCCTGAATGGTGGGGTGACAGACCGAAAAGGAGGATGCAACACTGCTGGCCGAGGTGCGTTCAAAGGGACAGGCCGCGGTCGCGGTGCTCCACGGGCCAACGCAGCACACACATTCTCTGCAAACTCAACGTCTGCTGGACTGTCTGGCGGATTGATTGGTGGCTCGTCTGCTGGACTGACTGACGCAAATAAGCGTGGATTGAGTACTCTGACCGAGGAACAATGGGAGGCACTGCGAGGATTGTTAAAAGACCAAAAGTCGGCAAACACCTAAAAACTTTCTGGTAAGAAATGGACAGACTGGATTATTGATTCAGGGGCCTCGCATCACATGACAGGAAGCTTTGAATTTCTGTCTGACATCGAAGATGTAGCACAGCCTTGCCCTGTGGGGTTGCCGAATGGTTCACATGTAGCCGCAACTAAACAGGAGACAGTGATCCTAGGGAACAATATTGAATTACGAAATGTTTTATTTGTTCCGCAATTGACTTGTAACTTATTATCTGTTGGAAATTTACTTGATGACACGAGATATATTGTGACACTTACTAATAAGTTATGCGTGATACAGGACTGCACTTCGAGGATCCTGATTGGTGCGGGTGAGTATTGCGACGGGATCTACATAATACGTGGTGTGACAAAGGTCAGAGCCTGCAAGGTTGAAGTCAACATCAAATCTGAGTTGTAGCATCAAAGACTTGGCCATCCCTCGTATCAAGTTGTGGGATCTGTTCCAAAGTTTCAGTGTAATGTTAGTGGGACTTCTGATTTACCTTGTGACATTTGTCTTAGAGCTAAACAAACAAGAGATGTTTTTCCTATTAGTGATAAGAAAGCAACTGCGCCATTTTCTTTGATTCATTGTGATGTATGGGGTTCATATCGCATTCCCTCCTCTTGCGGAGCTGTTTACTTCTTGACAATTGTGGATGACTATTCTCGGGCGGTTTGGGTTTATTTGTTACTTGAGAAAACTGAAGTGAGTAGTGTGTTGAAGAATTTTTGTGTTATGGTGTGTCGACAATTTGGGACTAATGTTCAAACTGTGCGGAGTGACAATGGCACTGAGTTTACATGTTTAAAATCCTACTTTGAGAGTTGTGGTATTCTTCACCAAACTTCATGTGTAGGCACGCCACAGCAAAATGGTCAGGTGGAGAGAAAGCATCGACATATCCTTAATGTTGCTCGAGCCTTAAGATTTCAAGCTAATCTACCCATTCAGTTTTGGGGAGAATGCATTTTGACGGCTGGTTATTTGATTAATCGTACTTCGTCATCGGTCTTGGAGGGCAAGAACCCTTATGAGCTCCTATTTGTTCGTATCCCGTCCTATGACATGTTTCGAGTTTTTGGATGTTTGTGTTATGCTAGAGTTTGAAATTCAGATAAATTTGCACCTCGGAGTCGACGGTGTATCTTTATGGGTTATCCCTTCGGAAAGAAGGGTTGGCGGTTGTATGACTTAGAAACCGAGGAATTTTTTGTCTCGCGGGATGTGGTTTTTAGTGAGAATACCTTTCCATTTGCTGATTCACCTACTATGAGAGATGATCACTTGTTAGAGTCAGGTCTCGTCATGGTGGATGACGGGATACCATTAGTTACAGATGCCCGTCTGAGTTGGGAACCACGGATTTAGACGCCATGGGGAGCCTCAGTGTTGATACACCGACTGGGGAGCGAGACCCACTAACGACAACTACTTCTACTTCCGATTTTGATCAACGTCCTTCAAGGGATCGACGAGCTCCAAGACATTTGCAGGATTATATTTGTCACACCACTCGCCTCCTTGGCCCAGTCCCGTCGCCATCGCCCCCCTCAGGTACTCCATATCCTATAACTAATTATGTACATTGTGACAATTTTACTGTGAAACACAGACGTTTTCTCGCAGCTATGACTGCAGGTTGTGAACCTACTAGGTATTCTGAAGCGGTAAAAGATGTCCACTGGCGTAATGCCATGAAGGAGGAAATACTGGCATTGGAGGATAATGGTACATGGACTGTGGAAGATTTACCACCGGGACAGAAACCCATTGGGTGCAAATGGGTTTATAAAATCAAGTATAATTCAGATGGCAACATTGAGCGCCATAAGGCACGACTGGTGGTACTAGGGAATAATCAGAAGGAAGGTGTTGACTACACAGAGACTTTTGCTCCAGTTGCAAAAATGGTGATTGTTCGTGTGCTATTGACGATGGCAGCAGCTCGAGGATGGACGCTGCATCAGATGGATGTTAGGAATGCGTTCCTACATGGAGATTTGGCTGAGAAAGTATACATGCGCCCTCCACCAGGATTTGCAGGTGATGCTCCTGGGAAAGTGTGCCGCCTGCGCAAGTCTTTGTATGGTTTGCGGCAGGCTCCCCGGAACTGGTTTGCCAAACTCTCCAATGCATTGAAGTCATGGATTTATACAGTCCTATTCTGATTATTCCCTGTTTACCCTAAACCGGAATGGAAAATTTCTAGCCGTTCTTGTGTATGTTGACGATTTGATTATAGCAGGGGATGACCAGGATTCGGTGAGTTGTTTTAAATAGTATCTTAATAACTGTTTTCATATGAAAGATCTGGGTACGTTGAAATATTTTTTGGGGCTAGAGGTAGCTCGCGACTCCGAAGGAATTTTTCTGTCTCAACGAAAGTATGCACTGGACATTATCGCAGAGACAGGGCTTCTGGGCTGCAAGCCCACCTACATTCTGTTAGAGCAAAATCATGGATTGGCTCTCGATGACAGTACCTATATGAATGATCTGGAGAAGTATAGGCGGTTGATTGGTCGATTGATTTACTTGACTATTACACGACCTGAACTATGCTATTCGGTACATACTTTGGCACAATTCATGCAGACACCACGCGTGCGCCATTGGGAAGCAGCTTTACGAATTGTTAGGTACCTGAAGGGACATCCTAGTCAAGGCATTTTATTGCGTAGGGTTACGGATTTTCGGCTAAGCGTGTATTGTGATTCCGATTGGGCCAGTTGTCCTATTACACGACGTTCTGTGACAGGGTATTTGGCATTTTTTGGAGGATCTCCGATTTCCTGGAAGACCAAGAAACAAGACACGGTATCACGATCCTCGGTTGAGGCGGAGTACCGGTCAATGGCCACGGCTACATGTGAGTTGAAATGGTTGAAGTGTCTCTTGCGTTCACTTGGTGTCTTACTTTCGCTCCCTATGCGCATGTTTTGTGATAGTCAAGCAGCAATGCACATTGCAGGCTTGCAGCTAACTCAGTGTTTCATGAACGGACGAAACATATTGAGGTCGATTGTCATCTAGTTCGCGATGTTGTTCAGGAAGGTCTGATTAGCACACATTATGTTCGAAGTGGGGAACAATTGGCAGACATTTTTACTAAAGCCGTTGGCAAGCGCCAGTTTGATGATTTTTTTCGCAAGTTGGGCATTCAAGATCTTCATGCTCCAACTTGAGGGGGAGTATTAAGAGTGAGTGGGTAGTTATTCAGTTTCAATTTCAGTGTCTTCAGTTTCAGTATTGTATTCAGTTTCAGTGTATAGGCGCACAATGTGGGTGGTTTTCTTCGGTTCATGTATTTGTAAATATAATCACAATGTACTTTAAGAAAGAGGGTTGAGAAAAAATAGACAGAACATTGTTTTTCTTGCTCTGTACTTCAAAATCTACATTTTAGAGTCTCATGCATCCGTTCTCTATGAACTTAAGAGAGTAACTTAAAGACAAGTACAAAACAATTTATATATTTTACATCTAACAATAAAATACCTCCTAACTAAAACGTAGCTAGCTCGCACATTAACAAATAAGAATAGGCAAACTCTCACTAATTGCATTCATTGTCGTTGTTATATACTGAACGCCTCACATAGTTTCCAAGTATAACAATATCATAGGATGGTCTAACACTACAAATCAACGACGACATGTCATAAACGAATTATAAAAACTTGCACAATTCTCGCTAGGGTTGAGGACGCTCTCTAATCAATAATTTCTTTCTTTAGATAAAAGTAACACAAAGTGAGAGGGGGGTGGTTACCTTACCTACTCAAAAAGTGAAGAAGACATGGGGGTGGTAAAAGCAAGGCATTTGTTCTTTCTTTATGCCCGCCCTGACGTGTGAGTAAAAACGCGTGCAAACTCCGTCCCGTCCCGTCCCGTCCCGTTCCATTCTATTCCATCTCTCTCTCACAGTTTCTCCGCACTTGTTCTTCTCCTCTCTCTCACTCTCTCTCTCTCACAGGCAACAAATCAAACAAACAAAACTCCAAATCCGCACATCCCATCACCTACTAAGTTTCCACTCAAACCCTAAACCCTAGACTTACTTCGACCCAATCGAACTCCAATTCACCTTCAATTCAATTCAATGTCCTTGTTGTGAGTCCCACTGTTCACCAACTAGGGTTTCTCAATGGGTCTCTGCAGCTCCAAATCCTCCACCAAAGCCAACTCAGAGACCCCCTTCACGGAACCCCCAAACCCCCCTTCACCAAATTCGAACCAAAAAGATGAAGTAGAGTTGGTGGAGGCGGTGGAGGTAGGAAAGAAGTCACCGTTGTTCCCCTTCTACAGTCCCAGTCCAGCTCATTACTTGTTCTCCAAGAAATCCCCTGCTCCAAGCTCCAATTCCACTCCCAGACGCTTGTTGAAGAAGTTTCCGCCGCCGTCGCCTGCTAAGCATATTAGGGCGCTCTTGGCGAGACGACATGGGTCTGTGAAGCCGAATGAGGCGGCGATTCCGGAGGGGAGTGAAGCTGAGGATGTTGTTGGGCTTAATAAGAGTTTCGGGTTTCCGAAGAATTTCGCTACTAAGTATGAGCTTGGAGATGCAATTGGGCGTGGGCATTTTGGGTATACTTGTGCTGCCAAGTTTAAGAAGGGCGAGCTCAAGGATCAGCAGGTTGCTGTTAAAGTCATTGCCAAAGCTAAGGTTTGCAATTTCTATTGCTTTAAAGTTTATATTTTACAGTGGGTTTTTGTGAATTCTGCATTGGAATTCTAGTAATTGCCTAGTATTTAGTCAAAGAATATAAGTGTGTTTTGCCTTGTTCGTGTAGAGGAACCGGGAGATCACTATATTGAGATTGCTGTTAATTGACTTTAGTTGATTGGGTGGTAGAATCATGTCTGGACGTGGTTGTATTAATTTAATTAATTCACTTGATAGTATAGACAAATAAATTGAAGTGTTGGAAGACTTCTTTAGAACTGTGTTATCCAAATTCAAATAAAAACTTATGGCAGTCGATGAAAATCTGATGGAAAAATCAGAAACAAACAAATCATACAATTTGATTTGCAAATCGTATTCCAAATCCCGATTCACGACTTGACCTTGAACCTTGCGAGTTGATTTGCAGTCCTAGATGACTTTTCAAAGCTTTCAAACCTATTTTATTATGTTTCTTTGAGTTTTTATCACTTGTTGCACGTCAAACATTAACAGAGAATACTTGACTAACACATTCAATCGTATGCCATTGTACCAAGACATATTTCAAATAATACTCTTCATGTCACAAAACAACTACAGGAGCACTCTTCTTGCAGATGGTTATTTTGTTGACAATGAAATTTGATGTAATTGAGTTAGTTAGCAATATTAGTCTTTTAGTAATAATAACATTTTAGCAGTATTAACAATTCTATTAATATTGTAATTGGACATTGGTTTCCTGATAGGTTTAGGATTTCTTTCTTGTTTCAAAAGTCAAGTCAGTTATGAAGGCACCTAGGTTTCCCATTGTTATTTAGTTTTGATTGAATAAAGAATTTATTTTGTTTATTTATTGTTGATTTATTTTATTGACTTTATTTGATTTCAATTATCGCATTGTCTTTCAATTTCCTTTTATTTTGCAATTTTAGTTTTATAAAAAAATTATTATAGTTGATGATTGAGTAGGTTCAATTTATTTTTTGAAATAGATTAGTTCATTTGGTTGCATGAAAATGCATAAATACATCTATGTATTGTTTTGTTATTTTCTACATTACATGTAAGGTCTTAAAAAAATCTTGCAATTTACGATATCATTCCAAAGATCCCTTTTCCGATTTCCGTACTAATTTATGATTCAACTACCTTGCTTTAGAATATACACAATGATTGTGGGTGTGAGCTCAAGTGTGTGTGTGTGTGATATTTTGCATAACTACTTGCTTAGCATATCACAGTTTCATTTCCTTATCTTATGTATTGTGTGCGTATTTAATATATTCCAATCCCAGGCTAAAGCCAATGGTTTCGTTGCTAATTTTCATTGTTGGCATTAATTGAATTCTATTATTGCTATCATTGCTATTACTAATATTATTATTTTACAACTTAAAACTTGTGTTTCTAAATTAAGTGCATAAAGGATCAATGCATATTAAGCTGTGATAATCATAACCTGTCACTCTCGCAAAATGCATGGCTATATCGGAACATATTTTGGGCCATTTTTCTATGAACTCGTGCATCAGTTGGTGGCAAACTTTCAAACATAAGACCTTTGGTATTACTCATGAAGCATACTATTTGTGTAATGGAGCCTGTTGATAATTAGATCCTTTACAGAGGTGGTAGAAAATTATGCTCTGCAAGCTTTACATAGGACTTCAGTAATATTTCCACATTCGTAATGCTAAAGGAAGTAAGACTTCAAACTAAGAAGACATTGGTTCTACTACGGAGTAGCCTACTGGGGGGAGCATATGCAAGATTCGGGCCAGGCTGCTGGTGAACAAGCTTAGTTTTGTTATTTACCAAAGGATACAAATTTTGGATTGGGTACGGAGGCATAATGAAACACTGTTCTAGTTCAACCTATATAAAATTAGGAATTATTAGTTTCAAAGGTTGACTTGCAAGATTAGTTTGTGTTCTACAAGTTATTTACACCTTCCTTTTGGAATCGGGAGTATGTCATCACTAAAGCAATTTGAGACCCTGCAGTGGAGTGGAGCATTTCAGAAAGAAGTTTAGAATTGGAAGTTCTTAGATAAGACTGCCCATCGCTTAAACTCAAGAGAACTGGCCACTATCTATATGTCAAGTCGTCCATCTCCAACATCCATAAATAGGAAGAAATTGCCAAACTTTTGTGTGGGGTTGGGGTTATTATTAGACTGTATAGTTGTGGGGGTGTAGGGTGACATTATGCAAGGATTGGAGGCATTCAATCAAAGGTTTGCTTTCTAGGTGTGGAACAGGTCAGATGTGTGAGAATGATTGGAGAGTTGACTTTATTTATTTACTTACCAGAGATGCAATTATACCATAATTGTTGTCATGTGTATTTTGTGAGTCAACTCATTACTCAAAAATATTGGAGATAGCATAAAGTCGCATTTAAGTTATGATAAACTTCTTGTAGAATACGATAAATAGTACTACATAGATAAGGTCATTTTAGAAGAAAATAAGAAAAACGTAAGTAAGAATCTCATACTCATCAAGAGGGAAATTCAAAGCAATTATTTTCGTTGAGAAGTGCTTACGACAGTAAGAACTCAATAGGACTTTGCCGCCGTTGTTTACAAGAGAACCCCATTTATTTAATTTAAATGATGAGAAGAGGAATGAAAGTAAAGAATTTTCAAATTAGGCAATTTTTTTCCAGGTTTCTAGAAATCGAAAACAATGCGATAAATAAAATAAATTGATAAATGAAATAAATCTGATAATCGAAATAAACTGCTAAATGAAATAAAATTTTATTTAATCAACAAAATTTCACTGAACAACCTACGTTCAAACGGGAGACAAAAAACTAGGGATTTGAGTCATGTTAAGTGTGTTAGCATGAGGATGGAAGAGTTTTAATGCAGGATAAAACTATTTTAGATAAATGAAGGGATTACTTTTGGAATCTACTCAATGGGACACATGTAGCAGGGGAGTTAAACTTGGAGGAGTATGCTTCACAGTAAGGGAGATATCACTTGTTCCATCTCAGAGTTAGTGCCAAAGAAGTAAGAAAATTTTTGAAAATAATGAAGATGGGGAAGGTAGTTGGACCGGATGATATACCAATTGAAGCGTGGAAATGTCTGGGAGAAGTTGGGGGTTTAATAGCTAACTAGGCTCTTTAATAGGATTTTGAAAACTAGAAAAATGTAAGATTCGTGGAGGCACAACATTGTGGTACCAATTTATAAGAACAAGGGGGATATTTAGAACTGCTCGAACTATAGAGTGATAAAGCTTATGAGTCATACAATGTAACTTTGGGAGATGGTCATAAAGCAAAGACTTAGGAGTTTAACCAATGTTTTGGATATTCAATTTGGATTTATGCCGGGTAGGTCTAGTACGGAGGCCATCTTCTTGCTTAGGCAAATTATAGAAAAATATCGAGTGGAACGTAAGAGTTTGCATATGATTTTTATTGATTTTGAGAAAACCTACGATAGAATCCCCAGAGAGTTAATTTGGTGGGTGCTTGTAAGGAAGAAAGTGTCAATGTTATGTTGATATCATTAAGGATATGTATGAAGGGGACTGTAATAAGTGTTCGCTCAGTAGGCGGGTTGTCCAGTGAATTCCTAGTATTAACATGCATCAAGTGTTGGCCTTAAGTCCATACCTCTTTGCTTTGGTCATGGATGATTTGACGAGACATCTTCTTGAAGATGTATCTTGGTGCATGTTGTTTGCAGATGATAGTCTTAATTGATGAGAGTCAATGTTTAGGTCGGAAAATAGATTGATGGCGGGAGGGATTAGATGATAAGGGTTTTAAAATTAGTCGTTCGAAGGTAGAATATCTAGTGTGCAACTTTGATTGTGAATCAAGAGGGAGGAGTAATTCAATTGAGATCGAAGGTGTGGAGGTTCCAGAGTGAGAGGTTTTTAGATATCTAGGATCTATAATTAAAAAGAATAGGGCTATTGGAGAAGATGTAGACCATAGGATTAAAGTTGGTTGGAAGAAATGGAGAATTACGCAAGGAGTATTGTGCGATAGAAGGATGCCTGTAAGGTTAAAAGGGAAATGCTATAAGAAAATCGACTAGCCATACTCTACAGTTCAAAATGTTGGGCTACTATGGGACAACATACACATAGGATGGCGGTAGGAGAAATGCGTATGTTAAGATGGATGTGTGGTAAAACACTTAAGAATAAAATTAGGAATGAAAGAATTAGGATTTAGGAGATACTTAGATGTAGCGTCATAGAGGACGAAATTAGATAAAAGTGTTTAACGTGGTTTGGTCATGTTCAGAGGTGATCAAATACGGCGCCAATTAGAAAATTTCTAGATTGACAAGTTAGTAGAGGGTGTAGATGAAGGGGACGACCATTGAAAACTTGATGAAGGCGGTGAAGGAAGACATCCTTGAGCTTGGATGAAGGAGAGTCAAAATACATGTAGCTGACCCCGATAATATCGGAAGTGGGCTTTGATGATGATGATGATGAACGTATGCTCCTATTTATAAATGACTTAACTTCTCTAACAAGAAACAAACTTTAAACCTAATAGGAAATCAATGTCCTAATGGGACTGATACTAAAGATGTCGTATTACAATATAACTAATAATACTATTACTAAAAGAAACCTAATTACATTATAAAATATGTTCATATTCTTTACCATAGTTATCAATATCTTACGATATGCACGATATTATATTCGATACTTATGTATCTGAATGATACATAGTCCTTGCATAAGCAACATGAATGAATGGGTTGAAGATAGGCAATAATGGACTTGTATATGTTACATAACTCATATATCAAATGTATTCTAGGATTTTTATTTTATTTTATTTTTTTAATTTTTTATGCACAAGTGTATGCTACATGATTTTTTTTTTTTGCATTGTATCTTATGATATACTATACATTTCAATATGTCTCTTAAATTTAGGTTCGTATATGTATCTTAAAATTTTTCCAATACACGATACATATTTTCCAATTACCTTTTTCTATTTATGGATTTTTTTCCACAGACATTTTCCAAAAAAATTTCCCATTTTAAGTAAGCAGAAATTTCAAAAACTTTGACTGAAGCCAAAATTTAATCCCTTGGTATTTGGTTGAGGTTATCATACCTTCTGCAGTTAAATCTCCGGTATTCCTCTTGTTGAGTGGGAGTTGGCCCACACCCCTTTCACAGTATAATGCATTTTTCATTCTCATTTGATATATTTTTATTTTATTAATTTCCTTCTTAAAATGTGGATGTGGATATATAGTGTGTGCAGACCGTTTCATGTCTCTATCTGTTGAGGTGAGGGTTTTTTAAAATTTTTTTTTTTTAATTAATTAATTAATTAATTTTTATTATTTTTATATTTTATATTTTTATTTCTTATCAGATGACTACAGCCATTGCAATTGAGGATGTAAGAAGGGAGGTCAAAATATTAAGAGCGTTGACTGGACATAGCAATCTGGTCAAGTTCTATGATGCTTTTGAAGACCAAGAAAATGTCTACATAGTAATGGAGTAAGCTTGAAACATGACTAATCTTATAATTAGATTGATAAGCATAGTTATCTCAGTGTCCCTTGCGGATCAGGCGTCAAAGTTTATGCTAAATCTTGTGCAAAAATAAAATTTACAGAAAATATTACTTTTATTTTTCTTGAACTATTTGACCATGCATTCCAACTGCGTTTCAAACTTGCATGTGTATATAGTTTGAATAAAGGAGGATATTGACTGAAGAACCATTTAGTGTAAGCATCAAGGATGCACGGACTCGGACACGGACACGGACACGGACACGACACGGCGACTCGGCAATTTTCAAAAAAATAGGACTCGGCGACTCGGCGACACGGTCAAACTTAATTTTTTAATATATATTTTTTGTAACTCATCAAATTCAAACATATCAATAATACATTCAAATTCATTCATTCAAATTTACACATGCATCATAAAGTCAAGCTCAACTGCTCAAATAGTCAAGTCATACTCATAAAGCATAATTTCATTAACTTGATACTGTAAATTGATATTGTAAATCTCATAAAGTAGTCAAGTAGTCAAGTCATACTCATATAATTTCATTAACTTGATACTGTAAATTGATAATTTTAAAAACTCACCAGTCACCAGCAAGGCGGCTAGATCTCTTCTTCATTAACTAGCTCATCCACTGTCACATTTTCTGCATCCAACAGTCCAGCCTCTAGCTCATGGTTGGATGCACCTCTAGCTCAGAAAGAGATAAGTTCTCCAGTTCTTTACATTCAACAAGTGGCAAAGAAATAGTTGGAAGTTCCTCTAAAATATGCACACCTGTGACCAACCTTAGACAGCCTCACTCTGAACGCCAAAACTCATCTTCCCGTAAAGAAACAGTACCTATCCAACCCGATAATATGCAGATGGAGGGACCCAGTTATTCATCTGAAGTTGATGAGATGGGGCTTGAAACCATTGGCACAGACTCCTGGGTTCTAAAAGACTTATCTTTAGAAACATTTGCAGAAGTGGAGAACAATAGTTTAGCCTCAAGTAGAAGAACTAGAAAACCAACTAATAAGCGATCTGGACAGGGTAATGAGGAGACTTCTCCCAGTCCTTCCACCCGATCTTCTTTTGCATATAGAAACACCAGCCAAGTTGCAAAATCTTCCTCCCATGGCCAGAGTTCTAGCTCAAGCAAACCATCCTCGTCGACTTCTAGCTCGAGCAGGTATGGTCTTAGAAATCTCAGATGCACATCCATATCTGATATCCTCCCACCAGGTTGCTCATCTTCAGACCTAAGTCACACTAAAAGGACTGAGATGACGACAAAGAGAAGACTTGATGGAGAGTATTCTTCTAGAGGAAAGATTGTGAGTGAATCATCAAGCATTGGAAATTCAGGCAGTCGGAAGAGTTCCTTTGGCAACACTAGCCTTTCTCTGTCTGAAAAATCGCTGTCTCAGCCATCGATGAAAAAAAAAAAAAACAAAACAGAAATCGATCGATGAATCGATGAAATCGATCGAAAATGGGTCGATGAAATGGGTCGACTCACATAACAGGAACGATCGATCGATCGATCTCTACATCTCAGGAAAAAAAAAAAAAAAAAATAGAAATCGATCGAACGTACCTGGTCCTGGTGTCGATGAGGACGCCATCACTCTTCTCCTCCGCTCCGTCTGTCGATCTCTTCTCCTCCGTCTCTACTCTTGACCTTGGCGATCGATCGATCGATCGATGGCTGCGAAAAGGGTTTGAGTTAGGGTTTCTTTCGGGTTTTTTTTTTTTTTCTCTGCTCTGCCTCTGACTCGGTCTGTGTGGGAGGAGGAAAATCGGGCGAAATTAACATTTTGATCAGTCAACGAATTTTGACTACCCCCGGACCGTGTCTGACCGAGTCTGGACCGTGTCCGGACCGTATTTGACCGTGTCTGGACCGTGTCCAAGCCGTGTCCAGATCAGTCAACGAATTTTGACCGTTGACCCCGTGTCCAATACGTGTCCAGCGCGTGTCGTACACGAATCCGTGTCCGACACGTATTTGACACGTGATTCGGGGGGTTTTCGGAGAGTCGGTGCATCCTAGGTAAGCATGCATGCCAGTGACATTCGAAAATATCATTGGAGCAGTCACAGAGTTGGATTTAGTTGTCTTAGGATGGTGCCTTTGTTGCATTACTGAATAAAGGGCAGAAAACCTTATTTTCCTCCAGATTCTTGGGACTTACTTTCTTCCTGTTCTAAGATATTGACCAACATGTATTGCCTCCGTGCTTTTCTTCATAACAATCATACCGCAAATGCTTTTATCATATAATGAGATTTCCGTTCTATAATCCACATTTGTAGTATATTTAGAATTGCTTTGAATGTGAAATGCAGATAATATGATCTCAAGTTTATGAAATACCACTCTGCTCTAGGTGCTTTCTTTGTTTAATATTGAAAGACTATTCCTATGCCTGTCTGATATCCATATTTCCTTTCTTTGGGTTGTGTGATATTGCATATTTTGATTTTATGTTTTTCATTTCTTTTACTTTGTATCTTTCCTTCTTGCTCTAATTCTTTGCCCGCATTATAACTCCCTACCCATTGTGCTCCTTTAAACAAACATTAAGCAAAACAATATTTCATACCATTAAATATATTTTTTAAGGGCTTGATACCATTAAATGTTATTAACAACATAACAAAGATCTTATCAGTATATGCTTGCAATTGACATTGTGAATGACAACTAATAGTGGGCAATAGAGTGAGCAAAACAAATCTTATAAAATTGTTGATTAATCACACTCCACTAAACCACTCCTGTCTAGAGCATTGATCAAACAATTTACAGTCAATCATCAATCATGACACAAAAGTCCGAATCGGTATAGGGGAAATAAAATATTATTATGGAAAGTAAAGAGAAACTAATCTAAAATGCATAACCCTATGTGGTTTCTTCAATAGCACATTAGTTCAATCGAACATGTATATATCAATTGTTCAATCAAACATGTGGACAAACAGCACAGTGCTTTAGAAACAAACTGAAACATTTTTAAACACACACCTTTAGGAGGATTAGAGTATCAGATAAACTATCAAATCTAGATCATTCTGATTCGACTTCATGTACTGCTACGGAGGGGAATCTTAGAATCTGGATTAGATTAAACCCTTATCAGAAGCACTTCCTTGTCAGAAACGCTCCAAAAGAGAAGAACATAGTGAGTGACCAAACACCAAAAGAGAAGGAAAAAATGATTTAGAATGAGAGAAGATAGTGGTGCTGTCTGGAGTGTAAAATGCTTTATAGTACTGTTTGCGAAAGGTTTTTGAAAAAAAGAAAAGAAAAACATAGCTTGGCACCCACCTTTTGTGGCATGGAGTTGTGATTTTTAGAGATCTAATCTCAACCATAGAATTTGGAATCAAATGGATGAGATGAAAGGTTACATTTTGAGTTACTCTTTCGGGTGAACTACAACTCTCAACTCTAAAACCAAACAATTCCTTTTATAATATAGATAATAATAATAAAAATTGCAAAGTTTAAGAAATTCCTTGATGCGAGCATAAGGTTTTTGATAATCCATGTTAAAAAACTTGTGAAAAACAAGGCAACGAAAGCTTGGAATGGCAAAGTTTATTAGGTTAGCTTAGTGCTAGCATAGACTAACATTTTTGCTTTGAACTTTGGACAATTTGTATTTATTTTTGGTCATTATTTTTATAGCTTAGGGTGTGTTTGGTTGCATGGAATCCTATGCCATAAGAACCTATGAGGGGACCCCTACATTTTAGGCTAAATTGATGTATCACTCCACATCCACCATTTTGTTTTGTGATCAATGGTGCAACATCCTTATTTTCTTTATATATAATCTTGTAGCTACTTGCTCTGTTTTATAGTTAGTTATTGTGAGTGGAAACTTTGCCGAGAGAATACTTCTCCTCTTTTATGCAAAATTTCCTCCCTTATGACCACCACAAGAACTATAAAAAACATAGCAATCCACAAAATGATTTTCATAGATTTTTGTAATAAGCTCTGCAATTAATGACAAGAAATAAATAAACACAGACGGTTTAAAGTCAACATTACCTGTAAAAGGTTCTAGGTGTTTATGATTGTTGTAACCCCATAAAAAAATAGAAAGAAATGATAATCAGCGAGTGCCAATATTTAGCTACTAATTGATGAATATTGCCACTCCAAGTGCCTTCATCTTCACAAATTTGTCTACGATGCCATTAAATTAAGGCAAAAAATACGATATCATAGTAATCTTCTATGCTTATATTGACCTCCATGATCCCAGGAGTGTAATACTTGCACAAAAGCGCTCAACAAAGATGAAATGTATTACAACTTGGACAAAAGTCAATCAAGGTGGAACTCTAAAGAAAGTAGGAATGAGATTTTTTTTTTTTTCCAATTCTGTTTACATCCAAAAATTAAAGAGAAACTAAATAAGTATTCTTTATTAGGTCTTGTCAAAGGATAATTTGGAACTAGAATAAGGTTATTTGAGATGGCAAAAACACATGTTTGGGAGCTTATGACAACTACAAATTATGACCTTTCTAAAACACCATTTTAAAACTACTCTGCCTTGAAATACTAGAACTAATCTTTGCTTTTACTGAAAGTGAAAGCATGATTTAGGTAGTAAACCCTGAGTTAGTAAAGTATTAAACAAAATAACAATAATAGTAAGGAAATAATTAAAACTTAAGCTTCTTCTTCTGTTGTAATGATGATTGGCTTAATTCTGAATGCCTTGTTGATTAGGCATGTTGGGCTGTTCTATTTTTCAGCGAGGGGCATTTCCATCCAACTTCTCTTTTCTGTCAATTGGATGTCACTTGGGCAGTTGAATAATGTGAGGCAGTAGATTACTAATTGGTGGTGTTTCAGTAGGAAATGAACAGAGACATTGTTTGTCAGTGTAGGTGTAGTAGGATTTGAATCATTGAGTCTTCACAAGTAAGGGGATTGTGGGCGTAGTGGAGAATGGGATACGGAGAAGGGTGTTTGGAAGTTTAGCAACCCGATATCCTCTTTTCATCCCTTGTGTTCAGTTGGATTTCCTTTGTACACTTATGAATTATTTTTTTCTTGATTGTTGTGGGTGTGAACCTCTCACACTTTTTTGTTCCCCTTTTCAGTGTTTTCTAATAGTTAGTTCTTGTTTGAATAAAAAAGAAGGCAAGCCAAGTTGGTGTTGAGTCTTTAAAAATCAGCGTCAAACCTAGCTATATTCAGCCTTCAATTTAAACAATTCATAACTGCAACCAATTTCCTATTGAACATAATAACCAATAAGGACTGCAATTTGTAGACAAACTTCAAAGTGAAAATACTGTTTACCATTTTTAATACTGATTGAAAAATAATACTTAATTTGGTTTGTTGGTTCTTATTGCTATTTAAGCATTAATATCTTAATGCCCCTATTAGTTACTAGTGAATGGAAGTTGTATTTCCTGTTACAAAGTTGGTGAGGGCTATGCATATCTTTCTTGTTTGTTCTGCCTTAACTCAACTGTTCTTTCGAGTGGGGCGTCGTCTAAAGAATTATACATTTTTTTTTCAGGCTGTGTGAAGGAGGAGAACTCTTGGATAGAATACTTGCAAGGTATTGCTGTTATTGATAATTATCAATCATTTAATTGCAACATTGTTGTCTTAGACTTTAAAATGTAATATCGCTAGTATCTGTCCATGTAAGCTAATAGGTTTTTCTTGTTTTAACTTTAAAATAGGGGAGGGAAATATACTGAAGATGATGCCAAGGCTGTTATGGTGCAAATACTGAATGTTGTTGCATTTTGCCATCTTCAGGGAGTGGTGCATCGAGATCTTAAACCAGAGGTGAAACATATTGCTATATTGGCTTTCTCAAGTAGAGTAGCATACAGCTTAACACTCATCCATTTAAGCAGAGTACCATGGAGCATAATCAACATTGTTCCCATTTAAGTAGACTATCATAGAGCATAATGTTAGGGAAGGATGGACATGTCACTTATACATATTAGTTGGGACCTACGTTTTTAAACACAGGCATGGCATGAGGTGTTTTAGTGGAGAAACGCGAAGTCGTAAGTCTCACCGTGAAAGACAAGCTTTTTTAAAGTGTAATAAGAAAAATACAAATGTAATTTACAAGTAAGAAAAATAATAGGTAACTGATAATTCCACATACAAAACAATGGTTCCATATAACTCAAAATCAAACTTGCAAGGTTAATACTTATACTATTAAATTTAAGTATAAATATCAGAAAAAATTGAGTACTCATCTACCACTACCAATAATTATTTCTTCTCATCCGTCTCCATGAAATTATTTGGAAATTTCACGCATATTTTAATTTTATGTCTTAACTATCTATTATTAATTTTATTCCTTTGTAAATATATCTGTTCTCTTGTCAGAACTTCCTGTTTTGTTCGAAAGAGGAGGACTCGCAATTGAAAGCCATAGACTTTGGTTTATCAGATTTTGTTAAACCAGGTAGGGACTTTTCAGATGCATATTTATCTCCTGGTTGGTTTGATGTTCCTTTCAACTCTAGAAGTTCATAAAATCATTCGTAAGTTTTGCAGATGAAAGGCTGAATGACATTGTGGGAAGTGCATACTATGTAGCACCCGAAGTTTTACATAGATCTTACAGTACAGAAGCAGATGTGTGGAGTGTCGGCGTGATAGCATATATTCTTTTGTGTGGAAGTCGTCCATTTTGGGCTAAAACTGAATCTGGGATCTTCAGGTCAGTTCTAAAAGCGGATCCAAATTTTGATGAACCACCTTGGCCTTCTCTATCGTCTGAGGCAAAAGATTTTGTAAAACGCTTGTTGAATAAAGACCCCCGGAAAAGAATGACTTCCGCGCAAGCTCTAAGTGAGTCTTCTCATTCTTAAATGAAGAACTTTTAGTTTTATATACCTGATTACTGAAACAATTATCTGTTTGCAGGTCATCCTTGGATTAGAAACTACAATGACGTTAAAGTGCCCTTGGATATCTTAATATTCAGGCTTATGAAGGTGTATATACTATCATCATCTCTGCGTAAAGCTGCTTTGAGGGTGCGTATATGAATTTTGAAGAGAATGTCTTTTTTCCTTCTTGTGTTTACGAGTTGGGAGAAACCCTTTTTCTTTTGGATCGGCAAGACAATGAAATTTTTATTAAAATGAAATGTAGCAGTGAGAAATGCTTTCACTGGCCACATAGTATCATCCTGCTCAAACGAAAACAACATTTTGAAGAACTTTCTTGACCTTGACCATGATTTTGAGCACCAATTGGTTTTCTGACACCAGGATTGTAGAAATGAAGGAAACTGGTACCTCAGTGGAATTTCTTTACTTCAGAACAGTAGTCTGGAAGTATGCGATCGGTCATTTATTAGCATATTTCTTTTAATTGGTGATGTTAGTATGAATATTTCTCATGATAAAGGCTCTTCATCATTTAGACATATTTTTTTATAGCCTACAATGATCAAACGTATCTCTGGTTTCAGTGGGGGTTCAGTGAATGCCAATTTCAATTAACCAATTTAATTAATATAATTAATTGAAATTGTTTTACTTTAATGAATTTCTCAATAAGTTACCTTGGGCTGTCATGTATTGGTTGTTCAACACTCCGCAGGGCATATTAAAGTTGTTTAATGCTATGTTGTTGGGAGCTCTGCCAAGGATCTATTTTTAATTTAAAGCGTCTCACTCTAGCCTTAGAGCACTGCAGGGCCTTACACTAGCCAAGGCTCTGGCCAAGGTGGAGGTTACTATATTAAAATCTCTACCCTAAAAAAAAAAGGCTCTGATGTGGCAGTGACTCGCCAAGGCTCTAGAGGTGGACCTTGGCTCCTCATGCCCTGCCTCGCTTCGCCTTGCCCCTGAAAACATAGGTTCTATGATAGATCCCGCGTCTCTACCATGTGAAACTCTTCTTATTGGTTGTACTGTCTAGTCTTGACATGTTCCCAATCTCAACATTCCATATGTTTTTGTTCGATACTTCTAGATATCTTAGTAAACTAAGTTTAGTTTCGGTCTAGTTCCTATTCTTATTGCCAAAAAAGTAGTGATTGATTATCCTATTATGCATTTTGAATACATTTTGTTTTTTATCAGCATTGGTAAATAGTAAAAATAGTTACAGTTGTGTTTATTTAATGGGAAATGGAATTTTAAGGAAATATATGGCTAATGAGATCAATTATTCTAGTTTGTGGCATAATAGATCATGATCACTTGTGTTGAATTTCTGCCCACTCTTGCCAACTTCCAAAATATTGTATGACAAAGCTATGAACGACAAGCTCTCATTCGTTCGTAACTTATTTCTGATTAAATTCTCCTTAAAAGTGATACTTCATCATTTTTACTGATATTTAAAGTTCTACCATCATAAATTCAAACAATTATGATTTTTCCTGTTAAATTTATCCCCCGTCATGTTTCATAACATCTTGGCTTCTGTATGACAGGCTATGTCTAAGACATTAACTGTGGATGAGCTCTTTTATCTGAAGGAGCAGTTTTCTTTATTGGAACCAAACAAAAATGGCTGGATAACCTTAGAGAGCATAAAAATGGTTTGTCTTCTTTGATAATGCATAAGCATCTCTATTTTGATAGTTGTGAACTTTGTCCTGATGGCACTATATTTTTCTAGGTCTTGCTGAAAAATTCAACAGATGCAATGAAAGAATCCCGTGTTCATGATTTTCTTGCCTCAGTAGGTGACTTGCCTCGAGTGTGAACTATTCTGTGGTATAATATTTTATATTCCAATGTGTCTTACTGGTAACCACCATCTCTTTCCTTCTATGGCAGTTGAATGCTCTTCAGTACAGAAGGATGGACTTTGAAGAATTCTGTGCTGCAGCATTAAGTGTATATCAGCTCGAAGCGTCAGATCGGTGGGAGCAACATGCACGTGTTGCCTATGAAATTTTCGAGAAGGACGGAAACCGAGCTATTATGATTGAAGAACTTGCTTCGGTATGTTGTTTATTGTCCTTAAAAAAAACATTGTTCGATTGTTAAAACAACATGGAGAGATATATATGGGATAGTAAATCCCTGTTATAGCTTTGATGAGATTTTTGCTATTAACTTTTTCAACTATCCTTGATATTATTTATTGCGATCCTACCCTCGCATCTGCTTGCCAGTGAGTCAGTGGCTGACAAAGAGCAATTGGGATTCACTGGTCTTGGGCCCTATAGCAGTTGGTTGTTCCATTACCCTTATCCAGTGGCATCCTTCATTTGCTTAGAACATCTCTGGAGTGCTGTAAATGAATAATTTTGCTTATTTTTGTAGATAATCACTCTAAATAGCATAATGTTACCTCACATTCATGGTCGATTCTCGTTCTTCCATTGCCTTTCATGTCCCATTTAAATTGATCAAGTAAATATTAATCATAATTACAAAAATAATCGAGAGAAACAAAGGATGTAGGTATAAGGATTTGTACTTCCTGAAACTTGGTTCCAGAATTTTAGGAGTAGGAAATGCACTTCTTGGAATCACTATCAGTGTTATACGAATCGGTCCAAATCGCGAATCAAATCGCCGATTTGACTCGAATCGGTACACCATCGATTTGAATCACAGATTAAATCGTGATTCTCCCAAATCGGAGCAAATCGCCCCCGATTTAAGGAGTAAATCGCCAAATCGCGATTGTTACAAATCGCCCGAGTGTTGTTGAAGAAAAATACATACAAAAAAATCAAGAAAAGATGGGGAAGAACTGAGAAAAGAGAGAAAAGATGAATCGATCGATCTCTGCGTCTGATCTCTGCGCTGTGGGTTGAATCGATCGGGTTGAATCGATCGATCTTTGCGTCTGGGGGTTGAATCGATCGGGTTGAATCGATCGATCTCTGCGTCTGTGGATTGAATCGATCGATCTCGTCTGATCTCTGCGTCTGTGGTTGAATTGATCGGGTTGAATCGATCGATCGATCTGTGTTGTGTTTGATTTTTTTTCTCTGCGTCTGTGGGTTGAATCGATCGGGTTGAATCAATCGATCTCGTCTGATCTCTGCGTCTGTGGTTGAATCGATCGATCGATCTCTGCGTCTGTGGGTTGAATCGATCGATCGATCTGTGTGTTGTGTTTGATTTTTTTTTTGCTGCGTCTGTGCGTGGGTATGTGTTGTGTTTGATTTTTTTTCTGTCTGCGTGGGTGGGTGTGGTGTTGTGTTTGATTTTTTTTCTGTCTGCGTGGGTGGGTGTGGTGTTGTGTTTGATTTTTTTTTTTTTTTTTGTGTGTTTTTTTTTGTGCGTGTGTGTGTGAGGAAATCTCGGGAATGGGCTTTGATGATGATGATGGTGTGTGTGTGAGGAACCCTTAAATAATTTTTTTTTATTAATTATCATACTTAAATTCTCAAAGATAATTAATATAATAGAGACAATCTTATTTTTCAGAGAGAGTTTTTGTCTATAAAGAGCAAATTCGACCACCATTAAATGAATATATATATATATATATTATAATTAAAAAAATCTTACGATTTACGATACGATTTACGATTAAATCTAAATCTTACACGTTACGATTTACAATACGATTTACGATTCACTAACATTGATCACTATAACCAAAGGATTAGCTTGCAAATGATGAGATGGGACTGTTAGGAGGTTCCATTTGCTACACTAACTTGTCATAAATTTTGTAGTTTATTTTCATATTTGACATTTACATATCCTTAACTCTTTCGACTAGCCAAATGTCACATTCTTCCTCCATTGCATTTTTTGTGTTACTAATGGACTCTATATAGTTTGAATTTAAATAGGTTTTCTGTCATGCATGGAATCTTTGTTTTATTATTCGGAAAATGACTTTTAAGGAATACTTTTTCACAAAATAGACACTTTAGATACCGTAGTTGTTGTAATGGCTAATTTGTGTCTACTTTTATGACCAACAAGGACTATTTCATTAATTCATGTTAACTCATAAACTTATAGGACATATTTACCCCTCCTAAACAAATAGAAAACTTAATTTTATTCTTTTGTGACCAACAAAGACTCTTTTATTAATGATTCTAATTATTTTTTTTGTTATTTTTACTTTTTTTAAACCCTTGACCCCTCCCACCCCATTAATCATTATTGTTTTTTTTAATGTTTTTATTTATTTAAATTAATTTTTTTTAATGTAACTCGTTCTTTAATTGCAGTTTGAGCAATTATTTTAAGACATTTGTTAGCTACAAATGGCTAAATTAATATTTTCATGTTAGCATTTTTTTTTCTTGAATGTTGTCACTTTGAATGTGTTTGATTTGACTAGTTGTGAAAGTATATATTCGAGTTTAAAGAGCAAATTTTTGTTTTTTTGTTTCAATTAATGGTTGCTTCAATTCTCTGTCACTATTTAGTTTACGTGAAATTATCTTATTCAATATTGGTTCTCATTTTACCTCTGAGGCTATGATCATGCTCTGTGGTAGATAGCTTGTAACTAAATAGCGCCAGGAGAATAAAATATATTACTTTATAGGTACCCATGCATTGAAGAATAAGAAATCAAATTCGATAGTGGGAAAATTGATTTTATTAACTATATTATGGAATAAGAAGCAATGATAATTAAAACCAAATTTCTAATCATCATTAAGAAAGGTAATAATGCACGGGTACTTGTAAACTTTTATAATCAAATTTATGACAAGTTAATCAATGAAAACTTATAAATACTTATAATTGGTTGCTCATAAATAGAATCATTAATATCGAGTACCTACCAGCGGCATGGGGTGGGAGGGGTTAAGGGTAAAAAATAAAATAAAAATTAGAATTATTAATAAAAGAGTCTTTATTGGTCATAAAAGTATAAAATTAGGTTTTCTATTTGTTTAGGAAGGGTAAATATGTCATATATATTTATGAGTTAACCGGAGTCAATAAAATAGTCATTGTTAGTCATAAAAGTATAAAAAAAGTAGCCACAAATTAGCCATTACATAACTACAATATTTAAATGGTCTATTTTGTGAAGAAGTAGACCTTAAAAGTCATTTTCCGTTTATTATTTGATGACTATTAGAGGTTTTTTTGGTATGGTAATTCTTTTTGCAGGAACTTGGGGTCGGTCCTTCTGTCCCAGTCCACGCAGTTCTTCATGACTGGATAAGACACACTGATGGGAAGCTCAGCTTCCTTGGATTTGTCAAATTGTTACATGGTGTGTCAAGCCGGACCCTTGCAAAGGCTCAATAGGTGGGAATCCCAGGAACAACCTGCTTGTGAAGAAGGCAAATTTATTGTAATTATACTCTTTCAAGTTGTGTTTAGATGAATCGTACTTCAAGGTTATGCATTTACACAAGTATGCCATACCGTATGGTGACTCAGACAGCAGGCATAGTGGATGGGTGGTGCTATCAGAAACGTTATGTGAAATCAGGGATGTGTTCCTAACCGAAACTCTTGCATGATTGAAACTTTAAATCACCCAAGGTAAGCACTGTTGGGAGAGGTATTGGTATGGATATCCCAGGTACAAAGAATGTTGGTTGTTTGTATTTATTGATGTTTGGTGATCTATTGGGCTTTGTCGTGCACAAGATATACATGTTTGGTGATCTATTGGACTTGTTGTGCACAAGATATACACGGCACCATTCTCTGTCTATATGCCTTTGACCAACATGTCTGCCATCCGCCTGTTGGTTGCAACTCATGGGGTTATTCTATTTTCTTGTTTGTCTAGTTAGTGATGGGGTTATGACACCATTCTGTTGTCGTGATACCCTCGTTTGTATAATACTTTAATAATTGTAATTGTGTATCTTTAATGAAAAATCCAAAACATTCGGGAGACTCCTATCTGTATAAGTGCATCAAGTTTTTCTGTCTATTGATAATCTACGTACATCTGTATTGAATTACACTGTAGGTAGATGCCATCAATTATTTGGAATAGGGCCAATGGAAAACGTGATTCAAAATTTAGGGAGGATCCAACAGCATCTACCTGCATAGTTTGAATCTCAGTTACATTTGCATATATGCTTTGTGAGTTCAGGTTTAGTTCATTGCTGCGTTATAAAAACACAAATGTGAAGTATCAGCATCCACGGCTTCATAACTGCAGGGCATATATCTTGTGATGAAAACGGTGTATCACTAGTTTATGGAAGTTGAGGTCTGTGTTAGGCTGATCCCCATCACAAAAGTTACATCATCGTCTTTTTTTTTTTTTTTGAAAACTATTTCACAAGATTTTCTAAATGACTAGGATAATTACTTGAGGGTGTTTGTTTGATTAAGAGGTATCTCTAACCTTAGGTAACCTCTAAACTCTTAATAAGAAGCTGTAATTGAGGTTTATTAAAAGGCAATTAACTATCTCGAACCACTATTTCCTCTTTCTCGCACCACCATTGAGGTTATTTTTTTATTATTTTTTGTTTTTTTTTTACTTTCTCACACCATCTATATAAACAAAAATTATCTATTTTTTTTCCTTCACCATTCAAATCGACGATGGTTCCTCTCCCCTCATTCGAAATTTCCCTATCATATATCTTCAAAATCTCTTCCCACACTCAAATCGCTTACAAATCTTCTCATTCTCCCTTGAAAACTCTCAAAATCCCTTCAAAGTCGAAACCCTTAAACTCAAACTCAATAAATATGTATAACTTAACATAACATGAAATTTTTCCAGATACCTCGCATTGCACAATGTGAACAATTTTGTTTTCTGTTCTGCACAACTTTAGTAAAATGATCATAACTTGCTAATTTTAAAACATTTTCATGTGATTCAAGTTGTGTTTATTAGATAACTGAGAGTACTACAACTTTTGTGTTTTGATCAACTTGAGGATCGGTCTTGATCGAGCACATAAGTTTGCCGAAAGTCATAAACACTATCTCGTTTTCAATTTTCGGACAAATTTGCGCGTCTTTAGTAAAATGACCATAATTTGCTCATTTCAAAACATTTTCAAGTGATTAAAGTTGTGTTTATTAGATAACTTAGAGTACTACAACTTTTGTGTTTTGATGAGCTTGAGAATCAATATCATTTAAGGGTTTAAAATGGTTCGAAAGTTACCCTATTTTTCATTTTTTTGTTTTGAGTTTGGGTTTGTTTGTTATGTTAAGTTATGCATATTTATTGAGTTTGGGTTTAAGGGTTTAAACTTTAAAAAGATTTTGAAAGTTTTCGAGGGAGAGAGAGGAGATTTGCAAGATATTTGAGTGTGGGGAGAGATTTGGAATATATTTGCAAAAGATTTCGAATGGAGGAGGGAAAAATCATTGTCATTGATTTGAATGGTGAGGGGAAAAAAATGAATGGTTTTTGCTTATATAGGTGGTGTGAAAAATAAAGTAGGTGATGTGAGAGAAAGAAAATGGTAGTGCGAGATAGACGTTGCTTTATTAAAATGTTGTTAAAGAGGTGGAGCCTTTAATAAGTAACTAACTTCGATTGTCTGTTTGTCATCTTTACATTTTGCCTCTAACTCGAGTGTTTTTATCTTGAGGATGAAATCACGATTGGAGGTGTTTTCAACATATTGATGATGTTAAATTCAATTTAACTCATTTGTTATTAGATTATAAATGGCAGGAGCCATGCCAAGTGCCCGTTGAACTTGCAGTTGACAACCAGTGTCCAGTGAGAAGCTAAAGTTGCACGCAGGGGCTAGTACTGGCTAAGGGCTTAACACTTCTTTCTCTTCTGCGATGTTTTTGACTTCAATTTAGTTAGCGACATGCCACAACTTACTCTAGATGCTCTGAGGTCTAATCAATATAGACATTACATTTATTTGATTTTTAACTAGAATATATTTAGAAACTAGTTAAGCTTTGACACGTTGCCAATGATAGCCCGATTAGTTGGTTAAGGCCGTGATGGTTTAACCCTCACGTTTTAGATTCTCTGTAGCCACCGATAGCATTCTTGCCTTAAAAAAATGTTTTGACTCGACCAAGAAGATTCATGATAAGTAGGGGTGGGCATCCCATCCCGTTCCCGTCTCGATCTAGAATGGGATGGGATGGGATGGGATGAAGATTTTCAATCCCGTCCTTTCCCGAACTAATTTTTCAATATTTATTATTTATTATTTATTTATTTATTTTATGATTGCAATATTTGGATGCCCACACAAATTCTCTGATGCACATAACATTTTAGCATCTAAAATTCTCAATGTCGTTAGGCTATCAACTCATATTTGAAGACCAATTTGTTTAATTGTATTTAACTAGGGTACATTCGATTTTATTGAAAACTTTGGATACTCAACCTATAATACAATTTAATGAGTTCTTAGTATCATCTCATTTGCAAGGATATATATGCATGAAAATTAAATTCTGTGAGAGAATCCAATGACAACTTCATGTGCATAATATGGCATAGGTTACATTATGTTTAGTTGATTGCATTTTGGTTTATTATTTCATTTTAAGCATGATTATGTGTGAACATGCAATTTGTTAAAGATCTATTTTAATTATTGAAATTGCATGGTCAATTTGAAATACGCTGATCCCGTCTCATCCCAAACCCGTTTGGGATGAGGTTTATCTCATCCCATCCCAATCCCGTATAAATGGGATGGGATAGGTCTATCTCGTCCCATCCCATCCCGTGCCCACCCCTAATGATAAGTGAGAGAGTGATATGTCATGGTCTAAAAAAGATGGGCTGTGTTAGGTCGGTTTCCCTTTTCTTCAAGTACACGGTACAACAGACCCATTTGCGAAGCCAAGCAAGACACGATCTCTCCTTACTATCCATGCACTTTCATTCCCAATTGTTAATCCACTCTGACAAAACTCTTCTTCTATGCTCTCATCAATTCCCAATAATTCATCCAAAAAACATGGTTAATTGGGTCTGTCTCTAAATTATAGGCCGCGATGGGTTGTAAAAAATGTCGGATTTGTGATTTCATTGTCCCTACTTTGTGGATGCTATGTTTATTTGACAAGAAACAATGAGAGATTCATCCAGATACAATGAAAGCGCATGTTTGAAATGTCTTTCTGAGTGGTTAATCGAACTCTTCTTGGCTTTACAGGATTGATATACTAAGACACCAGCATCTATGGATGCAAAATATGCACCGAAGGTAATCAAGGTAAAAAAAAAAAGTTTATAAGGAAATGATTCCAAGGAACTAATCACACTTTTTCAATAAATGAATTTGTTCAAACCATGAAAGAACACAGGATTTACAATCTCTCAAAGCATAATTCACAAGTGAATATACACACAAAAAGGATTTATGATCTTTTTGACAATCCTTGGTGATTCTGGTGGTGTATAAAAAAAAAAAACTAGAAGAATCTTTGAGGGGAGGAGCTAAGGTCAATCTCATGGGTCCAGGCAGTCCGGTCCTGTAAGTGCAAATACCAGTAAGTTTGAGCCAATGCGTCGGGGTCCATCGATCCGCCAGCTACGGTCTGGTGCTCCCCAACTAACAATCTCTGGCTCGTTGAACGCGATAACAACGATCTACAACCATTAACAAGCTTATTTTTTAACATCAATTTGTCGGTCACCACACATTTGAATTTCAATTTTGCAAAGATAGATAGTGTTAGTTTAGAAAGAAAAAAAATTATATACAAATTATGAATAACCTGGGTGTGTCGATGACCCCGTCGATGATGACATGTGCGACATGGATACCCATATGTTTGAATTCTCTTGCAAGGCACTGTGACAGTGCTCTTAGAGCAAATTTACCACTGCCTGTATGAACAGAAAGCTTCAAATCAGTTTATTTACATCCAAGCTTAAGTTGTTAAATAAAACTAGTAAAATTTTAGTAAACTAAAACATGTGTACAGTTTTTTTTTTTCTTCCAGAAATGAGCCAGTTAAACACTCACATAGTTCAGAAAAACCAGCAATGCCATTGAGAGATGCAGAGCACCCAGTAAACAAAATCGTCCCTCTCCCTCTTTCCATCATTCCCGGAATAATCTTCACAGCACGAAAACACTCAAATTCAAAGTTATCAGCAAATCATAGTTACGAAAAACAAACAAAACCCATTTCAGTATCCCAATTTAAACATAACAAAACTACTACTACCTGTTGCGCACAATGGAAAGCACCAACACTAGAAACTGCAAGAGATTTCTCAAAGGAATCAATTTTGATGTCCTTAAAACTAGTAGGAAAACTGAACTGATTAGCTGAGGCAGCAGCCGCGTTGTAGACAAGAGCTTCAACAAAGCCTAGGGAAAGCACACCTTCAAATGCTTCACGAACACTACGGGAATCAGAGCAATCTATGCGAATGGCAAACACTTGTGCCTTCTCTTCACGGGCAATCTCGTCAGCATACCTCGACAGCTTCTCCAAGTCTCGAGATAAAATGGCTACGGTGTAGCCTTCGTGGGCAAATTTACGGGCAATGGAACGGCCCAGCTTAGGGCCGACCCCTACGACCGCAACTATCCCCTTGGGTGAGGCCCCGGAACTGCTCGCCATGTTGCGCATCGATCTTAGCTGATTCCGTGCATGGAATGGAAAATTTACGGGAAGCTCTCTTCTCTGAAATGTAAATGCTTCAAGTCACGAGAGTGAGTGAATAGTGACAGAAAATCAGTCCAGTGAGCCTGGCCTGAATTCAGTCTCTCTGCTTGAATTAAATAAGTAAGTTGGAGATTTATATTGAGCATTTGTCAGGACATTGGAACAGCCACATTTTGATACTACATCTATAGTAACCTTCTAGATTACAAGAGCACCTTTAGGAGTGGGGTATGATTTCCGTGGCTAAGGAATGGTAATGGGTTGGGTTGGGTTGGGTTGGGTTTGGGTTTGACATACCAAGACTCAGGGACGGAGCCACGTGGCACTTGCCCCATCACTGACTTTAAAAATTTTTATTTTTATTTCTAATATACTCTGTTGCAATGTCGACGGCTCGATTCTGCCTTGCCATTTTTCTTTTTTGTTCTCCCTTCCTGCTCCACCCCTTTCCTCTCTTCTGCTATGTCTCTCTGTTTACTGCGACACGAGCAACCGCCTGCCTCCTACTCTTTTCCTCTCCCTCCCTTTTTGCTTGATTTAGTTTTTTTTTCTTACCATCACTATCAGCCACCAACAACCGCAACCTCTTTTTCCTGCTTTGAGGAAGGATAAGGTTTTTTTAATGTATTTTCTCAAGATAAATTCGTATCGAGGTCTATTTTTGTATTTTATTCATAAGCTTTTTCTGGAGATGCATGAAATTTGGATTCATTAATTTTTTCTTGTATCTCAAGGTTCATATGTGGGTTATTGTTTGAAGACATTTTGATAATCAACGTGAGCCTTTTGATAGTCAATGCACGTTGACCGTTAGTCCCGGGGAAGACTGTAATAGTGATTAATGATGAGATAACCTCTAATTAGTTATTTATAATAAGGTGGCAAATTGCAAATAACCAAATTTTTGTATCCACATCTAATTTTACATTTGAAATTAATTATTGCCCATTAACTTTACATACTAATTTAATTTGTCCCTCATATATTTATTGTTTGTGCTTCCTACAAAATAGCTTGTCGGATCTATTTTCTTCCTCTTAGATTAGATGGAGTTTTGTTTACAAATTGGTGTTTTGTATATTTATTTATGTATTCTTCAAATTAAATTTTTTTGTTAAAGTAATTAATTACTATATTTCATTAATTAACTATGATGTCACTCTGCCCCCTTCATAAAATTTCTTGGCTCCGTCACTGCCAAGACTTGTACTAAAAAAAAAAAAAAACATAATCAAACTAGGAAATCTGATTTCTCATGTTTGAGTAGACCTAAATCACGAGTTTCGCAGATTTGCCTTGAATCAGTATGCCAAAACTCTTCAGTGTTCTTTTAACATTTGAGTGACAGGGGATAAGGATGCCGATAGTCTCAAACGCATATAGACTTCTCTATCATTTTTATACGGGTGAAATGTAAATTTTAGCCTTGGATCCCATGGTTGGAGCAGGTTTTGTGCATGGATTTGTTTTCTACCCTATGATTAAAAGAGCTCTTGGAGCATCCACAGTTATTGTTAACAGTGTCTCAGAAATTTTAGTGCCCTTTCAAACAAGACAATTGCGCAACACAAGCTGTTTGCATTTTCTGCTGAACAAAAATCCTAGCATTTACGAAAGATAAATTTTTTTTGTTTGTTTTTTTTTAATATATAAATCAGCATCAAGCACACTAAGCACCCCCTTATGCTTATTAAAATGTTTTGAAATCATAAATTATTAAGAATTTCAAAAAAAAAAAGTGATGTATTTCCTGAAATTTTATTTTTAATCACATCACGTCACATCACCCTAGTTACAAACATGCTACAAAAAGAAAACGTACTCTTTCATCCACCCTGTATACACTTTTTGTACATAGTAATCCTTCTCTAGGCCACAAGTTTTTGAGCTTTTATACAAGTAGGGCAAGAAAAGGGTAACAGCCCTTCTTTAGAGCGTGGGAACGAGCGAGGGAAAGGGGGTAACCACTCATTTTTTTTTTTTTTTTTGGATCAAACACGAAGATGGGTGTAATCACCCTTCCCTCACGCATTTCCTCGGCGTTTAGAAAAGATGGTACTCACCATATCTGCCCACCAAACAAGGGCATAAAGACCGGCTCACAATTCATTTTCCTAACTTTACACCTAAAGGTAGGGGGGCCTCAAAAGGGTCCGTTTATTAAAGTTAGCTAGATGATTGGTGTTGGTCATGCTCGTTTTAGTTGAATTTTTATATGTCGACAAATGATACAAATCAATCATTTCTTTTAAATGAGATGATTCCTCTAATCATATTTGATATGATCGAGGGTCGATTTAACCCAGTTTTTATGGTAATCCATCTCAGAGGAGACAAAACTTGAACTTGGTTTCTAGCATGTTTGAGATGTTGACATATTGGGGCATCAAACTCCATATATATTATATTTTTATTTTATTTTCCCTCATTTTCCTAATTGATTAAAGTTGAGAGGTCTCTCTCCATATAACAAGGTTGGTTCAATCACAATGTGTCACTGCCATCAACTTGACATGGCGCATTTAAGGGTGTGGTAAGCCCTAACAAGTATCAGTTGTAAACAACTCAAAAGTTGCTTTTTCTTCTTTTTTTAAAGTCCCTTAGCACCCTCGCATCCCAAATGTCGATGGCAGGGTATCAACCCTGAATATGGGATTCCACCATTCCATTACTGACATAGCACTGAGTTAGTTCTTCATTGGTTAAATTTAACAATTTGGCAGATAAACTTAGTTAATGCATTGTAAGTGAAATCTAATCCACTTAGCATTGTAGCTGATGCGTCCAAATCCGTTTTCCTAGAGATCTGACCTGTAAAACAATATTAGATTGCAAAGATCACCTTTTTGGTTGAAAGCACTTTGATGTTTAAGTCAATAAATCTGTAAAAGAGAGCTTAATTTGGACAAAGTTCAGTTAAAATTGCATACATTTGTCGAATGTTTCATTCACTTTATATAATGTCTGTTATTAATTCTCTCTGTGACTTAAGCATGTGAGCGTGATGGGGGAGACGTTCTTTATGACAGTTTCCTCATTCACTGAGACATGTCCTTAGGAGAGTGATTCCCGCTATGACTCGTCTCCTCGTAACGTCTCACCTCTTTAAGGGAGAGACTCGTTGGGTTTGAATTTGGGTCTCTGGTTACAATATGTTCTGAAAGGCCATTTTGGACTTTAATTGTTCGACTTACATTTTTGGGCTTCGTGAGTTGAGCCTTAACTGAAATACCTGATCTTCGTGATAGATGATCTTTACCATATATACGATCGTGATCAGAGCCTTATTTGATGTGTCATCCGCAGCTATGCCTTCTGTCGTAGATGTTCCAAAATAACTTGTGTGTGGACCTTAACTATATAGACCCCATTTCAAACACATCCTCATCCATGTCCCCGAAATCCAAACAAAGCTAACTAACTCATTATTTGAAATGTATTATATATGCCTTGTAGGTCAAATCCAATTCACTCTATGCTTTTAGTGGATGATGATGAGAGGCTCACTGAATGCATATTCAATCATGTAAGGTCTCACAGCAACGACGCATTCATGTATACCCAGAGAAAAACAATCAAAACGCATAACAGACGAGGAAGGAATGCAGTATGAACAATTGTATGGTCATTTTCCTTACATTCTTGATAGCACAAACATACATTCCCTACCTGTCACAATAAATCATTGCTAATTGATAATAAGTCTGAAAAAGGTTTTGGACACTACATATGTATTTCTCAAGTTGTTTGCAAGGTCCCTACCATGGCTATTCTTCTGTGGCCGAGCTTGTTTTGGAGACAAAGGAAGGTCAAGAAACTTAAATGGCTTCACATGCGTGGTTGTTCGCAACTTGTTGCTGATGATGGTGGTGATATATATAACGGTGGGGATCATCCGTAGATATAGTTGTTTTTGAAAGAGATTGTAGATAAGAAAGTGGAGTTTCTGTATCGATGATTAGGGGTCACCTTCGGTACGTTAACGCGTGTTTGACAATCCCGCTTGGGGACAAAACCATATTCGAAGAAAAAAATTCAATATTTATTTATGATTCAGGTAGGGTTTATTGATCAAGCAAAAAAATTCTTACCTATGGCACCGTTCCTTTATTTATTTATTTTGCCCTTAATCCTCTCCACCCCATGCCGTCAATTGGGTGATTTCATCCACCACGTCTCTACCGACTCAACTAACCTCTACCAACCCAATTGTTACACCTTTAGCAACTATGACCCTTCTCGGTTCACTGTAAATCCATCATAAATGAAACTTATTTGATTTGGCAATATTTTTCCAAACCAAATAATTATTCATTTTCATTTTTAATGTTCTTGGCAGTGAATGAAAAATGTCTTTGCAATTAAATAAAACCTGTCAAAAAAATTGATGTTTTATTCATCCACATTTTCACTTTCCAAAAAAAATAATAATAATAAATTACCATAAATTAACATAATAACATGAATATTTGCAAATAAGGAAATACAAAATCAAGCAAATTATTTTTAGTGCCTCGAGTAGTGAAATCGTTTTGCTAAATATCCTTGCATATATAGCAAGTCATGCAAATCAATTTTCTATATATATATAATAAAATAAAATAAAAACCCAATTCTAGGCAGCCACTTTTTGGTTAGGTTTTGAACTTTTTACACTTCTACCCCTTCTATAGATAATGTTTGTGATTGTGTTTTAAAGAGAAGAGGTAAAAATGTCGAGCTTGGCAAAAAAAAAAAGGTTTTAAAGCCTGGCTGCTTAGACAAACTCATAAAAAAAAATTATGTATAACATGCCAAACACTCGCGAGCCGAACTTTAAAAAAATTAATTTCATTTACATCAGATTTGTAGTGAACCAAGCAAGATGCATTTAGTGGGCTGTGAGAAAATTTGTTGCCCTAAATCTCGAGGTGGTTTAGGCATTCGCCAGTGCTCACTTTCAATTTTGCATTACTTTCTAAGTGGCTTTGGCGATTTGCAGAAGAAAATGACATTTATGGAGATCTCTCATTAAGGATAAATATGGGCGCAATAGATGGGTTTGGGAAAAGAGAACTAAGTACACTTCCTACGGATGTTCTTTGAGGAAGTCCATCTCCCGGTGCGCAAGTGGCTTCTACCCTCACACCTCTCTTCGATGTGGGAACAATGATCTCATCTCTTTCTGGCATGATTTTTGGTATAGTAACCAATCTTTGAAGGATCTGTTTCCAATGTTGTTTATTATTAACAACAATCAATATGGGAGTGTGAGCAATTTTTGGTCTAATGGCAATTCTTAGGATCTTTCAATTCGAAGACCCCTAAATACTGGGGAGCTAGAGGAGGTCGCCAATTTAATGCATCTGTTGGATAGACAGATGCTCTCAGAGGGATCTGACAGTTTGGTGTGGAAGGGTAAAAGTGTGGGCTTCTCAGTGAAAGAATTTTCTGATATGTTGGTTGCCTCTCATTATAAGATTCACTCTAACCCTTTCATTTTCTCTCACAAGAATCTGGTATGGGTGAAAAACTTTTTTCCTCGTATTAATTTCTTTAATTGGTCAGTGTTGCATGAGAAGATCTTGACTAAAAATAGGTTAAGGAAAAGATGAATCCACACAGGGAGTCATCGTGTGCTTTGCAATGAAATTGACGAAACGCTGGATCATTTGATGCTTCACTGCAGATTCTCCAAATCAATTTGGACCTGTTTCTTGTCAGAATTTGGTTTGAGTTTGATGTTTCAAAGCTCAATTTTAGATTGGCTAAGTTGGTGGTCCCAAGCTAATCCTTCCCTCACGTACTCATGTGGTGTGTGTGGAATGAGAGAAATAAGAGGGTATTTGAAGGGCTCAACAAATCAGAGCACTCTATCGTTATCGAGATTAGGAAATTGTTGTGGAGGATGGGTTCGGCTTGTAATTTGTTTAGGAATCTGGTTTTTGACCACCTTCATAATTTCTTGGCATTCCTTGGTATAGGAATGATTTCTTTTGTATTTTGTTTCCTTTTTTTTCTTTAATAAACATCTCTGTGTTTTGAAAAAAAAAAAAAGCAAGGCCTATGTAAAATGAAAAATATTTTTTCCATTATGCTTTATTGCATAGGCAAATACAGGAAGGATCCTTTCGTGTCAATTGATGGTAGCTTAATTGGTCGGACATTCCTTCTAAATTTTGGTGGTTACATATATTCATGCGAACTGGGATATATAGGGTCAATTAACAATTAGTCATAATTGGCAAACTCAAATGGTGACATATAGCCTTGCTTGGTTCACTGTAAATCCATTGTAAATGTAATTAATTTGCTAAAAGTTCTATTCACGAGAGCTTGCCATGTTATACGAAAACTTTTTTCTATAAAAAAAAATTTGATTTGTAAGATTTACCATATATACAAGAATTTTTAGCAAAACGATTTCACCATTCGAGGCACTGAAAATAATTTGCTTAATCTTGTATTTCTTAATTTGCTAACACTCACATTAATTTATGGTTACTGCCAAACCATATGATTAGTATATAGAAATGTAGATGAATAAAACATCAATCTTATTGCAGGTTTTATTTAATTGTAAATACGTTTTTCATTCACCACCAAGTACGTTAAAAATGAATATTAAAATTTATTTGGTTTGAAAAAATATTGCCAAAACAAATAATTTTTATTTACGATGGATTTACAGTGAACCAAGCAGCCTATAAATTGAAAATGGTCATCAGACTTAAAATACTAATTAAAAAAAAAAAAAATGAAATCATCTTAGGCCTTTTCTGTTCATAAATTTCTCTTGCACATCCATTTGGGCTTAGCATTGAAGACGTTTCCATTTGTCTTGAATGGGCCTGCAAGAAGAGGACCCATTTAAGTTTTCAGCTTCTCCTTCACATGAATTCACATGCTTTAAGAGATGGGCCTGGACCATGCCATAGAAATTATTGTCGAGAAGAAGAAGCCCATTGTTTCAGTAAGGGGTTTTTAGACATATCCCCCATTTGCTAATCGATATTTGAGACTCCTTCATAAACTAAAGGAAAATAGACTTATCCTTTGCATGACCAGAAGTTCCACCAGAGGTGTTTTACTTGACCATAATGTCCGTTGACTGAAATGACCAAAAAACGTTTGCAAAACAAGTGACTTCGATAATGTCATGAAGCTGATTGTGGTGCACGATTTGATGCAACTTAATGTTATTCAGCACTTTTCCTGAGATTGGACAAACTACTCGAACAAAAACTGTACCAAGGATCGTTACTGTAAAAATCCTTATAGTTCCCTGTTTTGACGAGTTAAAGAAACTAACATCATAAGTGACTATAATCTTATCTGGATTCAACGTAAATGGAAGTGGTTTAAAGTGAAGAGATCGTGCGTTAAGTATGTGGTGTTTGATTGGTTGAACTTACCTCCCAGTTACATTAACATATAACAATATAACCCCAAACTCTTAAAAGATAAATGAGACATGCCACCTTACATGTGATATTGCCCCACGCTTTCAAAGTCGACATCCTTGTCAGCCCACTCTATCGACACTGACCCGGTGTTGATTCACTCACCTATCAGTATTCAACAACTTAGTATTATGCCCATACATAATGCTAAATTATTTTAATCCAGCTTTTATAGGTCGCCTCTGTCAAGAATCGAACTTTAGATGTGAGGTTTGATTCTGATACCAATTGTCATAAACCGACCAATTCTTCTAAAAACCCAAACTATCCAAAAAAAAAAAAAAAAAAGTTCATGAATAGTATGGTGACATCAGAGATTTGTATGCTTCACACACTTAAACAAGTCATCCAAGTGTTTGATGGATACATGGTGGTCTAGGGGTGGGCATCCGATCCCGCAATCCCGCAATCTCGTTCTCGTCCCGTCCCGATTTTTTCGGGTTTTAATGGGATTGAATAATTTCATCCCGGTCCCGATCTAGAATGGAATGAAGATTTTCAATCCCGCCAATATCGTCCCATTCCGAGCTAATTTTTTTTATATTTATTATTAATATTTTTATTTATTTATATTTATTACTAATTTTTCAAGATTTTAACCTAATACTTAAAAATTAGCCAATCCATTAATATCAACCCTTTAAGGGCTACAATTTTCTAAATTTGCACATTTTACTTGTTTGTCCATAGAAAACATATGTAGTTAGTTGGTCACTGAATTTAAAATATTAGAAACCGATTATCTTAATCCTTTCTTCTATTCTATTTATGATTATGCAAAAGGTTTGGTTTGAGTTTGGTTTCAAAAAAAATAAGTCCATTAAAACAAGAGAAAGTACGGTTGGAACTAGGGGTGGGCATCCAATCCCGCGATCCCGTTCCCGTTTCGATCCCGTCCCGATTTTTCCGGGTCTTAATGGGATTGAATAATTTCATCCCGATCCCGTCCCGTCCCGATCTAGAATGGGATGGGATGGGATGGAGATTTTCAATCCCGCCAATCCCGTCCCGTCCCGAACTAATTTATTAATATTAATTATTAATATTTTTATTTAATTATTTACTAACACAAATATGTTTTTTCATTATGATATTGACTGTTTTGAATACCATTAATCATTTTGGGCTCCATATCCAACAATCACTTCCCTGCAATGTTTCAAATTATATAGATAAATGTCCAAATTGGGAAAGTAATTAAGCTAACTCAAAAGATGGCTAAAACTGATTTTTATACACAACGTTGGTAATTTAAGTAGCGTAACTTTTAAAACTCCTCTAGAGTTGAATGTGGTCAAGGTTTAGGATTGTTCAGTCAGATAGAGACTTTGGGCTGAGAGCTTCCCTTAGTAGGTTCCATTCAATAGTTGACAACTTGATGTGCTTGCTGTGTAGCTGAACAGATACTGAAGGATGGCATAAATTCCTAGTTGATTGAATAACTGAAAGCATCTTTTTCTTTGTTACAATGTTCATAAAGATTACTAAGAAATGATAGTTAAATTCTGGCTGTAGTCCAGAAGTCATTTTTTGGATGAGTAAAAAAAGGTATCATATAAAAGTTATACCTTTTTTGATAGTTGTATGCATATATGTGCACTGCAGTTAAATGATAGTTAAATTTTTTGGATGCCGCTGATCCCGTCCCGTTCCGATCCCGTTTGGGATGGGACGAGGTCGGGATGGGGTTTTTCCCATCCCGTCCCGTCCCGATCCCGTATGAACGGGATGGGATAGGGATGGGTATATCTCGTCCCATCCCGTCCCGTGCCCACCCCTAGTTGGAACAAGTAAGAGAGAAAAATGAACTATTTGATAAAAATGAAAACCAGTACTTTATTAAGACGTAGAGAGAAAATTATGGATTGTTCATACAGGACGATGTTGGGCTTGGGATTCCCCTAACTGACCCAACTAGCCTGAGTTGTATACAATTGAGATCCATCTGAGTTGTGTACAATTGAGATCCATGGGTTTGTTTCTAGAAGGTACAACTTGCAAGTATTTTTATTTTTATTTTTATTTTTTCAATTTTTCAGAGGTCACATAACATCTTGATTCCCTTCTTATTCTTAAATGTGCGAGAATGCGGACAGTCAATGATTTCAGGCCTATCAGTATTTTAAATGGGGCCTATAAGATCATTGCCAAGGTGTTGGCTAACAGATTGAAAATAGCTCTTCATTCAGTCATTTATCATTTTCAAAGTGCAGCAGTCAGTGGAAGACAGGTGGTTGATAGCCCTTTAATTGCCAATGAACTTATTGATTCTAGGAAAAAACAGGGTGTTCCAGGGCTCGTTATCAAATTAAATTTCTCTAAAGCCTTTAACAATGTCTCTTGGAGATACTTGGATTTGGTAATGGCTCGCATGGGGTTTGACCCCAAATGGATTCATTGGCTTCACACTTGCAGATCTACAACTAATTTTTCTCTGAAGATTAATGTCAGCTGCACGGGTTTTTCAATAGCTCAAAAGGCTTGAGTCAAGGCGATCCTCTGTCTCCTCTTCTCTTTGCTATAGCAGCAGAATGTCTAACCCAAATTATTCTTAAAGCGGTTGATGCTGGCCTAGTGAGAGGATTTTCTGTCGCAGAGGGTAGTCATTTTGTTTCTATTCTTCAGTATGCGGATGATACTATCCTCATTTGTGATGCCTCCGCTACTCAGGTTCTTGCTATTAAAAGAATTATACTTTGGTTCGAAGTTATTTCTGGCCTGAAAATAAACTTTCACAAATCAGTGGTGTTGCCTATTGGAGAAGTCTCTCATCTGCATCAATTGGCTGGTTTATTTGGTTGTTCAGCGGGTCAGCTTTCAGTTAAGTACTTGGGCATGCCTTTGGGTGCTAGTTTTAAAAGTAAAGCTATGTGGGATGAGACGATCGAGAGGATGGAATCGAAACTAGCGTCGTGAAAACGCAAATTTCTCTCTAAAGCAGACAGATTAGCTCTTGTCCATTCCACATTAGCTTCTATCCTTGTGTTCATTGTCTCTTATCAAGGTTCCTTCGTCAATAGCGGCCAAGATGGAACAGATCATGCTCGATTTTCTTTGGGGTTTCACTCAAAACTCTAGAAAGATGCATTTAGTAGGCTGGGAAAAAATTTGTTGCCCCAAATCTCGAGGCGGTTTAGGCATTCGCCAGGTGCTCACATTCAATTTTGCATTACTTTCCAAGTGGCTTTGGCGATTTGCAGAAGAATATGACAATTTATGGAGATTTCTCATTATTGATAAATATGGGCGCAATAGATGAGTTTGGGAAAAAAGAACTAAGTACACTCCCTATGGATGCTCTTTGTGGAAGTCCATTTCCTGGTGCGCAAGTGGTTTCTACCTTCACACCTCTCTTCGATGTGGGAATGACGATCTCATATCTTTCTGGCATGATTTCTGGTGTAGTAACCAATCTCTGAAGGATCTGTTTCCTAGGTTGTTTATCATTAACAACAAACAATATGAGAATGTGAGCAATTTTTGGTTTAATGACAATTCTTGGAATATTTCCTTTCGAAAAACCTTTTATACTGGGGAACTAGAGGATGTCGCCAATTTAATGCATTTGTTGGATAAATAGATGCTCTTAGAGGAATTTGATAGTTTGGTGTGGAAGGGTAAATGTGTGGGCTTCTCGGTGAAAGAATTTTCTAATATGTTGGTTGCCTTTCATTATGAGACTCACTCCAACCCTTTCATTTCCTCTCACAAGAATCTGGTATGGGTGAAATTTTTTTTTCCTCGGATAAATTTCTTCAGTTGGTCAGTGTTGCATGAGAGAATTTTGACTAAAGATAGGTTAAGGAAAAGAAGAATCCACACAAGGAGTCTTTGTGTGCTTTGTGATGAGATTGACGAGACGCTGAATCATTTGATGCTTCACTGCAGATTCTCCAAATCAATTTGGAGCAGTTTCTTGTCAGAATTTGGTTCGAATTTGATGTTTCAAGGCTTCATTTTAGATTGTCTAAGTTGGTGGTCCCAAGCTAATCCTTCCCAACGAGCGGAGTGGTTATGGCATAGGGTTCCTCACGTACTCATGTGATGTGTGTGGAAGGAGAGAAATAAAAGAGTATTTGAAGGGCTCAACAGATCAGAGCACTATCGTTATCGAGATCAGAAAATTGTTATGGAAGATGGGTTCGGCTTGTAATTTGTTTATAGATTTGGTTTTTGACACCTTCATGGTGTTTTGGCATTCCTTGATATATGAATGATTTCCTTTATATATTGTTTCCCTTTCTTTCTTTAATAAATATATTCGTGTGAACAAAAAAAAAATTAGTTTACGTAAGTTAATTCCAAACAAGTAGTTGTTAAGAACCTTGGATCGATCCAATTTAAGAGTTAAAATATTCACTTAATAGTTCTCCCCTCTTTTTCAATTGAAGCTCCATGTGGGTTAAACCACAACCCTTTTGATAAAAATTGCAAAATTGTCATATGGTTAGAACAATTGTATAGTGTCATTTGTTGGGGTCACATGTTTTGCACAAGTTTTTTTTTTTTGGGTCCATTTCAGTAACGGGCATTATGGTAAGTTAAAAAACCTCCGATTGAGATTCCGTTCCTTTAGGAGTAAGTAAAACTTCAATTAATTTAGAGATATATCTCAAATACTGATTAACAAATAAAGTGATATGTCATGTGAAAATCATGAATGGTAGATCATGAGAAATTAAAGAAGAGAGAAATTTGCCTTATACTTATTCTCTATAGTTGGCTTTGATTGATTGATTTTTGTTTGGAGGGTTTTGTCACTTTTTGTGTCTTTCATGAATGAGTTTATTGTGAATAATGAGATATAGGAGGATACTAAATAATTATAGCTTAAAAAACCCTTGTAAAATGAGAAAAAATATCATATAAACACTATTACATTTTTTATTGTTGTTGCAGTTAAATCAACAGAGTGCATTCATCCATGGTGACATGAAGATCCAGAACAAAAATCAGACTTAAGATGAAGTTTCTATTAACCTAATACTTAAAAATTAGCCAATCCATTAATATCAACCTTTAATGGCTACAATTTTCTAAATTTGCACATTTTACTTGTTTGTCCATAGAAAACATCTGTAGTTGGTCACTGAATTTAAAATATTAGAAACCGATTATCTTAATCCTTTCTTCTATTCTATTTATGATTATGCACAAGGTTTGAGTTTGGTTAAAAAAAAATAAGTCCATTAAAACAAGAGAAAGTACGGTTGGAACGAGTAAGAGAGAAAAATGAACACTATAGCCTGACATATTTTCTCCAGGGAAAATTCTAAATGGTGAGGAAGCGGGCGAGTGTGACCGTTCATCCCCTTCGAGATGTGTATTTGTGCCTTCGAAATACACATTTACACGAATCTCAAAAGAAATAAGTGGTAATACCCACCCCCTTACTCATTTCCTTGTCCCTTTCCTCGCCAGCTAGAACGACTCTTTCTCGAGAAGCTCATGACTAGTTGCACTATTTGATAAAAATGAAAACCAATACTTTATTAAGACGTACATGGACCCAACCAGCCTGAGTTGTATACAATTGAGGTCCATGGGTTTGTTTCTAGAAGGTACAACTTGCAAGTATTTTTATTTTTATTTTTTCAATTTTTCAGAGGTCACGTAACATCTTGATTCCCTTCTTATCTTATTTCTCATGTTTGAAAGAAAAATAAAAAAATCACGTAGCATCGCTTGTAAGCCTTGAATTTCTTATCCGCCATGATTGACTTGATATAATTTTCTTATTAGGATGGAATGAGAATGACATGGTCAATGAAAAAGGCAGTCAAAGTAAGGGACGGCCAACTGTCTTGTATTATAATTGTCATTGTTTGGCTCAAATTTTAGATTTTTGGATTCCCCCAATTCGAACATTGACGTGTCTTCAAATTATTTTAATATGCATTTCCCCTACAAAAAATTCCTGAAAATAATAAAATGGTAACACGATCATGTCATAGAAGAGATTGTGCATTAAAAACATTTGTAAAAAATAATTAAATAAATTATTTCACAGGATTTTTACAAACATTAATTAGCCTATGGGATTGTGTAAATTGGGTTTAAAGTTTAAACCATTGATCTAAACCAGGCTTGGTAATTTTACAGGATTCTTTTTTGAGTGATTCTACGTGACGAGGAAACCAGCGAGGAAAGGGAGGTGGCAGGGGGTGAACCGTTCACCCCCTCGGGATGCGCATGCCAAAAAAAGTGGGCACACATCCCGAGGGGGGTGAACGGTTCACCCCCTGCCACCTCCCTTTCCTCGCTGGTTTCCTCGCCCACTTCCTCGACATTTAGAATTTCTGTTCTTTTTTACCAAGGTGACTTCTAATCCACACTAGTGTCGTGTCGTGTCATGTTTTAGGGTTGGCATATTAGTCTATTTTATTTAACATGGCGAGTTTGCAATGGTGTGCATCTGTTGATATTATTTCGTGTCAAAGCTCACAACATAATTTTATGTCATGACATCTCATAGTTTATGCGGTGTTTCATTTTTTTTACACAATAAGTAAATATGTTTGTGTTTCGTGTTTGATCACATATCCACCAAATCAATTGATTCATTGCAAAACTCAATTTAATATATAAATTGCTACGTTATTCTCTAAAATAGGCAAAGATTAGAGGGAGAAACCAAATAAAACACAATTCATTGAGGACAAATAACGATTATACAAGTGTGTCTCATATTCAACTATACTCTTTAAGTCATGGTCCTAGTCCAACCCATGTGTTTCGTAACATTGAATATCTTAGAAAAAAATTCAATGACAGAGTACAAAAATCATAAACTTATTGCTTGGACGTAGACGATTCAAACTCTTGCATAATTTTAGTAAACATACACAAAATAACAATGATTGTTTCGTAATCCTTCTATTAAAATTAAAGAACATAATTTACCACCGATGATTTTCATGCCTTAAGTTAGATAATGTGCTAGAATCTTGACTGGTATTAGCAGAGTTAAATCTTTAATTAAAGAACATTATAACAAATTCAATTTCTTGGGGAACATTTTACACTTGAAGTTCCTCTCATAAGTGATCTCTTTACATCACAATAAACACAAATTTTTTTTAACCTAAAAAAATTAAAAATAAATAAACAAGTTCGATGATCAAATCTGGAGATCTGTATCATCCACGTGTAAACCATCCAAACAAGCCCTGTTTGTAAGGCAAAAAGGTACGTCTCTTCAGATCCTCCGAAACGGCCCGGTTCGACTTGTAGTGCATTTCGTGAGCCGAAACCGGTCCTCTCCGTCTCGAACTGGGTCCATCATTGGACCGGACTACTCTGGGACCTCTCAATTCTTCACTCTTCTTTGTCAAAACAGAGTATTTGTTCGTTGCTCTGCTTTCAGACGCGCTTCGAAAGAGCAATAAATCTCTCAATCTCCACTTTTTCGACGACGATTTCGAATTCGAAGATCTGGGTTTTGTATTCTGCTGTTGTTGTTGTTGTTGATGAAGCCATGCGAGGTCTGTGGTTCTGTAAGGTGACAACGATCTCGTGACTCGTCGACTGGATTTCGCAGATGTGAAAACAGAGACCACCCTTTCCCTTCCTCTCTCTTGATCATTTGAATTCACAAATGGCTTCGAATCTTTCCTACCTCTCGGGAACTCAGTTGGCGATCTGGGTCTTCGAGTTTTCACTTCTTCTTCAAGTTGTAGAGATCGGATCTTTCCGTCATCGAAGAGCACGTCTGCAGTCAAAGAAGCTCTTCTGACTTGCCCACCGAAGTCGAAAGCAAAATCATCAACTTCTTCTTCTTCTTCTTCATCTTCTTCATAATGGGTGTTTCCAGTTTTCATCTCCTGATATTGATCTTGATCTAGGCTTCTGTTGTTGAATGAGAAGTTGTTGAAGCTGCGATAAAAAGCTGAAACGCGAGAAGGGCTACTCGGAGCGCTGTTGTAGTAGATATGATGATCAGTACCATCACCGAAACGTGCCGGGCTGCGAGGTGAGCTGATGTAGGGAGAACAAGCGTTGCCGTCGAAGATGAAATCAGGTGAGGAAATTAGGACTTCCATTTTCAGGTGCTCTGTTTTTTGGGTGGATAATGAAGAGAGGCCCGATTGTGTCGTTGTTGTTGGGGTGAGGTTGGTTTATATAAGAAAATAAAAAAATAGAGGAGGTGAAGAGATGATGACCTAGTCTGTTGACTAAAATGGCTTTCGAGGGGGTTTCACCACTTTGTAAAGAAGAGTCAGCCGCCATTTGAGTACTTTTTGTTTATCACTCCTTGAGTTTTGGATATTTTGGGTTATAGTCCTTACTTATGAAAAGTGATTAGGTCAGATGAAAGTGATTTGGTTTGGTGAAACTCTTTTTTTCCAAAGTGAGATCTAGGAGCCTATTTTCTTCTAACTTTAACAACTTGAATGTCTCTAAAATCATCCACATTGAGCTTAGTTTAGAGTTTGCCAACTTTGCTAGCTTGAATATTTCTTCAATATTTTCCCCATTCAATATTTTCGCCATTAAGTTCTAGAAATAACTGTTTTCGGAAAAAGATGGATGTCTAGCCAGCTTTGTTTGTTGGTCTCTTTTGAGTATTTTTTTTCTAACTTTTTTACCCATCATCTTTAAAACACAATCACAAACACCACTTATAAAAGGGTTGAAATTGTTAAAAAATCAAAAAAATGCCTAAAAGAAGTCATCAAACAAAGCTGACTAAAATTGTTGCTAAAATGCTCTAGTTGTTGGTCTTAAAAATTTACTTACTTGTCATCGGTTCTTGGTGATAACTGGTCCTAGATTACTAGTTAATTAGAACTCGAAAGAAACAGTCTCTAGATCAACCAATATTTGTCATTATATATCTGGATGTCTATAACTAATGAATGAATTATTATATTCTCACGTGTATTATGTGAGTTATTTTTTCTCATGATCACATCAATGCTCTAAATACACATAATGGTTACCCTGAGGCTAAAATCAAATTAATAATTCAGTCATTGAAAATTTGTCATGTTTTTGTGTTACAAGTTTACCACCACTCTATTATTTTTAGATACAAATTAATAGTCATTGCAACATTATGAGGAAAACTCGAGTAGAGACATAAAGACATTATTAGCCGTTTTGACTAGAATCTGACATAATCAATGTTAGAATGAAAGTATCGTGAATATAAGAATTATATATTTTGAAATGATGTGATTCCCACAAGATTTCATACAAACAACCAAATACACCCTTAGTTTGTTTATTTGTTGTTATATTTGTTACAAATAATTGTCTTCAAGTCCTTTGTAAACTAGTCACCTAAAGTGATTTATTTATATTTATTTTTCATATATATGCTCTCATAAGATTTTTTTTAATTTATTTTTTATGACATTTAGCTGAAAAAAACAAAAATAAAAGACACAAAACCGAAAAAACAAATCACCCATACAAAAATCAAATGAACCATTGTCCAAATCGTTATAATCACGCACAAGTCAGGCCAGGCTCAACACCATCCATCATTTTAGATATGTGCATTTCAAGGATGATGGATGGTGTTGGGCCTGACCTGACATAGACGTGGCTTGTCCGAAAACAAATGATGTGACGAATCATTCTAAAAGAACCCCACATCCTCCTATATGCACCCCACACCAACACCCAACTCGTGGTCTATATTGATTGTATCTAAAACTCCATCACACATTTGTGTTGACTAACTGTACCTCCCATGCACGTGTTTCGTTTGTCTTCATTTTCTATTACATGGACGGCGAAATTTCCCCATCCCATGGCCCATTATGAATCATTCCAAAATGGACCCTTTTAGGCGTTGAGGAAACCAGCGTGGGGAGGGGTGTTACCAGTCATTCTTCTCTAGATTTGCGAAGGCACGCATAAGGGGATGAAGGATGACCCTCCTCCCCCTCACTGATTTCCTCGCCATTTAGAAATCCCGTTCCAAAATACACGTTAAAAATTTCTCATTCTTAAAAATGAAAATTACATGAAAGTTGTGACAAAACACGAAGCTTCTTTCTTGCATAAACAAAAAAAACATTGTTTCCACACAATATATGCACAATTTAAGATTGTTTCATGCATTGTGCCACAAATGTTATTCATACAATTTTGTTGATAGAGTCGAGCAGTTTTTAGGTAGCTGATGTGCACTACGTTAAATAAGCAGTTTTGTAACAATCTCAAACAGTATCACTTTTGTGATATAACATTTCACTAAACAATTTTAAGTCAAATTAAATTTAGGTAAAATTTTGAAAATTAATTTCACAAATAAATTGATACAATAAATTGAAATACCATGAATAATATCACTTACACCACCATATTATTCATGATGATTTAATTATTGTATTAATTCATTTGTAAAACTGAGTGAAATTGTTTGGTGAATTATTCCAATACAAAAGTGATATTTTTTTTAAGTTATTATAAATATGTCAATTTGATGTAGTGATTACTTAGATTTACACATCCCCAAACAACAATAATAGGATTGTCATATATTGTATCCTAAAGGGCACTAGGCAATTTAGACCACAAAAAATATTTTTACTTATTGAATTGACTCCGTAAAATTTCAAAGGTCAACCCTATTGTAACATAGGATACGGTTTGATTAATTCAGAGATGCAATCCAACACTCATGCAGGCACCACCCTGTAATTATTTATTTTTCATTACTTTTCTTATGCATGGCGAATTAATAAGTTGATCTAATTCCCAATGAACTCATAAAATACTCCCATAGTCTGTTTAGTCAAATTAAAGGATTGATATCCTCAACCTTAATATAATAATAGATAGATTTCTTTTGCTCACCTATTCTAAAGTTTTCATGACAAAATTATTCAATAAATAATTGCAGAACTTTGAATAGGCTACTGGATATGTAATATTCAATTTATTAGTTTGGTAATTTTGAAGCTCACGTGATCACACTTCTATTGTTGCTCTAGAGAGCCAGGCCCATGGCGCCAGGAGAGCGTAAGGTTGTGCTATCTAGCATTTTTTTTTTATCTGGACTTCTTCTTTTGTTATTAATCTGCTCTTCATCTGTTGTTCTTCTTCTTATTATTATTCTTCTTCTTTTGTTTTTCATCTTCATCTGTTGTTGTTGTTGTTGTTTTTTTTTTGTCATTCTCTCTCCCTCATAATCACGTTTTAGAGACCTTCCTTGCGCTAGGGTCCTGGCTTTCTAGAATTGTTTAAATTAAGGAGAATACAAATTGTTCATTAATTATATATTTTAGACTGCTCGAAATTTGTAATATTAAGTACTCGTTTCATGCTTAATTATTATTTTTTTCGAATTCATAACCGTGTAACCTTTTTTTTTTCTTCGATTAAAAGTAAAATAAAGACCAAAATTTAAGTGATCAAATTCTTATTTATGATTAATGTTTTAGAAGAACAAAGAAATAGTTTAGAACCAACACAACTTACTACTTTGTTGGAAAACTTCACTTGAAAAATTCTCAAACATCATTTTCAGCTTAATTATCATGATGCATTCCATGATGTATCGATTGATATTGATTGTGGCCTCCCTATTGAAGAGTATTGCTATTGTTGCACAAGATATCACTGTCAAGGTTTTGTCATTTGATCTTGCATGCATCATGAATTGACGGAAAGAATTGATCAGATATATGTAGAAATTCAACTTAAATCTTTGCTTACATATGAACTTTTCATTAGGGTTATTTGAGGAGGGATGTATCTATCATGATTCATGTTCAACACTGGGTGACGAAAGTGAAACTGAATAAAGCTACTACAATCAATAGCAACTTTTCCATACAATTTTTGAACTTGGACAGATTTTGTTGCTTTCATTGCCCTACGTGTGAGTCCTACTTTTTATTTCTTTTGTATATATATATATTGAAATGATATGATTAACACTGTATAAAAGAGATTCAATCTTAATCTTGACTTAATAGAATAGATCGATGTGTGGTTAAATGTTTGAAGCCATCAAAATGAAAAAGAATGTATCCCAATCTGCTTTTGGGTCTTAACAACTTGATATCACATGACAAAATGGTTCACATCATCATCAACTTATAGAGAATAAAATAGTTACACTAAACATATCTTGATTGCTTAGATATAAAATATAATTCTTTTGGTGGAACATCAATTAATAAATATAATATATAGTATAAATATATAAAAAGAAAAAAGAAAAAAGAGTGATTAGGGCTAAAATCTCGAGTTTGGGCATTTTACATGTTACACTCAAAGTTCGTGACAACTCTGATATAATTAAAACTCTATAAATAATGACCAGCTGATCATAATGAAATGGTTACTGAAACAAAATACAATTACCCAATACATCTAGAGGGTTTTTTTTAGTGTTTTATATATGTATAGTAATTTGGTTTTAATAATTGTCTTGTTAGAAATAGATTACTGGCTTTGAAGTCGTATTTTTCGGCCTACCATGACAAAGCTCTTGTCGGAATTCTTATGCTTGTCATGTTGAAATTAACATATTAATTGTTGAAATTTACATAGAAGTTGCTAAAAAAAACGTGTCTTCTTTTTGAACTTGCAAACGACAATATGTCACAATTTATTAATTATTCTATAGTATTCCAACTTTCATAGTTGTTGAAATTTAGTTTAGAGACAGCTTGTGAGGAATGAGAATCATAATAATTGTAGGGTTTGTAGCTTTCATGGAATTACCAAAACCCGGCCCCTTGTTTGGTCACGTTTGTGAATTACATTCTCAAAATGTGGATGAATGATTCACTAGAAAATGAAAACAACAAGTCAATAAAGATTTTTAGGAATAAAAAGGAGAATATATTATATGATTACTCAATGTATATCGTATTTGTTTAAAAGTTATTTATTTATTTGAACAATTTCTATTTTAATAAATATACTTCAAGGGCAGAGTTAAGCGCGTAGGGGGTGTGAAACTGTTCCTGGCCAAATTTCGTAATTGACTAAATTTTCATGTTTTTTTTAAGGTTGGGGTTATCAGATTTACACCCCTACTAAGGTATCAAGCACACAATGAACATGCATAAAACACATGGGGAATAACTATTTACAATTTTTCACTCCAATGGTTAACCACACAGTAAAGAAATGTGCAGAAGAATCACTCGCCTTGCAGTTAGCAGAAAATGATAATTATTGTTTGAAAGTTTCATCTAGAAATATAATAATGAAGTTGCTACGTGTATCAAATGGTTTTATTCAATGCTCACAATTTTATTTTTTAGATTTAGCTTTTAAAAATTATTTGGTGTATCTAATTACATTTTATTAAATTCAAAATAACTCTAATTAATTACCAAGAGAATAAGAGAAACTATGCTTTTGATTGTGGACTTTGTAGAAAATATTCTAATTATGATTTTTTTTATGTAGGATTTTTTGAATTTTACATGCAATTTTTTTTAGAAATTGTTGTAATACTTGCAACAAAATTTTAAATTGATGCATTCACTTACATATATATATATATATATATATATATATATATATATATATATATTTTTTTTTTTTTTTTTTTAAATACATATTTTTTTGTTAACCCCTTTGTCTTTGATGAAGGCATTATAATTTTCTACACTTTAATTTGGATGCACAGAGAAAGAGAGAATTTGTTTGCAGAGTGATTCATAAAATTCATTACACAACCTACCAATGCGTTTGCTATTTATTGTAGAACTTGTGATGATGGTTAGTGTATTTTTGATGTTTGCATGCAAAATTTAAAATTAAGAATTCGTAAATGAAGTTTAGTTTTATCAATAATATTAAATTTTTACTTTCGTCAAGAACAAATTAATGTTCATTAACGAGAAAATTTAACTACCAAATGATTATATTGATAAAAATGGTAAGTTAGTGTTACATATTTTAGGTTAGTGCAATAAAATCGAAACATCCCATAATATCAATACAATCGAGCCAAATAATCGAGCAGCAACTCTTATAATAATATCATGTAATCTAAAAGGTAGATTGTAAGTTTATAGAGTTTCATATATTACTTATGTAACATGAAATTCAACTTTTAAAGTTCTCATATATATAATTATTGTTTGACGAGATAGCAATTTGTGGGTACCGAATACCGATAAGGTGGAGAATAAATAATAAATGAATAAAATATAAATAATAGGCAATTCCCATAACCAACAAATTTAATAGATTTTTGGTACTTGGAAGTTCAGTTTTTAGTGAGTAGGCCCATCAATAATAGGCAATTAATTAAAAAAAAAAAATTCTTTCTATTAATTCATATAAAGAATGAAAACTTAGAAATTAATTAAGTTTTCACAAAAAACCAAAGCTTAATTGGTACACCAGCAGAATATTCTTACATGCCTTCCCAAAAATTTAAAATAAAAATAAGAAGAGGTTGCATATGAAAAATGTTATTGATTTATAATTTAAGTTGCAAGTGATAATGTCTATTTTTTCACGCGGCACAAACAATTTCTTAATTTGGGGTTTTAATTAAAAATTGTTGCCCCATATTAAATTGGAATTTATTTGGATTTTCTAAATCTAAAATTAAAAATAAAGAATGTTGTCTCATAAGGTAATCTAATTAATTCAAAGATGGGTGATGCAACACACTCTTGCACACCCTCTAATTCTTTTATAATTCATTATGTTTAGTGTGATCCATGTTAGTCAAAAATATAGTATATTGGCTTTGTTTTGATAAACTATTCTAACGTTTTATATTACAACTTTAATGAATAAATAAGTATGGATCTTTGAATAGATTCCATGATATATTCAACTCGGAAATTTCGTCCATTGAAACTCATGTGCTTACATTTGTTATCCTTGATGCCCATCTAATTGCACCAGACTTTTCAAGCTGATTGAATAAAAAAATAACGAGAATATTATTCAAAGAGTGAAGGGGTTTTCATATATACCCCTTAAACTAATTTGAAATTAGGCATACCCTCTTCAATGATGACTAATTAGACATGTCTAGGGATGGCAGTAAGGCGATTTTTTTTACAAATATTCACCCCGCCTGCCTCGATTAGGACAATTTTGGATATATGTCTAAATGAATTTTGGGATGGATACGAATATTCAAATAGCATCCATCAAATGTTTCGAGCGGATACGGATTTGGACAAATCTGGCCCACACATATAAGTTTAAGTGTAAATTACTGAAATACCCTTTAACCTTTAAAAAAAACCTCAACCCTACATCTTACTTCTCAAGCTCTGCGTCTCACTTCTCTCTCACACTCACTCTGCCTCTCACTTCTCTTCAGTTATTTTCACAAACAAGATAAGAGCAAAAAAAAAAAAAAAAGATGGTCCCTGACTTCTCCTCTCTCCGCCACCTCCCTCTCCTTCTCCCCTCCCTTCCCCACCTAACACTCCCGTTCTCTCACTTTGTTTCGCAAGCGCAGCAACCCACCCCGCAACACAACACAATCTCCCCAAACTAGCCTAGTCCAAGCTCCAATCGCTATGATCAAGAGAAAATGTTAGAGAATATCACATTTCGTAATCTTCTTCCTACACTAAAGAAACCTTTCGAGGCTCTGTTATCTAGGGTTTTAAAAATCATATAAAACATACATGTTGAGGCTTGTTTTAATGCGAAACCCATGAAAAACACATCAGAATGTGAGGGTGAAATTAATGCTTCATTTGAAACATTAGTAAAATCTAGGTTTAACATTTTGAAACTTGCAAAACCGCCATCTTTTTCATTTTTGTTTTGTGTTGTGTTGACAAATAGCGTGTTACTTCATTTGCACTTGAGCCCTAAATGGAACCAAAGGGGCGACTACTTGGATTTTGCATAAGAAGATCAAATATTCATCTAGGTGGTGATAAAGTGGATGTTGATGTTTTTGTTGAAGTATGGAATTTAAGAATGAAATGTTTGAGTTTTTTTTTACTATAGTCTGTTAATTGTAGTTAAGACGTTGAGGCGGACGAGAGCCTGAAAACGCGTGAGATGAGGCCAAAAACCCTATCTCCGTCCTTGTGTTTGTGTGCCAAAATCCCCCTTCCCCGGAACTCTTTCTATCCTTGTGCCCGATCCCACAACACAACTCTCGCTTTCTCTGAGAGCACCCACTCTATCTTAGGGGTTAGGGTTTAGTCATCCTTTTTTTCTCTCTCTGATATGAGGTTTGAAGAACGAGCATCAATGGCGGAATAAGTGGTAGCAACGGAGACAACTGTGGAGGTTGCAGTTGCTGTAGTTAATGAGGATCACAAGAGAAAGATCAGATCCTCCTCAAGAGGAGTCCCAAAATCAAACCAACAGATCCTCCACGTACAAAAGATTTTTGCTGCCGAACAGGAAGGTTTTTCAGTTTCTTCAAAATGTCATAGTATCTCTGAGAATGGGGTCTTCCATTCCATTGATTGGCGGTCGAACTGTAAACTCCACCGCCACCGTTGATCTTTGCAATCTTAGCTGAAACAGTGGTCTGATCCACCATGTCGAACAAGCTCATTGTTGTTGCACACAAATAACCTCTTCCTTTATTTTCATTCTCACTAGTGTTACTGATGTGGTATTGAGAAGAAGACTTGTTTTTTTTCAAACGAATATTTGGGTGGGGCGGATGTCCATCAATCCGTCAGAAGTGGGGACGATTTTAAAATTTTGTATAAATGGATATTGCCCAAATCTGCAGATGGGGGCCGTGATCTCCAATTGGGGGTGGATTCGAGGCATATTCTGGGACTTGTGATCTCCAGCTGGGGTGAATTTGCCCAAATCTACTTCAATTCACCCCGTTGCCTTCCTTAGACATATCGCTTGGATTGACCTTTCCTTCATTTGACTGTTAGGGTTATATATTTTATGATCAAAATGTCTATGAAGGAAGAAAATGAATCCAACAAGCTACTTTGTAGGAGCACAAAAAATAAATATATGACAGATAAATGAAATTGGTATACAAAGTTAAAGGATAAAAATTAATTTCAAATGTAAAATTATATGTTATAAAAAAATTGGATTATTTGCAATTTGTCCCTATAAAAATAGCTAATTAGAGGTTTCTACCAACATTAATCACTATTGCAGTTTTTCCCTAGAACTAGCAGTCAACGAGTGTTCATTATCAAAAGGCTCACGTTGATTACCATAATGCCCTTCAAACAATAACTCACAGATGAATCTCGATATGCAAACATATGTCTTAAGGAAAAATTAGTGGGTCAGATTTTTTTATCTATCTCCAGAAAAATTATATAAATAAAATACAAAACTAGACCTCGATATACAAATTCATCTCGAGAAATTACTTATAAAAACCTTATTCTTTCTTAGAGAGGTTGGGCTTGATGGTGGCTGGTGACGATGGTGGAAAAAATAAATAAATCAAGCAAAGAGGGATGAAGAGATAGAGAGGAGGCGGAGCTGTTATCGGTCTCGCAGTAAACAGAGAGGGAGAAAAAAGAAAAAAAGGGACGGGACGGGACGGGATGGGATTCTCGACGTCGCAGAGAACAAAGGAAAAAATGAAGGGGCAGAGTGGGATAGCGTCCTTGGCATCGCAAAGTATCACAAATAACCAAAACATTTTTCAAAAGTCAGTGGGTGCAAGGGTCTTCCACTTGCCCCCACCTAGATATGTGCCTGAGCAAGTGGTGGTGGTTGGTGGTGAGGGAGGGGGAAGGGACAAAGTATATCATATTTTAGTTGAGCCGATAAAAATTTTAATTATATATGCACACAAATTTTATTTTAAAAAATAAAAAATTTAAGCTTTTTTATTAATAAAAATGATGAAACATCTTTTAACTGCACCTATAAGAATGAGTCACCAATGACAAATTGCATGTAACTTCTATACATTTGTACATTTAATATACATACCTAATTTGTATTTTTATATAATAAAAATATTGGAGGAAATAAAAGGCATTACAAATAAAAAAAAATAAAAAAATAGAGAGATCAATTTTAGGAAAAAATTATATGATTGGAATTAATTTTATATGTAAAAAAAATAGGTAAAAACCGTGAACTATAAAACTATAATTTATGCTAAAGGGAGCCTTTTTTCCAACAATAATTTGAGGGAGCCATTTAGGACTTAACAATTATTCTAAGTAGATGAGGGAGCCATTTGCGATTTTATAATAACATGTTTAATTTTCTAGAAGGGTTCGTGAGGAAAATGAGAGCATGTGTTGGTGGTTGCTAGTGAGGGAAGGGGAGGGGAGGTGGTGCTAGAGAAAAGATGATGAGTACCAAAAATAAAAATCTCAACCATTAAACAAAATTTTCACCATAATATAGGCTCATGCAAGTGGAGCTATTGCATATTGAGGTCTAAAACATCCATTTGGTCTTACTAATTAATTAAGAGAGTTGCTACGTGTACCTGACTATTTGTCTCAATACCTCAAAATTTATCTTTTAGATTTAATTTTAAAAAACTGCTTGGTGTACCCAATCAAATTTTATTTATGTTAAAACATATAAAATACGTTACTCATATTGTTGATTGGAGACTTTGTATAAAGATTCCTAATGTAAATGTTTGCATGTCGAAATTTTTTTAGGTTTTGAATGCAACTTTTTGAAATTTGATATAATAGTTGAAATAAATTTGAAATTTATGCATTGATTTATATTTATTTATTTTTAATACGTATTGGTTTTGTCAACCCTGTATGGTTAATGGACATATTGAAATTTAATAAATGCATAGTTGAATTTTAGTTTTATAGTTTATAGATGATGGTCAATATTGCTCTTTCATTCACTAGCTAATTAACTCTCCTAAACGAGAAAATTTCGCACCAAATGATTTTTATTATTACAAAAAAATGTAAGTTGGTGTTACATACATTAAGTCAGTACAACAAAGAGTTGAAACATGACAAACTATCGGTGCAACAAAGAGTTAGTCTATGTTCATATAAATAAATTTGTACAAAACTTTCGATCCCTTTTAAAAACACAACCTTTTATTTGGTTTTTGTTCTTTGGGTGCTTACTCACTACACCAAATTGACATTTTTGTAACAATCCCCAAAACAATATCACTTTTGAAGTGTAACAATCCACCTAACAATTTTACACATTTTCACAAACAAAATGATACAATAATTGTATCACAATGAAGAGTATGGTTATAAAAGTGATACTATTCATGGTGATCCAACTTATTGTATCATTTTTTTTGTGTTACTGTTTTTCATTTTTTTGACTAAATATAGTTTTGACTTGAAATTGTTTGGTAGATTGTAACATTTCAAAAGTGATACTGTTTTGAGAGTTGTTACAAAAGTGCCAATTTGGTGTAGTGACTATATACACTTTGCATGATCAACTTTGATAATATTCTTGGTAATTGAGTAGTGGGCAGCATTGATTTTGCTATAAATTGTATGTTATAACTTAGTTTTTTTTTTTTTTTTTTTTCTTTTGTTACCCTTTTGCTTAGCTTCATATCCAGGGTTTTGAAGGCTGGGGGTTACTAATTCGATTGGTGTTAAGATTCAGACAAGTTATTGTTGTTACACATTTGCTTTCATGTTATTTTTGTGAAGGTTTGTTGAGAAAATGAGTTTTTTTTATAGTTATGTTTGCTTCTCCGTGTCGGAGAGTTCAAGCAGCATAAAGGTTTTTTTTTGTGTGTTGTTCAAGTTGCATCTCTACTTCTTTGCTTTTTAAGATCTCTTGTTGTCATGAAATGTGCTTAAGAAAGTATGATTTGAGTCAAAAGTGTACTAACTGAGTTGGTAGAGGTGTGGTGGATAGTATCACACATCACAAGTTCGAACTCGGCCAGCGGTATGAGGTGAGAAATTAAGGGTTTAAAAAAAAAGAAAAAAAAGTTGTGTTTTGAAAAAATTGGAGAGGTTTCCAGGAGTGGTAAATTTGTGAGATCAACAAATGTCATCGAGAGGGAGATTGAGGCTACATGGTGCATGTTTTTTTTTCATTATTTTCACTTGAATCACTTTGCATCATTACATAGTGCATTGTTTTAGGTATTTTTTTGCTTTTTTTTAATAAATTTTTAAAAAAATTTTAATTAAATTTTTTTTTACCGACGGTTTGTTAGCATATTTTTGTTCATCATGTTTTTGTTTTGGTTTCCAAGTCAACCAGTTACTGTTTGATGACTCAGGTGGTTCTACAAATTTTCTCATTGCACTACTACTTGATCACAAATGAAGAATGTGTTTCTATTGAAATTTGCTTAGATTGTCTTTGTTTTTTTTATTGAAACTTCTTGTTGACAAAATTTTGGTTAGCTTTCGGTTTTTCACTATGTAAGTGACAAGTGATGCTAAAGATTTGTTTGTGTTATGTAACGGATGATGGTAGTGATGATAGTGCGATGGACTTAGATGATCACGCATCTCGCTTTTCTAGATCTTCATCCATGAATCGTTTCGTCTCTTCTAAGAAGCGTAAGAGATTGTCATTTGACGAAGAGTTCAATTTCAAACTCGATTTGTCGGTGGAGGCAGTCAATGAGGTTGTTAACTTGTTGAAGGGAGATTATTAGGATAGATTGACTTCAAGTTTAAGAGTTGTTTAGTCCAAACATCTTAAGAACGAGGATTTTGATGCTCTAGACTTGTATGGAAAGAACCAACTTTGATTCGCACTTTTTTTTTATTTTAATATTTATTTTATCCCTAAACCCTGAAGAAAGAAAAGAATGGTTAGTGAGGAAACTTGGTTATTAAGAGATTTTGATACAATTAATTAGAAAGTAGATGATTTATGTATGTTGTTGGATGACTTGCATTACTTACAAAACTTCAATGTTAATATGTAGTAGACCTTCTAAATGACATTATAACAGTATGTAATATATTTGGATAATCTGTTTTGGTTCATATGTTTTATATTTTTTGTGTTTTTTTTTTAGTTTTGACGAGTAATATAGGCTATATGTCTCTACTTTATTTATATGGCATATCGCCGATTCATTTGATATATGACAACTTAGACCTACAACAAATTCTTCATTGAAAAAGATTCCGAAATCAAACATTGGAAAATTAGGTAAGGTTTTATTTATTTATTTATTTATTATTATTATTATTATTATTATTATTATTATTTCTTTCTTTCTTTCCTTTGTGCAATCAAATAGTGTAAATTTTTTTTTGAGTGTAAGCTTTTCCATGGTAAACTTTGTTTTACATGAAAAAGTTTTTCAAAAATCAATCACACCCATCGTGAAATCAAAAACACATTATGGTTGCATTTGTCAAATAGATGTACCTCGTAACGTGGATGCATTCAGTGAAGGATTTAGAGGCATTACTTTGTAATAGAGAGCAATAACAATGGATGATATTGTTTTATATTTCACAAAATTTCGTAATTTGCTTGTTAATTTTGTGGTTAATCTGTCGATCCATTATGCCATCTGAAGTGTGCCCACTTCATTCTTGATTGTGTCCGAGGACAAGCAGACCTTAGTCCAGGGGTTTTGGGTGCAAATGATAGGAGCATATTTATGCGACTTTTATTGAATTATTTATATATATAAATTTTGTTATTTCTTATTAATTCTGGTAGTAATTCATGTTTTTATGTTTGTGTGGGTTGCAATAGCATAATTCCAAAGTAAAAGTTAAGTGGTTTAAATTGGTTTGAATTAGAAAAACTTATTGCAAAATGAAACCATGCAATGAAGGAAACATAAAGAAAACAATTATAAAGGGAACAATACCTGCTCTCGAGAGATCACCCCTCACAACCTCACAGCTGCCATCGCCCTGAATCCATCGCATCACTTTTTTCCACAGAACCCATCACAACACAATCATTATCGCCGCCCATCTCTGTCTCTGTTCATACCCACACTTCAGAACCACCACTGTCATCATTTTTGCCTCCTTGCAACCACAACAACCCCTCCTCGCAATCACACAACCCCATCGCCATCATCCATCTCTCTGCCATCTCGCCACTATCCATCCGTCTCTCGCCATTGTCCGTCCGTCTCAGTTGTCCATACCTCTCTTCTATCGCACAACCACCGGACACCCCACCATCCACCTGTCGTCAGCATCTCCTCCCTGTCTAATTTCTTCTTCTCACAACAGTTCTATACCTAAGTAGCAGATCGAAGAAGAAAATGAGGAAGTAATTTTTTTTTATCTCTTTCTCTTTACTATTCGCCATCCATCAGTCCACTCATTACCACCACGTGCAAGCGACAACAACGTTTCATCTCTAAACCGTTTTCTTATTTAGTTTGATATTTGATTATGGAATATTGTTTGAACATGATTAATATGTCTAACTAAACTCCCTTTTAGCTAGAGGTGGATTCGAAGCCCTGAACATGTGCTTTATGGATTAATTGAATTCAATATTTCCCTGCTGATTAGTGATTGTATTTTGCTTAATTGCTTTATAGATAATTTTCTTTGTATGTTTGTTAAGGTGGCCAATTTAGTAAGCATGCTAGGATTTGATGCTAAAGCATATGAGAGTTTCACCTAATCGTTATAATCACGAACTCACAAGTAGTAAATACGAATAAACGTTGGTAAGGTTCAGTAAAAACCTCGGTTTAGAACAATGATCATACTTATAATTGCATAGTCAATGTTCATATTTTTCATAGAACTTAATGATCTTGGACTGTTATCTAACTTGCAATTCCTGATTAGATAGCATGAAAAGAATAGTTTGAAAGCGACACTTAGTTTAATTCAACGAATTTGAAAAAAATATTAAGGTTAATGCAGTGCGATCACGGTTAATTTTGAGCATTATCCTTCACGAGTTAGTAAGGGATTTTTGGAGTTTAGTTCATATGCATATGTTCGGTGTGTGAAGATAAAACCCTAGCTAATTTCTCATTATCTACTTCTCTTAAGTTTTTATTAGTCTTACAGTAATATTATTAGTTATTTTCTTAGATTAAAATTAGAAAAATCCAATCCCCCAATATTGTCTTAGTTAGTTTGTTAGTTATTTGTTAGTTACCCTTAGTGTTAGTTAACGAACACTCTATTCCTCGGTCTAGAATGATCCTACTTATTATTTACTACAACTATAAAGCATGGTATTAAATTGTGTGCTAGGAAAATAGTGCAATATTGTCTTAGTTAGTTTGTTAGTTACCCTTAGTGTTAGTTAACGAATCCTATTCCTCGGTCTAGAATGATCCTACTTATTATTTACTACAACTATAAAGCATGATATTAAATTGTTTGCTAGGAAAATAGTGCATCAACAATTTTGAGCAGTTGTACCAAAAATTAACATGCATTCAAAAATTATGGACTATGCACCCCTAACCCAGGGCTAATACTGTTCAAAATTGGGTTTTGCAGGCAACACAACAATGTTGGGGTTGTTCAGGTTGGTTAAGTTGCGTGGATTGCCCCGAAGCCCAGTTTTAACATGGGCTTCCTTGATGTGGAGCTATTATTACAAATAATTAAAATGTTTCACCCTAAGCAAGAAGATATTTAATGTGAGATATTATTGAATTTATGCATCGTGTCACCCTTCATTCATAGATAAGCGTGCTCACTAGGCCTTAAAAGGCCTATGAATAGCTATTTTGTTCGTACAATTTACATTTCCAAGTGGTTAACTGCAAGTATATTTACAGTAGTTTTTTTGCCTTGCAGGGGGAGCATCGTTATCAAAGTTCATTTTCGATATTTTTAGGATTGATTACACAGATTTTAATTCTCCAAACAATGCAATTTTCTATATGTTCTCTTTTAATTCCAGTTTAAGGATGTCTTCAAGACATAAGTGGATAAAATGTTTTCAAACTTTTAATGAGCACATGTAAAAGAGACGATCTTTAGTTTAAAACAGTAAAAAAAATGTAATTATAGATCACTAGGTTGTGGACGCAGTGCTCGAATATTCAGTATTTTTATAATTTTTTATTCTATAACTTCAGTTATATAAGTAAAATTAAAATTTTAGGAGATTTGATCAAAGATTTTTAAGCAAAATAATTATAAAAATATTGTAATCAAATATTACACTCACCGTTGTAAGTGCCTATTTATACTTTGTAGATAATTGAGCCCTTCAAATAAATTATGTTAAATTTATGTATAATTAATCAATGCTTGAGAGTATGTTGGTTTTGATTGTAAAAAATATATAATGCAGAGGGCAAAATAGGAAATTAAAAAGTTTGACATAAGGGCTTTGTTATAGTTTATAAATAATTGAGGGCCTCAAATAAATTATGTTAAGGATTTAAGTATAATTAATCAATGTTTAAGAAGAGTCGATTTTGATCGTAAAAAATATAAAATGTAGAGGACAAAATGGGAGTAAAAATTAGATGTAGGGGACTATTTGTAGTTTACATATAATTGGAGAAATAAAATAAATTATGTTCGAACTTAATTATAATTAAGTAATATTTGAAAGGGTTGGTTTTAAATATAACGACAAATTTACAAAAATACTGTTCCTCAAGCCCATTTTCGTTACAAAGTTAGATGTAATTTGAAGGATAGAAGGTAGAGATCATGACTACATGCATTAATCATGTAACATGTAATGTGTATGTGTGCTATATATAAGCGGGTTTTTATTGATTCATTTAGGACCCTTTGTTTTGTACCAACCTTTATGTTATCATGAATAAATTCTTTTGGGTTTTCCAATAATAATGAGACAAGAGGATACCAAATATCAAATAACGACAATGGAGAAAGCAGAATGGGAAAATTGTACAACCAAATAATACATCTTTGTTATAGTTGTTGACTATTTAAAAATGTAAATGTACGAAGTTGATGGTGTAGATGAGTTCATACGTCGGTTCTTGAGCTAACTTATTAACATTCTCATCCTCTGCAATAGGTTAGGTAGGGAGCCTCTTACAAACTCATTAACCCAAACCTACTCCTAGTCTCTTATTTTCACCACAACACCAACTCATCAACCGACCGACTCTACTCTACTCTTTCACCCCAACACAAAACCAAACCTATTCTACTCTTTCACAACACAAACTCATTAACCCAAACCTACTACTACTACTACTCTTATTTTCACCCTAACACAAACTAACCCAAACCTACTACGAATTTACATTTTGATATGACAACTATTTTTAAATGTTTGAAAGAGACACAAAAAACAGTGCATAGTTTTGTTAGTATAAAAAAACACAACCATTTTATATCGTTAACCTACTACTACAAGTCTTCTAGAAGTTTGAGAGTGAGTTGTACAGGTATTAATGTTTCATGTTACAAAATCCTTCAAGGTATAAGCTTTAGAGAGCAATGGTACATGCATGCTATATATACACCTCATAAGCCAAGAGTAACTCAGGTATAATAAACAGTTTTTGGATAAAATGACCAAGTTTTTCCAAGATCATCTTCTAGACGAGATGATGAAGAAGCTCTAAAATCGATTGCTTTAGAGAGTCTCCCTACCTACATTCATATTTAGAAATAAGGTCGAGAAACACACTATCAACTTCGTACATTAATCATGTAACGTGTGATGTGTGCTAAGGTTTTAATCAGGTAACATGTAATGTGAGCTAAGGTTTTTATCTATACAATCGGGTTTTGATTGATTCATTTAGGACACTTAGATTTGTACCAACCTTTATGTTATCATGAATAAATTCTTTTGGGTTTCGAATAATAATAAGACATAAGAGTATACCAATATCAAATAACGGCAATGGAGTGAACAAATAACAAAATGGTTGTTGAAAATTGTATAAAAAATAGTATGAAATGGAAGAAATTGTTTCTCGAAAATTGTATAATCAAACAATTCATCTTTATATATGTTAATGGAAGAAATTGTTTCTCCAAACATTGCAAATGGTCTTTAGCTATTAAACGGGATAATGGAATTCGGCTATCTAAAGCAATTGAAATTCGATTCTCCAATATGACACTACAAAAAAAATTGAAATCAGCAACGGCTAAAAACCGTCGCTGATTGAGCTAAAACCGTAGCTAAAAGGCATCAGCGACGGCACCACATCCGTCGCTATCCCGTAGCTACATTTATCGTCGCTATTTGATTCAGCGACGGCAAAATAGCCGTAGCTAATTAGCCACGGGATAAAACCGTCGCTAAAGTGTAAAATATCCGTCGCTAACTGATTTTAAAAAAAAATTTAATATTTTTTATATTAGCGACGGTAATTTGCCGTCGCTAATTGATTTTTGAAAAAAAAAAATTAACATTATTTTTATATTAGCGACAGCATTTGGGCCGTGGCTAACTGATTTTTTAAAAAAAATATTTAACATTATTTTATATTAGCGACGACATTTGGGCCGTGGCTAACTGATTTTTAAAAAAAATATTTAACATTATTTTATATTAGCGACA